>OX438530.1:14556850-16956850 GCA_949316355.1 Bruchidius siliquastri | reverse complement strand
TTCTTGAAACCGAGGAGTGATGTCCTCAAAATAAAAGTGAATAAGATTTTTCCTTCTGTTGACGGTTTCGATGAGTTGCCAACTAACTAGATAATTTCAAAAACATGCATGTCCTTTTCAAGCCTGGATTATTGTTTGATTTGTATTTTTTCTCCACAGATGTGGTACAAGTAATATATTTCATCTTTGTGTACCGTTTTATTGACGCCATTATTGATGACAATTTGCTACAATCCAGGCTTTCTATGATTCGTATAGATCCTTTGAATTGGAATTGACTTCCCAGTCCAACTGTAACGTCTACTTCCAACCTTTTGTTGTATTCTAATTTATTATGCTTCAACGATTTTGCCCAGATAACAATTTATTTTCCTATACAATTTGGGTGGATGTCTAACAAAGCATTAGTTGTACGGTCATTTCTAGTAACCAAAATTTATTACAACTCAAAGAGTTTGAAATATGTCACGGCAACTATATGTGTGGTGCTGTGCTGTTTTTACATTGCTGATTTGCTTGACAAATTTTTGCCAGGTACATGTGAATATTTTGTCAACCATTTATATATAATAATATTCCTATCTTTACTATTTATTTGGTCGCTTGAATCTAGTGACTTAACAATGATTTCAGAAAAAGTTATATAGGTTTTGTGAGCTGGCTTTGTGTCGATTTCCCAGTGACATGGTAAAATTATCATACAGATTCTGATTTTGCAGCCTGTCTTACGGCTTACTAGATTTGAAGGATCTTGCAAGGACTTCCCCAACGTTAAGATGCGATATGTGAATGTCCGACTTGAAAATATTAATGGGAATATATTTATTAACCATAGTCTGAATATTACAGACATAATACCAGACATCACTAAAGTAAGTGACTGTTTCAATAATCATACTGGAGTGATTATTCACATCATAAGTAAGATATAACTAACCTCTTTTACTGTGATACTTTTGTTTGCGCATTTATACAGGCATAAATGTTAGAAAGATGACAAAGTCAGGAAGTAACTTACACTCTCAGTATGGAGAACTTTACATGGCAAGTAGCTAAGCATAATGAGATAGTGAACAACATTTATTTGGTGCAATTCGATTCTGTAGGTTCGGCAATTTGCAATAATCTTATATTTTTTTCAGTAATGTTCGAAAATCAAATATATTCTAACCAACACTAACTAAACTTTTTCATCGCGTAGCTTTACTGCCCTTTAATATCGAAACAAGTCTGGAGGATGCCAAGTGTTCATTACTTGAGAAATTTCTATTCCCACAAAAATAGTCCTTTTTAGGATAGTCCTAAAAAAACTACTGAATCATAAATTGATATTTCGGGGCACAATAATAAAATGGCTCTTTTTTTTCGATTAGTGAGACGTTGCGTGCAGGGGAAAATGTGAGCTAATTTTTATACTACGCAAAAAATATTCCAAAAAAGGTTGAGAATTTGACTTAATGCGTTGATCTTGACTCGTTTTTTAATTCTTCAGTAGACTGTTATAAAATGTAATTAAATATACATCTAGGATTAATAAAAAAATGTAATTCCGGTAGTGTTTTTGATGTACCGACATATTTTTGCTTTATTAACAGTGCCAATGTATCACTCTACATCTGGAATTTCATATGGTACTACATACAGATTGACAAGTTGAAATGAACAAACGTTTTCTTGGAGACAGTGAACCAATTATTGTCAATGTCATTATGATCTAAGATCAATTCATATATTTTCTACACTTGTGCACGTTGTAACGTTAGTAGTAGTTTTTAAATTATATGTAGTTTTACTTAAAGGTTCTTAGAAGAAAGATGAATAGGTTACAAAATTCTTCCACTGCCTATATAAATTTTTCAACGTCACTAGTTCTGATCGTAACCAACCGCACCAATGACAAAGCAGTTAAAAAATTATGAATGAGAGACATGTTTTCCAGGTCACCTGAAGATTATTCAAAATAGTAGATCCATTGAAACGTTGTGTTACTAAAAAAATATATTGAAAATGGAATTCAGAAACATGTATGTGATTCACAAATTTAAAACAACAACGAAATGTTACCTTAAACAAATTACTTGTGGAAACATTTTAACCAGGAGTTTATGTCATCTAATAATCGACTTATATGGATTGAATAGATTGATAATTACTTATTTTGATAGGTGGTTGTGACTGTAGTGAAGTGTCCTAATCTACATTCCCGAGACTACTGTGAAGGTGAGAGAAACATAACTATATCAAATTTCGGACGCTTGTTGAAGGATAAGTCTTCTGTATGGAATTCAGTTTTTCTGTATGAACCAAAGTTCTTCTTGCCTCTTAAACCGGTAAGTCTCAAAATTATTACATCTCACGAAGACATTATAATATTGCATTTCATTCTGACTGAATGAAACTTTGCCCACACCAGCAGAGTTGCCCACCCAACAGGAGTAAACATCCTCATTTTGCTTACTAAACGGGCAATCATCAATAACTTTCATTTGGGGTAGAATTAATGCAAAGCTCTCGCTCTTTCGCGAATTATTTTTTTTGTCTGCTTTAGCCCTTATCTGTGATTCCTCAGTTTTGGAGTTTTTTTCATTCTTTTCATGGTTCATTCTTTAATAACGACTGTATGCGTGCTCTAACGATAACAGCACACGTGGGTTCTGATCCCATAAAGCGATTTGTAGCACCTTTCCGGGCTAGCTCATCTCATAGCTGCAATAATATCACCTTACTCAGGTTCCCTAGTACATCGAGGATATTTATGACAATCCTCAACGATTTTGTTTGATATGTGCACCGAACTTGATACACTAATGGCAGTCAGAATGAGTAGCTATCAATTGATTCACGGTTCTCTGCCTGAGAAGCTCTATTGCACATACGTGTATGTCGCTTACACCTGCTTGAAGAATCATTGCTATATTTCCAAGTGTTATCGAGATTTCTGTTCTTGATCTTGCCTGTAAATCCTGGCTGTGATATCGTGTTCAGTTCTTGAGTCGTATGTGTGCACCAGAAGTTGTTATTGGTAACTTCTTGGAAATCATAATTAAACATACAAACATAAATACATAATAACACTTATGAACTTTTGGATATTTGCTTAGAAGGCATGCATGTAGGATTGATAAACCGCGTTTTGAAATAGATTAGAAATGATGAATACATATAATGGTCTGTTAGTATTGGAGATGAAATAACTGGTGCGACATAATTGTGCAAAAGTTTGCAATGCAATGGTTTTATATGGTATCATAGAGATTAATATCTTCAACGCGATATGTTTCACAACGAAAAATGGAAGTCGTTTTTGGTGTGACTGGGTGTTTTGTTCTTCAAATTTGATGGACTTGTGGGCTTGTTTGATAGGATGAATGTCTGATAAGGTGAAATATGGTTACTGTGGAGGTTTTTAATGCGGAGCGCGCCACTAAAGTAGACTACAGAACGGACCCCAAATGCAAAAAAGCTGGTGATATATACCTTCGTGAGAAAGTTCGTATTCGAAAATATTCTCGCAGTGACGCACTAAACTAAACTAAACGTTCCTCTTTTACACAGTATCGTTATACATCGTTTATATCAATATTCAACAAAAAACATACACTTTTAACTTTATAGGGCATATACAAATTTCATGGAAAAAGCCCGAGTGGAATGTTTCCAACGGGCGAGAAAACTGCTTGGATGAGTAAGATATTGATGTACTATAGAGATGAAGTGCTGGCGTGCTGTATAGCTGAAGGTGATACCTTTTAAAATGAAATATTCCTTGATTGATGGATTTCTAAGATACTATATAAATAATAAAAAGGATATCTAGCACACGCATATTATTGAATCTCCTTATATAGGATGAGAGAAGGGCGTGAAAATCACTCCAAAGTATCTGATGGATCTGTGTAGGCCAATATAACAAAAGATACATCCCAATCGACCAAAAATCATAAGTTCACAAGTTGCGCCAGTATCCCAAAACAGTTATTGTCATGTTTGGAACATTTGAACGTTTTTAAACATAGGGATTCGCGGAACACAGGACCGACAAAGAATGGCGATTTAGCTTCACTGCTCCAAAGCTATAACAATCATATACGAGATTTAACTGGTAGGTATCCAAAATGTGTTATATGCATGGTGATTTTACAGCATGAGAACTAGGACAATATTCCCGATCACCGAAGTAGGTAGCAACAGTATCATTTGTGTAACTTATCGGCCTGATATTCATTTAAAAAAATTCTCCAATGTTTTGCATACATATACAGTTGTGTAATTTAAACTATATCAAAATGGCTTAGTGACACAGCAGCCAGTATAAGGTGAAGGAAAATATTTTTTTATTCTCGGGAATCGGAACCAACATACACAAATTAGCTCTCAAAATTCCTAACATGTGACTATTTTATCTTATATATATTTTTTTATTCTCTCTATGGAATGAGATTCAAAGAAATATTTGTGAAAAAATAATCTATTTCTCTCAATTTTAGTTTGTTAAACCATGTCTACTGACCCTATGTCAACTGAAATTACTAACTGCTTGAAAAGCTACAGCGGTTATCGGACACGTATCTCCAGCTCTAAATATACCACAATTTATTATGCTTCAACGATTTTTTACTTGATTGCCCGAATAATGTGCAGAATTAACGAACATTCTTTCATTTTAGGACCTTGGTAACAGGGAAGGTTAATTTAAATGTTATTTGTATTGTTTAGCCTTAAAATGGGAGAGATATGATCTACCATAATAATTTCAATAATCCGAACTAAAACATAATTTCCATATATAATTCGAGTTGATGTTAAAACGAGTATTAGTTGTACAGGGATTTCTAATTATCTGGTAACAAAACTGAATAACACAGATATGCTGCGGAAAATATATATGGAGTTCTATGCTGTTTTGATGCTGGTGGTTCTTTTATCAGGTATATGCGAGGTATGTATAAAATTGAGGATTTCTATTTTAATTATTTAGTTAGGATTCCTATCTTTAGAATTGTCCTGTATGTTTTGATCTACTTCGTTCAATTTTAATACAAATCTATACATACTTACTGAAAGTTAGAGAATATTGGCAACCTACAGAAATTATTTGGTTCAATAGATATTAACAGTGGCATATTGATAAGAATATAATGAAAATTAATCAAGGATAATTCTATACTGAATGAAAGTTGTGTAGCTGACGCAAACACTTCCCAATTTCGATTTTGCGCTGTAGTGATACTGTTTTCCGCAAGAAAACATCATGTTCCGTTGTTTTATAGATAACCTCTCACAACGACAGATATCCTATCTCATCCCAAAAGCGCTGTGAGAAGATAAATATCTATTTACAATGAGCCCAAAACATTGTAAGCTGTAACTGTCGTGGAATAAACTTTCTGGTAGTTCATTCTATAACGCTGAGGCTCTCAACAAAAACGACGTCTGTAAGAGGCTCCTTTGGGGTGTATAAGGTTCAACGTAGTAAGGATGCTTGGGCTTTTCTAATTTCCATTGTAAATTCTGGAGAATAGAAAAAGATCAGCCACATTTATTCGATGTTCTGCACTATGGAGGTCCTTTGTAATGCGAAGTCGCATTGAGTATCTCTGGACTCATTGTTCATTCGAAGAGAACACTAGAACCGTCAGGGACGTCAAGCTAGCAAAGGCGGCGATATGGTGGTATTGTTGATAATAATTCAAAAAATTAGAAGGAAAAATTTTTCGTTAGTGGGGTTCGAACCCACTACCACCGGCATTCTAGGCAGGCGGAGTACCGTTGGGCCATGATGAACTGGTCAGACAAAATGGCAAATCCGCTATGGAAGGTACATCCTCCGGGCAATTCTTCTTCCTAATTTTTTAACCTGTACAGCTCGACCTTTGATTAGACATCTAGTGCCAAAGGACGCTACTATCTTTGGCAGTAACTGGCATCAATCCGTCAAGTTGAGATGAGTGCGGAAATCTGCCGTCTTCAGTAATTTATTCTTAACCACGCTTGATCAAATATGACTTGACTATTGGGCGTCCATATTACAATATGGGAGGCACAGTATCGTCGACATGTCCCTGCCGCCGATGTATGCAGGATATACTAGTGCTGTCATCTGATAATCTAGAGAGTGATATCTATATTGTTTTCAACAGGTAGTTGAAAAGCAAAAGAAAAAAGATCAAGAAATCACAGATCCAGGATGCCGGCGTTTATGGAAAATATAGCGTCCACTACCACAAATAAGAATTATTCCTTGAGTAAACTATCAAACCAGGTCTCTCTCAGGTGCGACGACTCGAAGTTCTCCTTGAAGTTCTAAAGTCTTGCTCCAAATAGTTGTGACATAGGCTGGAAAATCTCCCGGCCGGATCTATGTTTTTAGAAAACATACTTATTGGCGAACGTTGATGTCTAAGTAATTTATAAGCTGCAGGTTAATGCCATCCTAACCTTGGACATGAGAAAGACCAGCAAGTCTGAAGTTGCTGAGTATATTTTGTTTGCCTTTTTTTACGGATGAGTAAAGTAGCTTTTTTGGAGTGAAACTCTTCAAGGACGGATGCTACATTACGTTGGTGGAAGCTAAGGTCTGAGACACGCCTATGGTAGTGGATGTAGTACCTCAATGAAGGTCTATCGTAGAATTAGAAGCCAAAATCTATGTCAAGGTATCTGCTTTTTCTTTGGAGTTTGTCACGTTGTATTACTGCCCGTTAGTGCTGCTATAGACGAATAACGAGTAATTCTATAATGAAATTAGAATTTCAGCACCAAGCACGTAGCCACCGAGATATTATTTTGCTACCTTTCGGGCATATCGCTGCCTTTTCGCGCCTAAATTCCAAAAACCAGCTTTTCTTGTGAACGACACAAAATATGCGCCGAGGATTCTTCCCCTTTGGTACAGCTTGCGCACGTACCACTCTCATGTTATGGCTTCCAAGAGTGTGGTGGAGTCCCACCAATAGTCTCAAGTTCCGTTTATTAGATGGCATTCTTTTCAATAGGCCCCACGATATATTTTCGTACCTAACGGAAGCGTAAGGAGATGCTTATCCATTTCTGATTAATAATAAATTACAGAATATTTGATTTTTTTGTGGAACCGTAAGGAGTGGAAACTTCTAGGAAGTTAGGATCCTCGAAAATTGTACTCCTGAATGAAATCCTGAAGAAACTCTAATCTATTCGATTTCTGCTAACTGCTGCGCTACAGTTTTTTTTATATATTTGATATAATATATGTGCGTTACCTACTACATCTTTCAAAAATTTGATCAAAATTGCTGCGGCAGTGCACAGCAGTGACAAAAACATATACGCACAGACATATATTGACAGTTTTGGTCGATGGATATGTTTACGATGTATTTCAAATCAACATTGTTTAGAGATCTGTTATTAACAACAACAATAAATATATTCAACGATCTACTTGATTTTCACCAAAATTCCATTCAATCTAATATCCAGCTTCGCAGATTGCAGATTGTATATCCTATATGGAACTGTTCCAAATTCTATTCAAGTGTTACTGTGATTAAGTACACCGAAATTGATGAATACAGCAGGTAAGACTGAATCCGCAGAGACATCCTTGTTATTTTTGACATATATCTTTTTAAATCGTTTTATCACGAAAAAAGCTGCTAGGGTCAGGGCAAGGCACAGTGATGAGAGACCTGTACATTTCAAGTCTAATTAACTGCACAAATGTCAGGCGAAACTGAGAGATCATGTTATGTTTTTTTGCTGGTTCTATCTGATCGGCTGTATTGATTAATATACCAAAATGCTAATCCAAATTTGAACTGTGCAGCCTGTTATGAGAATAAAGAGATTTGAAGGATCATGCAAAAAATACCCAAACGTAAAGATGCGATATGTGAATATTCGACTGACAAATACTGAGGGAAATGTATTCATTGAGCATAACTTGAATGTCACACGGACAGTTCCAGACATTACGAAAGTAAGTAAAACATTAATTTGATCAACTGATAAATCTCACTACGCGTCAGATTGATAAAGTGTTTTGGTGTAATTTTGTTCTTGAAAGCAGCAGAAATACCTTTTATATAATTTCAAAATCAGAATAGGGTTTTCCAAAATTTCTATAAATTCCTATATTTCGTAAACTTACTTCAACTGTCTCATGTTTGCTCTTTCTACTTGGTTAAATATGTTATATGTTTTATATTATGATGGTTCCAACAGTTGCATTCAAAACAGATTCTATTTTTTCACAATAGCTATTGACTTTTTATTCAATTTTAAATAAATTTTGGATGTTTCATGCAAATCCAAACCATTTATTTTTGTGTTAGAAGTTGCATGGCATAAAAGCGATAGGTTAACATTTTTCTAAAGATAGCGTATTTTTTGCCTGATTTAGCTACTACTATCAGTAATATTACAGATTAACCCATTTTAGCTGGGTAGAAATCAGAAATAATTATATATAGTTTCCTTAAAGATGGCATTGAGTAGGTTACGTATAGTATCTAAGATTTTAATGGGATTTTAGAATGGTGGATACATTTGAAGATAGGTAAGGAATAAATAATAGAGCATTTCATGTTGTGAAAATATTTACAGAAATTGAATGACTCAATGAACTCAAAATGCCTACAAGCTTGATTATCAAATACGGTGACAAATCTCAGTAAGATTGTATAGCAGTCCTTTTCCGGAAAAAGATTTATACAGGGTTGAGCCCCGAAGGCTTTCCTGTGGTTATAACTTTGATTCATCACTCTTGTTCTTAATTGAACTTGACATGTAATGCGTGCACTACATTAGTTTAACTAAAATTCTTAAGGTAAAATTTTTATGGGGGATTTCTATCGCGTAACAATCAAAATATATCATTGCAGTTTGTTGTTGCTATTTATTTCAATAGGTGGTTATTAACATGATGAGATGCCCCAATCTTTTTTCACAAGACTACTGTGAAGGTGCCAGGAACATTACTATAACAAACTTTGCTCGTCTACTGAATGATAAATCATCGTCATGGAATTCTATTTTTGCATACGATCCACCCCTGCAACTGCCTCTCAAACGGGTAAGTCAGGAATGGTCTTGGAAGTCATTCGTTTCATGCAAAAACCATGATATTAATAAATTGAAGCTGAGTATCATGATACTTTAAGGTTTCGACAATTTTCGATAAAAATGTAGGAGCTACCACGAGCTTCTCAGAGCGGCAGTCAAATGAGTGATGTATGTTTGTATGTTTGTACCTAATTTTCGAACGTTATATCCACCCACTTCAAAACATCAGATTAAGCTGAAATGTGGATTAAGGTAAGATCCAATTCAATGGACCGAGAATCACTGATCTAGGCGGCTTGTTCTCCAGATCGTGCGTGATTGGGGTTGCTGCGCGCAAAAATGTACATTAACAAGTGCATTTTCCTGGATCTTTCTTCCTCTCCCTTTCGTGAAGAATGTATCTGTAGTGTGACTTCAATATCCAAGGTCACGTTTGCAGAGAGCTTATCTTAGATTGATATATTTCATATTATAAGTTACGCAGTAACCACGTTACACCTAAGAGAAAGTCAAACAGAAGAATTACATGAATCTGGATTGATATCGGCTTCCGGTCAGTTCTAAACAATGAAAATCTTCTGGATGAAAGATAAAAAAATAAAGTGCGATTGTAGCCTATAAAAGCATTGGTGCCAAGAACTTATCTTTAGATTAGCACTAGCATGATTTGATATCCGTTTCGTCGATTTCAATATAAATATTTTTTTGAGGACGATTACGACGTGATAAGTTGGTTTATGCATTCAAAGAGGTTGGTTTACGCGATATTACCGTAACAGTAGGGGATGAATGGATGTAACCACACTATTTAATCGTAATAGTTCACGATAAAGCTTAAATCCCCAGAAACAGGGCTTGCAGTGTAAGTACTGCACCAAAACAATAGCCGACTAAGCGTTGCCTTCTTAAAAATACCTCGGAATGAACTCTATAGGACTAGGGCAGTGGCCAAAACTGCTGTGCTGTCGAATTGTGCAATAAATAGGCATAAAAATAAAAATATCTCCGGTCTCCACAACCATACGAGATTGAGTAAAACCTCCTACCTTAAAATATCCTTTGAGTGCTGAGTTCATGATTAAAAGGAGGATGAAGCACGCATGTAACATAATTGCATCTCTTGCATAGGGTTTCAATACGTCGGCGTCGATACTGATTAGCTTCCATATATGCCTGAAAATTTACATTTATCCTGTTTTAGGGAATATACAAATATATTGGAAGCCACAACGGAATATATCCTATAAGTGACAAGACTTCCTGGATTTCTACTATTTTTATGTTCAATGGAGATGAAGTCGTTTTATGCTGTAGAGGCGAGGCTGAAACTTTCTAACTTTCGGATACAGTAATTTCATCCACATAATAAATAGTGTATGTAGCACTTGCATTTTATTCAACAGTCCTCATAAGGAAACACCCTGTGTTACGTATATAAGCTAAAATTACCTATCAATAGATGCCAAGAGTTGACAGGTGGCATCGACTTTAAGTTTCCGAGATCAGTTTTAGGATTTTTGATTGAGTTGTTGTTTCCTAGGTATATAAATAAGTTCACTAAACTTGTGCTTACAATTCATTGAATTTATATTATAGTTTCATTGCTGTTGTATGATTGGAATTATAAATAGCATCTCTTCAAGAATAGAGTACCTATATTTTCGGAAGTGAGGAGTAGGTGTTTGATTCTAAGGTAAATTGGCTGTACATCATATTTTTCCAACTGAGAACTTGCTGTGAGGCGAGGATCTTTTATAAATGTCCCAAACACAAATTTGTTTTCAAACATGCATTAGAATGTCATAAAAAATCGGGTACTGGTGAAGATAGAACCCGCATCGCAAGTAAAACTTACCAATCCGCAACATGTAAAATTAATGAATTTCAGAAAATTTTCAAAATATAACTAACTGTGTTCGCTACCTTAAACTGATGCTCGGATATTTGGAGATATGCTCCAATGCAAGTAAAGTTATTCCATTTTCAGTGTCCCTGGGAACGGTCAAGGACATCGATATCAAAAAAAGTGCAGGCCCGATAATATTCCTCCGCTCTTTATCCAAAAATGCTCAGATAGTATATGCAGACCTTTACAGCTTATATTCAACATGAGCCTCAAACAAAAAGTTTTTCCAACCAAATGGAAAATTGCTCATATTCTACCAATATTCAAGGTAGGGGAAAAAGAGCAGGTCACTAATTACAGACCTATAAGTGGGCTTTGTATATTCGCTAAGATACTGGAAAAAATTGTTTATAATCTAATTATGTCATCAGTGAAGAGTACTATCATCGAAGGACAGCATGGATTTTTTCCAACCCGTTCCCTGAAATCTAATCTGTTGTGTTACACTGACTATATCTGTGAGTCACTTGATAGTAGGACTCAAGTTCATTGTATATACACCGATTTCAGCAAGGCTTTTGACAAAATAAATCACGCAATGCTTGTCGAAAGACTTGCTGAGGCCGGTTTGGATAATACCATATGTCAGTGGATAATATCCTATATAACCAACCGTAAATAAGTTGTAAGTATTAACGGTTTTAAGTCATTGCCAGTCACCGTTACGTCAGGCGTTCCACAAGGTAGCCGTCTAGGTCCTCTGCTATTCATCATTTATACCAACAACCTTAAAAAATCTTTGAAATTCGTGAATTTTTTGTTATACGTATACGACTTGGAAATGTTTCATACAGTGACACAGATTAGTGATTGTCATCTAATTCAAAGTGACTTACAAAGCTTTCTAAGATTTTCTGAGGACAGCAATTAATTTCTAAATTCAGACAAGTGCAGTTTCCTCAGATTCTCTCGCAATAAATCATTCATTGAATACAGCTACCATTTTAAAAATACTTCACTGAAACAATCAGATACAGTCAAGGACCTAGGTGTCATCTTAGATGCGAAAATGACCATTCAGCCTCATATTGAAAATTTAATTCGGGAATCAAATAAAATGTTGGGATTTATCTGTAGGACCTGTCTGTGATATGGAACCCTCAGTATTCCACATATATGAAGCGAATCGAAAGTGTAGAAAATAAATTCCTGAGAAGACTCAGTTTCAAAATTGGTGACCCTGTGCGTGACGCTAACTATGAACCAATTAGGCGACGGTTCAATATTATGACAGAAGAATTATGTCAGACTTATGTTTCATATTCAAAATATTCAATACTTTTGACTGTCCCTACTTACTATCCAAAATGTACATTAACGTACCTGATAGAGACTACCGCCACTCTAATTTTTTCAGAATTCCATTTTGCAGGACTAACCTGGGGACTAACTTTCCGATAGTTAGGGCACAAAAGGCTTTTAATGATGCTGCCACGAGCTTAGACATATTTTCAATTGGATTCAATAAGTTCAGGAAGACTCTTAGAGTACAACTTATGTAGGTGAGAAAATATAAAAACAACTGACATATCGTATCTATTTCTGATTTAGTTAGTTAATTTATCAATGATATCAGCTTTAAGTGATGTAGTTTGTTAGTTTTATCTTTTCATTTTTTATATTTTAGTAATATCTACACATAATGTTTACGGTGATGTAATATGATCACTCAGACCATATTCTTTCTTAATAGTAATCAGCCGATTTTTTTTGGAATTTTTGTTCTGTTACATCCCAATATGCTAATAATAAATAAATAAATAAATGCAGTCCCTGAGGCTTCTAAACCCAATCCGTTACAAATGATCTCCACAATTTCTGACATCTAAGAACAGCGGCTGATTTGTCCATTTTCTATAGATTATGCTATGGTTGATATTCGACAATACTATAAAAATCAACCTGTTTATCGAAATATCCGACACTTATAGTTACAGTTTACCGCGTAATCTCAAATAATGGCTAGGAGAATGAATTTTAGTAGGCTATATATATTTTTTTGTCTTAGTTATGCATTACTGGGTCTCCTAATTGGTTCTGATACTATTTGCAACCGAAATTTTACAATTTTCTGCCTCGTAAACGTAGGACCATTAGACGTAATGTGTTTTTATGCTAAAAAATTGCTAAACTTTTCAACCTCATACCACCTTGTCTGTATGTGTGTCACTGATCCAGCGATTTCCTCGCTACCACCGTGTGCAGAGAATACTGCTAAATGTTGCTTGTATAAACTTTGCAAAATGAACAACCAACCAACAACCAACAAATATATGGTCAAGTACACATTATACATGGTTTTGTATACGAGTTTGATTCTCTGAATTTCATACACTTATGTGGGAGTTACAGCCCTATAGACCCTATAGATTTTAAAAGCTTTTCTGTTTGAAAAGGGCTGTAAATCACTCCAAAATGATCAGTTGTATAGGCCAACGTAAAAAAAGATGCAAAACAATCAATCACAAATCATAAGCTTATTCTGAATAATTCATATAGGTTATTACTGATGAAATCATGATGAATCATTAGTACAGGTTAATATGAGAAAAGATCAATACACTCAATCACGAATTATATCAGCTCTATCATGAACGAACGAGGTAATGTTTATGCACCTCATCGGTTTATTATAAAATTATATACATATATCCAATGCAGATCATCCATAATTTCTTTTGAGAAAAGCCATTTCTGTTACAATTAATTTCTTTTTGTAAACGCTTGGTACTTTCCAAGCCTCTGAGCCATATAAAGCAACACTGTGTACGATGCTTTCATAAATTTTGATTCAAAACAGAGCGTTCAATGTAACAGTTTATCCATTCTTTTATTTCATCCTCACTGTTCATGTTCATTAACAATCACTGCCATATGCTTGCTCTTATATTCTCCTCGTATACTTTTATTTTCTTGAATTAAGTTTTCGATGTTTTCGTTTCCCATAACAAGGTACTCACAGATCGTCATATTCAGAGTTAAACTCGCTGATTCGTATTTTTCTTTCAGTTTCCTAACCATGTACGAGAGATCTTCTACGTCGTCTGTATAGTGTGAACAAGTTATCCTCTCCCACCCTCAGTCTCATATATTTACACTTTTTTGTCCACATTACTAGGGATCTGATCAAGTATATTTTAAAGTGAGTAGGAGATAAACAACAGCCCTGTCTCAAACCATTTGATATTCGGAATGAAGTTGTTAGTTTGTTCTGAAGTTTTATTGTGGCGGTGTTTCGTTCATAGTACGTTTTAGTGGCTTTTATTAAGTTTATGCTGATATCCAAATGATTCATCCTTTTCCATAATTGCGGCGAAATTGGGACACTATGGTATGCCTTTTCTAAATCAATGAGAGCTTCCGCTCGAAAGACTTTTAATTCTTCTGTATTCCTCTCTAATATCGTCCTTTTTTGTTCGAAGGAGTCTCTACAGAACGGCTTATTTGGTTCACTAACTTCGTTTTCTAGCGCCTCTTCAGCAGCTTCCTCAATTACAATTCTTAATATGGTGGTATTTTTCTTCTGTAGATCTGTTTGCTAGTGTCAATTTTTGATACAATCTCCATAAATAAAGTTGACTTGCGCTGTCGTGTTGTAAGCTGTCCAAGATGTATTTTATTCCTTCTATTTTCCTTGTATCTGTTCCTTCATGTCTTGTAGTCAGTCCAATAAAAAACAACATACAATAAAAGAACAGCAACATATTAAACACTATTTTCATCACAATTGTTAGACATTTTCACCTCCTGCCAGAGTGCATGCATAGAACCGACTCCTCATCGATTCGTGTACCTTTTGAAAAATTCCCGAAGCATTCCTAATCGATTGGCAGGAGTCTTTTATGCGCTTCCCAAGTTGTTATTTATTTTGAATCGGAGTTTGGTAAGAGAAGAAGAGCCAAGAAAGGTAATTCTGCTTTAAGATTATTCGTTTTTTCCTTCGAAAAGATGCCATCTCATTAAGTGAATGTGTAAACACAGAAAAGAGGACTTATTATTTATAATAAATGCCGTTGTTCATCGTTCATAAACATTCAACAAACAATAAGAGATGAACAGTTTTCGATGGCCGAGTAAAAAATCCACTTCACACATCACCTTGAATTTTAGGAAAAAGTATTATAATTAAATTTTCACCTTGTCTGCGAAGCTCTGTTGATCTCATTATTCTCTTTAGTTTGCGATTATGAGGAGAATTGGTTATAAATTTTGTTGTTTATTGTGTTTGAAACCCTATTTCACTTTGGGGCTGAAGAGCTGATCCGGCTATCATACGTATACTTCCAGCTCTGGATATAGCAGTATTTAGTATGCTTCCATCATTTTTTACTCGATTGCGTGAATAATGTGCAGAATTAAGGAACAATCTTTTATTTTACGGACTTTGGTAACTAGGAAGGTTAATTTAACTGTTGTTTGTGTTGTTTACTTTTGGAATCGAAGAGATATGATCTACAATAATAGGTTCAATAGTCAGAACTAAAACATAATTTCCCTATATAATTAGAGTTAATGCTAAAAAGAATATTAGTTGTACACAGATTTCTAATTATTTGGTAACAAATTGTGTAACACATAGAAGAGAACTTACTACATAAAATATATATGGAGTGCAATGCTGTTTTGACGCTGGTGGTTGTCGTGTCAGGTATTTGCGAGGTATGTGTAAAATTGAGGATTTATATTCCAATTATTCAGTATTCGGGATTGTTATATATTTGATGACCTAGTGCGTTCAAGTTTAATACAACCCCATAGTGCATTACACTTACTGAAAGGTGAAGATTATTGCTAATCAACAATCTATAGTAGGTACTTGAACTTGTTCCGTAGGTATTAACAGTAGCACATCGATATCAACATAATAAAAATCCAATCAAGGAGGAGGAGTGGTACTATCTCGTTCCGTCAGTGATGGTATACACGAATAACAAGATATTCGTATAATTTAATCAGAATTTCAGCGACCTCCTTCTAGCTTTATTAATATTTGTTGGTACCGTTACTAGTTTACACAATGACAAAAAATGTAACATACATTTAAACAGATTGACTTACGAAAGATGAGTGAGATATAATTGTATCATGCAACGTTAGAAAAATGTATTCTCTCTAGTTTGAAGATAGCCGCCATCATCTCTATAGAGTGGGAAGTATAAAGGATGAGATCGTAAGAGAGTTGATATTCTTATCCGTGCAATTCAGTCATTTACTTTTATGTGTTTTATCGTATTAATTTTTCGTAGAAATACAAAACATATCTTAAGTCAAAGTAAAACTTTACTGATTGTAAAATAAAGCATCATATTTTTTAACGCTGTCAATGGCATTCGTGTGCTATCGTGAAAAAATCCACTAAAAAGTGATAATTTATTATATTATTTATTATTAAATTGAAGTGAGAGTGAATCGGCAGGGACATTTTCCTAAGTTTTGCCGCATAATATTCAAACGTGTTTGTGAAGAGCTGCTATGACTCCATGGTAACTACTCAAGAGAATTAAAGACTGCCAATTCACACTCTAGAGTTATTATAGCTTAGGGCTTTTGCTGTTCGATCTTATTTGCTGTATGCTTAATATCTCAAAACGGTAATACAAATTTTGAATTTTTAGGCTGTCATAAGGATTAAGAGGTTTGAGGGACTTTGCAAAAATTTCCCAAACGTAAAGATGCGATATATCAATATCCGACTGAAAAATACTGAGGAAGCTGCATTCTTTGAGCATAGCTTGAATATCACAGACACAATTCCAGACATAACTAAAGTAAGTAACATATTTCCACAATGATTGATAAATGACGCTACAGTCAAATTCACTGTAATAATTCATTCTGACATCCAATTTTGATATTTAAAGTATCCAAGAAATATTGTAGAATAAAGGACTGAATAGCTAAAATACTAAAACAAAAATGAATGTATAATATCAGTTTTTGAAAGACAATATCTAGGAAATCATCTAGATGTCTAACAACAATAATTTGAAATTTTCCTCTATCCTCATCCATCACACTACTTTATGACGCGCCACAATAAAAACAAGAAAACTGTCAGTGGAGGTTTCCAAAGCTCTTGATCATGAATTGAAAGTTTTTGGGAATTCGAAGATTGAGAGTAGAATACTGTGGGGTCTGAAAAATGTACGTTTTTGAGACGGCAAAACGAGTTGCATCATATATAAGCTTTTGAAGCCGGTAACTTAGTAGTAGTAGTTGTTGTTAGACATAAATGATGGTTCACACATTTGCCTTCAAAACAAAAATGATAGATCGTTTCAATAGCTATGGACTTTTATTATACATATGACAAGAATATATGAAATTTACGAGTTGCACGGCATGTCAGGGGGCTTTCTTGTTCTGCCTCTGTTTCAGCTACAACTATCACTACTGCTATAGATTACTGCATTTTAGCTGGATAAATAGCAAACGTAGTTATATATATTATATATATATATATATATATATGCATAATATCATTTCCAAAGTTAATTTGTGATTTACGGATTAAACTTGGTTGACCTCTCAATATTATCCTGTTGTTGTTGTGTTTTTGACTTATGGCTGTTCTTCTAAATGGAACTTCTTTCAGTTATTTATTTCAATAGGTTGTTATAAACATGAAGAGGTGCCCCAATCTCTATTCACAAGACTACTGTGAGAGGGCGAAAAATATTACTATAACAAACTTTGGTCGTTTATTGAATGACAAATCATCGTCCTTGCATTCTATTTTTGCATACGATCCGCCCCTAAAATTGCCTCTTAAACAGGTAAGTCTTGTAAGTAGTACAATTAAAAAATTCATGCAGAAACCAGTGGTCCCATTCTGACATAGACAGCATCCATACCTCAACCGAACAGAACTTACAAAAAATTGAATGTTACACCCAAACTCATGCAAACAAAGACTTACGGTAGACAGAATTCAAAGAGGCAGGGGAATTACAGACATACAAATACTTCACGCAAAACGAATACAAACACTCAGACATTCCTTTCAAAGCAAGCAAACCAACTTACATAGAGCGATAGTGAAAGCAGACAAGAACTGCACACTTCTTGCCCTCTCAGATCCAAACCACTCAGCAGACACACAGAATCATGCACAATCACACCAAAAAAAGTTGGACACCTGGTCACAGAAAACACTCCATGGAAAACATCGACATCAAGTGACCCAAGACTACATTAATAGAAAACAGTCATACACTTGGCTGCAGGATGGCCAAATTTTCCCAGAAACAGAGGGCTTCCTGCTTGATATCTAAGATCAAGTAATTGTGACCCGAAACTACAAGAAGTATATAATAAAAGACCCCTCCATAACGGATGAAAACTGCAGAAAATGCCACCAAACACAGCGCATACAAAGCTCTAGTTGGAACTGAATACACTGCGAGGCAGCAAAAGTCATACACTAAGCACTAGCCACAACATACAGACTAATACAAAACACATATCCATATTACACATATACACTAACATGAGTACTCGAATGCAATCGATATAAACTATACTGGACATCCAAATACATACCGACAAGACAATCCCAGCCAATAGGCCTGACATCGTTTTTCTTTCGAAGGAAAAATTTACCTATTCACTTGATGTTGCTATACCCAATGATAACAACATTCGAAGCACCTATTCTGGGAAAATATCTAAATACACAGTCTCGCAATAGAAATTAAACGACTTTGAAAATAATAAAAAATCATTATCATTCCCCTCATTATATCAGTCTCGGGCCTCACACCAACCACATTCACGCCACACATACAGCGACTGGTGCTAGACGCAAAGTTACAAAAAACCTTCCAAAAGTCTGTGATCTTCAAGACCTGTAGTATTGAACGAAACTTCCTCAATGCTGAGCAATAGCTTGGGTACTGACTTGGTATAGCCTGTCAGTACCTGATTACACCGCAATCTTGCAAGAGGACTGCAGATAAAAATAATAATAATAGTATCCTCTTTATTAGGGCGAAATTTAGCCAAAGTCTACTCTTACATTCAACCTTACATTTGCCTCTAGAAGAGTCCTACAAGACACTGATACTTTTCGTGTTATAGGGAATATACAAATATATTGGTAGCCATATTAAAGGAATAGTTCCGATAAGTGAGAAAGCATCTTGGTTTACAAAAGTCTTTATGTTCAATGGTGAAGAAGTGATGTTATGCTGTACAGTTGAAGCTGATACTTTTTAAGATTCTGGGGTAGAGTGTAGGATGTTACTGATTTGATAAACAAGTGTATTGAGCATAAGCATTTTATTCAACTATCCGCGTCCTTATGAGGAAACCACCTGAATTATTTGTAAATTGGGAAATTGCGCCTGTAACCTGCAAAGGATGCTACTACCATGTACGTACCACCCAATACTGACTGATTTTTGCATCTATTTTTAGTTTCCAAATTGCTTTTTACGAGTTTTGGTTTGAGTATCTCTGTTATGAATCTCATTTCTACAACCGAGAGCATGTGAATGGCAACAATAATTAGAATTAGACTGGATTTATTTTTCCCATAAGTGATTTTAGCGATGCATTCGTGAATAGGTTTTAGTTTATTTATATGCCGTTATATTTCTCCAGGTTCTCATCCTATAAACAAGATGCGATTCAACCAAAGAATAATTAGTGTTATGGGATGCGTTTATTGATAAATTGACCGAATTTAACTAACGTAACTATAATCAATGTTATTTACCCACAGAACCGGTTCTATTAACTAAATCGGGCCACAGGTGGAAACCTTTTCGCGCCTTCTATCCCGAACATTTATTATAAATGCAATTTCAAATACGTTCAAAAGAATATCTATCTGAACTGTTCACCTGAAGACGATTGAAGATAGCATATCAATCGAAACGTCGTGATACTCAAATTTTATAGACAATGGAAGTCCGAAATCAAACTTTTGATAAACATTTTTGGTTTCTTCAAAATTAGTCAGATTCTTGAGGAACGACGGTCGAGGAAGATTTGGTAGTTTTCTCTTTTTGCCATTAACTGTCCACCAATTTCCAAAAATAAGTGGTGCAGGAAGTCAAAAGGGCAATTTCCACTGAATTTATTGTTTCTGAAACTACCTCACGAATGAGCACCGTGTGCCTTTCAGGTTTCTGAAAAAAATTGGTGCAACATAGACCTTCTTTCCACCTTTTCATATTGGGTTTTCAATACGTATCTTTACACATTAGATTACAGAAGAGTACAAATATAATTCTATACTACTGAGTTTAGTTTAAAGGGGTGAGTGAATTACGACATGTATGTCCAACTGATTTTTTATAAAAAAAAAGATATGCTATTTTTGATAGTTTCATTCATCATAGGGAGGAGATTCGAAATGTTGGAGTAATAAAGATTAGTCAACAGATAATCTCTACGTTGAGTTCTTCATAGAGAACAGGCACATTTCTATTAGAGTATATGGTGACGTCAAACTGTACTCAAGCCATGCCTTATAAATATTAAAAGATCATTAAACTCGGATGAGTGTAATTAAATGCTCCACCTGTGATAACTGAATGTTACTCCACATACTCTGTACCGCAACCCTGAGATAAAGAATTATGTTCATCTATAATGTTTACAGATACTACTTGGACAAGCGAAGCTTCACAAAAAAAAAGTTGTAAAATATAGTAATTCAAGATGTGTCAAATTATCCAAAGAATGACAATGTGATATTTTTAAAATTGGTTTGTACATCATTTTCAAAATTATTATGATTAATAATAAACAATGGCGTCATGTAGGTTGACCCTGTGACTTCTACGTGATCCTCTCAGCTTAGAAATAAGGATAGTTGGAGTTGTTGTTTGAATTTTGTAGAAAATGTGGATGTTTCAATAGCACTCTTTCAGATTTCAATTTTCCTGAGAATTTTTGCGTTTCATTACATTTCTATCGATGTGGAATCTCCAGTAGTTTTCCATTTCCTTTTAGACACCTAACGACGGTTGAAGATAAAACATCAACAAAATGTTGCAAAACGCAGAAATTCTCAAGAGAAGGGAACTTCAAGTAATTTTTCTTGAAGTTGGAATTGTGTTTAAATAAATATATATTAATAACTAAAAATGTTTCTTAACTTCAAAATAATCAGTGGACTAGTAAACGCACTTTTTATTTTATGACAAGAACGTCGCCACCACTAAACCAATTTTCGAAAACTACACAGCCCTTTAGTCTTTGTCTCAGTGGTAACCTAGTAACAAATCTTCTCAAAAATATGAAATGTAGGAGGAGCCAAGGATTATAGGATAGAATACAGACAGACAGACCGATCCACAGAGATGAGTGAATTGGTTTTTCTCATGGAACGTCAAGAATATACTATATCTTTGAAGAAAAAAAAGATTGATAAAATTTAATAAGCGTTTCTCACTTCAAGCATTTATTCAAGAAACCAGTTCGTCACTCATAATTTACTTACTTTACATTGTGATACCACCCAATTTTCAATGATGATGATGACTTTGAAAGGGCAAAAATATGTCATAGAAAATTATAGAGTTACCCGGTCACTGCATACCGAATTTTATCCCTTTACGCAAGGAACGTAGAAAGAGAAAAGCTGGAGATTTAATGGTCAGGGAAATCGTAGCCCTCCTGAGGCATTCTATAGGTAGTGTCTACTATCGAGTAACAGTATACAAAAAAGCTGTAGTACTTTATTTTTCATCTGCTGAAAAATCTGGCAACGATGAAAAACGTTTTTGTTAGTTCCACTCTGCTAAAAAGTTTGTATTTATATTTACATCCCATACAAAATATCTTCTTTAAATACTGATTGGCTAAATTTCTGAAAGGTTTAACTCTATATGTATTTTACTGGATTCTATAAATGCAGCTATTGGTCAGAAAATGTTTTGAAAGCGACGAGTTTGCTCGCATAATGTAAACGCAGCATTAGGGGTCTTGCGAAGTACCTCATTCACACCATTCCACCATCTGAATAATTTCCACTTTAGCCATCAGGTATATTTTCGAGGACTGATAGCTGAATTTAGCGAAGACTTAGTCTGTTTGGCCTCAAGTCGAAAAAAATGATGTAAAACACAAGCGCGGTGTCGCCATATTTTATCCGCAAAAGACAACGTTAATTATTCGTGTTATGTGCAGGCATGAGCTCCTGTGTATCAATTCGCTTGCTGCCCTGTCACGTGCAAAAACCACAACCTAGCCATCCGAACACATGTCGCTGGGTTGCCACCATCGGATTTACACAAATTACAATTTGTTAACGAATGAAAGAAGAAATAGCGACTAGTAGATTAGTGCTGTACCCAATTTAAAAAATATTAAATTTATTGGAAGATATGAAAACTTATTCAATTTTAAAAATTCATAAAATGTTCACGTTTCCCAAAATTTTCATAATTCTTCAAATGTTATACAAACATGCTTCACTGGATCAAAATGTAATTTCGCAATAATTTATGATTCTTCTATTATAATGCAGTAAGTCCTCTATCTATCTAAGTCTTACAAATAATTTTATTTCCATCAAACAATGATTTGAAGCATAAATCGAAACGATTTACAAAAAACGATTGGTTTTAAATCTAATAGTACTGCGCAGTTGACCTACTTATGCGTTCATTAATTGTTACAGTTTATCTGATTCAAATCTGGAGTTTCTACACTGCTCAAAAAAATTAACGGAAAACTTTTCAAAATATCTGTAAGATGTTAACTTGCTGTTTTATGGAGGTGAAAATGATATTTTCATAATAGTTATAGATTTTTTTCTACTAACTTCACAGAAATAATCCATATTTGTGCTTCCTATTTAAGATACGTTTATGATTTCAAACACAGTGCAAGAAATAAAGTGATCGAGATAATATCCACATTTAGATTTTATACTAAAGTAGGTTCTGACAGCTCCACTTGGCAACGGCATGACAGTTTTATATTGTTGAATTCATTGTGTATCTTAGTGAGATAGAAGTAGCTCGTCGTGTAGCTTTAATTGAAAATGGTGTTAAAATCCGACAAGTCACAAGAAATTTCAATCGCAGCCCTTTATTAATCATCGCTATAGGCTGACTGGAGAATATAAAAGACTAGCCGGACAAGGTCGGAAGAGGAAAACCACACGACGTCAAGACCAGTATTCAGTAGTTTCTTCTTTGCGTAAACGAAGATCTAAAGCCAAAGACCACCAAAATGCTCTTAGAGCGGCTCATCAAGTAATGGTTTCTGACCAGATAGTTCTAATCAGACTACGGGAGGCTGATTTAAGATCAAGACGACCACTACGAAAACCTGCACATAAAACTTCTCGATTGAACTTTGCTCGTGATCATTTGCCATGGCAGCTTAGACATTGAAGACCTGTGAGCTCAAGACTGAGCTCCATCTTCATTCGAACGCCCATGCGGAGATCGACCTCTCCCAGCACATACAAGATGTTACCAGGAAGTTTTCCACGGTAAAAAAGTCCCGACACGGCTTCTGAATATCAAGTGAGTGCCGGCACGAGATGTTTCAAAAGAACCGGCGGCGCCAGGATATTCTGATACAAAATGTGCGCGATAAGTAGGACCGCTGCTGCTGTCGGGTCTTTTTGCTTTTTTCCCGTCGAGGGCTGTTGTCGGAAGTTTAATATCTGCCGTTACTAAAGAAGTTCATTCTTCTTCCCCTGGGAGGGAACAATAACTCTCTAGCTTATTAACAACGCTAGTTTATTGGAGATGGGCAATTATATGGTTTTAAAACTGTCTGAAAGAAGAATTACAGATTCCATTGATTTTCATGGAAATAATTTTGCAATAATGAAATATGTATTATTAGCAGTAGTTGAAACATGGCAACATGATAAAAGTCAAGAGCGTCCAGCTATATTATAGTTATAGTCTTCTAAATCATTCCATATGGATACGTAACTTCTGTATTACTCTGCTGCTACTGGATCGATATCTGAATTAATAGGATGTACTACCTCAGTCAAAATTTTACAGTTAATCTAACCAAGACCTAATTTTGAAAATCCAAAAAGTACTTTCCGAGTTATAGTGGGGCCAGTGATTACAGGATGGATTACAGACAGACAGACCGCCGGAAATAAGTAACATGTCCAAACTTAAGAAGGCATAATATTTCGAATTCGAAGTTTTTTGATATTACAATACTTCCGCTATTTGGCGTGGAAAGTAATCTGGCGTCATGTGGGATAACGCTGTACTTCCTACGTAACAGTTTCACTTTTAAAACAAATATTTGGATCATATCTACTGCTCTTCTAGAATAGCATTTAAAAATTACATTAAATCTTTCTTTCTTTGAATAATAAAAAAATTATATTGAGTTAACTATTACAACTTCAACGACAATTTATGAATTTTTCTCTGTAATCAACTTGTCGATTTCGTAGTATCCCAATTTCCAACCATATTATTTGAAGGTACAATTGTTTTATTGGAATATTTAGTCTATATTTAGTGAAGAGTTTTTGAACTCAAATATTGTTGACTGTTTTCCATGTCGTAGTTGTAAAAAATCTATATTGATTTATTAAATAATACGAACGACGTAAACCTTTTCCCTGAATTCGCAATCTATTATTAAAAAACAAATATTACCTTTGCTCAGACACACAACAGATGGCCGTTTGCTGGCTAATTTTCCTCGACTCTGAAATATCCCAAAATTTGAAGTTGCACTTCTCATTCTCGATTTTTGCTTCAGATAGATGCGTCATGTGAGTTCACAATGTCCGCAATGGTAACGGTTTGCAAATAAAGACTAGGATCGGGTAATTGGAAATGAAAAAGGAATTAGAATGAAATATAAGAAATATTATAAACATTGAGAAGCTTTAAATCATTCGTAGCGTAAAGTTACTGAATTTTCAATAACTTCAAATATCTCTGTGATATTACAAACTGATTCACACGAAACACAGAGTCAACCTAGTTGACGTCATCTTTTACGAGGTTAAATAGCACCTTCATGAGCATTTATCATCTATATTCTGTTCAATTGCACTAATCTATAGTAGTAGCTGTTAAATCGGGTTTACAAGTCTATTCGCGCCAGACATCATCCCAATAGAGACCTAAAGGAACTGTGAAAATATATTTATATGTATATGTGTATGTTATGGGTGGAAGGTTTATCGCCATGCACCTACTTTAAATCGCATTAGGATAGTTTCTTTTGGCAGACACAATTTATTGTGACACGTTTCCTCTGCGTCTGAATAAACACCGAGAAAGCGCTATGGTATCCTGGTGAAATATAGGGCTCGTTAGTTATCCCTATTCTTTGTTCAAGGAAAAATATGTCTGGGTAAAGCATGGTCTAATAAATATCTTGTACAAAAGAGTAGCATGAGGTGATGGACCTCATGATATTGATTAGATCGGCATTTGCTGATTTTTTGCAATGTAAGACCCGTTAGGAGATTTACTGCTATTCCCACGAACTACTACTTAATCCAAACGAAATGGAACATATACTGTCAAGTAGATTCACCCTGTATTTGACAAGCAGTAATATCAGTTTGAAAATTGATATTAAAATCGAATTTTGAAATCTGTGATCTACCTTTGACAAATATTAGATGATATTTATATTTTTCAGTTTTGCGTTTCCGTAACTTTCCATCATTAAAGAAAATATATCTTAAGTGGACCTAAAATTCAACTAAGAGTGTTAAAAAACTGAGTTTACCAACTTGACACCATTATTCATTAAAAATGTAGTAATCTGCAGTAGTACAGCTCAAAACAAATGAAATAAATAAGCCTTTTTGTAATAATTTGGTACGTTTCGCTCTTATGCACAATCTGGCATCACAGGCGAAAGCCCTTCACTGAAACCGTCAAACCACCGCCAGCGTTTCGAGACTATGATTTGGTGCCTTTATAAGTCGTCTGGCAACAGTGCACGGCTTGGCATTGCTGAATAACCGTCTCTTATCCATTGATACAAGTGATAAGTCATCTCGTAACCTCGTAACTACTAGATTGCATTTTTGCGGATTTGGCAAGATCTTGCATGAACATTCAATACTTACACATTTTAATGTTCACGTATTAAAACCTAATATACGTATTTACGCTAATATAAGTCAGTATCTGAAGCTATGCATTTTTTATCTGTATACATCTATGTTTGGGCTTTGATATGTACGTTTCAATATCACTATGTATAAAACATACGCTCCTACCACTTCTAAGTCCGATCCTGAAATACTAAATGTTCAACAATAATTTATATAGTAGCTATTGCCATTGTTGCCATTGTTCTCACTCCATTAATGTCATTAAGTAGACGAATAAACTTTCCACATAATGAAGATATTGCCTTATATTTATGTCTGGGTGGAAACAGCAGCCTTATCTTTCAACAAGAATACATAAAGTACGCATCACGAAAGTGTTATTAAGAGTATAACTAGCACGAAAAGCTCTCTTAAGATCTCGATGATAAAACTAAGTGCTTTATTTTATGTCAAGATTTCACTGTAGCGTGGATAAAGTCACGATATGAATTCTTGATGATTTCAGTCAACCGTCGCACATTATAATAAAGCTCGAACTGCAAATTGATAGAAGGCCAAGCAACGCCAAACTTTGACGGCAGGGAAAATTGCATTCGCGTAAAGGAAATGACACGATTGGAATGAATTATAATTTATATAACTTCCATATTCTGGTTACACCTGTTCCGATAGTACTGTTTTTACTTCTCATCTATATGCAAGGGAAGTACTGTAAACGCGAAGCTGTTCAATTTTGAGAAAAAACATGTTACTAATTTCAGTCGATCACGTATTTTTCTTAGACCAGCGTAATCTCCGTAATTGCTGTATCGCTTTGTACCAAATTTGGAAAACGATGTACTGTGGCATCAAAGAATTATGTATATTCGAAATCGGTGGATTGGTTCAGGAGATAAGTAGCAAAAACGAAAAATATCCATAAATATCCATATCCTAACGCTCTGTTATGGAGTGCTTTTCGATCAAGGCATCAAATGAGAAAAATATGCCCTTTAGTGTTTTTTGGACTGATGATTCTTGGTGTTATTATGCGAGATAGCTCGATTGATGATTCAACATAGTAAAATGTTTGTCATAGGACACATCAGTCACTTTTGATCGATCTTCCAGACTGTGGTGGTCATTTCTGAAGTCGAGCGCGGTCGCAAGACGTATTGCTATTTTTTAACGCAATCATAACTACTGCATTAGTTGAAACATATTTTCGAAGAACAATATGATGAACATTCCACGCCTATCTTTACATTGAATATATCATCATACAGTGTTTAGATTTAATTATGAGCTTACACAGAAATCACAAAGTAAACAAAACAATTTCAATCAATATAAATACAACTTCCATTGTCACCTTTGTTAGCTATATACGAAGACTCAACCTCAACACATCAAAACATTATAGAACAATGTCGGATGATTGCTTTCATGTTCTGAATGTAAAATGGTTGCTTATATTGTCAGTTTGGTATTATTGTTAGGTTAGTTTCGCAATATCTGAGGCCATGACTACTTTTAAACTTAAATGTAAACATTAATTTATACATAATACGGGTATTTTTCCGTGAAAAAACGGTGGATCGAACAGTAACTTCAGCACGGCATTGTCATGGTAATAATAAGCAGATTTATTTTCAGTTAAGTTTTAACAATAAATTTAAATTTCAAAACCCTTTTGATTTGAACTGCAAAATGCACTAACAAATATAACTTATCAAAGTGTTAGCCATCAAGTCACAGCAAACTAAGATAGTTCAAATGAACACTCATTGCAAAAATATTCAAAATCAAGTGACCAACAGTAAAAACACCAAATGACAAGAGAAAATAAATATAACTCAAGTGTTACTTATTTGTCTAAAACGGCTAAGCTTTACAGACCACCCAATCATTGAACAGCTCACTCAACAATGTATATTGAACTTCACTACTGTACATACTAGACACTGAATGTCAAATTGATAAGGAGTATGCTATCGGCCTATTGTTCTGCATAGTATTTACACCGATTCGCAAATTTGAGGGTAGCTAAATCTTAAAGACTACTGCTAGTAAATAAATCTGCCATACATTTACTGAGAAAAAAGTCATTTAAATTTATTGGTTAAAGAGCTCTGCCTGGATCTTGAAACAAACCTTTTCTTGATTAAGAGCTGGTTAATGTTTACTCCGAAGGAAGCAAACCTTACATAACGAATGGCAATTTTTTGTCAGATGAGCATCAGGTCGAAGCATTGTCTACTGAGGCACACATTCTGAAATACTTAGTGAAAATGGCTCAATAAATTAACTCCGTATAAGTTATAGGAGTTGTCTTTCAATTAAATTTATATACTAGAGTTGCTGCTCGTATATAGATAGTTTTGATAAACGGAATTACTTATTTAATTTGATCAAATCGTAGAATAAGTTGTGAGAACGTATCTAGTACGTACATAGTTCCGGAGGGTTAAATAGGTGAAGTATTCTTATAAATGAAATGTCGAAGTTCTACACGGCAATGAGAACAACTGTCAGCGTCCAGAGAATAAAAATATATCGGTTGTGTTATTTTTTTGTACATAAATATCTATATATTATATTTATAGTGCCACGAGCTATATTTCATACAAAAAATGTTACGGTATTTAAAGGCAAAGCAGTACTTTTTTTGATTTCACATATGTACATATATAGTTTTTATCCACAGACTGACAGCTAAGTGCTTCTCTGATAGCTGTCACAGGAAAGGAAGCAAAATGGCCGGAAAAATATTTACTTAGCCCTTCTCGTATACCAACTCACACTAAGCGACTAAGCGTTTAAGTTAGATATCTATCTGATAATCACAAATTAACTTCACGACTTTGCTTGATAGCAATTTTTAACTGTGAAGTTGATTTTATACTTAGCTCAATGTCCCTTTACATAGATTTATTTGACCCGGAGAAAATGATGTCAGAGTTAGCCAGATTCTGTGTCCGTTTTGCAACGTCCGTGTTCATGGTATACGGAACGGTAGGACTATCAGCTCATGAGTCCGTTCTTTGAAAGCTGGGCACCGGACAACAGGGTAAGTTATTCCAAGGAAACCTGCCCTGCGATTACTTTTTACCCTACGTTTTTGTAAACCCCTTCGAGGACGGCACTAACACCAGTAGCAATAAAGCTCTCTTGATGATGGATATTTGCTTTAACATCCTGAGGACTGATACATATCGTAGGCGAGTCCTGAGACGCGGCCAATTTAATGGGACAACATAAATAGGGTATGATTGTTTATGATGTTTCATCACAAAAATCTCCTATACATAAATAAATCCAGTAACATCATGTTTTACTATAAAAATTATAATAAAAAAGTGGCTGTAACAACTAAGTGTAGTTGCCTTTACACTGGTCATTTATGGAGAGGAAATAAAATGAGTAGCTTGAATATTTCGTAAGAAAACGAATAATGCAGCGATAATCGGTCGTAAAAAAATCGGTTTGGCGAATTACGAGTAAACACTGCAGTATTTTGAAAAGTGCTATAGCTTTATGTTTACCGCAGATATAACAAACTTATAAAAAGTAGGTAGGAGGGTAGGAAGTAGGAATTAACCATATGCTGAGCTTCAATAATTCAGCGTTATTATCTGCTGGGGCCATTTTAAAACCTTATATACATACGTACAGCTGAAAATTAGACCCATATAGCTCCTTAGATCTGAACCAAAGATGTATTGATGATGCAAATTTGGAAATTGTGCAGAGATGCTGGTCACACAAAACGGACCCCCGCGGAACTGTAAAATTCGCATATCTTACCTTAGAACTTCAAGACAATAGTCTGAATTATCGTTTACGTATATACATATATATGGGGTCTTTGAAATAAACCCTAGCAATTAAAAGCAGAATGGACTTCGCTTCCGTCTGATTGCTTTATAAAATATGTTTGAACTGTAATAATTTTGAAATATCATTTTTATCAAGGAAACAAATACATAGAACGATGATTACAATATGTAGGATGAACTAAAAAGGATTTGTTTTGGACAACTGGTTTTTGCGAGACCGAGATCGCGGTATCTTGAATGAAAAAAGAACTATAAATAATGAGACCTGGAAAGATTTTATAAGCGGCTTTTGATGGAATATTTGTATTCGTGTAACAATAACTTTCACATTTGGACTTTGACACAATAAAAATACAGAAATATATATGTCGGATCAGTCGATCTACCATGATAATATTTATATAATAAGGACATATCCGCCACCCTTCTGCGATGTTCTAGAATATGGAGGTGCATTGTGAGGTCATCTGCATCCACTAGACGTATTGCTCATTTCTGAATCTTGTTCAGGAGTTTCAGGGGGTGCTTCGGAGCTCATCTCTACATATGCGAGCAATACTCCAACGTTGATATGCAGCAGAAGAGAACCCCAGCTTCTGGAATGCCGACCTAGCCAGGCCGGCAACATGATTGTGTGATGGCATGTTATTTATTATGTTAATCCCCATAAGCCCGATGGGGTATGATTCAAGTATTGGGTGTCACTCCATCACCAGTATGCTACTGCCTTGTCAGGGATCTTGTATGAGTCTTCTGCGCTATAAACTGAACTCCCATTGTTAACTAACAATGAACAACATGCTGCATGCAGGAAATAAAGGTGCAGCCATCTGCGAAGTTGTAGGTAGGATTAGATGTTACTTCTAACAGTGCGTTGATGTGTACAATAAGAAGGGCGTTGGAGAACGGACCGATCCCTGAGGAATGCCCGCATTGTCAGAGTGAGTAAATTTTATAGTTCGAAATTATTAATATCCAAGAGCCAAACCAAAAAAAGCGAATAGATAAGGGAAAGCTGAAATCCAACCGTGTTTAAGATAAACAAATCATCTCCCGGCCGATACTAAACAGTCTGAAGGGCTTCACGATAGTTTGGGCGTTGACTTTAGTATTTCAGGCTGTTCGTCACATTGAAAACAAGGTCCAGAATTGCGTATAATGTCTGTTTATACCAGCTCGAACTTACGTCAGTTCCCAGTATATTTTTGTCGAAATATCACTGTGAATATATTTAAGTTGTACCACCTACAGTAAAGACGTTTTGTGATTTGTCTTGTGGTTATGCTAAAGAGAACAATCTGCAATAGCCTAGGTGAGTTTATCTAACAGGGTTCCCAGTTCTACCAATTGTAGGGTTTTTTATTGATATAATGGTTTATTTTAATTTACTTGAGGATCCGTTTACTAGACAACTGATAATTCAATTCTTAAATGTCTGCGATATAAAAGTAGATAACATATTCTCGAAGTCCGTCGCGAGTTGATCTTTCGTACTTAACTAGTTCAAAGGAGTGGAAATTTTGCGAGTTGACACCCCTAGTATCTTAGTGAAGGCCTGACAGTTATCATGATAATTCACCGCCCTAGTTGATTTGATTTCTTGGTGGGGCATTTCACGAGTTAACTCTTAATACTGATGACCCTAGATATGTTATATGTTACTTTGTATAATTGCACAGTATATGATATCATCTATGTATTTGGTGTTTGAAGATTTATTTGGTGTGTAATCTATTTATGTTTATTTGCTTAATTATTACAATTACTGGTTAGTGTCTGGTTACGTCATCCAGTCAAGTATAAAATAACGTCACGTTCTTTAATTAAACATATAATAATAATAATAATAATAATAATAATAATAATAATAATAATAATAATAATAATAATAATAATAATAATAATAATAATAATAATAATAATAATAATAATAATAATAATAATAATAATAATAATAATAAATCGTATTTATTGCATTAAGTCTATCATAGGCGAAGTTTAGCTTATAGCTATTCTGCCACTTAACCTAGAGTAAACTAGCTTTAAACAGAACAAAAAAAATCTTTTATTAAGTGATGTTGTATGTAAAGGTGGTACAGTTGGTTATAACTAATGTCATATCTGAGTATATAATATACATAAATTAAAATTCAGGTCATACAATGCAAACAGTACGTATAAATTTCCTTACGGAAGCTAGATAGAGATAAATATTTGTACTTATGGGGAGAAGAGAGGTATAAAGGGCATGGTCAAAATCAGATCATTTCGAATATTAACTTGATGAACGATTTATCTAGAAATTAATTTTCTACGAAGATATGCCGGTGTTGACGTACACAAGACTTTATGGACAAATGTAAAAAAACTAAACTAGAATCTTTGATGCATTTTCAACCAATTTAATTCTCTAATTTTTGCAGAAATATGATCATATTTTCTTATACTAAAAACGTAATTTCCATCTGAGCCTGCTACATTGGATTTTACTGATTGCGTTGAAGCTTAGTGTCAACAGGCCTCAACGTGAAAACAAATGCAGAATACAAATTATTGTTATAGAAGGATATGACATTATTGCATAGGTTACTTTTGTTATATACAGATGTAGAATGAGCATTATTCTCATCAACATTTTTTGCAAATTTTTCGGTCACATTAGGCTTTTGTTGTACTTTCTTAACTTTTAGGGTCTTCCATAATTCTTTTTGTTTATTTTGTTGTTGTAGATATTCCAGATAACCAGCCTTTTCTGGTCTAATCGAAGCTAGTGCGTAGTTTCCTAGATGTTGATAATTTTTTCCAATTAGTTGCATTTCGGTCAGATCTAAACTTTGCAAGAGCCTCGTCTCTACGTTTGAATATTATTTTTAGATTATCTGTCAACCATGGGGCGAATGGTTTATTAACTCTAATTTTTATGTAAGGTGCATGTATATCAAAAAGCTTAATTTTTTTAGTTGAAAAGTTACCTTTGTGTCTACGTTATCTACATAGAAGATCTCATCCCAATCAATACTTGCAATGTTTCCTTGCTAAACGTACTAAAATTTCTATAACTTATAAATCTAGCTTTGGTTTTGATAGACTGCAAACTTATATTGAGGTAGACAAGCTGGTGATCAGATATAAGATCAGCGCTTATTGTACCAGCTGAACAAGTTGGATATGAGCTCAAAATGAAAATGGGATCAATTAAAGTACATATGTTTACTGTGATTCTTGTTGGCTCCTTTATAACATGCTTAAAACGATAGTAGGAGAGACATTCAAATATCTTGTTATCATTTTCTAAAAAATTTGAGAACATCTAGGTAGGACACTCTCCATATACTGGAGACAGTCTTATAGTTTTGAGTGGGGTGGTCTATAAATGACCCATGTGCAAATTTCATCCACAAGTATTCTAGGTAACCCGTATTTTCCATGCAATCCTTCCTGATACACGCCCAACCTTTTTTATGTTAGATTCGTACTCGTGAGTCATTGTTCAATAATTACAATGTATTATTAATTACATGTTTCAGTCATATTGAATTACTACATTATTAAATATTGACTCTCGCCCAGAATGATCTTATTTTTTTCATCCCCTACTCTATTTGCCTTGAGTTTTTCATAATTTCAGTGCTTAATGAGGAATATTTTTTTGTGTCAAAAAAATTCAACCTCGGCTAATTTCGATTATTGTATGTTTCAAAGGTTTCGGAGTAACCTCATTTGATAAATAGTAAAAAATACTAAGAGGAGCAAAATACCAAGTGGTACATATTTAGAATGTATTTGGTCAATCTACCTGAGCACATTTCTACGTGAACGCGTGTTATTTACCAACAATGACCTTCTGGATGATGACACAGTGCTTTTTTGATCCAGCACCACACGTTTCTTGATACGAAAACAAAGTTATTGAAAGTGTTTATTTTCGTGAGTAGTCAAAAATATTATTTCAATCCAAAAAATATGTATCATATACCACAACAAATCACGCACGCCATATATCTTATACAGGGTGATTCACAAGTCGTGACCAAAAATGAAACATCATACACAGCGAACTATTTTAAAACAAAAAAGTTTTTTTTTAATATCTGCAAAACCGTCAACTGGAATGACCTAAAATTTGGTATGTGGAGTTAACTGTCCACATTCAGAAGTATTAAAATAAAATAAGCGTGCACCAGTGGCGGAGATACAGGAAATTAGTGGCATATTTTATCCCAAACAAAAGTAGTACGCCACTTTTGTCTTCTAATACGCACAATTTTTCGAATTCTACCTTCAATTTGCTACAAATAACCATTCTTCTGCATAAACTTGTTGCTTCAAACCGCCCCACAAAAAGAAATCAAAGGGGTTCAAATCAGAAGACCTCGCAGTCCAATGTACGGGTCATTTTCTGCCAATCCATCGTTGTCTAAAATGATTATTCAACCGTGCGGTTATGTCGCAACGAAAATGCGGGGGGCACCGGCGTACTGATACCACATTCGTTCTCTTGTTATTAACGGAACATCATCTAACACATTTTCTATGTAATTCTCTAGAAACGCTAAGTATGAGTTTGCATCAAAACGTCCTGGCGATACGTTCATAAACAGTTGGCCAGTGAAAATGCCACTGAAGACATTTCTAGAAAATCGAAACTAGTGGATTCTTAATGAACGGAGATTTTCTAACGATGACCACAAAACCTAATCAATGACATTTTTATTATGCATTTGCAGTAACCACTCACAAAAATTTCGCCGTTGCACTTCGTCGCCGGGTTGCAAACATTACACAATGCCTATGGTAAGGATGTAAAACTTCTCGATTTAAAATTCTCCACACACGACATTGGGAAGATGGTACTGGGCTGCAATCCACCTAGTACTTGTACACGGATCATCCAACGCCAAATTAACTACTTCCAGTTCCTCTTGAGAACCATGGCCAACTACGGGAAATTAGGCATTTCCATATTGCCGAAGTCTTAGAAATGAACGGGTAAGAACGTTTGTTGTAGATGGGCGTCTGTTAGGAAATCTACGTTGATACTCCCAAGATGATGTTGAAGCACTTCCATTACAGAACCCGTAAACAAAAATAATATCGGCATACTCATCATTGCTAAATTCCATTTCACAACACTCAAAAATGGAAAAAAGAAACTTACTAACTTGATCTGATTGATTTTAATTTTTAAGTGCTTAAATCTCGCGAAAACTGTCTATATCATATAAATTGTGGAATAACGTTAGAAGTTTATAGCAAAAGTTTTAACGAAAATTTTCTTTTTTTCTTTTTAGCGCGTTCAAATTAATAAAAGCCTATTTTATATAAAAATACTTTTACTTTATTTACACACCATCCCACTGTACATTGTAAGGATTACGCGAAACGTACTTACATGAAGTATTTCATTTATCCTAAGCTATTTACTCAACTCAACTTAGTAAACAACAAGATTTAAATTATTATTGTGAAGTGATTAAAAACAACTCAGTTTTGCTATATATATATGGAAGTACCCGGTCGGTACATGTCATTACGTTTTTGTAATTATAGCAATCCACATCATAATCAAGATGTATTTCGCCTGGTTTGGAATTCTCGTAATCTTCACTTTCAGTACAGGTAAGTAAGACATCTATTTAAGATTAACTTTCTCTCTCTCTCGGTCTCTCTCTCTCTCTGAAAAGGTTGAAGTAAGAAGAATATTTTTTTGAGGTTGGTCTGCAAAAATAATGGCATAAGAATGAAATCTAACCTTAGACACCTTGGGAATTTACCTTCCTAATTCTATGTAATATTAGTAAGTTCAAATTGAATTCTATCTGTCTCTCTCTCTCTCTAATATCCTTAAAGTAGTAATGGTCCTTTAGACATCGCCTTTATGACTACCTAAGTATGAAAAAGGCGTCAATGGCACGGTACGTACTATGCAATAGTATCGTTCTGCAGCATCTAACTGAAAAATTTGGACAATTTAGAAAACTTCTAAGTACGAAGTGAAATACGGTACACCACGCAAAAATTCAAATGTTTAAATTTGTTTGAAATATTCGAAATACATCCACTAAAGATATATTTTTCTACTACACGCTAAATTGATGAGATACTTATGAAACCTATACAGATTGAGATATGGATAATCTTTTAACCTTTTGAGTCCCCTAAAAATACTTTCTGACTATGACTGAAAACGATTGGAAACTCGACAAGTATTTATATCGGATGATAATGTTTCGTTTTTCGCTCATAACTCGATCCCACGGCACCAGTTACAAACAAGAGAGCCGCGGAATCTATCACATGCCATCTCTTCTCATTTTTTTCTAAGTCGGTGCAGTGATTACTCAAATTACACGGTAATAAAACTGTCAACAGACAGACAGACAAGACTGACCAAAAGTAATGAGTGAAACAGATTATCGCAGTGTAGGACATCATGAAGCATTTGGATAACGTATTATCTGTGAGATAATCTTCTTGATCACAGCATTTGTTTGGCATGTGCGTGAGAGACGTTTCGAGTTGATGGAATACATCTGCACTGGAGATTCATCGCTATGTGTAGTATTGTAACTCCTAAATATTTCAGCTGACGCCTTGACTTGCTATGACTGCCGGGTGTGCTCCAATCCATTTAATGCCGCGATTGCACGAAAAACAGACTGTCAAGGACCAGGAGAGTATGTGTGTCTCAGAATGACCGTACAACAGAGTAAGTTGTTTTTATAGTTCTCAATTTTAACCCTATTTATTATATTCTAGATCAGGGGTGAGCAACCTCTTTAAACAACGGGCCAATTTAAATTTTTTGGCGGGCCGCACATAAAGTAACACTTATTATTAACTTTATTTATAATAAACATTAGAATAAAAAAATATAAAACTTAAAAAATGTAAATATTTCATAAACAAAGTTTAATATAAAAGGAAAAAAAGAACAGAAAAACGAATTTACTTGAAATTTTTAATGAGAAATTTGGAATTGTTGTTTTGACACATGCGGATCAATATCAGCCAGAAATGATCAGGTAGCTACACATACGCAGCTTTCTAATTGTGCATCACTCAGTCTTGATCGGTGGTAATTTTTTATTAATTTCATGGTTGAAAATAATTGTTCGCAAACAAACGTAATTCCGAACAGAGATATCATTTACTTTGCATTTTTCGTCAAAAGCTGAAATTTTTCAGGGTTCACATAAGATTAATGAAGATTTCCGATGTTTACTAATCGGAATTGATCTGCATGTCAGTCACTTCCATTGGAAAGTCCTCGGGAACTGTATCCACATCAATATCACATGGCGAGGAAAACATTTTAGTGGAAACCGCTGTCTTCTCAGCTTTGAACATTTTGAATCGTAATTGAAATTCGTTGATTAAAATGTCTATATATTGTGCGTATTTTTGAGAAGTTGTAACGTTTTCTTTTACAAAATGTGTAAAGTGAAACACATTATTTTGCAAAAGTTGCTGTTTCCACAAGTGAGTGACTCGTCACAAAAAAATTTAGGTTAAGTATGTACTACCATTTTATTATAATCAATTTTATAACAATATATTGATGGGAGAAAGTCGATAAAATAAATTTAACTTTAGAAATGCTTGGCGGGCCGCATAGACATGTCCAACGGGCCGCGGCTCGCGTGTTGCTCATCCCTGTTCTAGATTTTAACTGCATTTACTTGCAATAGCTCGGTTTCCGATGGAATTGTGTTAGTTTTGCACAAAGATAAATGAGGTAAATACCTAACCTTTAGACGAGGCTCTCTATAAACATAAAAAGTAAAAGTATCTCTGCTATCGATATCAAATTAATATGGGACGGATAGATATTTGGTTTTAGTCTACTTTGACTGTTTAGTATGAATACTCGCTATAGTCAGTCAGTGTAGTTGGAGAAAAAAAATATGATTTGTGTTTCACACAAAACTAGTCTAATTGTGAGTAATATTCGTTCATCCACTAAATTTTTGTATTGCTTAAAATTTTAAGAAATACTTCAAATGTATATTTCACTTTCGTGGTCAATATATATATATATATATATATATATATATATATATATATATATATATATATATATATATATACTCGTATATATATATATATATATTTCAATATCTGTGTTTGTGATACTGAGCATGGTTGTTGTGTTACTAGTGGAAATAAATTAGTGTTTAAGAACGTTACAATATATCTGAATCCGATATATTCAAAAATTCACTATGTGATTTTAGAATATAATTGATGTAAAAAATGAATACCATCCATAAACACAGTCTTTACGTCATTTTCAAAGTATCAAGTTTATTGTGGATTAATATTATTTTTTTCTCCCAGCTGCAGGTGCTAACACCCTATTTGTTAGGGGGTGTTCCAGTCGCTTTGTGGGTGGCGATGAGGCTTGTGCATATTATAGAGCTAATGGAGTAATTACCGGTAGAGTAAGCGACTGTGTTGCATGCCAAGGTAATCTGTGTAACAGATAAATATAATCTAATGAAACTGTGTGAAATGAGTCTTTTTTTCTATGTTATAACCTGAGTTGCATACATCGAGAAGTAATATGAGGATGTATCCTCGCTTTTGAATAACGAACCTAATATGGCAAGAAAGAAAACATTCTATACAGATCTATATTTACTCACTCTTCTTCCCATATATAAACGAGATAAGTTTTTTATAGATAACCCTTTGCAAAGGCAGAGAGTATATCGCACACCAAAAGCACTGCGAGGGGATTAATATCTATTGACATTGACCTTAAATCGCTGTAGATGGTAGCCATCGAGGAACAAGCTTCCCTATAGCTCATTCACAACTTGTAAGTTCTCCAAAAGAATTATTTGGAAGAGGCTCGTTCGAAGCATTGTACACTCGACCTGGTAGTGATATTATGAGAGTCAGCTCGGTCTTAAATCTGCTATGACAATCTATCTATAGAATAGAGAGCCTCCGTCGTAGTTTTTGGCTATGTAGGTCCTTTGTACGTGGCTGCATAGACTAATTGAGTCCCAAAGCCATTAAGAAAAAAAGAAAAAAAAAAGGTCCTTTGTACGGTCAGGCGCATCAACTAGAGATATTGCTCGTTTCTGAACTGTCTTCAAGCTTAAAGAAATGATTTGGAGCCCATTACCACACATACATACATAGCATCAGTTTTTCCAGAGAATATAATTCCGTGGAGCGGAAGAGAACACCCAATTTTTGGGACTCCAATCTAGCAGTGCAACATGATCGCATCAACATATCTCATTGTGGATGCTAGAAGACGATTCAAGTACTGGGAGTCTCGCCATCTCCACCGCTGTCAGACCAGCATGCGCGTTAAAGTGAACTTCATGTGTAGATCCGTATTACACAATTCTCTCAATGTCTTCATCTATCTGAACAACATGTTGGCCTCACCGAAGTAAGGTTTCTCAGGGGGTGGTAGTAGTTTGCCCGGTTCCATGAAAGGAAATTAGTGTGCTATTATTCCCAACGGTTCTTTGATGTACAGCAAGTGAGATGGGCTCGTAGTTTGAAAGACAGCGAAATATTAGGTGTGAAAGGAGATGGAATCGCGTTATCGTTTGTGTGAATGAGGACATGGTGAAGACAGTGCGAGCGACAATAAATATGATTGCCTAGAGAAGATATCGTGCAAGAAGGTTCACACGTACACACGATTTTGCTCGACGCTTTTGTTCGTCGAACAAGTGTGTTCGATTGAGAACGACGCAAAAGTGAAGTGTGTGTTAGGCTTCTGTCGCCGTTCGATACCACACATATCAGTTTTGTATCGCCTTTGATCGAACAGAATTGCTGGACGAACAAAACCATCGATCAAAACTGAAGTTTGTGTGGTCCACAAGAGAGGGAGAAGGTGCTGGCGGTTGGAAGCGGTGACATGGCAAAACTAAGGAAGGAAGTGAAAATGTATAAGGAAGGAGTGAATGCATGAAACGACTGGGCAGAGAGAGTGGTCGAGTAAAGAGAATGCTAGAAGTGACCCGACGACACCTTCAGGTTTTAACTGTTACTTCATGACATTAGAAGAAACCTTCCACTTCCTGAATTATCCTCGAACTGCCTGAAACGTTGCGCTGTAGAGCTTACATCAGGCATTTGAAAACTTAAAAATCTGGGTGTGATATGAGAAACTTCTGAACAAGCTTGCTGTCACCAGGTCTGTGCTAATGGCTGGATAGTTTTCTACGCTATACGTTTAGTGAACGCGACTGATATTACAATGAACCTACACAGTTTAGAGCATCAAAAAAGGGTGATCTGTCTCTATAGATACTATCATGGTAAGTGTTTGATCGAGCTGTCTCGCATGAAATCACCAGTACAGCAGAGCCTAGAGGAGCTCAACGGGAGCATCCTTACCAAGTCGAGCTTCCATTTCAAGATCAACGTGAACAGACATTTTTCCTCTCTTAGCGCTTATGAAGCGTGATCGGCTTTTTGCCTTTGCGTGTAGTTATCTATAAAAAAATTAACAATTTAGCAGTACAGTAATGAAGAAGAAGGTCCTTCCATCCATATTATTAAAAACATGGAGTCAGTCTCAAGTAGATAGACAAACCAAAAGTAAATAAGGTAGAGATCGTCCTTTGAAATGTACACTGGAATGGGGATTGTTTTCTTAGAAAAGAAAAGATAGCTCCTCAAAAAAGTAAAGTAGGAAAAAGCTTTTTTCCCTGCTAATATTTGGTAGGTGGTGATTTGTGGGTTTCCTTCGGTGGACAGTGAGTGTAGCAGAGTGAAGGAGGCTGAAGCGGAAAGGCGGTAGGCATGAATTACGTCAGGCATGTCTCGGTATATTGATGAAATTCGAGGAGTGATACGATATGAGCTTATATTATTTACTGCTAGTTTTCAAGCATCGACTGCAGGAGAGTAATTTGTTGAAAGAAAAACAAAATTATATTGATATATTTTTTGTTTTTGATAGTTTTGGGGCGTAGTAAAAAATATTTTTGAGCATCAAAGAAAATCGACCTACGTTTACCCCGATTTTTGTATGTTTTATTAGTTTCAGAGTAACCTTATAAAATGAATAGGTGAGGAGCAAAATACCAAGGATTAAACATTTTTTTTAGAATATATTGCGTCAATCTACTTGAGCAGATGTTCTCAGAAAACTGTGTTATACACCAACAATTACCACCTGCATAAAGACAATGTTTTTTTTTATCAAGCGCTACACCAGGCTTGATATGAAAAAGTGTTATTCCACTAATTTAATCCAAATGATATTTATGGAGTACGACAACAAATTACGCATAATATAGGTACTTGTACTCGTATATTTCATGTTGAAGCTCGGCCGTTAAATTTGCTGAGATTTTCCCGTTTTCCCGTTTTCCCGTTTGAGAATTATTATTTTTCACACACAAACATCCTGTATATTGTAAGGATGACGCTAAATACAGTTAGTATAATTAGTTTACTTAACTATCTACCTCAGACTTAGTAAATAACATTTGAATCATCTGTAAACGTACATCCGAAGTTTGATAATTAAAATACTAATTTCTTCAAAAACGCGTTTATTAAAATAAGATTATATATCTCGTAACACAGCTATTTTCAGAATGTCCCTTTCATAGAACGCATTTCGTTGTTTTCATTCTGGATATTATGTTTATTTTTTGCATCTATTCATCACATTTCCGCAAGATGGCTGGAAATAATTTAAATTTTATTCTACCTAGTGAACTATGTGTTTTATTAATTAACTTGTGCATTTGTTTTGCCAATTGTCTATTGCTGTTGTATTAACATCATATCGCGTGAATCTCAACAAACTGTTACATTCTCTCTCTCTGTGTCTCTCTAGATAGGTTGAAGTTGAGTGAAACATATTATCGAGATGTAGACATCATGATAACAATGTGATTAAACTCAATAACCATATTCTCTCACCTATCTATCCTAGTTCATGTATCGAAGACGAAACTGACAAGTAATTGGAATCATGTATGACTACCGAACTTCTTTGACGTTTAGGCTGCCTCAGCGGCGATATTATCAAAGTACAAAATGAGAGAGAATGATAATTGACACCACAATTACATATGACAAGACAGGTAAACTACTTTTTCGGAGCTCTTCGTACGTACGTTGCTTATACAAATGTGAGTGGTATAGTAGCAGCAGAAGATTCGAGTAGTGTATGCTGATGTGATGACGCGGCTGCGATCTCTTTGGAGATGACAGCAGGGAAGTTTTTCCCATTGAACTTTGCCACAGTTATCTCGGTGAGTCGTTATTCCAATGGGAGCTTAGAAGAATGGTGGGAATATTAGAATATATTTACGTTATTTGAAATATACTTCCATTACATACTTCAAATAATTGCTGCTTATGTACACAAACACAAATGACAAGATTGTTAAGCAAAAATTCACGGTTTTAAATAGACTACAATCTAAGAGACGTTATAAAAGAAACACTTATTTATTCAGCAACTTAGTATCTTTTACATTGCACCTTTAATTGAATTTGCTGTGTCTGAAATAAATATATTTTTATTTTACCGTCTTTGCGTTTCATAAATTTCACTGTTCCAATTCCATGTGCTCTCTCGAACAAATAGAGATAAGGGATATTTGTAATCTCCCTGGCATCAAATATATATAATTATATATCTTTACTCATATCATGTAATCTGGATATGTTGACTCAATGAAGAAAATAATTTTATTTTTGATACATAAAATTACTAGATTTGATCTATCTATTATTAGAACTGATAGTACAAACAAAAAAGGAACTGGATCTATTTTTCTCATGGGTTCGGTAGTATTTTAGAATTGTTTCCGTTTACTGTATTTTGTTGTTATATCCTATAAAAATGCTTTATATGAAATCCTGTGAATCTATGTTTTGTTTTGTTTTGAGTATGAACTTATATCGGTGCTGTAACAGGTCTGTATGAAAAATTGCATAGTGTCATTATAGAAACTCTGCGCGATAACAAATGATGAGGTGCACGGTTACTTCACTTTTCTATCATTTCTGTAGGTAATTAACTTCACTGTGGCGTAGAATAACTAGTAGAAGGCGATAGAAGGACAATGATGATGAGGCGAATAAATCCTTCACTTTTGTAGCGGTTTTGTGGATAATTCAGTCGACGGTGGAAACATATAACTAGTAGAAGGTGATGATATGGATTAAGGAAATTCGAATCTCACCGGAACTAGATTTTTCTTCCACCTTATTTGAACGGTAGGTGAATTTACACTGAATGGATAGCATCTGTTTCGAGGAATAACCCTCAGTTCTCCACAAAAAGCTAATATGTGTACTACATGTCTAGGCTTAAAGGTATTATGCAAATTGTATCCCTAGATTTCCATTTTTCTATATAGATTTTGCATATCTAAATGTAAACGTGGAGTACATACCTCATACTCGCATAAATATGCGGATATAGGTATCTATCATCCCTAGAAAGCCTCATGTGTGGTAAATATCGGTATTGATTTTTCCATTTATATGCATGGAATCTAAGATGACTAGTATGTCTTATGCTATAATCCCACGGTCTGCTTTTTGACAGGCCAGACCAGACTGTACTACTCTCGTCGATGCATGTGCTTTGTAGCCTCTACACGCATGCTGGATTTCAAAATAGCTGTAAAATTTGTGGAATTTACTTAGTTCCACACCGAACTGCGTGCTGGTGAATTGACAAATGACGACCAGCCACGAAATCATTCTTTCATGGGTACTATTGTTCAATGATGTTTCCTCTTTCAATTCATTCATATGGCATGTATTCTTTATATCAGAGAAACTGACTTTTCATAGACATTTGAAAATCTCATGATTTGTTCAGTGTTGCACTTCAGTCCAATGGAGTAAAGAACAAATTCTTAAACGACTATCCAATAGCTGTTTGTAGTTTGAGATATATAGTATATGAAAAATACGAATTCGATTGAGCCTTTTGAATAAAACATCAATTGCTAGTAGGATTTCGTAAAACTTTTATTTGTAGTTAACATGCATAAAAAGTTTCAGGAGGTATCTGATGACTATACTACGTTACGTACGACGAGGAGGAGAACGTTATATTCTATTCACGAGCAGTAGAGGAGGCGTCGTTATTCTACGAACAGGGGTAAGTGGAATGTTCTGAAAGGCCTCAATAAAAATTACCATAGCTCATTTTTCCAGGCAACGTGCCCCATCTTCCAACCGAAAAACAAATTTGTACCTAAATTTGAAGATGGCGCCGCCACCTGCGACCCCAGGCTATATGAAATGCCAATAAATTATTTTAGAGCATGGAGCTTATAAAGACGGTGGGCCTGCGCAAATTTATCTATTGTGGCCTTGAATAAGCCACCAAGGGCGGCGACATCATAATAATATAGATTGTCAACTTGTTTCAAATATGATTTTTATTATTAGGTGTCATCTACACACAAATGAAAGTCTTCTTTTGTGACACGTGTCGTCTTAAACTTCATCAGGCTGTCAAAAACAACTGTTTGCAAAGGCTACCCAGGATACAAAATTTAAAAACTTAAAAACTGGATTTTATAAAAAATCTCTCATTATTTTTGTTATCGCTGATTACTTCGCCTCTTATACACTCAATAACAATTCAACAAAGTCGCCATCTGACTTGAATGGAATTAAAATTTGGAACCTTCTGTAGTATGATTCTCAATGTCTACAACGCAAACGTTGGAAGGGACTTGTTGAAAATAGATTCATTGAGGTCAGTTAAAAAAATGCAGGATGGGATTAAGTTTTGGCGTGAAGTATATTACTATTTCAATTGCCAATTAATTAGCTTCCTGCAAAATACGATACAAAAAATTTTAATGGTTAAAAAAAGTTGATTATTCTAAGAGATAATCACACCGGTATATATTAATCTATAATATATATCAATGCTAGTACGTAATTAAATGTGATGTCTATATGACACAAATAATATAAAATCTCTCCAGTTCTACATGTATAATATAAATAGTGATGGCTTATTATAGGATACTACTTTTCGCTGTTTTATTCAAATTGGGAGAGGTATGTACATATCAACAAAATGTAGTTTATTCATGACAATTTAATTTTTTTGAAATTTTGACCATTTAGACAAAAGGTGAGACTGTTTCTACCGGACGTATTTCGAGAGAGAAAAATAATGTAGCTGCAAAACTGATAGCACGACATTTGCATATTAGATGTAATTCAAAATGAGATATTATTTATACGTAAAGGGCACCATATTTCATCAACTTTGATGCGTAAGTGGAGGGTGTGGCAGACATAGATGTATCCAGGAAGCAAACATTCAGTGATATTGAGTTAAAGTGTACCACATTCTGACTGCTGACTATACATCATTGACGATGACTGCCAGGTCACTTTGCCCAAAACTTTTAGGGACTTCAGTAACTGTACAGTTGCCCGGCAAATGAAATGTTGTAAGATTGTAGAAAATTGTACGTGTAATAGTATTTACTTGTAAAATGATCTAATTGCGCTGGAAGATTTAATGCCGCTCTCACAATTATAATGTTCAACTTGCTGAGGACAAACACATCATACCCTCTAAAGGAAACAATCTGGCTATGGCAGTTAACTTTGAAAATAATATTTATTCTCCTAGTGCTATTAAAATTTAGATGTATATTTATAATATATAAGTGATATTTAGCAGGTCGAACTCCATATGACTAAATTCATTGGGAGATGTAAGGAATATCCAAGCTTACCTGTTGAGATTACCAACGTTAAAATAGAAAGGACCAACAGAGAAACATTTTTGTCGCATGCATGGAATGTAAAAAGGACTATAGATCACTTTGCTAAGGTATGAGATTCCTAGTATTACAATTTCACCCAATTCATCACCGTCCACATTTTGTTTTGTAGAATTAGTTTTTGTTCATTTGCCAGGCCGAAATATTTTCGGTGATCGGTTTAAGAGCCCGGCTGCATTTATATCAAAGTGGATATGCAAATTGCATGATGAATTTATGATTTTTTGCTTCACATAAAATCCATGATTGACATTGAGTGATATTCCCGGTTTTAGAGATGTTACTACTATCAGACATTAAAACAAAGGAAAGGACCTATCAAAAGTTTACAGATTCAACAATATGGTTTTGAAAATGAAATGACAAAATGAGAAGTGTAATCAGTAGAGTAGAACCAATATCTTGCTAATTCGATAAATCCAAAATGAGCAAATCTATCGATCATTTGGAAAAGTCGTCTTGCACCTATAAAATATTATTTATAAAAAAGTTCCATGTCACCAACTAAAATTTCAGAAAATACTTGTTCATTTTATGTGTTTGGTAAAATTAATTTTTAGGCCTCATTGTATATATTTACAGTTATTTGCAAAATTTCTCAACTTTGCTACAAGAAAACTGGCACTATTTTGAATTCGGGAGTGTTTCTTCCTTATAACGCCTAAGTTTTTGGAAAGAGAAAGTTTTTCTTTGAGCTTCGCTGAAATATATACAAATAAAACAGTCAATAAAACCAGCAAATGACTCCCTATTATTCTGATACCGAAACTCAAAACTATCTATTGTTAATAGTTCACTAGACATTGAAAATCAAAAAGACTGTCGGCGGTAGTTATTTCATTTTAAATAAAAAAATGTGTATTTTAATTATATTATTATTAAATTAAAATCTATACATTGTATATATCGCATTTAAGTGTGCAAAATATGCTCTCGCTACATCCCTGACTTCGATATTAACTAAGTTTACGAAATAAATACAGGTTGGATAACTTTCCTCAAATCCTTCCATGTAAGACATGCATGAAGAGCGAATTATGTCAGTTCCTTTAAGAGCTTTGTACATTGCGAAGAATGGTGGACACCATATAGGGTTAGAAGGCAAAAACCGGTTCGAACGCCGAGTGCTTCAAGTTTATCCCCTAATATTTGCTATCATCTAATTGATTAATTGTTTTTTGTCTTATTTCATCATACATTCGTACTCACGACCTGATTATTTGATGATGTATATTTTATACCCCTAGTGTTTTCAGATGACATTGATGGCCACAAAATGTGCCAGTGCCGATGGTGTCGACTACTGCGAAGGCTCCAGGAATTTCAGCCTGAATAATTTTGATGCAATGTTAACGAACCCTTTGTCACCGTGGGGGCAGATGTGTGAATATGATCCCCCCTTACATTTTCCTCTAAAACCGGTAAATGCTGCAAAAGGTTGATTACGTATCACGAGTACCTTCCAATTTGGATAGCAGTCAGTCAGCAAGTTGAATTTTATATCTCCAAAGCTTCACTTTGGCGTTCATATATTTGGCTGAACGGGTCTTCCAAATTCCGGCGAATCGGCCGATTCAGGACGGATTAGTGTATGAAATCTCAAAACATTTCTAAAACTTATTTGCCTTAGCACGTTTGGCGACTTCAGCTGAGACAAAATTCATGTTGTTCACCTTTATAAATTTGTACCCGCTGTTAGCTGTTGGCAGTTCAACAAAACCTTTATTAACTGCACTCGAAATGTCGTAGGGCACTCTAAGGTAATCTCCAAATATCGACTGTGATTAATGATAAAAAAAATTGTAAATGAAGATTTGTTGCCAGCGGGAATCGGCACCCCAAACAAACAAATTGGCGTTTATTCCGAGCTTTCTCCTAATTTTCAAGTGTGTTCCATTGTGAATGTCTGCTATGTGATTTTATTTGACAGCAACTCGGATACACAGTCTGGCGTCCTTCAATATAGGAAAATAAAGACGTTTCTGAATTTTCATAAAATAGTACATTAGTTAGCTTTACTTACCCTCAAGTGTAAGATTGAATGACGTGATGTGATTACAGCACATCGTAAATGATGAACATTTCTGCAATGGTGTATATATCACAGATTAGTATTCATGTGACAATTTAACTGAAAAAATATAACTGTTGCTTGAATCTTGATATACTATGGTCAATCGAAACGTTGTGATACTCAAAAATTTTATAGACAATGGAAGCCCGAAATCAAACCTTTGAAAAGATATAGATTCTGGCAGAGCTGATCAGAGCTGAGCTTCTTCAAGTAAGGCAGATTCTATACGAGTATACGTTCATTAGTTAGTGGAGCTTTTTTGCTCCATTGACCTATTTCCTAAGGGGCCTCACTTTCAAGCTAGCAACTATTCTTAACCTTCTAACAACACGTCAATCTTTTAAGAATAAAATATTAACTTTGCTAAAATGACGTATGTCTGAGACGCTTGGATCTTAGTCTATCAAAGTTACATAATAAAACGCATGAAGTTTCAATAATGACGATGAATTGAAAGCGACTATTTCATCAATTATGTAATCTGGTTACTTACCTCTTTTAGAATAGTATGACTTAACGTCACTACTCGTATGAGCTATGCATATATGGTTAAAAAAATTCCCTACAATTATAGCTAATACCGATTGTTATATGTTCTATATGCATTTTAGGGAAAATATGTATCAAACCGACAGAGAATGGACAGTTTTGTGGCAGTATTTAGGCTAACAGGATATTGGAAGGTGAAAATATTGGGACTCATGACTAATGGTCAGCCGTTCATTTGTCTTCAAGTAGAGGGAGTAATATCTTAGAGTGTGAAAACATGATTCTTATTGGGACTGTATTCGTATAAGAGTAGTAAAGATTCATACGCATTCTGCCACCTTACCTGCACAATTATATGTCTCGGAGTAGTCACTATATTCCATGAATCAATCATTAATTCTATATACCAGATAATGAGGATTGAAATTGTTTTTGAGATATTAGATAGTATTTTTTTTATCCGGCCTTAGACGAGAAGCATTGTGATCCTGAACATTCTTGAATTCGAGATAATCAAACCCGTTTTTTTGACTTTCTAGTCTAGTCACATAAAATTTAATATTTATTTTCAGTCATTTTTATCGGTCTGTCTGTCCGATATAATGTGGGCATATACTAGATAGTGCTGGCTTATTCTTGAATCACTCATTTAGTGGCGCTTTATTGCGCAAACCTCGTTCCATATGATTCGTGAGTTTATGGTTATTTTTCGCTGTATTAAAAAAATCAAGTCACCTCGTAGATTATCTAACTGATTGTTAGATAAGACATTCAAAACTCCAGTATTGTCAACCATCAGTTAACCATTTAAAAGTCCCTGCCTGAACTTCCAAGTTTGGATATGACGCTAGCAGAAAACGATTGTGTATTATACTGGATTAAATTCAGAAAGTATTATGCATGGCTTAAAAACATCCGGTTGCCCTAGAGTCGTCAGTATAACAAACGCTAGAAAAACCCAACCGCCTCATTCTCACAAGGGCGACAATTCAACACCTCTAAAGAGCCTCTTCCTGAAATCATTCTTTTGGAGGACTTCAGTGTTGTAGAATGAGCTGCCCAGGAGCTGCACATTACTGCATCATAGATTCTTATGAAGATATCACAATTAGATATCTACAGTCTGTCAGTTACACATCACATATCTCGCTACTCTTTTTCAAACCAACGTAAACGCAATCTTAGCGCAAAGAAGTTATATTTCTCTGTCTGGAACCAATTTCCGTAGATCCCTCTTTAAGAGAGCTGAGATTGTTGGTAAATCTAACCCGCTATGCTGTAGGCAGGATCTTGATAAAGTCAGGCTGTTGTTTGTAATGAACAAACAGGCTTTATTTCAAGAGTAGCAAGCTTTACGTTAAGGTTGGGAATTAATATTTGTAATGCAATTTATAAAGGGCTATATTGTGGCTCATATTCTTTCTCAGCTGATGACATTTCTACTACAAATTCATCTAGAAAATTAATTCAACAATGTGGATGTCATACTATTGTCTCGGATACTTCCGTCCGATTTGACGTGAAACAGTTGTTGGGCTATTGAGCAAGTTTTATTTGAGCCTAACTGTGTTAACTATTGGACAAAATTTGAAAGCATACTAAACGGGGTAGTTTTCATTTGGATCTGTTGCCGCTGTCAATAGTATGTTTGGTAAGAAATGAGTTCCAAACCTACTGTCTAATCAGCTGTTACACATTAAATCGCTGGATTCTATATGACAATGTCAATACCGCTTTCGAATCCTGAAATTTGAAGGAATTGTTATCTATATCAGAAAATTATGAACAAGAGAAGAAACATATGAGAAGGTGAAATGGAGGTTTAGAAATGGCGTTTTGGAAGATAGAAAGTGAAAATATTTTTGGCAACTGGGCTTACGACCGCAACATGACTTCAAAAAACAAATGCACATTTTTGACCAAATATACCTTGGAATAAAATGCTGAGCTTTACATGCTAAAAACAATTATTTCGTAGGCTGAGGTGCTCTGCAAGCTTGTCACTGTCATTAGGACCTAACAAGTTGCAAACATTTTGCGCTGAATATCGTGAATATCTGTGGTAAGAGTAGGAAAATTTATTTAATTCATGTGTTCCGTAACGTTCCAACAAAACGTTTTATATATGGGTGATTCTCGTATAACTGTGATTTTTATAGCTTAAAATTTTTTGAAATAAAAAATGCTTCAAAACTTGTATCAGAGCACACCCACCCAGAGGTCTTTTATTATGCTCAAAATTAAGCCTATAACGTAGTTCTACTACAACTTCAATAGAAAATAAACTAGAACAAACATTAGAAATTTCACCGCCACGAAACTGACATCAAAATGAAATATTCAAAATATTTGCCTAAATCTCTTAAAATGATAAAACAAATAATAGATTATAGTACTTTGATAATTATACAGAGACGTTTACGGTATTTTCTTTTTTGATTTTTACAATCTTTAAAATTTATTAACATTAGAATTAAAATAACAACTTTTTTTAATAGTCTTAGAACAGAACAAAGTTTAACATCAATTAAATATTTAAATTAATTAATTTGATGAAATATACAATAGATTTTAGTTATAAAACTTTAGATTATAAGACAACTCTTTATTGAAATTTGTACATTTAGTTTGTAAAACGGAAATCAGATATACCACGGTACAGAAATTTTGGGTATATTTCTGTAATTCATTGATGATCTATGAATACTTATGCTTTAATATAAGATGTCGACGGTGAAATACTATCAAATTTACCATATTTATAATTTTCTGATAAAAAAATCATGTCGAATAATAAATAAAGTACTAGACATAAAAAATCACAGTTATCTGATAATCGTTCATATATAATACCTAATATTAGTATTATGGCAAATTGCACTCATACAGGTAGGCACATGATTGGTTTTCAAATTCACTTTTCCGAACTGGTTGCATAATTCTGAAATTTTCATTAGTAGTAATGAAGATAGTTATATCTTTTAGAAGTGTCATGAGATTTGAAATGTGACACTAGTCAAAAATAGAAAAATAAATTTTTACCGCTAGTTCAGAATTGTTACTTATAATTCGGATATTTTCAAAAAGGTGCTAAATTCCACTTTGGAATTATTAACGATACGCCTATGGCTGAATACCCGTCTTTGAACGTGGGAATTGAACAAAGAACTACGCGTCACTGCATTGGTGGCGCTGTAACAAATGTTCCACTTGTTTTACTTTTACATCCACTCGAGATGTGACCGACACATCGTGGATTTTACATAATATCAAAAGACTGCCTAAAATGTTTAAGCTTTTCGGAAATCTTCAACAGCCTCTAGCTAACATGTTCAAGAGGGGTATTAGGTAGTAATAACAAACGATTCTTAGTTGCTATTAGATATTATAAAAAGCTAATAAAAAGTGATCAGGACATTGTTTCAATATTCTACATTCATTCTTCCATTTACCCTACGAGTATGCAAGACATGTTAGTAATCGATCTTGCTGGTAAGAAACGAGACGACCCAGTTTTCCAAGAAAAGGTCAAACGAATGATGAATCAAAACATTAACACGTTTAAACGACAACGACTATGACAAACTATCGAATATGGTGAAGGCAACATCGATAACTGCGATGCATCGATGAATCCTTAGGAACTCTACTTAAATATAACCTCACTTTTCACAAATGTTACAGGTATTCAGGTGCAGTGCAGATGCAAAACATAGGTTGAATACAAAGTATGAATTAAAATTGATGTGATCTGCTGGTAAAAATATGGGTAAGTTTTTTTATACGTTTTGATGGGTTTCTGGTGGAATATTCAGGTACCTAGGCATATTTCTATTGTGTTTGTTTTGAGTGTGAGTGGCAGTGGCAGAGGCCACAGGTACAAATAGCGATGGGCGGTTCAGAAATTGATGCTTCGAGGATTCGACCGAATCTCTAAAATGATTCAATTGTGGTATATCGACGATATAGTATAATCGTATCATAGTGGCATAGAGACGACATAACATATAGATACTATGACGTTGGTTTTAAATGTGCTCCTTAAAAAATAGAAAGAGAGGTAGATAGATAGATTAAAGATTGGTCCCGATCCTTAGACCACTTAACACGGCAGACAATACATTCTATTCATAAATATATTACACGATACTATACAACACAACCCATGATTATTCAAAATGATGTAATGAAGACGAACTCCTGATCTCAATGTGTTATGTTTAATACGTAAATATCTTTCAATTAGTTTTACACATAAGTTTTATATTAATTATGAAAATGCCATTATGACTTTGGATTGTTGTTATCCATTTTCGAAATCTTTGATTCGGGATTAAACTGTGAGGGCACAGGAGCTCTCAACAAATGGAACATTTTTGTTATTGATTTTTTAGAACGCGACCTTGGTGACTTTGCATTTTCCGTAGTCAGGTTGCGTTATTACAAACATCGAGTACTTATTAAGAAAAATAAATATCGACATATATGAATGAAATAGATTGTTCATGATTTATAATAATTACTCCAAATTATATTTGCCGGTTGTTACAACGCATACTAAAAAGCCAAAACATAACAAAGATGCTTTTCAGCCATAAAAAAATATTAAACAAGCAAAGTAGACTGCATTGATAACTAAAACCGAAATCTATAATACAGTATTCTGAATAATTTATTTTTCAGAATATTATTTATCGGCATAATATGAAATTATTAACAAATTTCACTCAACAGAATACGGTATCGGTATTCGCCATACATTAACATAAATTTATGGAGAATACTTACGCTTTGTCATTCGAAAGATAAAAAAATTGTCCTCCGATTCTCAGGTAATCCTCTATTTTCGTTCCAGGATTTGAAAACCTGCCAGACAAACTGATAACATTGAAAAATGGAAACGATTCTATAGAAGTCATAGTAAACAAAAGTATTTTGAACGATAAAAGTAAAAATTGTACAGAGGCGTTGAACTCTGCATTGTCTGTTATAGTCAAGCTAGATGCACACTTGGATGTAAGCAAAATAACCGTATTGGAGCTCTCCCATTGCAATCTATCGGAAATACCACATAATTTGAAACAGTTAAGATTGAAATATTTAGGATTAGCACACAATAAGCTCAAACATGTTCCTCTCTGTCTGTACAGCGGCCTGAAGGATTTGGTTTCCTTAAATATGAGCCACAATTTGATCTCAGAGTTTGAAATGGAACCCGACTGTGTGATTTCATTGAAAACACTGAAGGTGAATCATAACTCGTTAAAAAACTTGCCAACATGGTTCCTCAACTTTAGAAGTACTAACTTAGAAGAACTCAATTATAGCTGTAACAAAGCTAGCCATTATAATTATAAAAAGAATAGTTATAATCTCAATGTTACCAAGATACGAAAACTTAAATTGAGAAATACCCACATGATTGATAGCGATTTTGGATTTTTAAGATGCTTCAAGCTACTTGAATACTTGGATTTAAGCAACAAATACGAAAAATGTGTCAATAAATTTAAGGATATCGATAAATTGTTCGTTAAGCAGGTTTTGAAAAGGTTGAACGTGCTAAAGCTTGATAACTTGTCAATCTCACTTTTTCCTGAAGGAATATTATGGTTGGAATGCTTAAAGCAGCTGAGTATTCGACAGAACACAATATCCTGGTTACCTGATGGAATACAATATATGGTGAACCTAGAGTATTTGGACATTTCAAATAATACACTAGTGGCTATTCCTGAAGAAATAAAACAGCTGCATAGCTTGAAAATACTTAAAGCTGCACATAATAGCATTGAAGTAGTACCAGACTTGTCGAGCATGGAAAACCTTTCAACCATAGATCTCTATGACAATCTTTTCGAGTGCTTAACGTATGACCTTCAAACAGTGGAACATGTCGACTTGGAATATAATTATTTAGACACAGGCATTTTTGAGAATAGCTATTCGAAAAAGAAGATAAGCTATAGAGAACGATTTGGATACTGTCGAGGCAACGGCGTCAAAACGCCGAATGACTATCCATCGCATTCAAGTTGTACCTCGGATGAGTCTGAGACTAGCGAACCGAGGACAGTAGCAAGTGAAGATATATACTTCGAAGATTGGGATGTGCCGTTGGAAATGAGACAAAAGATCCCTGATATCGATAGTCTCGACGAAGATTGGCAGGGAGATGAAGATCATGGCGTGAATCTGGCCACCCAGCTGGAGAAGGTGTATGTACCAGATGAAGACTGGATATTTGAGGATGCTGACTGACGGTTTAGTTTGTTAGTATAAATACGATTTTCATATAGTAATTGTGTCGGTGAGCTCTTCGGGGAATCGGTAGAGATAGTATAATCAGGTTTCATGTGGCTGATTTCTGATTTACATTAAAGTTATAAAGTTTTTGCTTTGCTTTGATATTGTTCGAGAGATCTACGTTTTGATTTATTGAGAATTCTTAATCTGATAAAAGCATTGATGACGATCGCAATCTACAATGTTATTAATGAAAACCCAGTTCTGTTACACCGTGCTTCCAAAGACAAAATATATTTGCTAGAAGGCACTTGCTTTTTTTATGCTCACAATAAGCTCTATTGAATTGTATTGTTATGTTTAATAAAAGTGGAAGCTTTGGATCTCACATATTTACTTCACTGATGTAGCTACCATCTACCTCGCGATAATTGAAAAAAGTATTGGATTACAGCAGTTTAGTTACAAACAGAAAAACTGTTGATAAAAGCCTTTTTACCTTTCGAAAAATTTATTGTACTTAATTAGTTGAACACAAAATCCTCAAGGATTGAATTTTTTTTTTATTTTCTAGCATAATTAAGTATTAACCACTACACATAATAATACTCGGAGATGGATATAAACCAAAGCTAAATGGATTTTGTGGTAGCCAAAAGACGTTTTGTTATTCTTATGTCACATATTACTTCATTCAAAAATATACTAGTCTTCGAGTGCTATTCACAAACATAATTATTTCCAATCCTCACCGACACGATAAATTGCATGTTTGTCATTGTCTTATTAGAATTACCATTGCTGATTATTTTTAAGATGTTTTTTAATTGTTTGCCAGTATTTTTAATTATTTTTAATATTTTCTACCTAATCTCCTTTCTGATCCAATAACCTGATCTGAGTTATGTAAAGTTTAAAATTTAATAAATCGGTAACGTTGGATTTGATCATTACTTGATGAGAATAGTTGAATTAACAAGTTCTTTGAAAATTGATTAAGTGAACGCGTTTCGTATCGATTTGAAAGCATCGTTAAACTAAAATTTACTATTTATAATTACTACCCAGGTTACTCGTAAACTAAGGAATACTCCGAAGCATATGGACAGTTACAGTAGTCTAGCAATTACAATTGACTTTGTAATAAACTCTGCTCTTTTCCTGAAGCGTAATTAGAATTATTTAAGACACTTTGGGCTCATAATCATGTGTTTTATTCGAATCATGAAACAAAAGTCTGATATTATTGCCTACTTTATGATTATGGCATATATCAAGCAAAATTTGATTTTTCTGAAAGTTTGTTATGAAAGCACATTGTCCCAATTAAAACCCCATCAATACATACATTAAAAGTTATTCCCAATTCAAGAATTGTGATATCCCTGTAAATATATACTCTCGACAAGATTATATGATCTTACTCTGAGGAAACTTACTCAATAAGAAAAGTATGGTTTATTTGTACCAAAAATGTTATATTTCTGATTTCGATACCCATTCTTAAGAAGTATACTCTAAAGAAAAACATAATTTTCTTTACAACAAGTATTCCATATTTTCTTAAATAAGTTTGTATTTTTTTCTAACGATCTGCTGCTCAAATCTATTATTTTCCATTGGTTTTTATTTTTATTCCCCCCCTCCCCGATGGATGAGCTGTTGAAAAGTTGGGTTTCAGACTTGAAAGATATCATGCATGTGTACAGGTGTTGATGTGATATGTAAGTTGAGAATAAGCTTCCATTACCAATGCTGGACGTATATCTTCTACCTTGGATACAGATACATATTTTCTATACTTATTCCATTTTTATCTGTACAATACCTTTCAAACTTGATGTAGAAAAATTACTGAATGAAGCAGTTAAAGGTAAGAAAGAAGTCACATTGGTACAGTTTGGTCACTTTTTATTCTTCTTCCTTTCAAGGTTAATGAGCCAGCAGTAACAGCTCATATAAATTACTGAATGCATATACCAATACGCTTAGATTCTTAGAAAATTTTGTAATGTAAATGAACTATTTCTTACTTGTAAGACTCTCCCTGGTTTGAATTGAAAACAATTACTTAAGTTATCCCTCTATGATTGATCAAAAATATAGCATCCTCTCTTGAAAACTATAATATGAAGCTTGCGCCTATAGCAATTTAGAATTTGTTTTTATATATTATGCACCTGACCTTTCCAACAGAAAAAGAAAAGAGACAAATATGCGTCAGCTATTACTAGATTACGACACCCAATGGGAAAACCAACTAATATAATTATCTATTCTCATTATTTCCAAACGATGCATTCTGCACCTTTTGTTATGTCCCGACCCGTACATAAAAAGCTTATCTTCACTTAGACGACAACAACAAACTTAAAATGCCTCTTCTGGCCTGTATTCCAGAATTAAAGTCTCCCCGAGTGATACCTGAATCCACATGAACGATATAGTAGTTATCAGTTTTCCGAGGACAATACGAGTATCGTTGGCCTGGAAGAAAAAAGGACAGTAAAGTGGGCGTCTTATCGGAGAGTTATAGGCCAAGAAATGTAGATTTTGACGTGCTAAATATAACATCACTTCGGTTGAAATTCTACTTTTAGAGTAGTCTGTTATGGAGGAATGTATGCTAGTTTTTGTCCACTTGCTGTAGGGATATTCTGCACTAGTCAGATCGATTACAGATGATCGAGTTTACGCTATGATTAGATTGTATGAATGTCTTGTTGAAACTAACCTATAAATTTTACCAACTTCCACTTGGACAAAAATGTCAAGCGTTAGTTTTGTATTTATACTGTTTGAATATAAACAGTTATAGTGACGTAGCGGGATCATTCATCAAGAATTAAGATTTTTGTTGGCGTGTCTTCAATTTTTGCAACTTACTGGGGAAGGCTTGCCCATAATCGCTACGTTACTGTAAACAGTTGAGAAATTCTATTTCTGATAGCAGTTTTTCTGAATCCTATTTGGTCCTTGATATTAGGGAGTCAAGTTTAAAATGCAGTGTTCGCGATTAGAACATCTTGGGTTTTGCTTGCAAATCACCACGAATCTGCTCAATATTGATTGAATGAGAACTTTATTCAAATAGAGTTTGTTGTTTATGTCGGTCAAAAAAAGTGTATATGAGCTGATACAATTTCTATTTGAAATGGATTGGAACTGAAATCCTGGTAGATTCATAATAGTTCCCAGATTCCTGATTTTTTATTTTAAGAATTCTGAAAAATTAGCAGTCTAAGTTTGGACATTTATATGGAGGAATTCTGAACAGTTTTTCCATGAGGTTATCAATTGTCTAGAATTTTTTTCGGCACACAGTCACGAAACAGTGTGCATAAAATCGAGGTTCATGAAACACATACTGTTTGATATTAGATTGTGTGCAGCTTTTGCTCGTTTAAGATTATTCCTACTGTACACGGATATATTCACCATTAATGCCTTTGGTCTCAAAACAATCATTTGGTTCTTTGTTTACTTTAAAAAACGTGTCAAATCTTAAAGGCTGGCACCAACTCATAGGAAGAAGAGTTTGTACAACGACACATTTGCTACTAAGCGTATCCAACAATATTTCGATTTTCCGCTCAGGTTTATACAAAAATTCGAAACACTAAAATTTATTACATTTTAAAAAAAATGGCAAATACCTCATAATTTACGTTCTGTAGAGAATATATGATCTGTATTTGAATGAGATTAGCGCAAGTAAGGATCAAAAATCTTTTTATATTCAGCTAAACACTTTGTTCTGCATACACTGTACACCCTGATAAACCGGAATGCTGATTTTTTTGTATTCAGGATATGTAGTTTTGATTGGCATTTTTGATGAGCGTATTATTACTTTATTTCTTGGACTATTCTACATGCAACCCAGTTATTGCTGCAGAAATGGGCACATTTTTTTTGTTGAGGATAAACTGCGCTGCATACTCGGAGTTTGACATAAAATTCTGTACTTTTGCTTTGTTTGTCCTGGACGTTGTTTAACGCTCCTCTTAGTTATCTACATAGCATAACAAGTCTTATTGCGAGATAAGTTTGCGCTTTTTCGTTACAATCTGTGTGCAAGTGCGCTTCTTTATCATTTTTTTAACTATGCTTGTACCTTTGTTCAGAAAAGTTATGCAACTAGATATGCTCTACTACTACCACCAATAGTTATTAACTGGACAGTTCTCTTGCTCATGAAGATTGTAGATGCTCTTACTTGGCGAAACTCTTCCATCATGCAGATGAAAAAATTGTGTATCTAACACACAGTTTCACCAATAAAACTCTTTTTCTTTCAGTGACGCGTTTCGATTTATATTTAGATCATAGTCGGACTGTGAGATTTGACTGCTAACAAGGCTACCCAGATTACTTGCCAACTAACTAACTAGATCCTATCATGTATACAAAACTAGAGCTCTCAAATCCAGCTTAAATCTAACTATTTATCCTATCTTGCTATTTTTGTATTTAATTATTTTTTCCTTTCTTCTGTCTCTCTTAGGGGAAATATTTTTTGGCGACTGCATTCACACTAGTCTTAAGGGAAGCCCCTACGAAACCTTAACCATCCCTGTCAAAATGTCCTTAAGGTATTTCATGTGATAAACATTTTATTTCTTAGGGTATTTCACGTTTTAAGATATTTTCTCTTAATATATTCTATAACTTGAAATATTTCAGGAGTAAGTTAACCTAGAATACAAATAGATGGAAACTCATAGTAGTGTATTGATCAAAATTGTTAGCTGGACACATTCTTCGGATAAACGAACCCATTCATCAATAAAATCATGACAGTAAACCCAAATGAAAATAATTATGTCTCTATTGTTCGTCTAAGTAACTCCATTGAAACTTTTTAGAAACAGCAAAACGTTCAGGATAATTCGATCTCTTCATGTGCCCGTTTGTAATTTGACATTCAGAAGAGAAATAATTTAGCGGCCGCGTCGAAAATTTCACGGCGTAATGAAAAGACGTCTGGCGTCGTGCAGAAGCCTTTATGAAAAATTTTCTAATAGAATTATATAACAAATGGCTCTGCAACCCGATTACTCGCTACTCTCGTTACTAATTAAAAAAGCGAGAACTCGGCACCCTGGAAAGAGGAGGAATGGTATTAGGGAGATGAAAGACGCATTTTGAGGCTTTGCTTTAATGTACAGATGTGCCTGTCAGGTATTCAAAAGAAAGCAAACCATAAAGCGGCAGTATCAACAACTTGTTAGGCCGTTAATTATTTCCTGTAGAATGAAAAGACCTAGCAGATTTTGGAATACGAAATATATATAATTTAGCTAACACAGTTCGACTTTAAACATGGCAAACAGTAGAAACTCTGAAAAACGTTCCATATGATCCAAGAAATGATTCGCCTTATCTAGTAAGTCCAACACTTTTATCATCCGATTCTTTTTTGATAACTCCGTGTTTTGTTTTGGGGAATTGCTCGAAGTGTATCTCGGGTATGTATATCTTAAGGTAAACGTATATTTTTGTGAACGCACCAAACCCATGGGCGTATTATAGCAGAAGCCTAAGAAGCACAGACAATTTAAAAAAACTGCAACGAACAAATTAACAAGGAGGCCCAGTCCCGCATTTAGTGTGTATGACTATTAGTAGTTTGTTGTTAATGTAGGAAATTATTGTTTGCATATCCATTTCTACTGTATCTTTTAAATGTTTGTTTGGGCAATACAATCCTGAAATTATTAATCAACTCCGTGAGATCTATATATTTTTTTCAATTGAGGACTGATTATCGCGCTCTTTCGCTTGATGAAAGTCAGATGATTTCCGATGAGTTTCCTCTGCGGCTCTTATTATCCGCTACAATCGTAAAAACGCAATAAAACAGGGAAGTAAGAGCGTTCAAGGGACCGCGCGATGTCGGCTTTATCTCCTAAGTCTATTGGGATTCCATTTCCTAACAACCTGTACTGTTATCTGCAATGCAGTGACGTACATTGTTTCTTCGTTATGTTATCAATTAATTAAAACTTAAAACTTAACCAAAAGATCACATATAGTATCTGCACTTATTATAAACTGCCTCCAACCCTTTTAGTACATACAGTACATTGTTATTTAGACTTGTCACAGTTCGGAATCCTACAAGAGCTGCAATTATTTCATTTTAGAGATTTAGCAAGTTTCATGGCTGTCATTTTTTTGTGTTCACTTCAAGTTTAGCTGACAGTAATTTTTGTACCTTCTACAATTAATTGATTGATCTTCATTGGAAATGAAACTGCGTTTTTAGCAACGACGTAAAGGTGGCTTTGGAGTTAATTGATTTTTTTATATGACTTAAAAACCATATTTCGGCCGATATACCAGTTTCCCATAGCTAGGATTTTTCCCTGAACAGGTTAAGCATAGATGTGAGTGGACGTCATTGTGTTTTACATTTTTGTGTTAAATTAATTCATTTTGAGCCCTAATTAGCATGTTATAGAGATCTTTGACTGCTAGGATATTATTAATAGGTCAGAATAGAGCATTACTTAGGAGTAAAAATCTCAGTGCGAACAGCTGAAAGGCTGCGTATCCTTAGTCCCTACTGGAGCCTTGGTCCTTCTGAAGCTTGATACCAGAGTTAATGTAACCGCAATTAGCTCTTTGGGTTTTATTGTTTGTTGGGAGCATACGGAGGTTGTCCCCTAATTTGTCATACTTTTTTGTTCACATAACATAATACCAAGTAGGTATATCTTTAACTTAAAGATACTTCGTTCAGGTTGTTTGTTCGGCGATTCATATGATTTATTGAGTGACTGGTATACACAGAACAGCCTGGCTTTACCTACAGAGAAGTAAATAGGCAGTATATCAGTATTGTAATTTTAACCGAAAATTAACGTGACTGCTTGGGTATGAACGAAACATTGGAATAATCATTTATCCTAAAAATCATACCTTATGATTTGCCGTGTCCGAGTGCCGGCACTGCTGCAATTAAGGGCAAGAAAGGAGAAAAAATGAATATGCAAATAAAGGCGCATAGGCAGTGTGATGGATTCATCGAAACATTTCCGGAGCAATTTCCCGCGCTCGTCCGGCCGGTTTTTCGGATCGCTGATTGGATGGTGGGCCGGCGATGCTAATCAACTCGCTAATGGATACAGTAGAGGACTTTAAGTTTACAGTCGTAAGATTGCAGTAGGTCCTATTGATACTGGTGTTTTACTCTTAATTCATAATTACTTAGGTCCATATTCATAAACGATCCTTACAGGTTATTTAGAGGCAATATACATTTCATGTCAGGCAGTCACTGAGGGAGCGTTGAGGGTAACGCCACAAATATGATAGTGTTTTTCTGTCATTTTATTTTTCACAGTTGTTGTGGTATGCTTGAGGGTCTTCAAATTCATATTCAGATTAAAAAAACATACTTATATTTTATCAGCTCGAGTAGCTGGATACCAAACAAACAAAACAATATTTAACTCATCTCTTTCACGACATGCTGATCATCTGTACTCTCTTTTTCATTGTTAAATAAATCATGCCCACTTCCTCCAAGATTCTTTCACAGGGAATATTTGCAACTATATCTAAGAGTGCTGATTTCAACATAATAACTACAACTACGGTCGTTTAGTTAGTCTGTTTCGCTTGATATGCTGATACTTGATGCTAGGCTGTTGGCTGAATGGTTACATCACAGCTCATACAGTGGAGCGCCGATACGCAAGATTACCTTAAGGTAATGCTCAGTGCAAGGTCTTGAGTATTTTTTGATTTTCGTATTTTATTGTTGATTGTCATCTACAAACTCAGAGAAGCAAATTACCTTGATGAGGAAATCAAATAATCAAATGCTGGTCTGGCAACCGTAGAGACGCCCAATACTCGAGTCATTATCCATCTATCTTCTCCGGAGTGTCATGCATTCAATTCTAATCTGAATAGTTATTTATCCTCTCACCGCTCCTCCTTCTGAAGCACGATAAGCTTTCTGCAAAAAAACCCTATTGCAGAGTGCTGTTATCCGTTATATAGTGAGAAGTATACAAAGTAAGTTTGTTACTCTTTCTGTTAAGAACATCAAAAAATGATCTTTTAAACTCACCTGCATAACATATCGTTCCGTTGTCTCTGATGTGAATACACATAGCATAAATCTTTACAAATTGACTGTACTTCACCCGCTATCTGTGAGAAGCGTAACCTACAGCAAACTATATGAAAAACATCCATCTGATGTGGATACAGGGAGTATTGGCATTCATTTTAATTGCAAACGATTTTTTCAACAACGGTTTTTCATGTAGATTGAGGTGATTCATACGGACCATCTATATAGTCGAAAGGCCGCAAAGCCGAATGACACGTAGGGTACGGTACGTGGAAACTCAAATTCGCTTTGGTGTACATCTGCCTGCCCTGAGGCTAAGGAAAAACCCGACCGAAAATAAATGGCAAGCTGGAAAAACAAGGAGAAAAGCCAACTAGAAAGTCAAATTGTATTACAGGGGCGGAGGTAATACACTAAGTGGTGAATCCTTACACTGGATTGGTACCACTTTAGAAGAAATCCGAACATTTTCTACGTCTTTTAATTGAATTATTAGTATTGAATGTAGTAATCCTTTTTAGGGTTAGCTTTCTAGAAAATGGCAATGCTATCCAAATTAAAAAATATTCTCGCATTGCTCATACGTTAGAAGACGCTAAATGGTTAAAGATGAGAAACAGGTTCCTATTGAACTTATTGAGTCTGTATCATTCGGTGATCTCTAGTAAACAACCTAAATATCTTTATTCAAGGATTGAGCTTATGAAAGATGGGCACCGTGCATGAGAGAAAATCAATTGATATCATTATCTTATCATACAACACCATATTCCATATGCGCATTATATAACAATGTTCTTGACTATCTGAAGAACTCATCACAGAGCAGTCTCAAAAAGCTCATCCGTTGCTGGCTGTATAATAAACAAACTCGTATTTCTGTACCTTAGCTCATTTAGTTATGTCCCCCCTTAATGAGGAATATTTTTCCGTATTACCATTTTATAATGACAAACTCCAAATTTCATTATATATGTATATATATTTTTTATATGCTTCATTTATTCTCATTATATTTTCAATCGTTGGATCTATTCTTTACTGTACCTAATAAGTGCATGGTACTATATTCTAAGTACTATATTGAACTTTATATTTACATTGATTGTTTGCTCAGTTTTTTTTAAATATTTTTTTAAATGAACAGAAGATCAATGTATCTATTGTCAATTAGTATCATCCAGTAATTTGTATGGAATTTAAATGGAAGAGCAGACGCAGTCTGAATTGCGTTTCCAATAAATCGTCATCATGATCAGTTATTTAGGATAAAGACATTATTATTCTATAATTATTGAGTAAGGAATCATAGTAACACATATGTTGGCTTAAAATCTGACAATTTTTTCGAGTTTACCAAGTGCGTTATGATCATTCAACTACTCCATCGACTCTATCCTCAACTGGTAACTTGCCATCTGTGAGACTGCAAGCAATTTTAATTCCAACGGTTTATCAGAACAGTGACTGCTTCTATATGAATTACCTAATACAGTCTTTCTCTTATTGGTACCCTACGTATCACACAATTTTTGGTAAATTTGTGAAATACATGTGCAGTAATCAGGCAGTTCTCCAAGCTTAAATGCACCAATCGTGCGAATAAGACTTAGATTTTGTAATTGATAGAACTTATATATTGCAATATATTAAGATTTTCTCACATAGATGCATTTCTTGGTCGTATTTTTGATACCTCGCCCGAGATACTTCTTTTTCTTAAGCTTAGCTACAATACGGTAAATCATTCGTTGTCATGTGCTATTCTTAATAGTGATTATGAATTCAAACCCATTCACTCTCTCACATTTCTCAGCCATGCACAATATCTTCTGCCCGGTCCTCTTCGACCCTCAACCTTGTCCTCCATTATAAATCTTAGGAACTTCTGCCACTGTAAATGTACGCAAGGCAACTTGTCTTGGGTCTTGTCTTATTTTGACAATTCTAAGGAATTCTCGGTGCAAATGCATTCTTCTTGGTACCGTCTCATTGGTCATATGTTTTATTCACGATATCTTAAGGATTTTGTGCATGATTGTTATTCCAAAGTCTTCCAGACGTCGCAGCGAGGGGTTCGATGTTCAGGTTTCCGTTCCATACAAGAAGGTTGACTAAATATACAGATACAGAACCATGAGCTACTCAGGACTTTATTCCCACATAGGTACTGTTTAAAACGTTCAAGGTCAATGTGAATAGAAATTTGTCCTCTCACAGTGCTTCTGTCTTTTGGAGAGTTTATCTATAAAATAAATATGTATATAAGGCAGTGCAAAATAAACATTCAACATTCCTTGTTCATTCGTAGTATCTTTCAATTGAGAATTATTCGTCGTTCCCTTGGTAACAGCATATGTGCTGCCGGGACTGTCGTATATTTATCCTGTTGGCGCTCCATATATACCAATTAATCCTTTGACATGCCGTCGGCGAGCTGGCGGCACTGTTCAGAGTGCTCCACTTTAAACAACACGCGCTCACTTCAAACACACTGGTCGTTTCGGGTCGGGTCGTGACCGTCCGGGAACCGGAAACCGGACCACGATGTTTCGACGAGTCCGGAGGCTTTTGGAAGAGGGAGGGTGATACGGAATAGAGTGCATTTATCATTGTAGATTCAAGGGACGCTGAGGATGTACATACACAAAATAATGAGACTTCTATCACAACACAACATTGGGCCCCGAATTTTCTCAAAATTGATGCAGCGTTTATTTACATCACGCGGTAGATAGAACGCCAACGAACTAATAGAGAGACTCACAACAACAAATAGACAGATAGACAAATAAGGAGCATTTAAACTCTGCAACAAATTCCATAAACCTTCCTTTACAAATTATTTAATCAAAAATTAGTGTTTGATAACATGTAGGAAAACGGAAATTGTTTTAAAACATTAGGCGACAGTGAAGAAATAGTTCTAACATTTGCTGACAAATTCGAGGACTCAGTCTTCAAGCTGTCCTGTGCGATTCAAGACATATACAGTTGTACAAGCGGCTGCGGTATTTGTAATTTTGCGTTGTTAGAAAAAGAAAAGGTCTCAAAAACGTCCTTGGATTCGCCAGTAAAAAGTATAGCATCTGTGATCTTTTGCTTGATCTCCGTCGTGATAGCAATAATTTCCTTGCAGAAATAAGAATACGGTAGTTTCAGTAACTTCTTAAGGTTGACCAATTGACCTGTCAGTACTTAATACTTGATTACCTTGATCTGAAGGCATATCCAGAACACATTTTGAGACGCCATTTTAGTACGACTAGCACACTGGTTTTAAGAAAAATTACAGTGTAAAAAAATTGAATATCGACATATTTTATAAGTTTTAAAGTATATTCTACAGTTTCTTTTATCTTTAACAATTCAGGACAGGAATAAAAAAACTTGCTGTGAAACACGAAAATTACTTGAACACGTCGGTTCAAAAACATCTTTCATCTGAATTTACAAATCATTCAACAACGTTGTTTTAAGATATGTTGTTTTATAACTTGTTGCATAGTCTAAATGTGGCTATAGATAGACAAACAGTTAAACAAATCGACACCCCAGAGATACTAATAGACCGGCTACATTTTCGAATCGAAATGATATCGGAAATTATAGACTATTATACATACAGCCGGATGAACAGTAGATAATAATAATAATAATAATAATAATAATAATAATAATAATAATAATAATAATAATAATAATAATAATAATAATAATAATAATAATAATAATAATAATAATAATAATAATAATAATAATAATAATAATAATAATAATAATAATAATAATAATAATAATAATAATAATAATAATAATAATAATAATAATAATAATAATAATAATAATAATAATAATAATAATAATAATAATAATAATAATAATAATAATAATAATAATAATAATAATAATAATAATAATAATAATAATAATAATAATAATAATAATAATAATAATAATAATAATAATACTTTATTGTCCAACAGAAAAATCCAATTATGGGACAATGCAATACACAAGCAATAAACAAACATAGTCTTAGTACTAGAGAGAAAAAATGTAACATTCACGCATAACCATGCCGTACTTAATTGATATAAAAATAGTATATATTATTTGAGATGTATAGATTAATTGCCTATAGTTCTGAATAGAAACTATGAGTTAGATAGAAGTGCTCACTAGACTTAATTATTATATTTCTAATTGCACTAAGATGTATATCACAGGAATCTGAGATCAAATTAAAACATGAACACATAAAATGTATAGGGGACCTCGTTAAAACATTAGTTCTTGGCATACTCTGATAAAATGTAGGGCATCTTCGTGAGTTTAGTTTAGGCACATAAAAATTAAGCTTGATCAATAAGAGAGGAGCGTCAACTTGATTATGTAATAGTTTGTAAAGAAATCGCAGTGCGTGATTCCTTCTTCTAAGTTCCAATGACTGAGCATCAAACCTCATGAGCAGTACTGCATGATCACTTCCTCTTGGTGGATAATATCCATCTAATTTTAAGGCCAGATATTTTAGAAAGCATCGTTGCACCTTCTCGATTGCCCATATATGGTTTTGAAGATGGTAATACATTATTATTTCTCGTTCAACAGTGTGGTTTCCGCTCCCGGATACTCTAAAATCTTTGAAACGATTTCGGTACAGTGTCGTATTTTCCTAAATCTTTTAATGCGATAAATCATGAAATTCTGGTGAGTGAGTTGAAACATTGTCAGATGTTGCACTGAGCATTAGAATGATTTGTTTTTCAGGAAAAATAGCCTACTTTTGATGTGTGGCTTGTGAAGTTTCGATATTTGGCCTGTTACTGATAGTGATACGTGTGTATACCCATTCACCAATAAAAAAGGCAGTGGAATAAGTAGACAATTGAAAAAAGTGAATGGTTAGGAATTGTTCAAATGTTGAGATGGCACAATTATAGGACGAGTAATGAGAAAACGGTAGAATACTTGATCTGAAATGAATCTTTTCGCTTAACAGCGAACTCTTGAAAGTAGGACTAAAAGGAAAACTGAATACTGAAACTATTTGAAGTTACACACAAAACCAACTTGATTTTATTATCAGTTAAAATATTACCTCCAACTTTTTGCAAAGGTTTGTTTTTCAATCACCAATGTATGTTGTATAATTCCTTTAGGTGACATGTAACTCAACGAGAGCCACAAGTAAACCGCGTCCACTTAGAACGATTTACGTCACTAACCGGCCCCCTTGGGGCCAGTAAATTATCGATCAGCTTACTCCAGAACCTTCTGGAGACTGACGAAGAGTGACTGCGGTCGAACGCCTGTCGAATTACAAATTGGAAAAGTCTTTCACACTGCCCATGGTATTCTAGCTGGAAGGATTTATTGTTTGCAGCTTTACCTGTAGTTTGAGTAAAAAATGTGGTTTAGTAGACGAAACAACTTTCAACAACTATTTGATTGTAATCTCACAAAATGTGAAATGTACGTCTTATATGGCCTTGTTGCATCTGTTTATTGAAGTTGAGATATATATTCTCATAATTTGTTGGAAAACAGTTTTATTAATCTGGCGTTCTGTTACTGTGATATTTTTATATGCTCCCTGCATTTATATAGTAGAGAATTGTTTGTAGTTGACGAAGGCTTTTTACCACACGATCCTAGTACTGTATCTAGTAAAAGATTTATTGGTTCTAGACTATTCTTTTGATTATTATAATCGCAAGGTAGGCCGATAGCCTGGCGCCTTATTGGTGGTGGCGTTTGAATAAAAAAATGAATTATATTAATAGATAAAGTAAAGCTCTAGAGATTCCACTCGATGTTAGTCGTGAAAATAGAATTGAATAGATTTGAAGCATTAATTTCAGATTAGATTAATATATGAATTTTGGGACTCCTTATATAACACATATTTTATGTACGTCTCTTCTGCGCCGGTCTACTTTGACATGCAGACTGCTATTATAATTCACTTGCAAAATGGATAAGATCAATTAATACAAAATCTGATTCTACATAAATGTAGGATAACCTGAAAATCAGCGATGCGTTATATAAGATACAAAATAAGAATGAAAAATATAAAAATACTATAATTTCAGTTAGAAAAATCACATAAAATTACAAAGCCATCCTTCACAAACGTTTCAACTACAGCCTTCATAGAAAGACAAAATAATATAATACATTGTCATTTACCGGCCCCTAAATTTGATTAATCACATTTTGTACTAAGGGGCTTTATTTTTGTTAATCAGGTTTTGTAAAGTTGTTCCAGGGGTGGCAGTGTTTTGGAGATATGATAAAAAAAATCAAATATAAGGATTATATAAAATGGATATAAATAGAAAACTGAATAATATCATAAAAGTTAGATATAATAACAGAAAAACTTTAATTGTTCATAGGCGAATAAAATTATTTTTGAAGGTATGTATGCAAGAAAAACGCAGCAGTCACAAAAATATAAAAACTTGATAAAACAAGAATATCAAACCCACAATGGAACATTGCCGACGTGACGTACATATTTTTTCTCTTCATTTTCAGGAGTCCTTATCCATTAATGTTTTTACTAAATCCTCACTATTGGTCGTCGAGAAGGTTTTATAGATATTGACAAGAAACCAAAAACCACAAAAATTATGTACCTTTGAACACCTCGTATATAGCAGTTAATAGAGAAAAAACATTGTTTAGATTTTATAGTGAATAGTTTCAGCAATAATGTATTGATGTAAAATGTTAGCTATTTAAAATGTTTATTAAAAAAACTAGTTTGACGCCTCTAATAAGTGGAGCTGCTGATCACTAAGAAACATGCAAAATTTCGACCTTCAGTTAACTTTAGTCGTTCTCGACAGGTCCTGACATCCAATTTTTCCAACTAATGTGAACACCATTCAAAAATTTGTATTTAAGGCCTGTGTTTTGAAGCTATATGCACAATAATACTTGTTCCTGGTTCTTTGAGATGCCGGCCTCCTGCGATCTTTCCTTAGGCGTCCACTACTTACATTTTACGTATGACGGTCCGAACATTATTAACAGATAAACTAGACCGCACTACTCAGGAAAGCAATTTGATAACAATTTTTCTTGCCGGAGCAGCCGCTGTCAACTCTGTAATACCCTGCTTCGCAACATGCATCTTTCATTACGCGACGGCTGTAGCAGCAAAAGCAGATCAACTCTAGGAGGCTCTTGAAAGTCCGAATCTCGGTTATCCCTCTAACGCCGTTTGACAATGACGTAGTCTTGTGGGAATCCTTATCTTTATATGATTTGGTCACATATAAATTGCGACAGTACAGAGAACCGTTAAGTTGAACTGAGAATAACCTAACGCTGTAGATATTAACTATCTATCGTTTGATCGTTTGGCGATAATAATATATTCGATTTACAAGTCGGCAAAAAGGGCCAAAGGTGGCCTACTTGCCAGGCTTTGCCTCCCCATTACTACTACAAGTTCCACCGTTTTTTTTGCTCAAATAGAAACGAGTGCAAGTTTCATCGTCATGGGAAGCAACAGAAAAAATTGGCCTACGAACAACAGAAGGTTCAGTTTACATTACAAAGGATCGTTATTGCAGATTAACGTCATTATTTCCATGGTGAAGTCGGCAACCTTTGATTGCCGTTTTTTAAAACGCGCTGATACGTTTATTGCTGGACATAAACGAAAAAACAATAAGCGCCTCTCCAGGGCGCTGGCCGACCGCTGGAATCTGATTAAAAATTGGAATGGACGGTATTGAAGGATTGACGAGTGGCCTGGCCTGTGATAATTGCTTTGTCACATAACTCGATTTGTAGGTAAATATTGGATTCTCGGTAACAAGGACAATTCAATTTGTCCACCGAACTCCCCCACTTATTGTATTTTTGTTAGTGATACCTATGGGCGGTAAGTAGTATATGTACCAATATCCTTACAATATGTATGGTCATTGCACTGTAGATGTTGGCCAGGAGACTTTAATTAAATAAATAAAATTATGCTGAATTTTAACCTGATACATCTCACTATTTCTGTTTTGTACATTTATTTGTTTTTAATTTTATTTCAAACTGCTAATAATTCTCAAAGTAGCAGAAACTTGAAAACCCCATTACAAAAGGTGATATACTGTATATTATTGATATTTCTAGATTTAATCTTTCCGATAAAATGGATTCCTTCGGTATAGAGTACACAAAACCTGATAACATTTTATTAAGTAATGTATTTTTTCATTGAATATATTTGGCTCACAACTTTGACATTGTGAGTGAAAATGAGTACAGATTGAATGGTCCCATATGGCGCACGTGCTATTCAGTTCGATTGTTTGTTCAGCCCATTCTTCCTGACGTCATTTTCCAGGGATATAATTTATGGGAATGTTATAGAGAGACTGAAATTTATTATGCAATTTATTTTGCAATTTTGTTAAACGGGACCATCCGGCTTTGCTGTGAATGATAATTCTGTAAAACAAGCCCGAACAGTCGACCACCCGAATGCATGGTGATAGATTTGGTCGATGTTACAGAAATTCGATGTGTCGCTGGCATACACAATATGCGCAGCTTAAAGATTTATTGCTGTTTCTATTTTAACGTCAGTTTTAATTCTCCTAACCACATGCCATACTTAACAGAGGTACTCGTTTCCTAACATGAATCTGTAAAACAATATAACACATTCGCGTTTTTGCTTCCTTTGTCAATACCTTTTAATATAATAATATAATCACCATCTGCCTCTCAAATTTTCAGAGAATTTTTTTATATTAATTTGGAAGCATTTGAGCTCCTGGAGGCAAAGGGATTCGACCACCCTATATATATATATATATATATATATATGAATAGGCAAAAAAAAGAAAAGAAAGGTATCTCATTCAATAGTATTCAAAAGCAAAATTTATTATCACAGTGGGTACCAGCCATATCTTTCATCAGTCTACCTAAACATGTGTCAGATAAAATCCCTCAAAAATGTAAGATTTTTGCCAACTAAGCAGGAGGATTTGATACCCTAATCTGTGCGTAAATATCTCATGTGCGAACCTAGTACTATGTGCTAAGTAGATCAGTTCACCCGTGTTGACAGATGATGTAAGGGTTATCATGTTATCAATCATCACTTCAAGGCAGTCCAAATGTGATTTCGTAAGATTCCAATGGGCAGTACCATTATGCCAGGCGCTTGGAGAGTATTGAACTAATCCGGATCTGTCGAATCAAATCTATAATGTAGGAATGGCTGGTAGGTATATTTTGCGAAGATAAGGTGAATGCGCCTAGAAGTTATATCAGCACTTCCACCATTTGTGTAACCAGAAGTTGCATAAAATATATGGCCAATGATTTCACATCTACGTAACGTAAATTTCATGGTATTGAATAACATTGTTGAGTGCAGAGTTGGCATTTTTTAATAAATCGACTGGTGGAGATCGGGATTTCAGGGCAAGGGTAATAAAGTATACTGGAACGCACAGGATGGGAAAAATGGACTTCCATATTATTGCGTGATATGTTCTATTCTTCTGGGATTCAATGAACCAGTAATTTTGAGAAGAAATTCTGACAAGGTCTATAGTGTGTGTGACTATAGTCATCATATACAAAAAAAAAACAGAAAATTAAATGGCAGAGCAGGTGCAATTAAGAATGAATAACGAATTATAAATATATATTATAAGTAGTTTACAAAGCTTGGCAAAAAAAATTCTTATTGCACCTTTTCAAAGCTTCAAACGAATGTTGTGTCCACTTTATCTTTGATAAGCTTAACTCAAAAAGTAACTTCTCCAATAACACGAGAATCCAGTTCCTAAAATTTCAAAATCTGCTGATTGGAGCGCTGTATTGATTTAATATCTAATCTATTATTATTTACTTTTACACTTCGTCAAATCTCCTTGCAAGATCTATGACCAAGAGCATTGCTTCTGACTTACGTTGATAATTTTGCATTTCATAACGTTTTTATTTGGGTGAATCAGAGGAAACTGTACATCCAAATCAGTGTTATTGACCACAAGCAAGTTTTTCAGCACTTCCGAAAACGGTGAATCCCCTGGTTAAGTGCTCCACCAGTCCGAATACGCATATCTCCGTGTTATGCTGGGATCAAATACCAAATTATACGTCAGGCGTTGGTCGGGCGATAATCCTAAGAAAATATGGAAGCCACCTTCGGATCCATGATAGCTTCAGTATCGCAGGAAATTACTGCCAAAGCATCAATTGTTTGCATATGCGTTAAAGCTTTTAGCGAAAGAAGCATCTCCTTACTGAACATTTGATCTACTCCAGGTGCTTTGCGCACCTTGAGTTCTTCAACACAACCTAGGAGCTTGTGTGCAACGCGGAATCTGAGGATATTCTGTTTTTGTAAGATATCGGAGTACACTACATGTTTTTGACATAGAGATAGGAAATTCGGCCACGATAATGCTTGACCCAACTGTTCGCCCAGCTAACGGACTTGTCGGTGAGGACGACGATTGCAGCGCCCCATTTCATAACAGCTAATCCCCTTAACACCCCGCTTCATCAGGATTTTCTCTTTTTATCTGGCTGGGCGCAACGGACGCAGTTAAAGTAATTACTTTCATGATAAATTGTTTTCTTCTCCAGCAGACGTCGCTTTGCCACCCCGACTCCCGTCACACCCCTTCGTGAGGTGCCATGCCATCTCACCGCCGCCAAGGGCAGGCTGTTAAATTCGTGGCGTACAGTGCCCGCGTTTTTATTTACAATCGTGTTGTGTACTTTCAGTTCTGAAATTACGACAGTCGTCAGCTGAACGAATTTTCTAATTCACTTATGCGCAAAAACTACATGGCCAGTGGTGTAGTCTAACAAATTCGTTCCCTTATATTCTCTAGTTTGTCATATTGCAAAATGCCGCACTTACTTATATAGGATATCATTTTATTTGAAATCATTGTCATACTATTAAATGTACTGCTATTCATGATTATAGCTTATATGTAGAGGAGTAATGGAAACCCTAGTATACATTGAAAACTGACAATATTCTCGAAATGAAAACCACATCCCCTAAATTCCATTATACCAGATATATTAAGACTCTATTTTGTGTGTTTGAAGTCGGTAAAATCTTCATATGCAACTTTTGATCTTATGGTGGCAGAAACTGCTGTCTGTCTCATGGGGGTACGCAACATGCTACAAGCATCGACACACAGTTTGAGGTTAAGATTCAAGTACAGACATATGATACTAAATCCTTTGACGCAGCAACCGCAGAGGTCTATTAGGACTAGATTTGGTGGTGGTTTGTGGTTGAACCCATAACAATAATGAACAAAAGGTAGACTTGAGCAATTTAAAATTTATTCGTAATGTCGTTTATCTTAAGGAGCTAATGAATAAGGTCAAGAGGCCTATCTCTAACAGCCTGCTGTTTGCGTTAGCTTCCTAGAGATGACGTGTCTTATTGACGGGTAAATCTTACCATTGGCAGCACACGACAAGTATATAAGACAAAAACTAGTCCTATGTCTCAAAAGTTATGACGTTGAGATTTTTTTAAATGGATTCAAGGATTACCTGGTTAAATATTAGCATGTCCTTAAGGACTGTGTATATAGGTAATAGTCCCGAAGCTTAGGAGAGTCGTCCTAAGACTTTGCCATTTAGTGACTCCATCCTTTTGCTGTTCTGTGAAATAATTGATTCATTATTGTTAGATTACTCAGTAGTCATGATCAAAATGCTCAAATCAGGAGTAGTAACCGACTTTCAATATGTCTAAATTCACGTATATTCTGATAATCGGAAATATTTCAGATATAATATATCAGAAATGATAAGCCGTAACCGTGGCGATGGATAGATACTCAGGATGAAATAGATTTATGCCAGGAGAGCAAAGTAACTAAGATTTCTGAACAGCGCTTTATCATATTTTGAGAAAAAGTTTTTATCAATGCGCCTACTCTACTTGGTTAAATTTTTTTGGTTGTATTCAGTACAAATCCCTTCTCGTATTTCACTGCTCTCTTTCAGTCATCCTTCTTTCGTATAAGATTTTTTGCCGCAGACTTCGGGGAGTTGTAAGCCCCGTTAATTGAAACGGCGCATAAAAAGCGGTTCCGTTGGCCCTAATGATAATTGCATTATAGGGAATGACATATTAGGCTACCGATGGAAAAACGTTACTATACAGCATGTCTGCGGATCGCTCCCTAACGCTAAAAACAAGATTAATTGGTTTTCTTGTTGGATGCATTAGAAACGGCTACTGCTTATTTCTTGTTCGAACACTAAATTACAAACGTGAAGCAAGTGGCTGAAGGTTTTCGGATATCAATTTTCTGAAAGGTCAACTTTGATACTGAAATTATTTACTTTTTTCAGAGGTATGATATCACATAGACTTGCGGTGATTAGAGACGTATTTTCCTTACTGCTTCTTTAAATAAATAAAACTTTGGAATACTTACGGGTCTAATTGTGAGAATAGGAAATATGCGTCTGAATGAACAAAATATTTGCTGGAGTACAAACAGACCATCACCTTTCAATAGAAATTGAACAGACGGAAGCGCTACACAGACTATTTCAGCAATGGGAATAACTTTTCCGCCAAAAATGTTATCTATTATACCTACCTAAGGTTTGACACTCTACAATCATTATAAACTAATCTCTCAATTGACCCGAATTAGTTATTTCACATTAAGTAAGTTAACTTTTGATCTGAAAGGCCATTTAATTCTATTTTGGGGTTGGTGACGTCCAGAAATGATTAAATATTGAATTATTAAATTTTGAATTATTCTCCCGTAGTTGGTAAACATCGGTTAATGATTGATTGGATAATGATCAATCAAAGGCGGTCAGCGTTTCAGCACCAGTGAATGTTTCTGCATTTTAACCGATTATAATTACAAGTGGTATCTAGTCTTTCATCAAATGGCGTCAAGTAGGTTGACTCAGTATTTCACACACAAAATATTTTGATCGAATGAATAATATTTTTAAAGTATGAAATGTTCACGCATATTGGCTTGGGAAGTAAAAACTGAAAAAGATGACAAGGTTTCTGTACTTTTATAAGCATACATTTTTTGAACGGCAAACGATATCTTTGTAATGTGGGAACTACTGAATCAAACTACTTGAGTCAACTAGTTTTCCTTGGGAATGTGATACTTTATCTCGATCGCAAGCTTAAACCTTTTTTCTGTGCTATCATTAATTGATATCAAAAAGTTTGACAGAAATAAAGCTTTCTCTAATTATCCTCGGATACCGCATATTTTCAGCGTCCATTGACTCCGTTAGTTTCAAAAGCCACGATCTCTTTACAAACAACAGGGCATATGAATGCTGCTACACAAACTGTGTACGCTTATCTCGCTGGCTTTTTTTACACGGATAAATGGGGGTATGTAGGCGAGAAAAAAGATGGTGATGCGAGGATGATGTGCCCAGCAACCGCATTTATTAAAACTGGTTTCATCAACCCTAAACCGTACATAATCTGCATAAATCACCCTTCATCCTTTTGTGAACGAACACATGTTGATTTTTCTATGGAGAGATGCCGAAGGCAAAAAATGTTGGAAAAATTAATAACAGAGATGCACTGGCGGCGCCAATGAAGCCAGTGTGGATCTCATTAAAACCATGTCCACGTTCCTTCTAGGCACCAAGACACTTTATATTTACTAATCTGCAAGATGGAAACAAATGTGAAAATCCAAATTTATTAGCTTGTATTAAACCTTGACTATGGGAGATTCAAATTACATATCTTCTGCTAGTTGATTAAACACTCGATTGACTGAGCTACAAAGGCTTTTCTATCAATCGATATGTATGTCAATGTTTCGTACACTTTTCTGAAAAATCATTTTTCTTCCGAATATCAAACTACCTGCGTTGTTCATAGCTCCATACTTCTACTATGCAGGCAGTTATCTATATTCTAATCCGCAAGTATAGAAATTCGCGCGGTCATAGGTTCTCCCATCGATACAAACTGATACTGTGGAACAAGTGTGTGATAAAAGTACAAAAATGTTTTTACAAATTCCTCAAAAGTAAGGAAGTAGTACAATCAGCAAGAGTTTAGTGGAAGTTTGAGAAAAGCAAGATCGTATAAGTTTTCGCCTCACACACACCTGGGGAATACTGCTACCTTGTTTTATATTGATACCCATTTTTACTTTGATAAAATGAAGTAAAAACGTTTAATGAAAAACTGCAGTTTAAGGCAAACTGTGAAATTATGACGATGACAAATTGGTTTGATGCGCTCCAGTTTTGCCTTCACAGCCTAGTGGTAACAAAACGTAGCTTTTGTTTGAATGAAAAAAAAGTCAAAAGGAAGTTTCGATTGTAAGAATTCCATTATTGGAATGTTACCTGTTTACTTTTATTAAACCTCACTTCAGTTTGAAGCTTCGCAGAAACCTAAATCAACTGGATTAACCGTTCTGAAGTCTGATAGGAATATCTAGTAAAGTAATATGGCTGTAAGCAAAAGGAGTAGTGAATCAACTTGACAAAAATTTTTTAAAGGCGATATATTATTCTTGTAGTTATCTATCATCCTTATTCAGGTATCATTTAGTAACGTGGAGTGTTCGAGTTAACGTGGCAACCTGAAAAAAGCCAGGAGCTTCTATCTATATTATTTTATAGACTCCTAATCTAAATGTTCGTCAGTATTACTTGACCGGTAGACCGTATGTATCTATCGTGCGCTGATATATGTAAGCATAGTAGTGTTATTCTGATCCATATCCCAAAAAGCACGAAGTACAATGTGAGAAAGTATGTATGGGAAGTAAGGCTGGTGGCTGAGTATTTGATTGATACTCATCTGAAGTTTCATAGCTCTGCCAACAAATCATCATGTACTCTACGTCGATCCTTATCAATAATAAAATAGCGAAGCTGTTAGATTACCCTTGAGATGGCAGTGTGGTGCATCGGCGCGGCGTAAACCTGCGAAGGCGTCATCTACAGGCCGTCATGTTCAACATTGCGGTTGCCTATGCGACCCGAATTCCAAATCGTGCTAAAGTCGGACCCAGCTTAATAATTGATGCAGGACGGACGCAGAAATATATCTTGGAACAAAGAACAAGTGCCATGCACAGGTTTTTCTGCTTGGGTGGAGAGACTCTGCATTGGAAATGATAGGTCTCGTCTCATGTCGCCTGCCGAACTCTTACTGAATAAAGACATTTCTCCACTACTTATAGTATGGTGATTAAGAGCGATATTCATGGAAATCTAGCCTTGCATTCCTACAGGCTGAAACTGCATAGCAGGCGGAACATCATAAGGTGGGTTTTGATAATTCCTGCGCAACTAGGTATTATGGAATATACCAGAACATTTCTGGGCAAATAATAATTGATAAGGTGAACCACGTTCGCATCGTCTGCGAAAAAGTTATTTGCATTCAATGCCAAAAAAATAATAAAAGATGTTAATTTTCTATTATGAGCAAATACTTATTTTCCTGTTTATATCAATGAAACTAACTTTTAATGTATTTCAAAATACATGACATAATAAATATTTCTTCGTAAACATGTACTTAGGATTACTTTGTGACAGTAGCGCCAATGGACATACCGACAAGCAGATGCAGACGGCATACCTACCGACCAAATTGAGCTGAATGGATTTTTGCCATGTATGCTTATGAAGGGAAGCAAAATGAGGCAAAGCGGAGAGATACTCGATAATACATAAACTTTCTTTCTGAATGGCCGTTCATCACAGTGCAGCTGTCATATAAGAAACATATTGTCACTCAACTTGCTGAAGTATAAGAAATGCAGCTGCTGATGTGTAGATTAACGCCATATTATTTTATACGGACCATTTTGTATACAAATGCAAGTGTCAGGTTTCTCGCCGTCAATATGCAGGACAAAATACTTGCATTGGAGAGGAACCTTCGTCAAGGCGACCGATTTGATTAAAAACTTTTACGACGGAAGTCTGTCGGCATCGCGCTCGAAGACATAGACGCACCATCAGAGGTACTTATATGTATTTGTGTATTCTGGGATGTTGAACCTGTGAAGATAATAATACTTATCTGGTCCACTCTATTACTTTCTTGAAAATTCCTAAGTCTGGATGCTATACTACCCCAAGCATAGTGCAGAAGGAGGTGATAAAATATATCATTTCCCCAAGAGTGATTCTCGTATTGGTCGGAGAAGTTTCAAATTTCTCAGCTTATTGTTCTCATCCATTGCGCAGGTGTCTTTCGCTTAACATTTTATTATGAAGGTGCTCTTTACCTGAGAGTGTTGAAATGCTGATAGCGAAGCGATTGTGAGATTAATGGCTTCATAAAAGCCCTCGGATTTAATAAGAAAAATTTATACGTTGCTGCTTAACACCCCATTCCATGGATTCATTCAAAATTGTGCAAAAAGCCGTCATCTGTGAAAATGCAAGATGTTTGAAAGTATACAAGATGTTGCTTTGGGAACTCTGCTCCTTCCAGGGCTACAGTTTTTAATTGGTTTGCTGAGTTTGAGGGCCGGTTCTCACTCGATGATGAACCTCGCACAGGTCGACCACCCACTGCCGTTACTCCGGAAACTGTAGAAGCTGTGTAAAATATGGTAAACAAAGATCAACATATATAACCTAAACTGAGTTTAGGCTTCTCTGGGGATTGGATCGGCAGCGGTCTGAACAATCATACATGATCACCTTTGCCTAAGGAAGCGGTGTTCCAGATGGGTGTCACATTTGTTGAAAGAAAATGGTCGCATCTATTTGTTCTAAAAGTGGATACATCACAACGGTAGCCTTGAAAAATCAAAGGACAGTTACTTCTAAATGGTATATAACCAAACGTGTTTCTGTAGTCTTCCAAGAACTATGCAAGAGCCGTCCAAAGATTGGTCTTTTTCTTCCACCGATGAAGAGACAATCGCTGCAACCTTTCAAAAGAGCGTTGGTCACAAGAATTTGACTAGTGGTTTTACCCAATGCGTAAATGTATTGAGGTAGGGGGAGAATATGTTGAAAAAACAGAATAAAGTTTTTAAAAAAAACCTTGTAGTTTTTCTGTATCTAGAGAGTTTCAGCGTGACCCTCGTACTTCCAAGCTTTTCAATAAGAATCGGCTGTCTGAAAAGAATCTAATTGTTTTAGACTATAAACCTATTTACCTAATCATACGAAAATTTGTTATCCCTGTACACCTTAAGAATTGCAACTAAATGTTTTTCTATGGAACGGAATTGATAAAGTATGAGTCCTCGTAGTCTTTTGAGGAAGATTAGTGGGGTTGTTTCGTGCTGTGTGGTTATTTGTCAAAACATGTACTATATCACATCTACTTGGCGTAGTGACTGCGCCCAAATCTCGTTTTCATTTTGCTTTGAAATAATTCCATAAAAATATCTATAGCAAAAACTCTTACATTCAAATGACCTACACCCATGACTCTCGTAGTGCATACCCCGGATTTAATTACATCACACCTTCCGTGATTTAGTATGCGTCTGCGGGGCTGAAAACAAACGCGCGGCGATGCGGGGTTGACGCCTGGGAGGTGGTAATGTCTATTCCACGGAAAGAATTCCTGAAACTTTCTCGACTGCTCGCAAGCTTGAAATACTTTTCTGATCCGAAATCACTTTTAGATTGCATTACCACCTCAATTAACATTCGATGAATAGCGGTGAGTGAGGTAAATCACATCCACTCAGCTTCAACTATTTGATATGTCTTCGAATAGTAGCTTTAATATAAATATAAGCATTCTAGAGAGGGTGAACTGATTAAAAATAAGAAACTACCCTCTAGCTATTGGAGAACAAGTCATTCAAACTGTTACTATGGGAAAAGGAGTTACCTTCGCTATCAGTTGAGATGAAAACTCTATGTTCCTGAGGGTTCCAGGAGATATTAGGATAGAAATGAGATCTGAACTTGAGAATTGGAGATCCGGAGATGCTACTCTTATGGGTGCAAATTGAATAGCAATGCTTCAAATTTTTAAAAAGAAGAGTTTTACAAGAAAACTCCGATTGAGCCACAGCGGTAATCATTTTTTCGAAAAGCGTACCACAGAAGTTGAGCTATGACCAGTCTCGCGAAACATGGGTGTTTCTATAAGTATAATACTTCATCTTTACTACAGGCACTCTGGGTCATTCACTTACAGTGAGTATTTACTAGACTGCCTGTAGATACATACAATTTTCGTTATTCACAGAACGGTCTTACGATATTGCTGACTTGTATCTGTTATGTAATTGCGTAAACCCATAAACATTGTTAAATTGTGTTATATCAAGGCATAATTGAAATCATCTCTGTAATATTGATTCGTGGCTTAGTAATTTGATTAACATTATCCCTTATAATGAAGTTACTCAGAATTTCAATGATTCTCCTTGAAGCATCAGTGTCTCTCTGATGCGAAAGAATGAATTGTTCATTCTAATATCCCCTGCTCATTCAACCAAACTTATGCCGTCATGAATTCAACTACAAAGAATAAACAGGTTTTCCATTAAAGCAGTTCCATTTATTGGAAGTAATTAAAATACTATGATTAAGATAATATTAAGTAAAGTTGACAATATACTTTTTGTACACTCCCAAAATACCCGCGCACGAACCTGGCTGGTGCAACTCTTGTCAACTCCGACTTCCTCAAGCCACCGATAATTTTCACTGCACGTCTATTCATCGGACAACTTTAACTAAAGCCAACGATCGATCAGAAAACTGTTTCCGGTCAATGCAGCGCCACACTGAGTTGAAACTTTCGAGACGTTTTCCCGAAGGATTTCTGTAGAAAGGCGGTAAAAGCGGGCAATGTGGACGAATTAAATGGTCCCCCATGTCGCAGGAGATACACTTATACATTTTTATTTCCTTCACAGCAGCACTAGTATTAAACATGTTTAGCTTGAACGATAAAATGTGCAGCGTCTTTCTATCTGGCTATAAGATATAGAAAAATGTAAAAATTCCCACGTTTCAGCAAACGATTATATACTACAGTATAGTTTTGTTGTTGGAAAACCTTCTTTTTGGCATCAATAGCCTGCAGATTTTCTGTCATTTGTGCAAAATGATGTGTATCCCTGTTTCGATTTTATCAAATCATTCTTGAGTTTTACAATTTTATGTATATTTTTTTCAACTTTGCATACTTAACAGATATAATAACTGATTACTTTATAACAGGAGGTTGACATTTGTTTCAATCGAAGATGTTTTTTTCCTCTTTAGAAAAACTTTCCAATTAAGAGTTACTAGACTAAATTTAAACAGATATGACACATCTGGTTATTAATATAACCTCAAGTCTATGCTCTCCACAATGCAATAGAACTGCTATAGACATGCATGTTTCGTCTTTAGCCTAGACTCGTCCGTATAGTTTGGCGGTCTAAGTGTAGAGAGCAATCGGGTGTTATATATACGTAACCCAGTAAAGGGTATGATAGCAACATGAACTAAAAAGTATTTACGAAAAGAGATGTCGCTGTAAATCAGTTCACTCTTATTGACACATGTCTTAATAGACATCTGTCGCCACTTCAAGGCAGTCCAGGTGTTAGGACCGTTGGTTTCGTAAGATGTCAACGGGCGTCCCCATAGAGGGCGACAATTAGGTGAGTTCATGTTGCTTAAGTTCAATGCTTAATTGTGAATAAATCTAACAAATGTGAGCTCCTTTTTACAGTATATAAATGACAAGCATACAAGCCGCGAGCCTTGATAAATTTAATTTATTCAATTATTTATGAATTTCTTAATCTCTGAAGCAGCATGCAACTTGTAACTCATAAGTTACCATGATAAATTCAGTAAAAACTATTTGTTCAATGATAATAATTAACTTATTCACTTTTATTTGTGTTGTAATGTTTAATGTAACATGAAGATATTCACCACTAATTAGGCTGTTTTCAAATATCACAAGAACATCGAAAATATAAAAAATGGATTAACTTGTGCAATTCATAAACAACGTTTGTCAGATAAAACTCATTGTTTAGTAATGCATTTCAATTTATTATTTCAAGTATCCTCAAGTTGGTTGAATACTATAAGGGTACAAGTAATTAAAAACAAACTTTGATCGCCTTATGCGGCGGCATATTCAAAGCATTCAAAAGTTACTTCATTGTCTCAAAACCCACAATTACACACTGATACTCTTATTATACATTCACTGCAGCAATGCATCCTGTAATTATTGACTTATTTGAAGGAAAACATGCAATGTTTGCAAATGAACATTAATTAAGTCATATCCAACAATTGTCAGCATGAACCTTACCATCTTTTTTCATCAAATACAGTAATTAAAAATTATCATTCAATATTACACTTCCATTTTTTCTCATTGTCCTGAATGGCAAGTGATCGATTTATTAATAAATTCATTCATCTTTCTCATTCAGAGTTGATGTCGGGTAGAAGAAAGCATGTGTAAAATGCAATCACTCCTACGATTGCTCAGCTCATTGTTTATTCTTGTGTATGTTACGGGGGTAAGTGCAAGCGTTTTGCATGCAATAATATTAATTTTCTTTAATCAGTCATATAAGTTATACGATATTGAGGAACGGGACCCCAGCCTTAACTTACATTCTTCCTTCAAACAGCATTTTGAATAGATTCCATATTGCAGATGACTGAAAAACAAATGTGGGCTGCGGTCAAGTTAGCCAGGAATACTTGTCAAAATAAATATAAGGCTGCGACTGGTAAGCAGTTTCAATTGTTCAAGTGTTTATATCAACATTAATTGAATTTATATCCGGACCGACTTTCTGGATGTTATCCCAGACTCATATTGGATGAATATCATCCAACTTTGATGGTACATTAAATTATATGTGGTTCTAAAAATAACTCCGCTTTTAGTGGGATCTTCTCATGCAAGCCAAAAGAAATTCTAATAGTCGAAGTTATAAAAAGTCTGAAAACTGCTTAACTGCAATTCGCAATTTAAACTGAGGCGTATTTCCATATTAATGCGAAACCTTCTCGCCTTATTTACACCGGAAAACTAAGAGCAACCACAAAATAAACACCGTATTGTTTTTATCTATTAAGATGAAATTGCATTCAGTATCTATATCCTCGATATTTGAGACTGAAGCTTCATATAACTTAGGAGCAATATGTTTTTTGGACGTTCTTATCACATTCTCATTGACTGACAAACAGATACTTTCAAGCATGAAATAGCAAAAAACTTTTGTAAGGTGCTTTATATTCGTATGTGTGTAAAATTTGGAAATACATATATGGATGCGTAGGAGATAAAGAGCCAACGAACTTAATTTTTCATGTGTCTGCCAAAAGGTCCTTAACGACACATTTACATTAAAACGTATACTCGATTTATTTAACATTAGTGAACATATCTCTTTTACTCTAATACAGCCTGTTTATCGCACAGTATTTGTTAGAACCATTCACAAATCCTTCCAATATTTTCACAAACATCCGTGATACAGTCGGTGTCGGTAAGCAAGTGGCAGATGCTGATATATGTTTCTAAGTGTGCAATTTCCTTTCTTCCAGCCGACATTGATAAAATGCACCAAGGAGATTGGAATGTCGATCACAGCGCAATGGTAATATAGGAAATATCAGTTAGAGAAAATATTACGGTAGTTTATAAAACATTTTATTCTACTTTTCAGTGTTACATGTACTGTGCCCTGAACATGTATAAGTTGGTGAGTTACGTTTTCTGCTTTAGTTTTGCATATAAAAAAGACAAAATTGAGCTAATAATATGTGATATCACAGATAATGAAAATAGCATCACTTATAGAAGAGCCTTTTTAAGAAACGAAGAGACGGAAGGATCTGGAGGAAATATATTTTTTCTGGTGGATTAAAGTACGAAATAAATGAGCTGCTAATCTCACTATGGAACGATTGTCAGCTAAAGCAATACATATCCTGATCTGACAAGTTCTGTAGATTTCACTCATATGCAACCAGTGATTATGAGTACGCTTCATATACATCTGCCCATCTTTTGAGTACTAGTAGATGCAAAGGTACACATTAGATGATATTTCTGATCAGTGATGACGGCTTGTCTATAACTGAAGTCGCTGTTAAAGTTTGATATATCTCGCTGTAGCTGACGATCTTTGCGCCGCCAGATCAAAAGATTACCAACTTATTTTGCACTTATCATCACACCACAACTCAATTTGTTCAGTTTTTTTCTCCAAGTTCAGAGGATTATTAGAGCGTCAATGCGGAAACATCAACTGACACTTGTTTTAGTGACTGGTGTAATATTAAAAATACAGTAGGAGTCGAAACTGTGACAAAGTAGTAAGATCATGAGATGAGCAAGTATGATTAGTTACTTATAATGGTCATACCAGATTAAAGTTAATTAAATTCTGTAGATGTACCCAAACAACACGTTCAACTTAGAAGCGAGTATGAAGCAGACGCCACAGCTACCAGAATCGTTCAGGAAGTCTGCAGAAACCTGCATTTACAACTGCAAAGATGAAGGTACCAGATATGTTAGATAAAATCTTCTGTTTAATGTTTTTTCATATACTATAGACGAGAAGAGTGATGGGATTGCGAAGATTTTAGAAATAGACGTTTAATAGCATATACATCACGAAAGTGCGTATAGCTCGTTCCTCTAAATCCGCGTCTCTGTTGTTTTCTTTGTCACCTCGTAATGCTAGTAACCGTTCCACAGATTTCAATGGAATATTGGGAGAGATACGATATTGGAGCTTAGTAGGCAATGCTGCTTCACTATCCACGATATGTGTATTACAGCAGTGGGATTAGCAAAAACACTAATCCAGCAGGATCAGTGGTTAAATTATGCTACTACCAAAGTGGGTCCTGATCTAGTCATAACAATATACTTTATTTATTAGAGTGTTCATGTTGATCAAATCGCTATTCTTTCATCGGGAAAAACACCATTTTTAAAATATGGGATAACGATATGCCCAAGTGGAAAAAATCATTACAAGAAGCTTGATCAATTATTACCATAAGATTTTTGACCGTTACATGCAAAAATAAGCCCGTATTTTACCATTTTTTTAAATTAGAAACAGGGCTAAAAATATCTGATTTTCAAAACACTGCCATCAAGAGATGAACGTCTCACACACTTGAGATTTATTTTAAACATTATTATTGAATGACTGTGAAATTATAATCATATTGCGCAACATTTGGTTCATGCTTCAATTAGGGTTAAGGACCGTGTTTTTTTTTATTCTCTGGTTCATTCGGCGCATTTGGTTCGTATAAGCGTTTACTTTTTGATTGAATTCTAGGGTGCCGTGCTATGTAGTTCACGTAATGCTGCTATCGTTTTGAAAATCAGTCAAATGACGGCAGAGCATTGAGCAAAGAACAGATAAATATCAAAAAATCTTTCAACTTCATTTTTTTATATTTTTTAATTCTCGTCTTTATTCGGTGGAACAGAGGGTCAAAACTTCAACAATTGAAAAATGTGTGTACGCTTGCTGAGCTCTTTATCATTTCAGAGCATATGTAGACATGCAGTACTTGTTAGTTGTTACTTGTGCAGATCAAAATACGTGAATTCTGCTATTTTTATGAGAGCATATAAAATTGCTTATGAACATCATTTGGGCTCACTAATCTCTGAAGAATTGAATATCAATAATTATCAGTTAAATTTGCCTGCCTGAAAAGTAGAGCATTTTAAGCCGCCTGATACGAACGTATGCCGATCACTGACGAAATCAAAAAATTAATTATTTTACTAATGTCATTATAGTGAAGAATGGTACTCTAGCTATCAGAAATCGGTTTCATCACCTTCTAAAAAAAATTGAATGTGTTTGAATTTATTAGGTTTCCTTCATTTACAGCTAAAACACTCGACGACAAGTGCGCTGCCGCATATGAACTAACCAAGTGTATGTATTTCTGCAATCCGGAGGTGAGTGAATAAAACAACATGAACCATATGTAGATAAAAATTTGTGTAATTTACCCACAGTTTCACAAATAAAGCTCTTTTTCTTTCAGTGTCGCGTTTCGATTTATATTTGAATCATCGTCGAACTGTCATATTTTGTATCTAAATTACCAACTTTTTATCTACATGATGGAAGATTTTCATCAAGTAAGAGCATCTGCCATCTACATGAAATATGGTTCATTTGAAATCTACGATATTGCTTCAACTCCTTTGGAGAACTTAATGCCATTACTGCTTCTATTAATGCTAATTAAATACATATTTTCCAGAAATACTTTCTACCCTGAAGCTTCTCGAGAGAATCGCCATGAAGCATGAGGTTGTCACAGCTGTAAAGCAAACAAATTCCAATAAATCCTCAATTCATCTCACTGGGTCAAACGGGCCAAGCTTCATAGTTTGTTATCAAAGCTGTTTAAACTAGTTGTAATAAGAAATAAAATCACTCAAACTTCCCGAAACCCCTTCTGAGCTACGCTGCACGAATTTAGGAGCCCAATTAAAAATTTCTTGGATAAATATGCTAACATAATAAACTATTTAGTTCTGGAAAGTTACAAGGTAAAAGTTTGGCTCCGGATTTAAAGTTGCGAAACTCTCGGTTCGAAAATATAAAATGTAATTGGAGAGAATATTCCAATTTCGTAGTACAGTTGATCCGATTGAATCTTTCGTTTATGGTGCAGTGTAACAGCGACATTCCTGTACTTCATTGATACAGAAAATGCGTGAAGTAACTACAGAACAACTGGTTCTCGATAATATCAAGTGAAATATATATGAAATATTTTTGTTTTACTTGCGCCGCAAAAGTGGTATATTTTTAGAGTATGTTATCACTGAGGCAGGAATGGAAAAAGATATAATCATTGAAAATTGATTCAGTAGTGGATACGGGAGAGGCCTGAAAGCCAACCAAGTTCGGTATTTGAGCGATTTAGGGGTCTTAATCATTTACTCAAACCGTTAGAGAGTTATTATTGATTAATTGACACTATTTATAAAAACTGGCCCTAAATTGTACGTGCGTATTAAACTTTTTATAATAATTAGGCACTTGAGATTTCCGATACATGCAACCTACTCTTGACAGCTTTGTACGATGAAAATTGAATTCTGAAATTTGTTTGTCACTAGGGTATTGATAAAAATCAATATGCTTCTTGAAAAATCTGTACATCGTCGGCTACAGTGAGGGTGAATAATAATTGAGAAAAGAAAAGAACCCTTCCTTGGGTGCAACCGTGGCTTCTAGAAATAGTTATTCAAACAAATTGAGTAAAGAAGTAATTAGGGACTGGAAGTATATTAAATGGAACTGGTCCGTTTTTGTGCTGTCACAGACTCTCAGCAGGATGCGGTCCTGGAATATTTTGATCAGCCATATAAACTGGAAAGTATTGCTAAGATTTTACAGGAAATTTGAGATTACACTACTTTTGGAGCATTACCAAAAAAGTTTTTCGGATTTTGACAATTGATGCTCATCAGACCGAGAACTGTTTTTCTTTACGTATATTGTGTCAAATGTAATTTATAGCTGATGCAAGATACAACTTTTCACAGTGAGATACGAATGCTCTTTGGAATCTTTTATGAAGATTCAGTCAGTCTGATTGCCAAAGTACAGAATTTTCATGCATGATATTTATCTAATGTTGATAAAACCTGGCCACTAATTAGAAGCGAACTATTGTGAAGTCATCATATTCAGAGTGATTAATACGAGTATATATTGTTGATGATGTTATAGCCAGAATGACACCTACAATTCATTCCTTCTAGCGTCTTCTAACTCTATGCCATGTTTTTCAAACATCTGCACTATTTAATTGGAAATTTGATAGGTTGTGGATCTACTTCCATCGGACAGAAGTGATTTGTTAAGTTTTGAGGCGTCCTGTATTATTTGGTTTTATATCTCAGCACTCATTAACACTGGAGCATTCCAAATACGTAGGTGGCGCATTATTTACAGCACGTGCCGTACTTTTGACACCTGGAAATATGTACGACTGTGTCAGGAAAGCGACTCTGTGAGACGGCGTGCGATGGTTGCGTCCCCTACATTCATCGTCAGCACCGTTTTATGTTCGCGAATGGAGCCGTTTATATAGCACTTTCGGTTAAATTAGGCTATATATTCTGCTCTTACTGGATAAAGGAAACTCTAAATTGTGCGGTTTTTCTTTACGCAGACAATTTTTCTCCTTGTTCTGGTTAGCGCTTTTATTGTATCTCTGGTCGTTCCATTCGATCAGTCACAAATGGAGATGTTTTGTTCACATTCACTCACAACGTGAGATTCATGGAAGATTGTGCTACCGTTTAAAATCCGTATTGTGGGATATATAGCTGGATATAGTTAGCTAAGAGCTACTCTTTTTCATGGATGTTCTTGCAACCGACCTCAGTTTTGACATCATTTTGACATTAGGTATATTGCCGCTCATTTTCTATATTTTCTACGTCTTGTGTTATTTTTTTTATTGTGAATATGGTTGGTTTGGATCATTATTGGATCTGGAACACTGGTGGTTTATCCTTATGCTCGGTAAGTATTGCATTCATGTCAGTAAGATAACTTTTTAGATGATTGTATCAAATAATGTTCAAAAGTCTGCGAATATCTGTTTAATTATTCAATTAACCAAAGATCTATTTCCTGGAAGCTTAGAGAATCGAATCTTGTGCTTTTTTGTGAATTTAATTGGAGAAACTTATCTATATGGATGTAATGGTTCATTAACTTGTGAGATGTATGCTGTTATTCTATCAAATAAGTCTATAAAATGGCGATTCAAGTGCAGTAGTAGCAGAAGGATTTCGTCTGCAATGGCAACTGATACGTTTCTAGACGTCCATATAATCGTGCGATTTAAGTATTTTTTGGTCGTCACTCCATGCATAATTGTACAAATTTCTGCTACAAAGCTCTGATTTCACTGTGTAAAACCTTTCTCACGAATGTAGAAATACTTCTGTCGTGAAAGTACTTCATTAATGATATTACGATGAAGGCTCACTGGGTAACGCAGCTTATGGCTGTATTTGTGCAGCAAAAACGCACAACAGGCAGGTTATTGCTACCATCTTGTAAACTGTTTAACTTTTCTTTTCCAAATTGCAAACCAGTGACAAAGTCAACATCTCGAGCACAGTGCCTCATTATCCCAAATCGCCGGACCATGAAAACTTGCGCTTTCTTCCAAATTTTCGGAGCGCTTATTATTCACATGGCGTAGATGATGCCTCGTGTTTGTCTTAGAACGACTGAAGCTAACGAAGCGTTCAGGCACGTACGTCTCCTTCGGAAACCGGCTTGGGATATTTCGCGCTCCAATGGCCGTTCCTAGGAATTATACCTGTGCTCCGAGATCACCGGGAATTTCTGTCGGATCAGCTAACCACTGATTGACCACGAACAATCAATAAGCGGGCAATCGCAAGATATTGGAAGTGTGATCATTGAGGATAGATAGGGTGGCACGTCTATCTCCTGGCCAGTAGTTTAGTTTTGTAGATACACTTACCGTGGGAAATTCTTAAGCTAGCACTTGGATATTCGTATTTGTGTTTGTAAGACATAGTAGTAGTAGAGGGAAGGCAAAGCCTTGCAAGTAGGCCACCTTTGGCCCTCTTAGCCGACCCCCAAGTACCATCACTAAAACTATGGCAGACCTGGTAACTCCCTAGGTTCGAACCTTCCAGACCTTTCAATAAAGGTCATGATGTCTGACCATTCCGCTAAGTAGCACTCTTCCCTGTCAAACTCTGCTGTGCCGAACACCTCAGTCTTGAGGCCGCTGTATACGGCACATTCGCCCAGAAAGTGGAACGAGGTCTCGTCCTCCTCCCAGCACTTCTGACAGATTGGGTCTTTGATCACTCCTATGAGTGTCATGTGCCTGTTCAATCTGCAGTGACCTGTGAGGATCCCCACTAACAAGTGGAATGAATCCCTCTTCCGGTTCAGTAGCCATAGCTGCCTACGTTTGTTGGGGCCTACTATGAACGTCTTTGACTGCCTGCAGTCGTCTCTCTTCAACCTTGCTTTCGCAAATTCGTTATATGGCCAGGCATCTAGGGCATTACTAACCTGGCTTCTGCTAATGTCCAGCAAGAGTTGCCAATGCAAGGCAGTCTGCTTTCTCGTTACCTGGCACCCCGCTGTGACCAGGGACCCACATGAGGGTCACGTTCTTGGATTGGGCTAAGCATTGAAGGGCGGCACTGCATTCCTGGACCAGTGGTGATCTGATCCTAGGAGATGCTACCGTTCTGACATAGATTATAGATTTCAAGGCAAACCATTTGTCTTCTGTGAAGACCATTTTATAGGCTTTTCAAAAACATCTCGATCGATTCTGTAAAGGTTAATTAACATGAAACATGTAGATGCCGACTTTATTTTATATCGCTTTTATAGCAATGATACAGTGAAGTTTAGGCCCTACCTCCAAACACGAATCCTTTCTTGTAGGTATTTATATATCTCTTTGCATGAAGCCGTGTAACGTTATTTTTGAGTCGACCTTCTCCAACTACGATTTAATTTTCTATATCCTCAGGCACCAGAATGGATTTTTTCAGCTCTTGAAGTTCTCAATTTAAACTGGCTACCGATAAATCCCGAGTAAATTCTCAGATCTTTCTATTCTGTTCGCGAAGACAAAAGACGGCGTTTTGCTTGAACTGGTAACAAATTTCGACGGTTGAAAAACAATAAAGGAAAGATTCGGGTCGTTCCAAATAGCAACGGATAGCCAGGACCGGGGGGGCAGAAAAAAATTCGCTTTGAGCTACATAAATACTTTAAATGTAGGGTTTTCACATAACTTCCGATGTTGAAATACATTATAAACATTGCAGTTAAAATCTTCAAAAAAAAATTTGGTATATCAAATCAAAGTATTTAAGTAGAAATTTAGGAAAATAAAAAAAAGTGATGTATACCTGAAGCGTAAACTCTGTCTGCCCCTTAAGCCAAAATAAAATAAAATAATTTGAAAAAAAATGTTGCAAAATTTTGTACTTACATAGAACCTGTAGTAGACAATATGTTAATGCAAGATATTTTTGAGAAAATCCAGTTTTTAGTATAGATTTTAATGTTAGGAACCAAAGCAGTCATTTCAGAAACTTGCAAATCATGAATGAAACATTTAGCACTATTATTTGTTCCAATAGTACTACAGTAAATGCTTTAAAATACTCAGTTATTCTTTATTAGTGACACGCCTATTCAGCACTACTAGATATTTAGGTTCCTTAAAATTTGTATATGTACTTGCTCTGATATTGTCTTCAAGATATGAATTTGTATATCACCTGATCACTTTCAGTTCAAAACGCAAGACTTAAGACTTAGTAAAGAACTTTTTAGTTAGGAAATCAGTAGTGGTGGATTTATTAAGGCATTGCATTATCAAGGAATTCCGTATTTATGATCCACTCTTGAAAGTAGATTCGCGTCTACTTACATTTTCAGGATTGATGTGTCTTATAGAAAAGAATTCTCAATATCTTGGATGCCTAGATCATGAAACAGTGTCTCATTATTCAACAAAATTGTCTCATATATTTTGAATTAGGTATATAATGAATCAAGTTTAAAAATGGATATAATCTTACTTTTTTGAATCGCTTGTAGCATAAGCAGCCCGGAAAACATCTTTATGAGCATGTTCCTCCAGCAGAACTTGCTCCTTGTACAAATCGTTTCCAGTAGTACCCCCAATAATCCCTGAAGCGCTTCTTAGTTTCTTCTCCTTGGCATATTGTTGAAATTATCTAAATCCGGTCCTCTAAAGAGCTAGTGAGTCGTGTTCAATTGTCTGTTTACTTTGTACGACGCGAGAGATAATTGGATCTTGTGCAGTCTTTTATATGAGGAACTCAACTCTAATCGGTTTTCTTTCCACATATTCGGGTTTGATTTGTACTCACGTTGGTCTTTATTTAAAAGATTAATGTATATTTTTATCTCGCTGGCTGCCCAATACGGATTTCAATCAATTTGTACAAGAATTAGATCATAGAGATTTTTTGTGTTAGCATCTTGCCTAATTTTTGAGCTTTTTTTTCGTTGAGACATGACGCACTTGATGGACCTTATTGTGGAACAATTCCATTCACGATTTGTCATAAACTTGGGAATTGGACTTTTTACTCAAATTGCCGGGTGAGAATAAGTGCTGTCACTGTCGAAAACAAAAGTTATCATCAACTCTCCTCCACTGCACCCAAGAGTTATACGGTTTTTGCGCTATACGGCTGTCTCAAGTTAAATGGACCAATGATATATAAAAGGAGAGATAAGATCCTAGCATAAGCACGCAAAAGAGTAAAACGACCACAGCTATCGACACGTGTTTTGGATATATTGGACCTCGTCAGGACAACATAATCTGAGTCAAGGATGGAGGGACTTAGAGGAGATGTGAAAAGAAAACTATCTGGAGTACCAATAATGATATTATCTAAACTTGTTCCAACTGGATCTCATTCCTGTCAAACGATGTGCAAAGGGTCAGATGTATTTTTTGAACCTCAAGCGTATAAAAATGTAAGATTGCATTCGTATGTACATTTATTTACTGTATTCACCCAAACGATAACGATACATACCAGTTCTGCTTCGGGATCCATGGATTTTCGATCAATAAATTATCTAATATAGTTAATTCTCCAGCCACGCCTCATTTAATTGCAAACAAGTTACTTTAATAAATATGACCCTAAATTCACGTTATTTGCCTTGGATATTACGCGGATGTTTGCTGTTTGCATATATTCGCTAAACATACGCTGGGGCAATCGTCCATTTGTAATTTGATTAATTTCCATAGCAAGTGTGGACGCATCACATATGATTAGTTTTTGTACAATGTTAGCTTAAGCTCTCAATGTACCACAATTTTCCAGTATATGCTATTAAATCAGTCACTTAACTATTAGAACTATTTATGTAGTGGTGAATGGCAGCCCGTCACCAACCCACATTGCTGAATTTAATTTAAAACACACCACATGCCACCATGTGGAAAAACGTTGATAATGATTTGCCTGATTCTCTCGTGTTTATCAACGTAATCATTATAAAATATTGAAATGAATTTAGATTGACAAATATTGTGAACATTTTTAAATTTGGTATAGTGGGCCAAGTCTTTTCCGAGTTTCTAAATGCAAGTTTGTATATTGGCTTCCATCTTGCGATTTAAGAGTAAATAAATATCAAGGGAGAATATGATGTATTTGTGTAATGAGTTTTATTGTTCAAAAATAATTACCTTCTAAATTTACAATATTCTGTAAAATACTCAACTTTTCAATGTCCTTGTATTTTCTCAGTTATCATAATTTTATATTTTTCGGTTTTGTTTGCGAGCTATCACAAATGATTCCAACTTTAGTATTGCCATCAGTTGCCATTCAACTAAATTATTCAAAAACGTTTACCAATTATTCCGACTGTATCTATCGTTTTATGATACAGAATGAGCTCAATAGAAAAAAAAATCGGCATCTGTTTCATCCCTTTGAATTTTGTAGTAATACGGGACGACGCCTGGCAATATAAATGTTACTTCAAATGATTTGTAGATATAGAAAAATATAGACATCCACCTGGAGATATTTTTCACTTGTTGAATAAAACTCACGTTAATATTTTTCACAACTCATCGCAAAAAAATGGAAATAAGAAATTGGTATACAAGTGGCGATAATTGGTACACAGTTAGTGGTCAGATATCCATCGGACTTATGTAGAATGTAGATGCTCTTCCATCTTTCAGATAAAAAATTGTGTGTTTAACACAAAACTATATATTCATACAAATGTATAATGATATACATATCTATATCTATATAGAGTAGTAGAATGCTTCTGAATGGGCAAACGTCCTCCATTTCAAGTATTATATTTGTGAAACGCCCCAAAGTTGAGAAAATATTAGTATATCTATGTACAAACGTCACACATCTTAAAATATATACACAAGGCACGGTTAAAATTTTATTATGACTAAAAACTGGTCTACAGATATGCGTTGGAGTTAAGTTAAAAATCAGTCAACAAACGGTTTTGCGACACAAAGCTCTATCTTTGTCTTCCGAAGCCCCCCATGCTATGATGTTTTATGAAATGTGGGAGTGGGCAAGAGCATAGTACATCCCTAGCAAACCATTTCTATCAAAAGTGCCCTTCAGTGTCAAAGTAAAAAAAGTACCTAATAGCTTTATGTTAATTCAAAAGGCAAAAACAGCTGGAAGAACTAGTTGGAAGTTGTCGCTGGGCAGAACGGTTGACAATAATTGCTTTCTATTCGTTCAAAATAAGGCTTTCAATCAGTCGAACACAGTATTTACTTTTTCCTGCAGTTCATTAGTGTTACCTCTGAATCATAAACCTAATCGAAGGACGTCTTCCTTCTTTATTAATTCGACCATTTTGCGATTTACTCTTATTATACATTGAGAGAAAATAATTACCGAGATAGAAGTATTAAAAAAAAACAGAAAAATGGTCGGGAAGCTTTCAGGGATGGTGAGCCCTTCGTGGTCCTTCGTGGCCGAAACAACGCTCACGGTGTAAAGCAAATTAGTCCTTCTGAACCTAGGTTGCCCGACACTGATCCTCTCTCTCACTATACCCGTTCATTCCGGTCTATACGGAAGAGCGTTCTCGACGAGGGATTGCGCTATCAGACTGTATCATTAGGCAGCCAACACTTTTGATTACTTCCTTAAATAAATACCGGCATCGTCAGTAGAGAGATAAAATAAAAACCCGTTAGGAAGAATTGATTAGTTCGGAAAGTAATCGTCGGCAGACTGTTAGCTGCTTTTGAGGAGCTCACAGGAGAGGAATAGGTTTATCGAGTGTTGGGCACTTGAGAGAAGCAAGGTAAAACTGCTTCGAGCTTAAATTGTTTTCTTTTTCTCCTAAACGGTGAGAGCGATTTTTTGTGGAAGCACGAAGGTGAGTGGAAGCACATGGCTTGGATATTTCTTTGAATGTTTGGAGGGTTTTGTTAGTAATTCCTGGCTAGGCAAGTCATACAAATATTTAAGAGAAGTAATTTTTTACACCGCTTACTTGCGTTCCACTAGATGTACAAATACTATTGCCCGGTTCCATGCAGGTAATAATGGTGCTGTCACCATCGAAGCAGTAGATAGGATTATATGTTATTTCAAACAAATCGTTTATGTACAGCAAGAAGAGCGTTGGAGAAAGAACAGATCCTCGAGGGACACCCGCATTTTTGGTAAGTACATCGGAAGCAATCCATCCTCCATCACAAATAAAGAACCTAATAAAATAACAAAAAACGAATATTTTGCAAAACACCTTTGCGTCTAAAAAGGAACCATTTCTTTTAATAATAACTATATATTATAGATGAAAATTCATATGATATATTCTACTTATAGTTGGTGCCGCCGTCATCCAAATTACGAGTGGAGAAACTCATATCTCAGGAAGGCAGCCTCCTCCGCGCCATTTTCCGTTAATAATCGCTGAAAACTTGTCGAAAGTCCCCTAAGAGGACAATGGAGCTGCTCAAACAATGCCTCGCCCACAACGAAACTAAGTTCATCAATCAAAGCCTATTCTGAGATGGTCGCTTAATGGCTATCTGGATCGGCAGTCTGCAACTCACAACTTACAATTTCGCTGCTAGACCGAAAGCAGGCGCAGGAGTGCAAGGAACTTTAAGGAAGAGTGGATAACCGTCGTTATTCATTCTCAGGATGATACAGAATGAAGCTATTTCAATAAAAGGTTATATGTTAAGATTTCGTGCATATCAACGGAAATACATACTTATATGTCCATATTCACTTTGAATGTATCTTCTCATTTATTTTATTCTCCATTTCATCAGTATATCTATCTATAAAGGATTGTTACTTGTGAGTATTTTCAGTAGCGTCGCCAAAAAATAAAATTGTATTGAGAATTTGCCTTTAGGTGAAATATCCGGCATTTGAATGTTCTCTATCCGGTCTTTGTTGGTCTCGGCGGCGTCAAATGCCGTCTTATTTCATCGGTTGTGGTTGATGATGATGAATCTAGTTACTTGACTGGTTTGTATGCTTGGCTGAATCTACTCGCTCTAAATGCAGACGATCGACGTCGATTACTATAGACCAACCTACTGGTTTACTTTCCACGCTAGACACAATACATATTGCTAGTGATGAAAGCTACCTCTTTGAACATTATAGGTACTATCTATACTGTCGTGTTTGACTGAAACATTATTTTATATATCAGATTCCTTACTTCCAACTTGCTGTGTGTTGATTCGATGCTGTTTCTCATCTGTGGAGGAATTTTCGTCTGCCTGACGTATGTTCCATCGCAATCAAAAGGTACCTCCTGAATACACTTCCTGATGTCTTTGCTGCTGTTCTTAGGTTTGGTTTTCGTGAGAATGCGCAAAGGGTGGTGTCCTATCTTTCTGATCATATCGGAAGATTTGCAAATGCCGTTCTCCTGATGGCAGTGATTCTATTTAGTACCTTCTAGGAGATCCATTTTTCGACGGGGGATGACTACCGAGTGAAGGTGAGACAATAATTAGTACAAAATTGTGCTATGTTTACGCAAGGTAGCTGTTCCAGGGAACATAATTTCCTGGAGACGAGCCGACCTAGCGAGGCCAACAACATGATCATCCCATGACATTATTGTTGATGCTGATTCCCAGAAGCTTGATGGAAGATGATTCAAGTGTTTGGTTTTCCTCCATCTCCACTGCAGACAGAAGAGCATGCGACTTCTTTGTCAGATTTGTTGTCTGAGTCTTCTGCGCGTTAAACTGTACTCCGTTTGTGTATCCACGTTCAACAATTCTCTCAATGTCCTCATTGATCTAAGCCTGCCCTCGTCGAAATATAGTATATCGGGATGGTAGTGGTTTATCTGGTTCCATGCAGGAAATAATGGTGCTGCCATCAGAAAAGCTGTACATAGGAGTATATGTTATTTCCAACAAGTCGTTGATGTACAGCAAGAAGAGCGTTGGAGAAAGGACAGATCCTTGAAGACCACCCTCATTCATGGTATGTACATCGGAACCATATCCATGCACCACCACAAATAAGGAGCGATCACTGAGAAAACTATCCAACCAATGACATAGACCCGGTGGCAGTCCATAAGCTTGACCAAAAGTATCTCATACCACACTCTATCGGAGGCCCTCGATATCTTCAGCACGACGACCTGATGCTCTCCATGAAGCTCTATTCCTCTGCTCCACATATTTGTGAGAAGATTTCCTGTGGATATATGGTTGCGGAAACCATATTGGCCATCGGTGATATTATTTTTGTCTAGACGCTTCAGAAGCTGCTCGTCAATAACACTCTCCATAACCTTGGATGCAGAGCAGAGTCACAGTCAAATAGTTGCTGGGTATATTTTCCCTCCCCACCTTCTTAGGTATAGGTGGTACTTGACCGATCTTCCACCTAGTAGGGAACACTCCACGCTGGTAGGAGAGTTAAAATTGGACAGGTGTGAGCTCTGCGTCGCAACGTATTAGGACCATTGCTCGTATTTGGTCTGGACAAATATAATGTTTCAGATCTCGGCGTTGGAATTTGAATTTTGCCTTTTGTCAGTTCACACTGATTGTAGTAGTTGAAGTGTCTCTTTGCAAGTTAATCGAAGAATTGGCAGCAAATATCTGCCCCAACGTGTCTGCTTGCTTATTCGGCGAGAATGCGATGAACGCAACCGCTTTCATCAATGGTGGTATGGATGAGAAGCGTCTATAATATAAATTATTGGTTGAACACTGGAGCAAAACCAATGGTAACGTGAAGATATTCGAAAATAACGATATTAAAATGAGCACTTTTGTAAGAAGTTTCATTAATAACTGATGGGTATTTCAAGTGCTGACTTACCATGCTTTAATAGCATATTTATTAAACTGTTGAGAGCCGTTTATTACAGACTAGATTTATTGGCCAAACGTTGTAGGTGAACGGTGAACTTTATACCGTGATTAAAACTCTAATAGAACTTTTCAATTGCAATGCAAGCAGTTTTCAGCATGGATCTTCTGATTGCAGTTTGATGCAGATATCAGCTTTTCATCTACTACAGTTACTGGTGAAGCGTAATTTTTGATTTGCTCCAATGAACCTTTTGAATGATTTATTTGTCGTGCGCCAACAGTGGCGGAAACTTGCTAACTTCCTGAAAAATAACAAGAATTGGTTACAGGTCGCCCAACTCAGTTAATTTATAATTTATTGTTTATTATAAATAATGTATTATCATTTATTCATCAACAATGTTGATTATGGTCTCACAAATAGGCAAAAGTGGAAATAAATGGACTCAGGGTTTCGACTTTTTGCTAATTACTCCGCCTTATATACAGTCAATTTCCAACAATGGAGCAACGTTACTTAATACTGGCTTACAGCAAACTACCTACAAGTCGATGCAGCAGTTACTTGAAACATGGGATAAAATGATTATGAATTGACACAAAAACCGACAAATACATAGAGTTTGGAGCCCAAGTTTTCTTTACGCTCGTGTTAAGTGACGTGAAAACCGTCTAATATGAAATGTGGAAACTTTTTGAGCTCATTTTTTTACACCTTAAGATTATAAAAATGTATTTCAACTATCGACTGACGTAAAACATATTTAACCAGCTTTTTCACGTAAAGTGATGAAAAAAAGGCTACCAGGGGACCTTATGAAGCTCTAAATTACACGGATAATGATATTTCATCCAGCAGAATACGGTGTCCTCCTATAAAAAACATAAATTCGCTAATCAACAGACTTCATTTGTATGTTCCCAATAGTGGAATAAAACTATAGGAGGTGCTGATTGTTTAAAAAATGGTAAAACGTCGTTTCTGTTATTTTCGGTTCATTTAAGGAGGTAGTCAAGAAAATGTCAATATTCGGCAAAACTCAATGGGGCTCAAGCCTCAATTTGGTCGTATTAATAGAATTGGTGATACTAACTAGACAATTTTTTTCATATCTAGAATCCAACGTCCAGTTCTTGGATATATACGAAAATTATTCGCGTCGATGAGAAATTTTATACCTGTCTAATTTAGAAAAGCGTTAATCTGGTCGACTGCCTTTTCTGTTAGGTATAATAGGGCTTCGCCTTCTCTAATGGTTGATTATTATTATCGTCCTTATTGCGAGTGCTTTTCCTGAACTCCCATTTCGTTTCATTTCGTAAGCGGATGAGAAATTTCCGTGAAAATTATCTGGCTGAAGCGGAGGAGAAATTCCAGGGTGAGTAGTTTAGATAATAAAGTAATCCTAGTTTAGGAACGGCGATAATAAGAACGCCAGAGTACGATTCTCTTGGGTAACACCAAACCACTGCAGATTACATTGTAACAGAATATTTAAATGAGAAGCGCAGAGACTTCCAATGATTTACGCTGATCTCACGGAGTTACGCCTTAAATTGAATGGTGAGTAGATAGTTCAAGGAACCAAGTTAGTATTGAACCAACTAGGAGGTATTAAAAACATTTTCACCACAAAACAATCAGACATCCACTCCAACGATAAAATAATACGCTGGTTCGCCAGCCGAGTTGCGAAGATTAAGGGACGCCGAACCTGTCATCAATCGGAGATTTTGGACTGAAGACAGAAAAGAAAATTTAGTGACTCGACATAAAAAAATACATCCACATTCCTTAGATTATACTAGACAGTTTGACCGAGCTGTCGCGGTTCATAACATCAAGAGCCATCAGTATACTGGACAGTAGGAAAGCCCAACGGGATTTTCAGGTCGAATTCCCATTGTGAAGCAGCATCTTCCAAAAGTGAATTCTTTTCCAGAATCTCAGGGTTTTGGAATGTGCTGTTCCAAAAATGATCATCCGATAGCTATAGTTCACAGCACTTCAAGGTTAGTTTTAATGAAAATGGATCACCTCACAGCACGTCCGGTGCTCGTCAGATTCTCTGCCATTGTGAGAGGTTATTTTTTGAATTCTACTATACAAATATTGAGTCTTAGGGATACGTTCCCGTTTACGAGGGTGTGACAAATTATTTTTCTTTTCGTGGACACTATTTATGCATCCCATCAGTTGGAATGCTGGAAAGCACAAAGGTGTATGGAATTGCAATCAACAAATACGAATTAGAGATGGCGCTGTTCCGTCTTCTTGAATTTCGAAGTAAGCAGAACTTCCACTTCCTGAGTTTACACAGGTACGGATGTAGACTCATTCGACCAATTCCATAGTGGTGGTAAATCACGTGATAACGCCTGACGGAGGAACTTATGCTCCCTACAAGGACTGCTGGCTTGGATGATGTGTTTTCTGCATCGAAGCACTTTTTGGGGCAAGCGAGGCTCAGAGAATTGTGTGTTCGTACCTTACCCTTAATTGGCTGGTCACGGTGGTGCAGTGACCGAGTGGCTATGACGTCAGAAGGAAATCCTGGAGACGTAGGTTCGAGTCTCGTCCGAAACAGAATTCGAAAAATGATGTTCCATGCATAGTTCCATTCGGAAATCCATACATTTGATATGAGACGACGTAAATATGTTAATGTAATTTAGCCAGATGAACACGTAATTGGGGGGATGTGGTGCAAGGTTGCGGTGCGATTATCTGATATGGGGATGAAAAAAGCTGGTTGCGTGTTCGTACTTATGCAAATAGTGGGTATTTTAATAAATATGTAGCAGTAGTAGCAATCCAGGTGCAGCAGGCGTAATTATGCGTACTTTAGCATGGTAATTGGGTTTTTTCGATCTAGCCTAGCTGATTCAACTGACTGTGATTTATGGTGTTACATTGTGGCGTAGTGTGTTATGGAATTATTTCCTTGTGAACAAAGCAAACACTTTACAACTACTATTCGTCATTCGTTATATCGTAGTCATTCAGTCAGTTTGCATTATGTCGATTTGGACAACCACGAGCTAGACCAATAGAAGAAGGAAGATGGGGAAAGAAGAAAAATGATTAAAAATTTCCCCTGCTTCGCTATATGGTTTTTCAATAATATACATCTTATTATTCCTATTCCTATAGTATTGTATATTTCATAGCTATTGTGTGGAATCGCAGTACTTCTGACAGCTATTCACTTGATAATTTCCAAGATTTAGACAATACATAAACTTGCATTTATAAATCGGAACAAAAACTGGTTCATATTGGGATTCAACTAAACACGTTTCGCTTTTTAAACGCTCAACTCATTATATCTACGTAGGCGCTTTTGTACGACCGACTGGAGAAGTTCGGCTTCCCAAAAACCAGTATTCCTCAGAATTTCAAACTGCACGCTCTGTTCCTGTCTAGAAACATTGTCAGTATCTTGGAAAAGATAGGTTCGTCCATCGATCAATATTGTTCAATATTGTTCTGTTTCCATGTCGGAATTGTAGCAGGGAAAATGCTAGTTTCATCCGACCAGTTTGCAGCAACGAACATCATATCTCCGCACTACTTTATTCATACTAAAAAATTTACTACTATCTACACTTAGGATGGCACTTTACTACAGCCGCTTTTGTGTTGAGAACATTTTCGCAGGTATAGGGCGTCATAAAGTTTATTTGTCAATAAAATAAACCGAATTAGCAGAGTGAAGCGAGATTGTCAGGACTGGGTGTCTGGCAGTAAACGAATGTTTATTACTAAGATTATAAAGTATGCTTAAAGTGATTACAGATTAACGGATCAAGTTGAAGCTCAGGCGTGTGGAGAAATATTAGGATAAATTGTTTCCAGTCATCTAATTTGTACCAGATAGGTCAAATTGCATTTTAAACTTGATGCAAAAACCAGCTGTGATGATTTTCAAGAAAGTTGAAGGTTGACTCATTTATTTGGACAAAGTAAGTCAAATATAGATTTCAATTCTAATTATTTTTTTGTTGATGATTAGTAATAAGCTGATTGCTCGGAATGTTCATCTAAGCTACTATAGTGCTTCTGCATACGTTGATAGTCACCAAGTCACCAAGTGAAGTTAACAGCATCGTACAGATGTGTTTATGATGCCGGCAAACGTGAGACTTTTGTCTTATTGAGCATGTCTTTGTTACTTATTAAAGATATAATCTGAGGAACAAAGTGAAGTTATACTTTTAAAGTAAGCTTTTCTATCTCAAACGATGTAATGTGATTAATCGAAAATATTTGGGGTAAGCAAATAGCAACACAGGTACTGTTATGGTTTTACATAAACCAATATTTAGAGATAATCCACACGTATTTGTATGGAGTAGTGACTTATACCCAGGCTTCTGAAATACGTATTAACATAGCACACTAAATACTACAACTGTATTTCCGTTAATTCCTTTAACTTTCTCTAGATAACTAATGTATGGGTTATTTGTTCAATTCTTGACATTATTGAAAATTCGCCGTGATTTCTGACAAGGCTGACGATGAAATTGTGATGATACAGTTAAAAAAGTATACCTATAATGATATTTTTGTAGAATCACAAGGCTAAAATGCAAATATTGTTCTATAGGAACATTCTCGATGTTAGAAGACACACACTCTATGAAATCTCTCCCCCATCTTTTCAGCAGGGTTTCCATTGTCCACGAACGTGCTGAGGTGTTCTCCAGGTCAAAAGGATTGTTTCGACAGGATACCTCCATCTTCCAATAAACCGGATTCTGCTGGAGCAACCCTGTTCGGGGCCGCATTAGACCCGAATCCCGTAAATAAGAAATAATAACCCTGCCGAGCAAGACGCCGACTCCACCGCCGTCGGTCAGCCGGACGCTGCTTGGCGCCACAATGGCCTCCAAATAACAAGAAAAGGACACTGAAATACGGAGGTCGTTCGGAAAGCCATTTTGCCCGAAAGCTTCTTAGTGTCGACGACACGTGAGAACCTAGTAGTGGGGTAACCATGGCCACAGCACCCTCATCAATTGAATAAAAAAATCAAATTTGACCTTACTGCTCCACTAACTGAACAAAAGCACTGCATATTTATCTTCGTGCTTGATTATCTGATATATCAAAATTTTGATGGTTTGCTTCTCATTGCGATTGCGGAGATTTGAGGTAATAAGTCGTCATTATTTTTACGGCATTGTCTCAGTAACCGTTTCATCGATTTCAGTGGAATTTGGAGATGTATGATTTAGGTACATAGGAAATGTAGCTTCCTCATTTTAAACTAGAGTGCTCGTGGTCTTCTTAAAAATTCATTTTTTCATGATAAACTAGTGGGATACATGAATTATAGGGCTTTCTGCATCGAAGCGATTTGGACGTTTTAGTACTGAGTACCTTAATCCCACTAGTGTACCTGCATTCAATCTTTGTGTTTCTTCAATTCTTATCTCGAGCGAATCAGAACATTTTGATGGGTTTAGATAGATTAATATATTAATAAATAAAGTTTAAACAAGGTATCCATCATTACCCAAGCTCCACCATTTTTATATTAATATCTACGATGAGTATTGTAAAGGCTAGTAGTAATATTGCCAAATATTAATATAAAAAAACACCTTTACTACCAAATTACAGCTTGAGAAGTACTGAGTTATTAAATTAACCTCATCTTTATGAAGACTTAAATGCCACTTAAAGAAGGGCTCTATGGGAGCCAACATATTGGAGTGTACGCAAAAGATGGCTTAAGTAGATTAGAGACTATGTATGTCCCGCGCACTAATATAAATACCGGTTCATATAATTACGCCAAAGCTGGATGTAGCTCATTAAACCCCAAAAGATGAAAGATCCCAAAGGTACGTTCAAGAACAGGCATACTGAAATATTCATTTTACTGGTACTATTACATCATTTGAATGTTGTTTTAATTAATCATCTTCTCATTCTTCCAAGTTGCTCATCGGTTACTCTTTGACAAACTTTAGGGATCAAGAAGATATATTGTGGTTTTGAATCTCACCAGACTTTTCTGATGTCAACAACTTTTCAATCTAACATACCTTCTGATATAATGTGGTTGATCTTATATTCATCGTACTTCCCCTAGCCAATATTAATAAATCCTCGTATGGTTAAATTAGCCTTCGCGACTTACTCCCATGAAATCTGTTCTCCGCCTCCTAATCATATCCAATTAGTGCTGATTTCATAGTTCCGCCACAGTAATACATCTCCATTTGCCTTCATAGGCTTACAAGATATCAATTCAATATTTGACATACAGTGTATTTCACAAGTAGTTTTAATATCACCATTTCCTTCTGTCGTATTCCTCTGGCAAGATGAGGGTTGAAGGGGTCTCCTATGGATATAGAATTAAATCATAGATTATGCTTCAAGGAAAACTCTAACATCTTACCTATGTTCCTTATGGTTTGCTGCTGGATAACAAAAATGTTTTCAGGCAAGGTTGCCGCACCTGAGAAGGTTGCTTATACTTGCAGATTGCAGATACAGCTCTTGGCTTGATTTCGCAAATGAATTCTTCTTATAGTTTCACACTTACAGGATAACTTAATTAGTTTGTTATGTACTATTGTGATCATATGTCGATAAACAGCAAATACCAAGATAGCTTTTTGTTACGCTGGCAAGATGGACCAATACTCTCTCCGTCTCTCTCACAGGGCGACGACAAGACAAGAGTGACGAGACTAAACGTATCAACATTATGCATTTTCAGGTATCATCTACAAGTCATGTTTGTCGTTATTTAGAGTTGGGATTTTCATTAAAATTTATAAAAACCATTATATTTTGTTGGAAAGTCCCAGAAATACAAATTTTATTTATAAATTCATACAGATAGATCGTTTTTCGAACCCCAATTTTTATTTTTTTTGTTGAGTATGCAATACACTTTCCACCCTTAACTATGCTTTTATATGTATATACCAGTGAAAACCACAAGTCGGTCTAGCGCATAATTTTTACCCGGCATCGAATCTATGGTTTGGTGTACCTATAAATGGCTCTCCAAGGAACATTTCAATGTTCCCCTGGAGGTGGTAACGTTGTTAGTGCAACACGTGTCGGGTATTGAAAAAGTAGTAGTAAAGTTGTGTAGTGTTTGTGGCTGCTACACCAAAATATCAAGTATCACATATACAATCTGTTAACTGTTTCGTTATGTACGTCGTATCCACCACACTGGGTATACTATAGCTCAGCTTCTTGTGATAGTATGTGAGACCCTTTTATAACACTTATTGTGTTTCACGCGATATTTCATGTGGGAAATAGCAGTATCCCATGAGCTGAACACTTCCGCTGATAACTGATAATAATAGTGTCATTATTCTCCCAATGAAATAACAATACAGTTGATTTATTCAAACAAAAAATATAATGTAACGATATCAGCAGTAGCAACTAAGAAAAAGTCACCCTGTAGGTATGTGACTGTATGAACTAATTATTCTTATTGAAATACGCTACATATGTATATATAACACGCAGTCGCATCAATATCGATGGCAAACGAGATTTACGTATGTACATCTGCATTTATCATTTTGGTTATAATTATTTTTAATATCTATTTGAAACCTATTCCATTTAATCGCGGATTCGTCCTTGATTAAAAATAATTTAGATTTTTTTGCTTGGTACTATCATCACATAAAATAAATGAATGAGGATATTTCTGCCGTAATTGTTGCATACACAGGCTTGTTCACTACAGCTCCGGCAAATACTGTCGTATGCTATTCTCACATAAAAATTCAAGAACGCTCTACAGTAATTATTATGGATAAAAATGCCACCAGAATACAGCTCAACCCATCTCCGATATATGAGCAAGAATGTCGGACTGCTCAAATATCAGACAGTCACTACTGACTGTGAAGTGCCTCAAAATAACGGTGAGATCAGAACTCCACCACCTGGTGATTGTGGATGCCTGTACAAACAATGATGTTGTAAATCAGATAGAATAACACCTACAATCCAAAGGAAATATATCAAGACAGCTACTGAGATAAAAATCTCTAACACTAAGCCACATTGGTGCTTTGATAACCCTATTTAGTATTAGGTGAGGTACTTATGAGAAGGAGGATGTGAACAGGAAGACGAAACAGTTAAGCATCTATTTCAGCTGACCTATCAATGTGGGAATCCAATCTGGATGAATGCTGGCTCGCTTTATGGTCAGTGTGAAGGTTACTTTTGTGTAGAAGACCAAACAGTTCTGAGAAACCTCTGGGCAGGATATACAAGACTTCTATGGGGCCTCAGTTATTGGTGATCTTGACTGATTACGCAGGCTTTCAAACTTTAATGCTGGTTTTGGGTATATTAGGGGCGCTAATTCACACAGATATATACTGTTCTTATTACCCAATATGTAAGTGTGGCTGTAGAGTTATCAGAAAGGGTAATACCTAAGTCAGTCAGACTTACTTTAAGGTAATAAAATGTTAGACGGAAAGAGGTATTATACTACTTATTTCTGACATCTTGTCAAAGACGATGCGCCTATCAAGTATAAAAATCTTTCAGTCTAACACATGATTGCCCCACGTTCAGTCAGCCGACGTTGAACAGAGCGATTTATTGGTTATACTTTCCTTGAATGTGCAAAACCAGACCTATATAGTTGGATCATGACTTTAACTGGTGTTGAAGTTCTATAATACAACAAATTCCAAATGAATTTTAAAAAAGCTCAACTTTTTTACCATGTGTTCTCATACTGCTCTTGATTTGGACTGTATATAGATTCCAGTTCGTTGTAGCTTGTTTATTATATGTCATGCGTGACCCATTTTCTCACTCCAACAACGCCGCTGGTAGTTTTCCATTAAATGAAATCATATTTCTATATGTTAGCGTTATTTATATAGACATATCGTTAATTCAATATTTAATGAAAGTTACAAATATCGCCCATTTGATAAAAAAATTATGCATCAATGATCTGTTTTTACCATTTCTCATGATCCTATCAAAAGTTTGAGCGAAATCCTATACATACTTTGAAAATGAACGTATACATGAACCATTGCGTCCAGAAATTTTAAATTCATAGGAAAAAATAGATATAGTTCCTTCAGATTTTAGTGGTGTAGATAAAAATTGTACACGTTTTACGACCAGTTTTGGAAAGGAGAAAGAGGTAGTCTCGTGACTAGTGTCAATGAAAAATAGATCAAGTAGCATTTTGCGCCGCTATCCGCGCTAATAAACAGGACTAGTTTTTTCAGCAATAAGGTGGGTATGACTTAAGGCCTCACTCATCTTAAATTTTTTCGCTCTAGAACTCAAGGTACAATCCGCATGTGATACCCTAAAGCCTCACAGATATAAATAACATTTGCAAGACCTACAATAAGTTTCTGGAGATATTTCATAACCTCAAAGAGTGTTGATCCTGAATCCACTCATTTTTGCTCTGTTCTCCAAATTCTGCAGCTACCTCGACGGGCGTTATCAAAGTAAATATAATGAAAAATTGTTTAATTGTTATTTTTCGGACTCAAATAAAGGCTGCCCATGCGGCTGGAGTGTTGTTAAAGTATTTTCATCAGCGACATGTGGCCTTAACTAGCGGCCAGCACAAATGCATTGATTGCCTTTGTTTTCCGTAAACATTTGATAAACATCTACGAGTTGTACTTGTAAAAATTTGCATCTGATCCTAGTTGCGCATTTATCGTTACAAGCAAATCTTTCAGCCAACTTTGATACTTTGTAGTTCCTAACATACTGAACGGATTTCGAAAGGTCGTTCATGGTCTTTTGAATCAATGACAACAACTTCTCAAATTTTGAGCAGGGGGCTTTAATACAGGCTAAGACACAAAGACATGCATTTTGAAATAAAATTGATGGCTCCCCATTTTGTAGGAAGCCGTCGGTAATACATTTTGGACATATCATTTCATAGATATTGACCGTACCTCGGGACTTCCTTGGGATTTTTGAAATATCTACTATGGTTCCGAGAAAAAAAGATTCGTGACCTCGTTTTTCAAATTCTTTCAGTATTTTAGGAATTACAAAGTATTAAAGTTGTCATAAAATTTTTCTTGCAACGATAATTTTGTGTAGCAGTTCATACAGAGTTAGCCTATCACATGCATATATTAAAGAAATTGGCATATAATTCGCGTCAGCTTTGTTAGGCCTAAGATCTATGAAGCCTCAAGATAGCAAACTCACCAAATATGTTTTAATGTTTGCGAGCATGGCTTTTACTTTCTTCGTGTACTCGCCATATTTTTCGCGCTACCACTTCTTGTATTTTACATTTTTGTATGTGTCCTCTGCAAGGGCATATGTAGACCACAGTCTTGGCGTGGAACGGGGCGGGGGGGGGGGGTAGAAGGGCAAGAAGTTTGTTTACGCTTCCACCATTTTTCTAAAATTCCTGATACATACAAATACTCGTTTACTTTGCCTTCCAATCACGCTATGAAATTTAGAAAATCGTGCAAAAAATATGCAGCCGATTTTGAGTGATTGCAAGTTTAGCGAATTTTTTTTTAGCCAAAATGGTAGTACATCATATATTGGCCTATTATTTTTATCTGCAACGCAAGTTATAGGAATATATACTGAATTAGTATAAAGATTGCGTTACTTAAATTTAGATACGAACCGCTTGGGAAACAAACAAAAATGAAATACATTTTTGGTAAAAGATATTGTAAACGCCTGTGAATGTTTCCAAAGGCTAACATAGTTAGGTGGAGGTCGTATTATGTTACCTTTATCTTATTTTTACAGTTCTTTAGATACTTTTTGGTACATTTCCTTACTTACCTTCGGTAGCATCTACTTGTTTACGGTTGCTTCTAAAAATGCAGTTGTTAGTATTATTCAAAACGATTGAGGCCGACAGAACTTTTCATTTGCAAATCGATTTAAATTACAAACCATTGTCTCTTCACTTCATAGACCTAGCAATATATAATTATCATTCCCCAAGCAGCATTTTGTCCGAAATACGATCAGGAATATATTCTCTGCTAACGAATATCCAACGTGCTTCTTTACTTCATACTTCAGGCTACATCCATAACTAGGTAAGGAAATGAAGTCAATTGGCAAAGACAGTGTGTGGCTTGGTTACTTATCGTTTATTTTTTACGTCTTTACAGCTTTCTGGATGAGGAAATTGTCAGTATTTTCCTTTGTTTTTAGAACGATCCCATAATTGATGTACGTGTATAAAACGTTATATCCAAAAATCCAACATGTGCATGACTTCTTTACAGAACATGGTGATTAAAACTACACTGTCGATGTCGGCCCAATAAATACATTATACTGTCCGCAATTCGAGAATTGTAATTGTGTAAAATTAAATTTTTGCGTAATTCTGGTGCGGATGCCGTAAACGCAAGCCCACTCTACCGAAACTTGCCAATTAGCAATCATTTCATTTCATTTTTGCGTGGGGTGTGCGCTTGATGACAATTAATCTAATAGCGATAAATGTTATAGCGTCGATTCGAAAATTATTTTTAGTGGAATTGTACGTTGGGCTACATAATCAATCTGGCTGCAGATATTGTAAACGAGACAGAGGCGTATTCTTAAGAACTTCTTCAACACTAATGTAAGGGAAGATCCGTTCTATTCAAGAAATGCAGAACAAATTAGAACAAAATCTAAAATAAATTAATTTCACTGCACGTGGAATACAGAGTCAAATTTCTTGACACGATCTTCTAAGAGGTTATATTTAACGTATCATATATTCCCAATAATTGAATACAGTCTTAGATAAAAAGTTATATAATTATCATATAGTTTCACAAATTAAACTCTTACTTTTAGTGACGCGTTTCAATTTTTATTAAAATCATCCTCGGACTGTCAGATTTGACTGCTAACAAGGCTACCTAGATTACTTCAATAACTAACTAGTCCTATTATGGATACAAAGATAGAGCTCTAAAAACTAGCATACTATCTATCCTGTTTAGTTATTTTTCTTTTGAATTATGTTTACATTTGTTGTGTCTGTCTTAGGGGACATATTTTTTTGCATTTACACTAGTGTTAAGGGAAACCCCTACAAAACCTTAACCATCCCCGTCAAAATGTCTTTAAGATATTTCATGTGATACATAATTTTATTTCTTACGATATTTCACGTTTTTAGATCTTTTATTCCCTAAGCTATTTCATTCTCTTAATACATCCCATAACTTAATATATTTCAGTAGTAATACGTTTATGTACATTTGATACTGAAATATCTAAGTTGCCAACGCAATTCAAAGAAGGACCATTAAATTTTTGTTATTAAATGTTCTGTTACAAAAAAAGCACCTAAGAAATCATACCAGCAAAACAAGAAAAATAAAGAGAGGTAGGATAAGAAAATAGTTTTTGCCGATGAGAATATTCAGCAAGAAGCAGTTTACACTAGACTATTAGAGGTTCAGAACTATTTTTAGATAAATAACATCGAGCAAAGGCAGATAACATATCGCGCTTTATAAGCGCTTTGAAAGGACAAATGTCTATTCACATTCATCTGAAAACGCAGTAGATTGTAACCATCGTGGAACAAAGTTTTCGGTAGCTGATTCTGCAATTATTTTGACTTGTATATTATCATACACTTTTAGGGCATACATGCAACACCTATATCTATTTATTTATGACAAGATGGCTAGAAGTAGTAGTAGTAGTAATGAGGAGGCAAAGCCTGGCAAGTAGGCCACCTTTGGCCCTTTTTGCGACCCCGAAGACCATCACTAGAACTATGGCAGACATGGTAACTCTCTAGTATCGAACCTTCCAGACCTTTTAATAAAGGTCACGATGTCCGTCCGTGCCGCTAAGTCTCACTCTTCTCTGTCAAACTCTGCTGTGCCGAACACCTCTCAGTCCTAAGGCCGCTGTATACGGCACGCTCGCCCAGGAAGTGGAACGAGGTCTCGTCCTCCTCCCAGCACTTCTGACAGATTGGCTCTTTGATCACTTCTATGAGTGTCATGTGCCTCTTCAATCTGCTGTGACCTGTGAGGATCCCTACTAACATGACAAGATGGCTATTTAGGGACTCGTTCGAGCATCTCTCCCTGCTTATCTGAATTGACAATATATAATCGCAGATTTCACTTTAGCTTTTATGAATATTTAATTTACAGCAACTCCTTTTTTTTCAGTGAGCTGTTCCGCCTCTGAAGCAGCAATGTGGTCGATATGTGGTCATCTCCCACGGCCGTTATTAATATTCGCCCAAAGCATATAATTGGCTTCAATATATAGCGGCAGGTGCTTTCGTGTGTATAGTTTCTATTAAATTCCTTTGTAGCAAACTGTTTCGGCTAAAGTGACCGATACAGGAATTAAATTTAGCCAAAACTGGCCGTGCGCACCGACCGACGGTTTCAGTAACTGTGTGTCCAGTTGTGCGTGCATTCGAATGACAACAAAGTTTAGTTGGTGAGTAATTGATTGTATATACTTAACTCAAACTAAACTAGACATCATAGGTGGGACTGTGGAAATGAAAACAATAAATGGGTCGGAAGCTGCTTGTAAAGTGGATTCCAGACAGTTGCTTGAAACTTGTAGACAAGGTGGATTTTTCAAAAGTTTGATTTCGGACTTTCATAGTCTATAAAATTTTTGAGTATCACAACGTTTCGATTGATACGCTATCTTCAAACGAAACGTTGTGATACTTAAAAATTTTATAGACAATGGAAGTCCGAAATCAAACTTTTCATTGATTCCAGACATTTGGATTGAGTTGCATTTACCTTCCGCTGTATTTTTTCATCAACCTCGAAACCAACCAAAGATGATTGGTGCGACAACTTGTAATCAAGATTATCATAATAATTTGACGTTATGCATTTGAAAATCGTCATATTTCCTTGTGCGTCTTAATAGTCTTATATACAATGTGGACGTAAAACTGAAGAATATACACAATAAAATTTAGGTCCGGCAAGCAAAAGAAAAAGGCTTATACAGGTCAAATATAAGACTTTTTGCAACACCCATTCCTCATAGCACAACATAAAGTCGTTTTTTAAAATTTATAACAGTAAAATTCATTATCTGAAGACTGTATGATGATATAATAATTTTTTTCATAGATAGCCCCAAACAAAGGCTATATAAATGTCTTTTTACATTGAACTCAAAATGCTGTAAATTGTAATCATCGGGGAACAAAGATCCCGGTAGTTCTGAACATAACGGAGAGGTTCTCTGAAAGAACGGCCTTTATATATACTTTATATAACATAATCTATGATAAAATTGTTTGGATGATCCGAACTGATTTGTTTGTTCAAACCTTGAGAAGAAAAAATGTACCAAACCTCAAAACTATAAAATTTGATTTGATGTTAAAGCATCTAAAGTCAATGAATGTACCTTTACCTAAACGATGATTAAGTGATATTGAATGAAATAGACGCCTATAAAGGAGTTGAAGGAAATGAAGTTGAATAATCGAAAATACTTGAAGTTGGAGTTCTTGAGCTCCTTAGTTGCAGGCCAAAACAAAAACAAAAAATAAGCAAAACCAAAGTTTTACACTAAAGTATATCAACGTCATTAAGCAGTATCGTCAAATTATTTCCATTTATTTAATTTCAATTTGATCGCCTTTATAGCTATGTTGAAATCATATTCTAGATTTGAGTAAATTACTTTCATAGTGATATTACCGATTTCCATACATGCACTTTCTTGTCTCTATCATATTTGCACCAATATTGCGCTGAAAAAAATCGATCTGACTTATGGAAATAAATTTGGGCGAAGGACACGAGTACATATAGAATTTACTCACTGTAGTGAATTCAATGAAAAATGGATTCAAATATACTGAATCAGTAATCATACGTTAAACTTATCCTAAAAATTACAAAACTCTGACTACTCTGAAAAATATGTATGGTTGAATTTTATTACTCAAGGTTTGCAGGATTATTCAGTTTCAGGAAGACGGTACCGTAGTCTTTATGATGACTGTCCTTCGCTCAAGATTAGTATGAACAAGGTTGGCTGACGCAGAAGCCCATCAGACATGAAAGCAATGTTCCAGGTTATGTCTTTCAGGTAATTTATGTATCAAATCATTCCTACGGGTCAAAAGGTTGACATGTTGCTAGTGATTGTATGTTCATCAAAATCGGATGTTCGCGAGGAAGCCACAGAAAGGCAGTTGGTATTGGTATCCTGCTTACCAGTCCATGTATCTATCGTTAGAAATGGCTGCCTTCAAAGTTGAAAGGTGAAGCAATGGTGCGGTAAAGACCGATCTCTGTGAAACACAAGAATTGTTTTTGTGGTAAAAAAAAAATTGATCCAACATTTTATTACCTTAAGCTACAAGTGGAAAGAAAATATCGTATTAATCCTTCCAACGTCTAAGGAAGTGATCTGAATGGAGATGAAATAATGAATAAATATAAATACTGCCCAGTACAGCCCACGTAGAATGTCTTTATTGCATGACAACATCTTATCGCAGGTAACTTTTTCAGATGTTGAAAAGTAGTTTTGGTATATCCCGGTTGAAAAAAACTAGTCTATTTACCAGGCATTATGTCCCTACTATTGCGAAAATAATCCTAGAGGTAAGCTGCTCTGCGGTAAAAAATATGTTACTGTTATCTTATTTCTCTAGACTGCAAAGAGATAGATTTGCGGTGAATCTGTCGGCATAATGTTTCGTTTGGGCTGCGTTAGGAGGCACCGGTAAATCCTGCCTGTACAATAATAGCAGTATATTCCCTCATAGATCTTCCGTTGTCATCCTTGTGTTTTTGAAACGCTCGTTAGAAGCGCTGATAAATCACCAGGACACAGGTGCCACTAACAAGGAGACTGTCAACATCGACCATGGGTGTCTGAAGTAAATTTGTCCGAAGGACAAAAACGAGCACAATTTATAAAGTATTTGCTGCTGCATCTGACCTTTTGGAGTTCATTGCGGAGTTTTCTGCTTAAGAAAATAAATGGATTCGGTAAGAACACTAAAGTGACCGAACGAGCACATTCCCATCAGGTAGAGGTTGTGAAAAGGAGTGCCGGGGTGTTGGTTGCTCGATGGTTGCAGTTTAAAGAACTTGAAGGTCACTGTGATTAGGCAGCCCTTCTGGCGTTTGATAGGCTGCCTACCTTTGCGAGATCTTGAAAAAATGCACCTCTGCCTATGTTATATGTCAATACTTTGCTTGTATCGTAGTCGTAATCAAAATATAATTAATATATATACGCTGGGCAACTGCTACGTGCAACGGAAATTTTGTTACAACAAGAACAACCATCAGCAAAATCTCGGATTACAAAACATAACGTTCATGCTTTTAAACAATACATTAGTTAAAATCCAAATCTGACGGCAACATGAACCATTATTTATAAAATTATACATCCACAAAAGAGGCCTATAATTTCACAAATCATAATTATAACGCTATTACAATTCAGATGTTAAACAAGCAATTTAAACGTAATAATTTCGATCCGCGTTATTGCATAATAAGATTACAGGAAATAAAATAATGTTGTTTGGTTAGGTCACATTTAGCTATTATCTAATCGTAGGACTCCATTAACTCTTTGAGATGAACTGCGATAGAAGTGGTTGCTAGCATTGACCCTGCAGTCAGAGGTCAAGACTAGGCTAGACAAAGCAGAATCACAATGTGGCCGCGAAGCTAATTGCTATTTAGGCCTATTTTATTTCATAAACAAGGGACGACCATTTTTATTTTTTAATTCACGGCCTCTTCACATTTTGCGCTACGTATAAGATTGTGTTAACTACATTATAAAAATCTATGTCACATATTCTCTTCAAGTTACGCTATCTCAGTAACTAGGATTTTTGTGACATTTGGAATGTGGTTCATATTAGGTGATTATATGATTATAAATTGTTGCAGTAGCAGTTGGCAATACATTTCCAGATGAATAATTTGGTGTAGCAAATTGACTGTTTCATTAATTCCATTTTTGTATCACCCTGAAGACTTAGAGAATATTAAGAACATAAATGTACATATATACCGAGTGCGTATCATTACTGGGTTTAGTGAAACAAAAAAAAAGTATGATGCCAGCTATGTGAGTATACAGTGATACTGTGATAATGACATTGCATATATCGCATATATTATGATTTTTATTAGGATCTCTTTCTGAGTTCAAAATTTGCGTGCACAAAATTTTGTGGACTGTACAAATATGTTACTAGTGCCGTCAAACATGAAAACTTGACTGCCATGTCAAAAATGGATTGCGACGACAACCCTTTAATAACTGTAATACTAGTGTTTACTAGATACTGCTGGTTGAGGATGAGGATCATATACATGGTAAAATTAAGGGCTAAATCAGTAATTTTATAAGGGAGAAGTGCAGATAAGTATGCAGAAGAAAGAGAGAGAAGGGATTTGGGTTATGAAATTTTGAAAACCTGCAAAAAGATCAAATATCTTGGAGTAACAAGACCGAACAAGATCGAACGACAGAAGTGACGGAAAAATACGAAATAAAATAAAGTAGTAAAAGGCAAGCAGATTATTGAGCAATTGAACCCCATTTAATGGAAAGACAATATCACGAAGAGACCAAAAACAATGTGATGTAATACGATTAGGTCTTCCATTACATGCATAGTGGTTTCCGTGTGGATTCTGATAAACTTCGCAGAAGTGTTTCCATTCTGAAATAGTGAGAAGAGCGTAGTGAACTGACATGAGTCACAAAAGCGAGTCAGGAAGTTAATCGAATTCCAACTGACTCTCTACAAACTCCGCAACATTCAATTGCATACCATGTTTCCACCACAAGCAAGTGAGCGCAACTTCCTTGGATAGTATTAAAGTCCACATTTCACAACAATCATCAGAACATTTTGTCTGAAAAACAATTTAACAGAAAATCGCATCCGCAATTATGGAAAATTATGAAAAAAATATTATGCGTATTAATAATAAGTTTCCGCTCACTTGCTCAACAAATGTCTCTATCGACCTTGAAATAATTTTTGGACTATTCATCCTGTGAATCGTAGAACTATCTCAATCAATCGCCTTTGGCAGCTCTCTCTCTCTCCCTCTCCCTCTTCCTCTCTCTCTCTCCCTCTCCCCCCCCCCCTCTCTCTCTCTCTCTCCCTCTCTCTCTTTGTCATAGGGTTGCTTATAAAACATTTTTTTTCGCTGGTACGCTGCTTCATTCCATGGAAGGAGATTAGCAGACATTTAGTTATTTTACTTTCATAACTATTTCCACTAAAATCAATTCTGGTGCAACAACATACTTTGACGATACAACAGGCCGTTTGGCCTTGAAGGTGTCGCTACCAATGAACGCCCGCAATGGAAGCAAACAGTCTCACTTATTTCCCCCAGATCATATATTTTCCGCCCAGCTAACTTGGTGAGGCCTGCTGGCAATGGAAGGCAAATACCATTTTTTTCTGTGGAGCTCTTCTTTAGTGAAAGGGTGGATTGTTTAACTCCGTTTCCCTCAGCCATATCCTGTCCATTTATATTTTTAACTGGAAGGCTAGCACAGATGCTCTCGGTAGTAGTATACATGTTTCATTGTTAACAAGGATTCATGATCTACTAGTCCATCCAAATGTCACATAAGGTTTAAAAAAGTACTTAAAGTGACAATATACTGACTCATTCTTTCTAAAAGTCATTATCATATGTTATAACCATAGATAAAAGGGTTTTGTTATAACTTGATAGCCTATGATAGTCAAACGTTAATTTGTTTTTTTACAACTATCACATCTTAGACTTTGTTCAATAACCAGAAATCCATAGCAAAACACATATTATTCCATCACATATTCAAAAATAGGTGTTTTGTAGAGGATCTTAGAAACTCAGGAGGAATGTAACTTTGGATGGAACAATTATATGTTCCATGTTTTCTACTGGTAGTGATACTACAAAATAGTATAACGTAATGTAATCCCTGATGTCTTTTCTTTTCAGTCCTATATAAAGGATACCATTGTTCACTAAAGTCGTCGAATTGAATGAAAGATAACAAACGTGAAATGCAGACACCAAATCAAGAAGGAACATCTCTGGAATGCAATAACTTTCCACGTGTTTTCTTTTCTAAACGAAGTTAACCTTTCGTTTTTTCTTTCAATCTGAACTTTAAACCGAGGAATGTTACACTCGGAATCTGATTATTGGCAGTTTTCAACTGAGCTCGAATCAAGTTAATTCTTGGGCTTCTAGCGACAACGCGATGAAGAAAGAAGACCGAAATTTGGCGCTGTGATTTATCCTCCTTTCACTGACATTGTAATGCAGTATTACTAAATTTTGGTAGATAGCTACCGATTGTCACAAAAGGTACGTTTTACGATATCTGTTTTCAGTATGACCTAGTTACATACTACGTCAAATAAAATGAACAATTAGTAAAACAAAAGTTGACAAAAATATTCAACGAATACTCACATTATCAATTTTCATTTGACATCTCTTTAATTTGTGAAAGAAATTTAGGCGTTGACGGCTGATGTTCCTAAGTGATTTTACAGTTAGATAAATCAAAGGGATTTTTTTATTTGGATGTAATTCAATGTAATAGAATGTGCTTCAATACTTTTTATTTGTGATAAGTAAATAATTTTACCTGAGTAAATATCTTACCATTTTGAATAAATGGTCTTACGTCAAATTTCGTTCATGAAAATCACTGAAATGCATGCCATTCATCGCTGCAATTGCTGACAATGATTTTAAATCAAATAAGCCAAGATTCTAGGAATTTTCGTCATCGAAACTTTAAGTGAATGTAGCACAGTTCAATCGCAATGGAAATAATATGTTCAACGCTAGTTTTACATATCCAGAGCACGCCTTCGGGAGTAGGGAAACACTATCGTGCCATGAGAGTTCTCTAAACTTTTCAACAACTTTTCTATTAACTTAGTTATCGCCGGCTTGCATTCATATCACAGCCAGGCCAGGAATATTAGTCCGATGATGCTTCAGTGTCCGGAATGCGACGGAGGAGCAGGCGATGCCTCAATCTCCATATGCAATTCAATTTTAGCATGTCTGCTAGGTGCCTGCGGCTTATTACTTATACATGCGATGCTGTTAAAATGTTGAGCGAAGCCTGTGGGGAAGATTCAGTGTTATGTTCTGGTTTATAAGATATTTCAGTGGATATTCTAGTGGATACGAGCAGTTCTAGACCAACATCGTAATTATAGCCGAGTATAGTATATACCGGGTTATTCACGTTATTGGACACGGACTAAAGTATCTGATTAAAAAAAATTAAAAAATCGAATGGATAGGGACCCATTAAGGCTACACTTCAAAAATATTTTCATATTATACAGGGTGTCCTCAAAGCACGAAACGTATCAAAGTTGTATTTTTTTAAATAGAACACCCGGTATATTATTCCATTTTTGGCTTGTACGATAATAATTAAGGTAAGTTTAATTATGGTTTAATGCACCTAAACCTTATGGTTTTTGAAATAACCTTAAGTTTGCGAAAATGTAGTATCGATTTCAATGCTTAATTTTTCAGCTGGTGTTTTATTTTTTCTTCAGAAAATTAATGCTCAATTCTACCAATTGATTAAGTTTTATTTCGTACTTTTTTATTTTTACTAAGTGTCTAAAAATTATTGTTGAATAGTCACTATCTTTAAACGGTAATAACTTGCCTAATTTGAATGGAATGCCTTGTATTTTATGTCAACAACAGATGTCCTCATATGACCTCTTCACACGCTCTTTCTCATCCCAAACACTGATTGTACCGAAAACCCAAGTAACCTTTACAAGAAACGGGGAAGTTTTTGTTATCTTTGTTGAATTCAAGCCAATCATAACAATTTCCATGAAAAAGATTCTTCCCTGATCTTGATATCGGGTTGTGCTCTCTGGTTGAAACTTTGCGAAGCCGTAGATAGAACTTATTCGATAAATCCGCGACATATAAGGTTGATAAATGGGATCGACTTTGACCCTTCGCCAGTTCCTACCCACAAGGTAATTTTCCTTCTCGTAGAATTGGAAATGAACTTTTTGTCGTCAGAATTTGAATTATAAGACTCGCCCGATTTCCATGGAGGATTCTGCTGAGGCAGTTTTTATTTAGTAATTTTATTCCTAGGTATTCGGGCAAACATATGTAACTGAAAAAAACGGTTTCTGAGTCATATAATTCATAATTGCTAAAAACATTCAAATCCTCCTTTTCCTACGCGACCTGGATCTAAATTGGTACACAAGAAAAGTTATACAACTCAAACACTAAGTTTTTCTTACATATCTGGAAGAATTCTTATCGAAATATGTCTATTTTTATTAGAAAAAGTTTCAAAAACATTGATTTAAAATGGCACAAGGTCACTTTTCTGTTTAGCGGTTCTTCAGCTCTGCGTCATCCGAAAGGCGTACCAATTCCAGTTGTACATACCATGTCGCAATGTATGATAGTGTTCCGTAGCGTATTTTTTAAGACTAATGATATTTTTTGAAGCAATATTCAACGCTTCTATCACGCAAACAAACATTTCGTTTCAACACCAAAAGAGGTTATGTTTGTAAAGCAATATTTATCGAGAATAGTGACTCAGATTCACAAACAGCTTCTTAAGCTGGTATTTGAGATTAATTTTTATCAAATTACTTGTAGTTAAGTAATCGCTTTATTAATCTTAAGCAACCGAAATAATCTGTATCGCTCCATAAAGAGCAAGGATTACGATGTGTGTCACTTTTCTCTGCACCGATGATATCTGAATGGCCTAATCCTGTCCAGCTATCACACCACTAATTAAAGGAGTCAACGGTATTTTGATTAACATAAATTGATGATATTTAGAATATTCTGTAAATTGATCTACGACGAATTTCTATCGAAATAGTACAAGACATTTAAATACAGTAAAATTCAAATATTCCAGCGACAAATTTCATTTACTTCAGTTACTAGCTCTATTTCTCAAAATTACATGGGCTTGAAGTATATTTTATGATGCTTCTATAAATTGAAACTTCTAATCGAAATACTCGGTCATTTTAATGCTTTCTGACACCTTCAGTACAATTTGATCGACTTTTTTAATATCTTGCTTTACTACTTGAGAGAATAAACTGTCAATTTATTATTGATTTTATCTTGAAAAGTCTATGTAAGGAACCACCCACTTGTATAATATACAGCGACTAAAAATACTACGAGTATTATATCGAAAATTGAATAAAATTCCAGTACATAAACCAATGACTATTCTTTCTGTGTACCAATCATTATTGGGGTATAATCGCAGCATAATTTGATGAAATATACAATAGATTCTGTTATAAAAGCTAAACTTTAGATTATGAGACGACTTTTTATCAAAATTGATGCATTTAGTTTGAAAAGCGAAAATCAGACCATCGGTACTGACATTTTGGGCAAGTCATTCATGATCAATGAATACTCATGCTTTAATATACAATGTTGACGGTAAAATACTATCAAATTTATCATATTTACAATTTTCTGATAAAAAAAATTATGTCGAATAATAAATAAAGTACTACACATAAAAAATCACAGCTATCTGAGAATCGCTCATATCTCCTAACCTATTATGCGTAGATAAAAATCTCATCCGTTAGAATTTGTGGAAAATTACCTAAGCTACACTCTAAAAGCTAACCGCTTAGGATTATATGCACTTAAACAGTTTTCATGACCGTCGACCTTTGTAAGTAACGAAGCGGTAATTAGATCAAATCATAAACTTCTCACACATAAGAGATGGTAAGTTGCATGCAAACTTTTAGTCCTCGAAGGCTTTTTTTTCTCAGAAGTTTGTCCTTGAGTATATAATCATTGCATCGTGTCAAGCATACACTAATAACAGTTCAGCAATAATTATAATTATCAATTATCATAACCTCGTCGTTCATGATCCACTGAACATGATATGGGCAGCTTGCCTGTGAATCCCCCCCTCCAATCGCGTAAGCAGTTAATAGGCTGATTTAACAGGTGTGATTCTGCGTACGGTAGTGCGATGTCTCTTTGCCGCATGTACTGTTATTGTATATAGGTAGATTACAGATGTTCACATAAATACGCTTCGGCACATTTGCCGCTGACCAGTGGTTAGATAGTGACGATGATCCGCTGGAGCAATATCTTGTTTGCGACTGTCGCTTTGCTATTTGCTGCTACTATGGTAGCCGGGTACGACTTCGATGATTCGGAGTTCAGTGAGTACAGATTGCATCATTATTATTCATTGTAACTTTTCACATTTTTCACTTATCCTGCGTAAGTCAGGGAAGTATTGTGATACTTCATAGATTTGTGATAATCTTGGAGAGTTAGGTAATACCTTTTTAGGTTTTTCAATGCTGTCTACGTCACTCATTTCTGTCGATGTTCCTCTCATTGCGTAATCTCAGTAAATGCTGTACCGATTCTAATGAAATTTGGAGAGGAGGACCCCAACCTCATTTTTGAATTTCACAAATCGTGTATTTGAGAAATTAGGGGGTAAAATTTTTCAAATCTACCCATCCTTATTTTGTTTAGTGTTTTCAAGTAGCGAATTACTTTATACGTCTCCAAGATCAGTATTGTATGTTATTTTTTTTCCCGAAACTCTGCTTGTCTAATAGTTTGCATATAATTTTCTTTGCCACCGCGTAGTCTTAGTGGCCACTTCATGATTTTGATGCTTAAAATATTTGCGATATGCGAGATTTGAGAATTGCATATGGTCTATGGAGTTATGGTTCAAATTCTGTAAATTATGGGTTTTTACAAGCTTTTATTTAACTTGCAATGTATGTATCTATGCCTGTGCGGAGGAATCTTGCAACAAAATTTTCAAGCAGACGTCTTCAGACCGATTGAGCTAAAATTTTGTATACGCCTTTAGTTTGGTTCACAATACATGGTTAGCTGCGTAACGTCATTCTAGATCCAACCTGGCGGAACACCCAGGATGGCAGACTGGTTATTTTTAATGCAAAAATGAAGTGACGTCACTATAAATCCAATATGGAGAATTTCTAGTGATAGCGGACTAAATCTTTAATGCTTTCCTACAATATGAGTATAACATGGAAGGACTTGCTGATAATACAAATGAGAGTAGAAATAATAGTGATCATAAACTCTGTTGCTCTAACCCGTCTGAAATTATGGTGTACTGGGGCTTTTGCAGACTTGTTCAACGATAACTAAAAAGTAAAAAATAAAGCAAAAGTAAAATAACTTTTTGAAAAACAAGCTTTTATTTAAATGCGCTAAAAAGAATTAAATAAACTTTTCCTTCAAAGATGCTTACTATCAAACTATATCGTCATTTACACAATTTAGATGATATAAAAGCTTGTCGCAAGATTTATCTGTGTAGATAAACAGGTAATATAAACAACTTGATCTGAGTTATTTAATTTTTTTAAATTTTCAAACTAAGAAAATACGAGTAATTGAATCTCGCGACAGGCTTTTATGTCATATAAATTGTGTTATGACGTTATAAGTTAATAGTAAGAATTTCAAATGAAAAGTTTGTTTTATTCTCTGGATTCCCCGGATAACTAATTCACACCAAAAACTAGCTAACAAATACTGACCCATTGCGAGGCATTTGGAGGAAAGTGAAAAACAACATTAACAAACTTTTGTTCTACCCAGAAACATAAAAATAATTTTCTGAAACATACGTTGTAATATTCATTTTTTTATATGCAAACAATTATATTAACATTTTGATTACGCCTTGAGCAAAAATGTATAATTGATTTTATTGTACGTTAGTCTATTAGATGATTCGACTGGAGCTTCGCAATGATCATGGGATATTTGAAATACAAAGCGCAGCATATGCATTATGGATAGATCTTAAACGGGAAACATGTCGCCTTCCCACGAAGATGTCCCTTTTGGTTTACAACAACAAACTATATCCATGTATCGTTGCCAACTGTGCAATTGTTCATTTATAAGGCATTAATCTTGCATCTCCGAGGTATTAGTATATTTGATTTCCCATTTTAGGTTCATCAATATTGCAAATACATCTATATTTCAAAAGATTTTATGGTGGTGGCGGCTGCACACACCTGGACGCAAAGCCAAATCAAAGCGTCCAACCAACTGATATAAATCAAATTCATTGAACTTTTTGTGTTGCTTTGATAAAGGAGCAGTTCAAGTGCTATTTTATAGGCACCGGATGATACTGGGAAATGAATCTCACTTTGACTTACTTTTTTCAGTGGTACAACCTATCTGTTCTATAGATTAAAAATTGCTGTAACCACGTGCCCGAATTTTATTTCGTTTTTTCAGAAGGATGGTTTCCGCATATTTATTTCAATGTTAGAGATTCGAGAATGGTATCTAACTAAGATCACGGGCTCTTTTTAACGGTATTACACCGAACATATTTATGAGTCAGATATTTGGGAAAATCCTATCCTTACACAGCATATGCAATTCTCTGTTGAGTAACCTGCTACAGCGAATATTTCGCAAGAATTCCTTTGAATCATTCAAGCAAACAAGGTAAAAAAGCATCTGAAGAGATCAGTAATGTCAAAAAGGAGTTATACATAAGTATACATTAGAGTCTAACTAGATACTAAAACTCAGTTCTTCATGTTCCTTCAAACTGATATAAGCTGGCCTGAAACGAGATGGGGGAGGTTGAACCCCGCAGGCTCGGGATCCTTAGGGGCATGTGTCTGTAGGGGCCCCCAAAATAATAGATTCTATAAATAAATTACTCTTTTCCGTACTGGTTTTTTTGAGGCGGTGAGTAAGCTTTGCTTTTTTCCTACTGAGGTTTTTAAGAGGGCTCCGAATTTTGTTTTTAGGGTCCCGAATGTAACCTCTATCGATTGTATACTTAATATAAGTTCCTAGTGCAAATAAAGAATACTATTACCCCACACCGTAAAGTATGCAATCACTGGATCCGCAAATCGTGTGCCCTCAGCAGACGAAAAGAACCGAGTATGACTACCTTCTTCATTCTTCCGGCCAAGATGTTTGCCAATGCACGGCATGCCGGTATAGATTTCGAAGCAGAGAGCAGCATATTTATCATCCCACTTAGGGATCCAATAACCATTACTAGCAGACTAATAGTGTGGTCTGGCCAAAGTCTGCGAAGCTGGCTGAGGAGCTTTTGATAATTGGGCCGTTTCTGCTCCTCCTTCAAGACGATGTTCATCTCAGCAGGAGCCGAGAATTCAATACAAACATCTTCTTTTGTTGGTGGTCGAGGACGACCATGTCGGGCCTATTAGCTTGCACAAGCTCGAGCGTGGGGAATGAATAGTTCCAGTATATTCGGCATCTATCTATATTATTAGTATTATTATTATTATTATTATTATTATTATTATTATTATTATTATTATTATTATTATTATTATTATTATTATTATTATTATTATTATTATTATTATTATTATTATTATTATTATTATTATTATTATTATTATTATTATTATTATTATTATTATTATTATTATTATTATTATTATTATTACTATTATTATTATTATCATTATTATCTAAAGTCACCTATCAGAATCATGAATTCTAATCCAATGCTATAGAAAAATTATGTTCAGGTGCTTTTGCAACTGGTAGCAGCCTAAAATTTCGCAGAGTGCCGCATCTTGTTGAAAATAAATAATTTCTCCTATATTTGGTGATAGGTCCTCCAATTCATTTTGAGCTCGATTTTGTATGATCTATCCAATAATACTGCGCCTGCAATTCCTGTTCCTATTGTTCCGACCCAATCATTGAGTCAAAAGAAAAATATTTTGTTTCCCGGATTCCTCGCACATTCCTGAATGACAAAGAGAAAACCTTAGAAAACCCCAAAAAGGCATATTGGAACAAAAAAGTATACAATAAATGAAAAAACAGGACTAAAGAAGAAAAATGAAGTCAATTTATAGGTTAAGCTAACGACTTGATAAAACTGAAACCAGGACCATTGATTAAGGAGTTATCAGTGCTAGTACACATACTTATCACGTTCCTACGAAACATATTCACACTCAGGATACAACTTGGTCAGTTGATCTTCGATCAGAGCCAATAACATTAAAAAAATACCATTTATTTCTGTTTCCCGAAATAAAATATTTTGATCGACTTCATCCTATGTTAAAATATAAATTTGTCATTCAATAAAAAAAATGTATGTAACAATTTAGATGATAATGTACTCATGATAAAGTATTGACATTGTGTGATGTTGGTCTTGAAGATGATGATCTTTTCACAATTTAATTCCAAATTCTCTAAAATATGGCGTTTGGCATACAATTTGCTGAATTTGAGTAAGCAAACAAGGCGTGAATATGAATTTGTTGTAATACATTCGTAAAATTGAATTATTCAGATACTTACACGTCTTTCCATATATGGGTATTACAACCCTAAGGCCTGAAGAAAAATTAAAATAATTTATTAAATAAGTTCCTGTACTAATGTTGACCTGTAAAATTCAAATATATAAACATATATAGGGGTGTGGTATTTTAAGTTTAAATCTGGTGACGTTAGTCTGTCATGTATAAACATTAAAAGTCAAGACCGTGGACCTCGTTTCTGACCTGTTGTAGCCAATTTCAGATATTGCATGATATATTTCAAGTGTGGCGGAATGAAACAAAATTCTATTTCCAGACCAGCTCCTAGCAAATGACTTGGATGACCTGTACTTCAAAATTTTCCACCATCGTGCCAGTCGATCACCTTCCGCAGAAGAGGAAAGATGTGGTCCACCCAGGAGAAAACCTAAGCTGTGCTGCGCTGAAGCCGTGTTCGAAGCGATGAACAAAGCTGATAAGGACATCAGGCGAGTATGCTTCCGGGAAGTAACTGGCAATGACAGACCAGAGAAACCGCCGCATTTCGATCCATTCCGGTGCGAAGTTATAGAGAAGCATAGGAACGACATAAATGTAAGCTAAATATGTATAGGTAATAAGGTTTGGTTCTGAAAAACGATGTTTACTATTTTTTGATAAATCGCCTTGTTATTAATTTCGTATTAACACCTTGATACCTAGTTTCTCTAAAAACAAAAAAGTTAGGAGTTTTTTATTTTATGTTGCTTCAAAACGCTAGCCGAATCCAAGCATGAATTCAAGCTAGACATAGCTTTGTGACTGTATGTCCTAATTGTCTCTCTACCTAATTAATCGTCTGTAAGTTGTATAGCATGGTTGATATCCTTTAAGTGTTTATTTTAGGTGTAAGAAGGATAGTTTGTGGTGACTATATGTATACGAGGAGTCAGAGAAACCCGAATAAAGGTTTAGTCTCGACTAAGCGACTGTGCGTCTGTGTGCTATCAAAGTATTGGTTGCAGTTTCCCTCGTGCGTCAATGCTGGACTGTCAAATTGTCGCAGTAAACAACTCGCTGCATTTTTTTAATACTAAGGCCTAAGAAATCCCAACAACATTTGTTGAAATCTCTTTTTATATGCCCTCATATATCCTGACGAGAGAGATCTTTTAATCCAGTTCACATAATGATGTTTCCAAATTTTTGCTGTGACATGCTGCTCAGCTACCCTCTAGATGATCCTTTATTCTAGTTTCATCAAAGTGTTGTGCTGGTATTCTATCATACCTTTTCTATTCAGATATGACGGTTCCTTGCAAGAAGGTATTCTGAAAATCTGAAAACGCTTATCTGCAGAGGAATTGCAGACCAAACGACTAGCTGTAAGTACCTATGTTCAAATATGTGAAGGCCATCCATACTGGGTACTTGAGATTATGGATTAGTATGATGTTCAATCACTTGCCATCAAAAAAAGTCATACATTTTGGCTTGTAGCATAGAAATCCCGATAACTAAATGCATACATTTCTATAGCCGAGACTTTTGCCATTTGACTGAATTCACAGATAGAAAAGTTATAAGGATGTGTCACAGGCGATTTGTGAGGTAAATATACTGAGAACGGTCAATTTGCCCACGCAGTACCTTTTTCGAAAATTCTAACTTGTAAAAAGCTCGAATCTTGGTTAGACAGTCAGTAACTAATGATACCTTCAGTTCAAATAGCTGAGATGTGATTTGTAAGTCAGAAACGGAAACTAGTGTCATCAAAAAGTACTATGATATATTTTTACATCTGATTCTGCTACCACTAGAAAGAAGGACTAAACTCAACATATTGTCATCGGCGGAGATGTAACCTGCAAACTGCTGCATACTAAGCAGAGGTTTTATCCATTCAGATATCGCAAACGTGAGGTAAACTGACAGATATGCTTTTGAGGCACTTCAATATGTTCAATTTTTTCCGAGTTTCCTGCCAGTGAACAGTTCGATTCTTGGTTACTGATCTACAGTAAAATTTTGCTGAGATGTAGCTAGATTAGCACGAACAAGTTGACGCTGTTGGTGGTGAAAGTCAAAATATCAATTTTTTTCGTATTTTTATGCTAGACCAAATATGGAAATGCGTCGAATGCAACTGGTCTGCTGAAATAATAATTTACACGGGTGCCTTAGAGCACAGAAAGATCCGAGAAAAATGGAGAAACCATCGGTAGTTAGGTTTCATCTTTTTAAGTGTAATAAAAAAAATAGAGATGCTCTATAATTAATATTTTTTTTGTTTCAGTGTGTATTCCAGTGTGTAGCGCAGAAGAAAGGATTGGTAAGTTGCTTTTCTATTGATCTTTATATTCTTAGCAATTAGTAATTGGAATTAATCTGTTTTAGAGGAATTGAATCCAGTTTCCGGGTGCAGAGTTTATTCGGTCGGAAGGTTTTTTGTGTGTTTATTATTGTTTTATATTTGACTGTGCCGTGCTGGAAAATAAAGTTTTATATCGATAATCCAGTGATTAAACTGGAATTATATCAGAATTTCAATATCTATTAATCATTGTAGTAAATTGGTACTTTTACCTTTGTTTCATAGCAGACAATTCTAATAGCAAAAAAAAAATGTTTTGCATCACGCACTCAAAAATCGAAATAATCAATTGCTACAAAAATGTTTGAATATAAATATCGATCCTGAAGCGTACGCTTTTCTGAATACCAGACAATATCAAATATAAAATACCTAAATCAACGACTTTCAATTTAAATTTTCACTTCCAGAATTTGTGTGTTTAATTTTTTTCATTCATTAGTAATACTGCGGAGAAAAGCTTTAGATTCCTGAAATTTGAATTTAATTTTCGGTTGTTTGGTCTGAAAACACCTAAAATGTAATCAGTAACATGCGTTTTTATGACAAAGGCAAGTCGCCATCTTGACCATTTACTATATTAAATACAAATTTTAACTGGTATTATATATGTAGTTTAACTGAGTTGCTACAGCGTAAACATACAAATTATTAAAGAACGTACCGACTATTTCGAGTTTAAATAATTACTATTTGAAAATAATTTCACACTCGACAACCTTTCTAATATATTGTTATCATTTGAGGTATGGCGCAAATAATATTAATTTGAATTGTACTTCCCGTTGATACTATTGCCTTGATCGTAATACGGTCACTTTGTAATTTATTGTGTTTGCGGATTTAATTTAATCGTAACTACATTTATCTGCCTGGATTACTCCATCCAGTTTGAAATACAATATTTTAGAATAAATTGCCTCATGTGACGATTTTCAATTTTGTTGTAAACGTAAATTGTCATGTATAGGGTATGCGGAATACCAGCAGTGGTCGGGATTAAATTGGTACTAGAATGAATTGATCATTAGTTTGTGAGAAATTTCAGTAACTATGTGTGATCCTTGGTCAAGTAATTACAAACAATTATCTTCCTATTCAGTTAACCTGTTTTGTAGAGAACGATTGTAAATTATTATTATACATAGTGTTCTATTCAGAAACCATAATTGGCTTTGATAATGAACTATATATATATAAAGCAATTGGGATCTTAAGGTGCAGTCGGGTATAGTGTCAGGTAAAAAATCTCACAGGATAAAAACCATTTAATTTTTCGTTTTCTGCTGTGCCCTCTTTTCTCAATTTTAGCTAACTCCTTTGCCGCATCGTTATTTCCTCTAAATATATCATCCTCTCTTCACTTTGAAAAGTCGTTTGTCGTGGCCTGATCCTTCTTCCCAGCTTGGCCTCAAATCAGTGGGTCTCATTAGCCCATGTTAAATCAGTGTTCAGGACGAGCATCTTTTGACTTTTTTCTTCAGTTTTTATTTCTCCCCCCGCCCTCTATTTTTCATCGTGTTCATTTATCATTAACTAAACCTTTTGTCTATTTTTTTATGTGTTTCCTCTATCCACATGTTGATGACCGTGTTACCTCAATTGTTCAAATCTCGCACGCCATTGAGCCTGAAGATGGACAGCACTGCCCCCTCCCGCTGTTACTTTCTATATGGTTGGCTGTTCTGATATAGCCGGACATGGAAAACGAGTCTGTGCAGTTTTGTGAATTGGCAGTATATTCACCATGCTGTTCCTGTTACTTTACGAAAACTTCCCTTTCATGATCAAAATAGACTAACGGTAGATTTCCAAAAAAGTTTCTGTGATTTTACATGTATTGATCGATATTTTTAACTATGATGTACTTTAAGTGTTTTCGTTAAGTGTAGCTTTCTTCGCATGTTTTTTATGGTTGCTTGTCTCTTTAAAGAGTTCTAACGTTGTAAGTAACATTTTAACCATTAGTTTTTGTTTTACAAAACCGATTATTTCTGCTGCTTTGTAGTTTGTCTTGAGAATGGAAATACATATTTCCGAGAGCTTAGCAGTTCTCTCATGAATAACTCATCACTAACCGAAATTGCAGTATTGTATGCATAGTGTAATTTCAAGGTAGTAACAGAAATTCACCTGTTAAGAATAAACCACAAGTTAACCTGGAGAATGAACTTGTGCTCCATTATTGTTGTTTGAAAAGCAATGGTTGATTTATGAAGACGAACATTCAACTTTGAAAGGAATATTATTTAAAATCGCCCTTGAAGTTTCTATCCTATGCTGATGACTCCTATGATTGTAGACATTTTAAAATTCTAGAATATGTCTAACATGTCCAAGAAAATCTGTCATTCATTTCCGTCGGTTTGGTAGTCGTATTGGACACGTATTCACAGTACCAGTTGTGATGATTGTTACGGAAGGGATTCTTTATGAGATACAAGAAAATAAATATTTTTCATCCTGTATATTGCACGAGACTACAGAGGCAGCTGAAACGTTAACATCTAAGAATATCATGTGGTTTCAGTTGTTATTCTCCTATGTGCTTTCATAGGTAGACGATTCAGGAAAGGTTGTTGAGAAGGAGTACATAAAATACGCCAAAGAAGCTTTAGCCGAAGCATCGTACATGGACTCTATGGTTGATAAGATTACTCAGGATTGCATGAAAGAAGCGAGCACTGATGTACCACCTCAAGGGACCTGCAATCCTACAGCAATCAAACTTGCGCACTGTTTTTTCAGGTAATTTTTCAAAATGTGCCCACCTCTCATGATAGTTCTACATCCAACACAATGGAAAGAATTGCTATTGAATTCTTCCAAAAAGGTTCAAAGAAACGCGTCACTAAAAGAAAGAGTTTTATTCGTGAAACTGTGTGAAAACTACACAACTTTTTATCTACATGACGGAAGTGTTTCACCAAGTAAGAGCGTCTACAATCTACATGAAATTATGTATGACTACAAATATAAAACAACATTCTCATGAAGCAGAATAGTATCATTCTCCAAATATCGCGACAAGGGGCGCTGCATATTAACCTTCTGTCTTCATTTATTGCTTATTTAAAGTAGCGGAAAAAGCTATATGAGCAATTATTACAGTTGACTGTTCAGTGAATAGCTGCACAACTTGGTGCCCATTAACCATTTGGTAGCAGAGTGTCCAACAAGATATCAAATCTCAATTTAATTCGAATGAAGCAATGAGCGAAAGAAAGATAAACAATGTTAAAGGAAACGAATAAGTAGTACATGATGTTCGGTAGTACCGTTCACTTGCAAATTCTTATATTTGATCACATGTCATCTCTTGCGGAATAGCATTTATTACAACTAAACTTTCTTACAAGTATCTTGGTTTTTTATTCAGAAATGTTCAACTGAGCTGCCCTGATAATGAGATTGAAGATAAGCAGTCTTGTGAAATACTTCAAGAGAGGCTGAAGAGCGGAGACAAATTCCCGCCACCCCCACGACCACAAGACCATTGAGGACTGCTGCAATATTATTATATACGGAAATTGAGTAGCCGAAAAAGGTCTTGATACATTATTTTGTTATAAATGTTGTACTTGAAACGCAATAAAGCTGAAATGTTTATATGTGTGCCGGTTCAGAAGAATGAGCAATATAAGTAATATTATTGTTTTGTTCAAAATTCCTACAATGCTATATGAATAACTTTAATTCAAGTAGGTACTTAGCTCCGCCCAAGTTGAAATCCTAAAGATTTCGTAGAAAATCATCTGCATTATTATTTCAGCGTTTCCAACAACACAATCATATCATTTGAAAAGTAGACACTAGTTTTTTGATTTTTACCTTAAAGTTTCATATGGAAACATTCAACATAGGATATGAGAGGAATTTGTTTTTAATTTTCTGGTTGTGTTCTTGTGTTATCGATAACCTTTTTACAGTGGCATTTCGCGGCGATGAAATTGCGATAATCTTTGATTAGTGAATTTGTCCTACATCCTCTGTATAGTTGTTTTTTCGGCATAAGCGCATCTCTGGAACTCCGTTTATACCATGGTTTGTGTTTGGAGGGACGTTTGGCAATATGAGGAATGTAGGCTCCCATACCTGATACACCGGCTATAGACTGTCGGGTCTCTGAACTTGAAACAGACATCATTCCATTGGAAAGCGTGCTTTAGTATTTAGTTGATCTAGTGACAGCATTCTGCAGAGGGTTGAAATGATATTGTAGGCGTATACTCGTATTTACAAAGAAGCAGATAGGTATATTCACAAAACATATGTCGATATTTGTTGTGAGATACAGGTCCAGAGAGATAGCACCAAAGTCTGCATGGTGGTCAGAAGTCCTTGTTGGTGCATTGACTATTTGTACCAAGACAAATCAGATGGCGAAGGCTTTACCTTTGGAAAGTCTTATTCTCAAAAGCTCTATGTAATTTTTGCTTCTCGATGGCCTGTGAGTGTGGCAATTGGGTTTGTACAAATTGGTGAGTCACTTTGAGCTAAATAATGTCAAATCCTCCAGTTCAAGGTCTTCCGCTTGTTCACTGGCGAATCCAAATTTAAGTCATATGCATAGGCAAAATCAGCATTGTGTTTATAAACCATGTCCGGTGTAATCAAGTAATTTTTCATTGCTGACGGGCCGAACTGGGTCTCCGATGATACCAGAATGTGTGATTCTTCTGCTTCCAGATATCAATGGAAAGATTTTATGTTTACATTTGTGAAGTTGACTCCGGAGATGTTTCCTTGTCCTTGTGGCCTGTAATCAGACGAACACTTTTGGAATTTGTCTTATATAGGTCATTGAGCATTATTTTCCTTTATATGCATCATTTGAGGGCAAACCTATACGTCAGTCTAGTAACGGAACGTAAATCGTGAGGCCACATAGCACCGCCAATACTCCAATGTCTTAGTGATTGTACCAGATGCAAAAAGGCGCCCTAACCTTATTTCATGGATAGTAGTAGTCGGAAATACGTGTCCAAGACACTTCAATCCTGTCTCATAGATGGGCATTATCACCCAGTTGAAGCAAGTTAATCGTTTTTCCGTATCTTGCCCCAACAATCCTCTGGCAAACCAGTTGACTGAAATAGTTTCACTCTAGAAGTCGTTTTACTCCACAAACATTAACAGAAGTTTCGAGAACAGTGAGTGAGAAGAAATCCTCGATTAGAAAGTAATTTATCATCCACCACTGCAACTCCTATTTACTTTTTATCATCGCGAAATGCATTGTCTTTTTTAAAAGAAAAAAAAACTGTTTCCGACGAAATTAAATTCATTTCCTTTGATCTGCCTTTGACTGGGGGTAATATGAAATAGTAGGCGAAAACCTCTTTTGTTTTGGGGAGAAATAAATTGAAGCCATGCTGAATGAGGGGAACGAAGAAGTCATTACTGGGGCAGTTAGAAAGTGTTGCTATTCCCAGGCGAAAATAATGGAATCGTTTATTCGAGCCAAGTTAAATTGTAAGAAAAAATAGAATTGCTCTTGTTTTATGGATAGCCATGAAGTTATTCTTGAATAAAGACCATTATAAGTCAGATATTCGTACCTAAAATGTAATGTAATATAGTACAGGCAATAATGCAGTTTATTAGTGATTTTACATTTAACAGGAGTAGATTCCATGTAGCTAAAACTTTTTTAACTGATTATGTTTCAATCCCACGTGGAAAGCAGCAAAAGTTTTGGCCATAATTTTGGTTGGTATTGGTGTTTTATCTATGGGTGAGACAATAACGAAATTTGCGTATTTGACTATATCTTTCAGTATTTAAAACATAGCAAGTTGAAAAACGACGTCGCTTAAGTCCTTAGAAATCAAAAGGATTTCCATAAATTTGTCCGACAGATCGACATACCAACGGTCTGTCAGTCTGACGGTCTGTCGTTATTTTGTAATTTTACTTTGTTGAGGTTGTAGAAGTATTCGAAACAGTACATAAGCTTTTGCATTAACTTGTCCGTTTTTAATAATGCAATAATGATCACAAAATACCTTTGACGAATGCAACGTTATTTATCGGGTATGAAATTCTTTCGTTATGCCTATAAAGTCTGAATTTTCTACATAAGAATATGAATATCTTACATTTGCGAAGTTGGAGTGGAAGTTACGTAGGTCAATGACGTACTTTCTTAATTAGTTGGAAAACTTTGTTAATTTTGGGGTCTTCTCAATGTCACGCAACCGCCTGCTGCGGAATTCGAGCACTCAGGAAAAGTTAAAGTTGCTGGTGTCAAATGAACGCGTGTACCGGATGTACCAGTGACATCGTGAACTTTCAGCTTAATTATACTTATTGGCAGGCATCCTGAGAGCTTGTCAAGATGTTTGATGATTCAAATGTTTGAAGTCGTAAAGCTACTATCGGAATGCGAGTACATGGCGTTAAATGGAAAATCATTCTCCAGTATAACAAATTTAGAATTTTACAAGGTCCTCTCGAAAATGCTGAAATAAACCGTACCTGAATTTCTACTTTTCGCCTCTGTTCGAGTGAGATTTATGTGTTGATATTTTATATTACCAGTATATCTGTTTGGTGAGGACTAATAATGTTTATCGGGACTGTTATGTGTTGTAAAATTCCACATAATATTGAAATAGTTTAAAATTAAAGGACACAAAACATAGAATTCTTGCTTTCATAGATATATCTCTAAATGCATCTGATTGATCTTTCCTAGCACCAGTGTACAGGAAACCTACCAATAGCTATTTCTATCTCATTTAATCATACAATGAATATAAGGAAAAGTATCAAAAGGAGTCTCTTTAACAAGGCGATAGAGATCAACTGGAACCAGTCAATATTTGATAAGACAGTTTCTTTTCATAAAAAGTAATTCAACAATTTGTCAGCAAGTTATTACAGCCAAAACTTGACTAACCATTGGTAGATTGAGACATTTAAAAAAAATCGATACTCTAAGGTTTTACAAGTTTCAATTCGCGACCATGACAAGTATAACCTCAGGATAAGTTTCAGAAGTGATATTAGATATGATTTATTTAATATCGCATCGTTTGTATGTCTCCTTATTTCGCGGAGTTTTAGTACATTCATTAGGTGGAAGTTTGTGAAGCAGGAACCTAGTTTTACTGGACCACACTATCGCATATACGTGACGGAATAAGTGAAGTGTATGTCATACCTTGTTGTCCCGTGTGCTCTGGAAAATGTCTCTAGGGGGGTGCGTGCTAAAATCGATGGTGACATGTGCGGGTATGTCCCTAAAGACATCTGCTACTACGTGAGAGGGTGAATTTTGTAAGATCCGTTTCATAGAATATGGATAACAACTGTATTTCCCGCTTTCTGTGTGACAAAACTAACTATCCAACTAACAGCGAAGTAAAGTTTAACGTCAGTGCTAAGAACTATTTTCTTATGGATAAGTAATTAAAATCAAATATTGAATAAATATTTCTATAGAAGCACCTAACATGTCATTTTTCATATGTCGATTTTATTCACATTACTCTACGTTTCTGCACACTACAGCTAAAAAAATTAAATTTCTCCATTTTTTTTTGTTTGTTAAAATATTCTACGTGGACTATATCAACAGATATGCAGTAATTATTGTAAATGGCTGATGCATCCTTAGAAAGAAGTTTTCAGCATGAATATTAGTAAATATTTTTTTAATGAATGTTTAAGTGTCTTGGGTATAAAGAAAAGTAAGGAAGCCTCATTGGCCAGCTATTTAAAAAGAACAGTGTTCGATACAGATTTGAAAATGGAATAATCACCTTTATATCTCATGCAAATTTGATGTTATTGGGACTTATACGCAGGAGCAAATTCGTAAATTCGGCTTGTTTGACATCAATAGATGATGTTTTGACCGGGGTATGTTTTTCTAATAAATGTTCGAATTGTAGATTGTAGATGCTCTTACTTGGTGAAACTCTTCCATCAGGCAGATAAAAAGATTGTGTAATTAACACACAGTTTCACAAATAAAACTCTTTTTCATTCAGTGACGCGTTTCGATTTATATTTAAATCATCGCCGTTGAATATAAATCGAAACGCGTCACTGAATGAAAAAGAGTTTTATTTGTTGTGTTAATTACACAACCTTTTCATCTGCATAAAGGAATTTTAGTTGACTCTTAGGTTGCATGCTACTATTTAGTGAAAACGTTTTTGCTCTACATTTGAAAATGGTACAACACATTTGTGGATTTGAAAATTAACAATTGTTTTGGGTATTTATTATTTCCGTTGTAGTGTTTGAATCTTTTTTGAATATTGCCTTAAGAATATACATATTCATAGTTTACCTCTTATGTATATGGTTATATTTATATCAAGACTGCATGACACCACCATCCATTTCTTTCATCCAGAATGTTACCCTATTCACAAATTTACAATGAGAATTTTGTTGATAACTTTCTTTCTATCGTAGTTCAGAGCTGAGCTGTAAAGTAGAATACGTAGAGTGCTGCTATATGTAGGTGTCACTAATATCGTCAACAGTGAATAACAGGAAAACCCAGCACATCGTCGGCGTGAAGCTATAGCATTTTCCTTTTCCTCAATCACTAATGAATTTTCTCGAGTGCTTCCCTCATCTCGAACGTTCCACTTCGCCGTGGCACTAATAACAAAATTGCTAATTTAATCTGCAAATCGACATCCTCCTAATTACCTACTTCAATTTTAATTGAAGCCAAGTATTTTTATTCTTTTTTCACCATCATAATATAATTTTATGGAAACTAATACCGAGAGCTTGCTCGCGCACTGTAGATAATAGCGTTTTGAATTAATTTGAGACTGCCGGGAAATGAAATGGTGTTTTGAAGTTGTTACGTTGGAAATCTCTCTGAAATTGGAACGTAGGGATGTTCGACCAGTTCATATACTTGAAATGTCGGAAACAAGATTTCTGGAATTCGTCGGTCAGCCCACTTGTAACTTTAACTGTCTATCACTTTGTCTTAATGTCTCTCCTCTCTCCGAAAGTCTGGCTTTCAGCCAGTCATGGTTGAACAGACAAGGAAAATTCTGCTTAACAATAATAAGAATAGGAATCTTGTTCAACTTCATACAGTAATGACAGTCATCATTTTCACTGTAGAACTGGTGATCTCTCATTCCTTAATCTACGTGAAAAGACTCAGTTGGAGCTTTGGTTCATTATTGTTAACAAACCTAACAACTCTTAAAAATCCGGTATATTATAATTGTATTTATATTTTCATATCTTTCTGAAACGGTCTAGTTCTTAGTCTAGCGAATACCCATAGTATTATGGGCTTAAACATTTAGTAAACTATTCTTGGTCTAACAGCTTCTGGGCGTCTGTCCATATGCGTTAATGAAAACCGAGTCCAAGTCTATTAATCTTGAGACCATATCCTAGTGATGGACAATGAAACACTCTCTTGCTTTTTCCATTTTCGTTTGAAATCGATACTTCCCTCGAATCCAGAGACTCTCCCTTGCAACTCAGAAACTCCCCAAAGAAAAAAAAATCGCCATAATGTTCGTTGTATCCCTGTTTCCACGTCACGTCTCGCCAGATCGGAGAGAAGTGAGCAGAATTAGTTGGTCAGCTGTCAGTGACAGTCAACGTTGGGGTGAACAAAGGACTAACTGTATGTCAAGATATGAAACTGGTTCGAACTATTGTAACAGTCGATCATTACTTCTCGTGCAAGAGTTTACTTTATTTTAACATCATATGATAATCCAAATTGGCTGATTCGTAACCAAACAGTTTTATTTTACTATTGAAACCCTTCTGCAAGAGGCCTTACATGACACGAACGATGAACAACAAACACATCTTCATTTTTTATTTACTCTGTCAGATAAAGAGAGGAAGCGATGCTACCTGATAAAAGTATATTTGCCATATTATGTGATGTAACAGTGGACACTCTAGCAGATTGCTTGGAATTTGCCGAAGTATCGTACCTGTAGTCCATATTTTGTTTTTTAAGAACTTGTGCCTTTATCGGTGACATGAAAATAGTTTGAGGGCCAATTTGTACAATAATATCAAACTAAACTTTAACCAAATTGCATCGATAAGCAAATAATGTGATTATGTAACTCAACATTGATAAAATAAACCCTCTAGGGGCTATCGAGCGTTGTGTCGATGACATCAGTGCTACTAAATATAAATATACTAAAATAAATATGTATTGCGTTCGACCAAAAGCTGTTAAAAAAATGCAAACAACTATCATGTCTACTTTATCCGCGTACGAAGGTCTTCCTAAAATTCTGATTATTATTATGAAAATCTTGTTTCCAAGCAAACTGCAGCAGGGTGAGTACTGAGTCGACTTCATTAAATCGTTTGGTTCAGATTGGTGTAGTTATTAAGTCCGTTAGGTAATTTATTGTAAAGAATAATGATGGGTGTATATTTTTTTGTGATTTCCAGTCCATACTTCCGACACCTCAATAGTCTAGCATTTCTGGTATTATAGCTATGGCAATCAAAGTTTGTAATTCAGCACTTTAGTTGCATTTTTTGTATATATAACCCCTCGGAGAAGCAGACTCTCTGATAGCTCATTCCACAACGCTGGGATTCTCCAACAGAACGAACTTTGAAAGAGGCTCGTACGATGTGTTGGAAGTTAGACCCTTATGTTCGACTTGGTGAGGATACGGCCATCTGGAGGCTTTGGTGTTTGCTATACCAATGACTCTTGATGTGATTAGGCGAGACAAATTGGTCGAATATAGATATGCCATGGTAGTATTTAAATACTCGTATCATTTACTGATCGCCCACATGTCTCCATGTTCCAAGGTGTGGAGGTCCTTTTAAGGTCAAGTGCATCCATTAGATGTATTGCTTGTTTCCCTCCATCTTCACACCATCATCACTATGTAATTTTTTCATAAGCATTGTTGCCGGAGGTCTCTAAGCATCAACCTGAACTTGTAAATCTTCATTCAATAATGCTTTCCATGTTTTCATTAATTCGGACAACATGCAATATTTCATTATACACAGAATACATAGTACTTTGTTACTGGAAGGGAAAATGGCTCTCTTTTTTCAATCATAAACTGCTACGAATTCCATCATAAAAGTTTTATAGGGTATCTGGATGAGTTTACAGTTCATAAAAAAGAAACTGTGTCTGATAAATGGTACCGGTGGAAGTGGAAGTAATCTCTTCTGTTTTTTATGACAAGGATGCTGAAGATATAGGTATGAGCCACGGAAATGGGTCTATAGGCTTGCTCTTTTGATTCAATTTGAAAAGTCCTTCACTTGGCTTCAGCTGATTAGCTCACAAACTGTTACCTTCCAATGGACTTGTTATCCACGAAGACTAAGATGTAGAATATTCCGTTGCCATGAATTACCACAGAATAAGTAGTATATATAGCATTTTGAAAAAGAGAGAGAGAGAGCAAGCAGTATATTCCTATTCTCCCATAGATGTTGTTATGCAAATGGCAAACTAGGAATGTTCCTCATTATTGCATTGATTGTTTTCTTAGGCAGTGATTTTTCATTAACTACAATTGTACTAAATTGGAAATTCAATCGTTTTATGTATCTATCCATAAATTCTTACAATTAGCATATTAAAAAACATCCGATTCTATTTTCAATAGTATCGGCGAGCCTATAACCCCATATTTTATCATTGTACCATGGAAATCTCATTTTCTTCGATTTCTCAGCGAATTCCACTTTTCTCTTTAGAAATATGCATCACCACCTTACATCCAAAGACGCTGATCCTACTTACATTTGGATTCTTTTTATCTTTCATATGTAGTATCTAATAATCAGGAAATTTAGATATATTTCTCAAATATACGGCTTCTCCAACAGCTTCAACCCCTTAAGACTTATCGGTGACATAGTGCAATATGCAGCATACCTTTTGAACTATGCTTCCATTCATCATTCCACTCATTGCATCTTGTGGAGAAATATAAGCGTTTGTCTGTTGATGTAAAATAAACTCAGGCCCTTGATCTGCCCTTAAAACGTTGATTTTAGAACCTTTCTATACTTTAACAAAACTCTTGAGGTCCCTAAACTCCTAAAATGCTTCCACGTTATTTTCAAGCAAATAAATAGACCCCATTCCTGTCTAATCATCCTCCAATATGAATAAATATCTTGAATCTCGTAAAGATGTAACTTACATTCGTCCACGGAGAACACCATGGATGATTTCTAGTTCTGAAGGTGCTCTACTTCCTCTGTAATTAAAATATAATATAGTTTGCTTACCTACACAACATGCCTCACATAAGCCAGCTATGCTTATATTCCCTTTACATTCGAATCTTTCATCAGCTTGAGATCTCTATAGCTCAAGTGCCCAAAACGCTTGAGCTAAACTTCAGCAGTTCAGCTAATCGCGCTAAAGATTTTAGTCTCGGCTAAACAAAGTTTAACTTATAAGCATTGTTCTTTAAATCTGGTGTAGCATTAAGCTGTTACTTATCATTATAGATATGACACACTTTTTCATGGAGAACAAGTTTGTTGTTGTTTCTAATAAGTTGACTCACTGAAAGTAGGTTTATTGTGAGCTCAGCTGCATAAAGAGTGTTCTTGACAACAAAAGAATATTTCTGTTCACCAATGGCTGTTTCAAGAAAAACATCGCCCATACACTCTACAGGAATGTGCATTAGCTGTTTTTTCTTTAGGGTTGCATTTCTCTGGACACTGATCCATAAAATAACCATTTTGTTTATACTTATACCAGACATCTTGCTTCCTATTACCCATTGTTGTGGTCACCTGTCACATATGTCTGATGTTTTCTGCCACTACTTCCTTTATTTGAAGTTTTTGTTTTACTTGTAAGTCACAGAGAATGTAGCGTTTGAGCCAAGCCTCATAATATTTGCTTACATAAGCTAAGACTAGACTACCGACTACTGACCCATGACAGTCTCCCCTTTTGCTCCCAAACAAAATCACGTACGTATGTCCCTTTCATCGCCAACTACCACAAGATGATTGGGTTAGGGCTCCTTGAAATTTTGATGCGGCCCGGCTTATACTGTCCACACTTGATTTATGTCAACAACTGATCCCATCCTCGGCATCCCCTGGCAATGTGGTACCCTAAGTCAACAGGGGCTCTCTGATTAGCCGGACGATAGCCATTTGTCTATTTGGAGGGAAAATATTGTTACAGGCCTCGTTCTGTACATAATGGGGCGAAATATTGATGATTACGACGAGACAAAAAAAGGCTTAGTAGATTTCGTCGGTCTTTGCCACGTAATAATCAAAACGAATCTCCAGAATGCGTGCATAATTGAATACTGGAATAACATACAATAGTATAAGGTAAAATTTTTCAGATATGGGCGTAATAGCAGCATATGGTGTTGTTACTAGAATTGGTTTCAGATCATAGTTATTATGTGAATGCATACCCACGCGGCGTTCATTTTGATCTTTTTAGATATACTTTAGGAATGTAATAGATATGCCATAGTTGGATATCATAAAAAAAATAAAAATAAATCATTTTTGTAGGTGTGACAGGGTGAAATATTTGTAAAAAAGTTGGAAAGAAACTAGTTGCACCCGCATATATGCTGTTTCTCTTACTTTCTTTGGTAAATAGGAAAACTACGTAAGAACTTAACATTTCCGTCATAATCGAATTTTTTTTGGTGCAAATAGCACGATGAAAATTGATGCCAATATGTATTCATCTCAATTAACACAACTTCTATTCCGACAATAATACCATCTATGACTTTTATGTTGTAGGAATTTTCGAGCTAATTCTACTGGTGTAACAGCGCAAACACACATGTCAGCGACAATGCATGTCGCCTTCCAGACGGACGGGTGGCTGCCTCCGGTGCCGGATGAAAACCGGCCTGACCGGATCGTTTCTGTGACGTCCGGAGCTGAGTGACGCGTGCTAACGCGACACTGTCTCTCACAGACCGCACGCCGCTCTGGCCGCCCGAAATTGTTATTTATGAGCCACCGACTGTAATTGTTATTAACGGCCTTTGCTGCTGCTACCACTTGAATCACTGTGAGGTTTACCGACATGGGAAAACTATTATACAGCCACAGTGGAAAGCTCACATGTTATGTAGATTGGATATGCTCTTACTTGATGAAACTATCCCATGCTTAAGATGAAATTGTGTAATTTAAACGCACGGTTCCATAAATAAAAGTATTTTGATTTAATCTTCGAATTGTCATTGTTTCATTTACAATGGCTACCCAGCCATTGAGATGTAATATATACACTGTATACATGTAATTGATATGAGACTGGCTATATTTTGCTCAGGCAGGTTATAGGCTATATACATCAATTGTGAATTTTTGCGTGAGGATCATTTTCTTTATGTGGTTCTAGAACCTCTTAAGGAGGACGATAATAGGGTGGCTCGATATGCCCCATATTAACCTGATTCCGTATTTCGAAACTGATTTCAGTATAGCATTCTACGTAGTACCTAGCTTGTTGTATAGTGACAGTTTGGATTTCCTGATAATAATCTAATATATTAGCTGGGTTTTTGCCAGGGTCGTAGCTAGGAATTGTGACACTCAGGGCAAGTTTTGTGATTTGCACGCCTCTTGTGGTTTGTCAACTGGCTAAGTCCTATCATGAATATGAAACGAGAGTTCTCAAATCCAGTATTATTGTTACATTCAGGGGTTGTTTTATTAAGCGTTGAAAGTCCGAAACGAAGCACGTTTTAGGTAGAGGGACAAAATTTTGGGACGCTTCGGTCGGCTGCAACGCAGGCTAATAAATATATAGGGTATAGGCAATAAATCTTTGAACATGTAGGATGTATGTCTAGCGTCGCCTGATCACCCTTGAAAAAAGGAGTGAGGGATTTTGAGGAGTGTTAGAGAGAATCTCGAGGTGTGCGGTACGAGTAGTTATTTTGTAAGAGATCTCTTGTTTTGTATTTTCCAAACCTCAATAAATTTAAGTTTGTAGTTTTAAACAAACTTTCCGTCTACTGCTTTTATTTCTTCGAGCCTTCCGACGTTTAATATTCACCGGGTTTCAAATTGCAATTCGCGTTCAACAGCACAATTATATTAACCCTGTCCAGCTGTTGTTCATCTAAATGATTTTATCATATCTGTACGACAAAATACCACTTTTATTCGAGTCACAGCATCTATACATCTCCAAGTAGAGGCTACAAATTTAAAAATTAGAAAATTTGTTGCACCTTGAAGTGTGAAAAGTTACTTTTGGTGATAAATGCCTATAAGAATGTGATCCATATTCGTATGCCAGAATGTGCGTGACGCGGCATGGTGCTATGTGGGCCCATTTAAAACGTCCCAGCTCGGCTGTCCTCTCCTGGAGGATTCATTTGTAATCCACGGCAGCCCATAAATTCTGTATCCGTGACACAGGATTAGCAATTTTCAATGAGCAATCCCCGGCAGGTTTCCACTGTGAATGCTATATTAAAACTGCACGTTCCACCGTCCCCAATCCCGCCCGTTGGAACTTGTTCGATTCAGTCTCCTGTCCACCAGGCGCGTTCAGTTTTTATTTATTTATAGGCATCGGCCAGTTCAATTAAAATCGAAAACTTTTTTAGGTTTCGCATTTTGTACGTGATTGTATTTTCCACTCATATGCAGTAGAATTACTCTAATCTCCAATTTAACGACAGGTTAATCAAACCGGAAAGAAGAGGTATGTATCTTTGGATTTTTCGCCAGAGGCAGTTCATAGCTGTCTACGTCTTCTATGTTCATATGCATAGATATTGCATGTCTAGGGGAATCCATCAAGAATATAGATAATTCCCCTACTTTATTATGTGTCATTAATACCGAATACTTTCAGCGAAAATTAAAATAATTAATTGCTTTATTAATGACATTTCCTTCCAGATGCCGCGTCAAGTAGCCTTGACTATTGAAGTCAAATGGTGCTAACAGCTTACAAATAAGCTGAGGGGCGACAGAACAACCCTAAGGCATCGATCAGCGAGGATGAACTGATTCATCGCGACATCATTAGTCCTTCGTAAACAGTTCTCGATTCAGGTTATCGGTTAACCAGTTCACCCATTTTGTGGAACAAATGCATTTGACATGTACACTGAAAAATATGTATTTGATGGAAAAACTTTGTTAGGTTAAGACTATATACCATCAAACATGAAAATATTAACAGAATCATGAAGACTGTGTGCCCACTTATTTCATTACTCCGATCATACTTTTATATTTTGATACGTTTTTATTACATATTATGTTTTAGAATAATCTGTATTCATTGGTTTTTCAATAATTGAGCTATAATAGATTGTGCTATAGATTTTTTGTGGCAATGCGTATCAGAGTTTATGAAAATTTCACGTTTTAATAGTTTTTTGGGCGCTATTTCTTGAAAAGTATTTTCAAATGAATCTAGAACATTATTTGTGACATTTAGTTGTTATTTTGTATAATTTCCAATGGGCGCCTGATATTGTTTGGGCTCAGAAGGGATAGATAAGAAATGGAGGTTTTGATTAATGTCTATTACTTTTCTTGTTTTCCTAGCTAAGCAGAGTATTTACGCAATGTTCTACCGATTTGTTTAATATCTGCAATGAAGTTAATGCCTTAATGGCTATCTGATTGTCCTAGCAAATGACATATATTTTATATGATATTTGATACCATACGTAAATCAATAGATAACATAAAATGTAATAACTATTTAAAGTGCCACAATACTTCAAACACGGAAGGTAGAACGATACATATATGCCCATAGTGGGTAATGATAACTGACTTGTTTTTATACTTTGAACATATTCCTGGATATAAGAATTATGATCTCATTGTCTTTGGTTATGACTAAAGCTTACCACTTGCCTTCTATTTTACTACATAACATCTATAAGGTGAAGATGTCATGAATATTTTCTGTAATAAATTAATAAAACGCTGAATGCGGTTTAAAGAACATAAGATAATGTTGGAACAATGTCGAAAATGCCCGATTTGTCACTTTTATGGTTAAACTTTTGGTAGTAACTGCTAAACGTGTCATGTAAAGCCTTGCTAGCGGTTTGAAATGCAATATTCAATAGCTATCGACCTCGATAACGCAAATGACGCAAAACTCATTCTCATATTCAACCTGTGCTTTTCTCGAGATCACGTTTCGATATAGACCATCAAAAGCGAACGAAAAATGCGAACGGTTCTTTTGAAAAGCCTTTCAACAAGCAGTGCAGTGCCACATTGTACTGGCCTATTCAGCCATTGTGCCGGAATAATCTCGGATGTACGCGACCCATAGAAAAACTAAACCCCTTCGGGTTATACTAGTGTTTAAACATGGGCCTCCACTCTATAAAACAGCTCGCATTCGTACGAAAATTGGGTCAGGTTTTTTGCTATAGAATACAGATGTAACAATGGTGGAGTTTCATATATATTGAGAGTAAAGCGGAAATTCTGCTGTGATTCGTCAGTAGCATATCTAATGTGTCACTACCTGAAAGTAATAGGAAGTACAACGTAGTCCGATTCAAATATCAGTTGCATTTATTTCATTCTGCTTTATCATAGTATAGATTGAAACTGAAACTTACGTTACTTTGCCTTCAATGTATGATAGATGTATAACCAAGCTAAAGCTGTGTGGGAGGAAGGTATACAGGGGGGGGGGTGCTTTCCATAGGGTAGTTGCCAGTTCACTCGATGTTATAGCTGAGTAGTAAAGCTTCTGCTTAGAATACGGCGGATTTTCTTTATATTTTTTATAATTACTGCTTCTGGTGAGTTTGGCATCCTGTGATATGGTTTAGTAGGGTAGCTTTGGAATCATCTAGGGTCTTTTTCAGCAGTAATCCGATATTCAAGTATTTTGACCCACAGTGGCCGTGAAACAAAATTGTGATCACTTTTGTTAATATGTTCTTGTTTACGTTTTTGTTTTGTATTAGGTTATTTTTTTTATTAAAAACGAAAAAAAATCTAAGCTTGTATTATACATCACCTTGGTTTTTGTGGACCAGTATTACTTTGAACGAAGCTATATGAAAAATGCTAGTGCTTTCGCTCACAAGAAGTGATCCAGATTACAATAAATCTGTCGTAGAATCAGTTTTTCTTCGAATGAATTTTTCTCTAAAGTCAACGTTATTGTTAATTTCGCTTATTTGAAATCTATACATAAAACAGCAATTATACATCAGTTGTTGGAATAATCGCGCTATTAATTTGCTTATAATCCACGAACTCTAAAACTATTTGTTATTCAGGATATATTTCGTGAAATATATATAGCTACAACCACGATATAATGAGTGAATAGTTACCAAACGAATATGATAATTAAATAACGTTCGTTAATTTGTTAGCCGTTTTTTTAATGACGTCTCATCATAAATCTATTTTTCAAGGTAGTGCATTGGGTAAGCACACATACAAAAAAGGAACATAAAAAGTCAGACCGTGTACATTTCTTTCAACAATGACATACTTTTAAGCTTAACATGAATAGAAGGGTAAAACGTTCAAATATTTAATATCGTTTGAATAGCGTAACATGAATCTATTAAGGTATAATTATTTATAATCGTTATTCATAGAAGTTTGCGTTCCTCATTTTTCAATTGTGGTGGATGCGCGTATACCCGTATATGTATCTAGGTATATTACGCTTTCATCATTTTTAGTTGTTTTTAATGTGTATATAATCCTAAAATTATAACGTCAAATATCTTTATGGATGAGTGTTAATCCGAATAGTCTTTATTTAACTTCGTTCTTAAGCCTTACGGGAATGCCTAAGATGCGCTACTGATGTCAAAGCACCGCTCCGTCATTGTTCAACTCCGCTATAACAAAGACTCCGATGCTTTTTATATAACTGATGATCCCAGATGACTTTTCCGGATGTAAATTTTCTTTTCTGGCTGTTTTTACGAGTTGTTTTGTTTTTGTGGTCCCGTCGCTCTGCGCCGGCCGGGAACCCGTAGGCGGAAGGATTGATTGTGAACAGGAAACGATGATCGCTTTGCCGGTGCAGGAAATGGAAACAGAAAGCGGGCTAAGCTAATGTTTGCAGGAAATCAGTTATTATTGCTCGCTATTGGAAATTACTGTCGCCAATTGTAACGCTTTGCAAGATATGGTGCTAGGTAGGCATATAACAAAGCACTTAATCATGGCGAAGAATGAGCTTCCATAGCAAGTAGCATTGTGTCAAAATTATTAAGCATAGCTTTGCTCAGGACGTCAGGAATTAATCGAATTAATTGAATTGACAATGCTGTGTGAAAGTCTCGTCAATGAAAATATGACAACAAATTCCAATATGAGTGGCAAATATATATTATAAATATATTAGCATTCAATGCAAATGCATAGAAACAAATATAAGAGAAGTAAGCCCTGATATTCCTTACCCATATTTCAAAAAGCTAATTCAGGCGCATCTATCATTAATATGCGACAAATCAAGAGTAGTACGAGCCAACGCAGTATTCCAGAATGAAACAATTGTGCAGCTCCACGTAATGAAAACATCCGTAGCATCCATAGTTGAAATTCAATTATAATTGCTGAAACACTGTCTCTTGTTTCGCCAACCGATCTCGCTGTTTGTAGATGATATGTGAACTAACAAGGAACATCACAATGAAAATGATAAATAATGTTATGAATAATTTGTTTTCATTTTAACCTACAATGTAATGATAATTGATTACTCATTCTTGAACAATTGGGTCAAGTAAATTGACTCATCATTCAGCATTATTCTAAATCTGTTTAATTAAGGGTAGATGAAATGTTGAGCATATCAGTAAACAGTAAAATTACCCATAAATGAGAAATTAGGAAAATGAAAATCAGTCTCCACGAAAGTCACAGGAAACTTGACAAAAATTCAGAGATTAAGATTGGTGCTAAAATTTTATCTCCGAATATTAAACAAATTTAAATTCATAATGAGTCATAAGGTTGGGATTGAACCATCACATTATGATGAATGTAAAAGCACCACGAAAAACTCATTCATTTGAGCTGCTAAAATACCTTTCACCATTCAACCTTTTTGGACTGTATAAGCTCAGATCAGACCTGGCCTGTGTATCTCTTCAATATTTGACAAGCTGCCAGCTCAAGCCTTCTTTGTCCACCCTCTAGCCCAACGCTTCTAATTCCAGCTTAGTCGTCCTAGAGCAGTGATAGCTAACCTTCCCGAACTATTGAGCTACTTTGAAAATTCCGAAATAAACAGCGAGCTACCAAGTTGTACGCGACGTAAACCACATGTGAAATTAATAATACTCACGTATATTTGACAAGCATGTATCTATTTATTTTACATATACTGTTACACTGTGAGGAGGTATTGTTCCTCCAATTCTGAATGGAAATGGTATGTCTTTATCTTTTCACTGTTGTTTGCCGTAATACTTGTAATTGCTGGATAGCTCTAACACTACCGTTGAACGTTCTCTTCAGTTTAAAAATTCAAATTAAGATCTGACAACATTATCACTGGAGATGCGTATACATATGACCGTTCAATCAAACCTCAAAGTATAACTAGTAAGTAAGATGAATATTTTGATTTTTAAGTTTGTATTTTTGAAATATGTTGAGCTACCAGAATTGCTCTTGTGAGCTACCAGTAGCTACCACTCGTTTGTTCAAAGGGTGTTAAACATTTTTGACAATTGACCAAGAAACCTCTTTCTGGTTGAATTGTAGCAATTTGCTCCCTAATGGAGAGTTTTAATACATTTTTCAAATGGAATATTATCATATTGGGGATGGCTGCCGATACAATGCTCTATACCGTACCTCCATATTTAATTTTCGGATTAGAATTCTATGCTTCCAGACTTCATGGATGTTACCCTAAAGCCTTCGAGCTTTTCACATTTTCCGACCCGTTAATTGGATGGCCTGAAATATCTTACGCCAACAAAACAGATAATGATCCTTCAGCGTCCCTACATTTCTACGTACTTCTCATTTTATCTCTGTGTGTACTTTTTTTTTCAGGAGTCTGAATAATACATGGGTTTCCTTACTGTTCGGCTGCAGCCCTTGGGCTGCTAATAACTGAAAACCATTAAAAATTCTTTGTGCTACATAGAAGATTAAAAATTCATTGCTCTGCCATTGTTATAGCGATTTGAAACAATAAACTTCCCATATAGACGGACATACCGTATGCCGTCTGCGAATGATATAGTTTTAAAACAGGAGTTAATTTTTTCTTGTTCTATATTTTGATAGATAGTTGTGGCAGCCGAAACGATAGTAGAGTTACTTCACTAATCATAAGTGGTTTCAATTAACCAGGTACGTAAAGATGAATTAAACAGACAACCGCACAATGCGTTCCAGTCAAATCAGTGGAAGAATATCCAGCCTCAATGCCGGCCACATGCATGGCAGATAAATTACTGGAGTCCCATAAATCTATAATAAATTCAGGTGCAAGTGCTAGACTCCAGAACTTAAGCTGTACAAGAAGCAATAGGAGCTATGCAGGAAGAAATATATATTATTGGATAGTAAATCTTTCAGAATATATTTCGGTTTTAAAACTACCAAGTTTTCGCCGTTGTTCTCCTGTACGTATATCAGTTGGAAATTCTGGAAAGTTGAAAATTTATCAAATCGCTATAACCCCTGAAGCGACTAGTCGAAAATGAATAAGTCATTTCTTGCAGTAATGGCTGACATAATTTCCTTAGAATTCCACCCATCTGGTGAGATTTGCTCTAGAATGCGTTGGCTTTTTCCAGAATAGTTATTCAAAAAGGAAGACATCTAACCTGGGAAACTTAACTTTATTTAGAGAATAGTCTTTCTTGATGTAACGGTTTCGGTAGCATTGCATGGTGAGACTGTCAATAACTGGGAAGATATATTTTTGATCCGGTTAGTTCGTTTTACAACCGGCTCAATGAATTATTCATAAATTTTTCTAATTAGAAGTAATTAGCTTTTAGGCCATTTTGCATCATTCATATCGTTCATTTTCATATGCTTGTCTGTCTTTTTGTTAGTTCACTGACGTTCATGCCTCCGTTTAATACCAGAAACCACTGTAGCAATTTTGATAAAATTTGGGTTGGGATATACTGTGAGCTCTTATTAGCTAATGCTGCAATATTTAAATAGAAATCATTGCTTTGCAAATTGCCATAAAGGAGAGGAATAAAGAAGCATTCACAAACTTCGTCTTTTGAATGCTTTCATGTTTCTAATCATTTTGAGCGTAGTCAATATCCTTCCAGGGATCTAACATTTACAAAATTCTCTACGTTTCTAACAGCCTTTATCATTCTACAACGTAGTCAAAAAGATTTTCCGGGGAAAAAATATATAATAAAGCTTGTTTGAATGAATGAGTATCGAACGGAACATTAGTGTTAAGAGTTAGCATCCGTATTTGTGCAAACGCAGGAGGTGAGATTAACAACACAAATTGGAGTTTTCAGAATTCTGTGATAAGGCTGTAGTCGGTTGATTTTTTACAGAAATACACGTGGTGCTGTGTAGGTGGCTTAGAACCTTATTTGGTGTGCATAACTACGTTCGGACTGCGTCACATTACTATAAGACACACACCCCCAAATGAAACTAAATAGTGATTCCTTGTCTAGTTACTAAGGATATCTATTTGAATTTATTTTCAAAAATAGCTGAATCACAAGAATTTACCCAAAATCCGTAGGAAAGTAAAAATTGTACGATGAGTTTTACCGTCTCACTGTATATGAATTCACAAGAGCGACACCACTAAAGAACGAAATTTAAATGGGAATGGAAATACGATCCCTCGTTGGAGAGGTCAAGTTATTTAACTCTGGAAACCCTACGGTTCCCCCTATGGCGTATTGCGATATAAATGCTTTAATCTCTGGCTTAACATATATTCGATACGGCGGAAACGTTACTTTTGGGGGAGCAAGATTGATTCATTTGATAGCGTTGCGTATGCAAATCAACACTCATATTATGTATAGTCATGTAGTCGAAACAGGTTCCCTATAGATTTATCTGCGCTGGTGGAGTAGCATCAATTCGACCGAAAGAGTGACTCAAGTTTATTATTTTAATCATGCCGTTTATAGAGACTATCTTGAATGTATCCCTCCCTTCCCTAATATGTGCATATTTGTATCAAGCCGAATAGTCAATCCTGTCCCATAAGGTCCTGTTAAACAAGTCTCTCAGGGGAACACGCACCAACAGAGTTTTGGAGGTATCAAAATGGAAGTATTGCACATTGCAAAACAGCTTGAGACGTGGTGCTACAAAGTCATAAGCACACCAAACGATTTACTGATTTTGTCGATCACAGCAAATTCGTGGGAGAGGTTCAAATTACTTTAAGATCCTTTCCTTTCAGGTACAGATAATAAAACTGAATTTGTTTAGTATGTGTTTATTTTCCTAACGTGAACTTAATGATAATATCTGTGAGTATACCTTGAAAGAGTTGCAACAACGTGAACGTTTGCGAGAAGGCACGCCAGACTAATTGAAATTTACTGGCTTGTTATCAGAATACATTTTTTCTAACTGATTTTGAATAATAACTAGGTATCTCTGCCTAGATATTACTACGTAAAATATGTATACAGAACTATTTTCTGTACTCAACCTCAAATATCTAGGACTAGAATAAACCAGGAAAAACCTGAGGCCAATTGACGCCTACCTGTTGACTTGGTAATCTTCGCTTATATCTTTTCTTGAATATATAATCAACTTTAATATTCAATGGAAAATCCTAATAGGGTTTAAATCGCAGTCAAATATCACCCACAAATGTTTAAACCATGCACTTTTTTCAGATATTGTCTTGAATCCATTATATTATTGTTAGCGTCTGAAGATTAGTTCATTTCAAAGAGTCATCCAATAACTTTGGTTTCCACGTATGAACAAGGATACTATTTTCTAATTTGAGATAATCCATCTTCTGGATGCCACGATACCTCTTCACGAGAATTCACGTCAATAATTTCAGTCTGTTTGTAGGTCTGACTTTATCATCTCCTAATTTGAATAGACTCGAAATCGATACTTTTTGATATCTCTATATTTTGGGCGTTTTAAAAAGGATCGTTTTCCTTTAAATACAAAATCCATATACATTCTCACTACATAGCTCTGCAAATACTATAATTCTTATGTAAATTTTCCGTAATGAGAAATTTTGTGAATTTCACCAAGTAAGGGCAAGATACCTTTGCATCTATTCCACAGTCTTATAGGCAAAAAGCATTAATCGTTTTTTAATTAAAGACCTACTGTTTTATCTTATTTGAAACTTGAATATAACATTTTTAATAGAATCCACAGAAATTGTAAGGTTTGAATATAGCTTTTGTGTTACTACATGATGAAATGATTTCGAAACGTGGGCTTCATGGTGCTTGGAATATGGTGTGTTTCCCATATTGTGAGAATTTCTCAATAATACACTTTTTGTTCGCAATTTTCAGATAGTAAATGGAAGCTGTGGATCAAGGATATGATGAAACTTATGTTAACATTATATTAATGAAATGAATTTGTGCAAATCTTAGATTCTGTTTGCGCTCCATGAATAATGTCAATTATGAAAAAAATAGACGATTCATAGATCGATTTCTACAGGAACTTTTTTTGTTCATATCAATTCTTGTTATGATAATATCAGTAGATATCACTTGTAAAAAAGCCGCACTTTGATGGAAGACAGAAAAAAGTGTTCCATGCAATTATAAATGGTTTCTAGTTCCTCAATTTTGGAAAATTTCACTTTTACATATTACCATTTTTTTTTCTTACACTCAAAGAATAAGAATAACAAGTTCAAGATTTGTTTTCATCACGTTTGGGTTCTACGAGGATCACGGTGAAAGTCTATAGATATTCCCAATCACTAAAAGCTTAAACAAGTTTGAGCACGCAGCTATTTTGTCTAAATTTGTAAGTGCTTACACGCAAAGGCAGCGTTTGAATCGATCAGTAGTTGCTTTAGCTACGGTCTCGAATGCATCTAAGTGTTGGCCGAAATTTGACGTGAAAATGGAACAGGGTAGTCGCGATTTTCGAGCCATGATTTTGTATTACTATAAAAAGGGACTAAAATAAGCGGAATGTCACGAAAGATTAGAGAGTTGCTTTGGGGACTCTGACCCTTCTGGGGCTACAGTTTTTAATTGATTTGCTGAGTTTAAAAGGGACCGGGTCTCACTCGATCATGAACCTCGCACAGGTCAACCGCCCACTGCTGTTTCTCCGGAAACTGTAGAAGCTGTGCAAAATATGGTAAAAAAAGATCGACATATAACTACTCCAAGATTGAGGCTTCTCTGGGGATTGGATCGGCAGTGGTCCTAGCAATGAGTCATGATCGCTTTCGCCTAAGGAGGCGGTGTTCCAGATGGGTACCACATTTGTTGACCAGTGAGCAAAAAGCAACAAGAGTTGATTGGGCTAAGTTTATGCTTGAAAAATTTGATAATGGGCACAGTAAAACCACTTTTAATATCGTAACCAAAGACGAAACATGGTTATATGATTATGATCCCGAAACTAAACAGCAGATATTAGTTTGGTGCTTTGAAATTGAGCAGCCTCCAACGGAAATTCGTCGCTCCGAAAGTGTTGGAAAGAAAATGGTCGCATTTATTTTTTCTGAAAGTTGATACATCACAACGGTAACCTTGGAAAATCGAAGGACAGTTACTTCTGAATGGTATATAACCAAATGTGTTCCTGTAGTGTTTCAAGAACTATGCACGAGCCGTCCAAATACTGGTCTGCGAGGTATTCAATGGCACCATGGCAACGTACTCTCCCACAGTGCCACTAGAACACTCGATTTTTCGCTGAACAGGGTATCAAACTGTAGCCTCACCCAACTTATTCTCCGGAACTAGCCCCATGCGACTTCTACTTATTCCCTAAGATCGAAGAAAAGTTATGAGGTCGTCATTTTTCCACCGATGAAGAAGCAATCGCCGCATTTGAGGAGGAAATTAGCAACCGTTCAAAAGAACGTTGGCCACAAAAATTTGACAAGTGGTTTTACCGAATGCGTAAATGTAGTGAGGTAGGGTGAGAATATGTTGAAAAAACAGAATAAAGTTTTTAAAAAACCTTGTAGCTTTTCTGTATCTAAAAACTTTCAGCGTGACCCTCGTATGTGCCAAGTCCTGCAATGCGAAGGTTTCTCGCATCGGCACATCAGTAAAAATTGGTACAACCTTTTTCGGATAACATATGGAACTCCATTTTAAAAAAATCTCTTCTGTTCGCGAATAATAAGCTCAACTTCGGACGGCATCTATAATATGAATGTTATCGGGATTTGTATGCAGAAAGACTCTCCCAGCCAATTGGCTGTGAATAGAGAAACAGTATCCGCAACTGGATTTTCTTCCCGCTCTCATAAAATCGCACAAAACACGTTTTTTTCTGTTTCCATTCTCGCGGATGACTCGCTCGCTCAGGCTGTTTGGCTTTTTTCGCCGAATACGTGAGCTGCCTCGTGATTTATTCCACCGGCATTCAAGGGAGATTTGTGTACCCGTGAAAGAATATCAAGCCGCGATAAACGGTTCAACAGATTTTCATACAAAGGGGTCACATGGTGTGTGAATGGATAAAGTTTCACGTCATGAATTAGCTTGTTTATCATTACTGAAACTCATCGTGTGACATGATATATTGAAAGTTCAATTGACTATCCGAGAATAACGTTGCAGATTAGACATTTTGCGGCAAGAGGCATTTGACGTTGGCTTGTATAGTTATAAGGATTGTAGCTCTAGTATTCTCTCCGAAAAGTTAATCTTTCCCATTTCTGTGGTGCTGGTCCATTTCAGGAAGACTGAGGAGTATACAAGAATTTTATTGTGGTTGCCTATTTTATTCCTTATCAAATATCTGGTGTTATTCTGTCATTGTCCTAGCAATGGACGCCCATATAGAGTAAAACCCAGGTTGAGGGGGAGGAGCGACGTTGCTCATCTAGGGAAGAATCAGGAGGAATAAAAGTATAATTTTCTCGAATAGTTAACCTAAGAAGTTATTCGCTTTCTGGGGTCCGAAGGGGGTATTTCCTATGCACCAATACAGAGACAGGAAAAGAGGATAACGTTACTTATGGGTTTCATTTAGAAACTAGATATTATTTTATACTATTTTCACAGTTATGTGACTTACGACAGCTGATTAGCTACTATCTTTTTGATTTATTTTCAAATACGTTTTACGTTTTGTTACAATAGAGTTTTTACAAAAAAAAATTAATTCCTATCCATTGATGAACAACACAACCATACTGATCCCCAAGCGGAGCTAATATATCATTCTCTAAGATATAAGAAAGAGGTTATAGCTATTTGTTAAAAAAAGTATCTGAATTTGAACTTCACTGAATGACTTGTTGTTGTTCGTCTCATTCGTGTCATTATTTTCCCGCAGTACCCAAAATTATGTCGTAAGTTTAATTGGAAGTAGGGATTATACTTTTATACGTACATCATCATACAAAGTATACGTAAAGATCGCGACTGGTAATAATTTAGCTGAGGCGATGGTTAGTTTTTGATGGAAAATCTCTCGAGATATACATATTAATCACGATGTCACTATAAAAAATCGTTTTGTTGAAATTTTTTGCATGCGCAGAATGTCTTGATATGTCGATCATTAAATTTATACTAAGATAGAATTTGAAATATATTTTTTCCACCTTATTATCAATGAAGTATGTGAGAAGCTCTTCACACTATGAATGAAATGTACCAGTTAAGCCTGGAGTGACGTTTCTAGTGAAATGTTCCATAAAAAGTAGCGCCTCTTTGGAAAGAAACTATGGCATCCGTTCACAAAAGCTAATGTGACAAATGACGTATTAAGATTATGATTGTTGATTTGATACTTATATATGAATGCAAAAATATCACTAAATTTTCAAGACGTGTATCTTTGTAGTAAATATTTACAAACTGCCCATATCACCTGTATTCCCTTCTGATATAGCCCCACGCATCATGTAAGGTTGTCAGAGATTCTGCCAGAGACGCAGGATAGTCTTGTAGAAAGATAGAACTTGAAATACAGCAATAATTCAGAGGAAATTTCAGTGAATTATGACATAAATTTGAATGACAATTGGATCATGTAAAATGTGATGCTTTTTGTAACTGTTTGGAAAAAACTTCTATCTAAGATTTCTCAATTGTAATTATTTGTGACGCACTGTCAAATTGAAGGTTTATAACCTTACGTAACTTGTTAACTAGCTAGGTATTATATTGAATATAAACAGTGATAATAATAATAATAGTAATGTTATTGTTTTATTATACTCTTCCAGCTCGTCTTTGTTGTGTACTAGGGGATTATAGCGTTTTGGCAACTGCATTTGCACCAGTGTTGAGGGAATGCCATGAAGATCTGGAAAGGCATGGCGAATAGTACAATAGAAAACATCAAACTGATTACGTGCCCGTAACATACTAGCCGCTATAAGAATTGATGTAGCGGTTCCTGAGTTAATGAACGTACAAAAGGTTGGATATATAAAATTATTATATTTTTTAATTATTAATCACAACGCGTATATGCATAAGTAAATATAACATTGACGTAACCTCGACGTAAACAAAACAATAGTAAACTGTACAACATTTTGATTTCTTTTCTTCGTCAACAAAGTGTACTTTCACCGTATTCGATGAGCGATTCTGCCCGTCCATAAATCCACATCGTTTGAAAAGCCGGTCCAGCCGAGGAAATGGCGTCCTAAACCGCGTCCCTTTGCCGGTCACGTAGACCGTAAAATAAGTGTGAATCCCTTCATTTGTCTTTACGGAGAAAACAAAAGACTTCGCTAATCTCTAAAAAGATCGCTGGCCACCCGAATCGAGGATAGCCGTGGAAAGAATGGGCAGATGCGGGTGAGTCATCGCTGGCGGATATCGGATTGATATTGTGCTATTTAGTCGGCTCTCGAGCATGGCGACGCGAGGGAATGGGATTTGGAGAAATGGAAGCACCGCAAAGTCAAGGAAATAGCGAGTTTTGGTACAGATGTGGAGCAGAATGTGGTGTAGGCAATAGAAATGTTAGTGTATTAGTACAGAAATTTAGTGAGAAGAAACAATGCTCATCGTAGTTCTTTTTATCAACTTTGAGACTATTCAGACCAAGCTGGGTGCCTGTGTATTCTTCTATCTTGGTCTGAGTGGTCTTAATGTTGATAAACAGAACTACTATGAACATTGGGTCTCAATACATTTCTGTACTAATAAACTAATATTCCTATTGCCATGTAGATTGTAGAGGCTCATACTTACTGAAACTCTTTCATCATATAGATAAAAAGATTGTGTATTTAATACTCAGTTTCACGAATAAAATTCTCTTTCTTTCAGTGACACATTTTGATTTATATTTAGATCATCGTCGGACTGTCAGATTGAACTGCTAACAAGGCTACTCAGATTACTTGCCAGCTAACTAACTAGATCCTATCATGGATACAAAACGAAAAATATCTTAAGAAATAAAATAGTCACATGAAATCTCTTAAGGACATTTTGACGACGATGGTAAATTTTTTGTAGGGGTTTCCCTTAACACTCGTGTAAATGCAGTCTCCGAAAAAAAAATCCCCAAAAACAGACACAAGTGATGAAAAAATATTTAATAGAAAAATAGCTAGACAGGATAATTAGTATGCTAGATTTGAGAGCTCTAGCTTTGTATCCATAATAGGATCTAGTTAGTTAGTTGGTAAGTAATCTAGGTAGGTAGCCCAGTTAGCAGTAAAATCCGACAGTCCGTCGATGATTTAAATATAAATCGAAATGCGTCACTGTAAGAAAAAGAGTCTTATTTGTCAAACTGTCAGTTAATTACACAATTTTTTCATCTGCATTTCTATTGCCCAACAACACATTCTGCTCCACATTTGTACCAAAGCTACCCGTCACAACAGTGGCAATAATCAGAAAAACAGACATAAAACAAAATATTCCTGTGAAATTCGTCGAGTAGTTTTTAGTGCCACATTTTCTTATATTGCGAGAACTAGAGGAAAATTGTAAATAACAGCTATCGCTTCCAATAATGTTTGTATCGCTGTGTGTATAGCTTCTGGTTTTCCGAAGGCGGTTTTATTAACTCGGTGCCTCGACTATGGTGTCCTATGGACGAACGGCTTTCAACCTCTAGACTTTTGCTTTGAGTCTCTTTTAATCAAGCCCATACTTCACAATCAGGTTCCATATCACTTTGAATGACAAAAACAAAAAAAAAGAACAGTTTACTATGCAGTAACACTCAAAAACTTCTAAATACATAGTGGACTATTCCAGTTGCATGCAGATTAAGTCATGGGGCACGCAGGTACAGGAAGCACGGACAGATGTTTTGAAACTGGAATAGATACGGAGATTTTTCATCAGAGGTTGTATAATTTGAAGCGGAGAAAAAGTAGTAAGTAAATTGCTGAATTTTCAAATATGCAACACTTACCATCTAGGTTTTGCGAGCCTTTTGAGCATAGTCGGATGAGGTGTGACAATGTTGTTGTCTACACAACGGTGTTAGCACGGTATCCTGAAGACACCGGTTCGAGTTCCGCCCGCAAGCAAACACTTCTCTTGATTTTAGCACCTCAATGTGTGACTTTAAGCTTCCTTTCCTGTGTTTACACAGTCACGAATGCTGACTCATCCGTATCAAAGCAAAAAGCTTAATGTTATCTAATAGTCGATCTTTGCTGATAAAAATTACAAAAGTAAACATAATGCTACCTATATGCTTGCTATCTAAATCGAGCCCATCGATTTGCTTCAACTGCAGTCGACATGAATCCAAAAAATAGGCGACAGAACCAATATTCAGTTTTCACAAAACTAGCATTTTCGCTAAAAAATTGATCACAAATACAATCGGGAAGTGGCTTTTTCCAATTAGGCTGGTTATAGTACGGCGTTAAAGCGTTAGCCCTTTTTCAGTGGTCTGTACATCTGTTCCTTTGGGCCGTACCAGCCTACATATGTCCGGATGCAATGACCAACGGGAAAGTCAAGGACCGGACTAGGGATCTATAAATAAACTGCTTAATAATCACTGAATTTGTTGTAGATATACTTTTTTATAGTGGGCATACACACCATTTACTGTAATTTTGTCTGGTATAATGACGTTACTAAGAAGAATTTTATGCATTAAAAAAAAATAGCAAATCTGTTTCTCGGCTCCCATCTTGTAGATATTAGCAAGTACATCATTTTCACGGCTATTTTCTACATGATGGTACTGTGACTGATTTGTTGTCAGTATTCGCGGTCAGAGATCTTACCGAACCAAAACTGGCACCACAACAACACACACGAGAGACCTGAGCGGTTTTAAAATACCTAAAATAATCGGCGTTCTAGAACGCTTGAGCGGAGTGTCTATTTAACTCATTTGGCTAGAGCATCGGATCTGCATTCAGAAATTGTGTGGTTCGAATACCGCAGCAGCTTTTTTCCGAGTTTTCTAAATGCGAATTTCTATATCGCCTTCCTCTTTGCGAATTAGCAAGGAAATAACTGTTACGAATATATGGTTTGTTGAGACAAAACACTTGTTTATTAATCGTGTATGACATACATCGGTGTTGGTGTCTGCATTCAGAATCAGAAAGATGATGAAGGAGTGAATCCGTAAGCACCATTTCCTGAGAAGGGAACTCATCATGAGGCCTGTTGAGAGAAATGGGAGATTTTGCTTCCCCCTTAATAGGGGACACTTGGGTGTATTTGTGTCACTCATTACTGGTCACAACACCCTTAGCGCCACCTGCACATAATAGGGGTGGTAAGTGACGCAACATACGCTGTGACAGAGAGGAGGAACACGCCGCTATGAGGCATTAGGGTAACACAGATAAACCATATTAGGGGTTAGTATTATGGAACCTTGATATGTAAGATCGGTAGGATCGGTAGCCTTTTCTCTTCATTACTTCATCCATAGATCGATATGGCGCGCTAGAGTAGCAAATTCTGGTACCTCCACGGAAAGGTTCCATGAGCCATCAAGCTTCATACTAATGGGTCAATATGACTGTTCAAGTATCAAAATTGTTCAGTACGATTCTGCACGACGCTTGTTTGAAACACGGGCAAATCCGTTGAGTAAACAAACACGCGTAATAAACCTCGGAAAAAGAAGAAAAAGTCGCAGAGACGCGCATCAGTTAGCTAATGGGAGTCGCGATCGAAAAATCGCGTTCAAATAGCCGAATCATAATTTATAAAACTCGGACGCTCGGCTTTTCTGTTGGATTGACGTGCTTTCCTCTTTCCTTTTTGCATATTCTGTGATGTCCTCTTGCGTAGTCATTTTTTTGCTGCAGTTTATTTCCCAACGGCAATTTCATCAATAACACTATTCGAATGACCAGCTTCCGGCCGAAACGAATTTGATAAAAGATGCAAATGGAGATGCCCAAAATGGGGAAATAGGTGACTATATAGAGACCATCGTTTGAAGGCTCTTACGATTGCCGTTAGATGGCGTTACGAACAGCTAATGGGAAGAGACCCAAATTCAACTCATTGACCAGGAAGTGAAAAGCATTCATAATTTATCATTATTTATTGGTTATATTTGAGATTGAATAGCTGAAGATAGTTTGAGTCGCGACCTTGGAAATTGATTAGGAATTCGGACGTTGGTATACTTCCGAGTAAGTCTACTTTGGTTTCGCGGCTTTGGTCTGTAACCTAGGAGCTACAGCTTCAAATATCTCTAGTTACTGGAAATCCGTTGTTTTCAAATTTTTGTGAAGGTTATGAAGACATGTTTAAATTGTTTTGAGTTTTCCAGTTAAGTTATATCTTCGTCAATCCGATTATTCGCTTTTTCAGGTCAAATTAAATGTTTTATCGTTTTCTTTTGATTCTTCTGTTTGGCATTGCTCTCTAGAATATGGAAAAATTATACAAATGTATCTTTTACATCACACTATAAAAATTAATGTTTGTGAGTCGAACTCAATATCCTCTTCCCATGCATAGTAGATGTAATATTTCCAAATACTCGGCTGAACTCTCAGAACGAAAGCCAAAAATTAGTGTATCATCAAATAGTCGACTAGGTACTTGTAGAAAATTATCGCCCGATTACAAACCTTCAATTTTTTCTAAAATATTTGAAAAATTAATATATGATGACCTCCTGACGGCTCTGGTCACTACCCAACAACATGGATTTTTCCCTGAAGGATCAGTTGAAATGAATCTCATGTGCTTTTCGCAAGCAAGTGGTATCTGAGAATGGATACCATTCAGATGCATTTTTAGTTACCTCGGGGGTTCATCAAGGAAGGCACTTGGGGCCACCGCTTTTTAACATTTACATGAACAAAATTTCATCAGCTTTGCAATTCAGTAATTATTCGTTACATGCAGACGATCTATTGTATTATATATTCTCTGTAGTAAAAACTCTGAATGACAGTTTAAAACTTCAAAATGATTCAGGGGCTTCGCAGAAATACTGTGATCAAAGCAGTCTCTTTATTAACTTGAAAAAGTGTAATTTCATGAAACCTTTAATTATTATTCACTAACCACGTAGAGCACATTATAAATGAAGCCAACAACACAGTGTACACATTAATTGGATAGAGAGAGTCCAGCATAAGTTTTTGAGGATGTTATCTTATAACATTGGATTACCGTTTCGACGAATTCTGCTTCAATCAGGGCTCAAAAAAATCATAATACTTTTGTTATATAGACTCATATAATGTTTCCTAATAAATAATATTTGAAGCATGTTATATTTATAATATTCCACTGTCTTACTAGATTCAAGGTATGAGCAACAAAATTAATATGTTTTTCTGTACTGTTATACGATACATACTTGTTTTTGTTTATGTAGTAGTGGGTGTATTTTTGTTTTTTACTCCCCAAAATTATGTAATAATTGAAAAAATGATCCAACTTACTTATTTATTAATTTCTGTGTTTCTCTAATGTCTGATTTATAAGTTTTGTGAGCATTTTAAGGTCTATAGTTAAAAAATCAAATAGGTATATTTTTATACCTACTGATCTCTGGTTATATTTGAAACGATAAACTTGTTTAGGTAATTGATGGTAATGGTGTGCTTAGATTAGCTTTTGGGTAAGTCAATCCACTTCATTTTTTCATATTAAATGATGTCTGTCAGATCTGTAAAAAGTTTTTCTGTGAGACATTCCGTTCAAAAAACTGAGACTGGATTCAATTAACCAGTGAGAAGTTAGGAAGTTTTTCCGTCTGGAAAGTTGTGGAGGTAAAAACGCTTAATAGAATTAAAATTGGATGCAAATTTTCGCCAGTCGGAAGTATGATTAAAAAAGGAAGTTGTTGTATGAGGACAGCGCGCACGGATTAGAATTTAAGATTAAATTATGGGGTTTTGGATTGAAAACAGTATTTGTGTGAAGCGGTCTTCCAACTGTAATTTATTCGGGTGATTTATGACTGGAGGGAGCACCATTCCAGTTTCGCATGTAGTCCATAGGACACAGGGTGAAGGAATATTTTATTTTACAACAGCTGGTACAAAAAAATTACAACTGATACAACAAACTATCCTGTTTGTGATCAGCAAAATGGTACAGAGGTACACAGATAGCTGAATCTCAACTAAGGATCTCCTAGTTTACATTACACAGCCTTAGGGAGTGATCATGTAGCCATTGGAGATGCTGATATTGTTCTTATTGATACCATATGAAACAACTTGTCTGGTGTTACATGCATATCTCCTAAATTAGAGTTTGTTTCATAGTTTCTTTGAATAGCAGCAGATGGATATGATGATTTTTCCTTTAGGTATTCAAATAATATCCGTTGTGGTGGATATGGTGGACTGACTGTTCTGTTCTTTCGATAACAAGAACGCAATTATTCAAAAACCGATTAGTCTTGACATCTACATTTTTTGCATCCGATATTATTGCATCATTTTCACCATAACTAGTCGTAGTCACAGTTTCGTGGATGAGAATACTATGAAGCAGGTATCAACAGTAGCTGCCGATCCTAGTAAATTATTCTGTAAATTGACACAAGAAGACTAGCAGCAAAGGCCTCTCTGTCCAAAGATCTGGAAGTTATGAATACTTGGTTTGAGTTAAAATATGACCGATTGATCATTTGCAAAGAAAACATCTTATTAATTGCAACAGTTGCAAGGAAAATGTAAGGAGATCAATGAAGAGAAGCAAAGCAAAAAATACCAGTTAACTTAATCATCTGTATAAAGTTTAAATAAAACCTATTTTAAATCAAGGTGTATTTTTAGAGAACTACCGCCCCAAACATTTCATTCAGTTCCCATACTTGATGTTTCAGAGAGCGGGTCGCTCAATCGGTGAGGCTTCCTTGATGCTAATGCTCTAATTAGCTCTTCATTCGTATCAATAAACCTTGGTTAACTGCTCCATAGCAGTTTTCATACATTGGTAAATGGAATTTGGATTCATCGTTAAAGTTATAATCCTTTGAACATACAAAGTGACTTGCCACGTGAAACTCATTCAGGAATGAAGTTTGTTAAATGTCAAACTTTTCTCAAAAACAATTTTTTTAGTTCTTAACTTAAACTGGTCAGAAACTCGAATAACATTCAAAAATAAAGTTTTCAAATTCAACAAAATTAAGGTCAATTAACATTCAAACGAAGTGGGGTATGGTTTTGAAAAATATACAGTTTCAGGTACTATGACCCACATCGCATCATCCTACAAATTCCAATTAAATCGTAGCAGCGGTTGCTGAAATGATGAGGTGACAAGAATCCCAACAGACATACCGACAGGCTGACAGATTTTGGAAATCTGAGCGTCATGAAAACGCATAAAAAACTGTCTATCTTAAATGTATGATCTTTCACGATTACATTCGTCTTGCTCATGAGTGGAAAGTGAAATGCAATGATTTTTCATAGAAAATTAAACTACAATTTCGAAAGCCGCAGAGATTCGTTGTTGAAGTAGGATATACACTGTGAATTTATCTTTCTATCAATATACTGTTTCCGTAGACATTTGTTTTTGGCATGAAAATATAAAATGAGCTTATGTGTATGCATGTCTGGGCCAACAGTCCTACTCGTGTAGCCACACCCACTTGTAATGAACCGTCCAAGTGGTTAATACATTTTTCCGCTACAACGAAAATACAGCGTGTTTCCACAGTATATTATTCATTGCTTTCGGACTGTGTGCGTGTTACCCCGCGGTGGCTTTTTTAATTTTTTAATAAACGAGAACACAACCTGGGCGGATCTCTAGAATGGATCGCTCCTCATTTAATTTGTTGGGATATATGCGTTGTAAATTCAAAACATGAATATGCCTTCACGCACTTCTGCTGCTGGGGACTAGCTTACATACATATGTATATTGTTTCATAGCAATTTAACTGAACCTGGTGAAATTATTATATCATTCGGTAAAAATTTTGTGACAAACAAAAGGTTTCACTAACCAAACTTTGTGATGCATTTCGATTTCATATTTCATATTTTAGACTAAAATTGGACCATTAATACTTGAGAGCTGATTGAAATTCAAATGAACCTTAGTGAAAAAATAGTGTGGTGCAAGTGGCCCTATATGACACATATCACCCACAGCAGACAAAAATTAAAATCCATTTCTTGAACTCACATGCTCATGGCAACCCTTTAGTTGTAAGCATAAATCCTGATGAGTTCCGCCTTAACAGCCCTCAACAATAAACACATTATCCGCTTTAACACTGCACTCATTCAAAATTTGTCTCTCTAAATCTGTCATCAGCTTCATCGCTTGCTTTGTGTTTCAACTTCATTGGGCTCCTGATGATATCCAGTCTGTAGATGTAGGGTAATCAAAACTGGATTAATGGGTTTATTAGTCATGAGGATTTGGATAAGTACCCAGAAGGAAAATTATGCCAAAAAAGCGCAGGGACACAAAAAAGCCTTCAGAAAAATGAGAGATCCGTATAGTATTTATGTCTGTAACAATTTAGTTGATTTCTTTCCTCAACATTTTGAATTCAAGTCAAACTTCCAATTTTTATATGGTAACGCAATATTTCAGTTGGTAAATACATTTTAAAGAAGCTTCTCGGGTAGTAAAAGGTTTGTAATTGATCCGTCAACAAAAAGAGCTTCTTTTCTCGAGTAAACAATGTTGAATTTGTTACGTATAACCGAAGATTCTTAACAAATTGAAGTTTCGTTTTATGTCTGTCCTTTGTTTTGGACTTATCAACAAAGAAGATCCATCAGCTGTATTCTGGTCATTAATGACACACTGTTCTTTTTTCAAACTAATTGAATCATTAAATTATATTATTATTATAATATATATTTCATTTTAGTTTAATATCACATTTAATCAGCGGTGGAATTAAAAGAGATACAACTTATGGCTATGCTTTTATAGGAATAATTATATACAAATGAATCTGTTTTATCCATTAAAGCGGTTGTACTTCGCACATTAGACCAACGTTTCTGAATATCCACCTCGCTGACTGCACTCTTGTTCCGAAATTAATATGCCATCATCACTGGAACGGTATGGCATGCCTTCTACTCTTTGCCCCGAATGTATCTACATCAAAGGTAGCATATTGCTGGCGATGACTGTATTCGAATTAAATAAATTATTCTGAGCAAGCCGCATTTTCGCTGGAAGGGTTGTGGTGGCTGCTTCCGTAACGCTAATATAACTGCTTATTTTAATGTTCCTGGTATATGTATATGTGAGCATAGCGATGTAGCTTATATTGCATTGGAACTCTAGAACTTCATAATTTAACAGGGGTGAATTATACTAGTTACTATACTTCAGACAGACATGGCGGAGACTTCTTTGTAACGGTTCAACCGTTTACAAATTCAATTTTATATGGTATGCACATGTAGGGCATTCCTAGTGTTTGGAAAATGCTTAGAACCTAGTAAGTATCAGATTGTTAATTAGATTTATTAGACATTTGATTATGCTATTTATTCGCATTTTACGCTGAAACACTATGTTAAACAAAAAATCTCTTTCAGATATCCATTCTTGAGATCACTTTATATCTCGACGATCCTCATGTTTCATTTTCATCTTGTGCTAGAATCATAGAAATGTTTTCATGAATTGAATATTTTCACCAATGGGGTACGAAATCATTATCTTTCTTGAGTTGCAATACTGCATAAAATAGGTGTACCCCATATACAATCGTTATTTAATTTTCTGTTATATATTATTATATTAGAAATATACATTGAATAATTTGTTAATCACACGTGCACCAAAATTTAATTCATCCTTACATGTAAGGCTTTTCTACTTTGGAAAAATATTTGAAAATTGGCCTGGAGCGGCTTCCTGCACGCTGCCCTCCAGTTGCTGAGGCTAACCATCTTCGCCATGGGGACATGGGGAAGCCAGAATATCCCCAGCCCAAGATAAGTTCATTTGTAATGTCCATCTTTGGCTAATACAGAGACATTTTGTTGTTTTCTAATTTTTTTGAATAAATTTTTCACATTTAAACTAGTATGTGCTTCTTTTTTCCATTTTTTCCAGGTCGCGGCCTAGCGACTCACTCCTTTATTAGAATCTCATCTCTCTCTGAGCTACCGGTTGCTAATTTGCACTCCTCACCTAGTTTTGTTAGGAAAATTAGGAGGAAGTATCTTCAGGGATGAAAAGAATTTAGGAAATACTTTATTCAGACGGAATTTTGCAATATATTCAGAACTTTATCAGCATAGTGTAAGAGTTTCACCAAGTGAGAGCATCTATAATGATGAGGTAGAAATATTATTGTTGTGTAAGTGACAGAGACAGACAGACTGACGCATATGATTGACATGGATTTTCATTGTATACAGATATGAAAAATTGAGAAAGACAATCAACTTGATTGATTGAAGGAGACATGACAGCTACTGGAGTAGAAATATCACGAATATGACGCACACATAAAAAAATAATAAACGTGATTTTAAAACAGTTTTAATGTTGCTGTTGGTTGTTGTCTCGGAAAACGGACCCTAATTTTGGGCTGGAATAATACGTTCGCAAAAGGTTGGTCTGGGCCGAATTGCATTATACGCAGAGTCCTTTGTACCGTGGAATCAGGCGTGGTGGGCAGGCGTTTCGTTTTAGTGTTAATTAGAAATTCCTAAGGCATGAATATGCAAACGAGATCCAGCGACTAGCGAAAGAACGTGTACCTACTAGCTTTTAATACGGAAAACAGTACGTCGCGTTCCTCTGCCTCTGTCGTAGTGCGCAACGCAACCATATCTCGCAAATATAATTATTCAAAACAGGCGGTTGCGGTGTATGCGAAACCTAACGTTGCTAGATGGCGCATGGGCGTGCAGGGATTACTTTTATGGAAGAGTAGCTTATATGGCTATTTTCACGCAACAAACCGCGTAACAATCGTTCTATCTGCCTAAAATGTGATAATATCCTAAAGAAAGTTTGGCATACACAATAAAAATTCCCAGTCCCCGCCATGAGCTTCATCGTCTTCATCGCAGTTGTGCTTCCAGTATTTAGTCGTGGTGAGTATCGTTGTTTTAAAATTGATTCCTATAGTATTTGTCTTTCCTCTCACTTTATAGTACTTATGAATTCTAGTAATGTGTCGCCCAGCTACTACATACGAGTACATAGATTAGAAGAGTATCTTCCTGCTTAGTACAGTATACGTTTGCACGCTATTTATCCAAAGACCAACAAATCGACAGTCCAATAGACCGACAAACTGACGGACCGATAGACCAATAGTCTGACAGACCGACAGACCGGCAGACTGACACACCGACAGACCGTCAGACCGACAGACCCAACAGAATTTGCCATTCTTGCATCTAGCATCGCCTGTGCAATATTTTATCAAATTGCCTTTTTGGCAGTTGCGTACTTAACAACACATCTATAACATGAAAATATCATGTTAATAATCTTGGATGATATTTATGTACTTTGCGAAGACTTCAAACTTTCTCTGGTATTACTCAACTGCCGTGTTTCTGACATTAGTCCCGGAGCACTGAAAACTACCCCAAAACTCTGCAGTAACTCCACCAAAGCATTTATATTCATTACAGTCGTATAAAATATGATAAATTCTTGCACTCCTCCGGGTGTTCTTTATTAAATCCTTCCATGGTAGCTGCAAACAAATTCAAACAAACTTCAGAGATGAGAACGGAGGTGAGGCGATGACTACAAAGAAAAGCTTGCTGAAATGAAATTATGACGTACAATGTGCGTTACTAGCAGATTCACAGACTTAATAACGACGTTCAACTGTCTCAAGCCGGAACGAGGAAATAAATGAAAGCGACTAAGTACGTAATATCACGCTTTGTATTCTCTTGCCTTGTGGCATCGGATGGAGTGCCATTAATGAAGCATGTCTTATTACTGAAATAGTTCAAAGCACAGAAATACTACACCCTTCTATTTTAGATGACCCGCGGTGATACTTCTGGAGACAGTTATTGAAAGCTTGAATAATATAATACAATAGCGGTGATGATAACATTGCAGTTGAGAATATAGCAATTATATCACGGATAACCCGGTTTGAAATTTAGAGGCCTCATGGTAAAGCAGAGTCTCCATGGTAACATGCGTTTCAGCCTCCAATATTAATACAGAGTTGGAGTGCATAACATCAACACATAATTAGAATAGATAAGCCTGGATGGCATATAACACATATCGTCCACAAAACTGATAACCTGCGCAATTGTGACAAACTAGCAACATTCATAGTCATGACATATCCATCCGCGCAAAAAGATATTGCCGATAGTAATGACTACAGTGCTAGATGCACTCGCGAGACTTATGAATATGAATACGGCGTCCTTAATCACCGGAGTTGGTAATCACAGCCTGTCCGGATAGGGAGTATAATGGCATATTAAAACTTAGCTGACTGCAGAATGCAGATCGACTTGGGGGATACCGATGAGGCGCTGTAGAGGGGGGGAATGCACGAGACCAGTGGTGGGTTAATCCAAAAAAGTTGTGATAAACTTCAATCGACCATTACTCGTATAGCAGGTACTTGAATTTTTTCTATTCGAATCAAGGATAAAGCTGAAAGTAAGAGTTTTCCATGTTCATCGATGACTGATTTTTACACTTAGAAGATGTGAGTTGGCTACAGGCAATAGACTCGACAAGACTACTATGAACATTTAGTGTTTTCTCTGAGCCCAAAGCTCTGGTAATTAGGTATTTGATAAAAAAAATGGATGGAGGATTCTATAAAACTGCTGGTCAGCTTTTTAAGTGAATATTATTTTGATTGTGACTACGAGATTATAGCTTAGTTAATATATATTGAAAATACTACTAGTCGTACAATTAATTGATATTTTACAAAATTTTAATAATTTTCCAGTAGCCTAAAATCAACGTAAGAAACACTCACACGAATAAACAGTTCAATAATTGTCCAATAAAAAGCAGGACTTTGCCTTTTTTAAGATTCTATATTCGGCTTTCATTTTGTAGAAAATCATATCTGCAAGCGCGGGAACTGCTCTGTTGGTATAATGGAATTTATTTTTTCAGTGCTTTCAGCATAAAAAACTGTATATCTTTCAATAAAAAGTAGTACTTCTTATGTCCGCTACTGGTATCTCGGATTCACAAGAGCCACCAACTTATTCTAATTAAGTTTAGAGTCGACGGGATATCGAGTCCATTATATGGGCAAATCCCAGTAGGCCGCTCCCGCTGCCTGGATGGAAATTCCTTCTCGTTTGTTTCTGTTACTAGCATTTACCTACGTCATCAGAATTGTTCTTGAAAATGCAAGCTTAGTCCAATATGCTGGTCAAAGTGGAATAAAACTTGTTTCATGTATGCAAGCTACCAAGCTCATGCTAGATATTCATACAGGTTCTTATGGGAGATGGATGAGGCGCATGTCTTGTAGAACACCACAGTCGGTATGAAAAGTAGCAGCAGTACTACACATACTATCTCTTGAATACATGGAGATATCTACCAAATACTGTTTAAAAGCAGTAAGTTGTAGATATTACAAAAGTTATGATTTGGACTTCAAAAGTAATTCAAAAGAAGCTAAGAGAGGACCAAACATTGAAGGAAAGAAAAAAACTTTTACTAGATGGAGTAATGGAGCAACTAAGCTTGTATGTATATGAAAAATAAATAGTTTCGATAAAACGACGAATTCCGCATGGAAAAAGGAAGCTTGGTATGGGGTCACCGTTATGTTCATTCGTAGCTTACCTATACAAGGAGTGTTTCGAGAACATCATAGTCAAAAGTTCATACATCAGCCCAAGACAATGGCTTTGTACATATGTATAAATATGGAAGCATAGAGAAAACCAATTGATGATGATCTTCAAACACTATAAGGACATCCATAAAATTCACAAAAAAACGAGAAAAGCAACAACAGCCTCCCATTCTCAGATATTCTAGTAACAAGTCAAAACACCCCATAAAAAATCAAAGTATACAAAAACCGCACTAACGTAGATCTGTTAAGAAACGCATATCCAAAGAAGCTACTGGAACAGCAACAAGAAAATACCGCCAATAGTGAAGGGGAAAACCACGAAAATTAATTTATTCTACCGTAAAATGTAAGGACTATCAGATGATCAGAAGATTAGGTCAGCACTCCAAATTCAGACACTACACTTCGAAGTATCATAATAAAAAAATATAGGAATGAACATCAAGAACTGCATCTAGCAGGTATCGTGCGAATGAGGCTATGTTGCCTATTACTGGTCACTAATTTAATTCAAGAAATGGTCAGATCAAAATAGAATAGTAACATGGATTTTCGTGATGTTGATATCAAACATCAGAAAATTCGAATTATATGTCCTTGTGAAGTAATGATTGAGATTTCAAGTTACAAACACTGCATTTCTGCTTTGTTATACATACGTTCCAACAGCGAATAGTGTAGCGTCATAAAATTCATGAAAAATACAACAGCCCTACTTCATACAGTTGGCCTTGCACGATTTTCAACTTCACTACCGCGTGTACACATGCATACATATATCCTTAAAAGTATATATTACACCAACATTTCATCTAGACAGCAGGACGAGGAAGAGAGAAAAAGAAACAGTCTACAAATCCTGCTACCACAGAGAATATAACAGACTTCAGAAAGGCCGCAATGCTAGATACTCTCTCAGTTTCATCATTGAAAACATAAAATTTATTTTTATTTTTATTTGCTATTCTTCCTTATTACATGCGTAGAATGGGTGAATGGGTGGCCATGATGCATTTTATCAAAAGCCAATATTCAGTTTCGCCCTTCTCGGTTTCGCCTAATCACTGCGAACTCACTCACCAGCTGATTACAAATCACTTAATCACACTAACTCACTCATCTGGTCCTACAACTCTTATAGGTTAAAAAATGGTTGAAAAACAAAACTAGAAGAATCCAGAACTTGATAGAGAAAACTTGATTAAAATAGGACATCGAAGTGAAAATAAGAGCATCAGAACACTGTCGTTACTTACAGTATGTTGTGCTTTATTTTATGCTCTGTTATCAAAGACAGATTAAATTTGGATTCCTTATTTCATTCCATATCTTGGAGCCTACTTCATCGACGAATTTCATTATCATATATGGAAGTGCCCAATGATGTTGTAGTCAAACTACACCAGTTTCAGACTGCATCTGGCTTTTATACTGTTGCTTAGAATGTTGCTTCTAACAAACTTGGAAATATTTGAAAATGTCTCCTGAGGTAAATGTAGTCAATCTCCAGAACGATGGAGATGTTTTAGAGGTGTACTATAGGCAACCAAGGCCTCCACCAAATATCGCCTTTTCTAGCGCATATTGGGTCACATTTATAGCGGATCTGTAGGCATCTTCACCATAATCTTATCATGTTCACAACAAATAAAATCTAATGATTGGTATTGACCTACATACATACACTCTACACACTACATTGACTCCGATGAGGTTTTCTGCCAGTATATTTGTTTATATTCACACAAAAAACTGTCCGCATTAACAACGTCACAAAAAAGATAACGGTACGCAACACCAACAACAACAACCACAACAAATGCAATAGTGAAACGAAATAATATAAATATTTTAATGAAGTCTTCGAAGAAATTTGCAGAAATTTGTATCCACGCCAAAGATCGTTTGTTAATGTTTGGATGGGCTCCGACAGGTGGGGATAGAAAACAAGAACATCAAAATATATCCCTGTAGCGATTATACCATCAACGTTTAAGACAGAGAGGAGAAAATCTGCTGTTGCCGGTTGTAGTGATAAGTTTTATGAACTAGATAAATAGGATATTAAGTGATATAAATTATTTGCCATTTGCTTATTGAAACAAGACGTAAAAGGAGGAAATTGAGAGAATTGATTAGGTATATTAGAAAAATTAAGCATTACATTTTGGAACATTTTGAATCAAGAATTTATTTTGTATCAAAAATACATTCAGACATATAGGAAAAAAACGTGGCAACGTTCTTATTTTTTTCACCGAATTATGATTGCCAAATTTAGTGTATTTATTACACTGTATTTAACTTAATAATGTATGTTTTGTTATGTTGTTCACTATTAGTCATTTGTAGTATCAAGCGGGTTGTTTATTCTAGAGCAAAATGTATCCTTAAGCATTGATGTAGATTTTAGATGCTCTTATTTGGTGAAACTCTTCCATCATGCAGATAAAAAGACTGTGTAATCAACACACAGTTTCATAAATGAAACTGTTTTCCTTTCAGTGACGCGTTCCGATTTATATTTAAATCATCGTCGGACTGTCAGATTTGAGTGCTAACAAGGCTACCCTGATTACTTGCCAACTAATCAGCTAGTTCCTATCATGGATAAAAAACTATAGCTCTCAAATCTAGCATAATATTTATCCTGTCTAGCTATTTTTCTATTAAATTATTTTTTCCTTAAGGAGTAAAATATCTTAAAACGTGAAATATCTTAATAAATGAAATAGTTCATCACATGAAATACCTTGAGGACATTTTGACGGCAATGGTTAAAGTTTTATAAGGGTTTCCCTTAACACTATTGTAAATAGAGTCGCCTATATTTTCCTCAAGGCAGACACAAGAAAGGAAAAAATAATTTAATAGAAAAATAGCTAGACGGGATAAATAATATGCCAGATTTGACAGCTGTGGTTTTGTATCCGTGATAGGATCTAGTTAGCTAGTCGGCAAGTAATCTAAGTAGCCTTGTTAGCAGTCAAATCTGACAGTATATATATATATATATATATATATATATATATATATATATATATATCGAAACGTGTCACTGAAAGAAAAATAGTGCTATCTGCGAAACTGTGTGTTAATTACACAATATTTTCATCTCATTGAGTATTGTCTTAGGTCACTAACTTGACGTCTCAATCTAGTATAATATTTGTAGTCTATAGGAAAGCGACACCAAAGGAAATATAGTCGTTCTACAGCCTTGTTCTTTATTTACAGTAATTGTCATGCCAACTCACTTTGAAAGAATGAATTTTCGACCTCGCCGTTTCTGTTGCTCTGCGATGTGCATTTTCTTCTGGCGCCGACTCTTTTGTAATTGCTAACGACACGTAAAGACGTCTCATAGGCTTTCCGAGCAATTAACTATCTGGGTTGGACGCTCTAAAAGCATTCTTAGTGCATAGAATGTAACCGGCTGCAAATTGCACCGCTTTCGTGTGGATATTGAGTTGTAATCTGGCAACATTTTGTATGCAAACAAAGGACAGTTATTTCTCTTGTCGTATACGAGGTTACGAGGTGAGCTGGATAAAATTTGTTATGCGCATGTGGTCAGACGTTTCCGTGAACGGAGCTCTGCTAGGAACATTGGTGCAGCTTGTTATACTCTTTTTTGAAATTGGTGCATTTGCAGCGTTTAGTTTTCGATTTATTAGTAATTCTTCCGAGTTGGTGAGGAAATTCTTAGGTGGAGATCTAAGGATGCCAGACCTCATATTTTCATGGTCCGTAAGCTGATCAATTTTGGGCATTGTAAAAAAAATATTTAACAATGCTTAATTCAAAGCTTCTGAAGTATATAACTAAACTAGTATTTGTTACAACGAAATTGGTTTTAGTCTTAGGTACTAATCTAATCCCAGTTGTATATTTTCACTACATTTTTGACTTTCGAGGTTTTGATAATTTGGGGAAAAACGTTTTAAAGGGATTGGACATCATAACATCAAATTACATTTGAATCGATTTTTACAACGATATGACTTGTATTGCAAAACATAGCAACCATGATGATTATCATAAAGACCGACCCATTAATAGATGAAAATTTCCACTTCCACTTGCAAGACGCAAATGGGTTTAGTTGGAGGATCCTTCCATAGGACCTCGTCAGAGCGTGGGAGGTATTGAATCAGTCTATATAACTTAATTTTTCTGGTAATATTGAGTTCATTCTTTTACTTGATTGAAACATCGGTGCTGTTCTATGAACCTTATACTTATAAGATAAGAACCTTCCACATTTTGACTTATTCTCTGCTGCGCAAACAGGGTTTTCAATTACTTCAATATAATGTGTGTACCAAGGCACAAATCTCATATAGGCCAATAGAATACATTACATCAAACCCTCCTTCCGAAAATTACTGTTTATCTTGGTTGAGCTGTTTTCAAACACAGATACATCTTCTGAGTAGGACTCGACTGCGCTGCGTCCGTATTGCTGACATACATCTTCTGAAAGCAAATAAATCCCTGAAACACGCAGTTCGAAACCGAAACAAAAATTACCGCCTCGGCATAAATCTGCGATGGGGCGATTTCGGGAGGGGCTGTGGCCAGGAGGGGAGATTGAGAACCTAGCGCACCACCTCCTGTATGTAGCAGTGACGTACCTACAATTGAGTTCCAACAACGTTTCGTCACTATGACTAACATTTGACAAATTACTTTACGAGTCAATTAAAAATACTTGCATATGTGATTTTAAAGGTGTAATGGATTAGAAAAGATAAAAATAAAACCCGGTGGGATTTGAACCCGTATTTACTGCATTCTAGGCAGCTGCCTACTATACTCTATGGCGACTCATGGTAAAATTAATGATGGTATTTTCACACGCTGAATTCTTTTTTCCATCTTTTTGAGTCTTGAAAATATCTAATAGCTTATTCCTAAATTTGCGTCGCGAATTGCCAAATGAAAATGATTAAACCGTCCTCCCAGAACTCAGGGGATATGAGAATAAATTATTAGTTAACGTTCTCTCACAATTTTTGACAGAACTACTGAATTAAGTTTGGACCAACGAGCTTTTTCTTTCTTTCTTTATTTTTCTTATTGCTCACGTTTTATGAGAGTCTGGATATTGCCTGGGCCGAGACAACATTTTTAATGCCCATTTATAAGCAAACATTATATTGTTTTGGTGTAATTAGCTTGAAATGATAGGTATTTTTTTCATCACGAAAATCCATGTCGCTTTTTTTTTGCGTGTCGAAGCAAACGGTAACACTAGAGCATGTGAAGTATTGTAGTAGTCCGTTTATTGGATTCCATCTTTACATCTGTAAAGTATTAAGGATTAACCTTTAAGCGATTGTTCACATCAGTGGTCACCTAGGGTAAAATATCTAAAGTCACAATAAGTCACCTCAGCCTACTAATTGAGTTTCGGTACAAATAATATACTTTCTGGCTCAGCCCTTTTCAAAGTCGGTATTGGAGTCTTTCCATGACCATTGAGGGCTTTTGGTGCAGCAGAAGAAGACAGTTGGGATGGTCAAAGATTGGTTGAGAAATTGTCAATTGGTGTATCCTAAAAAACCCGATTATTTGCTTTTTGGGTGATGGATATTATAACATTTGGAGAGATTTTTGTGCTAGTTTTATCTATCGGAACCCTTCACAGCAAATATTTACGCTACTGAATACACAGTGGGGGTGTGGTGCACCATCTCTTTGACTCACGCGCCCCTGATTTATGGGGGCGTTTGTATCGCGAGCTGTTCGCGTAAGAGGCTGTGTGGGCATAGGACTGGAGACGACTGAGGGGTTTATTTTACGCTAAAGAGGCGTAAGAATATCAAAATATCTGGGGAAGTTGTATTTTCCCTAGAATAATTAATGATCTGACGGGGGTATACGCAGCAAAGTCAGAGTTCGTGCTTGCTTTGCAGAGAATCGATATGTAAGGTTCATGACAGCCTCTCAGCGCATGGTATTTAAATGACGGATTCAGCTGCGTGGGTATGTTTACATAGGAAATCCGTGGAGCATAACCTTACGTATAATAACATTTTTTGATTTTTAGAATTTAAAACACTGTAAAGGTTTTTCGTCCTTCCAAGTCGATGAGAGCCAAGAACAGAAAGACAGACGACATATGTCCGCGATACATTTTATCGTTTTATTAACTGCTAATACCATAGGCGCACAGTGGTATTTAAAATACTGTGTGTGTACCCTCCATAATAACACTTCAATATATTAGAGGTATGTCTCAACATAAGTAAGCATTTCCATAACTACTAATATACCAAAGATATTCTTTTGATAGACAAAACATGTCTATCTTCTTAAAGATATTCCTTTTAAACATTAAATTATGAAATTAATTATGATATTAGTTTGCGTAATCAAGTCTATAATTTCATTTTTACTTTTGTAATATGGCTTTTATCTTGAATTTAATGGTAGGCTGTAATACATTTTTGAACCAAAATAATAAATATGGTGAAAGCATATAGCATGCCTGGGGTTTTGTATTAATAAATTATTACAGGTAGCATTCCTTGTCCTTACACGCAGTTGACCAGTGGCCCTATGTCCACTTTCTCTATATGTTAGTTCTGGAGAATACCTTTTCCTTTCAAAAATATCATGAGACGTCAAAAAAGTATAATTCTATTCCATAAATTTTCCGCACTACAACACATTCTTCCATGCAGATAAAAGGATTTCACAATTGAAGCTCTTTTTCTTTCTTTCACGCATTTCGATTTGTTTGAATCATTGTCGGACTGCCAGATTTGACTTTTAACAAAGGCTACCCAGATTACTTACCAACTAGTAAACTAGTTCCTATCAGGAATACGGAACCAGAGCTCTCAAATCTAGCTTACTATTTGTCGTGTATCTTGTCTTCTATTAAATTATTATTTTTTTCGTTCTTTTGCCTGTCTTAGGGAAAATCTTTTTTTTGGCGACTGCATTTGCACAACTGTTAAGAGAAACCCCTACTAAACCTTAATCATCGCCATCATTATGTTCGTGAGATATTTCGTGTGATAAACTATTTTATTTCTTAGGATATTTCACTTTTTTAGATATTTCATTCCTTAGCTATTTCATTCTTCTTGAATCATTATATGACTTAAGATACTTCAAGGGTAAGTTGACATAGTATACGAATAGATGGAAACTTATAGTAGTGTATCGATAAAAATTGAGTTCAAAAGGTCAGTCTGTTCATTCACTCCAATGAAATCAGGATTTTGCAGGTATTTTTGAATCTCTAATGCATCCATCAAGTTTAGATAATGTATTTTATTACAAGTATGAAGTACAATCATTATATTCTCATTGCCATATTATTATGATTATTATCCAGTAAGACACTTCTATGTTCTCTGTACCTTGTGAATGCTCTAGCTGTTTGACCTATATAAACAACAATACAGAAGGCACATGAAATCCTATTAATATCTGACTCACACAAAGCTGGTTCTTTCTCCTTTGACTTATTAAATAAAGTGAGAACATGCACAATCTACAACACATTCTTTGCCTATTGGAGTGACAAGTTAAAGCTTCGGCTCTGATGCGCTGAACACAAGCAGCTAATGTAAGGTATCACAGCAGAGTGAGCAAACATCTGTTTTGTTGTTTATACAATCGTTAATGGCATGCATCAGTTCGCAGGAGCCATCAGCAGGAGGCCTCATCCTGCTGTCTGCATGTAAATGGGGATGACGGGTGGTCCTCTCTTTGTGTGGCTCCCTTGAGGGGTGTAAATGACAATATCGATGACAGCTCTGGTTTTGATGGGAGGGGAGATTTATGTGGTGGCAATAATGTATTTGGGGTAACTCCGCGAGAAAAGCTGTAGCTGATTTAAAAAAAAAACATAAGTGGATGGCATCGACCAACCGGAATGATACGCTGGTAGGAACATTAATTTTACTTAGGGTGCCTTTTAATTATCATGGACTAGGAGCGAAGTTTTGTTCTGTGAAAAATTGAGATACTGCATGTACTGATCGTTTGAACAACCTACATTCATCAAAAATATTTGCACTAATAATTTTGTTCCTTAATTTACCAAGGTGATGTGCGACGAATCGGTGTTATCAGGATTTAATTGAAAAGCAAATATATATTTGATTGTTTGAGAAAGCAGAATGACTACAAGAAAGCACAACTGAAAACACAACTATTCGCAGATTTTGAGTTCTTAGTTAGCTTGTATTTCATTGTAGAACCAGTGAGGTGTATTGTTTTGAAATTAATAATTACAATGATAAAATTGGAGTTTACTAGATTGGCCGACTACTTTCTATCCTGCAATTTTTTAATAAAGGTTTTCAGAATTTTATAAGCCCCCCTCGTAGATTCTCAATCTAAGCTCTTTTGTCATTCTGTATGTCTGTGATCGAACAAAATATATTTTATTGAAATAATTCAAATTATGAGAAAACTAACATCCCTGCACTGTATGTATTCAGGTAATCCTGGAGACAATTTAATCACATAGATTGCAGATGCTCTTATCTGATGAATCTCTCATGTCATTTAGATAGAGTTCCGCAATTTTCACACAAGGTTCCACAAATAAAGGTCATTTCATCTTAATTTGTATATCATCCTTATACTGTAAAAATTAACTGTTTATCAACTGGCTAACTAAGTCCCTTCATGAATATCAGAATATGTTTTTCAAACCTAGCATTATATTTATCTCGTCTAGCAATTGTTCTATTGAAGTTTTTATTTGTTCATGGCTCTGTGAAGATACATTTTTAGCAATTGCATTTACACTATGCTTGATCGAATCCCTAGAAAACCTCAGCTATCATTGTCAGAATGTGCTCAATCTACTACATGTGATAAAATATCTTATAAAGTATTTTATGACCTAAGATACCTCAAGGGTAAGTTACCTTAAGAAATTCAAACATTGCACAATGTGATTTCGCAACGGATTTTAAGACGATCTGCTGCATTCCTGATACGAATACCCTCTCCACTCACCACTGAAGTCGGTGAAAATATATCATGGACGCATGCATGTATCCTTAATCACTCCTTTCATCGGACACAATGCTCCATAGCTCAAGGGTCGGTATCTGCCCCTTCACAGAACGTGCCTCCTCCCACTCCTCCTCAATCCCGGTTGCATATTATTAACGAGGCAGGCCGTACAATGTTATGCGCCGGGTAAATCATAATGCGATGTCGCTATCTCAGCAGAGCCGCCGGTGCCGCCACGCCACGCCGTGTACACAACCACCCTAATTTAAATATTTCACGCAATCCTGGACACGCTTATCGCTGTTACAATGGCCGCCCGTCGAGGATTATTCCGACGACTGGAATTGACGCTCTGGGCTGTCGCCGTAGTTTTGAGGAGACTCTACCTAGAATAAAAGGCGTTTCGCATAAATTTCCAATATTTCTTTTCCAGCGCTCTTTATTCAAGATGATGGAACGATATTTATTGCAAATGATAGAGAAAGGTGGGGCTCTGGCATAGAGCTGACCTTCCTTTATTATCTGCATAAAAGATATTTTCGATATGTTCAAAATCAAGCGCTTCAAATAAAATATTGTGACACCGTACATGAAGATATTTTTACCGCCGATATGAGCGCCCTTGCGACGATATCTAAAATTTTGTACAAAAAAATTCAAAAATTGCTCCGCAGGATTATAGAACCAACCTTTCTCTATCATTTCGAAAAAAAGATCTTTACATTATCTTGATAAATGATCGTTGGAAACAAAATATTGGGAACACATGCAAAAGTCGAAACCTTAATACCGTACAGGGTAGTCAAATAATGTAACCTTTACATTATTTTAGATGTATGATATGATTTTAAAATGGAGTGTCTTATTTCTTAGAGCAGGAGTTTTACTGTTAGATATTTTGTTTGCCACTCACTTGCGTATAAATCTCTCCCAGACGTGACAATAGGAGAATCTTAATATTGAGTGAAAATATGTAATGTACTGTAGACTACGTATTTTTTGTTCTAGTTGTAAGTGTTATTGGTGCGTCTTGTGAACGCCAAGATTAAGATTCGCCTATTTTCTAAACGTGTTTTCATTTTTTTTGCTTTTGATCGGCTCTAGGATTCATTATTACATTTCCTGAATATTATATTAATAAAATGTTTTCTATGAGATCACACTGCGTTTCACTAATCTATTGTAGGTACTTGGCGATAAAAAATTCAATGGAAATGTCATGATTTTACTCATGTGCATCGTGAATTACCGACTACGAGTTAACTCGTTCTTGGCAATTAACCTGTTAATTTATAGATAAAGCTCAGGATCTCAGGGTGTTCAATATTCACGTCCACCTGTTTACAATATTTGATTTACGTTTATCGTTCCTTATGGAGTCCATACTCGTTAAAAAATTTAAGCAAATTTTTATGGTGTAATGCTGTATGGTATAAAATGTGTTGAGCATACACGATGCCACAAATTTATCGAAAATATAAAACTATTTAAGCTGTTTGACTTATATGACATGCTTCACGAGTTCTTCCAAAATTTCTAATAAAGCAACATGTTTGAGCTTAAGGAACTTTAGAGCCATATTATTAATTTTTCAAAAACAAAAACTTTCCAATAACAGCAAAGCAGCAACTGTTGTGCAACAGCTCCAACCAAAGCTCACACGATCAAGATATCTCCTAATAGTGACCTAGATATGAGTCGCTTATAGTTGGAAGAATATTGATTGCATGGTTAATGTATAAATGCACTAGGGCAGTTTGGTCAAAAGGGCAATGTATTAGCCCAGAAAGCTAGGGATGTAGGCTGGGACCCCGCTACTACCAGATTTTTGTCTGTTTTCCTAATTATCATTTCGTGTTTTCAAAACCAGTCGTAACTGTGCTTCTTCCAACGTAGTCCGAAATCTTTGCCATTTAAATATAAAGTGCCTCTTCTCTGTGCATTACATTAGCAAACCACCCTCAAGCAGATTAATCATCCTCGAACACGAAAAACCTCGACGCGATTTGACGCGACATGCACCCTTCATTTTGCGCCCTCGACACCAGATAACAACCAGGCATCACAATCGAATGATTTACAACCATCGCGAACGCCTTTCACGCCATCTATTCGTACATACTGCGCGCGCGAATAAACAGACATTCATTAGCGACGTAGATGGATAACCTTGTTAAGGCGCAACACTCGAGTTTGAATTAAAACATCATCAAGTCGCGACGAGATTCGCGAACTGAGCGGCAGAAAGGATAAGAGGCTTTTGAGGCACGGTAAGCTCTATTCAAGGCTGAACAATGTATAGGTTTCTCAATAGGGCTGGTTCAGTAGCTTCAAAAAACTCATATTTTATGAGGTGAAGCTGAATCTTCTGACGTTGAATAAGTTCTGACAAATAGCTAGCTTTACAATTTATTTAGTTATTTACATCTAGAAGAAATTTGTAGTATGGATTGGAAGCCTGATCCAGGAGCAGTGCTACTGAAACATTTTGTTTACCAATTTGAAATATCATGTGTAATGGAAGCAAACTTGTTTAACGATTTCAGATGTCTGTATCAAATACTGTACATTCATAAAGAAAATAAGTTACCAAACTAGATGGCTTTACCATTCATCGATCTGTTCTCTGAGTCTTAAAAACAAAGAATCGGCAATATCAAGAATTCAAAGAAAATCATTCAATCTTCTCCAAAGCTACAGATGGGCCACACATACACAGTTTCTTTATGGATTTATTGTCAAATTGCCATGCTTTCGTGATAGTGACGGGGCTAATTCAAAATAATCTATAACCGTTATCATAGGGGCAATTTATCAATTTATGTCAATTTCAAATTCAACTTAAAAATTCTATATTGTCAGATATTCTGATAATATTATATAGTTATATAGTTTGATAGTTGGCTGTCATTTGTAGTAGATCAAGTATATTACTAGTAATTTTAAGTCCAATGATTACTTTTCACCCAACTATTCCCCCACACTTTTCTTAGTCAATGCATGTACTTGTCAGTAAGGCGCGCTTAGAAATATTTATCATCCTAAAACAGTGAAACTGTGTATCTAAAATATCGCGCATTCTTTGATATTTTTAACAAAACAGGTTTCCAGAGGATAGAGTAGAGCAGCTCAGTTGGTATCGCGTCTGTTCGGCAAACAGAAGGTGTATGAAAGATGCGAATTTGCACACCGTTGACTACTAGGAGCCTCATCATATAATTGCGATCACTTTTAAAAATTAGTGAAAAGGTCATTACGCTGTCATTCGTAAGCTATGCAAAATGCATTTTCGTGATGTATACACCATCAATATCAAGAAAATGTCATCTCGAAATGCATACCTATCACTAAATTGTATTGCTAATAGCGGCGATAGATCGCCTCTACCACATCTATACAAAAGACATTTATCACTTATAATTAAAAACTACGATTACACCACTATAAGCGTCTTCACGCAGAAATGCACTTAGGTCTTTGAAGGTTTAGACCGAGAGGCATGTTTACAGCAAGCCAGCAGCTTGCTGCGGTATATGCAGTTAGTAATAACTTCTGAAGAAGCTGCTAATATTAACCATCAGCATGGACAAAAAAATGCTAGAGATTAGATTTCAGCACCAAGATATAAGATGCCTTCTAGAAAAATAATACTCCACGAACGCTAACAGTCCTGACCAAATACCAGAAATTCTCCTGCAACGTTGCGCTGCCTGCAGCGCTTACCACAGTCCTTTGCAAACTATTCAAACTCTTCTACCAGCGAGAAGTGTTCCATACTGGGTGGAAGATCAGTCGAGTGCAACTTTCTCCTAAGAGGGTTAAAAATATATACAACTCCATAGTTGTGTGACTGCTCTGCATCATGTTCAAGGTTATAGAGAATATGGTGTACCAGGACAGAAATGTTACCATCAATGATCAGCAATATGGTTTCCGTAATATAAGATCCACGGGAGAGTCCATAGAGAGTCTCGAGTCACCGCGCTCGATATATCGAAAAATTTCTATAGGGTGTGGCATGATATACTTTCTATTTCTCAAGGATCTGTCGTTTCTTCAACGCTCTTCTTGATGTAATTGACGATTTGTTAGTAATACCATCTAATCCTATCGCTGATTACAGCAGCCTTATTTCCTGCTAACCACTATCATCTTAATATACCTTATTTTGGCAAGGGCAGCACCCTGTTCAGACCAATGATAATATTGCGATAATTGTAGAATGGTATATTCTAACGCACAGATGACTCAACAACCCTGACAAATCAGGTGCATGCTGGTCTGCCAGCCATGTAGGTGGAGGGATAATAATGATTGAATAATCTTCCATCAAGTTTCTGAGAGTTAACATCAACAACAGCATGTCATAGCGTTGGCCTCGATATAATGTTACTTATTAGTACGTTAGTTCCAGAATCTTTCCGATCATAATAATTCCCTCGCCTAAACAGTGGATAGTATCTTCCCAGCGATGTATGTTGTACCCTTTTGCTTTGGATTGGAAATTGCATACTATAGTGTCGTAGCAATCACACGGATGATTCCACGACTTCAAGCACTGAGTGCATAATTGAATGTAGCTGGCTGGTCCAATGTTATACATGTTAAAAAATGAATTTGATCGAAACCAGAATTTGAAATCTTAACAGTTATAACAATTAGTTAGAGTACCCAAACCTCAATTTAAATCACAAGGTGGGGTATAGTGGTTCAGCCTATGTTAACAAAAAATACTGTTGTGTTTGCTACAACTCGGCGATAGATCTTAAACAAAAATCGTAATACGTAAACTGATCGACAAACGATAAGGCGTCCGGACATCCAAAACGTCATGATAAAGCTGATTCTCAATCTTTTTCTCCCTCATGCTAGGATACTCAAAATATGGAACAATGAGGGTCACCCTCTTAATACGTTTGTCGTTTCCCGTTCCAAGGCAACTAAATTCACGAAATGTCCCGCCATCTATTTAATCCCAGTTTGTCTTTTTCGGCGTAAGTAAACCGTCGGGAAGAATACGGCAGGGTTTATTTGCGAGAGAAACAATGTTAATTTTTCATCTGGGTGTTTTGTTCTTAAGTGGCTGCCAAAGTTTGCCCTTTGAGATGGGGTGTTTTCATTACCGGCCGTAATTTTCGGTCGTGAGTTATTAATAAGGGAAGAAAATCGGGCATGCTTCCAGCCTTGTTTGCTGGATTTTCATTATAACGTTCCAGATTTTCTCTTAATCATGATGCAGGTGTACAGGGTGTCCCATGGAAATGTGTGAAAACTAAACGGATGTCCCCCACCTCTCCGACTTCCTAAAAGGTCTTGCGTGTTAAAATTACATACCTGAGGTCTGTCAGTTTTATTCTAGCTATGGTAGAAAGTGGATATCGTCAGTGAAAATTAGTGAGCCAACCATTGCAGAAAAAGTATTTCTTATTGAGTGCTTCTAAACAAGAGGGACAATCTATAGTGAGGCATTCCGTAGTAAGTTTACTAAACTAAAAGAGTTTCGAGAGAAACCATCCTCAGATGGTAAAAATTATTTTTTTTATGTTTTTGTTCATGTAGCTTTTGATTTATTATTTTCATTTTGAAATGCCGGTAGTTTTTCACGACAATATTTATTTTTTCCAGAGTAATTTATAATTTTACATAATATGAGAACTTGCAAGACCGTAGAATGGAGTTTCAGGCCCCTCAACCTCGGTTATTACAGAGGAGACACTTATCTCGAAGTGTCGCGTACTATGGCGTTGACCATTGGCAACTTATGAAGTCAAAAGTCCTAACACCTTGACTGCCTTTAAGCAGCGGCAGACGTCCCTTACGACATATGTCAACAGCGACATACGTATTATTAGATAAGTATAAGTAAAAAAATCAGAAGCTCAAGCTATAACTCATAATCCATCTTATATATCTGTAGGTAATCCACATTTTTGCACCTGAAGGGAATATATCGCTGCCAACAAAATAAAAAGGTTGTCTGGACTGAAACACCGCTCGTTCGAACTGATACCTTGCAATCTGTTGCTGGCTTGTAAGTGACAAGGTAACGTAATAAATTGTAAACCTTCCATCGCCGGGTCAGCAATGATAAATCGCATGGGAGCATATTGGAAACAGATGCCGTCTCGATATTGGAACGTCGTCGAGCGATATTAATCCCATTATTGAAAAGGCTGAGTAAACATATTTTCTTGCTAATTCTGTCGAATTAGGGTGATTTATTAAAGTATGTTTTGCTGAACAACTTATTTGTTAAACTTGTGGAGACCTTTTGAGCCTGACCTAAATATATGATGTAAATAAAGGCGCTGTCAAAGTTTCCGTAACAGAAAAAACGTAACGTGAAGACATAAGATCTTGTTCACATTTTGCGTGTCTTATGATGCTATCGCAACGGTTTCTTGATTAGGGGTTATTTTACTTATTTCTTAATTTGAAAAGTTTTTCGGATATTTTATGATTTCTACATTATGGAAATCGTTGTCACTCATCTCCGTTGTTCTGTTGATCGGTCGGTCTGTCTATTTGACTAGATTTTACCCAGTTCTCTTGGTAAGGTAAATTTTTGTCGAAGAAGGCCTATGATATGGGTGCGTAGTAGTTACTGCTACTTACTTACACTACCTTCATTGTCGAAACCGGTATTTTATACGCATAAAACAAAAAATTACCAGATCTTTTCAAACCTCGCTTTTTATGATTTTAGAATTTCCAATCATTTTTGGTGGTACTCAAAAAATGTTTTGTGCCCTCAATAGGTTTTAGTATTATCAAAACAGCATTTTAAAAAGTTGACAGGTTTTTGTAAGTAAATTCGGAGAAGGATATTCTGTGAGTTCAGAATACTCCTTTTTGGCACTGAATTTTGTTCTTACTGGATTAATAATCTATAAATGTAGAATATCAAGACCCTCTTTCACGTATAAATTATATATAACTGCATTACGATGAACAATGGTACTCAGGGAAGTTAAATACGAAATCGTAATTCAATCAAAGTCAATCATTGGTTACTGAGACTTTGCAGTCGAAATAGCCAACAGAAAGACTGTCCGACTGAAATGTGTCACATTAAAAGAAGAAAAATTGGTATTACAATATCTCCCTCAGATACGAGTATGCGTGGAAAGTAAAATTACTATCACATAATAGTAATATTATAGTTGAATTCGCTGTTATGAAGAGTACATTCATAAAAACACATTTCATTTTTATCCACGCTTTTACATAATGTTTATTTAATCAACATAGTTGTACAATGTAAACGACAAATTTCTATTTTAGTAAATCGTACTCACACAATGGTGTGACCACATTCATATTTTTCTAGTAAACAGGAAAGAAAAGGATGTTCAGCAGATTACCGCGTAGCACAATTTTATTTTGCTGGAACGAATTTTGCTCGATCTTTATCAAATATTCAGGGTTTTAAACAGCCAATCCGACCTAATTGCAGCGCAAACGTACGGATTTCATGGTTATATGGCGACGCCTCTATTTGTCGCAGTGAAAGACCGGTATTGCTAGACGTTGGCTTTATTGGAGTAGATATATACAGGACTGCATATTTAAGAGAGGGCAGTACGAGTTTTAGAAGTCTGTCTAGTGTTACAAAGATTATGAGAACTGTTGCTTGAAACTTGTGGACAAGGCGGATTTGTCAAAAGTTTGATTTCGGACTACCATTATCTACAAAGTTTTTGAATATCACAATGTTTCGATTGATATACTATCTTCAATCGTCTTCATGTGAACTGGCGAACATGTTCCTTTCACGCCTATTTATACTCCGTCCGGAGACGTGTCGTTGTGTGTGGTCTGTTCTGATTGGTTCCGGATGTGTGGTGTTCCGGTCTGCTGACGTGGCTGTTCGTCGGTTATTGTTTGTTGTCTGGTCCAGTCGTAGTCTATTGATCTTCTTTATGAAATACTGAAATAGAAACGACAGTCCACAGGAAACCAACTCACACAGGTCAATACTACACTTCAAGCCACCCAAAGGCCACGGAGAAGGGAGTCATCCGGACTTTAGTCGACCGAACTAGGGGTATTTGAAATACACAAGAGGGACAAAAAGAGAGCTCAATATCATTTAACAGGATCTATTAAAAAACCGATACCCAAAGAAGCTAGTCGATGTAACAATACAGGAGAATACCATCAGTAGAAGAATTAAACACGAAGAATCTCAGCACTTACTCATTCTGCCTTACGTCATAGGAATATCAGATGGAATCAGAAGAATAGGTCAGCGATTCAAGGTTCAAACAAGATTCTCTAGGAATGCCACCCTCAGAAGTATCCTAACAAAAACTAAGCCCAGGAATGAATGTTAGGAGACAAAGAACAGATGCCATGTCAATATGGTAAAATCTATGTTGGAGAAACAAAAAGGCCACTGGAAGTAAGTACCAAAGAACATCGTCGCAACATCCAGCGAGCAAAGACAAGAAAATCTGGAATAGCTGACCCCGCATGGACGGAGCACCATAAAATAGCTTGGGACGGCGCAAAGATTATTGCCAATGAACCACTCATCTGGAACCAGTCAGAACAAACCACACACAACGACACGTCACCGGACGGTGTATAAGTAGCCATGAAAGGAACATGTTCGCCAGTTCACCTGAAGACGATTGAAGTTAGTACATAAATAGAAACGTTGTGATACTCAAAAATTTTATAGACAAGGAAAGTCCGAAATTAAACTTTTGAAAAATTATAAGAAGTTATTTGGATTTCGATTGCAATGACACGACTCGCTGATTTCACCCTTGCATTTGTCATGATGCCAATTTTTTATGAATTTTTTATGTACATTTTGAGGATCCAGCTGCTATTGAATGGATAAAGTCAAACCAGACAGACTAATTCCAAAAACATAAACTACTCCAGGTCTTGGGTAACCCAGAACAATAATTACTCGATTAGTTGTAGAGACGCTTTCAGCCAAATTTGAATATTTGCATTACACCGGAGAAACTGGCTGGATTGCAGCTCAGATGTCGTAGGCCAGGAAACAAGCCTAATAGTTAGTTAGCGCAACGAATTTGTGGAAGTAGCAATCAAGTGCTTCGACTATCATCACCTAGTTAGAATTTTTCCTTATTTGTACACGTGAGTACGCTGTCATAATTACAGATGTGTGAAACCTTTGTGAAAATCATTAATTTTTGTAGGAAGTGTATGCTTGCAATATATTCGTGAGATTTAGTATTTGGGAAAATTTTTGACGATTTTGTAGCGTTGCCCGTTGAATTTTGGATAGGGTGAAAAAAATACAGCCCATATCAAGACAAGAGAGTGTATGGTGAACCTTGGTTTTGAGCCGCACTAGTTGGTTTTGAGAACTGTTCTACTGTTAATGTACGTGTTTTAAATGCATAGTTTAGTTCAAGTAGGTCTGAGCATTGAATCCGGTCTACAAATGTATTTCTGTTGTTCCTAATACTTCATTTACACGTATTGGATTATGATCCAAATTCTAGGGAAGCAAGAAGGGAGTAGTAGAGTATGAATTAAAAGAGGAGGAGTACAGCTGTCTCGATCCTATATTAATAGAAATTTAATTATTACTCTGTAAAATGTCAAAAAGTTAGTTCTATAAACTGTCTTGGATCTCACATCAAGAAATATTGCCTGTCCTCAAGGTTAAATATTGCCAGCAATTCCTACTAATTCGCATGTCAAACGTATATTGCTGATTTAATTTTAAATGAATGTGCATTTGTGATAACTAATCAGATACTTGATGATGTAAATGAATATTTTGGCTGATATGCAGCACCTCTGAAATTCCGCACAGTTATGTTATAGTAAATACTAAAGCGACTGCACTATGAAGGCCATGCAGTTGCTTCAGTGTTCCACGATATCGATCATCCCCTTATCTAACTGCCACTAATTGAATTTAATAAGCGATCTAAGACGGTCCTGTAATTGCTTAACGCTGTTCCGATTAAAGTGCCGCCGTATGAACGTGTACAAGCTATTAATTATAGTTAATTCCACCCAAGTGGCTGATCAAGGTTTATATTCTGTTGCTGCGACAATGACAGTTCGATTGTTCCTTGTAGCATGAAGAAACAGGTTATGTCAACACAATGCTATAGAACATATCAGGTAACTTTGCTCTGTTTTTTTACTCAGAGTTGAAAAAATTTCGTTATCGAGAATTTACCAGAAGGGGATGATTTTTGTGACCCTCCTTGCTTTGGGGCAACACTCAAAACAACAAATAGTTATAACATCGTCAAATGTCTTACCAACAGCTAACCTCTGCGGAATCACAAATTTTAAAATAAAACGTTAATTATATCGGAAAAAAGGTTGCTAACTAATAAGCCATCACGACCTGTGCAGGCTGAATTCATTATAATTGCTGTTTTCAATTATTTTCATGATTCAATTGAAAAATAATAAATGTTACCATTTATTATGTAAAACCTAATGCTCCTATATTTATGACGCAATAAGGAATAGAGTATTTGAAAAAGTCGAGGATTTCATACGTGAAATCCTGTATAGCTGATGATTTAGTTTTTAAGTTTAATTGATGTAATAACATTATACTATGGCTCCGTATGGAAAATTTAACATAATATTCAATGAACATTCTCTATCAAACATATGAGGAGCTATACGATACTTCATTAAATTTGAAAATTTGATTTTACACAGAAATTCCTAAGCGTGTCTTACTAGCACCAGTTGCAGGAGTATAGTTCATTTTACCGCTATCCGGCATAATTTATTGTGATGATATTGTAACTTTCAGTCTGTGTATCTTAAAGGCCTAAGTATATGAAGGAGAAATAGAAGCGATAAGCTAACCATATAATACAATTTCATAATGTAGCTGCTGAAGTTCCCCGTAATACTTGGCAGGATTTTTTTTCATATTTGAGGGAATCGGGTGAATTAATGGGGAATTATAATGCATCAGGAAGAAAAGTTGGTAAATGTGATAAATTTTCACTTTTCGTGCAGATAGTGTCGGCAATGGCGTGAAATTGAAAATTTGTCCGACACGTTTAGACTTGACGTAACGAACAGATAAAAAAATGACGGTTAGTTCATCAGAAAATTATCTATGAACATGGTTTCAAGGAATATTATTTTTCGTGTCATAAGAACTTTATCTGGATTATATTCCAAATCTCTGCTCTACCAATTAGTAAGTGAAGCCGATATGGTTTGTACTGCAAGAACCAACTTACACCAAGACGACAGAATGTAGAAAAATATGAATAAAACACACAGACGTATAGAAAACGCCAAATGACAGATATATAGCTACACACTGTCTCCATGAAGAAAGCAAACTGCATTCAAGTTGTGAATTAGATGAACGAGACCGAGTTAACTAAGCGAACCGAATTAACAACTCAAATAAGACGAGGCGAGAGTGTTAGGCTTTTGTCTCAAGGTGCTATCTTGATGTTGTGTCAACTTTTATCCAGCACAGGCACTTAATGCAGCTCCTCCGGAGAACAATGGGGCTTGTTCATACCCATTCTCTTTGTTGGCTGCAAGAAGAATTCGAAGCGTGTAATACTTTACAGAATGTGCTTCATACGATCTAATTCCTCAAAGGTGTACATAATAATATACTTGAAAAGAATTATGAATGAGAACAACAAATTTAAGAATACTCGACGCTCCCGTAGCAAAAAAATTAGCAAAACTGGTATGAAAGATTATCAATATTCTCAAACTTCGTCTTTGTTTATTTAACTTTTCAAATCTTGGGCATACCTCAGCAATTTATAGCGGAAGACTGAAACAGTCATTTGCCCATCGTTCGTAATTGTTTTGAGTACCTTACTGAAATATATCAGAGAATTACGGAAAAAATGTGTTGGAATCCATCTTTTTGGGGTGATCTCAATAAAGCTATTGAAGCTACAATATCCATGCAACTCATTCAAGATTTAATTTGTGCTTTTGCATGGGTTGTATAAAAATATACAGTTCTCAGAGTCGTATTTCAAACGCGCTCCACTCACGGATCCGCGGCTCTAAGAGATCAGACGGCGGCGTTGGCGCGACCTCATCTGAATGCAAATTTTACATATAAAAGAATCCAATAATATGTAAAAGAATGTGACATTCCGGCAATGCAGCGTACTGCATTTCCAGCTGCGGTGGTTTGAATATCCTTTTTGGGTTATTGTGCTTGTACGAGCGTATTTCAAAACCCTGCTCCGCTGAAGGTATGGGCGAAACACCTGACGGCGTCAGAAAGACCTAGAGGGATGGCAATTCTGTATGTGTACAGTATTGGCGCAAAATTTACCACCTGCATTAACAGACATGTCCAAATCCTAGTTATATGAATTCAGGCTTTGTTACGATCATGCTTTTCGGAAGCTTGACTACTACTCAATTTATCTTATTCATGTTTTTCAAGTCCTCAGTTGTTAGATAGCTAGTCATATTTTAAGGTATTCTGGACTGCTGGTTTATACCAAACTAAATTCAAACCCAATATTCATACATAGCATAAGCGGCGACCAGATAAAATATATTTTCAGTACCAGGAGTTAATAAAAGGTATCTAACTCAAACAAAGATTCACGAAAAGTAAGATAAAGATAACTTGATTCTCTGCGAGAAGACGCAAAATTTGGATTTCACTGTACCGGAAAACGATATTTCCAACCTGAGTCAATATACTTAAATGCATTTTTCAACTGATTTTATCACACAACTATCGGATCTATTAACAAAACGTTCTCCTCAGTGTTCTCAATCCTATTTAATTTACCCAGGTTGAACGCAATTCCCTTTCTTGTCGAAAATAATGTATCTTTGTATGGCTGGAAGCGAACAACTTTTTCGATTTCTTTTATAGTTAGTAGGGCAGTTGAAGGAGAGCTCCTGCTCGAAAATGATTTTGTACGGGGGCCGTTTGGCCAAGTTTTCCGGTTGTTCGCGAAGTTACCAGTGCAGAATGCCGGAAAATGGTTTTATTAGCGGCAGTTTCGGGCTGACGAATGCCCGAACAGTCTGTGAATACAGACGGCACGGTAAGGTGAACGGGGTTGCCACGTCAACAGAATTGAGAATAAAGTGGGATATTTTTGTTTACCTTGACTACAATGTTTATGTTATTTCCACTAGTGCATATTTATTTCCTGGATAGATTGGATGCCAACAAAATACATTTTATTTTAGGTTGTGTAGTTTAATGTGGTAGGATTTCTTTTGAAGACTATACTATATGTTTTGGACTAGTTGACATGCATAATGGGACTTTGTGAGATTACAAACTTTTGTGGTGCACAAAGATTTTTTACTATACCTTAACGTATAGTAAAAACCAACTTGGGGTATACAACAATTTCTTATATCACTTCCAAAGTTAATCGGAATCAACTGCTGATTAATTTTGTTCTAATGTATCTTGACTGGAATTCAATTTGATAGACTTGACTGTGGGAACACACTGTAAGACGACAGCCTCAGGCAGACTTAATTATTTAGAGTATTACTATCTAGTGCTAAATATACTTACAGGAAAAATCTTCAATTTCTCATTTATCCTTTTTTGTTTTCACATTTCTAGCATTCTTAGATGCTAATATTCTATTGTGTGAAGATCTTTGTATAAGTAGATTAACAATTATTTTCAGCTCATAACTATTATATACACCATAACAGATTTTTCTGTTTGTTGTGGCATTGCATCAATAGCATCTTCAGTGCTTGTTGTTAGTAGTGTAAGTCCATATTTCGCCGAACATAGTCGCTTTTCGTCTTAATATAATTTTTTAGTTTTCTGAAATAGTATACTTCAACTTAATCTTGCCTTATCAAGCCAGAAATTTAACCAATAGTACCAGAAAATTTCATGATTATTATGTTTGATACCTTACAGAAATTGCTTCAAAAATACACAACTTTATACGGCATAATATCAATGCAATCGCATTACACGATATGCACACGTGCTACGTTATACCTAATCAAATGGCTGAAGCTTTAATTCTTTTCCCACAATATATATGGAAACAGCATCGACGCCCCGATTCTATACACCTCATTTTCACTCACAAAGCATCAGATTCCAATATAAATTCACACAATGAGCCATAAAAACCTTTACATTTCTATGAGAGAGCAGATAGGTTTGGTGCTTCACTATTTTTCAATCAACTTCCTCCTATACATTGTAACGTTTTATCGCTGTTGCTGGAAATTGGGAATCAGAAGCGGACTTCCTTTTTCCATCACATTTAATTCACTTCTTACGAAGGAGGAAGAACACGACAACACCCTCGAATTTCCACATTTTTGCTGCTCAATGAAGAAGTGTATGACATTGAATATGGTTGTTCTGTTTGGCGTTATACGAGGGTCACACTGAAAGTCCTTAGATATTTCTAATCTATACAAGCTTAAACAAGTTTCAGCACGCAGCTATTTTGTCTAAAGTTGTAAGTTCAGTAGTTGCCTTGCCACGGTCTCGAATGCATCTAAGTGTAAAAAGATCGACATATAACTTACACCGAGATTGAGGCTTCTCTGGGGATTGGATCTGTAGTGGTCCGAACAATCTTCCATGATCACCTTCGCCTAAGAAAGCGGTGTTCCAGTTGGGTGCCACATTTGTTAACCAGTGAGCAAAAAGCAACAATAGTTGATTGGGCTAAGTTTATGCTTGAAAAATTTTATAATGGGCACTGTAAAAACACATTTAATATCTTAACCGGAGACGAAACATGGTTATATCATTATGATCCCGAATCTAAACAGCAGTCATTAGTTTGGTGCTTTGAGAGTGAGCAGCCTCCAACGAAAATTCGTCGTTCCAAGAATGTTGGAAAGAAAATGGTCGCATCTTTTTTTTTCTGAAAGCGGATACATCACAACGGTAGCCTTGGAAAACCAAAGGACAGGTACTTCTGAATGGTATGTAACCGAATGATTTCCTGTAGTCTTCCAAGAACTATGCAAGAGCCGTAAAAAAACTGGTCTGCGGGGTATTCAATGGCACCATGACAACGCATTCGCCCATAATGCAGCTAGAACACTTGATTTTTTTGCTGAACAGGGTGTCAAACTGTTGCCTCACCCACCTTATTCTCCGGACCTAGCTCCGTGCGACTTCTTCTTATTCCCTAAGCTCAAAGAAGAGCTACGAGGTCGTCATTTTTCCACCGATGAAGTGGCAATCGCTGTATTTGAGGAAGAAATTAGCAACCTTTCAAAAGAACTTTGGTCGCAAGAAATTGACAAGTGGTTTTATCGAATGCGTAAATGTATTGAGGTAGGGGGAGAATATGTTGAAGAAACAGAATAAAGTTTTTTGGAAAAACCTTGTGGTTTTTCTATATCTAAGAACTTTCAGCGTGACCTTCGTAATGCTTACGAAAAAATCGTCTTTCGTAAAATCAGGGAACCTTACATATATTTGTATATAGCTGGTTAGAAATTAAGTTATTGTATTTCCTATACAAATATATGTTTTGATCTGGCGTAAATGAAATCTGAATTGGGTTATACATACTGGTCGATTACCTTCTACAATAAATCTGTGGAATATCTTAGAAGCATGATGATTTATTTATTAAAAATAGGTAATCAGATAAAGTCGCAAGAAATTTTTCACCCACCAGATTTACTTGTTGCGCGAATGCCGATACAACTACCAACTTGAAATAATTTTTTCAAATGAGAAAAAGTACTTTCGTGTTTATTTGTGATCCCTATTTTGTTAAAATGCAGTGACCAGTAGTAATAGCATGCATAATATATAAAATTAATGTGTCGCAGGAGGTCCAGGTTGGCCAGGAGGTCCGGGCATCCCAGGAGGCCCAGGTTTACCGGGAGGGTAAGACATTCCCGGTGGGCCTGGGAGGCCAGGCGGACCAGGCATTCCTGGCATGCCATCTTTTTCGTCACTTTTCGATCTGGATTCACTGTCCTCCATTTCCGTTTCTAATTCGGTAAAGATGAACTGGAAAAAAATTGTAATAGTTACTGCCATTTTCTTGGATGAAGAGATGGTAAGAAAAGTGAGAGCAGTGCGGTGACTAAGTCAAATTATGTTCATTTTTGAATGAAAATAGTTATATTAGCATAATCACAAACGTCTTGATATGTTCTACAGATTTGGTGTTAATTTCTCCTAAATTTAACATTTGAGGAGCATAAGTTGAATATCATATAAAAGAGTTTATTGTTTTTATTGATTATTAACTTTGCATTGCATGTCAAATATATGAACTCCTTATGAACTACATCTATCAATCTATGTCATTGTATTGTTACGATATAAAAAAAAAATTAAATTCGTCGGTCGATTTCTGAACTGATATTCAAACACCATATTTTTCTAATTGGCCTAACACTTTTCAGTCAGATTTTACTATGGAAAAATAGTGAAATATTCTACCTCGAAAAACAAAATAATTGAAAGATGTGGCGAAAGTAACATTGTCCTATTTCAGCAGAACATCTTCACAGATAATGGCAATAGATCTAAGAAATTTTATTGGACGTTGAAGTCGACATGAATTCTCTAGAGATGCATTAGGCACTATGCATTACTCCAAGTCAAATTTTATATTTCTCATAAGACGCAACTATAAAAAGTGTTGTGTTATGAACTGAGCTAAGAACAGAATATTATATATCAAATGGGATTTTCATAGCAGTATTATATTGTACCAATCTAAACATGTAGATAAAAAGTTGTGTAATTTAAACACAGTTTCACAAATAAAACTCCTTTTCATTTAGTGACGCGTTTCGATTTATATTTAAATTTGTGAAACTGTGTGTAAGTTACACCACTTTTTATCTACACGATGGAAGAGCTTCACCAAGCAAGAGCATCTACAATCTACATGATAATACTCACAATTTCAGAATTTACCACTTTGAGAAGCACACATGTTGCTACAAGCAAAAGAATGATATTTGGAAGTGCCATATTTTCTTACGTGTTTTGCAGCAAATTTTCAGTTCATTGCTAAAGTTACTTCATATTATATACCTCCACTACTGACCTTATTCGTGTCTAATGTTTGTGGATTTAGCGTTCAGCTTACTCGTCATTGTGGAATTATTTTTAACAGATTATGAATGGGGGCACTGATATGGATGTATGCTAAGCAATATAAGTATACTACTACACGTTGTTTTAAATGGAGAAGGAAATTATAAATCCATTGCTCATTTCAAATTTAGTGGTAACATCATCAACGTACCAAGTTCTTTTGATTGTCTTATAATTTTTTGAAGTAACCTCCAAGAGTTGCCTCACTAACTCATTCCCCTTTCACTAGTGAATTAAAAACCATATGTATAAGATTTGGAAACTGCTTCTGCAGTAATCAGCACCTTCAGCTGAGAAATATCGAGAAGCTTTGTTGCTACCGAGTTATTGAAAGTATTACTTAAAATTATTCAGAATAGCTGTCGTCCTGCATAAATTAGTATTATAATATTTATAATTAATTATAGTATTTTTAGTCGCAGCGGATTAAATTTAACTTCCCTGTTATAATATAAATAGCCATCTAAATAAAATATATTATTGTAGATTCTTCCATTGCCTCTCTGAAAGATGTGTTGTGCGATGCATTGTAGGTCGAGTTGTCTGAAACTTTGTGTTACTCCATTGTGTTCTATCTTCGCTGATATAGGATGAACTAGATTTTGTAACTGAGGCGGAACGGTGGTACTGTTGTTTTCGTAGGAGGCAGTGATATGGACAACACAGGAGCGCAGTGGTTGTTTGACAGGTTTTTACAAGCTTTTATTTAACTTGCAATGTATTTATCCATGTAACTATGTATGTAACTGTGTAATCTTCGGTGGAAATTTTGAAGCAGGCATCTTCAACGGATCGAGCTGAAATTTTGTATACACGGTTAGTTTGGATGACAATGCACGGTTAGCTGTGTGACGTCATTTAGAATTCAACATGGCGGAACACCCAAGATGGCGGATTAGTTATTTTTAATGCACTCCTACAATATGGGTATCAAATAAAAAGGTTTGCTGGGAACAAGTCGAAAAATTAAGTGACATCACTCTGAATCCAATATGGTGGACCTTCGAAGATGGCGGACTAAATTTCTAATGCTTTCCTACAACTTGAGTATCAAATGAAGGGACTAGCTAAAAACGTATGAGAGTAAAAAATGATGGTGATCATAAACTCGGTTGCCCCAATCCGTCTGTAATTTTGATGTACTGAGGTTTTTCCAGACCCGTCGAGCGATAACTAAAAAGTAAAAAATAAATTGAGAGTAATTTTTTTCAAAAACAAGCTTTCATTGGAATCCACTAAAAAGAATGAAATAAACTTTTCCTCCAAAACTTTTTGTATCAACTTTTAACTTTATTATACAATTTATATGATATAAAAGCTTGTCGCCAGACTTACCTGTGTAGATAAACATGTTAATTAAATAACTTGATTTGATTGATTTTAATCTTAAAATTTTCTACTGGAACTAAGAATATACGAGTACGTAAATCTCGCGACAAGTTTTATGTCATATAATTTGTGTAATAACTTCATCAGTTCATAGCAAAGGTTTTAAAAGATTTTTTCTAGCGCATTTGAATAAAAGCCTGTTTTTTTTAATTACTTTTAGTTTACTCCGGTGAGGGACTGCCATTATAAATTGGAAGAATATCCGCGATGATCCAAAATATTCTGTCATCATGCACAGCTAAACCAATCTATTTAAACAAACACACAATTAAATATTGTTCTTTATTTTTCATTTTTTCAATTATGTTAGAACGAAGTTTATTTTCCTGTACCTGGTTCATCAGATGAAGCTATTAACAATATGTTGAAAATAGTGAAGATTACATTTAACCATCGTATATATTCCAGTTTTTAGGGATTGGAGGATAAAGCCTAAATAGTAGCCGCCATAAGGCTTATTGCTTCCTCGACTTTTCTCCTTATTGGTGCTATGATGAATGCTTCTTATGGCATAAGTTAGCATCTCCCCTTTTTGCATAAGGGGTTTGAGACACTCATCCCTAGGTGTATTCTGGATAACCAAAGGCCGGTAGAAATCCTATTATTATTTGCAGATATCTTCTGCATAATCAGAAAGCTTCTGCTGCACTTCTTATCTAGTAACTTCTCGCTTTACACCTGTTCGTGCAATAATATATAGCGCAAATAGGTTGTGGTTTAAATACCTATCTTTGAGGTACGGCCCTTTCACCAGAGCCTCTCGATTATCTTGCCACACACCATTGCCACCAACTTTTTCATGTTGCAGATGGTCAGAGAATCAATATTTCTCTTATTCTTAGACCTAATACCTGCTTTTTATCTAATCGCATGTAGTTAGATTTATTCTTTTTTGGTGTATTTATTTCATTTTCCAGGCTAAGGGACTTTCGCTCTTGCGCCTCCCGTTATGGAGACGCATTTCCTATACACTGTAATTCCATTAAAATTACTTTTGGAAGGCCTCGTTTGAGGTGCTGGAAATTCGACCGGGTGAGGACGAGTTCATTGGGCTTTTCTAGCATTATTTGTACTGATCACACTCAGCACTGTTATCCGTGAAAAATTTTCATAGCCGGATCTAGAGATTCGGTACAAAAAAGCCACTTTTTCTCAATGTTTCAGGCTAATTCATTAATCTCAGTGATTTTTGGCTGGTTGTACTTCAAGTGGCTCTAAACCTCTTAAAAAACTTAGATAGATAGATCTGCTGAATTCAGAAATGAAATGCAGTGGTTGGAATAGCATATTTATTATCATCATGTACAGAAAAGGCATATCATATATAAATAATGGAGCTGTGTTTTCAACCAAATCACACAGTAATTGTTAGTTTAATAAATCAAATTTCTCCCCTACCCGCCAGAAGCAGCTATGAGCTAATATTTAGATACTGAAATCCCAATTCAGGTAGTACAACCCCTAGACTAGATTATTTTTTTGCATTTTGGTATCTGGGTCGTCCCGGTCCTTTTTTTATTTTGATGCTGGTGTTGGGGGCGAAGCTAGAAGGCTGCCGACTTTGTTGCTGGGTCGGTACAGAAGGGAGTGGTGGTACTTGTGGTGGCGAACTCACTGACGATAAAGCTTCTGTCATTACAGTAGGAGCTTTTCGTGATGGTAAATTCGCAGGAGAAGTCTCTGGTCCTAGAACGGGTGGCATAGGTAGCGCATATGCTGAAGCTGTTTGTGCTGCTGACATAGATGATGATTGTATGTTTTTAGCTGGCTGTGCTTCGGCAGATGATTGTTTGGTAGGCCCAACTGGAGGTGCCGCAGCAGTTATTGCTTCTGACACAGCTGAGTATGATGAAGTAAGTGGATCCTTAACTGGCTGTGCTTGGGAGAGAGATTGCGTGGAATGCCTTACTGGAAATGCGGCCTCGCCTGAAGGTGATGGTAGAGGGGGTACTGGTAATGCAGGGGCTACCGATGAGACAACACCTGACACTGCTTGAGGTACTGCAGAAGCTAATGATGACAAAGCTTCCTTTACTCCAGCTTGTTGTGGTGGTGCTTGATCATATGGAAAGAAGAAAATTGTTGATTATACAGGGTTCTACAGAGATAGATAAATCAATGATGTTAGAGCCTATCTTGATGCCTATCTCTGTATGGTACCAACTATCCTTTTCTTGGAAGGTTTCGCGCGTTCATGGGTTTTCAGGGAAGATCTTTGAATAGTGGATTTAAAGTCTGAAATACTAACAATATTTTGTAGTATGTGAGTGCAAGTTTTACAAGCGAGTAAAGTTCAAAACATCTGATGTTTCGTGAAGCTGTCTTCAGCAATTTTTCACATTCAAACAGATAAGCTGTTTTTTCCTGACACCGAAACTCCTTATAACGGTTTATTGAAGAATGTAGCAAAATATTATCTTCACCATTAAAATTTTAGTGTGATTGGCGAAGCACCATCCCTAATTAGAGACCTTTTCTTATCATAACGGTGCCTACTACAGCAGTTCTCAAATTTACTGGTAATTTCTTCTGAATGCACACATCTACAATCTAAGTCATTGTATTGTTGCGATATAAAAAAATTAAAACTCGTAGGTTGAGATCTGACCTGATATTCAAACGCTTAGCAACATCACATTTTTCTAATTGCTTATCGCTTTTCAGTCAGTCTATACCATGGAAATATAGTGCAATATCTTGAAAACCGATATAATTGAACAATGTCGCAGAAGTAACGTTGTCCTATTTTAGCAGGATACTTTCAAAGATCATGGCACTGGATCTGAGGAATTTTATTGGACGTTGAAGTCGACATGAAGTGTCTAAAGATGCGTTAGCTCTCTAGGCACTAGGCATTACTCCAAGTCAATGTTTATATTTCTCATAACGCACAACCATCAATAGTATTGTTTTATGAACTGAGCTGAGAAACGAGTATCATATATCAAATGGGTTTTTTATAGCAGTGTTATATTGTACCAGTTTAAACATGATACTCACAATTTCTGTATTTACCACTTTGTGAAGCACACAAGCAAGAGAATGATATTTGACGAGCCATATTTTCTTAAGTGCTTCACAGCTAATTCTTAGTTCATTGCTAAATTACTTCATAATCTATACCTGTCTGTGCTGCTTGTGATGATTGTGGGTTTCTAGCTGGCTGTGCTTCGGAAGATGGTTGCTTGGAAGGCCCTACTGGAGATGCAGTCTTGCCTGGTGATGGTAGGGGGGGCACTGGTAACGCAGGGGCTACCGATGAGACAACACCTGACACTGCTTGAGGTACTGCAGAAGCAACACCTGACATTGCTTGAGGCACTGCAGATGCTAATGATGCCAGAGGTTCCTTTACCCCAGCATGTTCTGGTGGTGCTTGACCATATGGAAGGGAGGAAACTGTTGATTATAGAGGCTGGTACAGTGATGGATGAATCAACGATGGTTAGAGCTTATCTTGATACCTATCTTTGTTTGGTACCAAATCTCCTTTTCTTTAAGATGTCACGTGTTCGTGGGTTTTCAGGGAAGATCTCTGAATAGTGGATTTGAAGTTTGAAATTTTATTTATATTGACACTACTATAAGTAATTATTAAAAGTAGGAAAATTTATCACCATTTGGTGATATGGGGGGTCAACTATTTGATTACTGTGAGACGGATATTAATATCGGGACCTAATCGCTTAGAGTTACTTTTGAAATACTAGTTAATCAATCCATTTTTAGGTTTTTAAACAGTCTAACACGTCCGCTTGTTTAATGTATAACAATTTTATTATCCTGTTTAATTTGCTCAATGTGTATTATTCCAAAAAAAATAAGTGAAAAGTATGATTCAAAAGTTCAGAATAACATTCAGTTTTAGGACATCTGTCAAATGTTAGCTGGCTTTTATAGTCAGTGGTCAGACAGATCGGAGCGAATTTTCGGAAAAGCAGCTTTCCGACACCAACACGCGAGGACAAAACAACAGCTATCAAAGCTAAGCCCGGAGTATTCTAGTACAGTTTTGTGGTCAATTCACAATGACTTTCCCATCTAATACTCAAGTACAATTCCGAGGGTCCCAGACACTATCAAAGACATAAATTTCAGTCAAGATGATGCTGAAGTTGCTGATATGATTTCCTACACCATAGTGCAGAAGTATTCTCCTTACTAACTCGCGTCCTTTCAGATCCCCGATCTGGGGATTAATGTCAGCAGTAACATGTTCTGGGACAATCATGTTGCCCAACCTGCAAGGTCGGCCTCCCAGAAACTGACGGTTCCATTCTATATATTTTATCATGGTGAATGTCTGAACGACATGTCTCACATAATCACAGCAACAGTAAACAGAGAGATAAAATAAACAGTACAGGGGCGCAATGGACGTATCCTCACTGGATCGAACTTACAATACCTCAGACGAGCCTCCTCCAAAAAGTATTCTTCTGGAAAACTTCAATATTTTGTTTTAAGATCAATGTGAATGGAAAAATGTCCGTTGATCGATAAATACCTTTTTGCAGCGCTTATGGGCTTTCTTCCTCTGCGAAAGGTTGCATATACAATAACCTCGTAGATCATCACACATTCAAGGATCTATCTCATCCAGTTATTTGACGAGGTGCACGTTGCTCTTGGAATTATTCAGATTCTTGTCAATAATGGTACATAGCATTTCTTAAAAAATTGGTTCCAGATTTTACTCTTCATCAGCGACCCGTCTTACCGTCTTGTCCTCCACAATTTAGCGAACGATGGTACTTTGCACAAGAGGATTCGAAGCAGCAGACTGAACCGATCTCTGAAGATGAATTGGAGAAAAGAACGACTACTTTCTTGGCAAAACAAAGGTTAGAAAGTTCGCTGTAGTACATTTTGCCTCTGTAATAGAGTTGTCGGAATCATTTGTAGCCGTTACTTATCCAAGTTGTCAGCGGTACTGTCGTAAGACATAAATGACTCTTGTACGTTGATGTACTAAAAATAATGATCTATACTAGACGCTTAAATAAAGCTAAACATTCTGCGGGCATGTGCTGCAATGTTGTATGGAACAAGGACCCAAAACTTCTTTTTTGAAGAATCAATTTTTTGAATTTATTCATAAGACTTCTGCCAGATTCAAGCAAAACTCACTAAAAAGTTCTGGTAGTTATTTTTCCATAACTACAATTGCTCTTAATTGATTATTCCAGTTGGATGGTCCAATATGAATATGAAAATGTATTTTGCTAATCAATGAAAATTACTATGATATTCCGCTATTATTTCGATGCAATTTGAAAATTGTTGAAATATAATCGCTATTTGATTGTTTTTGACAGAATTTTGTGTGTCAAATAAGAGTTCCGTAAAAATTGTGCAATTACTGGATTGAACGCCCGCTATGAATCACTGCTTGTACTGCTTCGCATGGAATCCAGCAAAAATGCTTTGTTCTAGTATAATTAGTAGTGAAGTAGTGATTAATTTATCCTCAAGTGACTATAAGATTAGAACATTAAGAAATCACCTTTCTGTGGTTCTGGAACTGCCGACGTTGGTAACGTTTTCTGTGGTGCTTCAGCACGCATTGCTGCTGATGCTGCGCGTCTTCTGTTTTCCTCTTCTTCTTCGTCCTCATCATCGATTTCTGGATACAGCACTGTATCTGAAATGAGATTAGCTCCCTAATATAATACATATGATCATATTGATATTATAATTGGTAAGGATTTTGACAAACTTATGAGGTGTTGGGTTTACAAAAGATATTTGAATCACATAAGCACGTTGAGTTCGTAAGATTTGGTAGCTGGAAATAGCACATTTAATTTTGACTGCTCATTGCATCACAGCAATATAGAAATGTATTATTTCTTATCCGATAATGTTTTACCTGTATATTGAATATTTTATATAGTTTATTTAAATCGCCGTATATTCTCGGTCTCCTTCTTAGGTACTTGGAATAGACAATTTGAAACTCCCACCTCCGGAGAGAACCCATTCAGTCCTTCTATATGCTCAGCTGAACAATACAGCCAACAGAAATGGATTTTTATTCCGGATGCAAATAGAATGTGGTAATAATGCTTTCTTCCTTATCTGCATTGCACTCAAATTCAGTGAGGATTGAGGGATTATACGTTTTATTAATGAATAGTCTTCTCTCATTGGTGCATGTGATTGTGATTTTATGCCTACGCAACTTGACAACGCCGTAAACGATACCTCTGAAGTGTCAAACTTTTGACAGTGGCCAGGCTGATTGACAATCAGTAACATGTTGAAACTTTCACATGGTCACAGCATACTTATATCACAATATGTCCACTTACGTCAGTTTGTCAGACTGGTAGATTCGACATGAACACGGTTTACGCGATTTAAGAGAAGTCCCAAGCGCCAATGTGATACGAAGGTGTTTCGTGTTTCAGTTCGGGGAAATCCGCAACAGTCAACACGTAGGAGAAGTCAGGCTTTGGACCTTAAAAAAAACGACTTCGCGATGAATTTTGAAGCGTGATTTGCATTTGAAGGCTTATAAGATTCAACTAGTCTAAGAAGTAAAACCAGATTTATAGGTTATATAAATCAATGCAATGAAATGACATATATTCAATCTCTACAGAATGATTTAAACGTGACTTACCCATTATTTCACGGATTCCAGGAAAACCAGCCAGAACATCTGGTGGAGGAAATAGTCCATCGAATTGCGGAACACTGGCGTCAACCACATGAGCATCGCCTCCAAAAGGGTCCGGTAGAAGTGGCAGCCTAGATATATTAACTGATAAAATGTTACTTAAAAGTAAATACCGAGGAAGAAACAGTGTTGTTTGGGTAACCCAATACGAAAAAATCGAAGTGGTATATCAAACTAGATACATTGAATTCTAACAGAGACAGTTAGTATTGCAAAATAATGGGTACATCTTGAGATTATTGTCTAGATGCCTACCTCAGGATTTGACATTTTACGGTGAGAACGGAGTCATCCTTTGTTAATGTATAATTTTCCATTGGTTTAAATCCTTTGTATTTAGGCGATCTTTAGAGCAAATGTATATTTGTAAATAGCTGTCTTATACATATTATAAGAAATTGACATGCAGATAACCACTTTGTCATTCCGTATAATTAACTAAAATTATTATACTTAAGCAGTGAATTATATTTATCCTACCCTAGGAGTGGATCAGTTGGTATAGCAGGATTTTCCTTCCTAGAGATTCCACCTTCAACTGGCAAAGACAATTCTCCTGAGGATTCCTGAGGATCGGGAATGGGAAAACAAATTTGTGGAATATCCGAATTTTCAATTGATTCTAAAGTTGATTTCGAAAGTGCTGCCTTCAGTTCTGGGCCGCTGTTACCCTAAAAATATATTATGTTGGTAATAGGTTAAGAGTCGAGTGATTTAAAATTGTATGATACAACAACGTTCAAAACAATATTTTTTATTTGGTTTCACTTTTTTCTTCAGCATCATTTCAAATTTTAATTCACGCTAAAAAGTACACGGTATCGTACATGAGGGAACAGTTAAACTGGATCTTTGTCAAACATATGAATGTTCATTCATTGATTCGAATTCCTCGCACTTCTCGATCTTTAAAATGCAATTCTGCGGCCTAGAAAATCCTTCCTTTTTCTGTGAGATCTGTTTTAACTAAGTCGGCAATATACATTTTAAGATCCCACACCTACTTACCTGGATGTTAGATCCACTACTATCGATGATCATTGTGATTTGTCGTATTGAATTGCTTTCTATAATTAGTGATGTATCGGCTCTGAGCAGTTGAAGGTAACACTATGATAAATTGATTTACCACTTTTGAAATTTTCAAAATCCAGAAGTACATCATACTATTTAGATGTATGTGTACTGATTTTGTGAAATTTACATATTCTTTAATCCACACTAAGAGCTGAAATTTGGATCCTTGAGAGGAAATAAAATTATCTCTTGAATGTTTTCACTAGTACTGACTTCAATTTTATGCATGTTGATCAATGTCTAATATCATTTTAAGATACCTAGTGATTCCAGTATTTATAGAATACTGAAAAACAAAGTGAGCCAAAGGTATTGATTAGGCATGTCAGACTCCAGTACATCATGAAATAGGCGAAACGTTAGTAATAATATTCAATCAATCGTGTGGCTTTAATTAGCTACGAGTAGAAAATATCAGATGAAGTCGGCAGCTTAACTAATGCCCAAAACGCTTGTATTCAAAGCTAGCAGATTGAAATACCGTGGACACCATATAGTATGCGATAGTTGGTTTGTTATATGTAAGTAATAGGTAGAATGACCATTCTAACCATTTTGATGACCATAACACCCTTTTCTATTAGCCGTAATCTATTGGAGAGCGATATTACCTGTTCAAAGTTGAGTAGAAGAAGAGTAGAAGAAATGTGGTTTGAAAAGTACTCACGTTGGTGGTGTTGACCAGTACACTGAGTATGCAAAGCAGTTGCATTGTTGTGTGAATACTGTTTCCAAGACTATCGTAGGTTTCACATTCATTCTAGAATATCACTGTACGTGATATATGAAAAACTGGCATACGCGATATACACCAACCAGCATACTATTTAATTAGGTAAAATTTATATTCGGGGTTATGCACTTACATTATCGGCAAACATTTCCTTGCAGTAATTACACACATCAAGTTTTCACGAACAGAATACCTTTGACTCTGATAGCGTATAAAAGTTGTTTTGAACAAGGCATTTCTTTCTTTGAGTCAAATGAATCATATTTTGCATATATCGACAGCTTTTAATAGGGTGTGTACGTTTTGCCCTGTTACCAACAGCAGTAAGAGATGACGCTTACGATATCTATTAATAAGGGTGAACTTATTTAAAGCGTTATTGCTTGTTCTTTGTAAAATTGTGGATAAGTGTTACTATGACACGCATACCTGGCTTAGGTATTATATATATATTCATTTGCGCGGACGATATGCAAATAGGGCCAATATGAGGGTTGGGATTTGTATGTACCATTCCATTGATTTGTGGACAACGTGCGGTACTGGATCATTTGGCGCCGCAACTACAAATCCCACGCAGTCTTATATGCCAAACCAATGTTTTACAGCCCACAGGGGTTTGGCTAACTCGTCGGCACTTTCAGAAGATGATTTTAAACTCGGTTAAAATCTTCGTGAAGACACTAGCATAATTGGAGAATTGATCTTTTTTGTATCTTTATAAACTCCTAAAGAGTTGTCGAAGCTGAAACGTTTTCCCGATGATGTAGAAGAAATAGATTACCAGCCTCTGTGAGCCCATATCTACAATAAATCTTTCTTTCAGGTCGCCAAACAATCACCAGCGCCTACGCCGCTTCTTAAGTCCGGCAATGACGGTATGCCGGGCATGCCTGGACCGGCCGGTCCCCCTGGTCCGCCAGGATTACCCTGTTTTCCAGGACTCCCAGGGCCTCCAGGGGCTCCGGGGCCAGCTGGGGTTGCTGGTATTCCTGGACGTCCAATGGTATTACCTGGGCCTGGAGGGATTCCTGGAATACCAGGAATACCTGGATCTGCAGGTCCTGGAGGGGTGCCGGGAAATAATGGGTTCCCCGGATTTCCAGGAGGAGGTGGATTATTATTAGTAGTTCAGCCAACATTGCCTTCAACGAATAGTACAAGATAGTCTGTGTAGGTGTCTCATATATCTTTTACTTTTAATAATTAAAAAAATCGAATGTTTTCTTATAGATAAGAAGTTGTGTAGTTTTCACACAGTTTCACAAATAATATTCTTTCTTTTAGTGAAAAAAATATCGAAACGCGTCACTAAAAGAAAGAGTATTATTTGTGAAACTGTGTGAAAACTACACAACTTTTTATCTACATGATGGAAGAGTTTCACCAAGTAAGAGCGTCTACAATCTACACGAATGTTTTCTGCCTTACACCAAGTTTCATAGTACATGTAAAGATGAATGAAAAGAAGGGTTAGCGAAGTTACTTCTCAATCTTATCCTCTGGATATCTTTCTAATACATAATACTGGCCGCTGATTGATACCACATAAGATTGACTCAAATATCTATACAAACGTTTCGGCTGACTCCGCAGCGCCTATCAAAGTACAAAATGGAAAAAATTGATTTTGATATTATAATCACATTGATACTCTTAACAGAGATATTATAAAAGGCTGGAATACATATAATGTGATTTCACTGTTGATAAATCTGAAGCAAACGACATAATGCCACACAATAAAAACAACAATGCCTCTCCTATGGAATGAGATGAAACATACAGCAGTGCGAGTCCATAGCAACATTACAATATCTCCCACTTTGGGATCCAAGGACAAACCATAAAAAATACCTTGAGAAAAATGTGTGCTCCATCTTTACTCAATACGTAATGTTTTATCTGATCCTTAAAACACTTATCTAAAATTGAAATCATTTCAAATATACACTCGTATGCTACAATACCTCTCTGCTGTTCTATAAAAGGAATATCATTAAATATTAGGTTTTTTTGTTCAAAAGGTTTGGTTTTCATCCCTAGGTCCCAATGCATCAGTAACTTACGCCGCTTCGCAAGTCTGGTAAGGATAGCATGCCTGGAAGCTTTATCTTACTGGGCTGGCTGGACCAACAGTCATTCCTAGTCTCCAGTTGGATTACTTGAATCTGGTGGGGTTCCCGTAATTTCTGGATGTGCTGAGTTTGGCGACATATTGGAGAATAATGGAATTCTTGGATCCTAGGTTTGGCAATTTTGCCTCACAAAGGTATGAAGGCACCGGCTGGCTAGGCTTGCAACACCAAACACTTGAATATTCCTGCTTGTTAAATGGTTTTTATTTCTTTGTTAGTAATAAATGTATTAAGCAAATGTATTGACTTTTATGAGTACCTATTACTTCTTAGATAAAAATAATGCGTCGTGAAGCAGTGGATGAAAGCATTTAGGACTTTTATCCTAAATTTAATTTTTAAATCTTATCGATATCATAGATCGACTGAACGGAATCTGAACACATGATCCTTAAAAGGTCCAACATTGGATATAAATAGAGACAAACTCAATTTTTAATAAAACAAAGGTACTTAATATCAAGTAACAACCACGAAAATTTGTAATTAATATTATTTTACTCTCAAGGTCAAAGTCTATGTTTCAGAAGTTCCTTTGGTGGTGAAAGTCATCCTTTGAAACAAAAAATAAATCAATAAATGCAAAATAAAGCATCTTTTAGGTCAAAACTTCTCTTATTGAACCTATTGAATTTGTATTATTCCCTACATCGTGCTATTAGTTATGATAAGTTAGATCGTTAAAAAACACCTCTAATAATGAAATTAATTTATCTTCCGATGCATTATAAATGTATCCTTGGAAACTATTCCTCACCGCAGAATTATAAAAAAATCAATTTTTATGTAACTGGAAGGGTGTTCATAATAACAACTCACTATCATACAATATGTGAGGTGCTATAAAGATTCATGTTACCTCTTCATATATATATATATATATATGACGAGCTTAAGCTAAAGAGGTAACATGAATCTTTATAGCACCTCACATATTGTATGATAGTGAGTTGTTATTATGAACACCCTTCCAGTTACATAAAAATTGATTTTTTTATAATTCTGCGGTGAGGAATAGTTTCCAAGGATACATTTATAATGCATCGGAAGATAAATTAATTTCATTATTAGAGGTGTTTTTTAACGATCTAACTTATCATAACTAATAGCACGATGTAGGGAATAATACAAATTCAATAGGTTCAATAAGAGAAGTTTTGACCTAAAAGATGCTTTATTTTGCATTTATTGATTTATTTTTTGTTTCAAAGGATGACTTTCACCACCAAAGGAACTTCTGAAACATAGACTTTGACCTTGAGAGTAAAATAATATTAATTACAAATTTTCGTGGTTGTTACTTGATATTAAGTACCTTTGTTTTATTAAAAATTGAGTTTGTCTCTATTTATATCCAATGTTGGACCTTTTAAGGATCATGTGTTCAGATTCCGTTCAGTCGATCTATGATATCGATAAGATTTAAAAATTAAATTTAGGATAAAAGTCCTAAATGCTTTCATCCACTGCTTCACGGCGCATTATTTTTATCTAAGAAGTAATAGGTACTCATAAAAGTCAATACATTTGCTTAATACATTTATTACTAACAAAGAAATAAAAACCATTTAACAAGCAGGAATATTCAAGTGTTTGGTGTTGCAAGCCTAGCCAGCCGGTGCCTTCATACCTTTGTGAGGCAAAATTGCCAAACCTAGGATCCAAGAATTCCATTATTCTCCAATATGTCGCCAAACTCAGCACATCCAGAAATTACGGGAACCCCACCAGATTCAAGTAATCCAACTGGAGACTAGGAATGACTGTTGGTCCAGCCAGCCCAGTAAGATAAAGCTTCCAGGCATGCTATCCTTACCAGACTTGCGAAGCGGCGTAAGTTACTGATGCATTGGGACCTAGGGATGAAAACCAAACCTTTTGAACAAAAAAACCTAATATTTAATGATATTCCTTTTATAGAACAGCAGAGAGGTATTGTAGCATACGAGTGTATATTTGAAATGATTTCAATTTTAGATAAGTGTTTTAAGGATCAGATAAAACATTACGTATTGAGTAAAGATGGAGCACACATTTTTCTCAAGGTATTTTTTATGGTTTGTCCTTGGATCCCAAAGTGGGAGATATTGTAATGTTGCTATGGACTCGCACTGCTGTATGTTTCATCTCATTCCATAGGAGAGGCATTGTTGTTTTTATTGTGTGGCATTATGTCGTTTGCTTCAGATTTATCAACAGTGAAATCACATTATATGTATTCCAGCCTTTTATAATATCTCTGTTAAGAGTATCAATGTGATTATAATATCAAAATCAATTTTTTCCATTTTGTACTTTGATAGGCGCTGCGGAGTCAGCCGAAACGTTTGTATAGATATTTGAGTCAATCTTATGTGGTATCAATCAGCGGCCAGTATTATGTATTAGAAAGATATCCAGAGGATAAGATTGAGAAGTAACTTCGCTAACCCTTCTTTTCATTCATCTTTACATGTACTATGAAACTTGGTGTAAGGCAGAAAACATTCGTGTAGATTGTAGACGCTCTTACTTGGTGAAACTCTTCCATCATGTAGATAAAAAGTTGTGTAGTTTTCACACAGTTTCACAAATAATACTCTTTCTTTTAGTGACGCGTTTCGATATTTTTTTCACTAAAAGAAAGAATATTATTTGTGAAACTGTGTGAAAACTACACAACTTCTTATCTATAAGAAAACATTCGATTTTTTTAATTATTAAAAGTAAAAGATATATGAGACACCTACACAGACTATCTTGTACTATTCGTTGAAGGCAATGTTGGCTGAACTACTAATAATAATCCACCTCCTCCTGGAAATCCGGGGAACCCATTATTTCCCGGCACCCCTCCAGGACCTGCAGATCCAGGTATTCCTGGTATTCCAGGAATCCCTCCAGGCCCAGGTAATACCATTGGACGTCCAGGAATACCAGCAACCCCAGCTGGCCCCGGAGCCCCTGGAGGCCCTGGGAGTCCTGGAAAACAGGGTAATCCTGGCGGACCAGGGGGACCGGCCGGTCCAGGCATGCCCGGCATACCGTCATTGCCGGACTTAAGAAGCGGCGTAGGCGCTGGTGATTGTTTGGCGACCTGAAAGAAAGATTTATTGTAGATATGGGCTCACAGAGGCTGGTAATCTATTTCTTCTACATCATCGGGAAAACGTTTCAGCTTCGACAACTCTTTAGGAGTTTATAAAGATACAAAAAAGATCAATTCTCCAATTATGCTAGTGTCTTCACGAAGATTTTAACCGAGTTTAAAATCATCTTCTGAAAGTGCCGACGAGTTAGCCAAACCCCTGTGGGCTGTAAAACATTGGTTTGGCATATAAGACTGCGTGGGATTTGTAGTTGCGGCGCCAAATGATCCAGTACCGCACGTTGTCCACAAATCAATGGAATGGTACATACAAATCCCAACCCTCATATTGGCCCTATTTGCATATCGTCCGCGCAAATGAATATAATAATATAAAAATTTTGGTATACTGATAACATAGATAATATATTGGTAGGAGAAGTGTATAAAGTATATTATTCATAACGTGTATAAAGCATTTTAATTTTTTTTTATCCTTTTACGTAAATTAATCTAATAAGTTGCACAGATAAGTAAAGGATAATTAGCAACAGTGCATGAATAATCATAAATTGATGGTAATTTGAAAGCAAAAAGGTAGTGATGTGGACATTTCATGATTCTGTTTAAAATTTATAATAAAGGTGATTCTAGAAAGTGTAAACTTACCATGTCACACTTCACAAGTACAGCAAATGCAAATAGAAGCAACGATAAAGGTTCGAACAACATCTTGAGCATTGGCTAAATTTTGCTGTTCGTCTGGTACTCCAGCCTTATATACGCAGACATAGCTGTAATTCATTTTGTATAATCTATAATGGCCTGCGTGACTGAAACATTATTACGCTGACCTAAATTTCTTCAAAATGTTTTAGTACATTTGGCTTATTTCAGAAGTTAACCAATTTTTTCGGACAATCTCTGCTATAGAAAAATGTCAATGCTTCAGTCTTGGATGTTATGAGTAACAATAAACTGGTCAGATACGTGTGAACTTACATCTGCCAGTTGCACTAGAATGATATGAAGAGTTTCACTTTTTACATATTTGTACTAATATTTCTGCAACCTTGGTTTGGTCAAGTGAACTTAGCAGAGGGAATACAAGACGTCGGGATTGCAAGTATAAAGAGCCTTTGTTAAGCTAAAACCACTGTGTGTTCTAGATCCTAACGTTCATATGTCGAGAGTAGAACAACTTCAGCTACAAGAAAATGGTGAGATAGTAGCGATATGTTCTATCTGAATGACCTTTGGTAATGGAATACTTACTTAGTTTCCCAAAATGGATTCAAAGAAAAACCAAATCTTTAAGGGTTTCTCGAGAATTTTTCACTGGTTTTGCCCAATCTGAAGAAGTCATCAGGGTCGCCAAAGTCCAGTCTCTAACTTTTCAGCGAAAAATTACCGAAAAGGCACGAAGGTGATGAAGGACAGCATGGACTATGTATTGTGTCATTTAACCATCCAGTTGATATGTTCTCCATTTGGATGTTGTCATGTTGAACATGTTTATTTGAAGATATCATTGTGCTGTTACCTGGTGAAATTTTGCTATCAAGATAACACTTTCTAATTTCAACATAATATTTCAATAATAAAAGTATTGATTGTTTATAACGGCCTACTCAGTTTATTTTTCAGCTGAGTCCTACAATCATGTCACAAATTTAGAATGCTAAGAAACCGAAGTTCCCAAATCTAGAATGTTGTAATTTTGAAAATATAAAGATCATTTGAATATTAAAGTACACCACTAACGATTTTGTGCAGTTGCAGAATTTTATATTGATTATGGAAGAGTTTCAGTGAGGAAGAGCATATATAACATACATGAATGTTTCCTATTCCTATTCACTGAGTTGGCCCTTAACCTAATGGCGCAATCGGGTTTGGAAGTTTGATCTAATTCAGTTACTTAATAGTGATTTTATTTGGGTTGTCACTACCGTCCAACCATTTTTCTGGAGACAGCAAGGTCGTGATATATTATATACCTTTTCGTACTTGTACTAAGTTACTGTAGATTTCTGAACCAGCCAATAATTACACACATCATGTTGTTAGATGGCAGCTTCACATCTTCATGGTAACAAAATCTTCTTGTCCTATTCGGCAGCCAAAACTAGAAACCATCGGAGTGATCCGCGTAACGTTGGAAACAATGATCTAAATTGTTATTCACTCAAAACATGCATCCTAGTATCTTTTAATCAAGGCTAAAAATTATATGGTGTCTGTAGATGGCTTTCAGGAATATTATATGTCTAGTCGCTGGTTTAAGGATCGCCATTATAAATAATTCCACAGTACAATGAGGCTACACAATTCAGTATATCAACCTCAACGAAGGAAAAGGTATACCTAATAAGAGCATTTATAATTTACATAACAATTGTCGGACTTCAGAGGCACAACAGAAATATAATATTATGATTGATGAAGTCACGTGAATTATATGATATCATATAAAACAGGCTATTACGTCATCCATAAATGAACCGAGGATCAGACTTCTGAAAAATATCATTACATGGGTAACGAGACAATGAACCATGTAGATTGTAGATGCTCTTACTTGGTGAAACTCTCCCATCATGCAGTTAAAATAGTTGTGTACCTACTTAGCATACGGTTTCATAAAGAAAAATCTTTTCCTTTCAGAGTCGTGTTCCGATTTATATTTAAATCATCGTCGGACTATCAGATTTGACTGTTAACAAAGGTTACCCAGATGACTTATCAACTGCTAACTGGATCCGATCATGGATACAAAACTAAAGCTCTCAAATCTAGCATACTATTTATTAGGTATGTCTAGCTATTTTACTATCAAATCATTTTTTCTTTCTTTTGTCTGTGTTAGGGAAAATATATTTTTGCGACTGCATTTGCACTAGTGTTAAGGAAACCCCCTGCAAAATCTTAATCATCGCCGTCAAAATGTCCTTAAAATATTTCATGTGATAAATTATTTCATTCCTTATGGTATTCCATGTTATTTAATTCTTCTTAATTCATAGTAAAATGTTTATCACCTGAAATATCTTACGGACATTTTGACGGCGATGGTTAAGGTTTTGTAGGAGTTTCCCTCAACATTAGTGCAAATGCAGTCTCCAGAATATATTTTGCCTAAGACAAAAAAAGGATTTATTAGAAAAAATAGCTAAGCATGATAAATAGTATGCTAGATTTGAGAGCTCTCGTTTTGTATTCATGATAGGATCTATTTCGCTGGTTGGCAAATTATTTGGATAAACTTTGTTAACAGTCGAACCTGACAGTCCCACCACTATTTAAATATAAATCAAAACGCGTATCTGAAGAAAAAAGATTTTATTTGTGAAACTGTGTGCTAAGTACACAACTATTTAATCTGCATGAGACAATGGAGGTTTATTGATTAATAAAAAGTAAACGTCTATTTCAAATATTTATTGTAATTATGATAACTACAATATAACTATGATACAGGTCTTAGTCACACTGTCGCTTTACATCTGAAGATGATTACGATACCACATGGATTGAAACGTTGTAAAACGTAAAAAAATCTCTAGTCTCACAAGCAGTGTTACTAAAACTTCCAAATCGTCTATAAACTGCCGTGGAACCATCCCCGAAAACCAATTTTTTTGAGAAAACAGTTCATCGTCTTTTACATTTTTTATGAAGAGAATGGGTAGTGACTCTCACTAGGACACAGAGCTGAAGGCTTTAATACAGTAAGCATTGAAAATATATATATACATGCAGTACATACAAATGCATGCTGGAAAACTAGGTACTGCTTGGCATGTATAGATGTTTCTAAAACGCAGCATTACACTTGCATAGTTTAATTTGTCTAACAAAGGTTCAATAGATATCTAAAATTATCTTCAGTTTCAATTCCTATTCCAAAGCGGTATTTATTGAAGAAATATTCTGTAGTTAGCATCACATCTGCATATAATTTAGCAGTTTAATTTATCTAATTGTGGTGCTTTTGTTTCTCAGGAAAAATAATACTCAATGCGACTCGTCGGTAGAAAATGGCAGTGTGAATAGCAAAGTCAAAGAGCTCGCTTAGCACATGTATATATAACTAAGCTACAAGTCTAGTAAATCTAGTGGAACTATTTTTCTATCGTCATTTAATATCAAACAACTACAATGACAGCCGGTTCAATACCCCACCATTGTGTCTGTGTGTAAAACCTCCAGAGATTTCTGGTATTCCGTTATGCTCAGATTTTTTTTGCAATCATGCAGGCCTTGGTATTCTAGAAAAACCTTCTAGTCCAGCGAGTGGTTCAGATGGCCAGGAGGAATGTGGAGCCCCTGATGGTCCATGAGATCAGAAATTACCTAGAGGTCCTAGCAACCCAGGTGGTGTGGGCATGCCGAGTTTGTCTTATATACGAAGTGAGAAGTTGGACTAGAATCTCATACCTCAGACAATTTTCCTTGCTTTTTTCGCTAATACAATGACATAAACATACACTAATTTGGAATAAAATAAGATGGTCCGTATTATACAACTTAAATCTGCTTTCCATATCTATAACAACAGGAGCTATCCACCAAAATATTGAGGTAGTACTATCAAAGATTGTGTTGTGGTATTTGGCGATCTGCTAACCGTATGAATGGAATTTTAAAGTGGTATACGCTTTACGTGACAAATATTGAAGCACACAATTACACAATATTTTTTCAATATATCTAATAGCATGTTACAAAAAATAGTCTGATGCAGACCATACTATATTATGTGGACATTAGATTATGATTCTAAACTAAACTCCAAGTTTATTACTTTTTTATTTTCAGAAGACAATTTGTGATGATAGAACCCAAAATCGGCAATAGAAATAGCAATAAATAAGTCTGAATAACAATAATTTTCTCAGAATAAATGCATGGCTTCATCATGAAGATAAAAAGTTGTGTAGTTTTCACACAGTTTCACAAATAATACTTTCTCTTTTAGTGACGCGCTTCGATTTTTATCAAAATGATTTTAATAAAAACTACACCTCAAGTATTTAGTTCAAATATAGTAATTTGTATGAAAATTAGCAGACACAGAACAAATTAGCCCTCTTCACATAGAGATGACACTACGTCCTAAATATACTGTACCTCATGAAAAAGAAATATATCAAGTGCGGAGAATCACCAGGTTCAAATATTCATAAATGATACAATGGCTTTTACCAATGCAAAAAAAATTAGTTGAGATATCCATCTCCCCACCCACCATATTTGACCCTTTCAAAAGTAATCCAAATCCATATTTATTAACAAAATGCTGTTTATCTGTTTTAACAGCAAATGATATAACGTCTCTTAGCGAAGCTGAAAATAATTTGAGGTCTTCCCTCCTCCAACTTCAAACCACTAATTCTTGGTCTATCCCAAACATATTTCATAACGACCAAAGTTGAGGTCAAAAACGTCCGAAAATTCAAATACTATAAAGCTGTTCTTGCCATAGTAGTAATCTAGTGTGAGAATTTCAACAAAATCAGAATGGCACATACTGAGTTATAGAGGGGTTGAGGATTTCCAGACAAACAGGGAGACAGACAGACGAACGGGAATGAGTGACATGGTTCGTTTATGAGGAAATCTGGAAGTAGTTTGAACCATACATTCTAATCATTCATCTCCTTTGCATGTTGTGTTGATGTTCAACCCTGTTAAAAGGTGATCCGAAACTATTGAAATATGCAGGAATCGAGATTCGTCTGATACGAATTTGATTAGGCTACAAAATCAATTCTTTGCTATGTTCCAAAATGAAAAAATATATTCATATATTCTTTGTCCTTGCAAGTTGCTTTGCTGTAATCAATCATAAAAACTAGTATTATCAACCAACCTGGGCTATTTTTTTCATCAAAATCGATACATTTGGAACAATTTTAGCTCATACAGCATTATTAGGTTATATTTAGCTGTTACAGTAATCATTATAGCACATAGTACATTCCTTTACGACTTGCGGAGGTTTCCTGATAATATCACAAATCTGTTGGCCATTCAGAACCTCGAAGGAGCATCGTCGACTTTTGATGGGTACAGCATCACCTGGGAAAAAATTAAAGTCAAATACCTAATTTAAATGTGATTAAAGGTGACACACAAACAAAACAAAACGTCTTCATCTTGAAGAATTTATAAACCACGAAAGTATGGACTACAACATTTGCTGCTGTTTCCAAATTTTAAACAATAGTGAAGTTTAGTGGATGTAAAAATATTATAAGTAATATTTTTTGATTATTTGTTGATTATTAGACTGTTGTATGAGACACAAATCACCATATCTTTTTTCTTCGACTACACTGACACTATGACATATCAATTTGATATCGCCTTCCTTTTCTGTTTACGCTTTATTATTACCATTTTTTGTAAAAAGTGTCACATCGAATAAAAATAATTTTCACCAATGATCAGACATTGAAGATGAAATTATGCTATATGAGACAGCATAAATATAATTTGCTTGTAAGTCCAGTCCTCTCTAGTTCTCACATTTATTTACCACCAACACGTGCAAGAATATTTACTTTATATCCAATTTTTTGTTAAAAGTACCATAATTCAATTGAAAAATAGACGACTTTCACTAAGAGCATATTCAGAATTTGGAACTATGAAAACAGCTTACCTGTCTTTGGCTTTACCTCTATAGACACCGTAAGACAAACCTGGTTAGGTCCTGGACAAGATGTTTTGCCTGCTGATGCTGTATCAAATGGATCAACGCACGCATCGCATACGTAGCAGGATAAGGAGTGAGCTAAAACATTTTGAAGCTACAATAGTGCGGATATCGATTAATTAGGAGTATAGAAGTACTTCATCAACTAGGAACGCCGTATTATTGTCGAGAAAATTTTAGAACTGGAGGCTTATGTTTCATGATGTCTATATCATGATAAGGGGTCTTCCATTAGTCACGTGAAGTATTTTACTTTTATACAATCCCCGCCCGTCTGGCATGCCGAATTTTTAAGCTACCCCAATCCCCTGTATAATATTCCGTGTATTTCAAAAACATCATATAAGGTCATGAAACAGGCCTTATCGTGTCCCTACAAAACACGAGGACTTCGACTACGGGAGTAACCTGATGACTATTAACGCGATACCATATGGCAGCTCAATAAAAGGCATTCTGAATGGATGCTATACTAGCTATGTAACATCAACAACCGCCTCGTGTACCGTGATGAATTGAGGTGTAATCTTAAGTCTTCCCTCCTTTATTTGGGCTTCATGTGATTAATGTACGACTCCCACACGTAATACCTGAGTGTTCGTTTATTTTACAAAATTCTGAATTTGATCTTTAGGCTCTTACCGAAACATGGCTTAAGAGTAGTATTACTTTCATAGAAAGAAACATATTCCATTTATCCTCGAGATGGAATGTTTATTGAACATATTGAAAATATAAGTGTGACACTCTCAGTGTCACCCTTCAAATAGTAATTTAACCAAAAAGAATTGATTATTTTGAGAATACAGTTACATTTCTTATCCTGAAATTTGATCATATCATTGTTGTAGGCGAATATATGTTAACCTTATGGATAGGGAGAATAGATTGCAGGATTACTTTAGTATGTTTGGGTTTCGGTCAAGTGATAAATAAACTTTCTAGAATTGGTAACAATTCCAATAATTAATTGTATACTACATATTTGAATAATCTCAATCGTTATTAAAGAGCTAGAACCATGAAGATGTATTTATTTAAAGGCCGTTAATTGTTTTTTAAACAATGTCCTGATTTCAATAGTCTGAGGCTCCTAAGCAAAAATTTATCAAATATTGAGACTTGAAGGGTTTTAACAGCATATTTCATATCGAACATATCGATTACCCAAACCTGTTTGATAGATATGCACCATTAAAATTGTACATCTAAATTAACTATTAGCTCCATGGTTAACGGTATATGTCTAATTCATAATCAGGGAGAGAAAATGTTCAAAATTGATGAACCTGTAGGGTATTGGGATCGCACTGAACAGCTGCAAAATGCAGCACAAAATAAAATAGAGTTTATTTGTCATAAAAAAATATTTGTCTACTCATAAGCTCGATTTCAAACCAATTAGTTGTGAGGGACTTATGTTCAGTATTCCGTTTTTAAAAATTGAATACCTGTGGTTGGAGCATCTCTTAGAATGATGAAACTATGTGTCTCAACAATTTTTATCCACATTTTACATAATAAATAGCTAGTTAGAACTATATCCAGACTGAAATTCATGGACAAAAAGCCCTTATAACCATTACAAGGATTTAGTGAACCAATGTCATGTGCAAATTTAAGGCCTATAAATTATGTTGCCCTTGCTTTCAAAATAACTGAAAAAGTTGAAGTATATATTGTATATCCAAATCAATGACTATTTTCTAGAAAGTGGAATATTGCCGGATAAGCATTGTGAATTGCACGCGGTATATTCACTTAGCTTATAATATTTTTAAAGTTTAGGGCCATCAATTTTTATCACCATTAATTAAGGATCCTGGATTTCACTAAGGCGTTTGGCACAAACCACTCAGTTTGACTCCGAATTCGTGTTTAACGTGATGTAATGATAAACCAAGTCTTCAAGAGTAACATCAATAGCAGAGTCTAGACAGCCTTAAACTGGCAATGTGATTTTGCAATCAATGTTCCAAATGTCAGAGTGAACCGAGAGATGTTCATCAACAACGGCGTCCCCACTCTTAATCTGCCCGCTTTAAGGGCTGTCTGGTCATGCTTGGCGAAATAAAATTTTCGCTTTACCTCTCAACGGTACTTATCGACGACTGTGCAACACGCCTTTCCCTTATCAGAGAGACAGGCTGAGCTGGAACTATGCCCGTCTCCTCCGGGACGCTAGATAATTCCGCAAATGCTCAAAGGTGATTCGACTCAGCGCAAGATTTTGCTGCAAATTTTCCGTGCATTGCGCTTAATAGCATTAACTTGAAAATCTAAAAAATCTCGCACTGTTTTAGAAACTGTATCTTTAACCAAGAGATGGCACATGCATGCGAAACGATAGTCTTACCTGAGGATGTTGATGATGACGGCGGACTGATTACTACTAATGATAATCCTGCTTCTCCTGGAAATCCGGGGATTCCATTATTACCCGGCACTCCTTCAGGCCCTGTAGATCCAGGTATTCCTGGTATTCCAGGAATCGCTCCAGGTGTAATAAGTTCTATTGGACGTCCAGGCATACCCGCAGGCCCAGCTGGCCCTGGAGGCCCTGGAGGTCCTGGGAGTCCAGGATAACAAGGGTAGCCTGGCGGTCCAGGAGGGCCAACTGGTCCAGGTATACCAGGCATGCCATCTTTCCCTGACCTACGAAATTCCTGAGACGCAACTGAACCATTGGCGACCTATGGAAGATAAACATGATAAATAAGGGTTCACAATGAGTGAAACTATACTTTCTGCATACCAGTGAGATGGTATTTCGGCCACGAGGCATTAAGGAGTCTAAAGCTCATCCTTACTCGTCCTTATTTCAGAGGCAGCTACGGATCGTCCGATTGAAATTTATATATAAAATAATAGTCGACTGAAGGTTCTATTCAATGTTCAAATGCTTATAAGATAAAAAGACCAACAAGGAAGCTGCACATAAGGTTTCTTGGCGTTTATGTGAATAGTAACACTTTTGTAAAGGATGCCGAGGGTGCCGAAACGTTGATAAAGTTCTATTGTTATTCATTTATAGTATCAATTAGTAGCCAGAAAAAATCAATGAGATAACTAAAGCATTTTTTTGAAAATTGACATTTGGTTTAGGTTCAGGTAATGATGGTGCGGTATAAACAACCGGTTGCTTATACTTGAACCAGTCTGGTTTCATAAAACTAGCCGCGTCATTCTTTATCCATTTTTGCAACCTATTTTGAGTTTATTATGAACGATTTCGTCATCCGGCGGAGACTTAGTAACGGGTGCTTTGTATTTGTGATAAACGAAAACCTAAGAAACAGGCTTTAGATGTATCCTCATTTTAAGAATAATGTACTGAAATCATTGCAGTTTTTTGGGCAGTCGACAAAGCTCTAAGCATTCTTTCTTATCTATCACATGGCAAGACATCTAAAAAATGCACTAAGAAACCACTGCATTGTACAGCACGCAACTGGTCAAGAGGTTTGGTTCGGGAGATCAGTTTCATATAGGTTTGATTGTTCTTCTGACATGCGTTTAGTCAATATAAAAATCATATTTGCGACTGGTTTCAATGTCGCACACAACTAGTTTGAGCGGTTTCAGCGCATAATTTAATTAGCCGCCTAAAACTTAAGTATTTACATAAACAATAGTTTATCTAGAAGGGAAGCTAATATATAGCCTTATATGACCAAAAAGCTTTGACACTCCAAAAGTGTAGTTTAAACTTGAATAGATGTGTTCTGTATAAAAAGTAGAATTGCTTCAAACATAATGGGAAATAAAAATTTAATTTGAAGTATTCGGATCACACACACTTTAATGTATATTGTAGACCATACTATCTCTATATAACATACATTTTCCCTAATCCTTTATGTTTTTTTTACTATAATCAGCACCCCATAATATTTCGACTAACGCTGATCAAATCAGTGATCCAAAAAAGCGAAGCCACCATGTTCGAGGTCACTGTATGTGTGACGACAAGTCATACTCCTAATCTGAAAAGACTTGAAGTAATACAATTCTGCAGCATAATTAACAAAGGTAATATGCAAAAACAGAGGAGTTATTATGCCCTTAAGCGATGCCAGTTTATTCCTAATCAATACCGAAAGTGATGCTAAAACTAACAACTTACAATGTCACAGCTCACAAAACCAGCAAATGCCAATAGAAGCAGCGGTAGCAGTTCGAACAGCATCTCGTTCATTGTTTTGCAATTTATTTTAAGCTTTTGTGTATTATATAGGTTGGATATAGGTTAACATCGTTTTTATATTGTGTAATGCTTTACGTAACTAAACTGCTATTACTATGAACTGAACTCCTTTTGAATTTTTCAATCTGTTTGCCTCATTTTAGAATCTAACTCAGTTAATGACCTCCCCAGAAAGGTGGGAATGCACCGGTATCAAGCTTTGATAACGGTAGTCACGTGGCTATGCCTATAATTTTTTTATGAAATTTGTAGACGATGTGGATGTTTCAGGAATACGAGTACTGCTTCGGACTACCATTTTCTTGAGATTTTTGCGTTTCACAACGTTTTGATTGATTGGTATCCTCAATCGTCTTCATGTGAAACTAACGACGATAGAACAACTGAAGACTTGGCATCTCATTCATAAATTCATTTATGTCTATAGTCAAACATGACTTTGGACGAGTGAACCAGTGGGGAGAGGGGAAGGTGGCAAGATGGCCGCTTGATGGGGACCGTAATTTCTGTTTGTAACCATCGATGGCATTTGGATGAATCACGAAATTTGACATGGCGGGAATTTGAAAAAGTACACAATTATACTTACTGATGGAAGGTTATACCTGCAGCTTCAGCCTGGGTGCTGAACAGCTTACACACATAACAACATATCATCATCATCATAAAATTAATGTTATTGTAGTCCTTTGGTGAATTATGGCAACTATGCACCAATGTCTGACGAAAGTTTTTGTAAACATACAAGGTCTATCAGTGTTCTATCGTCAGTGTCTTAAACCATTCACTTTTCAAACTGACATTAATCACACATTTCCGATGATGTGTGGTTATGGCGTTTAAGTCTGGATGGAGAGCCGACATACTGGCGCAAAGTGTGGCATAGAATTACTTCCACACGATGGCCAAGCTCTTGACCTATGGGATGCGGCATATTCGATGACTTCAGCAACTTTTCCTTGATATCGTTGGGAAGAAGACTGGCACTGGCTGGTTTGACTGAGTTTCTTTTTGCAGAGCAATCACGTTAAACATCTCGATTGGGCTTGGATAAGTGCAAGCGGAGAAAGATCGGAAAGGAAAACCTTCCATTTGAAGACGGTTGAGGATACCATATTACCAAACATTATGATACAGAGACAGAAACGGTATTACTAAAATGATAAGGGCAGTTTCATTTAATCGCATATAGCCACCTAGGAACTATTTTATTCAATTTCACGGTTGGCAAACTAGACTGTGAACTTTTGATCTGTTCCAGCTTCCATTTTGTCCGTACACGTGGGTTCTCTGGAAGATTCTATTCGACCACCATCAGATAAAATTTTGTTTGTTCTTTAGAATTATTATTGAGTCTCTCAATCCTGAACCAGAATTTTTTTCTGTGGCTGTCACCTCTGAGAAATGGAAACATTGTTTTACATAAGGTATTATGAAGAATGCTCAAGGGGTCAGATATGGACTAGAATAAGAATCACCAAATGGCGAAGCGCCGACACAGGGTAGGAGGTTGCTTGCTCTTCAGGAGTTTGGTGCAGGAAGTTCACAGGAAATAGTTTTTTTGTTCATCAAGTTTGTTGGACAAGATAAATATGTCCGATAAGTTGGGGAATGATTTCTGTAAAGGTTTACAACCTTTCAGGTGTTTCTCCTTGACGCCACAGTTCCTAGCTATCACTCGGTGTGTAAAAAATGTAGACGGACCGCGACAGTAAAGTAGAGAGTATAAAACGGAGCTCAAACAGAAATAACTGCTGACTCCTAGACTATAAGGTAGAAGGAATAAAAGTTCCACAGATCAACGACACCACAGCAATGTTATATTATGAGAAAACGTTTTTGACACGAATACAACTAAGTCATATTATATGTTTGGAAATCAGCAAACTCTATTCTTTGATCGCTTTGTTCATCAAATAGACTTCTGAAAAATATGACCATGTAATGTGAGATAGGACAAGTAGTTTGGAGGAAGGACAAGTCTTTCAATTCTTATTTCTATCATAGATTTATTTTACGTGATACATTGCATGTGATACATATTCGTAAAGTACATATATTGCTTTCTTCATACCATGGAAGCTATAAATATGGAAAATGACTTCGCCAGGATGTGTTGTATTTCCGTACCCCGTTCCTCAATCCAGCTATCTAACAGTGCATTTTTGGACAATATTGTACACAGCCTTTCTTTGTTATGGCGGATCGTTGAAAGGTATTGCTTGAATTGTGGGATTATATTTCCAAATGTTTGATATGCCATATAGTTTGCAGCGTACTAAATATTGGTCATGAGTTATTCATAATTTATAGTTGAATTGCAGCAATTTACCCCCTCATCGTATTTTAGTGCCTCCAGCCTCATTTATTTAGTACCATTTTCTTAAAACCCCATAGCCAATGATTTGACGGTTTGATATCAGACGACTCTAACCCAAATTCACATTTTTTTTTGCTTGTAACACATCTTGAAAAGCAATAGTCAATAATTGCTCAATTATCTGATAAATATGGTGCAGACACTGAGTAAATATAATCCTTTCAATTCCTTCCTCATAGTTTCATATCCGTGAAAAGACATAATTATATTGTCTGTACATATCCTCCACCAGTAACAGTGAGATACAACTGTTCCATTCTGTTTTCTTTAAAATAAATTATTAAATTAGTTGCGAAGCTGTGCCAAACAGTAGATGCAGTAAAATTCAATTATTGAAGTAACTAGATTCCGTTTAACTTTTGCTGCTAGCTAGATTATTTTACATTATATAAGATGTCAAAGTCTACCTTTCACTTTATTATCACTCCATTCTATGAAAACGTATTGAATAAATGTGATAAAAATTCGTTAGTGACAATCAGTTTGAGCATACATTCCATCCAATCATCCTAACTTTGGTCTGAACTGCTCACAAAACCAGAAGTGGTCATGATCTAGCGGAGTAGTTTTCACATCGTTACCGCCTCCATAAGGTGTAAGGTCAACTTTTGAATAATTAATTTCCGTTATAGCCAGAACAAAAACTATCACTGTGTATGTGTGAAAAGCTAACCAGGGAAACCCGGTATTCCATTCTGACCAGCACTTCCTCCTGGTCCAGAAATTCCCGGTATTCCTGGTATTCCAGGTAACCCTCCTGATCCAGGTGCTATTGCTGTATTCCCAGGCATGCCTACAGGTCCGGGTGGACCAGGGGGACCTGGAGGTCCTGGAGGTCCATCAGGGCAGAAAGGACCTGGAAGCCCTGGTGGTCCAGACGGTCCAGGCATCCCAGGCATGCCGGGCTTGCCTGAGGAACGTAGCGAAGGCGATAGATCTGACTCACCATTGGCCTGAAATCAATTTATTCGGGATAACTGTGAAAAAATACAAAAGTAGAGAGGAAAAATACAACTTGTTGTGTGAAATTTTGTCATGTGGTTCATTCAAGAAAATTGAACACATATCGAAACACGCGTATCACTTCTACATGAGGGATAAATCAAACTAATTGGAAAAAATTATAGAACTTCGTGCAAAATTATTGGAGGATATAGCTGCAATGTGAATTATAGGAGACATTTATATTAGCGATGAATAATAAGCATACTTACGTTTCCAGACCTCACATATGCAGCAAATGCCAACAGAAGCATCAATGTGTGCCGCATCAGCATCTCGAAGTTAGCTGAGTTTTACAGCTTAGTTGACTACTTAAAATATCCCGTCTTATATAAATACGTTAGTTAACTGTGTTATTATACGTGGTTAATGTAGTGACGATGGCTGAATTCGATTTGGTATAATGGCGTTTGCACTACATTAGGTAGGTACTTGGCCTTATTCCCTATATCTAGATTGCTTGTTGTTCCGTTGGTTAATGGTAGAGCTGTTCTAGAAATAGTAATGATAATACCTTACCTGGACTACATTACTGAAATCTAAAGTGTGTGTCAAATGTAACAATGGTTGCTATTATCATAACAAATATATTGAACATATTCAATAAATGATTTTGTAATAATTTAAAAAATTCACATTATATTAGTTTTCCCACTGTTCCATGACGTAAAATATATTCATAACTATATTTCAAATGGATCAACCCTTTACAATTTAATAAAAATCTTCGTAAGTAAAATACAACATCAACCTACTTGGCTCAACTTCTCATGAGGATGAATTTTATGGTTTTGTAACCATTTATGATATGATTTGAATTCATTTGATCAAAACTGAAGTCATCTGTAGTAGTGGAGCGGTTGCTAAAACAAGCAGAACAAATCATTTTTCTTTAGAATAAGGAATTAATTACGTCCTAAAGTTCTGTATAATCCATTTATATGGTTTACATTTGTTTGAAACATTCTAAATGTATCAAAGATATACCTTCTATATTGAAAATAATCTATTATTTGGTAAGTTGATTCAAATATTGTATAATATGTGCCCCACCATATACAAAAGTTTTACATATTTTGGTACGTATTCTGCCAAAACCTACTTTTTAGATTTACGCCTCCAAATAACAGGTTACATTTTTTTTAGCTTCCTTTGACGATGAGTACGCCGCGATTAAATCGATTTTTTAATGCTCCGAAGCCTTTTTGTACTTGTCTCAGAGCCAACTTAGTTTCAAAGTAATCAAAATTACAAAGGTATTCTCCTACTTATAGAACAACATGGTGTTCATGATTTACATGTCATCACATCATTAAAACAAAAAAACACCAAATTATTTTTTTTTCGCGACTACAATACTTCCCGTCCCATTGGCGATGGAAATAGAATGCAAACGTGAAATGCTGACTTAAATCTTTCGGCTCAAAATATAAAATTCAATTTCCAGGTCATCGGTGGTTTGGTATTTAAACCATTCAAAACAAACCAGCACTTCGCTCAACAAAACTGTACTTCCTACCTTGCTTCTACCACATTCAGCCAAGCACCTGAAATGAGTTCTGTATGTATGAACTTCTTTGAGAAGTTTATCCTAACATAGTAGAGTAAAATGTTGGAGCAACTTTAGGTATTTAATCTAAAACATCTAAGCTTGGTGTTCAGAATGGTATTTGGTTCAACCGGCCAGAGTAGGTAGATCAAAACCGCTACTTCTAATTTCATACGTCCGTTAGTCACCTACTTCAAATTTTATGACACTATGAAGCCTTCAATCAGACTACGGTAATTTGCTTGAAATGTAGATGTTTCAATAGCACTGTTTCTGACTTCATCGTCTTGAAGATTAGTACCTTACAAAGTTTAGGTTTTCAGGTGAATTTTACATCAGCCGTAATGTTGTGAAACGCTAGTTTTCATGACAATAGAAGGCCGAACTTGTGTTACTTGTGGGATAGCTGTTTCCTTCATATGTTTGTGCGCGGCATAGAAAGCCTTATAGTGAAGTATCTCTTCTTACGGTTAGCGGTACTCGAAAGTATGGATTAGGGGAGACTAAACATCATGTTCATTCTTCTCTTGATTCGTCGATAGGGGTGGAATCAATTTAGCGTTCTGAGCTTTACAGGCCATTTTGCGTGGCAGTTTGCCGTAGCTGGGTGGATTATATGCGTCTGCTTATAAGAGACATTTAATGAAAAAAAAATCTTCCTCATTATTCTAATTATTATTGAATATTTCATGATAATCAGAAGGATCAGGGTTCGGTTTCAGGGCCAAATATTTGTTTTTAGATTAAATGGACCACAGATTACTTTAAACCCCGCACACCAAGAGTTTATGCCTATACCATAAATTGAAAATAAAGGTAGGTAATGTGGTCCGAATTACCTGATTTTTTTCACGGAAAGTACCTCTCCGTGAAAAGAGTTTTATTTGTGAAACTGTGTGATAATTACACAATTATTTCTCTACATGATGGTAAAGTTTCACCAAGTAAGAGCATCTACAATCTACATGACTAAAGTATCTGTCTCAAAAAATCCCAGTATTCATAAAATGTTTATGTTTTACACTGCTTCCAAAGCTTAAAGTGGATCAAACTCTAAAATAAACTGATACAACTGCAAGTGAAATGCAGAGTAAACCCATTTATCATTTTGAAGGCAGATATATGAATAATCATCCAATTCACCCAGTTACAATGCGGAGGATTACCGGAGTAAACAAATCATGGATGATTGAGGTACTTTTGACTTATAGAGGTGCCACGGATTACCGCATAGAATATGGACAGCTAAATAGACCGAACTTTGGAGGTCAGTGGCATGATTTTTCATCATATATGATATCATGAAATATCAATAAAACATACTGTATATCTGCATATAGAAATTTTCCGTGATTACAAAATATTTCCCGCATATTGAAGCGAAAAGAAAAAGATATTTATGCTAAACCAAGTAAGGAGAATAATTTGTTGCGCTTATTATTGTTACTATGCTTTGGTAAACATATATCTGCGTCGTTACTAAATGGTGCTCATGACCCGGTTCAGTTTGTTCAAGTGTTATCACAAATAGCTTAAAGCGATTTAAACAGGTATATTAAGGTGGGTTTGAGCATTGAGCGAATACTGTTTTCAGATTCATATCAACACAATTCTGGTTCCAAAAACTTCATTATGATATTTACCTGTTTTGTTGTATTGGTAATGAGCAGCTCGGTTCATTCAGGTCTGTTCGTAAGTATAATTTTTGTTGTTTCTGCATAACCTGGCAAGCAAGTTTTAACGTGTTCCAAAAAAAAGGATGCAGGTAATTTGCAAACGCACAAGTCTATATCTTCAAAACACACCGCCTTCAAACACAGGGAGAGGTTTATGATTCTGAATTGGGCTTATGTCGTCACAATGCTTATGAAGAGCGATAGACTATCAGCCTTTGTGTGAGATTATCTATAAAAAAAATGTGAAAAGTGTTAAAATTTCGTTCCAATGTTACTTTGTTTTGCAGAAGTCTGAATAAAATTTATATCTTAGTAGTAATACTGCAATTTCACATCGGATAAAGCCTTAAGTACTCATCTTTTATTCAATTTGCAAAGTAAATGCTTGAAGTGAGATACTTATGCAGTAAACATGGTTGGTTCATTCAAGAAAAATGTTATACACCTTTTTATGGATAATAGAAATATTATTCTAGGTTCAAATTTGGAACGTGCTTCTCTGGACGAATTACTATTATTAGACGAAGTAGTTTGTGAATAAATTTATTTGACTATGTGCGATTTCTATTATTATCGAATCTTGGGAGAGTAGAATATTCTCATGAGTTTATTTTCCATATTTGTCAGAAACTAGTAATGACAGCGTCTTTAAATTTGATAAACGCATACATAAAACGGATTATAATGCAATATTATTGATACAGCCAAAAGATATCATGCCCTACGTATTTTTATGGCGCAAATGATGATATGCAAAAAATAAAAAAAGAAATGTCAAAGCTAATTATATATTCATAGTTGATTTTAATGCAATAATATACTTTTTTTATATTCTGGCATATAAGTAACGAAAAATAGATTTTTTGCTATTTTAATTATGCACAAGATTCATTATATGATCTGTTACATAATCAGGCAAGCCAAAGCTATATTTGCTTAGATTCACTCCTATTAACCTAAAAGGCATCAAATGACTCGTCAAAAGATACTCCATATCATTCCATAAACCGTCTTTCTAGTTTGACTACGCTGATGATGACAGTACAGAGCGACATTCTCGAGGACCAAGAGGTCCACCAGGACCTCCAGGACCACCAGGTTTTCCTGGCCCGCCAGGTAAATGATTGTATAAATTAGGCAGAAATATGTCGTTACTAAATGAACATTATTTATATTGTTGCGTTCTTACAACTACCACTTTGTAGAAACGACACTTAAATATGTCCCTATACTCATCCGTTAAGTATTCTTAGGAAGTGAATTTATAGACATACCATATCTCAAACATACGTTTATGCAGACGGTTGATTATTTCTATAGGTTACCTTGTACCTTGCTTTCTTCTGGAAGCAGTTTAAAATACAAAAATACTTAGGCCAGTAAATATCAGTATATCTTCCTGCTTACAGTTATATCACGGGTTGTATTGGGAAGCTCGTCTCAAAACGAGACTGTACGTAACAAAATTATGCATGTTCATTAATTTTTCAAAAAATCTATGTTGGCGAAAAATTTCCAGAAACAACACATACAAATGGATCGCTTTTTGCGCCCAACTTTTTCATTATTTTGCTATAGATTATGCAATAGCATTTACAATGTTTTCTCAGAGTACCAGTGGAAACCATTTTACTATTTACAACTACTTTTGTAGTCAATAAAAGATACTCTCCTAACATCGTAAGTAAACAACGAAATTTTAGATACAGGATGATATTTAAATGTAGTGGAATGCGTAGCTCAAGCTATTGTATATGATATCATAATGCGATGAATTTGAAGAAAAAATATTATAATTAAACAGAAGAAGACCATCTATCCACTTCATATTAATCCAGGTCCACCAGGTCCTCCAGGTCCAGCAAGTGTCTCTAGTGGCGCTCGTTCACCTATAATTGTCATGCAGGGACCGGCTGAAGCAAAACCTGGAACACCTGGCATTCCTGGAGTTCCTGGCAGCGCACTGCCAGGAATGCCAGGTATTCCAGGGTTCCCAGGAATAAAAGGAGAGAGAGGAGAAATGGGAGAGAAGGGCGCCGCAGCTCCAGCTCCAGCTGCTGGATAGTTGGCGAATGTAGCAACAGATATTTTTAACGCCATACTTTGTCGTAACCCAAAAAAATGCGGCTTCCATCTAAAATACGTTACCTGTGTTTACTTGTATCTATTTAAATCATTGGAATATAGATTTTGAATCCAATATAGCAAAAATCGTGCCTTGTACCTTATATCACCTATTTCCTTATTCAGATCTTTGTAAGTGATGTTGACAAAACCTGAGGGACAAAGGACATTCATTTGTTAAATATAATGTTTCTCTTGTACGGTTATCATGGAACGAGCTTATCTGTTTTGTGTCATATCTGTGAACGACAATGACAGAAAAACGTACAGCTGGATCTATAGATAACAACTCGAAAGTGCCCTCAGAACTAAAAGATGTACAAATCAGTGATCCAACCTTCGTTCTAGTTAGTCATTTAGACTGTACAGAGAACACTTTGGAACTACAATGGAATATTTCACTTTACCGATAACTAGCTGTTTGTTTATTCAAAAGTGACAGCAGTTTACCACCTACATGATATATATTGCCATATATAAAAACTCAGCACATAATTAAATTTATTTATAGCATACTAGTAGTTAACATATGTAGTAAACTGATAAATCACACACAAAAAAACACTTGAATCTCTTATAACGTCAAACTACAATCTAATATAACAAACAACACCTGTATTTTCAACTTTTGTAAAAATTAAATACAATTAAACCTGCAGGGCCGCCAGGTGTGCCAGGTCTATCTATCGATTCTGCTGACGAAGGTTCCCCTTCATCAATAGTAATTCTACAGGGAGCAGCGGCAGAAGGACAACCTGGAATTCCTGGAATTCCGGGGATTCCAGGAAATGGCTTACCAGGGATACCTGGTTTTCATGGTTTTCCGGGCCTGAAGGGAGACATAGGTCAAGTGGGCGAACCTGGTGCTGGATCGGCACCTGGAGCAGTAGGTGCACCCGAAGCTCCCCCTGCAGCTGTTCCCGCTGCATCACCTGGACCAGCTGCACCTGCTGCAGGAGCAGCTCCTCCGCAACCGACCCCAGCAAAACCGAAGACATAAGATCATGGACTTGCTTGAGATTCCCTATATGACATCAAGTATTAATTTGTAATATAACATGTTCATTTATTTCAGTATATACAGATCTATTTTTTCTCCTGTTCAGAAAATTTCAACATTGCAGCAACTTATGGACAAATCATTCAGTGAACCCAAAAAAGTAGCACTACCCATGGAGATACTAGTGTTCACTCAATTTTTTTAGAAACAAAAGGCATCTGAGAAAACATCTAAGTGATCTCCTACACTTTACTTGGCCCGCTACAGAAATGCTTATTTCGGTCGTAATTCAGAGAGAGTCACTACGCAGCATTAACCATCACCTCTGCTTTGAAATAAGTATAGTCCTTATTTGTAGTCGGTCATTTGTGACATATATATCATCGATGTTGTCGACAAATGTATTTCCAAAAGTTGCAAAAGACATAGTCCGTGTTTGTAACAGAAGTCATAGTCATGAGGATCATATATCGCCGATGTTGGCAATCCAACTTCAACGGTGAGCGCCAGTTAGCGTTTTCTTTAATTTGTGTCTCTAAATCATGAAATGTCAATTTTATCGAAGCATGTTCGCCATTATGCCATCAGGATTCGCGCAGCAATACAACGCCAGATGTAATGAAATGGTAGTGTAGACATACACCATCAAATGTTCTAGCAGGATCTCTTAATGAATCCATTTGAACGCGTTTTGATTACAGCTGGCAGGTTCATAAATATTCAAGCCAATCGAAGTAATACATGGTCTGAATTGGATCAACAGTGGCGGATAATGAGTAGCCAAATCTGATGTTATATACGCAAGGTACCTACCTGGATCTAATGAATCAAATTTTAAGAGTGACTACTGTCATACTGCTTCATCAGTCTCAAATTCTCAGAATGCCAAACACCCGAGATATAGCGAAAGCTAGTGATAGTTGCCAAGCTATGTTTGCAATCAACAAGTCTTCTTGAATTTCGGAGTACACTGCGCATGATGGAATTATGAAATGAAAAGTAGTGGAATTGCAATTCCATTAACGCGATAAATCTGCTACTACTTTCGCAGCTATACTCGTACAGTACTGACAAAATTTTCTTTAGCGTGTAGTAGTAATGTATAAGAAAAAGACAGAAGATGAAACACAAATATTAGAATGAGTGCACGAATCTCCCAACGTTTGGCGGCACTGCCCTTTTACAGACTCGCTTTATAGTGTTGTAAAAGTAACACTTTATATCATCAACGTTTTTACGCAAGATGTCGCTACCAATTCTGGAGATGTCAAATGCAGAGCTGTGTTTATAATACTGTCAAATTACTAAATCAGCATTATTGATAATTAGCTGATAAATGAATACGTGGTCAAGTTCAAGGCTATTGAGTGCGGGTAGCTATAGCAGTATGGTAAAAAGGTTTGACATCGTAATATGATAACAGTTTCTCAATTTGCATATCTTTGATCCACAAAGCTTTATACCAGATGACAATATATAATGAAACTACACAAGTGACTACAATAAAATTCCAAATTCAAGTGTCATTTCTTCAAGTTATCAATCATGCATTTTGAGCCAATAACTCGTAATTTAATATCAGAATTCAGTATAAAGAGATATATTCCATAATATTAAGGATGACTTTTATGGCAATTAAATTACATGGTATGGTTTTTCTATTCGCAAAGTTCGGAAACTGTCCATAAAATAAAACCTGCTATAATTAATAGAATACTATATAAGTAGATATACGAAATCTTCAAGATGAGTGTTGCACTAAGAAATCACGCTTATAAAACCTACAATGAAAAAGTTTTTTAACACAAAAACATATATGCCTATGATGGTTGGTAACAGCAATTAAGTGAAATCTGTGATAGAAACACAGATCTCATGAAGCGCCACTGAAATCGATCAAAGCACCGGTAAGACCGTATTTACACTAGAGTTCGATTTCGATTCGCGTTCAATCATCTGGTGGCTGCACTACAAGCAGCCTTCTGTTCACCTATGATTGTTACTCACGGAAACTGAATCAATAGCGACTGATTACTTTAGAGATGAAACCAGTTCAAGCGGAAGGTTGGACAAACTCATTTAGGTCATCTTTGCATAGAAACATGACTATTTGGCAATGGGTATAATTTGCTGAATATGATTATCAGGAACTCCGAAATTATACTGTTTGAGTTCCAACCAGAATAAAATAATGATGTCAAGTAGGTTGACTCTGTGCTTGTCAAGCTTCGGCATTACTTAAGTAACAAAGATTTGAAACGTATTTTGGAGCCGTTGATACTTTGAATTGTAATAAGAAAATATTGAAACTTAACTATGTTATGATTCGTAATAACCCCAAAATTTCCGAATTCTAAAGAAATATAAAAGCAAATCCTAATCTTTCGCGGCAATAGTTTTTCGCAGATTGGCGTGAGGGATAAAAATAGAGTGAGGTAATTATTTGCAATTTTTAGATGTAGATGTTTCAATAACACTGCTTCAACATTTCACAACAAATAAAAATGGTGTGATGGCGGTATTTTGATGAACAGAAGACAACCAGGTGACATCTGAAGACGATCAAAGATACCACATGAATGAAACCTTATAAACACCAAATTCTGAAGGCAATGGAATCCCAATGTGGTACTATCAGAGTTAAGTCTCTTTACGCATTAGTCAACGTTTTTGAAATCAAAACTTATGAATAGGTACATGCCAATATCTTTGAAGGACTCTGTGAACTCTAAGGTCAGCTTCAAATGCACCTACCTTTAAACTGTATATCAAAAACGTTGGAACCCTCTGGGATAGCTCTTGATAGAGGGCGTTACTTCGGATATATATCGTCGGTGCATTACCGCATGTACCTTCCTGGTATATGTTCTGCTCAAGTCAAAATGGTGCCTTGCAGGTAGGTTTTTATGACTGATCCGGAATAAAGAGATTTTATGGATTCTGGGCTGCTGAGAAAGCACTTTTATAGCATACAGATAGTTTTCGTGTGAAGGTTATAAGCTTTTTGGATTTTCCTTAAGCATATACAGGAAGGGACTTTGTTTCAAACTAAGAAAGTGGTAGACCCCAAATCTGTTCTAGTAGAAACGTATGATAATTGCTGATCGTTTATCAGAAAAAAAATTGTTAGTCTCTGATAGCTTATTGCATCACTATTTTTTATCTGTGGGGAAAGGATTGCGATTGTAAGGGTCAAGGTAATATCCCGAAAATACTGCTGGCGATCTGGTGACCGCGTAATCTCAGTTATTACTGCATGGAGTTTGATGAAACTTATCGCAGAGATATTATCACGTGAGTCGGTAGTGGGAAATAATTATAGTTAGTATAAATGAAAAATACTCACTTTAATGGCAAATGGCAAAATAAGTAGAATAAAATAGTTTCTAATTAAATAGTGATAGAAATTCTACTAGCTCAATATAATTAAATTATTATTTATTGTAGTGAGCTTAAAATAAAATGAACTAATTAGCAAAAAAACTATTTTGTTGTTAAAAAAAGTGGAGTTTTTGAAAATCGGACCACAACCTATTTATTTATTTCTTTCCCTTATTTTTTTACTGATCAATTTTCAGCGTAGTTAAATTTCTCGAAAGGGTCTTAGTTTTTAAGTCTCTAAATATATTTTTAGTCTCTCAGATTAGGTTTCTTTATTGGTACTTAGAATGGATACAGCTTTCAAAGCTGTTTGGCTGTAGTAAAAAAAACCCGATTGACTTATAAACGAATCTGGGTTATAGTTATTATGGCAGAAATAACGGTGTTTTAAAGTTTATCCATGGATTATATCGGATCTCTGAGATTTTACCGTGGATATTTATTTCAGGTAGCTTGCTGGACCACAATGTGGACAAATATTGACTGAATTCAGAAGCCTTATTTTGCCAATACAATGTATTAATATTATTCTGTAGATTTATCAGCAAGGATCTTAAGGCAGCCAGGTTTTAATTTGACAAGGTATTGCTGTCGAACGCTAATAGCTCAAAGTAACTGATCGCAAACAGTTCATATATCTCGTGAATTGTTGTCAATAGAGATGTTGGAAATATGTGACTTACTCACGTCTTCCTAGACGATCAAAAATAAACTGTATACTCTTATATATTGCTTTTAGCTTCAAGGCCTCAAGAGGACTGGGGTCGTAGTTGGTGTTTTCTCAGAAGGGCAAGCCGCCCAAGGCAACCCCGTTTGTGATTGTTTACCGACAACAAACCTGAAAATGGCATCGCTCTCAAAATGTTCGTCATCACTGCCGGAGGTGTTGACATTCATAAAAACCGCAGATCTGAAGCACCTGAAAGTCGTTGTTTTACTTTGATTGACTCAAAGGGAACGGAGGTCTCTGCGATTCCTGTTTCTTGGAATTGGAAGTACACAATGGATGTAGGATGTTTATTCCTGTAAACGCTTTACGTCCCCTTCCATGGAAGCGTGCAAGGCTTGTAAGCGAGCTCTGAAATCATATAAACGAACAAGTGACCTGAAAGAACAGAGTTACCACTATGGAATTAAAATGGAAGAGATCCTTTTTAATTAAATCAGTCTAAGTGAATAATGGAATGTCTAATAATGAGGATAAACTTCCCAATAAAACTTCATGCTCATATAATTCTTAGATACCAAAGTAAGCAACGCAGCAAATTTATAAAACTGATCTGAGAATGCGTTTACTGATTTGTCGTGAGACGAAAAAACCTGTTGTTTATATATAATGAGCAAATATAGTAAAGTTTAAGTAGGTATCACAGAATAAATCACTTGCATCAAATAAAATTTCATTTTTATTGTTTCGATCTTCTTTTTCTGGTACCATCTCCTAACGGAGGTTGGCAATCATCATATCCTGACTTTATTAACAGCTACTCTAAACAGTTGGTTGGAGGACATTCCAAACCATTCTCTCGAGTTTTTAAGCCAGGATGTTCTTCTCCGCCCTTGGCTACGTTTTTCTTTAATTTTACCTTCAATAATATTTTGCGATAGTTAAAACTTATCTTATTGTTTTCTCTTTGACTCGTGGTACTTGTCTTGGCAGATAAGCAAAATCTAGGGTCCAGATGGAGTGCAAGGATTAATTCCGTAATACTTCGTGTCACTACTGGTAAGTATACTTGTTTTTGGTACGAACTCGTCTAATAAGCAAATATTTTTCTGGTAGTCTTACTACATTTTTGGGAATGTGTGCTTGTTGCAATTAAAAAAATCTGCCGAGACAGCGTAATTGTTCAGTAGTTCGTTCAGTAATGGAATAAGTTGATCTGATGTGCTGCTAGCTAATTACAAGTACCAGTAGAATGAATCAGCTGTGATGATGTGACGTCATGCAATAATTACCTAATCTACGTGGCGACAGGCAAAATACTTAGTAAATTTATTGCATGACATTATTTCATATGAAGACAGATCACTTTTGAAAATGTTAAAAACCCTTCTGAATAACACATACGGCATGAACGTACCTCTATGTACAGTATCATGCTCCGCCAATGACGTTGTCGATCGCCTTTGCTGTTTGTTCTCCATTGGTCGCCCTTAGGCAACGTTAGCACCGAAGCAAAGTCAACCCTTTTCGCAAACAGCCATTTTCGAAAAACACAGCCTCGTGTAAGTATCGTGTAAATACTTATGGCAGGCAAGCGGATGCTTTGATTTCAGTTTGCTTTGGAGATTGCTGCTGAAAGGGCTATTTACGGGGCCGCATTCCAACGTACGTTTGTTTGCTTTGATACGGCAAGCATTTCATGAATTCAACAAAAGGTATTACGCCTGGATTGGCTGACAAACACGTGCGGTAATGAGAAACGCTGCTTAAGATAACGTTCGGATACTTTAAATGAAATATATGAGGACTGAACCATGCAGGCCTCGGTAATAGATATAATTTTTTTTTATTTCCTACTCTTACCTGCTGTCTGTCTGTCTGGTAACCCTTGGCTCCTCCAAAACCGGGCAATCTTTTTTTTTTAATTTGAATGTATGTTTCTGCTAAGGCAAGGAACAGAAGGCAGTGGCGATTGAGTCATGATAAAAAAAGATTAAATCAATATTTCTCAATGATTCCAACGTACGTTTGTTTGCTTTGATACGGCAAGCATTTCATGAATTCAACAAAAGGTATTACGCCTGGATTGGCTGACAAACACGTGCGGTAATGAGAAACGCTGCTTAAGATAACGTTCGGATACTTTAAATGAAATATATGAGGACTGAACCATGCAGGCCTCGGTAATAGATATAATTTTTTTTTATTTCCTACTCTTACCTGCTGTCTGTCTGTCTGGTAACCCTTGGCTCCTCCAAAACCGGGCAATCTTTTTTTTTTAATTTGAATGTATGTTTCTGCTAAGGCAAGGAACAGAAGGCAGTGGCGATTGAGTCATGATAAAAAAAGATTAAATCAATATTTCTCAATGATCAGTAGAAACAATTTGATTTTGTTGTATCTGAAATGGTCAAACAGTCCTTGGAATATTTCTGTCGGAAACGAAATTCCAAATCACAAACACTAACCTTTTCTATGCATACCTGCCTGTTTTCTGTCACCTTTGCGATTAAAAATCAAATTATTTCATCGTAACATATTCATCAATATAAGAAATCACCACACACCGCTCTATAGATGTGTATGCAATCCAAACGAATACCCATTAAAGTTGTCGAGCAAAAAAAACAGAAAGACGAATCTGTCGTCAGTAGTAATAGAAAGACGTCGTCGAGGCAGCCGGAATAGAAAATGGAAATCTAGTGGCCGTGGAATGTGATTTTTATTTTCGATAGGGAGGAGGAGGGTTTAATAGGTTTCTTGGAATCGCCGGGACGGAATGAGATTGATCTCGAGAGGAAGATGGGGCCGTTTTATCTAGAACACTCCCCAGTGAAGCGTTACCGTTAAGGGGTGAATTAGAGTGTTTAAGAGTGAAGTGGCTGCCGTTTGAATGGAGGTACAAGGAAACTGACGCGATGGACTTGCATTAGGGATCAAATATACTTACATTTTACAGCTGCTGCATGTGTTTCACGACAGTCACATGGTATGGGTAATGTTAACACAACAGTGTGTTAGATGCTGGTTTTTCATAACTGGAATGGTGCCGTTCCCCTTATTTGTTTTTATATCGTATCTATATACGATCCCTATAGATACCGTACTCCGCAGGCTGTTTTAATGGTGTGAGCAATAACCTATATCGATATTGCGAAAAAAAGCTTTCAAAAAATTCTACAAGGATTTTTTGTCTCTCGCAGATGCCTTGAATAGTTTTTTGCAAGGATATCAATATGCACTTCAAGATTATTCATTGACTAGCACATGAAATGTCTATTAGGGAAGACAAGAAATAAGATGATGCACATTATAATGACTATAACTCACAATGATCAGTAATTTGACAAACATACCAAGGTCAAACTTGGTGGATGCCTTGATATTTTTCTGTCGATAGCTCTTTCCAAATTTCAGCGGTTTTGAGGAATTCGAAAGGAATTTAAATCAAAAACCGCAGTTACTAAGACAAAGCGATGACAAAAATGTTACGGTTAGACCAATATACCAACAAATTAACAGTCCGGCGAACATATCTAAAGACCAAGAAACCGACAGAACGGCAGATATAAGTGATGAAGGCTTCATAAAATATCCCAAAAATGCAATAATAAATCGAATTTCATAATTTCCACAGATGCGTGAAATCTCAGAAATATATAGTACCCAACTTGCCATGCCGTAACGGCAACTTCAATTAGTCAGAAATATTTATATATTGCAATAATATTAGTAGAGACGCTTAATTTTTTCGCTACTCCAAATAATTATTGGTAGCTCGAGGAATATACTGAAACGAAAGTTAGTAGATTAATATTTTTCTTATATAAATATAGCTGCGCGTCCTACTACGATCCACGGCATTACATACAGAGAAGCCTAAGAAAATTATTCTCGTCGATTCCCAGTGTCTTCAGTTGACTGTTAACTATTGGGTGCAATGAAAAATATTCTCAAAGTTCCAAAGTTTGTAAAGTGCATTTCTCTACAAATTTTTCATAATCTTTGGGCGCACAGACAACAGTTAGTGGGCTTCCAAAGGGCTCAAATTCATATATGTGCTTCTCATCTACAAAACATCTTTAGGCAGTAATTGGAAAAAGTAGGGTATTGCTCCATTTTTCTGGTAAATCGTACTTCTGGCTATTCTGAATAATTATTATTATTTGACTTTATCATTACCAGTTTCAAGTCTCGTCTTATAAATACGTGCTATATTTCATATACCTATATACCAAATGAACGCACTTAACTACATCTTCCACTAAATACCTCAGAAATGGTCATAAGGATATGCTAGTATAATTAAACTGAGAACACGATTACTCAATCGTCAATCAAGTCAATATTTTTATGATAAGAGGATACTTCAAGTAGCGGCTTTTGTCGGAACAACCCGGTGTCTTGTGCCGTTTATGAAAGAGCCAATAAAAATGCAAATCTGCGACCCTACTTAATTGACGGAATATGAATTTTTCATTGTGCCTGGTAAGACGGCTCCTTTTACATCGACTACCGCTTTGCTTGACGAAATAGATAATTAATCGCAGGATGAGAGGCTAAGAGCCATATAACGCGCGTCTCGGACATTGAACTTAAAAAAGTGCCGGATCAGGCTATTATATACCTAAATAAGCAGTTTCACAGGCGGAGATTGGATACCAATCTACCGTGACTGCTGTAAAGGAGTGTTTAGGTAGAATTTAAAAAAATATAGAGCTAATTTCTGCGACTGTCACATAAAGTAATTAGAGCAGCAGCCGTCCAAGAGTGCGGGGACTAATCTAATGTCATATAGAGATCCATTTCTTGAAATGATTATAAAAGCGGAACTCATTATATTCATTCTGATAATGAGTACTTCTATGTAGCCTGTAGTTTCACTAAAATCAATTAACACTGCGAGACCAGGCGAATCTCAACTAATCAGCATCATAAAACGTAATTACATGCAGCAGGCTACTCCAGTTCTTATTTATATTTCTAGAATCTGGTAGAATGCAACACCAGCCTGGATTAAGTGAAACACCGTCTCATATTTTCATTTAACCACTCTAATTTTAGTATTCCTCCCGTCAGCTCGATGATCTATTACAGTCGCTGGCTGAAACATTGCAAAAATTACTAATTAGAGCACGGTAGGACTCTAATTAACAACGATCTGCGACACCTCCGGACTTTTAACAGATATATATTCCGAAATAGACTAGTCGTTCTCTGAATCATAGATAATATGGAAGGCCGTCTCTCTCAATGAAATTGATAATCTCTATACTAGAGATTTCAATCGTTTGTCGTTTCGTACAATATGAAAAAGTTGAGGTAAAAGGGGAAAAGCTAATGTGAGCTCTTAGCCTTCAAGAGTCGTTGTCATCCAGAAAATACTATGAAGAGGCTGATTCCATCTCATGCAATGAGAAAATTCTGGGTTTGTGCCCTGTGACTGGAGGAATTTGAAGTTTCGTTGGACCTGATTCGGTTATCCACTGACCATTCAAAAGAGAGGGTCGTAATGGACAGAAGTGTTCAGATGTAGATCTAAACAGAGTAGGACACGTCGAAAATGATAGATAACGTGTTGTATTTTAGGAAAATGCAGACGGTAGATGGTAGAATCTGATATTAATATTATTGTTAATAGAGATAAATAAAGAGCTATATGACAGCAGAGACTTTGGCCACTTTAGTGTCAAGAAGAATCTGGAGTCGGCAAATGAAGTTTGGATTCAACTGGGATTGCTGCCATAATGATCTTTTGAAATATTATTCCTAGTACAAAGCATTTCAAACAATTCATTTTCATGAACCTCATGTAAAACAGCACAACGTTGGTTCGTGGTTAGAAACCATTGTGGATAGTATTTTATTATCAGTACCAATAGAATAATATATGGCTTATAGATTGTAGATAAAAATTTTTGTAATTATCACACAGTTTCACAAATAAAACTCGTTCTTTTAGTGACGCGTCTCGATTTTTATTAAAGTCATCGTCGGACTACTTGGCAAGTAATCTGGGTAGCCTTGTTAGCAGTGAAATCTGACAATCCGACGAAGATTTTGATAAAAATCGAAACGCGTCACTAAAAGAAAGAGTTTTATTTGTGAAACTGTGTGATAATTACACAACCTGTTATCTACATATATAGCTTATCTAAGAATGTGGCAATTTGTCACTCATATAATAAATCAAGAAGAAACGCGGAAAGTTTGTTGATAAACATCGCATTCATTGCATGGACACCGCTAAAGATACGTTGTAAATAAGTCTGCTCTTCTTCCAGCAATGTTGAGAGGTTGGCAGAAACTGCGTTTGGCTCCGGCTTCTGGTCCACCCATTAACGTAAGACGCCATCGTCTAAGCTAGAGAATAAGTGACTTTTAGCAGACGACAATCTACGAATTGGTTATAAATAAAGTCGAATCTACTTGCGTTAAATGAGATCCACATATGGTCGAAAGTATAATAGTCAAATATTTTTCTGGGATTATTTGGTATTGTATTACATTCCATGATGAAGACAACCACATGGGAGGGGAGCATGAAGTCGGAAGTGATCCATAGTTATTGGTTGTGTTCATACAAAGGATAAGACGAATTTTTATCGAAGACACCGAATGCTTAGGAGGGAAGCTAATGTATAGTGAAGGTCGACTTATGGTACAGTTGCAGTAGCAGCGACATGTGGTATTCTATCTTGTCAAATCGAAGATTCACTTCTTGATAAATTAACCGACAGTTAGACTTTGTTCTCAATGGATTTTTTTCTAGTGTTTAATCAATTCATAGATCCTTTTAACGATTCCTATTAAAATCTAGTCTTTGTTTTCAATCGTTTTTAGTTATTAATAGGATTTGTGAGAAGCAGAGTGTGCAGCCATCTAGCCTTAAACTGTCACTGAGAACTAGTCTATATTACAAGCCTTGAACTCACTAGGTATATCTTAAAACTGGGAAAGTGGGAAAGGAGCGTGAGATTCTTATGAAACGAGCTTAATGAGAGCTGCTAATGAGCGAGAATCCCTCTCGTAATGATGTAAACAACCGACAAAGAGGTCTAGTGCAAGTGCAATGAGCGTACTTTTGAGTAACTTCCACTTCGTAATTAAAGAGGTTATAGAGGAGGTAGTGGTCGCTCCACGTGAGAAGTTCCTTGCAGATATTCTGTTTGAAGTAATTTTGGAATAAAAATGGTAACTGAAAACGTTGATTTGGTGGAAACGGCTCTATATTAAGTTAATGTAGCATATCTTGGAGGAAATATTAAAGAGCATTCAGCAGTTTATTAACTTCTTCTGATAGGATCCGAAAAATTTAGAAAACGATTGAGGGCTGTACATTCTACAAGCTCCTTCTAAGACTAACTTTTTTGCCAGGAAGATCGGTCGGATGTTCATAGATATCTAGCCTTTGATGTGTGGAGCATTTTACCATTCTAGAATAATGTACAATTTAATACATAATCGCTTTCCAATAGCAAATTATAGTCTCAGTTACCGCATGAATATAAATCTGGACATTATTTATTCCAACGTTGCAGCTAATCGAATAGACTACTGTATTTATATTGTGCCTGTTTTGTGAATAATGGCTATTCTTATATGGAACGGTTTTTTTTTCTAATATTTTGATGTGGGAGAAGTAAATTTCCCATAGCGGTACATAATTTTTCATTACCGTCCTACCCTATCCGGTGTGTACATAGTCTACATAAACTAAGAACTGTCGACAGTTACATCTTGCTTGTTTAATGAAACTTCACATGTTGTGTATGTAGTTGCAAGAAATTTATAACTTCGCTAAAGTGTAAGAGGAGATAGGTATTGACTTTCAGCATTCACAAATTAATATAAAATGTATAAAGAGGTAAAACAGAGAGAGTTGGTGATTGATAGGAAGCCTTAAAAATGCGCAGGCTGGCGATCCGTTTAAAATTTTCTAGTACATTTTGCAGCTCGGTTGCTAATTTATGAGCAAACGGGCGGCGGTCGCCCATCGCCATTGGAGGGCACCCTAATCCCAAAGATTTGTTTAGACGCAGTGCCGTACATTAGGCAGGTATTTAATAAAGGGTTGCAGATAAAGGGGAGGCAATTATTCAATTTGGCTTATATTCCGTTATATGTATCAATCATCATTTTCACCATTGAGTTGGACATCATCAGATCATTTTATCTAAAATTTTGGCATTTAGATTTAATTTTTCGAAATACCAGGTATTGGTATTGCAAAGTCAGGCAATATATTATGAACAAAGGCAAGCGTAGCGATTTTGAAAGGCATAAGAGTAATATGAATACTGTCAAATAAGATGAAATTGAAATTTGGGATATCGCGTATCAGAAATATCAGTATAAAATATCAATCACATAATGCTTGAGGAGAGCGGATTGCTAGTAAAATAGCTATTGGTTGGTTTTCGACTCGTTTAAATGAGCACCAGTTTTTCTGTGCTAGTTAAAAGTGTGCCAAAACGAAACCATTCCTGCTAGAATCCCACACCACTAAAATGTCTTAGGCCTTTGGCTTGTTGATTACTGCAGTATGCATTAGAGTTCCACTCAGTACAGGAGAAGTATTTTGATTAAGATATGTACACCTTGATTTTATATAACTTTCATAAATCCTCATTCTGATACAAATTATAAAACTTTAGCCTGGTAGGTACTTCTCTACTGTTTTTTTGCCCAAACAGTCGCAGCATAGAAGCCTAAACGTCAGCGTATCATCAGATGCTATACGAGATATGAAGTTTGTTATTGCAAGTTAGAACAGTATCCACTTGAATTGGGAATTATAATTCCCGCTTGAGCATTACAAGTTCTTGACTATCTGATTACAAAGAAGCATTCGTACTAGTAAGTCCTCAAAGTTTAGGGAACAACAAAGCCAACGCGTGGGAGGTATTGTAATCTAGATAAATTTAGAACTCGAGATGTTTCCTTTTTTAATGTTTCATGACATATACATAACGAAAAAACAGGTAAATAATCTGCGTCGGTATGTCCATCCTTCTGTCTGTCTGTCTGTCTATATTCTGTCCGGTAGTTTTGACGAGATGACGATGAGATACTAGTGTGAGAGTGACGAAAATGCTTGATACCTTTATAGAATTAGTTTAGTGGCAGTGGAATTATTCTGAAAACCTAAAAAACAGATAACGCTCAAATAATTTCGTTTTTCGACGATTCCGAGGCCTATCATTATTTAAAAAAATTGAGGGCAAGTGGACGGTGTAGATATCAAAAAATTGTTTAGATGTTGGTGGAATACATGTCGTATGCATTTTTGACTCTGCTAATACTCCCCACTTGCTAGACACATTATATTTGTTTATTTACTGTATTAGATCCTTTTGCTACATATTTCTGCATTTTAGCTCAATAGAGATCATAAATAATGACGAAAGTATTATTTATCCTCTTAGAAGATTACAAATTGGTTGCTTTGTATTTCACTGGTACCTAGTCGTATTTTATCAGCTCAGTGTATATTTTGATTTTATAGCTGCCTATTCACCAAACCGAAATAAGCTATGGAATATTTCGGAAATTATGTAATTGTTTGAAAATGATTTTATTTTGTTTTCTTGTGTTGTGAAATCAATCGGTCACTTAAAAATTAGCTTCTTTAATGACTAAAATCGGATGATATTCCAGTTTAGTATTTTTATGAATCACTTTGGGCACTACTTTTTTAAATGATAGAATCCCGGATTGAGGTTTTGCTCAGGCCAATGTCCATATTTATTATGTAGCTCCAGGGATATGCAGTGATAAGTCGTGACCCCCGTAAGAAAAACATCTGATCCCGACACTGGTTAGCCGACCGAGCTACCGTAATCGGTGATAAATTGTAACGGACTCTGCTCTCGTACCGCTTCTGATATTCTTTCATTAATCAAAGCTTTTCGGTAATTATTTATTGCTAAGTACCCGGAGAACTTCCCTGATTTTTTACTCTCAGCCCTAAGTTTTAGGAGACCCCAGTTCCCTAGGGAATACACGTACAAATTACTGCTGTTTAGAAAGGACGGTGCAGAATGAAGGTAGGTGTACCGAATTTACGTACAGCTACAGGATGCCTAAGATCAGGTCCTAGAATGCACAGATTCTGCAAACATCCTTGGTATTGTTATTTATACGCGATGATGTTTGTTGATCATATAAAACATATACCTCAAAAAACTTTCAAGGCAGTGAATATAGAACCGCTACTTAGCTTATTTTGAACTGCCTAGAAAATATGTAAGATTTTAATTACTCGTATGTCCATTTGAGGAAACTTTTACTCCTTGGATGTGATTGACTTGTATAGACGTTACACTTAGTTTCACGCACAAAAGATCGGATAATCTAAACACACTACATGATCTCTGACTAACTCATTATTCAGATAAAGATTGTAATTTTGATATCTTGTTTGCCTGATCGTGTGGGCTTTGCAAACATATTTGGAAATGAATTTCACCGTGTATGGTAGGAACTCCTCGCCCTAGTCCATCTCGTATATCTAAAGGACCCTTATCGTTCGTAACTTTGGAGGCTCATCGGACAACGGACCATATATCAAAGGACACCTTCTGTCCTCGACATCGTCGGTTCCTGGAGAGGGTGACTACTCCAAGGTCTGTTTTCCGACATATGTCACTATTAGCTTTGTTTTGCAATTGTGGCTAGATTATTTTGTTGCCGAACTGCAATCGATACACCACCGCCGCTAGCCATTGTTGTATTGGTGTACTTAAAGTAATGAAACGCGCTGTTTGCGATTTTGAACATGGTAATAGTTATGTTGGGGACACGGCAGATCGAGTTTGTGGTTTTCATTATGGAAAAAGCTTATATTGATTACATATCGCCAGAAAAATCATTTTTGTCAATATCATTTGAACAGGAAAGCATTTTAGAGTGGGTCATCATATTAGTAATAATACGAGGGTCACGCTGATAGTCTTTAGGTATTCCTAATCTATACAAGCTTAAACAAGTTTGGGCACGCAGTGATTTTGTCTAAACTTGTAAGTGCTTACACGCAAAGACAGCGTTTGAATGGTTCAGTAGTTGCATTGCCACGGTCTCGAATGCCTCTAAGTGTTGGCCGAAATTTGACGTAAAAATGGAACAGGGTAGTCGCGATTTTCGAGCCATGATTTTGTATGACTATAAAAAGGGACTAAAACAAGCGGAATGTCACGAAAGTTTAGTCAGTCGCTTTGGGGACTCTGCCCCTTCTAGGGCTACAGTTTTTAATTGGTTATCTGAGTTTAAAAGGGGCCGGGTCTCACTCGATGATGGAACTCGCACTGGTCGACCGCCCACTGCTGTTACTCCGGAAACTGTAGAAGCTATGCCAAATATGGTAAGAAAATCGACATATAACCTACACCGCGATTGACGTTTCTCTGGGGATTGGATCGGCAGCGGTCCGAACAATCATTCATGATCACCTTCGCCTAAGGAAGCGGTGTTCCAGTTGGATGCCACATTTGTTGAACAGTGAGCAAAGAGCAACAAGAGTTGATTATGTTTGAGCTGTTTAGGCTTGAAAAATTTGATAATGGGCACAGTAAAAGCACTTTTAATGTCGTAACCGGAGACAATACATGGTTATATCATAATGATCCCGAAACTAAACAGCAGTCATTAGTTTGGTGCTTTGATTGTAAGCAGCCTCCAACGAAAATTAGTCGTTCCAAGAGTGTTGGGAAGAAAATGGTCGCATCTTTTTTTTCTAAAAGTGGATTCATCACAGCGTAGCATGGGAAAATCCAAGAACAGTGACTTCTGAATGATATATAACCAAATATGTTCCTATAGTCTTCCAAGAACTATGCAAGAGCCGTTCAAAGACTGGTCTGCGGGGTATTCAATGGAACCATGACAACGCACCCGCCCACAGCGCCGCTAATACACTCGACTCTTTTGGTGAACAGGGTGTCAAACTGTTGCTTCACCCACCTGATTCTCTGGACCTAGCTCCGTGCGACTGCTTCTTATTCCCTAAGATCAAAGAAAAGTTACGAGCTCGGCATTTTTCCACCGATGAAGAGGCAATTGCTGCATTTGAGGAGGAAATTAGCAACGTTTCAAAAGAACGTTGGTCACAATAATTTGACAAGTGGATTTACCGAATGCGTAAATGTATAGAGGTAGGGGGAGAATATCTTAAAAAAACAGGACAGTTTCGTACATGTCATGTCAAGCAGGTTGACTCTGTACTTCCCACGCTATAAATATAGCTTAAACATAAATATTTTGATCGAATTTACCGATTATCGGAGGTAATTTAAATAAAATGTATTGAACCGATCAATTTCGAGGACAGCATAGAAAATCATATGCTTCTATACCAGCTGTGGAGATGAAGGAACGCCGAATAATCTAGTCATACTTCATCAAGCTTCTGGGGATTAATATCAACAATTATTTGTCATGTTACCGACTTTGCTATATCAAAATCCTAGAAGCTGACGGCGCTCTTATGCTCCAGAAACTTGTATGTACGGCGTTCCCTGGACTCTGAATACAATCCACAGAGGACTGACGATGCACCTGACTAAAAATGGGATTGAGGAAAAGTGATGGTTCATATTTTACAGATTCTACCATGGTAAATGTTCAACTGAGCTGTCCCCCATAATAACACGACAAGGGACCAATGGGAAAATCCTCAGCAGGTCGAGCTTCCAACACTTCGAACGAGCTTTATTTAAAACTCATCATATTGGAGGACTACAGGGTTGTGGAATGAGCTGCTTTGATATTGCCTCCCAGTGGTTTTATTCTTAATGTGACCTTTATCCTCTCACTGCGCATCTGGAGTGCGCTTTATCTTTACCAGTCAAAAAAAATCGTTGAACATTTTTACCATGAGTAGTTCCACCAAATAAGGGAATCTACAATCTACAATTATACACGACGTCACTTCATCTTTGTTGAGGTTCTTCGGTCCTTGTCAGAAACTGGAAGGTTTCTTGTGAGACACAAGAAAACTAACTTATGTGTCTATAGATAGCACAAGTATTTTTGAACGTGGTTTGGTTCGTCAACCTCGTGTTACCAATTCAAGCAAATATTTAATTAATTATCGGAACCATGCATCTAAAATTTGACACATTTGTACAAGATTTGAGATAAACCTAAAAAAAGTCAACATTCAGGAACTGGTTGATCTGGTTCTACTGTTTTATTATTTTAAACGGCTATTCGAAGATGAGATATTATAAAAAGAAAACATCTTATACTCCATCGTTTCTTAATGCTATTTTACAGTCATTGCCAGGCAGAGAAGCTAAGTTTCTATCAGGTACTTTATCCAAACAAACGATAAATTAAATTGTGACAATCTGGAACTTTTTTAAAGACCAGGATCAAACCCCGCGTGTACAACAAGCTCTACATTAACCCCTTTGATATCCAATTCCTTTCAAATCCAACATGGTGGACGATTATTGATGTCAGGACGCTGCGAAATAGTGAATTCAACTACACCGGTTACAAATTGGAAACATATCAAAAACTAAACCACAAACAAACAGAATTATCGATATGAGGAAGAAAATATTGTTATAATCTAATCAAGTTTGATTTGAAAATATTGACAAATTAATTTCTTATATCTGAAGATGAGTAAATAATTTGTGAAACAATCCTCAAATAAAAATTATTTCTAAGTTGAATCTTATCATAGAAAATCCGTATCAACTAAACCATCCCCTCCACAATATCCTTAGGCTGTTCTGTTTCAACTATTCAATTGCTGCCTTGTCGTTGTCTGACTTACCATTGACATGGAACAAAAGATTCCAGGAGAATCTGTACTTTGTTGATGTTATTTAAGTATGTATGTATATGTCTATTATTCTTGTTGTAAAAACTGTATGCATTGTACATATATAAGCCTCATTGCACATAGCATATCAATCTCTGTGGGTGCTGTGTGAAAAAGATAGGTGTGTATGTGCTAGAGAAGCGTAAATGTTAGTAGCTTTGCAAACTAGATACCTGTTTCGTACTCATGAACTATTCACACATAAAGCCAACCCCTTCCACCACCCCCAGAGGGTGATTTGTAAGCGCGAAACCTGCGAAGTTGTAACTCCTCTAACGGTCGCGTATTAAGACTTAACTAGGAGTTGTCGCTCAATTTCTCTGTAACGGCATGACTTTATAAGCGCATTCCAGTTGAAACACTGGGTGGTACAGAGAAGGGATGAGGGGGCACTGTGACTGAGTCTCCTATATATAAAAGGCATATAAAGCTGGAATTGTTATCTCTCAATAAAAACGAATATCTAATTTAGTTTAGAAGTTATCTTTTGACGGTTCTTTGATTTATCGCACCAGTCATTGGCCAATAATCATGTCAGCGTCTTGATCTGTTGGTGTTTCCGTCCGTCAGTATGTACTTTGTTTGGCACTAGGTCACCTCGATGAAATTTGAGAGGTAATGCTGCTTAATTTTTTCAGATCAAATCAACGTACATAATAATCATATTTTTCTAGTTCCAGAAAATTTGTTCTGGGGAGGATTTACATATTTTATAAACTCTGGTTTTGTTCGTTTCGCAAGTTCTTAAAAACTTTAGGTTGCAGACGAGGCAAAGGTTCAGGGGATAATTTTTCTTTTAGTTTACATATTTTAATTTTAGCGCATTCTAGGACTTCATCTTCGTGTTCCATGTATTACTAGATACTGATAGGTGAACTACGTTGCTTTGTCACACTGCACTCTCAAAGAACACATGTGTAGTCATCGAACAATCTCATACAATGTCACAGGAACTATAGAATACGTCAATGACCAGCAACGGAAAGTTAATAAACGAGATTACGCTACAAGAGTATATCATGAAATTCTAAGTGACTTCATTATATTGGAAGATGATAGAAAAGCAATGGGAGTACGACAATGCCTCGATATGAAAAAACATGAATGAGTGTGAATCACTGAGTCGAACAACTTGACTACATTTTATTTGTATACTACTAATGCTGAACTAGCTCAAAAATCGTAAGGATCATAGCCAATGCTCGTGAAAACCTAGGGTAGTTTCAGTTTCGCCAAGAAAGAACATTACATCTAGATCCCATGGAAACTTCACCATCTCAAAACTCATGTGAATGTGCTGAATTCCGTTTCAGTGAATCCACCTCGATCCACCTCTGGGACATTCCGTTTGAAATACGGCGGGACTTTAGCACCTACTTACCCTTTCCGATGATGTGGCTGTAAACTAACTGGGGCGTCACCTTCACAACTAAATAATTACTATGAGGTTAATTTAATATTCGCTATTAATTTCAGGGCGGCAACTGGCAAGTCGACGTATAGGTGAATAGCTTTGTACTGAGTTAATCCCATATTTATTACTTAAGACAACGTCGCAGGAACTTAAGGCGTGGATAGTTCCGTTAGCTTGCATCTTAGATCAATAATGCTTTATGAACATTACAAATGCATTACCCTGTTCTGCATTTAACAAAAAGTACATAAGATTAACTACTCAGTCCTATACATTCATTTCTATAGCAGGTAGCGATATAGTATTCTGCTAGCTAAAACATGATCCGTGGTGATGTGGAATAGCAGCTTCTATACTTTTCCAATGGGTGCTTTGGTCTCCAACAAATGCAGCAACTTTTGGCGTAGAATGGGAATCGTATAATCATAAATAGCATATAGATGCAACTGACAAATTGACATAGTGAGGCTTTGGCGTACAATTAACGTAGCGAGTTGCTTACTTGTCACAAAATATTGAGTCTGTGGGGCTTTGGTTTCCAATAGATGCAAGGCGCTAGAGGAATTTCCAATTTCACAGTTGCCTCTGCGTATTAACAACCACAAGTAAATGGGACAGCATGCATTTGCGGCAGTCAAATAGCGCTGAATCAGTTGACTTGGAAGTCTATTTGGTTATTTGTATTCCTTTTGCTATTGCATAGTTTGCTCTGAGCACAATGTTTACCTCTAGCAGGTCAGAACGCTGTTGCTGTGCTGTGAGAAAGAATTCCATTGAAAAAGAAATGGTTAGAAGAGTGATAAAATACGATCGGAATAGTACGCAAAATAGATGGGAAGAAACAGCATTAATTTTTTTGTGATAAATCCAGTTTGTTACAGTCAAAACTGATATAGTTCAGTTTTTCTGTAAAGCCGTCTGCTTAAAAAATCGAGCTAATAGATAAACAAGCAAAAAGTGGCAAAATCATTAATCTCCAAAAATTCCCACTAGCTTAGAACAGTAAGCAGGCTTGTTCAAAGTGAAGCATATCAGATACTTAGAAACGATTTGAAGTTTAATTAGGAATCTACCCACCTACCTACGTAGTGATCACAAATAATTTTGCTCCGTGTAGTATGAAAGTCGCAATTATTATTTAATGATCCTAAGAGTGTTAACCAATAAAAATTGAAGTGGTTCCAATAAAAATAGTACAACAGGTGTTCCATATATTTAGGTCATCTCTTCACACACCAAACACACTAACTGTAATGCAAAGACACATATTTCAGCAGCCCCTCTCTCTCTCTCTCTGCAGAGAACCTTTAGGGGCTCGGCGGCTTCGCATGCTAATTGCCCAGCACCCCTGGAGGCAGCGGCGGTTCGCCAGCGTTTCGTCCCGACATAGTAGCCTGGGATACGTTACAGGATGCGGCTAATTGCTTTATTCCCGGATCCAGGAACGACTCTTCGATATATATGGCCGACTTCTCGTTCCAACCCAATCGTGCACTAAGGACACTCTATTACAGAAAGAGAAAAGTCGACCATGATAGTCCAGGGCACAAATACCATTTAAAATAGTAGCTGTTATATTAACGATGATGGATAAAGATCTTAGGGTATAACATATAGTGAAGGGGGCATGAGTATTTGTTAGCTTGAAATCGGGGTAGGCAATTTTATAATAATAATAAAAGGTGTAATGTCTAAAAGTGATAAAATCAAGAAAATACTTCTTGGGGCAAATCTGCTGCACTAGGTAGCATATCTGTCTCACGTGACGAAACCTGTTTTTTCACTTCTTCTCCGGTTTAAATGGATACACTATGGATTATAATGTCGTTTCATCAAGAAATGGGAAAAAAACTTTAGCGACATTAAGAAAACGCTTTAGTAGGGTTTCTGACTGTTCCAGATTTATTCCCAGTTTTAATATCACATCAGAAACAATAAACTGTACACCCGAGCAGCATTGGCATCAACACCATTCATATATAACACAGATGTAAAGTATGTGTACTACCCAGTATATTAAAGCTACGTGAGAGATTGTTTTCCATGTCATACTTTTACGTAGGCTAGCAAGGCTTTTTTGTATAAAGAAAATCATAACCATGTCTGCAACAAAGACAATTTTGGAGGAACAGAAAAACACGGAAAGGTAACATGAATAACATGTTTGAATTTTCTTCATCAGACACAAAAGGATCTGCATATCCAATCACAAACACTGTATATTTATCGTTTTTTGCAGGATCGGAAGGTTATCCTGGAAAGCCCCAATATGGAAATTGAAGTTGATTTTGTCATCAGTCGTACGCCAACTGAGTAATAAAATAAGTTTTATGGTTGGAGAAATAAATACAGAACGCTATGCCGGCTTTCGGACTATAAGGTCAGTGAGCTGTCCATTTTATGGAAATGCAACAGTGAATTTGGCTTCCCACGTATGGGGAAGGTACTACGTATAAGCAAAAAAACATCATTTATTAGAGTTTTATATTTTCAGACGTTCTATGTTGTCTACTTTATTCCGTCTGTCTGTTAATTTTTTCAGAACATCTGGATTTCAACAGCTACTACACTAAGTGTGATATTCGACCCTACGTCATCGCGGATTTGAATAAGAATTACACACGGATTTAGTATAGGACATTATGCAACCCCCAAGGCAGACAGGAAAATGCTGTGCAAAAGTCGTCAATTAATTATTCAAGAATACAAAAATCTTAAAATTTAGCATGATGTCGGATTGAATAAAAACTCTTATAGGCTTGTAGAGGGCGAAAAAGTGCCCTGTATGTAACTCATTCAGAACATGTCGAGTGTCACTGGTTCGTATACATAATACATCTTCATTAGATCTTACGCTAAGATAATTTAAGTGATAAGAAAAATATGATTAATTAATTTAATTAATACTAAAGATGATTTTGTTCCCAAGGTCAATAAAATTTCTCTTGCTGAAATTACCATTGTAGATTGTTGCCTAGAAATTAATCAGATGAAAATAAACATTATTGGTGTATACAGGCTGAACCTTTCGAATGAACACATTTTCATAGATGATTTGGATGACTATCTGAGTAAACTAGATAAAGGTGGGCCACAACTATAGATCATATATCATAAATACAAATAGCTCCCAAAAAAGAGAAAATTCCAAACACCTGTTATAGAGAATAGTTTGTCAGATCATTATCCTTTACTATATAAAATGCAATTCAAAAATAAAATCAAATGATGTCACAGATAAGACGACATACTCAAAATTTATTGAAGATATTTTTGTAACTGAGATAAATAGCATTGATTGGGACTCAATATATCAAACTAATGATGCACAGTTAGCTGCAGACTTGCTGTCTCTAAGTCTATAACTACCGTTGAAGTAAACAACAGAAAAACTAAAATAAAGCCATGGATGACTGCAGGAATTCTCACATCGATAAGAAAAAGAGATCTTCTGAAGAAAAAGCGCATTGCTCACAGAAATAATGAAATGATCAACCATGAATACAGAAAATATAGAAATACATTGGCAAATCTTATAAAATTCAGTAAAAGCGACTATTATATTAATAAGCTGAGCACATTGTAAAATAATTATAAGAAAACATGGAATATTATAAATGAAATATCTAATTGCCATAACGCGGGAAGAACATGCACCTTCTTTCAACCTCTTCTTTATAAATATAGCGGATGAGTTAACCACCAATATACCTGATCATTTCTAAAAATACATTTTGTTTGGAAGAAAACTAAATGACATACCAGCAGTGACCTAAACATCCCACGACGTGAAATTAACTCACTCGGCATCAGAAAAACCAAGCACCAGCACCGGCGATCTCGCGTGCTGATTGGGAGCTGCCTAACTGTCGTTCCCGAAGATGGATCGCACATCCAGCAGGATAAACCAAGCACGCTTATCGGCCACCTCGCAACGACCGTGTAATTACTGTTATTCAGAAAAAAATCAGCACGGGAAAGCAGCGCCCGCCATATCTGATCTAAACGGAAAACCTACCGGCTCTTATCTGGAAGCGTGTAGAGAACCGCGAAGTTGCGTGAATTGTTATTTGGTGGAATTAAACAGTGTAAATGGTTCCATAATTTTTTTGCAACTCAACTGCCAACTGCTTTTATTTCTTGAAGTAACTGCTTATTACATTCATTATATTTTTTAATTGGAACCGCATACGTATGGAGCTTTACTGACGTTTCTGCAGCCGTATCAAAGAACAGAATAGAATAAAAAGAATGATTTTTTTATACGTATGGTCAATTAGCAGCTAGCAGAAAATAAAATACGATACAATAATAATAATACACTTATTTCCGACAGGCTGGATCCAAATGCAGGAAATGTTAAATAAATCAGTTAAATACTAAATATTACATGTTGCTATCACATATATAATTGAACCCACGCTATTAGAGCTTCATGAACGCGAAAAGAGGGCCAGTAATGTCCTTGTTTTTGGTGCAACCGAGTCTGAAAGCATGGACGCCAATGAACGCAAGACATACGATGCACAGGTAGTCAAAAAAAATTTAAATGCTACAGGTTCTAGGATAAAACCAGAAGAATTAAAAATATACCGTGTTGGCAAACCTGAACCCAACAAACGCCGGCCAATAAAAATTGCATTTCCTGCAAAGCATCATGCCATTGAAGTGCTGAGAAACCGAAGTAGAATACCGCAAAGCGACGAAATGTATCTTAAAAACGACCTAACTGAAACACAGCGTAACTATGTCAGGAAGCTTGTAGCTGAAATAAAGGAAAGGGAACAAAGGGGTGAGAGAGATTTAAAAATTAAATATTATTTAGGCATGCCCAGGGTGATCAAAATGAGATCACCTAATAATAACAGCGACGAGGTACCAAAAAACTAAGAAAGGATAGGGGAGATAGTAGAACGATCGAAGCCACCTTCTACTATACCAATGCTGATGCTCTCATGACCAAGATGGATGAACTACGCGTACTTGTTATAAGTGAACAACCGACTATCATAATGGTGTGCGAAACATGGCTGCGGCCGGAGATACAAGATTCGCTTATTAGTATAGACAACTACAAACTATATAGGGCAGACAGGGTCGGCAAAAGAGGAGGTGGAATATGTATTTATGTCAAGGACAAAATAAATACCGTAGACGTTCTGAGTTACGAGTTGGGGGAGTGCAAAGCAACATTACCACCAGTCGTTGAGTCTATTTGGCTTCACATTAGTATAGGTTCAGTTGAATTTGTAATTGCTTGCATATACAGACCACCAGGCTATGTAACCGATGCAGAAAACAAAATCCTAGTAGCCGCCTTAAACACCGCTTTTAGTTCACGCCTGATACATTACGTTTTTGGTGATTTTAATTATCCCGAAATTAATTGGTCGACCCTGGGCCTGACATCTTTCTCCTCACAGGCCAACGACTTCCTAAACGGCTACAAGGATATGAACGCAAAACAACTAATATCGTTCCCTACAAGGCACAGAAACAACCAAGTGTCATTACTAGACTTGCTACTGGTCAGTGACTCCAAACTCATTACCAACATCGAAGCCAAGCCACCTTTAGGAAGAAGTGACCACATATCATTAACAGCAACGGCACAGATCAACGCTCCCAGTAAGGCCACCCATGTTACAAGAAGAAGGCAATTTTGGCAGCAGGACTACACTGGTGTGCATGAATTTCTCCTCAATAACCTTCCTCCTGATCCAGATATCGACCAGTTTTACCATATTATTAATGACAGCATTGAAAAGGGTATTCCTGTTAGAGCACTAAAAAGCAACCCACATAAACCCTGGATGACGAACCAGATCTTTCGGGCTATTAAAAAGAAGCGGTCTCTGTGGGATAACTACAGTAGATGCAGAAGCGAGATCCATTATCAGATATATAAGACACAGAATAACCTAGTAAAACAGCTAATAACCGAAGCCAGAAAAAAGTATGAGCGTGAAATAGCCACTGCCAGTGGAAAAAACTTCTTCTCGTATGTATCAAGATCACTTCAGTCAAGAATCAATTACATCTCATTAAAAAGTTCATCTGGAGATTTGGTGCACCAACCGAGTCATGTCTCAGAACTCTTCGCCGAGCATTTCGCAAAGGTTTTCAACATCGAGCCCGACGGCAGCCTGCCAGTATTGAGCAACACGGCCCGCGTCGTGAATTCCATTAGTTCCATCGAATTCACACCTCAAAAAGTGCAAAATGCTATACAAAGCTTGAAGAACAATGCAGCAGCTGGCGCCGATGGCATACCGCCTGTATACCTGAAAAAGTGCGTTGACATTTTGAGTGGCCCACTTTCAATAGCGATGACCAAGGCCCTGGACTCGGGACGTGCACCCAATGCTTGGACTCATGCTGTTGTTACACCAATACATAAAAAGGGTGACCGCTACCAATCTGGGAACTACAGACCCATTAGCCTCACCTCAACACTCTCGAAATGTATGGAGAAAATAATTTCCAGAGAACTAACTGATTTCCTGCTGGAAAACGGCGTAATTCCTGATTGTCAACATGGGTTCCTACCGAAGAGATCGATTGACACCAACCTTCTTTCCTGCCTCAACGACTGGACAGCTTTACAGGACAGTGGTCAACCAGTGGATGTCATTTATCTCGACTTCGAAAAGGCCTTCGACAAGGTCCCCTTTCGCAGATTGCTGCTCAAGCTGGAGCACTGCGGCGTTAGAGGCCCACTTCTGTCCTGGATAGAATACTTCCTGACCCAGCGCAGGTTCCAAGTTAGGATTGACGGAGCCCTATCGGATGAAAGAGCAGTGAGGAGTGGAGTACCCCAGGGCTCGGTTCTTGGACCGTTGCTGTTCCTAGTCTACATCAGCGACATGGTAAATGATATTAAAAGCAAAATATGCTTCTTTGCAGACGACACCAAACTGTACTGTAATCCAATAGCCCAAGCGAACTCTCTACAGTGTGATTTGAGTACCATTGAGGATTGGACCAATAGATGGAAGATGTCTCTGAATGTCAATAAGTGCACTATACTGCACATAGGTGCAAACAACCCGACAACTGAATACTCCCTTTCCGGCATACCACTCAAAGAAGTCGAAAATCAAAAAGACCTTGGAGTTATAATCACAAAAGACCTTAAATGGGAGAGTCACATCGCGACAATAGTAAAGAAAGCTAACACCCTCATATATTTGATCCAAAGAGCAATTATAGATCACTCCTGCCCTACAATCTTGAAAATATACAAAGCATACATAAGACCACTGCTAGAGTTCGCAGTAAGTACGTGGAACCCTTATTACGTGAAGGACATCGAGCTACTAGAGCGTGTCCAACGTCGTATCACACGAATCCCAAGAGAATTGAAAGATCTTCCCTACGAAATCCGCTGTTCACGACTGAACCTGTCCACATTAAGAGAGCGCCGACAGAGAGGCGACCTAATCCAGACACACAAAATCTTGTCAGGATACTATGGCGTTCAATTGCGCATCTACAAAACTGGAGGTGACATAGTGCTTCGGGGACACACTAAAAAACTAGCAAAAGAAAGATGTGTGAAACTAGCCAGACGTAACTTCCTTAGTAACCGAGTGGTTTACGTGTGGAACGCCCTCTCCCAGGAAACAGTGGATGCCCCCTCAGTGAATGCATTTAAGAACAGACTGGACAAAGACCTTACTCGAGTTAATCGTGACTTTATTCACTACTGACTGAATTATCTTTGACTATTTTGCAATTGTGAATTGTGACTTTCTAGTGAAAGTTTCATCAGACTTCACTACTGAGTTATCTTTAATTATTTTGTAATTGTGAATTGTGACTTTATAGTGACAGTTTCATCGGACTTTCCGCCTACTGTCTATTGATAATAATAATAATAATAATAATAATAATAATAATAATAATAATAATAATATAATTGAACAAAAAACACATAGTGTAAACAGGTGATTTCTTCATGAAGTTGGTATGACAAGTATGACAGTAAGATGCAGCTTCTCAGCCTAAGTATGTAAGTTTATTTTGCTCAGTAAGTAAGAACAGTCTACTACATTATGTAGGGGATTGTACAAATGCAATAGGGTAGAAGTATTACGTCAGATGAGATTGATGTCAAAAGAAGACAACAGATTGTTATGTCGACGCCATCCTCCCTCAGGGTAGATTCCATTACATTTATTGAATAGATACACACACTTAATGAGATCTATTGAGTTATTATAAATGTTGCCCACCCCAGCTTACTCCTGACACAGGCCAAATACAAAATTTTCGAGCCTCCGTCATTTGAGAAGTTCCTCTGGTTTCGAATACAGTAACTCAATGGCTTTGAAACCAAGGTAACAATATGACACACATGACTTCTCAAACGTGATTTCTTGAGGCTGAAAGATCTTTCTAGTTGCATACCATTCACGTTGTAGTTACTGTAACCAATCGTGTTGATTTTTCTAGTGTGCTTGACAATTTTGCATTTGGCTACAATAAGAGCTAAGTAATTTTTGGTTAATCACGTAAAGACTACATCCAGGTATTGTTAGATAAATATCTTAAGATCACCTGTGTATAATAAGTACAGCATTGAGGTTCATGTGACAAATCATCAATAAATTAAAAGCAGTGGTCCCGGGTTCGAACCCTGGGGAACTCTCAAAATAGCTATGAAGTATGTTGACCTGTAACACCTATATTGGTCAAATGAGTTTCTTTCAGATAGATGAGACTCAAAAATCATGAGCATGTCATCCGCTAGTCATACTGACCTGAGCTTAGCTAGGAGCAGGTAATGATGCACGTGATCGGAAGTTTTCTGAAAATCTTTAAGTATAACATCAACTTGGCTCTGCGCATCTAATGTTTGCGAGAGATGTTGAGTTAGCAGGCAAAGTCACTGACCATCGATATACCGCACATAAGCCCATACTGATTGGGAGACGAAAAGCTTACCAAAATTGCATAATATTAACGATAACTAGTTACATCTGCTACATCTCCATGCTTATATATTGGACAAATTTTAGACATTTTCCAAATTCATCCTCGTTCTATCCTTTCTCTTTACCTTACATATAATTTCTGGCGTATATCATATTGATTCATTTAATGGCTTATAAATAGGAATAAACGAGAACTTCACACATTACGATCATCATTGAATACCTTACTCAAAAATTGTTTCTTCATTATCCCTTTTACATGAATATTCCTGTCACTGTCGGAAGCTTCTTCCTTTGACCTTCGAACATTCAACCACATTCATTAACGTTAGTGAATTTTTAACTACCCAAATCTTGTTACACATGATATACCACTCCTACTTGCCTTTGAGAAAGGTAAACGACTTTGGTATTTATTTACCTTCCGTTAGTGAAGGGTAGACACCACAAACGCTATACACCATGAATTCTCATTAGGGCTCAAAGACCTCGTTGAAATTTCGTACAAGTGGCGAGTGTGCTGTGGAGTTTGATAAGAGTTTGTTAACTCTGTTCAGCAGTGCAATGCCTAAAGAAGAGGATACTATAGGTTTTATGAGGTACAGCGATTTTACGGTTATACTGTTTGTTAACTACAGTAGATCAAGGAAGCGATGTTAGGACTTGAAAGGGATGTTATATGAGGGTATTCTCGAGAAATTTAGATTGTGGAGTGTGTTTGAGAGTGGGGCCTTAATTCAGCGTTCACTTTAATTTTATTACTGTCAAAATAAAGTATAAATAGATGCTGGTGGATTAGTCGAGCCCGTTACGAGGGGAGCATACTGTAGAAGTCGGGCCTGTGTGTTTGGAGGGAGCTCAATGATGATGATTAAATCATCATACGCATTACGTGGGCTTTGCTTTTTTTGATTTTCAGGTCTCAGATCGATGAACTATCTATTGAGTTGATTTTCGATTGAACTAGCTTGTGTGCATAAGCCATAACACAGAATTAAGGGCTTATCGATACCGATGGATGTTCTGTATAAAAATATGCATAAAATAAGGAGTTTCTTTTTTTAACTTTCACGTTCAAGTTCAAGTGAAAGTTTCAAAAAATCGATCTGTGTCATTAGTAATATTTATGGTGATAAGAATACTTAGCCTTCTCCTCAAAGACGACGTACATGAAAATAAAAGGATTCATAGACTACATGTCTAATATTTTTGAGAGAATCTCGTGAATCGGATGTCACCACGTTCTGTTCAAATTTAAATGATCTCTACCACCTGGTTTTCAGTTGGATGTCTGCCTTCATGACACCATGAATTATTACGGGCACAGTAGTTCCACACAGAGGTTGTTGGTTCAACAACACATTCTTAAGTAGAATGCATACAATTATAATGTTTTATTGTTAATGCAAAACAAACATTGTTTAATTTCCTGGGCAGAGTTAAAGAGACTGAATAGCTGTTTAGACGTGCTTTATTAGAGACTAGATACTTGAAATTCTAGTATTGATTTAACCAATTGAAGGAATGCACCCACATGCACGAATTAAAATTATTTAACTATATTGCAACGAGATCAGCGGTAGCAGTTAGGAAAATATCGCCCTGTATTTAAATCATCCCGAACAGTTGTAAGAAGTGACATCTGAATTTTTGGGATATTTCGAAATTGGCATGTTTTTAGTTATGGAACATAAGAGATGGGAATTTTTGTATATATTGGAATGTAGAGCTGTCAGTCAGTCAAACAATAGAGGACCAGCAATCGTGGATATAAATTAGCTTATAAGTTTTTGTGTTATCAGAACTGCATCCAAAAGAAATCTATTTATGACTTAATGTTATCTAAAGCAGAAGTATTCAAGATCAGGGTTGAGATATTCAGCTTTTGAGTATTGTAAAAAAATTTGACAACGAACTGAGATGATAGGAAATTGAGGAATATAGAGAACCTTTCCACTTTTGAAGATTTCCGTTCTCTCGAAGAACCTCGCAAAAACGTTCATAGGCAATGCTACTTTTCGCGGAACATGAAGCATATTACTTCAGTACTCGATGCCTGCAGCCAATAGTATTGAGATTGCAATAATTTTTAATTGAATGTACCTACCTGCTAATGGTATACTATCAAAAATATCTCAAAAGAATTAATACAAGCGGTCACTGTCTATTTACTTGAAATTTCAATCGTTTACAGGTGAATACAATAAATCAACCGAATACGATGGAAGAAATGTCCAATCAAATCGGTGCTAAATACAAAGTATGGTATACAGATAATGGAATTGATATATAACACTTTTGATTATAAAATCTCTATTGGATGGGTCATGCTGAGGATGATTTACTTAATACATTGTGCCTCTATATTTGCTTATACATCGGTATTAGTGAATAGAGAAATGAAGAAAACCTTTGAGATTTCTGTTGTCTAGGGTCTTCTATGTCACTTGATCTGATTCTTGCTACCACTACGAATTATCAAATAACAAAATATGAATCTGCCTAACGTAGCATATCATCAAAAAGTGATACCTATAAGAAACACACACACAGTTTTCTAGTAGGCGGTACACTTCCTCCAATCATGCATTTCTTTCAAGTAAGGTCGTTCCTTAAAAAACGTGCTAGGCTTTCCATTACCTCTAATTTCCCCCTAATTTCTCTAGAAGCTGTTCTATATAAGCAGTGTTATCAAAAAAGAAAAATTCTCGGAGAACAGCACTGTTATCTGATTAAAAGGAAATGAACTTTCTTATCTAAAATTATGTAAGTGTAGGACACACCCTGCCGGTGTGCTGTTGCGTGAAACAATCTTTTTAGAATGGAACTGTGAATATTCTGCACGTATATGAGTCATTAGTTTTTTACATGTAAACGTGCTTACGATAATGAATTCCGACTATGTGGTGGAAAATTTGTGCGAAAATAAGCGCTTATAGGGCTCCTTAAAAGCATGGCATTCATTCATTTTATATCACTATGTCTACTTTGTTGCATTCCGTAGTGTGAATTATGTCCTTTCCGTAACATATTTTATAGCTCCAAGTATCTTACACAGGCAGACAGAAGCTATAATGTAGGTTAAAATGTTTGTTACAGTCTGACGTTTCATCATATAGATTGGTGCTCATGCAGATTTCAGTTTCACTGTGTGTTAAATACACAAATATTTTATTCAGGTGACCTTTTTCAATCTTCATGTCAATATATTGTGTGCCCGCAAGCGTTCATAGCAACAGTCGATTGAATGAAGTCGACCGAAAGTCGACGTCATCACCGTGCGTCATGTTTTCAATATTAACATTCGAATTACGGGGAACAATCGTGACAATTATAAAAACATTCGCATTTAGAAATTCTCGGATATCTGCTGCAATACTTCCTGCAGTTCCATAGCGCTTTAGCGGAGGCCTGTACAGTGAGATTTCTCAAGTTGTTTCATCGCAGCTTGTCTGTCGTAAGATACCTTTATGGTTTTATGTTTCCTGTTTATGTGGCAACGTCTTTATGGTATTTACTCCATGCTTCATTCGGGTTTAAAACGAACGTATAGTAACCTCATCAACAGCTTTAGTCAAGAATAGATTGCTTTTTAGTCCTATCGGTTTTTCCTTACTGTACATTAAGGGCGTCAACCCCGCTACAACTTCATTAACCCAAGAAAGGTTCTTTATCCCTCTTACTTTCACCGGGGTACGTGTCTTAAATTTCAATAGTGTTAGCAATCATACTGCGAAATATGCCAGACAATCTGCTGTGCAAAACATTTATGGAACGTTACTATTGTTCATATCTCAACCATATCAGTCGATCAAATAATTACATGAATATTGTGAATTACAGTTATGTCGGTTAAATCATTCCGAATCTATTTCATGAAAGGAAGATTATTTTTATTCATTCCTCAATCATTTCCATGAAAACCTTTCAAAAAAACTTTATTTGTTTCTGATATCTATCCTCATCTATAAATAAAAACCAGTAATTCACCTTGCTTGCTTGCTAATTGACACAACAGATCATGCTCTCTTAGTGATATATGCGATTTTAATAAATCGATTTTTTTTCAACATTCATAATGATGAAACGCACTGACAACGTTATTAGGCGATCAACAGGTAAATGATCCTGATGTATACTGTTTAACTAGATAACAGTTGGGAATGTGAGTGCGTTGTACAATATGTAGCTTATATTTCCTAATCAGTGAATTGGATTTAGCGTAACTGGCAAAACTGGACAACATCTCCAAACTTCATTATTTCTCTAATTTTCAGGCGTAGATAAAAAATGAGAGTGTGTTCAAAAGTATCTGAACTCCATTTTTACAGTAACAGGTGTCCGATCCATTTTAAGGCGTAAATGCGCTTTTGTTGAACGCTTATTTAACATATCTTGAAAGTCGTTAAGATACTAAAACTCAGTGGAAGTAGTTAAAAAATATGAATATCAATTTATCCCACAAACATGTGCTTCCTCACAGCTTTTTATTTCATTTCTACATTCGACTCTTCTGTTCCCGATGAATCGGTAATTTTTAGCTTCTATAAGGGCGAAAAATTTAGTCAAAATCTATCATATTCTTTCAAAATTGTTGATTCGTGTAAAATGTATGACACTATCGGCTCTCTGAAGTCAGATGCTAGAGGTGTGGATGGGGTTACCTTCAACATGACTGAATATTCTCTTCCCGACACCATCCTGCATGTTACCCATATTATAAATGTATGCTTGACAAAGGGATATTTCCCATAATTGTGGAGGAAGGCTATTTCTATGATTGGCCTTCTTCCGATTTTGTCAAAGGTCTTAGAATAAATTGTGAAGGAACAATTAATAGATACCGTCGAGAATGGTGGTATTATCTCTCGAAACTAGTTTGGATTTCGTAGTGATCATTTCACAACTATAGCTTCTTTAAATATGTATGACGTTATTTTAAGATGTTTTGACAAAAGACCTTGTTCAGCTCTCGTTACAAGGACTTCACCAAGATTAATCACAGGTTTACCCATTCCTAAACTGAAATTCTTTGGCTTCGATTTCATAGCCATTCCTTTGTCAAATCGTGTTCAGTGTGTATCTGTCACCAACAAGACCTCTCACTTAAAATATGTATCCAATGGTGCACCCCAAGGTTCCATTTCAGGGCCACTGTTCTTTCTAATTTACGTGGCGGATTTGCCTTTGCAAGTTGCTTCTTCTAGTCTACAGTCTTTTGGCTATAATACACAAATCTTATACCACTTTGATCCTGATAATTTGCAACTTGCAACTAAAATTTTACAATTTGATCTCGATAAGGTAATCACATTTTCTAACAATCATAATAATTTAACGATTAATCCCAACAAATCGAGTACCACTATACAAAAAGAGATATCTGCCACTACTTCATGATAAAACTAGGAACAAACTTATTACAGACATCTGATGAAATAAAAATTTTGGGCGCCAAAATTTGATTCTCAACTCAGGTGCAAAGGACAGTTGATACAGAAGACCGACCTTTGGCTCAGAGTACTATATGCCAATAAGTATTTGCAAAATTTTAAAAACAGAAAGGAGTTGTGCGAAAGCATTGTTCTATCAGTTTCAAGCTTGTTATATTTTATATATTCCTTGTCTCAATAAAGATACGAAAAGACGTCTCCAAGTGGTCCAAAACAGTTGTGTCCGTTTCATTCATGGTTTAAGGAAGTTTGATGATATATCTTCCACGTACCATCTTCTTAAATGGTTAAAGTTTGATGATATATGGTCAGGTATCATTGTCTTGTATTTTAAAAAGACTCTTTATTACGGGTCAGCCAAAAAATTGTCAGAAGAGCTAATTTTTCTCTTGAAGTACACAGTAGACAGTTTGTAACGTAAGCGATATCAAAATACCTCCACTTTCATCTGTTTTGTTCAAACGTAGTTTTAGATACAATGCAGCTTAGTTTTTCAATTCTATGACCCCCTATGATAGGAGCATAAATCTTCTTTCCTGCTTCCGTAAGCACTTCAAGCTATTGCTGTTGCATTAGTTTTTGTAATTTTTACTTTTGCGTTGTATGTTTACCTTTTTGTAGTTTCCCTGTGAAGTAGTATGTATTATATAACATCAAAAATATATGTAGCTCTTGTGGTTAAGCGTAGTAGTAGCTATTTAGCTAGACTTCGCCGCAACCGTGCTCCTTGCTCTACACCATGTACATGTCTGTAAATGAAAATATTAATGGAAGGTAATGTGAGTCGGCCACAGATTTAATTAAAAATATAGTAGTGTGTAGAAAAAATACCGATTATGTCTGCCTGTCATGATTTATTTCCTTATTTTTCGATGCTGGAATGGACAGCCACAATTATAAATAATTTAATCATATGTTATGGTATAGTAGAGCCCAACGATATAGCATTTGTTTATTATTGCGGCATCCCAAAGTGCCGCCCGTGTTAGTGCAGTTCAGAGCTTCAAATAGAAACAATTTTAATAATTATTAATTAGATAAAGCTGTTGTACTTTTAAACATATATATAATTTATGATCCTTTGTCGGTATTTTTTTGCAGACATCCTCACAAATGCTATACCGTTGGGCTCTACTATACCTAAAAACTTTGATTTCGGACTTCCATTGTCTATAAAATTTCACAACGATTCGATTGATATACTATCTTCGTCTTCAAGTGAACTGAATCGAAACGTTGTGATCCTCAAAAATTTTATAGACAAAAGTCCGAAATCAGACTTTTGAAAAATCCACCTTGTCTACAAGTTTCAAGCAACAGTTATGGTACCTCAGCTCTCCGACTTTGAAAGTTTTATAGTCGGCTAAATTATATAGCCAGAAACGTGAGACAGGCACATTCGTCAGCCCTGGTATACTCACTGTGTATGTTTCCAGCGCGAGAACTGATTTATTTATCTAATAAAAACAGGCTTAGCAAAAGAACGCTAACCTGAAATCGTACATCAGCCGCAGACATCTCATGTGAAGAGATCGTAAATTATATAAGGTGAGTTTTATTCGTGAAAAAGAGTTTGTTATTTGGAAAAACACACACGCAATAGCTCTAGTAACCGAATTACTGAAACACGATACATACAGCCAACAACTCAAAACCAGTATGTTTCTCCTACTGATTCTGTTTTAGTTGATAGAAGTTACTAGCAGATACTAGCAATCACAATCGATGTTTGCACTGTGAAGTATTCATGCAGCACTAGGGCTGACTTCAAATAGCGAGGGCGATTTACTTACCCATGTTACTAGGTAGACCTTTAGGTAACTAGATATAAATGAGTCACTTTATCAAAAAATTGCCTACGGGTTGTTAATATTCAGTCATCTTAGCTTCTTCCCACAAAACTATATTATCATGAATTAGATTACACTGCCTTTCAACAAGATATCTAAATACCTACAAATAACTCTCAGGTTCAGTTTTACCTCAAAATTAAATTAGTTTTTTATGTTTAAGTATAATGTGTTTGGAGTATGACGTCATCGCGACAGAGGCAATACGACGTTGTGGAGAGCACTTGTGAAAAGCTTGCGCCATTTTACTTAAACCAAGTGCAGGTGCTAACAGCTTTCCAAATAACAGCAATAAATAACATCCCAAGTGGTGGGCCAAAGTCATAAGAGAGTTTGTCGTCGGAGAACGGAAACTTGAGTCTACTCGGTGGCTGGTCTCTGAGGAAAATTAGGAAATTGAGAAAAATTGGCGAACAGTTACATCATAAGGATACATTTTTTACTGAACGTTCATTATCACAGGTAACATTAACTATTCTTTAACTGGAAATGTAAACAATTAGCTGTATCACTATATTCATACTAAAAATATCATAACAAAAATAGGATCACAATGCGATTTTCATGTACTGCCTTGCGATAAAATAGTTCGTTGTGATACAGAAATATCTCCCATTTTACATTACTTAAGAAATTTTGTCTGTGATAGATCTAAGATTTAGATTAGTTGGTGCGGTTTTCTAAGTTATTAAGTTGTCATTCCGCCAGCTCCAGACTTCTGTTTGACTTCCAAGATATATTGCCTTTTTCGAAAATACCGTAATGACACTTGAACCAGAACGTTGTTTAAATAACGATGATTTAAATATAAATCGAAACACGTCTCTGAAAGAGAGTTTTACTAGTAAAGCTTTTGTCTTGGACACACCATTTTTTATCTTTATAATTATTTTAGAATTATTTCGAACTCGTTTTATATTTTAGCAGTGCTCGGAATGGGAGATAACAGAGAATGCTACTTCGTACTCCCATTTTGTCAGAATGACTGTTTCACAACAATTTCGAATGATGTGGTGTATTTAATCGTCTCTATGTGAAAACATAACATTAATGAAAACAACAAACAACAGTTGGAGATGGAAGGCTTATAAACATTTCCATTTCATCGTTAGGTAAAACTGACAAGGGTTAACACCTAAAAACTTGGGAGCGGAAATCCACGACGGGACACGGAGTGCACCGTACTAGTTTTTATTCAAGTTTATGACATTCTAGGATTAGAGTTTAAAACAAACTATACGATTTAATATGGTAATCCAGTTGCTGTCTCTGGGAAAGTTTTTTAATTTGTACAAGTCGTCCGCGAAGCAAGAACTTTCCGGAAAATTTGAATTTTTATTCCGGGGATGCCCGAATCCAATCGCGCAGACCGCTTTAATGAGTTCTGACGAGAGCCCAGAAGATTGAAGGAAGGGATATAATAAAATGCATAGTTCAGTCACTCCATGATCTCTACTCCCGACAAATCAGACAGCCTCAAAGGTTTTATAACACGTTCTGCTCAGAACTAGTATTGCCTACAAATAACCGTTATAAAGTTGTGAGAGAGCTTTTAAATTGGTAAACAAGAACGAACCTCAAGGAATTATATTTATATTATTTAGATATAATACTCTTCTCCACATAATTTCCATCGTTTTTTCTTGGACTTCGAAGTGCGGTTAATATTCTGCGTATTCGAATCCTCATGTTCGCTGTAACATGGCAAAATGCAAGAACTTGAATCGTAAAACGTAAATTCTTTTATCTACCTAGAACTAACAGATAGAATATAAGTTTGATTTCAGGCAAATTTAAATTCTTAATTAATGCTTTTCATACTTTGAGAATATACAGAACACAGCATTCAACGGGAATCAAAATAACTAAAACAATGACAATCTAAATTTTGAACTATATTTAGTATGCCAAACAGAAAAAAGTTTGAGTTTGTTCAGGCTGCAGAGCCGATACTCGTTCAGGACATTGAATGAATAAATGAGAAGCAGGGTGTCCGAAGAATACTTCATCGATGCATACATCTCCTAGTGGGCCTCTTTTTGCCTCCATGAGTATTATATCTCAAGACCCACCTTCTTTGCAAAGGGGATCATAGCACTATACCCTGTAAATATTGCGGCCAGTATAGGCTGTCTGTGGTACCCCAAGGGACCACAGCAACATAATAGGTATGATAGATGATTCTTATTCACCGAAACGTGGAAACGTGTGCATTTTAAGTCATTGTGGCAAAACCCAACATTCTATACATTGTAAGACTCGTAACATGTTGATAACAAATGTGACCACCCAAAAATTAATTTACAACTTCACTCACCACGCAGCCACCACAGTTATTACTCCAAATACGTTATTGCGTTAGAAGATTCGTGTTCTGTGATAATTTTAATAGTTGTCATATCTAGTGGCATTTCCGTAATTGTCACTCATTTGAGGTTCCCGATCCTGTTCCCAGTAGCCCATAGCTTTCGTTCCACGTGCCCAGGAGTGCATCCGACATAACGTTTTCAGACATTATGCTCTACCTGCTGCTTCCAAATCATCCTGTACCCCAGGGTAACTCCCAGATATTTATCTAATTGAGACGGTGAAAGAAAGAAGGTCACTTACTAAGTTGTAGTTGGGATGTACTTGATACTTTTGAATGACTAATATACTCTCATTATTATACTGAGCGTTTAATTGGATCTATAAAATTAAATTTTGTCACAATATCCTTGCTAAGATTCTCAATCATATCCATAAAAAAAGTTTAAACTCCAATGAGACAGTAATATCGTAAGTTTCCTGGCAAATCTATCAAATAACTCTCAATCCCTATGCCAAGGTGCATGCATCTGATAGAGTCGTTCGGTGTCTTTAGCAATCCTTCTTCACTTTTTACACCCCCTTTTATTTTACGTTTGCATATTTTACTGCCAATCCTAACCCTTTTTTAGTAACCATAAAAGAATATCATAAAAAACAAACAAAGCACAACCAAGGTAGTTATTACCTACCATTAATCTTTAAAAAGAGCGCGGTGTGCCTCGTACTGCCCTACCCAGGGGCGTATCCAGGTTAATTTTAATTGAATGAAAACGCATATGGAGATGGCGCCTGGTTTGTAGTCCAAGGGCTGTCAATAATACTGTAACGATAGCTAGGAACATACGTCGCAATCGTTGTGGTTTCACTAAATAAATTGCAAAAGCATACATAAAATTTTAGCCTTATTCACCTATTTTCCGATTGTTTACAGCTCTGTTCGTATTACCAAATATCACTTCAGCTTCAAGTGTGTTGATGAACCCAAGTTCTTATAAATTTTGGAAAACACCGGAAATCATCCAAATTCGTTTTTGAATTACTTTCATGCTGCGATTCACGCCAATTTTTATCATGCCACGTTATCACAGTATTGTAGACACCTTCACCAAATTTTTAATAATTTAAAGAATAGCGAGATCCCGATAAGCTGGCAGACCGACTAAAATAAATAACATGATTTTCCGTCATGCAGATAAAAAGATCGTGTACTTAACGCACAGTTTCAGAAATAAAACTCTTTTTCTTTCAGTGACGCGTTTCGATTGAAATTTAAATCATCGTCGGACTGTCAGAGGATGATTTAAATTTCAATCGAAACGCGTCACTGAAAGAAAAAAAAATGTATTTGTTGTTTTTTATCTGCATGATGGAAATTCATGTTACTTATTTTAGTCTGTCTGCTAGCCTGTCGTGGTCACGCTATTTATTAAATTATTAAAAATTTGGTGAGGGTGTCTACAATACATAAATTGTGGCGTGCAGCGATGAATATAAATCAGAATCTTCATCTTTAGTTTATATGCTTCTAGAGTCTCTAATCACTATCCAAAGTGTCCAAATTTTCATTGTTATCTGCATTATGGAAGAGTTTCACCAAGTAAGAGCGTCTACAATCTACATGAATTTCCATTGTGAAATCATGAGGTAAACAGAGCAGTTTACCGTAACACTGCTTCAATTAAATGGTCGGAACAGTCCTAACCTGACTGACTTTTTGGGAAAACTTTTGCTATTACTGTCACGCCGTAGCCTTTCACGAAGCCGAATAACAACCCAATAATAAATATGACTACCGGACGAGCACAAAGGAAAATTAAACAATTATGACTACGTACAACATTGTGGTTGTGCATAAATCCTTGAGGAGTTGCCTTTGCACAACCGGCCCGCTAGACGAGTTTTTTTTTGCACATACTGTATTAGGAATAGGAAATATTAGCGCTAGTTTTAGGATATTCCTTCTCTGAGCTGATTTTTGTAGATTTAGGCACTCGGCCCAAGTTTTAAAATTACTTCAGTTACTACCAAAGGTAGTATCGGCCTCTGGCGCGGGGTATATACCTTCCATAGCGTCATAGCTCAACGGTAAGCTGTCTGCCTAGAATGCAGGAGGTTGTGGACCCAATCTCCACTGGCGACAAACTTTTCCTTCTAATTTTTTTAATTATGATTTGCTGGCCACTCACGGATTGCAGTATAGTGCGATGAAACTCTGTGATAGTATTAAATTTCTTCACGCAACATATCCACAATCACAGTCCTTCAGTTCAGTTCAGTTCTTGCAAATTAGGGCTTAGGGTGTAATTTACTTGACTGGAGAGTAAATTGGTTTAACTATATTTTGTTTGATATTTTAGAGTAGATTCAATACATATGATTAGTGAGACAACGCTTTTATCTTTGTTTGGCATACCACATTTTTTGTACTGATTCCTTTGAAAAGATAATGTTCCAAACATTTTTACCTCTATAATATGCATTGATCGGTGATACTATCATAACAAAGTATGGGTAATCATCGAGCCAGCTTTGCACTATAACGTCCTGTCCAAAAAGCTTGACTAACATTTGAGACGTAGTTCATGGTTTGAGAATATAAACAATACCTTGAAAGACCATTCTTTTTAGCACAAGTAACACGAAATCTATCCAGCCACTATTTTGCCTTTTCATACACTTAAAGACGACAAAACAAGGCAATCTCAAACAACCCAAAAGTTCTACTTTTCCATCTCTTTCAGAGCGGTACGAAATGCTCGCTCTTTTTGGAGGCTATCCCCCAGGCATATGATTTACAACTACTATTAACCCAAATGGAAACCTTTCCCGACGATAATGAAAGCTCGGTTCCCTCAAAAACTGAGGAATTTATAGAAATACAGCGAGGAAAATGCTCGCAATATTAAGTGACATGAAAAAGCGGTTTTCCTCTTTCGACGCGACCTCGTTGGAAACGAGTCGTGCGTTGACTTTATGACAGCGATATATCGACGGTAAATAGGAAAGAGCTGGCGGCAAGACAAAGCTAACCTATTTAAGCAGTTTGTACACGGGAACGTGGATAGATACAAACGTAGCTTATTTTCTTTTACTTCTCATACCAACCATCGTAATCGTGAGAAATTTTGAGTCCGAGGAATTCTTTCTTTGCTTTCCATGACATTACGAAAAATAATTTCATTCGTTTCTATCGATCTCTGCATTGTCGTCTGTTACTCTGGATCCTTCTATAGCTTTGAAAGTATCGCTCGGGATTTCACTAGGCTACTATTATGTTTTCGTCACAAGTCTAAAAGAAAAACAAACATCAACCAGAGTTATTTTTTGGACCTTTCGGAGGTTCCTTAGAAATTTCTGGAAGTGAAAATTGTCTATAAGCAAAATTAAGGAGTGGAAACTAAAAACTGGAAATTTAATTAAGTTTTGCTAAGATTTTGCTAGATTCTGATAATAAAATCGAAACTAACTGAATTTACTAGTTATTTTGATGGATGTACTAGGGTTTGAAAAGTATTTAAGGACTCTGCAATACTATTATAGTTAGATCAAATAAATACTACCTAAGAACATGTCATAGACCGACGCTGATATGTAGCCTGACAAATCACGTAGTTTTTTAATCTATGCTCTCCACTCTATGGAAATGCAGGTTTTTTCTGTAGCCTGGCGGTCTAACTGCATAGTATGGTTGGCATATACGTAACCAAGTCAAAGGTGTGATAGCAGTGTCAACACTTATCTCCAAGTATTGCGCATAGTGGTGCTGCCCATTGACACACTTCGAAGTCAAGGTCCTTATACAGTGACTGTCTTGAAACAATGACCGTTATCCCTTACAAAATCGGTCCACAAGGATTTTCATAGGTATAGATGCTGCGTCCCGGATACAAAATTTCACTCTGAGTGACGATGATCTCGGCAAGACCAATAATCCAATAGTAAGGTATGAACTGTCACAAAACAGATTATCTTATTACCAGAACCCTGATGTAGTTAAGGAGTGATAGGCCGACAAAGCAATTATTGGAATATCAAGGACATGTTGCTGAACAGGCGTAGTTGCATCTCATTGGAATCGGGACTAATACATGATAGATTTAGGCACTGATTGACATACCCTTGTATATAGGTCATCCTCCGTCTGGTGTGATGGTGGATTAGCGATAATCTAATATTAATGAGTACTTGACATCAAAATTACTTGTTACATAAGTTCATACAGAGTGACCCAAGCCTTAGGAAATCGAACATTCAGCACTATCATTACAAATAGGTGGTTTTTATAGATAGCCTCACGCAAAGGCAGACAGCCTATCGCGCTTCATAAGCTGTGCGAGAGGATAAACGTTTATTCACTCACTCTACTCTAGTGTTCGCTGTAAGTCCTGGTTACTTTTGGCATTATTATGCGAGACAGCTTGGACAAACAGCTGCCATGGTAATATCTATAGAGATAGGTAGTCACGCTTCTTCGATGTTCCAGGCTTCAGAGGTCCTTTGCGCGGATGACGTCTATTTTTCATTTGGTTTTGAAATTGACTGCAATTGAATACTAAACAGGCGAGTGACGTAAATCTTTCTGATGCTGACTATGCAAAACAAATTATCACGTTGCTACACATAAAAATATGTATGCTGTTCTGGATTGTTACACTGCTTTCCTCAAAATAATGCATTGATATGTGGCTCTTATTGGAGATCTGGATCAGTCCTACGACTACCAATCGAACAATACTTAATTCCAGCTCTTGATCAGCAACTTGAAGCAGTGTACTTAAAAATGTAACGATCAGAACAATTAATTCGAATGAGCTAAAGTTTAGTATTCGTGCAGTTGTCTCAATGGAAAAATAAGCCATATAAAATATCGCATGGAGCATAATTCATAAAGAGCTTAGGAAAAATGGTGAATTCGCAACTAAACATACCTATGTACTTTCAACAATTTTGAAACAATGATAAATTTAATGCCGGCTACATCAACTATTAATCATCAGTTGTCCGCTGTCATGGATTAGAAGTAAAAAGTATAAGCTAGTGAATAATGAGTGTAATATAATTATTCACGTCGAGTTCAAAACCTTGTCGATTGAAGCATAACAAACCATACGATGGATGTATAGTCCAGAGACGTACTGTAACTGTAATTTTCCCATGACAGTATTTGACAGTGGTGATAAACTATAAAATGCTGGTCTTTTGCTATTTATTTTTCCCATTTCCATTGAGGCCTTGGATTCAAAGATTCCCCTGCTCGTTGGCAAAGGTGGCCATATTAAGTTCCATGTTTGTTTGGTTTTGGGATAACTACTTTATCAGGATCGATTTTTTTTTCAAAGCCAGTTACATTGTCTGCCGCAGGATAACAAACTCTGCGATGTACGTATGTGGTACAACTGACAGTAGTGATAAACTATAAAAATCGAGGCTTTCTATTGTTCCTTAATTTTCGTGCTTGGTTCTCGGTGAGCGTTGGATTCAGAAATATACCTTCATGTTTGCTCGTCCAGCTAGAGTGGTCATATTGAGTTCCATGTTTGCTTGGTTAAGGGATAGGATAGACATAGTCCCCTATATACTCACGAAGTGTGTTTTTGTTTAGCGCAAGACAATGTGGCCTGTGACGATTTGACACTACTCGAGCTTGTGGTATCGCTCTCAAAATTGTTAAAACGAGCGTGTTTGCAAAGCATAGAGGTTGAAAAACACTATAGAATGGAAAAATCTTCAATGCTCAAGTGTATCCACCTTAAAAGTCTTAGACAACTTTCAAATGCCTTTTCATCATAAAATACCTTGGTTAAAAAACAATATATCAACATATACAATCATGAAGCTTACACTTAGTGGAAATATATTCAATTTGAGCTTGCCTATGTCCTCTAAAAGCTTCACAAAAACACTAAATCCTAGTTTTGATAAGAAGTTATCGGTTAACGTATAAACCACATCGGGTGGAATGTATAGGTCAAATTTGCAGGGAAGTTTGGTGCACAGGACTGGTAGAAGTTTCTCTAGATTTCTTTCAGATTAGTTCATATCTTTCCGAATACGAAAGTGATAGGTATCCACGTAATATTTTTTAGAGCTCAGATCCGTCCACTCAACATAAGAGGGCCGGACAACTGACACTGCACACGCCACTATACCTTCTTCGCATCTTTGACATAAAATACCCAAGGCAAACATTGAAAAACACGATACCTTTGAGTCCTTTGTGTCGCTACGTACAAAAGTCTATTGACACGAACCGATATCTTTGAAACTAGATGGAGAGAAGATTAAACATATCTTTTATCTAAGGTGAAGCTGAACTAAAATTCGACTTATACTTGTGAAGTGTTGTGTCCACATAGATATTGATGACGGTAGAGTTTTATAAATTGAGAGCATTTCTAGTCTAGCAGTAATTTTTTTGAGAATTATAATGGACATGGAATCTGTTTTTGGGGAATGATTGCTCGAAAAGAAAGAATTTAATATTTTAACTGTACCCAGTCTTTTTATATATGTAATATGCTCATACGTATTTAAAAACAAAAATAAATTCAGAAATATATGTGATATTTACGAAATGAATACCAGAAAGAAAATTTGTATGTTCCATATAGGAGATATAATCTAGGTTATAATTCCCCAAATTGTTTAGGCCTGAAGATGTATATCAGACCACCATCATATATGAAAGATTCTAGTAGTATAAGAATATTTAATAACCTTAAAGTAATGCTATTCGAGCTATGCATTTATAAACTAGATTATTTCTTGTACGATGACGTGTTTTATCACCTAGTACTTTTTTCCTTTTTTGATGTGATTATATAATGGTTTTATGTCTTGTTCTGTCACCCATATTCATTACTGTTGTTTGAAACTTGTAGACAAGGTGGATTTATCAAAAGTTCGATTTCGGACTTCCATTGTCTATCAAATTTTGAGTATCACGACGTTTCGATTGATGTGCTATCTTCAATCGTCTTCAGGTGAACTGAATATTAATTTGTTTAAACACTACATTCTAATTTTTATTTTTTTGTGTCAGTATTCTAATACAATATGTAATTTGTCGACTGGAAAATAAGTATTATTATTATTATCATTATTATTATTATTATCATTATCATAAATATTTTGAGTGGTATCCAGATTTCATTTTTATTCAGAAGTTGCTGATAAGTAAAGGACTGCTTTTGACTTTGCGCACAACTGTAATCCTACAAATGTAATTGCGATACATTTTCAATATATATTAAATCCCTGTTCCTTTATTGGAGGAAACATTCTGAGCGGATTTGAATCGGTTGAAACTCATGCTAAGCCTAATTAAATCCGAGTATGTATCAAAATACAAATGTCGCGATTTTCTTTGCATCATAGATATACATGACAACGAATGACCAGAGTCCAAGATATCGGTTCTACAGTAGGTTAGTAAAAGGCATGTTAGGTTCTGATTTCATCATCCTGAGAAATGATCATATTGATATTAAGCCAATTTATATAGCTTCATTCTTTAAATCATGTACTGTAGGTGGTCATGTACCCGACATTGAATACGGTTCTCCATCGTCCATTTATACAGATCGTAATCGAGACAATAACCTTTCACGACGAACAATCCCCAAATCCTGCACGTTTCCACCTGCATTCAAGACGATCTGAGAATCTCACTTATAACATAAAAGCTTTTTCGCATATACCCGCACCGTCGGTAATGGGTGGATGCCACTACTAGCGCCACGGCTTGAATTATTATTACATCATTTATATGCAATGCCAGTCTATGCGCGCAGTATGCAGTTCAAATTGCGCTGATTATTGTGACTATCTAGACTATGATTAACGAGGTATTAACTCCGGGCTGAACGGCGCTGTACCGTGTTGGAGAGAGGAAAATGCCAGGCATTGTCTTGGTAATGCTATAGGGGTGTGTGTCTCGGTATGTGTGTCGACATGATATTTGAATTTGCATACCAGAAAATCGGTCCGATGATATGGCGGAGTTTAGAAAATACGTGTGGTGACTAGTTTGTGAAAGTATTTTATAATCTGAATAGTTGTCTGATATTGCCCAGATTATTATTATTGTGAAAACATAAATCTTTGACAGCAAACGTTTGCATTCGTATAGATCAAATGTTTTCGGTTCATAATTATATGGTCTCTAAGGGTACAGTTGCTTGAAACTTGTAGACAAGGTGGATTTTTCAAAAGTTTGATTTCGGACTTCCACTGTCTATAAAATTTTTGAGTATCACAACGTTTCGATTGACATACTATCTTCAATCGTCTTCAGGTGAACAATTCACTGGATTCCCTATTCCCGAAAGCATCAGGCACTAAGGAGATTAATGAAGTTGAATGATATATCTAAGAGCAAGATCTCGACAAAAATAGATGTTCACTAAAATGTTGGGAAGCAAATGAAAAAAGGATTATCCTAAATTATCAAACCTAGCGAGACAAGTCCTCGGTATTCCCGCGGCCTCCACTTCTTCACCTAAACAACATCCATCTACTTGGTTATAGTAGCAATCTTATTAAGGAAAAGCTCTCGCTGATTTATTTTGTCAAACAGAGTATTCGGTACCTGAGATAGGCTGCCCTTCAACATCTCAACGCATTTACTACCATGTTTTGAAAAATATTCACTGATAGCGGTGAGCCATACATATACTTTTTCCGAATTCTCAATTGTAATAATCTAAAAATGGTCATTGTCAAGTGCAGAAACTCATTTTCTTCCAATTCGATGGGAATCTTATGCAATATATATTTATACTACTTTATGTAATTTTCTTTCCAATGCGGATGCCTGTGGAACTTCCATGGTGGCCTTCATCGAATGTTTTAAGAGGAATGAAGTAGCTTAAGGAATAAAACATCTTAAAACATGAAATATCTTAAGGACATTTTGATGGTGATGGTTAAGGTTTTGTAGGGATCTCCCTTATGCAGTCGCCAAAAAACATTTCCCCTAAGGCAGACACAAGAAAGGAAAAAATAATTTGATAGAAAAATAGCTAGACAGGATAAATAATATGGTAGATTTGAGAGTTCTAGATTTGTATCCATGATAGGAACTAGTTAGCTAGTTGGCAAGTAACCAGGGTAGACTTTCCAGTCAAATCTGACAGTCCGAAGATGGTTTGAGTATAAATCGAAACGCGTCACAAGAAGAAAAAGAGTTTTAATTGTGAAACTGTGTTTTAAATACAAGTTTCTGGGCGGAAGAGAAGCCATGCCATTTCTGTGATGCTAATCCAGCAAAGCCGTCGTTAATAGTCAGAATATAACCTATTGTAATTAAAAAATGTGCTGTAAAAGAATGATGTTCGAATCCCGCTGATTTAATTTTTTCCTGGATTCTCAAACAGTAAAAAATAATTTTGATTTTCAGTGCAGCATTGTTCTGATATACTATCAGAACAATATTGCATCGATCCATGAACGAAATGATATTTATGTATAATCAAACAAAGCCCTTTTAGCACTAGTATACTGCCCTAATAAACCACCCGGCTTTCAGCGACATAAAAAACCGAATACAACAGCGCAAATATTGGCAATACGCAACAAATCGTCACATGCGATACTCGTGTAATTATTTCAGTGCTGTTTCTATTATTTATAGGATTGGAGAATCGCAATATTATTCGTTTGTTTTTTTGCATTGGGCACACATTTTTAAAAGCCGCAGCGTTATATGTCCGCATTAAATGCATGCGCATGGATCAAAATATCAATTAAGTACGTCATTTGAATAGAAAGCAGATTTATAGGCTGGTTTTATAAATATTTACTGAGACTTTAATTTGGTTTCAATATCGTGGCGAGTCATTTCGGATCAAAAGGACTTTGATGGTCATTCACAGCTGGTACTTCAGCCAATAATATTGGTTTTTGATATCGTAAAATGCAGCAATTTTCGCGGAAGTGGATTTATGGCGCATATTTATCAGCAAATAACGTTAAAAGTAATTTCTATGGTATAATTTGTCTTATAATTGAGTTAGCCGCTCTTTGAGGCCAGTGACCAAAGACAAAGACGTTTCGACGGTCTCAGCAGACTTTTTTTACAAGATATACAGCAGTGTCAGCAGATTTAGTATCCTATTTTGTTTCACAGTTGATGCTTTATCTGAATATATGTTGACATATAACAGCCTAACGTAATTTTGGTTGTGTCTTGAGCAGCTTGCTTATTATTATCAAAACAGAAATGTTACCGTCGCTGTTCTCCATGAACACAGTGGAATGTTATAGCAGCTTTCCTTGTTTTGATTTATTTTTAAGTCATTAATTGACTGATCTATAACAACCTGCTGTGATTTTAGCACTGTCTCGAGCAGTTTGGTTCTCATCAAAGCAGAATACTCGGCCTCCCTCTTCCCCATAAATGCTATAGTGAAATTTAATAGCAGCTTCCATGCCATAAAGCCTTTCATATCATTAGTGCACCTCTACCTGGGACAAAGAGCGTCATATGATTACAGGCTGCATAGGATGTGGCGTTAGAGTGCCGACAATGACGATGCTATAAGGTATAAGCAATTGGATTTGCGCGCGGAATTTCCTCGAAGTGTCACATCTCATACAGGATTATAGGAATTCGGGAGGAATGTTATTCAAGTGGAAGGCGTAACTATTCTCGTAGTACGGATTTATGTAAATTAACAATTTTGTATGACTTCCAGGTCAATTCATCACTGATACTACTAGTTGTCCATTAATGAAGCATATCAAAATAGGTTATGATTGTTGTAAATGGCTCACCGATTTGAGTGATGTTAAAAGCTAATTCGACCCTTGATTTTTTTCGGGATAACTTTGTGTAAGACATGGTGATTAACTAAATTCTAGGACGACATGATTATTGTTGTGGTTGTACGTTTTAGCCAAAGTGGATCATCAATCAATCAAGCGTTCCTCATAAACGCCTATTGCATTATAGTCGGCTGTTATCCTGAGTTTTGTACAAGGTGATAGAATATAATTTTCAGGAATAATCATAGAGATAGGATTTCCTGTAATTTTACGTTACTAGGAATTCAATAGTGTTGTACTATAAGTACACACAGCTGGAGCAGAATTTGACAGAAAATTTTCTATTTGAATTCAACGCGCTCATTTTTCCAGATAAAGGAACGACTTTGCTTGCAAGTGATGAGAAGATTGGTTCTATTCTCGTGCTAAGCCATTCTTTAAGTCTTTGGTACCAAATTTTAGTCATTGTCACATGAATACTGACATTTTATTATTCATCCAGGATGTCTTTTTTCATCATTTTGATAACCAAAATATCAAACATGACATCTCAAGAGCTTACATCTATAATTTGCACAAAAAATGTTTGCAATATGTTTGAAATCGAGCGCTCCAAACTAGATATTGTAGCAGTGTACATGAGCATATTTCTACCGTTAATACAAGCGCTTTGCGACAATACCTAAAAAAAAAATATCATAAAATGAAAATATGGCTCCACGTGAACATAGAACCATTCTTTCTTTATCATTTGCCAAGAAAAGTCGTTCCATTATCTTTAAAAAATGAGCGCTGGAAACAAAATATTGGAAACCTATGCAAAACGCCTCTTATTCTAGGTAGAGTATCCTTTTAAAAGCGGTGAAAGAGTTTAACCAAGTAACAACATATACCGAATGGTCCACTTAACAAAAAAACATTTTGAATAAACATAGCATGGAATTTCAACTAATTAGGAATTCGTCAGTTAGTTCAAAATCATTACAGATTATTTTTGAATTTGCAATGCTTTCCGTCTGAGTTGAAGGTGTTATAGCGTCATGCTTCCTTAGTAATAATCGAATAAAAAAAGTTACATACAGTCCAAGCCATCTCTGGTTTAAGACCAATATTTTCTGCGCATCCTAAAACTTCATTGTGTGTAGTATAGTAATAATATGGTACAATGAGACATTTATATTTATTTACGAGGTTCGATCAATAAGTACGCAAGCCAGGAATTGAATCTCAGTTGTTTATTACTCATTCTTTTCATTTTTAAAAATAATCACTTTCAATTCAATCACACACACGATCACTGAAATATTACCTCGCTAAGATCTACCCATTTTAATCGCAAATAAATCTAATTACAATTCCCAATTCCTTGCAGAAAATCATTCAATGTGGTGATAAAATACTATTTTTTCGCCTATGAAAATAGCGTGACAATTTTGTTTTGTCAACCAGCCACCATTGAAATATTCATAGACCGAAAAAAATCAGACATATTTTCGACTTTAACTTGGACCAAATTTTTCCTTAAATAATAAGGAAAAGAGAAATTTGAGCATAGACAATTTCTGTGTTCTTATAGAAGGATAGGTGGAAAGTAAAATCGGTTAATTTGAATTTCAAAGTTAAGGACTTTATCTTGATCATTCATTTTATGGTCCGACGTATTCATGAACCACTCATATTCAAGATGGTAAGTTACTCATGATTTGGTGTTTGCAATAAGTTAAAATCTAAATTCTGAATCCAGCGTACCGAATTCGTGGTCATTCATTATGAAGTTATTACTATTCAGATGATTAAAAATACTCAGACTTTTCCGATCACGCTTATTTGTTTAGTATCCTGTTTACTGTACAAGCAAATTTTGGTGTCTAGGAACTAAAATAGTATATAGAGCACATTATATAAGTTTGTTTGTCAGGCACCTTATCAGCCATGTTGAAATATAAGTATACGTTGTAAATTTATTTCAGATTTTAATTTTAACTTCGTTAATTAACGGTATCTATAGCAATGATGAAGCTCAAATTAATTACACGAATGGCGTAATCTCGTTTACTACCCATTCAAAGAGATGCGATTCAGTTTCTCCCAATTTGCAGCTCTTTCAAAGCATTGAACTCCTTTTCGCTAACAGAATCATGAGCGTAGGGCAATCTATTTCAGTTTTATGAAAAAAATTAGTGATGTTTGCAACAAAGAAAAGTAATGATTGCATTAGATGAGGGATTTAAATGCGACCTTTGGCAAAATTCACCCTAATTAAGACGTTATTATTATTATTATTATATGCTGTAAAAAGCTGGACACTTTGGAACTGACATCAACTGTAGAACATTTTTATCATATTAATCATCCATTACACTTTTATATAATATATAATTCCATCTATATTGCTTGATGACAAAGGAACCCAAGGTACCGAAATGCTAGTAAAGTTATTTTAGTTGCATGTGATTTATTTCAAAGGCCAGGACATGCTAGATGAATTAGGATGTTGTATTAGATAGTTTTACAGCAATGTTTTAAATCCAAATACGAGTTACAGTGCATCAACCTCTATTACTACTATCTCTGTGCTATCCATTCAATCGAGTGAAGTCTATAACCAGTAAAATCTGGCTGTATCTGTAAACAATGCAGAGCTAGCAGGTGCCAGGTCCATCCTTAGTATTAGTCAGATTGGCGGCCCATTACATTAGAGCAAGGTGTGTATGATGAGGAACAGGTGGAACTGTCAGGCACCAGTGCAGTCGACAGGGCAGTAGATGGAGGCTAATAGAAAAAAATCGTAAAATAGTATTGGGATACATAACATAAAATTCAAAGCATGTTCTTCACAGGGATCAGCCTGAGACCCATGATAGGTACACTACTACATTTTGAGAACTTCACTTTTAACGCAGTGGGTGGCATTCACAGTTTTGCGAATGACAGTACTATGGACAAATTAATTTACTAATAGTAGAAGACCGATCCTCAATAGAGGCCGCATACAGTTGAAGCTGAGAAGATTAGTTGTGATTTCCTTCCTGTAGGAAGCTCCGGATTGACTTTGAAGTTTATACAGCAGAAGGTATGATAATGAAAATTCTCTATTATCCATTCCACATAAAATATTACTTGGACTCGTCATAAAAAGAACAAGATAAACAACATACCCAAAGTGTCGCGGCAATACTGGTCGCCAATTTGTGAATTAACAGATTTATTCAACAGTGCAATCGTAAAAATGTTTACGAATGACAAATTATGTCGCTTTAAATCAGTTCACCCTTGTTTACAGACTTACAGATCATCACATCATCATCATCATCATGGTAAGGGACCATCTATAGCCGCTGTCTGCAATCCAAGGTGTTAGGTCCAGCGATTTTGAAAGACGTTAATGGACATCGGTACTTGTTTTGATACTTGCAGCACAATTTCTATCATACACTTACTTGGGATAGGAAATGGCAATATTTTATATTAGCTGGAGAGCTTTTTATATGTCCTGCCCTATCCGTATCCCTATGTTTGGATATAACAATTTTTTTTTCAATAAAAATATCTCGTTTGCATTTCTTGACATATTCCAAACAGCAAGCTATATTTTAGTATATATCGTAAAACGACATCTGTTGCTTGTAAATTAATGTCCACTTTTAACATAAGTGAGTAATAATTCAGCTTGAAAATTGAATATCAATTATTTGGACATCTAATAGTGATTTCTTTACTGACCAAATACACTGTAATAAGAGACATAGTCTGAAATTCTCAAGAAAAAATGCTATTCACAGGAATGTACCTGACAAAGTCATTTCAGATGAGTTGAGAGATTTATTTTTGTAGCTCAGTTGACGGAGGCGTCTGCACTTAGACTTCCGCCTTAACCTTCTGGATTATAGAACCAAACTAGATCACCCTTGACGATTTTTGGCTATTTTATATATTACTATATTTTGGATATTTGGCTTTAGCCCGTATCTGGATTCAATTCCGTTATTATCTAATGGGATATTGTTTATAGCAGACTCATTACATCTCAAAGGGTCACATAACCATACACACAAACTATAGAGGCTGTTTCAGGCAATGGACCATCAATAGATATTCAAAAATGTTTCAGTTCGGATGGATCTATGAATATCTTTGGAAGCACTTTCTTTCTATCAAGTTCCGTGCGCCACTGTATGGTACTGCTGGACCAACAAGATAACGTTCGCCGAAACCACCTGCTCGTCGCCGCCGCCGTCGTCGCGCCGGGTCGTAATCATAGCCCTCTAGACTGAGGTTTACCCATAAAAGACGACCGCAACCGAGAAAGGATAATTGATGATGGCGGATCGCGATTTCACCTGCCGAGAAGGTTTTTTGTGTCTTATTTTATAAGGAATACCAAAATGAAACAATATTGCTAGAGAACATAGCATAACAGTAACGTTTATGGAATAAAAGTTGGGATCAGTGGACTTCCATACGTTTATTCTATCATTAAAGGGAAGAAACATAGTAAAGCTTATAGTTAATTGAATGCTGAATTTAATGATCGTAAAATAGGAAATTTGAAATTGACGAACACTTGCGTATTAACACTCATACATCTCACCAAGTATTTTACTGTCGGAGGACTAAGAGAGATTCGAGAAATAGGGAAAAATAGATAAAAGCAAAATCCGTTTGTTATTCCGTTAGACTCAGCAAAAGTAGGGTTTCTCTCTGTTGTCGGAAATTTATTAACATTACTGGATTCGTACGGAAAGTAGCATAGCTTACTGTTTATAAATTACTAGATAAGATGACTGTGGGTTGAAACGGAAACAGCATAACTGCCAATATGTCCATGGGAATGGAAGTGACATAATATATAACTTCGGGTAGGGTTGCACTGTTTGCAAAATGTTCGAAAAGAAAGACTCATATTTGTGGACTAATTAAATTCCTGAAGAAAATATCCGTGAATGTGGTATCACTACGCTACATATTATGTACATCATAATATGTAGAGTATATTCCTCATTTTGGTTTACTCTTAACAAATACATAATCAATAATAACAGCAGTAGGGATAAATACTATTTCCAATCAAATGCCGGCGTTCGCCACATATTTTTCTTGTTACTATATTTTGCCAGATTTTTTATTACATAATTGATACTGCTTAGGTTGGATTGATAGTAGGAGTCCAATTTGAAAATTCATCCAAATGTATAGCTACTAAGTACTACTACCTTTGTCGGTTGGCTAGCTTCAATATTGATATCTTAATCCTAAATATTATTACATCGGTGTTATCTCTATTGAGTTCAAGTTTGTTCATGATGTACCATTTTGACTACTTTTTCCAAAACCTGCCCTACTATTGTCACTTATCAGTATAATTGTATCATCAGCATAGCCTTTAAGAGTGAAGTTCATTATTTGTTTCACACTATTATTAAGATCGTCAATACAAATAATGACAAATAATATGGGGCCTAATAAACATCCCCGTGATATTCGCACGTTAGTGCAAATTATGTCGCGTTTAACGAAAAAGCCATTTTTTTGTAGTTACCCGCTGCTGCCAATTTCTGATGTGAGACCTAACGAAGTCATATGCTTTAGAAGAGTCGAATAATAGTCCAATTAAAAATTGTATTAACTTGGAACGAAATATTTTGTTTGACATAAACTGCAGCACCACCATGAATGATGTCCTTCTTCCCTACTGAAACTTGCCCTGTATGCTCTTCTGATTTTCAAAGTTCAGTGCACACAAAACTTGAAGAATGGGTTTCCTTACACCACTAAGTTCAGTTTATACATACTGTTTCCCATAGATTGAACATTTTAGTAATACTGTAATACTTACGAAACATGTTCTCTGTTCCAGGTTCTTCAGTAATGTTAGTGTTGTCTGGTTTGTTAGGTTGACCTTTATTCAGTCGAAGTTTCTTGTTGGTAGCTTATTGTTATTATCTTATTAATGATAATTTATCTTTGTATTGTTTTTCATCTCAGAGGGTTCTTCATCAGATTGTAGTTTTATTTTCGAGGAACATATTCACTTTATACTCGGTAATAGTATTAATAACTTTTTATGAAATTACACGCCATTTCATTCTTCGATCTCCCTTCAAATCACCAGATATTGATTTCCGTTTGATTACAACTTCAGTGAAATCTTCTGTTTTTACTAGGCTTTCTTTAGATATTGCTTAATGTTCTGTTCCTTTTTGAACAGTTTGCCATGCTTCTGGATCCTGGTTTAGATTCACATAATAGTTTGCTAAACTGTTTTGTCCTTCAAATAGGTTTTCTGTATAATTTGTTTATTTTGTTGTTTATATAAGATAATAAGTTGTGCTGGTAAATTACCGAATACATGCAAAATATTAATATGAATGGATTTCAATGTTTTTGCTATCACAAAGTCTGGCATCCATGCTTGAAATACCCTTGAGAAATTCTACGGCTATTATCGTAACGAAAGCGGAAGCTGTGTTCATTAAACTGTAGTCAAATATATGCGTGTAAAAACTCTGGCTCGAGTACCATCGCCGACTATGATTAATAGTCTTTAATTAGAGAATAGGCAAGGGTGAAATGGGGTGGGAAACGCAGGGTTAGGCCAGAGGTGACGTCGGATGAGCACGTCTCTCCCAAAGTTTTGCACACGCCGCGACGTTGCGCCATAGCTGTCTGACTGGAATTCTTTTGGGAGGCTGCAACTTTTGTTATTTGAAAATTAACCATATGAATATTCTGACTTAATTTTTCATGCTTTTTAAGACTACAGAGTAAAAAGAACATAAATGATAGTGATAGTCTTGTTCGTGTCCATATTTCAGTATGTAAAAAAAAATCTAAATACTGAGCTGATCTTAAAATGGATCTTCTGCATGGAAGCTCCTTGAAGCTGTTAAGCAGGGGAGATCGGAGAGGCGAAAAATATCGAACATCGAATGAAAGTAACCTATAAGTAGGTCAACTGTGTATAATCATAGTCAAACTGTATACAAAACGTATGAGTGATTTTTGAGTGAGAAGTCGAAGTACAGAAAGAAGAGCGTTGGAGAAAGTACAGATCTTTGAGGAACAATAGTTAGAGCCAATGCAGTACCTGAGGCTTGAGTCCCCAGATTCTGCCTACAACCCGGCGTAACTGCCACATGGTAGCAATCGCCTTCTTGTACAGAAGGTCGATGTGCCTGTTCCATGACATCCTGCTGTCCAATACCACCCCCAGGTACTTCACTTCGCTGGGTTACATAAAATGTACATGTAACAAAGCTTACTCAAGGTCTGGTTTGCTGTGAGGTCATGTTCAATTTTATCCAATCGTTGGTGAGCTCATTGAGATTTCGAGACCTGAAGTTTCCTACTAGAAAGGACGTAAAGTGATAATTGTTTGTAACCTGTGCATCAGGTATGAATGGAGATATGTATGAAAAGTTAAAGTTATAGTGATTTGTAGAATGAGGTTACGCTACAATTGACAATATTATAACAATATTCAATAAAAGTAAATCTCACTTACTGCGGCCCCCATGATTATGTTGCTTTAGTAATGCAATTCCGACCCTCTTACGACGTTTATGTGGAGCAGTCTCATTATCGCAGTTGATAAATTCGAACATTTAGAGCAGTGACCGAGATATCGGATCTGATAATTTATCGTTGTTATAATTGGTATGTCGTTGATGCAATTAGGGTAAAGATAAAAGCGCAAAAGAATATCCAATTCTCTTTTAACTAGCGTGATTAGTCTTGTAGTCTGCCTGGAAATTGCCAGTTGTCAGCCTGATATGGTTGTAACTATAAAACAGGATGATTTCAGGTGTATTTATTTACTGTACGTCTATGTCTGGATCTGGAATATTTCCAGGTTCGAAATTTGACGATAAGAAAAATAATAGTTTTTCAAACTTCATTTTCATGTGTAGAATAATAATCTTGGTGAATAGTATAACATACCGATAAGAATGGAATGGAAATAATTTGAAAAAAGACGAATTTACTTGTCTCAGTTACCAACGGATCATATATTTAATAACTTGTATCCAATAACGGCTTCTACAGGACCTTAAACCATATCTTATAAACCGTTGAACCGATTTCAATTAAACTTTTACTCTTTCTGAAGCTGCTGTCTAGGTTTTTGGCAGCTTAAAAATACACATGGAGGAAGTAATAAGCCTAGTAGAAAACCTCGGAAAGCGAATGGAAACCGCATCGTAACCTCTTTCCATGAACAGATAAAAACTTCCGGAGCCCGCCTGAAAGGATTTTAAACGAGGTTCCTTGTTTGCGGCATCTCGGGCACAAAGGGAATAAAGTATAGGTCACAAATTCGCCAATAAAGTGTTTGAGTTAGAGATACAAACTGTAATAAAGATCTCGATTAAGTTCCTTGGGAGGGCAGTTCCGATGGAAATTTACAGAGTCTTCGGAAAATGAGTTTGTCGTAGTATTTTTCAGGGATCTTCTGAGGGAACGAATAGCTATAGTTTTCATAGTGACTGTTTATTGAGTATTTAAACACGTTTTGTGGTTCTATGTATCACTCTTACTGTTCCATGGGAAACGAGGGATGGATCAATATCCGAAATCTGTAGATCTACTTGCGTACTTCGAGAGTATAGGTATTTCGAAATACTTTTGGATTACCTGCAAACCTTACGCCCATCCCCTTCCTACCCAAGTTTATTCCCTCCTGCTCCTCCTAATTTTATTTAAGAAATTATCATTCTTGCGATGTCTGTCGACAAGGAAACACAGTAGAGGACTAAACTACTATTCTGGATACAGGTAATCAAAATTGTTGTTATGAGGTAACCAACGCTAGTCGCCACCACAAAAAGTATGATAACCCTTACAAATTGGATTTCACGTCATGTTACAGTTTCATTCCAATATTTCATTCTGAACATACTCTTATTGAATACATAATAGAAATGTGCTTAAAAGTACCTCTAGCTGAGTAATTCTTTAAAACTGCTATATAGGCAGGCGTATCAAAGAAATATATCCCCACTGAAGTATCATCGATATTGAAGGTTTTGGGCTTATATTCCAGAGTAGGAAGATTGGGTTCAACTTAGTCATTGCCTCGAGGAATATAACGACTGTGTCCGTAATATTGGGTATAGTTTACATGGTCATACATGCTTTTTACGTATTATTTGATATAAATATTTCGAATTGGTGGAGCTGTATAAAACATTTTCGCTCCTTCAAGAAAAATTTAGTTCCTAGGCCATTGTATGATCTGCATATTTTCTCGGCTGACACAAAATTTACCAAATGCTGAAAACTAGTGGATCCCATTAGGTATTATTGTGCGATTGAATTAGAATACAATATCAATTAAAAAAAAAAGCTCGGCAGGTATATAGTGGATATATGGAGGTGTGTATGTGTGTATATATTATGTTTATATATGTGAAAACCGCGTGATATGTAACAACAAACAATCAGTGTTTATTATGTGTTCTAGCTCTTACTTCATTGTAAATGCTATAGAATTGTAATGGGCGATTAGCCCTCTGATGGTTGAGTGGAGTAGTCTTGGCTAGACTTCGCCATCAGCCTATGGATTTTCTTTTGTTGTAATTATCTAAGTCCAATAAAAAAGATAGTTTATTATTATTATTATTATTATATTTACATTGAAATTTGGACGTCAGAAATATTTAGTTATTACAAAATAGAGAAAAGTTAATATGCCGTTAATAGGACCCCAACCACTGAACCACTGGAGCTTCACACTATTTTGTATGAACTCACATAATAAGGTTGACCTCGAACATTTAATACAATTGTTATAGTAGACATTAGAATTGTCTAAGATTAAATGTCTAATATCTATTAGTATGCATCATCTACTATGTAGGCTTGTGTGATTCTTTTCATCGGCCATCATCCAGCCACAGAATTCTGAAGTTTTACATTCTTAACAATCCATTAAAAATTTATTGGTTTACTACTTCATCATTGAAAGTTTGAAACAATGAGCGGAAAAATAAGTTTCATTAGTAGCTATTGGAAAAATAAAAAAACAGTAACTGAATGTGAGCCAAATTTAAAAGAATATAGAAATGCCTCGATACTTTCTCTTCGAATATCCAAGGCACAATCTAATTTTTCCTCATAAGGCTTGCAAGGAACATTTACAAATGTACCGCACAGACTTCTAGTAGTGCAAAAGATTCAGAACAAGTATTTTCAACTAATGCTTCTCAATTACAACTTCCAAAGACACACCAGTGGTAAACTAAAACTTTCGCGTTGCCGTGGAAAGTATTTCTCCATCGCAAATTTTTCAGGCAGCTGCTTTCTAAAGCAGAAGTTGTTTAGTTTCGACAAATAAAAGATCGTTAAAACTATAATTGATAGGGTACCATTTCACGTCAATACAAATAGTTCAAAATAACTATATCTACCCTAAAAGTGATTTCATAAGTAATGCTTTAATTGCATTAAAAATATACTATGCTTCTATATTGGATCGAAGCATTATCTCCAAAAACCAAGCCAATGGATTGACAGCATGGTTGGCACGACCACAGCTCTTCAGACAAAAATTCTCCATTCCAGGTCTTATCCTAGGCTTTATACATATTATGACGTAAGATATGTTTGGAAAAGCTGCATCCTATAGTTGATTACCATTTCGCGGCAGTTCTTTCAACACTGGGTAGCGTTTTCTATACCAGCTTTTACTTTAGTTCTTACAACAGGATCAAGCATTTGTAACGGTTCAACCGTTACAAATTTCATTTTATATAGAATGCTGAATTTATATGTAAATATCCTGTATCTATTCTTAGTAATAATCTTCTATTCTTTTTGCTCCGATTTTAATCTGGTTCAATCATAGCTAAATTCAATTTCTCATCTCTATTATTCTTATTAACAGGAAGTCAATCAATCTGTTATTTTGCCCTCTTTCCCTAACTTGTTTTGTGATTCCGATTTGTAATACATATATAAAGCATTTCTGGTGTTCGGAACATGCTGATTCCTTAGTGAGTATTAGATAATTAATTAGGTTCACTAGACATCCAATTTTACTATTAATTTGCATTTTATGCTGAGACACTGTATTAATCAAAGTTGTCCATTCTCGAGATCATTTAATATCTCGATGAGCCTCGTGTTTTATTTTCAGCTTATGTAATAAAAATCATACGAACGATTTTAGGAATTAGACATTATATGTATTTTCATCAATGGCGTACAAAATAATTATTTTTCTTGACTTAACACCATGTATCCTTAGTGCAAAAATTACGTTGTCACGAGCTGCAAAATTCCAGAAATGAGGTCTATCCAGTCCAAAATTATTATTTCTATTATTTCAAAATTTATGCTTCATAGAGATATTGTGATTGAGGGATTACATTATCAATTTAAACATGAGCACCTACATATTATTTTACTGTACTCATAGCTATGTAAGATATTAACCTTATTTTTTTTCTTATGTTTAAATTCATTGCATCTTTGGCTATATATATATTTTATTTTTTTTAATGATTATTGTAGAGACAAAATGTTTCTGATGGCATAAATGAGCAATAAGCTATTCTTTGTAATCGCCGCAAGACGTCAGAAGCATTTTGGACAGAACACGTAATAACGATTGTCCTCCTCCTCTCCAGGCAGAACACACCTTCTGGAGGATCCTTCTGGAGGATCCTTTTTGGAGGAGCCCTTTTCCTTCTAGAGGAATTTTTCTTCTGCATCGTTCTCCTTCAGTTTTTTTTACCGGTCCTTAATGGAACCTTTAATCGGCGCTAACCTGCTTTGCAGCCCTTCCTCCTGGGACCGAACAATGCTGCTCTGTAGGGAATGACCATCGACGCCATGGGACCCTGGGGACCTCAACATGTCCCCAGCCTCAAGATAAGTTTTTTTTCTTTTGTAATGCCTATATTTGGAACAGAGAAATTTTGTTTTTTTCTTTTTTGTTAACAAATTCTCTACATTCAGATTTTGTATGTTTTCTTCCCCAGTCATTTCACCGCATGCCCAGTGACTCACACCCTGACAAGTTTTGTTTCTTTCTCTGAGCTGCTGGTGGCTAGTTAGCCCTCTTCACCCAGTTTTCTTAGGAAACATCTCCGTAATCCAAGTTTGAATGCCTGCAGCGTTTCCTTGAGCCTGCATCTCGCCAGTAGGAATTAAATTATCATTCTGTTTCGTTTACCTGCAAGCAATTATCTCGGTTAGTTACCAGAAATCTCAAACTGAAATACAGCCGTTCTACTTCGCGTTCGAGATCCACCAGACATGATCTTCCCAACTATTTATCCCTCCCCAAACAACATAGGAAGCGGGTGTGAGAGCGCTTATCAACTGTTTCCAACAGCAGAACATTCTATTTCAACCGCAGAATCGAGTCTGAGAGGTAGAGGTAGTTATTTAGGTTCCTATTAATTACTACGTTGAAGTTGAAGTTAAATGGTTTCCGGTTATGATCAATAGACAGGGTAGCTTTTCAATGCTAGAGAGTCCCACATTTCTGTCATGAGGAAAATTGTATAAGATATGTTTTCGTATGTAGGTTATCCAACAAAGGCATGACAAAAAGTCGAGTTTTTTTAATATAAATTTATATACAGTAACTTGCGTAATGTCCTCTATTAAAATTTAATTACCGTTGCGGGGCTGCCAAGTTAAAAAGAATTCAGCAAAAACATTTGGACTGGAAATCATTTTGGATATTGCTCAAAAATGGACCCGTTTAGTGGTGACATCACAAAAATTTCTATGTATAAAATATCGGTTGATGGGAAAACATTTTTGAATAAATTGTAATTGAAAGGTAACTACTTGCAGTAGGCGAAAATTCAAATATTCAAAACTGAAATGCTTGGTAGTGCAATATTTTAGTTTTTCGGATAAGGTAAGCTAATACAGCGGGGTGAAAACTCAGTATCACCTGGTTTTGTCGACAAAATACTGTACGATAATGGTCTTTCTGTAACACTAAGTGCAGGTTAGCATGAAAACTCGAACATACATAGTTGAGTTGAATTTAGCGTAATTATGTTGTATAACTACTTGGAAACTGATCCTTTACAGATTTTCCTAGATAAAATACATGCAACATGCATCACTATAATTAAAATCAGCGAAATATTATGGAAATACCAATATCATCGAGAAACATTTTTCTCCTAAATCTCTAAAGGAACAGGGTCAGCCTTTTCGCTAGACCACACGAGGAAACAGCTATTTAGGAGGTGTAGTACCTGCAGAGAAACTAAAAATTATTAGAGGGTTCAAGACAGCTTAAATTGGTGCTGCAACAGTGTGCAACAAGCTTAAGCGCTGTAGTATTGACAGAGACATTCGGACGGACGGCTCATAAGAAATAAGTCTTTTTCCAAGTGTCGCGATAATCTGTGCCTTCCATTGGTATCTTTATGAAGTGAAATGAACCTGAGATCTTCGACACGGCCTAACAGCAATGGTGAACTGATTAACAGTGAAATCACTTGTTCTTGGTAAACACTATTACGATACCCTGTTATCAACATTATTCAAGTCAAATGCTGATGACTCACTATTATCCATTCCACTGACTGCAACGGTTCAACCGTTCACAACTTTAATTCTATATAGAATGCTGAATTTATATGTAAATATCCTGTATCTATTCTTAGTAATAACCCTCTAATCATTCATATTTCTCCGATTTTAATGTGGTTCAATCATAGCGAAATTCAATGTCCCAGCTCTATTATTCTTATTAGCAGTAAATCAATCAATCTGTTATTTTGCCCTATTTTCCTAACTTGTTTTGTGATTCTGATTTTCAATCCCATGTGTGGTTTTGCACTTGCGCTCTTACTTCGTGCATCGTGTGATCTGGAATCGTAGCACCTGGTATTCATCCCACTCGAACTGTGACCACCGAGACGTTAAGTCTTATTAATCAATGCATGATGCAATAGCGTCTCTTCTTAATTGAAATAACTTGCGTGAACAAAATGCATATATAAATCATTTCTAGGGTTTCGGACCATGCTGATTCCTTAGAAGAACACCCCTTCTGGAGGAGCCTTTTTTCTTCTAGAGGAACCCTTCTTCTTTCTAGAGGAATTTTTTTCTTCTACACCGTTCTTCTTCTTGCTCTCCAGCCTCCTAAGTCCTTAATGGAACCTTTTCTTCGGCGCGAACCTGCCCTTCTTCCTGGAACTGAACAATGCTGCTTTGCAGGGAATGACCATCAACGCCATAGGATTCTGGGGAACTCAAAACGTCCTCAGCTCAAGATACGTTTTTATTTTGTAATGCTAATATATGGCATAAACAGAGACATTTTGTTCTTATTTTTTTTAATAAATTTTTTACACTTAGATCTTATATGTTTTCTTTCTCAAACATTCCACCTCATACCTAGTGACTCACACCCTGTCTCGTCTCGTTTCTCTCTCTGAGCTGGTGGTGGCTAGTTAGCACTCTTCACCCAGTTTTCTTAGGAAAATTGGGCGAAGTAGAGTTATACGAGTCTACGATAAAGAACATCGTCGATTTAAATACCCGATTTCCATTTCAGTCTTGTCTACCAGGCCACGTGCTCTTACACAATCTGAATAGAAATATCAGTTATACTCTTATTACCTGCAGGTAATTATCCTGGGTGGTAAGAGCATCCTATTTCCCGCTCAAGATGCACGAGGCACGATCTTCCCAGTATTTATCCTCGGCTGAGCAGCAACGTGCCGTGGCCTAAGCTCCGCTTATCTGCAGTCCCACAACAACCGAGGAAGCGTGAATCCTCTGCCAGGCGCATGGTACGGCAGGCCCACTCCAAAAGAAATAGGTTCTATGCAATTAGAAGTGGTAATTATCCCCCAGTTCTACAGAGCTGTATTCCAGCTCACGTATACCTAAGGAAAAATCAGTGGTGTGGCTCTAATTATTACATCACGAATTCATAGATATTTTGAATCGAAAAAACCTAGATAGTAGTGACATCAGACTAATCGCTAATCTATATTGGTGTCAAACAGCGAAAATCAGAATCGAAGATCTATTATCCGACGGGGTTGAAATTATGAGAGGCGTTCGTCTGGGCTGTATGTTGTCCTCGCTGTTGTTTAATGTACTCGTATACAGTGAAACCATTTTCCAGGAGGCTCTGACAGTGAGTGAGAAAGGGATGTCCATAAAGGGACAAATATTGAATAACCTTCGTTACGCTGACGATACAGTCCTATTAACAGATAACTTAGACGACCTAGAAACGCTACTACAAAGAGTAAATGATGGTTGCAAACGTTATGGACTTAACATAAATGTAAAGAAGACAAAATACATGATTATTACAAAGCAAAGCAACATCGATGTAAATCTTTCATGCGACAAAACGCCAATCGAAAGAGTTCAACGTTATAAATACTTGGGAACATGGCTAATCAAACACAAGAAATAAAAGTAATTATAGAAATTGCGAGAGCTGCCTTTATAAGCCTTAAGAAATTTCTTTGTAGTAGGAACGTAAATTTGCGGTTAAGAATTCGAATGCTTCGGTGCTGTGTATTTTCAACATCATTATATGGAGCAGAGGCCTGGACACTTAAGCAAGCAGAAATCAGCAAACTAGAAGCGTTGAAAAGATGGTGTTATCGTCGAATTCTACGGTTATCATGGATTGATGAGATTACAAATGTTGAGGTTCTACATCGGATGGGAAAAGAAGAGGAAACAATAAGAACGCTTAAAAGGAAGAAGCTTGAATATTTTGCACATATAGTTAGAGGTCCAAGGTGTAAACTATTGCAAAATATTATTGAAGGTAAAATTAAAGGAAAACGTAGCCAAGGACGGAGAAGAACATCCTGGCTTTAGAGAATGGTTTGGAATGTCCGCCAACCAACTGTTTAGAGTAGCTGTTAATAAAGTCAGGATGGCCATGATGATTGCCAACCTCCGTTAGGAGATGGTACCAGAAGAAGAAGAAGGCTCTAATTAAGAGCGCAGTGATAATAAAATAAATATGTGTTTGAGAGAAACCAGTATTAAAAATATTTACGTTTCTTTGATCAAATTTCATATTGCATATGGTATAATGGTTTGTGGTGGACCAGTGTCTGTTTGAAGGGGGTGAACTTAAACAAATGAAAAGGAAAGTGCATTAAAATTTATGTATTTCATAGCTTTGTTTCCAAGGTACACGTTTTCAGGTTTTTAAGTATATATGTGAAGTATACTTATCATACAGGAAAGAGAAACGACGTAAATGAGAGTCCCCTTGCCAGTAAGCAATGTTATTTGTGAAACTGTGTGTTAATGACACAATCTTTTTGTCTGCATGATGGGAGAGTTTCACCAAGTAAGACCATCTACAATCCACTTGAAAAATGTTTCAATTCTCGTAATGGCAATTGATCTTAGAAACTTATTTATACAATATAACCGAGTGGGCTAGTCATGAATGAACGTGAATAGAAAAAAAATGCATGGCTTCTTTTTTTATTCACATAGATAGATCAGAAATACTCCAAGAGATTCCGCTATCATAGCTTTACAGTACGTAGTATAGTTATAAAGGATAGAAGGTAAATTTAGTCACTGGTAGGGATTGAATCCACATCTCCTGCATTTTGAGCAGGAACTTCAATAATTTTTTCACAGCGTCCCAAGACGAATATTTTCGAATGGGCTCTGAATGGTAGTTTCTCACGCACAATTTTCATTTTTATCCTTTTGAGCTGTTAACTGCTCGAATCTTTGTTCTAAGATCTCTACCTTGTAGCCACTGACGAAGGAAGAATGCCGTGAGAGCAAGTACCTTTTAAAGAGTATTTGCGGAGATACATCACGGATTGAAATGGTTGAAATCATCCTAGAATGTAGGAACAGTGAGTTAGACCATTGTGTCATTCTTTTCTGTTAGATATTACGTGGACAGCTGTTTTGTAATGGAGTTTATTGTTCGTCTAATATTTCAAAATATCCACAAGCAACCAACGGTCTCCACGAATCTTGACCACCGATTCATGTCATGATCCGCCTCTGTGCGGATCGAAGGGTAGCAAGCAATATCGAAGCCCTTGAGGGTGCGCGTGCAAACACCTCGTCTCCGTCGTGAGCCGAGACGTGGCCAGGGGTATCGGCAGATAATAGGGATGCAGCTGTATCTCAACGTTGTACACTGGAATAGTAGATGATTAAGCTCGAATTGTTGACATAGGCGTCCACTACCGGAAGGAAGTACTTGGAGCATCCGTAGATACACGTACTCAACCGAGAAGTTAGTAAGTAAGTTTCTATGATGGAAAGGTATTAACTTGATGGATAGTCCACCAAATAGCACAACGCTACTTTACTTTTTACTTCATGAACAGAGATAATATTATATGTGATATGCCTCGTATAGAACATTTTTAGTAATCATTCAGTGACCTTTTTTTGGTGTTGACCATTGGCTTGAATTTCATTTCAATATTTGTTCAACTTTTGCAAATAGCAGCTTGTATAACCATAAAATATGTCATCCTGTAACATTCGGTATATGTAGTATCAAATGTACTTGTTTCAGGTAATGCTCAAAGCATAACTATATAAAGGCTCAGATAAATATAGAATATCACAGCTATCAGATATCTGCTGTGAGCCTAGATTTGACCTCGACCACGAGAAGCAAAAGAGTCTTTAAACATTTCATGATAACCTGAGGTGTATGCATATGATTCCGCCTTTATTTTCAATGAAAAATACCAGTTTATTTAATTGGAAAATGAAAAAAACAATTTATTCAAAGTATTGGCTATAGCTAGCTATATTTTTCCCCATCTCTCGGGTAAGAGATGAATTCCGCTCCAAGAGAATTTCTCATTCTTCGAGGCCAAAAACGAATCCAACCAAGTTTTGATGCCCTGTTCTGAAGTGAAGCGTATATCAGTAGCGCGTTTTGCATCGATCTAAACAAATGGAAATCAGACGGGGCCAGGTCTGGGCTATAAGGCGGGTGAGGCAAAACTTCCCATCCACTGTTTGCCGAATAGTTTCTAAGTGGTATAGCAATATGAGGCCGAGCGTTATCATGATGGGAAATTATGACTTCGTGTCTGGTTGCATATTCTGGCCGTTCTTCGTTAATTGCTCGCTTCAGTTTGATGACTTGTTGTCGATAGCGTTCCCATGTGATCGTTTTACCCGATTTTAGCAGCTCATAATACAGGATACCCTTCTGATCCCTCCAAATACAAATCATTACTTTGGCGCTATGAATATTTTGCCTTGGCGTTTATTTTGCTGGTTGGTTGGGCCTCATATACGATTTTTTTCGTTTCGGATTATCGTAATGAATCCATTTCTCATCACCAGATACAATTCGTTGCGAAAAACTCTTCTTTTTGTAGCGCTGGAGGAGCATTTTTGACATGCAAGACCGCCTTTTTACATCTCTTGGCGTCAATTTATGTGGTACCCAATTTCCGAGTTTCTGGATGAATCCAAGGCTTACTAATCTTTTGAATTGGAACTTCTAGGATTAAAGAGATACGTCAGCGTATAACTCTGAAAGTCAAAGGTGAATGTAATAATGATTGCGTTGCAGCGAATAATGTCGAATATAGATTTTCACTGGCCTTCTTGTGGGCCTGGACTGTGATAAATTCAAATTGTACACTGAACGATCTTAAGACTCGACTTATGAACATCAGCACTTATTGTTGCTAAAATCTCCACTACATAAACTTTCGTTTGAGTCTTGTATAGCCTCAAGGGGCCAAAGATACTTACCTCATTTTATATTTCTCGAGCTCTAAATGTGAAAGCATAAGATACACAGATCAAATGTCCGATAGCTAACCATAACCTCACAATTTGTATTGGTATCAAGGAACTTTTACTGCGATTAGCATTAATGGATTCTCTTGGATGATAAAAAAAAGGTCAATAAGTTTGCAGATTATTAAAAAAGTACAAGTGATTCCTCCTGATATTTAACAGCAGTAGATAAAGAGGGAAGGTACTGCTACTAGAAACTGGCCTTACCTAATTTTATGACACAAAGACGACCTCTGCTATAATTTTAAATAGCTTACAAGTTATTACACACGTAACTACATTACATTGAAATATATTTTACAACCCTTAGTTTAAGCAAACCTCCTATATTTCACATCATACGTATTATACATTATGGAATTTAACATCATTTCAGTAGATCTAACTAGCTATTTGCTGGGTGCTCATATCTACTAGCTTCAAGAACAACGGTCTGGTTGAGTGCAAGTTTCGCCAAACCGTATCACCCTCTTCAGGATGAATCTAACCAAGGTGTCCAAATCCAAAATCGAGTCTAAAAACATTCCAATCGATGATCTCGTTCCCTCCTTAAATTATTATTCCGACCATCTCTTACACCTGCCCCACCAATCCTTGTTTTCAAAGAGGAATCGTTCAATAAAATGAGATTCCAGTCCCTTATCGGTGTCACGTCATCCTTCCTTCCTATCCCTGAGGATGATCGCCGATAAAGCACGTGCCTACAACTTGAAAAGGGATGCCCTTCTAGGTATTTTTCATTTTCACACTTTGATTCACGGGTGTTGTAGGAATTCTTCTGCAAAATTAATGCTGGAGAAATACAATGCAGGTAATAAGTGTTACACGACGGAGAAAGAGTTGAACCTGCCATGTAAATTATTCAAAATCAATTTGGGAGAAATGATGTAATATCGTTTATAATAAAAATTAACCTTCCTGTTTATTATCTCAGACCCAGAGACTGATGTCAACCAGTGAATAGTTGCAGTTACTTCAAGCTAATAATTTATTTGCACTAGAACTATATATTTAAATACTTATCGTGTACTGGAAAGCGCGAAAACTCCTTGCACAATATATTAGTTATAAACGTCATTCACTCAAGGGTGTGATAGAATCATCAACTCATCTCCAAGTTTCGTCTTCTATGGGGATGCCCATTGGCAGCTTATGAAGTCAAAGGCTCTAACACCTGGACTGCTTTGAAGCGGCAACAGATGTCTCTTACGCCATCTATCAACAAGGGTGAAATTATTTACAGCGACATCCCTTGTTCTTCGTGAACGATATACCGTTATCTCCTAAGCACTATAGCAAAATAGCGATGACTGTAATATCCGAAAAATTTCAGTATCCTTCTTTATATATATCCAGGCTCTCATTCAACGCCTCAGAAAAGTAAATCATCCATCTATAAGATGTATTTCTGTTTACGAGAAAATTGACACAATGACAATAGATTCGCACTATTCCCCTGCAGCAAACAAACATCCGTGTAGATGCAGAGTCGACAAGGGGTCGCGATGGCACTAACAATACCACCATCAATCACAAATGATCCCTCGAAAGATGACGCGACTGTGTCTCCAGGAGATGGTCCCTATATCGTGTGATTTATCGATATTTTAGTGGTCGTAATGTGACTTTTATTACAGCCAGAGCGATATGGCAACTTCCGGAACAGTTTTGTACGAACGAGCGACGAGCGAATTGGAATATAGATGATATCGAATGTATAGTGACGCCAAATCAAAAGGCGGATTGGTGACTGTGCAATATCCTTATCCAAGGTACGCAATAAAAATCCCGTTCGAACGACAGTTTGCAAGAGGGTTAAAATAATGCAAATCTATTTACAGATCCAGGTAAGTAATTGAGTTGCTGCAACGCATTTTGTTTCAGAGTGGCATCCATACTACTGCATTGAAGTTTAGCTAAACAAGTCTGAAAATTGGGTTAATTGCCGTCCCAGTGTCGATTCGTTGAAGCGAACAAGGAACTGTGAAGTTTGCTTCGAAATATGTACAACATGATGAATATTCACTGCTTAGATAATGGAAAGAACCAAATGATGCAATCCTTGAACGACATTAATCGACAAGAAAGTGGAGATCTGTCCGATTTTTCGTATTCAGCGGGCACCGTGACGCTGAATTTGCGATTGATTTTTTTTAATAAGAAATTGAACTAAGCGCTAAAATAACTTTTGGGATATAGTACTGCAATTCCGTTCAGCGTATCGCGTTTTCGTCATTAATTTGTGTCCTTTTATCACAAAGGTTTCTATGCCTACATCTCACTCTAAATAGACATTTGCTGCATTGAGATACTCAGTTAATACAACACAGAAACAGCCAATAAAACTGAAGAAAATATTAAGCATATAAATGAATAAAAATATGATATCACGAGTCTGCACTTTCACAAATTGCTTCATGAACCGAGTTTATTCAATAAAATCATTTTCAAAATTCCAATCATACATAAACAACAACAATCAGAGTGTCGTCTGTCGACAAATGCAATATTAAGTAGAGTAGCCATTGAGGCTAAACTTCGCCGTTTGTACTATGTACAATAAATACATTATTATTATTATTATTATTATTATTATTATTATTATTATTATTATTATTATTATTATTATTATTATTATTATTATTATTATTATTATTATTATTATTATTATTATTATTATTATTATTATTATTATTATTATTATTATTATTATTATTATTATTATTATTATTATTATTATTATTATTATTATTATTATTATTATTATTATTATCATTAAACGGCGGACAGCGTTTGCTAACGACGGCGACGTACAAAAATATTCATGCTCTCACATGAATCGACCATTTCTGGGCTGGCACTATGTATTTTGGCCTCGAGAATACCGGAAATTCATCTTGCAGAATACTTATTTGTGTACTGCATACAATATAGTACTGTGAAGGGTATTTTGGGCAGTAGGGAGTATCTAAGTTTATAAAGTAATCGACTAAATACTGACGTAGACAAATCATACGAGTTTCAATGGCTTGAAAATGAGCAGCAATGACGTACCGTCAATAAACTTTTAATAGGCTTACGAAAAATGAAAGTAAACAAAATTAAATAAGTAAAATAGAGACAACAATGATAATAAAACTATACGCCTAAGAAAATGTTCAAAAATAAATGGAGTAAAACTTACTTGATAAATTGGCACAAAATAAATTCAAATTAAAAGCAATTGCTCGATTGTCCTAGTGTGTAAGACTCGTGAATAAGGATTACGTAGATATCAGAGATGCAAGATGTCAGATCTGAAAAGATCTGAGCAAACAAGTACTTCATTACCGTGTCCAATATAAAGATTGTAGTGTTCATCTTCAACCATCATGACTATATAATTGAATAAAACAGTGATATAACATTTTCAAAACCTAAGATTAATAATGAACAGTGAAATTCTATTTAAAAAATATATTTCGTGTCATCGGTTTAAAGGTGAACTCGCGAAAACCTCAACGAAATATTCTGCTAGGCCAAAAATATTAGGGGTCAACGCGCAAAGCATTTCACCATGGGGAATGAAGTTAGGCGCGCTATTCCAGAGTATTTACCATGGTAAACCAGTGTTGTGCAATCACTTAGATATCAATAACTAAGGGGCAAGTCCACTCTTAGACCTAGCTAAACATGTCAACTCGCGACATATTATTATTCAACATTATTGAACTCTAAGCTGATTAATATCTAAACATTTAATACTTATCCTTCATAAACAATATAATTTAACAGGTAGAATAGATTGCTCCGTGAAATTGACTCACCTTAATATCCCAAGCACCTGAACAGACAAAAGATACTTTCAACAACACTGTATTTTTTCTCACTCTACGACATCGTCTAAGAGCTGAATTTTCGTTAAGAACTTTTCAATGAATCGATTTTTTTGGCCCATTCTGGACCATAACGTGAATTAAATAGTGCTGAGAATGGTATTATGCCTGACCGAGGTTTATATCGGCTCGATGAACACGTGTGAAAATGAATTTCTTTCTGATAACTGATACGCCACTGGCATTTTATGAATGGCTTAGCTCATTTATTAAAACGTCAAAGGGTGCATATTATAACATGAGACCTAAGTCTACGAGGTTTGTTTACACGCAGACTTTAATGAACTACTGAATTTCAGGGCTAGGAGGAATGGAGTTATAACGTGTATCTTAAGTATTTACTTCTTGACGTGTGTTTCAATTTAGGAGATTCCAGACAGATAGGTGGAATATGTGTTTCAATTGTTTTTATTGGTACTGTAACTTGATGTAACTTGATGAAAGCACTGATTGGAATCAAGACCTGCTTGACAGACACCCCGTCAGTATAAATAATGCTTATTATTATTATGATTATAGTTATTACTATTATATCTAATTTGCGTATCAATGTTTAAAAAAATATATTTTGGATTTCTACTGTTCAAGGATAAAGCGATTGGTGAACCCGAAATGTGGAACTCAGATTATTGGGTCCTGGGTCCAGTATTGAAATGAATAGGTGCCACAAACCTATTGTTATCTTTTATAATTCATTTGTCTATGGGTTCCTCTGTCCCTAAGTTTGATGTTTGTAATGCAAAATAGGTTATATTTTTTTAATTCGTCTAAATAATTTGATGAAATGTCCAATGCAAAATAGGTTATATTTCTTAATTTGTCTAAATAATTTGATGAAATGTCCCCAAACCAACACAAAAGTTGATAATTAGAAAGACTAAACGACTGAATAAAAAAGACATAAAATAAGGTCTTTGAAAGTCCTTGGAACAATAAGTATAAACACGATATCTTATTTAAAGAGCCACATCGAAATTTCGTACATTTTTTTATAGATTATCTCACGCAAAGGCAAGTAGCCTATCGCGCTTCATAAGCACTGCCCGAGGATAGATGTACATTCACGTTAACCTATTCAATAACATAATTTAAGCTATATATTATTATTAAGTAAGCTTCAGTGGCGTTTCGGTTGCTTCATTAAGGAAGTGGGGGAAATAAAGATTTCAAATGTTCATGTAATGGAAAAAACAACCATGTAGATTACAGATGCTCCTACTTGGTGGAAATCTTCCATCATGCAGATCAAAAAATTGTGTGATCAACACACAGTTCCACAAATTACCTAAACTGTTTTTATTTCAATGACGCGTTTCAATTTATATTTAAAGCATCGCCGGACTGTCAGATTCAAATATAAATCGAAACGCGTCACTGAAAGAAAAAGAGTTTCATCTGTGAAACTGTGTGTTAATTACACAATCATTTTATCTGCAGAAAAAACAACGTTTGCCTTGAGACAGTCAGTTAATGCCAATGTGATTTTAGTTGTTCAAAATTTGATATTCGTCAATACTGTACTTTGTAGAAGGATACCGAGGCAGCTGAAGTGTCGTTTGAGTTTATTCAACTAACCTTATGGTTCAATTTATTTGCCAGGAATATAGAACAGTTCATCAAAGATGAGCCCACATGAAATAAGTGAGGCTATCTATACAAAAAAAATCTAGATTATCACAGCTAAATACTAGACTATATAAGAATCAAAAATACTCCCAGGCCTTACCAACAGGTCTAAAATTGACTTACTAGTACAACAGGTCAGCAGCGATAGCATAATACAAATATGCTCAAAATAATATTCCACGAACCTGTTAAGCTTATTACTCTTCCAACTGGTTTGGCAATTTTTCCCATCACCGCAACCCCTTACCCAAATGACTCCCCGCATTTTGTATAAAAACATATACCATCAATCACTGTGAACGTTGATGAACCGGACCTAATTCAATCAGTTAAAGGTGGCAACGAGAGCATTACCAAATATCCCATACAGGCCAATCTACGGATAAAATACGGACGCTGCGACAAGATTGAAAACCAGACCCCCTGAAGACTTGATGATGAAAATAACACTGAAGAGCTGTAAAGACTGGTACATAAAACTGTGATCAGTTGAACATTTTGATAGAGTCTCTCATTTCGGGGTCTTCTACGGGGGCAAGGCATTTCAGAAACCCAGGCCCGAGGAGAATCACATCTACCTCTTTCATCCAAAAAAAGCTGTAAATAAGATAAGGCACTTGAGCACACTCAAATATATTTGGAGGAGAGCATGGATCATTTCAAGCAATGACTATGATGAATGTGAATTTCGCAAGTTCGCGACTTCGTCAAGAGCGTACGAGTATTATATTATAAATATTCTGGTATGCAATTATCTAAACAATGAAGTCAAGTTTCCAAGTAGCTCCCATGGATTCATGTTTTTATCTTATTTCATCTGGCTAAGACATCAATAATTTTCTGTTTGCTATCGTTTAGAATTTTTTGGCTACCCTAGTACAGTACTTTCCTCTATTCACGTGAAAGAGCGAGTAAAACGTGGACGTTTTTAGATTTTATAGTTGATTAATAGCTTCATGCCTTGCATTTATATATTCAGTTAAGAGTGTATGACGTCACATAAAATTATATTACGCGGGGACACAACCAACGGGCAGAATATGAAAAAATATATTGAAGTTTTTGAATTGGTATAAAGTGACCTACTACGTGAAATTCGTTTAAAATGAAGTTTTGATTCTAAGCAATTTGGGCCATACATCGCATTTTAAGTAAGTCACAAAATTTTCAAACCCCCGAAACATTTATTAATCACCGACCGAAAAGAATTATAGGAAACTCAAAACATGAAGAATTCAGTTTGAGGACGATCTAACAATTTCCCTTACAATGTGGATAGGTACAATCAATTGAATAAATACATGAAATAGTATTTCGGCATAAGCAGTTATGCTATTTGCTCACCTAGCACGATGTAGTGGTTAAGCCTTTTTGCTGGACAATGGGGTGACAGAAAATCTAACCTCAAATTTATTAGCATAACGCATCTCTATAATAAAATCACAGAAATCATAGATCCACAGGGAAACAAATAATGTAGAAGAAGCACTCGTAGAACAGCGACGTGGCACGCTGCTCCCAAAATAAGTAAAAACTTCAGCAGAAGGCGAGTGTTCAACGACAGTAGCGGCAACAGCAGCCATTGTTATTAAATAAGTGTGAAACGAACTGAAAATAATCGGGAACAGTCTGGTACCGCGTTCAATAAGGACTCTGCGACGACCTGCTGTTACGTCTTGTACTTTTTAAATAAATTTTCGAATGGGATTCCTTTTTAGTCTCTACGCTCACTCAGCTCGATTTTGCCAGCTGTGGATGAATACAAACGTATTTCCCAGTTTTCTGCTTTTGCTTGGTAAGAATAATTAGACTAATTATGTTTTTTTCCATCATTTGTGTAGGAAAATTACTGAGAAAAATAAAATAGTTATATGCGATAGTTGTCATGCATACCAATGAATCTATCTCGGAAATACATTCTCCTCATGGTCCTACACTTCTACAGCCATCTGAGATATCTATTGAATGCACCTAAATATGACCGGCTAGTAAATCGAAGGGACAAAGACAATAAACCATCAATCATAACTTTATAACTATAAAGTTGTATATGTATTGTATATATAATTTATTCAGGTTTAATGTTTTGTATACAAATCGATTTGCAACTACATGTACGCCTTCATCTGTCCTCTGTCATTTTCCTTTTGCTATTATCCATTGCAAATAGCTATAGTAGTTGGAATATGCCCATCATATCGCTTCTCTTTTCGACCTCAAAAAATTTCTCAAACAATCGATTTACTGGTGAGCTTTACCAAATACCAACAATGTTAATTTGATGATACATGATACATTTTCCAAGGATTTCTATGAAAAAAGGTATGAGTCAAGGGCAAATCAATGGCAGGCGTAAACACAAGCAGTTGAACAACGCTAGCTCAATAATCCGCTGTGTTTTATTTTGGAAAAAATTCAACCAAATTACTGCCTAGCAGTCGTCATTATATTTAATTTTCCCAATTTTCACCAATCGTCAGTTTAATTAAAACCATCGTGATATACAGGTGAATAACTCTTCCAGTGCCTGACCATCCGGAAAATTCAATAAATATGTATGCATGCAAAAACAAGGCAGCTTGTTCGGATTTCAACGTTATTAATTTAGTCCGATATTTTCAAAGTGTGCTTTGCATGAGAATGGCCATCCGATTGGCTTTGTGCATGTTTATAAGTTCGATAAAAAAGCTATTTAAATATCGCTGGCGATTATGTGGGCTCTGTGTTTAGCCACAAAGTGATTTTTGGTTAAAGAGCGATTAAACGAGGCGACTGGATTGCAGTATATATTTTCGCAGTATTTTGGAATTTCTCGTTCTACAGCTTATACACACCTGTGTAATGGGCAATGAGGCAACAATGGACGAAAGTATTTATAGGTTAAGCACAAATTTCTCATAAAAGTGAAAAGAAGTTCGAGGCACATAAAAAAGTGAAAAGTTTAAGATGCTGAGTCATTGAGATTTTTTTGAAGGAAGAAACACACCATTGAATGTTCCGTCCTTTCTGGGTTTTAGTATTACATAAACGGTTGTTCTTCCTTAAAATATTTGCTATCCCTTTTTACTGTGATATTAGGAAGCTGATCAATTATTTCATCGCTGATAGAGGATGTTAGCAGCCACACTTTTTATGATGGCTCAGAATGCTAGTAAAATGAGTGTCTGAAGGTTATCGTAAAATTTCCATTTGATTATAGATATTAATCGGTTATAGTTAAGAATCTAAAATGTTTTTGTATATTTCCACAAATGTATTCCAGATTTGAAATTTTTATTTTTCATGTTGGTTTGACGACCATTTGATAAGCATTTGGTTTTTTAATTCAGTTTGATAATTTTACGTTGAACGCTAGGTTTGCTATTTTAACTTAATGATTCTAACATCAATACTAATTATTGTTGGCACACCATTACATAACTATTCTCGTGATAGATATCTTCTAGTCTTTCATTTATTTTTAAATCCGTTTTGCAATTAACATCCTGTAAAACCAAAGCTACTACAGCAACTACAGTCGAATACAAAAGAGTGAACTGATCTTGCGTCGACAGAAAGTTGCTACACTTTAATACTACCAATTAAGAATACAATTCATAGAGTAGGTGACTAGATGTTTCAATTGAGATTCTCATGGAAAAGCGAATTTGTTTCAGTTTCTGAGAAAATGCAGATGTTTTCCAAGCTGCTACCTTCTTTTTTATATTAACTGAGTCTGCGCCATGTATTCGATTTTATGAGCTGCTGAGGACCGACCATATTTACACTAGCAGTATAAAATCATTTTCATCATCATTCAAGAAATCTCGAGGCAGTAATGAAAAGTTAACTTTTTTCTTCAGCACTTTCCCGTAAAGAGTTCGCTGTTCTCTTACTTCCCAATCACCTACTCTAAGGTCCTTATCAATATATGTTTCCCATCTTAGAGCAGGTCTTCCTTTCCGCCTCCTCCCCGGGGGTTACCATTCAATACTTTGCTTGGCCACCCGTGTTCTGGCATTCTTCGGGCATGTTGGTACCATTGTATTGCTCTATTTTCTAATTTTTGTTATTCAGCATTGTACTCCCATTCTGCGCCATATTTCCTCAGTTCTTACTTTATTCCTCCTGGTTAACTGTAGGCATCTCATAAAGTCTTGTTCGACTAATCTCAGTTTATTCATATTGTTGCTGTCATTGGTCATATTCCCGCTCCATACAAGGTAATATGTAAACTTTGCTTTGAAATATATGTTTTTTATTTTCTTCAGTGAGAGTGATGTTCCATATCAGTCCAGTTATTTTGTAGCCTTTTTCATGTGTATAACTTGTACACAAGTACCAGAGAAATATTTGGTTCGTCACCAATGACATTCGATGACGGACAGACAAATACCCTAGTAGTAGTAATAATAATAATACAGACGCAAATAAATTATTTCGAGGAAAAAAAGAATTGAAAAGAGAAAATCCATCAAACGGAATATCGCCATGCATACATTTGAAGGATGATAATATCACAGAGCGTATGTAAGGTATCAGATTGCAGCATCTTTGGCGTCAAAGCAAACAATAAACAGTTTTGAAATGCAATATATCGAATAAAGTCTGATTTCATGAATTTGATAAAAACCTCCACGTATCATTGAAATGCTGAAATTTCAAGGACTGCTAACCAGCCTTTGTCGCGACACAGTACAGGAACAAATTCGAAATCATGTTTATTCGAACGTCTGTACCTATCAATTTCGGATGCCCTCTACGTAAGTTGACGTTAATTTGGATTGGAATTGCAGCGTTTATCGCATAATAGGAAACGAGTGCTCAAACTGTATTTGAATAATCGACTGTGCGCACCGATTGACACTAACTGTGTCTATTCATTAATAATTACGATCGCACGCTTTGAATTAGATCGTTAATGTCTCCCTCTCCGCCTCGTAACCCCACTTGCTTTTGGAGCTGGATTCAATTAAATGAACCCTTGCGATCGACTGAACGCTAATGGCCAGTTTGCATACATTTCTTCACGTTAATTCGTTGAATTATGAATGGGGGGACATGGCCAATATAATTTAGTTTTGGGAAATAGTGTCAGGTAGGCTGACTATACTCCACGCCCATCCATTTAGTAGCCGTTATTACTTTTAGAACGTACATGTAATTGTTTCTGCAAAAATCTGATATAATCGGTAACAAGAGGAATGTGCATCAATACAATGCTAACAACTGAATCACTATCATCAACTCTATTCAATTGTGCTGGTTTATATGGTAGGAGAACATCGATTATTCCTTTTTCAGATGTACAGTTTAACGGCCATTCCATGTTGTTTTATCAAGCTGGAAAATTTGGGATTTACAGGAAAGAAAATACTTAACTTAATTAAAACATGTATTGAAGGTAGAAGTCAAATTGTGAAGCTAGACAATATTAGAAGTGAAATAGAATCAAACACTCATGGAGTCCCGCAAGGCTCAGTCCTGGAGCCGCTGTTGAACTCCCTATATGTCTTAAGCTTAAAAACAGTTAATCTTAAAGCACGCTATTTCACATTTGCAGATGATACTGCTCTAGTTATACAGGTGCAAACGAGTTGTGTATGGAGATCAACAGTGACCTCCAGAATTACGTAGATTGGTTATACTGCAATAAATTAAAAATAAATATAAACAAAACAAAATATATGATATTTAAGCAGAAGAAGAAACAATTACAAAATGTAAATATATGTATCAACAATACAGCTTTAGAGCAAGTGCGCAAAATTAAATATCTTGGACTAATTGTAGATGATAGACTGAGCTGGACTAAACATATAACCAAAGTAAATGATAAAATTGAACCTCTGATCTCTACAGTATTCAAATGCAGAACTTATTTAACCAAAAAAACTAAAGATCTAGAATGCTTTTTTCTGGTCCCACCTTAGATATTTACTCCCTACATGGGGAACTTGTAGTTAAACCAATTATCAGAAGATGCAGGTATTGCAAAATAAACTACTAAAGGTAATAAATTAATTATGATAGATTAACTAACTCAAGTAAATTATAGAAAGAACTTAATACTTTCAATCTTAACTCTCTGTTGCAAATTGAAATCTAAATTAATATTTAAAGTCCTCAATAAACAGCATATATCAAATACAATCTTAATATTAGCTAATCAAGTTCACAATTATGAGACCAGAAATATAAATAACATTTATCAAATAAATACAAGAACTAACTTAAGTCTTTACAATACTATAGTTAATGCTTTTAGTAACATATCAAGGGACATTAAGACTACAACAAATTTCATGTACTTTGTAAAAAAATTGAAAAACTCGTTAATGAGTGTACAAATACAAGCTAATTGTTACCCTCACTATTAATTTTGTTTATGTTTTGTTCTCTCGAGGTCGAGATCCAGGAAATTGTTAACTATTGTAAAATTGTTAATTTTTTTCATAAAGATTTGTTTCAAAAAAAAAGTTTCATACTGATATTTGTTCTTTCTATACATATTGTTTACAGCAATGTGATACGTAATTAGAGCCGGCGTAACAAATTCCTCATTCAAAAATTTAAAAAAAATCAGGTACGTTGGTCTCAAAGAAAGTAATTTCAAATGAACAAGATCCAAATATTAGTTCTTTTTTATTTGTATGATAATTTGAGCCGCTAAAACCGGACATGCTACCTGGAGATATATTTCTAGATTGATCCTATTAAGCGAGTACTGTCTTAACTTTTTTATCAGTACTTTCTATCCAACAAGGTGGATACATGAAATAGAATTCTTATGAAAAGATTAGTACCAAGACACAGAGTAATGAAATTTATGGAATATCTTTGCAAATAAAGACTTATTTTAGTCTACGTTCAATATTAGCGTCTTGAAAAGGATGAAAAGGTGTTAATAATATAGGGGTAGGTAGACTTACAGTCAGAAACTTATCAAATGCATTTCCTTTTCCATGATTTTGGGAAGTTATCGCCTTTTATATCCAGTCGAAACTATAATATTTGGGCAACTACTTATGGAAAGCTCATTTAAAAGGTTACAAGAAAAACTTAAGAACATAAAGAAAGGATTGTCTCCAATAATAGTGATTATATCAGTGATCGTATTTTTTTAAATATTGCGGGTAGTGTAAGTGAAATAGGCATCTGTGTATCCTATTCACAGATATTCACAACACAATATGTGCCACATGTTAGGTTACGCTAATACTCATCATTCACATAAAGTATTAGCAAACCTAACAGGTTCCTAAGACAAGTGAACATTATGATTGTTGAGCAGTTCTTAAAGTTACTCAATCCTTCTATGCCACATTCGTTAGAATCAGCCATATGGAGAACTATTTGCATACATTTCGTATGGCCTAATCGAGCGGCCAGCATCATCATCCATTTATTTTTGGATTTGGTTACTTCAACAGTGACCGCGGTAGCCCGGTTAATATAATCTCCCAATTAAAATGTTTACCAGCCCAAATCCGTCCATAATACCTGCTAAGTGTTACAAAATCCCTCCAATCCATTTGAATATTGAATATCGCCTAGGTAATTAACTTCTATTGACGGAAAAACGAATGGATCCTATAGACCAGCACCAATCAATTACTAAGATATAAATCATAATAATGGTCCGTAGGTGGTCGGCACTTTAGAGCCGACACAGATTAATTTAAATAAAGAATGATGAGCCATAGTTCATTGCGGTTGAATTGTTACAAAATGTTTTCCATGTTGGGAACATGGGTACAGTGACGTAGACATGTGTTTCAATAATTTCTACAATTTAGCCAGCAAACATGTTATTGGCTGTATGTTAAGGAGACTCAACGATGATAAATACCTGATGACTTACGCCTTTCATATTCGTGATTGCCTACCGGCCTCAAATTACCCAGAAAACGAATTTTCCCCATGATCGAAGATTATCGATATTTTTTCCTGAAAACTCCAAAAGTGGAAGGAAGGCTATTGTATTTGTTTTCAGCGGAAAATCGAAATGTTCCGAACGATACAAATCGATCATCTCCTGAATGATTTTGGGACGCTGATTATGAATCCCGTCGCAACTTTGCGCCCGGACTTGAAGGAGACCCTCTGCCGGTCTCAATTTGAACCCGGACTCGAAGGAGAGGCTCTGAAAAACCTCCGAGCACTCGCTCACCTGACGACTTACGCATGTCAAATGAACCATCAATAGCTAAGTCTAATAATTAGGTCATTTATATTTACAGTGCTCAGAAATATAACCTAGATGCTGGAACCTCGCATGTTTACTACTCCAATAGAGTTATGTTTGGTGACCATTATCAATGTTTAATTGATGCGTACAACTGCGGAACGGAAATGATACCCAACCTTAATTGATCCTTTTCCATGTGAATTTTTAGAAAATGTTAGTTAGATAATTATTCCCTTACGCATCCGGCTCTCATTCTTGATGGCTGATATAGCTTATTAATGGAATGATGTGCTAAGACAGATAGACAGATAGACAGATAGGCAGATAGACAGATAGACAGATAGACAGATAGACAGATAGACAGATAGACAGATAGACAGATAGACAGATAGACAGATAGACAGATAGACAGATAGACAGATAGACAGATAGACAGATAGACAGATAGACAGATAGACAGATAGACAGATAGACAGATAGACAGATAGACAGATAGACAGATAGACAGATAGACAGATAGACAGATAGACAGATAGACAGATAGACAGATAGACAGATAGACAGATAGACAGATAGACAGATAGACAGATAGACAGATAGACAGATAGACAGATAGACAGATAGACAGATAGACAGATAGACAGATAGACAGATAGACAGATAGACAGATAGACAGATAGACAGATAGACAGATAGACAGATAGTAAGATAGACAGATAGACAGATAGACAGATAGACAGATAGACAGATAGACAGATAGACAGATAGACAGATAGACAGATAGACAGATAGACAGATAGACAGATAGACAGATAGACAGATAGACAGATAGACAGATAGACAGATAGACAGATAGACAGATAGACAGATAGACAGATAGACAGATAGACAGATAGACAGATAGACAGATAGACAGATAGACAGATAGACAGATAGACAGATAGACAGATAGACAGATAGACAGATAGACAGATAGACAGATAGACAGATAGACAGATAGACAGATAGACAGATAGACAGATAGACAGATAGACAGATAGACAGATAGACAGATAGACAGATAGACAGATAGACAGATAGACAGATAGACAGATGGACAGAGGGACAGATAGACAGAGGGACAGAGGGACAGAGGGACAGATAGACAGATAGACAGATAGACAGATGGACAGAGGGACAGATAGACAGATAGACAGAGGGACAGAGGGACAGATAGACAGATAGACAGATAGACAGATAGACAGATAGACAGATAGACAGATAGACAGATAGACAGATAGACAGATAGACAGATAGACAGATAGACAGATAGACAGATAGACAGATAGACAGATAGACAGATAGACAGATAGACAGATAGACAGATAGACAGATAGACAGATAGACAGATAGACAGATAGACAGATAGACAGATAGACAGATAGACAGATAGACAGATAGACAGATAGACAGATAGACAGATAGACAGATAGACAGATAGACAGATAGACAGATAGACAGATAGACAGATAGACAGATAGACAGATAGACAGATAGACAGATAGACAGATAGACAGATAGACAGATAGACAGATAGACAGATAGACAGATAGACAGATAGACAGATAGACAGATAGACAGATAGACAGATAGACAGATAGACAGATAGACAGATAGACAGATAGACAGATAGACAGATAGACAGATAGACAGATAGACAGATAGACAGATAGACAGATAGACAGATAGACAGATAGACAGATAGACAGATAGACAGATAGACAGATAGACAGATAGACAGATAGACAGATAGACAGATAGACAGATAGACAGATAGACAGATAGACAGATAGACAGATAGACAGATAGACAGATAGACAGATGGACAGAGGGACAGATAGACAGATAGACAGAGGGACAGAGGGACAGAGGGACAGATAGACAGATAGACAGATAGACAGATAGACAGATAGACAGATAGCCAGATAGACAGATAGACAGCTAGACAGCTAGACAGATAGACAGATAGACAGATAGACAGATAGACAGATAGACAGATAGACAGATAGACAGATAGACAGATGGACAGAGGGACAGATAGACAGATAGACAGAGGGACAGAGGGACAGAGGGACAGAGGGACAGATAGACAGATAGACAGATAGACAGATAGACAGATGGACAGAGGGACAGATAGACAGAGGGACAGAGGGACAGAGGGACAGAGGGACAGATAGACAGATAGACAGATAGACAGATAGACAGATAGACAGATAGACAGATAGACAGATAGCCAGATAGACAGATAGACAGCTAGACAGCTAGACAGATAGACAGATAGACAGATAGACAGATAGACAGATAGACAGATAGACAGATAGACAGATAGACAGATAGACAGATAGACAGATAGACAGATAGACAGATAGACAGATAGACAGATAGACAGATAGACAGATAGACAGATAGACAGATAGACAGATAGACAGATAGACAGATAGACAGATAGACAGATAGACAGATAGACAGATAGACAGATAGACAGATAGACAGATAGACAGATAGACAGATAGACAGATAGACAGATAGACAGATAGACAGATAGACAGATAGACAGATAGACAGATAGACAGATAGACAGATAGACAGATAGACAGATAGACAGATAGACAGATAGACAGATAGACAGATAGACAGATAGACAGATAGACAGATAGACAGATAGACAGATAGACAGATAGACAGATAGACAGATAGACAGATAGACAGATAGACAGATAGACAGATAGACAGATAGACAGATAGACAGATAGACAGATAGACAGATAGACAGATAGACAGATAGACAGATAGACAGATAGACAGATAGACAGATAGACAGATAGACAGATAGACAGATAGACAGATAGACAGATAGACAGATAGACAGATAGACAGATAGACAGATAGACAGATAGACAGATAGACAGATAGACAGATAGACAGATAGACAGATAGACAGATAGACAGATAGACAGATAGACAGATAGACAGATAGACAGATAGACAGATAGACAGATAGACAGATAGACAGATAGACAGATAGACAGATAGACAGATAGACAGATAGACAGATAGACAGATAGACAGATAGACAGATAGACAGATAGACAGATAGACAGATAGACAGATAGACAGATAGACAGATAGACAGATAGACAGATAGACAGATAGACAGATAGACAGATAGACAGATAGACAGATAGACAGATAGACAGATAGACAGATAGACAGATAGACAGATAGACAGATAGACAGATAGACAGATAGACAGATAGACAGATAGACAGATAGACAGATAGACAGATAGACAGATAGACAGATAGACAGATAGACAGATAGACAGATAGACAGATAGACAGATAGACAGATAGACAGATAGACAGATAGACAGATAGACAGATAGACAGATAGACAGATAGACAGATAGACAGATAGACAGATAGACAGATAGACAGATAGACAGATAGACAGATAGACAGATAGACAGATAGACAGATAGACAGATAGACAGATAGACAGATAGACAGATAGACAGATAGACAGATAGACAGATAGACAGATAGACAGATAGACAGATAGACAGATAGACAGATAGACAGATAGACAGATAGACAGATAGACAGATAGACAGATAGACAGATAGACAGATAGACAGATAGACAGATAGACAGATAGACAGATAGACAGATAGACAGATAGACAGATAGACAGATAGACAGATAGACAGATAGACAGATAGACAGATAGACAGATAGACAGATAGACAGATAGACAGATAGACAGATAGACAGATAGACAGATAGACAGATAGACAGATAGACAGATAGACAGATAGACAGATAGACAGATAGACAGATAGACAGATAGACAGATAGACAGATATTAGAGGCAGCAGCCAGCAGGCGAAAGACACCTGCTGGCGTAGGAAGTGAAAAAGGAGTGGTTTCGGGAAGGTCAACTCACTCTAAAGGTAACTCTTGAATTGATACTATTGACAACCAGCTTGTCGACCATTGTTTCCCATGTTTCCTAGTCTAGCCGTCTGTGCACTTGTCATGACATTATCGGTTTATTGCTGAAATCACTATCAAGAGACACGAAGTTACAGGTCATGTACGAGTTTAAGTGCTATGTTTGTTACATACAGATACAACAGTTACAAATTTACGTCAAAATCGTGCAACTGCAAAAGGTTTATTACTAGGATTTCGTTCTTATTTTAGCAGGTAATTGAGTAATTTTCACTTTTGTTAGACATGTCGTCCATGGCGTACTTCATTATGCTAGTCATTCTGGGGATATGTGGAGCTATTCCAGGTAACAAATTAACTCAATCTTAGCTAAAAATTCTTGATCTACCTAACCTTTGAAATTCCATTTTTTGATTTTTGTGGAAGTGGATCTTACAAATAAGGAATATCAAAGAATTACCTGTGCAAAGGTTGAAAAAGGGAAGGATAAATTAATAGGGTCAATATGGCGCATGTTGGTCTGGCAAAATCTACCAAGGCTCAAAATCTCTAAACTCCATGTGTCGGTCTCTTGTTTTATCTGTTTTTTTTTTGATAAAATGTAAGGAAAAATACGCTTTGAGGCCCTAGTGCTTTTCATTTAAGAAATAGTTGAATTGGCGGTGACGCGATTGATAGACATTTGGAATCATTCCCAAGCTTTGAAATCTACTTTAAATCATTGATATTGAACTTCAAAACCGGGAATCTCAAATTTATTATTTAGGTATATCAATTATGAATAATGAACTGCTAAACGGGTGAGGTACAACATTCTTAACAACAATTGATATGACATGCCAAAGTGAAACACTTTTCTGTTCTAAGGAACCGCAGGTTTTTCGATCGCCAAATTCGGATACGACTCTTATTATCCAACTGCATCGAACTTGGATCTTTGGGTTCATTGGTTTGAGCAGATTCAAATGTAGCATTGGCAAATTCAAAATGTAATTATGACATACTCTTTTACAGAGCAGGAAAATCCGCTAAAATGCCACAAAAACTGGAAGCTGCTTCCTGACCCATCTGAGTGCGGTAAATCAATTGTTAACGAACGTATTGTTGGTGGAAGTACCACCAAACTGGGTCAATATCCTTGGATTGCGAACTTAGTTCGTAGATACAGAAGGCATATTGAGTTCCTCTGTGGTGGCTCCCTGATCAATGATAATCACGTTCTGACTGCAGCTCACTGTATTATTCCAGGCGTGTAAGTAAATTCCTATCTTCTTGGTAAATCCATTCTCCAATATAATGAAGTAAACATTTTATGAGGCTTATTCGTGGATTTTGAGGGCAAACGTGACTAAATTTTCTTTTAAGTCTATGGTCTAACGAAATATGAAGATATCAGTAACCTTCAATTTCAAGTAATTTTAGTAATACGTATTAACAAAAGTTTTTTCACAATCACGCTAAGACATATTTGTTGCCTTAGACTATATATTATATCATTATCATTCTAGGAACTTCATAAGATTGGGTGAGCATGATCTGAACACAATAGTAGACTGTGAGGAATCCTTCTGTGCTCCGCCAGCTATGGAATATAGGATCTTGAATACGATTCGTCATCCTGCCTACCGGCCAAAAACTATGAAGCATGATATAGCTTTGGTAAAACTTAGAGACCATGTAACTTTCCACAGTAAGTATCTAAGATTATTGCCATAGAATTTTGATTTATTCTACTTTTAAAACCTATCCCATGGTTGTTTCATTGATTCAACTTTACTGGTTGTGCGTTATATTTCTCACTTTAACAACAGCCTTAACTCAATTGTACTTGGAAAACATTGTTAAAAGTAGTATAGTATTATATGTATGACTGCTGAGTAGCAACCCCATTTTTGTTACAAGAAAGTCATCTAAAGATATTAATGTAATAAAAATTAGAAACAATTCATGCCAGCGAAATCAACCTGTTTTGAAAGCTGTTTCTGTGTGCAGAAACAATTTGTATGACAAAAATACTGTTATCTAATTCAATTGCATTGAAATTCGCTGTTTTAGTATATATCTGTTTCAATACAGTATGTTGTTGTCAGATTGTTTTTAAAAACGTCTTCTTTATGCTTTTGAGGATGAAGTTTCATAATGCGGGAAAACCAAAACTAATGGCAAAGGTTTGAAGGAGATCTTGGCAAGTACTCTTGATATCAAGAGAAGCGTTGATGGAGATAATTCTTTGCTTTAAATGAAAATGCGTCAACAATCAGTCATGGTCGTCTATCTATTAATCGTAAAACTAATTTAAGGTCTCCTCCTATCTACTCCAATATTTGACCACCAAAGTTTTAGTGTATATTGATCAGGAGTCCCGGAAACGTCTAAAAACGGGGTTTCAGTAATTTTAGTAATTTTTTTTTGTTTTTCGATGATAACTACGATACCAGTTCACAGAATTTTAAAAGTTTTCATTTCTTGTCATAGAGATAATGGTTGCTTTCGAGTTTAAAAGGATTACTGGCTAGAGTACGACAGACTAACTGACATACAGACAGACAGATAAATAAATAGACCGGCGGAAATAGGTGATATGGTTTTTCATGATGTACAGGTCATAGAACATCAAAAAAACGAAACAGTTAATACGAATTTGAAATTTTTCGCGATAACAATACTTGCTCGCTTGCTCTTCAAACATTCTAACCTAATCTAATCCCTGAATCTGATTCTATAAAGATTTTTTATTTCAGAATTCCTGCAACCGATTTGCTTACCGCAAAGCAGCATGTTGAGTTCATACCATTTGAACGGTACCGTGATTGTAGCCGGCTGGGGAAGCACTGACCCAAATCCTGAAAATGGGATATACCCATCCAAGCTCCAGCACGTTAGTCTTCCAGTTGTCTCATTGAAACTGTGTCGTGACATTTTCTCCATGCCTCTAGATGAAAATCACTATTGCGTCGGTGAAAAGGATAGGGATTCTTGCGTGGGAGATTCTGGTGGACCAATGATGAAGTCGTTGAAGTATGGGCATAGCAAGAAATACACTCTTTTTGGAGTAGTGTCGTATGGAAGTTCCATATGCGGAGAACATCCTGCTGTATACACTAATATTCCTACACATATGAAGTGGATTTTAGACACAATCTCCTATTAAGGAAGAGGCACAGTCATCTGCGACCTGCATCTTAGGAGTCCTCAAGAAGTTGCCCAAAGGATACAAAAAAGAGCTTCTAAACTTCATATCCAAAGCCTAGATATTCCATAACTAATACTAAGCTCTACTCAAAGGAGTGATAAATACTTTATCTTTTTGGAAATATCTGTGCAAATAAAAACATTTTAAGAAGAAAATATGCTCATAGAGTTTCCATCTGCTTCATTAGAGCAACCTAAAATTATGTATATTCCACTTTCTATAAAATCATACTCATACAAAATGTAGTAGGTTTTATACGGATCCATTTGTGGACCTATAGAAACTACTATATTCTTTGCTAAGAATGTGAGTATATTCAAATAGAAACCGAGTACTTTTAGCCATGTCCTGAAACATTAGAGAACATATAAATTCATGAAAAGTAATTAAAACTTTACATTTTGAGAAAATTAACGCCAGCTAGCAGCCTTTTCATAAGTTCCTTTTAATGCTGCCTAATGAGCACTGTACATACAGTCTGTCGTTTTTCGAGCTTGTTTCAAGCATTCGGTTCTTTTTTAGCTTGTAATAATATTTGCACAATGTCGTAACACATGAATTAAATCCAGAATAGCTTGGGTTAATCGACTTCTAAGTATAAGTAGCCAGCCTCTCAAAAACCCATTGGTAGTTACAAACTAGCAGCTTCAGCTCGATGTCTATTATAATGGAAACTAAAAAGTGTATCAACTGTTATTATTGTTTTGCTGCTAGTAAATCAGCCTGTTGTAGGATTCGAGATACAGCTTGTATTGGGGAAGACGATAGTCCATCAGATGCCCAAAGTGACCAAATTGTAAATTTCTGGACTACTGTATCATGTAATTTGAGAATTAGTAGAAACTTGGAAACTTATATTTTATCAACACGTCGCGACGGAAAATTGCTAGTTCATCTATTTTTGAAGATTAGAGAATTAGAACAGAAAATCTATTTTCCAATTCAAGGGAGAGATTTACTACACTAACTTATGCATATTTATTGATTGGCGGAAAAAAATCAATATGAATTATTATTTATTGCAACAAATGATGTTTCGGGGGAGAGTAAATACTACATCCAGTTTTTTCTAATAGTAAGCTATTACAGAATGATCCAGCTAATGAAAATTTGTTTGAACAAGTTATTGCATTAGATAACGAACTAATTGTTTTTATCATTAGCATCATGTTTAGATTGCATTTTTAATTAGTACACCTATACTATTAGTAAAATTTTATAATATGACATAAATGACATCACTTGTGCAGTGGATGTGAATGTCATATTTTCTAAATTTTGACACTGCAATTTTCACATTGGGCCCAACAGTTTACAAAAAGTTTCAAGGCTTTTCTTTATTTGCTATTCATGTGAAGGTGATTGATCTTGTGAAATATATTGAAAAGCTTTAGTCAATAACAAACACACTATCTATCGACGTAAGAAAGGTATTGCCAAATCCCATTGAAAATTTTCTGTTTGATTGTATTTTATATTTTAGATGAAAAAATATCGGGTTTCTGAAAACCTACTCTATAATATATCGCCAATAATCCACTGTTCTCATACAGTATATTTATGAATATATCTATTGAATACATAAAACATTAAATGGAAGCACCAGCTAAACTACATCTTGGAAGCTGAATTCATATTACGTTTGTCAAATTGAATGCTACAGAAGGAACTAACCGCTAAAATATTCCCATTTTCTTTTGAAGCGTTGAATTGTATAAGTAGCGAGGGAAATTTAATAAGCATCTCGGAATATTTTCGTTTTTGCTCGCTAGGAGTTTTCATTCTCGACTTATTTCCTGCAAACAGCTCGTCTGTTCTTCGAGATACAGAAGGATATTAACAATTCCTTTCGTTTGGGCGTTATTCAAAACTTGTTCCGTAACTTTAGACGTGTACTCCAGGCCTCCAGGATGAAGCAACAATCCTGCTAGCTAGATATTCCGAGAATTGCTGGTTTCTATGTACATTTTATTTTTATTTCAAGCCTTTATGGTGCCAAATATTTCGTAACATTTAGGGTTTCTTTGGAAACTGGTGGAAGTGACGTCGGTAACCTTGTAACGTCTGAGAATCTCTTGCATTTGATTCAAATCTGTTTTCATTTTATACATTATGGTGATCCCAAGACATAAGGATCAAATAATATTATTAAGCGTAAAATGGTATTATGATACCGGATTTATAAAGTTCAAGATTCCTAGTTAGTTTCAGACAGAACCTCAGCAGCACCGTTATTACATTAAGCGAAAAGTTTTTCTTCACTTTATTATGACTGTTATGATGTTATGAAGCAATGATACAAGATACAATTGGATATACAGTTAGTGTGAGATGCGTAAAAGCAGCACAACGCATTTGTGATCAGTGATTGGAAAACATGTGAGCGCACACGTGGTTTTGAGTGGTTGTTTCGATGCTAGTAGCTGGATTTCTAGTCGTACTATTATTATGTGTCCTTGCACACTTACCTACCTGTGTGCAGTAGTAGTTTAAGCTATCTGTACTTCATACTGTTACCGATCAAGGGTAAGGGTGTGATAGTAACATTTATCTCGAAGTGCCGCACGCTAGCATCTTTACGAAGTTAAAGATCCTAACCGCTTGCCTAATGACGGTGATGGCTGACCCCTACGACATCTGTCAACCAGGGCGAACTGATTTACAGACCCCGAGAAATACTAAAACTGACATGATATCTGAGTATTTCGCTGAGTCTACTTCTTCGATGTCAAATTACGTGGTGCTGGGCACCTAGGCTCTAAAGCCATGAAGTCTCCTTCCAGCACTACAGGTAGACAATGTCTTTTTTGACTCTCATAAGACAAGGGCCTGTTCAGTCTGCAGTGACACGTGTGAACTCCTACCAGATGATTTTCTACTTGTCCAATAGCCACAGCTCCAGACGTTTCAGTGTCTACTATGAACCTCTTCGCCTACCTGCAGTCATATCTCTCTGGCCATACTTTCGCCAGTTCAGTGAACGCCCTTTCGCCTAAGGTACTACTGACTTGGCATCTGCTGATGCCCAGCATAGGTTCGGGAATATTAGACGGGCTCATGATCCTTATTCTTGTACTTACCCTTAGTAAATTTTCTATAAATTTATCTAGAGAAGCACTTCTGGTGTACTTCAAGACCATGAAGATACCACGAAAAGTTCACCTCCATGAATTTATCAAAATTTTGTCATCCCACCTTTTTTCCTCTAAGTAACTACAGGTGGACTCCATCCCTTTGTTAGGTATTCTGACCGAAGGCACAAATGTGCTGGTTGGTTCTTGTGCTCGGCTTCTGGTATTGTCTTCTTTATTCTATCCTCATTTTCTTCATGTTATACCCGTATCTGAATGCCAGGTCTATGTGGCCACTTCCGCAAATAGAAATACCATGTAGTTGGAGCTACCTATTTCTTTTTCTGCTGCTATACGATTTTCTTCATTACGAGGATTTTGCCTTTCTATTTATTCACGTTTTCGCATGACTACCATTTTGTGGAAGATATTACCTCCGACTCGATAAACTAGGACTTTTACAGACGGCTGTGTCGGAAATTGAAAGTTATTTTTGTTCAGAAAAGGAAGCTTGCCGCTTCGGAAACATTACAAGCTCTTCGATGTTCCTTGAAAATTACATGCAGAGCAAAATAAAGAAGCTACCAATTGCATCCTTATTTTCTCCGCAGTACGGAACCTAATAACGAAGCCTAACACAAAAACTGAAAGCTGAATATAGTTTCCAGTCCCCATCCCATCTGATAAAATGCATACAAACCTCTAAAGCTCCCTTCAGCTATGTAAATACACTTACTGTACCTCCTGCGAAAACGAATGTTTGCCTCCCACGGGATAGCGATAAAAAAGTTTTTTCTGTTTCTAAAGGCAGCTTTCCGATTTAATTAAACTAGAAACTGTCCTGTAATGGCCGCTAATAGGATTTTTAGAGCAGATATTGGTTCCATCCGAGCAGTCGGAAGGGTTTTTATTACTTTTGACCCTCTTATTCTATAAGGTATAAAGGAAGTGCTGAATAGCGCGCCCTATTTTTGTCGGATGCACAGAATCAAAATGCGTATCTCCATATTTTCGCTTTATATCAATGAGCAGTTTTATACGACTATATTCAACAAGTTCTATCGATGATAGAACGCCTTTTAACTTTGCCCAAAAATTTACATTTTACTGATTAGTCTACCTTCTTTGCACCTGTTTCCAGAAACCTGAGGAGAAGTAATTGGGGATAACATTTTTATATAGCTTATAACGTCGAAATAATGTAAATAATATCAATATTTTTCCTTGCCATTATATGCAGCCAGGTATGTTATGTGATCATGTAAATAATCCCCACCACTGTTGGTGCATCAAAGCAAGGTTATTTCTCGTAGACACTAATGCACTGCCTCATAAATCAATCAGCACTCTACGGGATACATGAATGGCATTTACTGATATATATTTAACCCCATTAAGTGACTTTTAGGCTAACTGATCCCGATCAATCAATTTTTCATATAGTCGTTAAGCCTTGACCGTCCTATCTTGTCAACAGGTGATGTTGACAGAACCGTACCTCAACTACTACAGTGGTTGAATGTAATCAGCTGAATGAAGTCATATCTTTGAAGCAGGAAAAATTTATCATTTAATTTATCAAATAAAACCAACAAACAGCTGATTTAACTCCAGCGTGAATGGTATTATACCTATCATGCAAATGAGTGATTGATCCTACTTGTTCTGATCTTACAAACATAATTTGACTTCTTTACTCACGATTTTACCTAAAATCAGTTAACCGACTCTCGCACTTGACGAGGGCACAGCCTGAAATGCTAATCTGTATTTCGGACATGGTGACAGTTGCAATGATAAAAATCGAGCACACTGTATGAGCAGACCGTTGCGATTTTCTGTGTTTATTCAAAACAAATCATGTAAAATCTATCGCCCTTCATGAGTCTCGTCAGCATGATTTAGGCTGCGTTGCATATGAAATTATGAATTTGCCAAATCAGTATTCTCATGTGATCTCCTTTGGTCATTCGCAGCCTACATTGTGCTTAGGAGTCTCAATGAGGATAAGCCGACGTCGTCCACGACTGTTTAACAAATGAAATTACAATGCTTGGTTTATTGAAGTTAAAATACGTCAGGTGCTCAGTTTTTGTTCAACTACAACTTTATCTCTTTCCACAGCTCGAAAAATTGAACCATAACTAGCCAGTGTGCGAATAGTGGAAACAGTTTTGACGTAGTTCGGTAGCCTTCCGTCAGAAATATACATCTAAAATTCCAGACATTCTAGTTATTATTTTTATCAGCCAATTATAAAAACATCTAATGCAAAGTAACAGGATAGGGGAAACGTACTGTCATTTTGTATTCTTAATCTGGAGGTCAAAACACTTAACTATCTTATTTGTTAACACTTACAACGGAAATTTTGTCAACCATATTAGTTTCAAGCTTATTACAACATATATGAGGCAATAGTAGTATTTCCTTGAATCAAAGCGCACAAATGTCATGAATTATAATGCCTTATGACTATTACAAGATAATCAAGTATGGTATAGAAGAGAGGAATGATGTTTCAGGCTAGGCTGCTTTTGAGCTCAAGACATAATAAACAGTATAATGGTCCAAGGATGGATCCTTGTAGTACTCCATTTTGTGGATTTACTACGATATGCACCGATCTTGGTATATTGTTCCTCTATTCATTAATCATTATGAATATAATGTCAAATTCAGGAACATTCATTCATGTAATTTATGTGCTATTTTTCATCCAACCTGGATAGCTATCCATCGTGTAAAAATGTACAGTTTGACTGTGCTATTCAAAGTAGCGAAACAGAAATATTCATAGCTTGTTATTTGTGAAATATCCATCTCAGTTAGACAATGTACCCAAAGCAAGTGATGAAAAGAATATGCTTGTGATATTAACGATATGGTAGCGAGCATGACTAAAAGAGTCATTTCTCTAACCCTAGATGGAGGAAATAGCTGACGAAATGTTATATTGTGTCCATTTGGAATGGGAAGCCCAACACATCAAATATGAGCTCTAGGAATTTTCGGCCACATAGTCTACGTGAGCTGCAATGCCGGGATACCGGAACATTACCTCAAACAAACCATCTATCGATCGAGTGGCGCTTGTCGTCATGCCGTCAAAGCCGGCCCCATGCTAACGTGCGGCATACTAGAGCAGTCCGAATCAATTACCCCATCAAGCAGGCTGTCGTGCCGTCATCGTTCGATTGTTTAATAAACAGCCGACTGACGGCAGCTCTGTCGATCCCGCCCGAACACCGATCACAGATTAAAGCGAAACCGATCAAATTTGCACCCTTTCAAAGGCGTGTGGAACGTAGAGCAACAGCGTTTCGTCCTAACTCAATTTTTATGTTTCTAACACAACAGAAACGAAAAGGAATGTCTACATATCTGCGCAGGCATGGAGTGGAAATTTATACCTAAATAAGGTAGGACTGCTAAAAATTATTGTATCCTCGGATCAACTCTATTTACCTGGAGCAGAAAAACACCTTCAATTTAGAATACAGTCTAATTAAATCATTCAGTGCATAGTGTTAGAATGGTCCTGGTATAATGTACATGCTGCCAGCGAGCAGTCTGCAAAAAAAAACGGTTGAACAGTATGAGTATCTTTAGTCTCTAGCGTATGGCATTATTTGGCCTGGCTCGCATCAACCGGAATCATAAGTTAACATGATAAAAGCACTGGATATAATATGTTTTTTAAGATCTTCAATTGACTTTAGTAATACTATATAGTAGGTGTACTAATACGAGTTAGGGATTGATCGTTGTACACAAAATCCATGAAGATTCCTCGGGGGCTGAATCCATTTAATGGTATCATTCAAAACCTCTTATCAGCATAGTTGTAGTAAGAATTTAAACCTCTATAGCTTTGTGCCATCAATTCACTGACAATCCATCGACTTCTAGAAGTGATAATTTGATAAGAAAAGAATGTGTTTTGGTAACGTTTGTAACGTAGTTGAGTTTTTATTTTTGATCGTCCCTATATGTTCTGTGTGATTAACTGATGTATTGTAGGAATACTATAGTAATATCAGAAAATAAGGTACCTTGGAGTATCCGTATTATCTATGCTTCCCATCCCATTCCTTGATGCTAGAGAAACAGTTATTATTATTTTTACAGCCTCTACAGCTATTAAAGTTTTACTACTTAGATACGCAGAATTCCTTTTTTTGCAGCGCTCAGTCTGCATTATAAGCACATGAAAGTGAGCGGTCCGTATAATAATACACTGCTGCTTAGCTGATAGCTAGACTTAAGCTGAGTATTATCAATACTGCATGATAACTTCACTCGTATTTTTGTTTCACACACCTTTTGGTTGCTGGTCAAAGGATTCCACAAACCGAGAAAAGCAGTCACTCCGGTCATTGGCTCTAGAACTTCCATGGTGGTGGGTGTACTCCCCTGAAGAATATTAATCTTCAAAATTTCAAACTGCAAGCGTCGTTCGTATCTCAAAACGCAGCCCCAGTATTGTGTCGGTAAAGATATCCCACCAGTTGGTTTCCGATTCTAAATGCGAATTTGTATATCTTGTCTGCTGTCTAACTCAGATAGCTAGAGCGATGGGCAATCAGAAGGCTTATACACCAAATCCCGTTGTATGCCTGGTTTTTGTCGGAGGTTTTTAGTGTCAAATTGTCGGTATTATTTTTCTTTAAAAATGTCATTCCTGAATACCCTCCCACCAAAGAATTTACATTCAAGATTTCGTTTCCGTGGAAAAAATGTAGCATTAATTTTCTAAATTTTTACCTCAGATCCAAAAGCGTGAGGGTTCTTGATTAGCCCTTTTTGATCCTTCAAACAAATTTCCAGCTCCCGTATGTGTCAACTCAGATTTGGTCCAACTACCGATTCCAGTAAAAAATGTTTAATTTTTCGACTTATAGCTTGGCTAAGTTGCTTAAATAGAGTTAAGGGATATTCAGGAAGATGAAGAAAAATATACCTTCAAAATTTTTAGTTTCTACAGCATGGAATGTGTTTATAAAGTTAATGAAATAAAAGCCAGATGAAAACGGTATCCCTACAGCGACACTTTTCCAAATTGAACTTCAATCGATGGCGCATCTGGAATTATAGGTCGAATTCCAGTCGGAACTCCGGAAAATGGAGTTTCCCAACGCTATTTCATCCTCTTTAGTGCCTCCGGCAACGACATCGGCTAAAAATGATCCGGTTACCAGTAACTACACGGAAATTGATGTAGGTAATTGAATTTCGCTGGTCATTATCGGAAAATTAGTTACAATTATTCAAGAATACTAATAACTCTGGAGCAACCAGGCCTGTCGGGCATCGCTCACTGAATAAATAATGACGGAAACACTATTTGCATTTCGAATAATTGGCATATCTTACACTATGACATGAAATACTATGGAATAAGAGAGATGACGTTAGCAAAAATGAGTCGGTAGGTGCTTTCCTTAAATATTTATATAAATCACCTTTGAAATACCAGCACATAAAATTAGCTGCAGATCCGAGAAGTTATAAAAACGTATTCCAAATGATTTAGCGCGCCCACATTTTTTATAAAGTCACCTTGAACTTGAATATGACGTTTAAAAAAATGTTCACTACAAAAAATAGGCTATGACAATAAATGGTAGGAACTCAAAAAACGTTTGCCTACCTTTTCCTCTTGAGATTGGAGATATAACAATAGAATATAATGATATTTATTGATAAAGGTGTACATACAGATGTTTAGAAATATGTTGTTCTTTATAATATAATTCATTGGTCCGATAGATTTATCATAGACCAGTATTATGATTCTCTTCTGGCTTATTACAAATTTATTGAATGGCAGTTTGCTACTTATGACAACATTTATTGGTTAACGAATTGCTTGGTCTATTACTACATAATTCAATAATTAATAATACCTAATCTTGAAACGTGAAATATCTTAAGGACATTTTGATGGCGAAGGTCAAGGTTTTGTAGGGGTTTCCCTTAACACTAGTGTAAATAAAAAAAAATATGTCCCTCAAGACAGACACAAGATATGGAAACATAATTTAATAGAAAAATAATTAGACAGGATAGGTATTATGCTAGTTTTGAAAGCTGTAGTTTTGTCTCCATGATAGGACTAGTTAGTTATTTGGCAAGTAATCTGGGTAGCCTTGTTAGCAGTCAAATTAGTCCGATGATGATTTTAATAAAATTCCAAACGAGACACTAAAAAAAAGAGTTCTATTTGTGAAACTGTGTGATAATTACACAACTTTTTATCTACATGATGGAAGAGTTTCACTAAGCTAGCGCTTCTACAATCTACATGACTATTGTAAGCGCAGTCGCTAAGAAATATTCCCGGAGGATAGACACAAGAAAGGAAAAAATAATTTAATAGAAAGATAGCTAGACAGGATGAATATTATGCTGGATTTGAGAGCTCTAGTTTTTTATCCGTGATAGGATCTAGTTAGATAGTTGGCAAGTAATCTGGGCAGCCTTGTTAGCAGACAAATCTTACAGTCCGACGACGATTTAAGTATAAATCAAAACACGTCACTGAAAGAAAGGGAGTCTTATTTGTGAAACTGTATGTTAATAACACAATCTTTTTATCTGTATGATGGAAGAGTTTCACCAAGTAAGAGCATCTACAATCTAAAATTTCGCTGGTATTTCCTTTTTTATACCAGAAATTGTTGGATATCCAAACAAAGCTATTTTTTGCATCAATACAACCTAGAAATTATTCCAAACATCATACCACCGGTCAAAAATATAGTAAAAATTTAGCTGGACCAATTCTGATAACTTGAAAAATCTTATTCAATCTTGATAGAGTATTAGTAACAGCATTTAAGAAATCATTAAGATTGCATTCATTCTGGCCATCTATGGTCCAATTATTAAAATGACGCGAAAAGTCTCAAATTTCTACTACAATACCTCCTCCATCTACTTGCACGGTGAATATATCACAAATATGTCCATTTTCCTCTAATATTTTCAGCAAGAACAAATTAATTTGTGATACAATTGGTGAGAGAGAAACATAAATTAAATTTCTATTTCGGGATAAGAAATTCCGGACATAACTCACAAGACAGTTTTAATTTTAAAGGGTGCGATAAGCTGTCGTCCTATACCTCTACATAATAGTTTAATTTCCTGCGAAACTGAAATCCATTGCAGAAAATTGCCTAGCAGGAAATCACCCAATTTCTACATAAGCGGTGCAATGGCTCCCTTCTAAAATTAAAATCTGTTTAGCTGCAATAAATTCTCAAAAAATTATTCATGGTAGTATTAAGAAAGGACGTTAAATTCTACATCACGGGCAGCTCTGAATAACTTTCCAAGAGGGGTTCGTCAATGGATATTATTAATAATGACTTTGCTGTACACACTGTACATGATGTGATATGATATACATTATAAAGAATTGATTGATAAAGGAACTTTTGTGAGATTCCATTATTTATGTTTTTGAAGTTATTTATTTTCCTGGCGATTGAATGCATTTTAAAGAGTTCTGTGACTATTACTGTTACTACTCGATACAAAGATGGCCATAATTCCAAGATATGTATTGAAAAAATCTTCGAAACTATGATTAGAGATTAGGCGGAATTTGAAAAACAGAACAAGTCGGCATATCATAGTATACAGACGGATCAAAAATGTGGGAGAATATAAAAACAAAAGGATCGTATTCTCTGACAATTAGGTGGGTCTGCACTTATTTGGGAATGTCAACAGGAACTGAGTAAACTGGCAGTAGAACAACAACAAGTTAATCTGGAAGTGTATACCAGAGTACTCAGCAATTGTTGGCAATGAAAAGGCGGATGAGCTTGCTCCTTCCTTATTCATCGGCACAGAACGAACCTTGGGACTTCCTGAAAACATAGTAAGGAATCACGTTAACGAATGGGTGAGACTTTAGATGACTCCTAGGAAAGGACTTTCCACTATGAATAATGATTTTCTAAAAATACTACGGAAAACCTCAAGCCGGTGGCATCGATTTCTACGATGTAGTGCACATCTAAATGGCATCTACTACGAGGAGACCTCCTTAGATGCTCTAATTTTACTTTTGTGTCTCCCTATTATTTCTGAATGTGGCTAATTTTGGGAAAATGTGTTGAGTGAACCAACTCCTCTAAAGGGCCCAAGTGTTCTGACCCCTTAGGTCATCTCTCACCCTTGTACGACGCCCCTGGTTGCTATTATAAATTATTTAGGGAGACTTCGGCCCGCACGGATTAAGAATATGCCGCGTCCCGGAATTTAAAAGTTTCCCCACCGTAGTAATTTATAGATATATGAATACATTAAATCTGTATTCCAGGCAGATAGTAGCGTTGAAGGCTAGTAATTATGATATACTGGATTAGTTGGTTATGGTGCATCTAACTCGGCGGGGTATCATCATGCAGTCCCGAGATTAACGGAGGGTTTTGGGATTTATTAGTTTGTTCCAACAAAGCTGCAATCACTTTGGGATCAGTATAGAGTATGAGCAAATCTAATCTACTATTTCTTCTATCCAAGATTTTAGATATAAAAAATTTTATTTACATGAATTCGGTACATATAATCGTGAGCCATAGTTTTATTTAAAAAAAGCATTCCCAACGTCCAAAAACTATAACACAGAATTTGTTGAAGTTTTGTTCAAATTCCAATTAGTGGAACGCCTGGTACTTTATATTAAATTAAGTATACAGTTTTAACTGCCTATATCAAAAAATGTATGTTAGTGGCCTTTCACAAGGCTAACTAGCAAATACAATGGGTAACGTTTGCAATTGAATGGAGATAGTACATTAGAGCACCAACACAGGAATTTCCGCTATTACTTATGACAGCAATTAGTCGCCCAGCACTACCAACTGCAAATGTTATTCTGACCGCAGGGTGAAAATCTCATAGTGTGACGTCACAAGCCACATGAACTAATTAATATCTCTGGCAGCTTTCGACGCTACATAAACGACATGACGCCGCCGGCTCATCCTAATCGGATCTGCAACTGCAGTGACGCACATTAACTAATTAGATTCCCTTATTAATAACCGTGGATCAGTATGAGTTGGTATGCCAGGTGGAAGAGTCTGTGTCGCGAGGTTCACGAATGCTACAAGACGTTCTTACATTCCCAAAATAATGATTCAAGGAATAGTAATCTTCATCACTCTTTTATTAGCAACACTTTGTATGTAACTAACCAACTAACTCACCATCCACTATAATAACCATATGAACAATTTTGAGCAGTTTTCCTTAGCCCACTTCGATTCATCGTAGCGATTTAAAGCTTTACTAGTTTATGTACTTTATATGACAGCACAATTATTTGGTACCATCGAACTGATCATCCGATCTAAGGAGCAAAGCGATCAGTGGTGGGACTCTTTATTGACTAGTGATAAACCAATTAAAGTACTCATTTGACTTGTTTTGGTTAGCAACAACTTGTACTGCCTAATAGCGGTGGCAGATGCCCCTTACGACAGCTATCAACAAGAGTGAACTGATTTACAGCGACATCCATTTCTTCGTAAGCAGTTTTATTATGTACGGCAGCACAGCAGAATATATATGACCTGTTATAGACATGCAGGTTTCGTCTTTGACCTAGACTCTCATTAGCTTTGTACTACCAAATTGATACGTGCTGTCAGACCGCGAGACGAGTCTAGCCTAAGAACGAAACATGCATTTCTCTAGCAGGACACCTAAGGTTTTTCCAGATTTGTCTTCGATCATGGAAATCGATATAAACAAATAAAATTCATACTACCTCATTACCCCATCGCTTTCAAAATAAATAAAACTCTTTGTGAATTATAATCTCTGAAAAAACTTTTTTTTTGATATTATACCTATACCCTCATGCCAGAGACTCTTTCCTTGACAAATCTTAGGTCATTACTACAGCCTAAAGGTTTTCTTTAATTCACGATATTTTAGTAATATATATTTTTATTGATATCATATCAAGGATGTCGACCAACAAATGGTTTACACCTATTTGCAGGATTACCCATACACAGAAGATCAAAAAATTATACTATTATTGAAAAACGTTGATGCCTCCATGAAATGCCAACTAAAGGCTAAAAAGCATGAACTAAGCTGAACAGAATTAGACGAGATAGAGTCCATATCGTTAATTAATTATGCTCAAAGTACGGATGAAACATGAAGATTTAGCAGGATAACAATAAATGTCTCGGTTATTGGTAAATCAGCATAACATCTTACGGTACGAAGCGCCAGAGAGATTTTGCAAACAGAATCGTCAATTGTCGTCTGTAAATCCACTTAGTCTTGCTCCGCTGGTTTCTTCGTACTCAGCAACAGTCCTTATTAACGAAACACCTAAAGAAGTTCAGAAAAATAAAAAAAACTCCAACAAACAGGCGACGAGGCCGTCAACGAAATTATTCAGATTTAAGAGTTTGCCCAAAAATTCTACATTCTACAACGTCGAATTTCACAGCTGCCTTCATTATACGTGTTGCGGCGCTTGGCGAAGCAGCAAGCTTGAGAAAAGAACTTAAAGTAAATTCTTTCAGTTTTCGACTGCTGGATGGGAAGTAATAGAGTGCATATTAGTGTATAGAAATGGGTTGTTTTTTATTCTATTTTATTGTTTAGAAATATCCAGAATATACAAAAAAGAAAATGCAGAGATTTTCTGAAATTGTACCTACTACATGACTACAGCTTATCACAATGTCAAAGTTTACGCAGATTACGTAGAGACAAGACAACCACGAGGATGAGACATGCCGACGGAAATCAGTGACATGGATTATCCTGATGAAGACATCATAAAATCTCTGAGAAGGCGTACCTATTTAAAATTATATAATCTGTCGATCATTATACCTGTTTCGATCACGCATCCAAGGAATAAACTAACGTTTTTGCATTTCATTCCATAGTTTGGAAGCTACGTGTCGTCTAGAAAGCTAAGAAGAGACAGAAATGTCGACAGAAATTATTGACATGGATTTTCCGGTTGTAAACATTAAATGTCTGAAAAAGACATACCTATATGAAATTCGAAATAAATAACTGTCACAATACTTCCCTAGATAATGGCTCGGAGGTAAAAAATAACGTTTTTGCATTCCTTTGCTTATAGAGTCAAGGAAGTTACGAAGAGACAGACATGCCAATAGAAATCAGTGTCTAAAATGCTGTAACTATTCAAAAATCGATAAGCGTAACGATCAAAATACTTCTCTCGATCATGCCTGGCAAAAAAAACCTTACGTTTTCACAATATGTCATGTTACTATAGCAAACTGTTTTGATTGATTAAACGGATTTATTGTCGAACTATATAAATAACAGTCTAGATCTATGTGTGTATAATACACTAATTAAACATTTTGCATGACGTAAATGGACCTATCTTGTAATATAGACCCACTAAATGGGGCCTATATGGACTTGAGCCTTTATGCTTTTTTTGCTTTTTGCTTCACTTTGAGGCCTAACTAAAAGTTATACGTAGTAGAAAAGAAATATGAGACCTATGTTATCTTCGGCCATTTTTAGTTTGTAGATAAAAAGGTTCAAGGGGCCTAAGTGTGACATAGATATATAATTGGTTTTAAATGTAGGTCCTATCTATCGAAGATGTTTGTCCTACTGTATTAGACTATGATGAGTAGTCTATATTTCTGAGACACAATCTGTCATGCATCTGTTAATCTACTAATGGATTTTTTTTCGTTACAATAATGAATTTTTTTGTTCTGTATTTTTTTTTAAATAAAGATCTTAAGGCTCTTATAATGAATAAAGATCTTAAGGCTCTTATTTTAAAACTTCAGGATGATATTCAGACCTCAAAGGCCACCAAAAGTGATGACTCTGCTTCAAGTCCTGATGACCTTCTTGAGGAGGTCATCTCTGAATTTGGTGAACGTAATCAGCGTCGCAAGAACGTTATAATTCTTGGAGTACCTGAGCAAAATACCAACGATGATGGAGCTACTGTAGACAAAGATAAGGTTGCAGATATTCTGCATACCATTGATCGTGATTTAAGTCTCCAGGATGTTAAACTAGTTCGTCTTGGTAAGCAAATTGGAGGGAATATTCGTCCTATCAAAGTATCTTGCAATACGGAACAGCAAGTTTCTGACATCATAAGAAACGCCAATAAACTTAAGAACTCGTGTTATAAGAACAAAGTCTTTGTATCATACTTCAGAAAGATAAAGGACAAACTGAAGGATAGGCTGGATGCAGGCGAATCCGGTTTGAAGATCAGACACTTTAATGGTATTCCAAGGATCATTTCGGGAAACCACTAACGTCCAACAGTACTGAGAACTGCTTGCATTGTTATTATCAAAATGTGGTGTAACTGGTGATAAACGTGGTGGTGGAGTGCTTTTAGCGCTAAAAGATGGTATCGAAAGTGAAATTATGGATGTATCATCTTTAGATGCAGATTTTCCTCAAATTGACACCTTAATTTGCAAATGCTGGATAGGCCATATATATTTCTATGTTGATGTTATCTATATACCTCCATCTGTATCATCTCAAATATTTGAGCAGTTTTTTGAGGAACTTGAGCAAACTGTTTATCTGCAAGCTAAACGTGTGATTTTGTTGGGGGACTTCAATTCTCCCAACTTAATTTTTGAAAATATTTATGATGTGAAGAAAACTGCAATCCAGTTTTTCCAATATACTGAACATCCAGCAATGGAACAATGTTTTGAATGACAATGGAAAGATGTTAGATTTAGTTTTCTCAAATATGAGCTGTATCGTGATCAAAGACAATTTACCATTAGTACCTGAAGATATTCCATATCATCCAGCTCTTGACATAACCTTTGAAAGCATCTCTGTCAGAGTGACTACTTTTCCACTACTTGATGAAATGACTTAAAAATTTATAACTTTCGTAAAGCTGATTTCCCTGTATTATACGAAACGCTTTTTCTTGCTGATTGGTCCTTTTTAGATAATATTACTGACTTAAATTTAGCAATTGAAAAATTTTACACCTTCATCTATAATATTCTTGATTTATATGTACCCAAATATTCATCTCATCATCAAGATAATGCTACAGAAAAACCGCATAATAATCAATTTAATGTTCATTTCAATAATATAACTGAGAATGAGGTTCTGGTTGCGGCATTTCGGTTGAAAAACAAGTTTACATCTGGGCCTGACAAAATACCATCATTTTTTGTCAAAGACTGTATTCATGTGTTAGTTAAGCCTTTGGTAAAATTATTTAATCTTTCAGTAAGCACAAATACCTTCCCTGATATCTGGAAATACTCTAAAGTCAGTCCCATGCTCAAATCAGGGGACCATCTGATATAAAGAATTATCGACCTGTATCCATTTTATCCAATTTTTCCAAGCTTCTGGAGATAGTCCTGTATAACAGAATTTACTCTACTGTTCATAGATCTCTGTCGCCCTTCCAACATGGATTTCTTGCGCAGCGCTCTACAGTAACGAATTTAATAACATTTACGCAGAAAGCTATTAACTGTGTTGACCGGCAGGGCCAAATAGATGTGATATACACGGATTTTGCCAAAGCTTGTTGCATGACTATCAAATTGGTGACACCGTCTTAGCTCGATGTGAGTCCATCAAAGATTTGGGAGTTGTTTATGATACTAAGCTCACTTTTTCTCATCATATCACCCAGAAGATTAATGAAGCATCTCGAGCTTATGGATATATTATTAGGAACTGTAGGAGTTTCAATCGAACTGAGACACTCTTAACCTTGTACTCATCATATATCAGATCTAAATTAGAATACGCCTGTATAATATGGAACCCAATTTATAGATGCTACAAAGATTTGATTGAACGCATTTAAAGAAAGTTTCTCAAATTCCTATTATTCAAAGTTGACGGCTTCTATCCTGCGCAGGGAATTCCATATGCTCACTTGTTATATAAATTCCATATGCAGTCTCTAGATACAAGAAGAAGTTGCGCTTCCATTACATTTTTGTATAAATTACTCCATAATAAGATAGATGCTAACGATACCTTGGCTCAATTGAATTTCTACGTTCCTCCTGTGACAACTCGGAATGTGAAGACATTTTATTGTGATAGAGCTCGTACCAATTTATTTACTAAGTCTCCGATATTTTTTATATGTAGCAATTTCAATGAAATATGTAATCATTGCGATATATATAGGGATAGTTTGAGCGAAATTTTGGATGTGGCAAATCAATATTTAGGTAGTATGTAGTTCCTAGTTATATATTACGTCAGCAACTATACTTCTTTACAACTTCTTTTTTTTAATTATATAGCAAAATTTTTCTTGTTCATAGTAATATACTTTATCTTTCTTTTAATTAGATTGTCCTGTAAATGGTTGATGTACTGTTGGACAATAAATGCTATTATTATTTATTATTATTATTATTATTATTATTATTATTATTATTATTATTATTATTATTATTATTATTATTATTATTATTATTATTATTATTATTATTATTATTATTATTATTATTATTATTGAATAAAATGGTTTTTACTACAGAGAAGCTTAAATTTATCACTCCTACTATTGTAATTAAACATAATGAGGAAAGTTTCGACAAGGTAAAAAGGGCCTAACTAATGTTTTACACGACAACCGGTCTTAAGTAACAATTTTCTGGTCCTAAGTGTGTCAATTATTGTATTAGAGACAAGGTTTATACTAACTTGAGACCAATCTGCTAGGGCCTAACTAACAAAAATCTTCTAACGACATTCAATAAATCAAATAGTTTCATATTTTACGGATATTTGGACCTTCCTTACAACGTTTATCGAAATGATTTTTTTCACAAATCTTCAATTTTCTCAAAACTTGTTTTATGCAGATAGGCCCTTGTTCATCCAAGCCATAGAATTAGTAACATGTATTTTTCTGTAAGACACCAAATTTATAAAAAAGACCTGTCTATTTGACATGCGATCAGCTCAGCGATCACAATCATGCCACGAAGAAAAAACAGCTTCTCTGTTTTTTTCACTCAATAGTTTGTAACAAAACATATTCATAACGGCATGTGGAAGATAATTACACCAATTATCTCCACATTGTCTTTCGTTCTGTTAGAATCTCTGTTACATTATCTATTGATTGACGTTGATAGTACACCACCAGATTCAAGTAAACATCATACAAACAATTCATTGTTGGGAACAGTTTTCGCTGTGTGTAGCCAACAGCGGTAATGTCGGTAATGTATGCCAAAGCAAGGCATGGCCGCGCAGCGACCAAAGTTGGAATTTGTCGTAGCCGCTCATTACAGATGCAGTTAATGAGTTGGCTAAGTATTTCCATGCAACACGCATATCTCACCTCCAAGCTATTCCGGGATCTGTCCAAAATTGTTCCTGTGCAGCACTACGGTCGTAAAATATGCAACAACGCGATCAACCGACAAACTTCCGGATGCTACACCGTACGGGGTTCATACCAAAGGTATATATTTCACTCTACTTGCCAATCCAGTAGAACAAAGAGAAAAGCTGACTTTGTTAGTTAGATGACCAATACTACTTGTACTATGAGTTCAATGGTAGTCTGAAAGTTAATCAATCAAAATCAAAAATGTTGATTTAGCTTCTATAACAAGTTAGTAACAATCAGAAATAAACTTAATCAACGTCTAAGTGTGGTCATCCGTATGTGTCGCTGAAATGTAACAACCAACCCTCCCAACCCTATATAGTTAGATAGCTGTCCACCCTTTGTCCATGGAAAAGGTTTCAATTTGGAACTAGAAAATGGGTTCCGGGATATAGATGCCAAAACACAGATTCTTTCTGACCATTCAAATTCTCCCCGTGTATCTTATCTGATCATATGCTTTAATATAGGGCTAGAATGCCACTTGGATTAATCTTATGAATTTTTGTTATATTAACTCAGGCTTCCGACTTAAAGTGCAAAAGTCTGTTATTTATTGCAAAGGGAATGGTAATAACTACTTGTAGTTTGAGTTTTAGGGTTCGGTGTCAACTGTCAAAAGGTAACTAATATGTTTTATTGCAAGATAAAGGTTATAAGACAGTATATTCGACAATGTTCGTCTAAAATTTGTCAAATTCGGATCTAATCTGTTATTGAGGTGAATTGTGAAAAACTACCTAGTTTTGTTTCATTATTTACACTAGCCTTATTTATAGCAAAAGTCATGTAAATATTTACATTATATTATAATGAATTTTTCGACTTTTTCCAAATCGGTTTTCCTATTATGATCTTAGGTTGAGCTAATGGGTGAATTTTGGAAACATACAAACTGTTGCTAATTAAAAAATAATGTTAACAAGCCCGTATTTGAGAATATATTTCAAAATCTGTTCCAATTTTTGATGTTGGTTTCAGCCCCTGAATTTTCATCAAAAAGGATACCAAGACGGTCTTAATTTGTTACTGCGTTTAGTTTTTGGAGTAAATGTTAAAGAGCCCTCTTTTTGGTGAGTTTATTCTAATATCTGAAAAAAATCGGCATTTATTTGCTTAAATATATCTAAATAAAAAAAACAATAATAGAGTTTTAAATCTTATATCATTTATACAATCTGAATGCCTGAATATATGTGAAGTGAAAAAAGTAAGATTAATAGATAAATTAGTTTATGTAGTGTGAAATCTCTAAGAAATTGCCTTAGAAATAACACAGGGACTTTAGAGGCAGCCGATTTTGTATAATCCAAACTCCATTCCAGTCGTCGTAGTTTTTTCGTCCAATATGAAATAACAACAACATAGTCGTTAACTCAGCCTGCAAGGTCAAAAGGTCAATTAGTTTATGTAGTCTGAAATTTTTGCTTATCTGATTAACGACTGAAAACATAAATACTCTGTTTAACAAACTGAGTACTTCTATGGAAGCAACGTATAATTTTTGGCTTGGAAACTCACAGTATTTACTCCCCAATTTAATCAGCCGTAGTCGCTCAACTGAGTGTAAAGTGAAAACTTGCGCTTTCATCTCGGAAAACAGCGGAATAGCCAGATTCATGTCTGAGACAGCCAAAACGGTTCGGTTGTGAAAAGATGGACGCACTTTGTCAGAATAATCTGGAGTGGAATTATTGTTGGAAGAACAATTAATATCCTCCGAGTTTGAGAACAAACGTTATTTCAAATTAGACTTGGTGCTAAAACTATCAAAAGACATCCAGACATATTTCGTAGTCTTTTGAACATCCATTTTTTATTTAATAGTTTTAATATCCAAAGACAGATGGAGATGGTAATTAGCCTATCAGTCTTTATTATCATAATTGCTTTTAATTTTTTCAAAGGAACCCTACACTATATGTAAATATTAACTCTGGCTCATAAGCAATCATGAAGTCGAAAGCGTGAGCTTCATTATGCCGATGCTACTCTAAATAATTAGAAGTTTAATATTAGTTACAAACTGTGATTCGATTCAAGAAAGGTTCTTGGTAGACTCCAAGGTATTTACATTTTCGGAACAAAGTACCATTCCTACCAACTAGTTTTTGATATACTATGTTGGAGTCTGACGAGTCCATTTTGCGGGTTGAGTTTTCGTTAGAAACGAATATAAATTATTATTGTCATTTATATAAATGTCACGAATCTGAATCAACCTTAAAATACAAAACTTGAAAATCCTTGACGAAACATTATTTTTCATAGCGTAGCGTTCCAAGGCACACAGCGTGAATTGTGATATGTGTTTTTTTGAAAGTCAGAACATTTCTTGTCTCGTGTGACTTTGTAATTAAGCCCTTTTGTGAATATACTCGTTTCTCTTCGTGTAAGTATAAGCACAATAAAACCAAACCTTTCGCAACCATACTCTACTCTTCTTAATGCAATATAGCTTGGCAAATTCTTCACAGTAACTAGATATCCAGGTAGTCCTTGATAAGCCTAGTTGACTGAATCATGACATGAATCGTCGATGGTCCAAAATGGTGTTTATTAGCCATTTTGTTTGTTATTGTTTTGAGCACGTGCTTTATACTATTTTTTATGAGCTAATAGCATGCACGTAATAATCTCTTTTACATATAAAGCAGCGAACGCGTGGAACAACAACGTGAAATAAATACCAGGACAAAAAAGGTGGGGTGAAAAAATGCGCCGCCATTACAGCTATTTGTCAAAAAAGAAAGAAAATAGGAAAAATGTACGCCCGCAGTAAAGCTCGTACGAATACTAATTATACTTGCATTTCGCAGGAACTGAATTACAAAAACATAAAAGGAAGAGAAGGAACAAAAAGGTATCTCACATAATACATATTACGTAAATGAATGTAGGTTCTGTGCGACATTCACATATAGTGCGTATTTCCACATCACCTTACATAGCTATGGGATTACGAAGCCAACAAGAACTCTCAATACAGTGTTCATTTTCATTTATCTCCAATAAGTATCATCTAAGTCTAGCATTCCGAGATATCGTATTTCGGCGAGGACAGCATGCTGTTCAGATCAATGAGGATATTGGTAGAATCGTGGGATGGGGATGTATAAACAGTGTTAAGTTTCAAGGGCAGAAGACTCAGACAATAACCCTGACAAAGAAGTCTTGTTCACTAGGCATTTGCTGTAATTTCCAATTTCTAGGAAAAGCTCAGTCAAGTAGATCGCCTCGGTGCTTTATAAAATATAATTATTACTACAATGAGTCTTCCAATTGAATACCTCCCTTGCTCATGCGTGGATGGTATAAGAAACACTCCACCCCGTAGTGTGATTATAAATCCTCCAATGCCTGAGCCACAATTGCGGCCAACCAGGATTTAATGCAATTAAAATTCCCCCGACAACTTCAAATAAGATTATCCGGAATATGCACAAAAAGCTAATATAATTAAATGCTTTAATCCCTTTTCGGATGCTTTAATAAAAACATTTCTGCTTAGTAGTGGAAACGTATTTGGTCGGTTCGTTTTTGAAATTAGAAAACTTGCCGCCACCGCTGCGCCGCCCACTTTTTAATACTGGTGAAAACATCGTTGATGTCCATGTATGTGTACTCACGTTTCCCCTCTGTTGCGATAACTGCAATTTCGTTAGTCTAGAGCGTGGTCTAGAGTGGCGGTTACTTTTTTATAGACGAAATGAGTTTTCCGAATGCATTCCTGAAACGCTGTCTGTCAAATTCATTCCGAGCTTTTAATATGCAAATCATCACGTAGTGCTACGATGTGTACAGAAGGTTTCGTTTTAAGGTACAAAAATATCGATAGCATGGAATATATAAATAATTGAGGGTCAGTCAAGTAGATGGCTGTTTTTATTTTTCTAACTAAAATGTAGATGAAGCTGCTGGATACGTTTATATCAAACTGCCATTATCGCTATGATAAAACCATAAAAATGGGGTATAAAAAATACATTAAATTGAGAGGCCACAACTATATGAAGCATCTTACGTCGATGCTTCAACTCAATTCTGTTGCGTTAAAAATACATAGTGCTATTGAAAAACCCGAAACCAAATATGCTGGAATAAAAAGAGTTTTATTTATGTACATGATATTTTTATGTGCATGTTCACCAAGTATGAGCGTCTACAATGAGCTAATATATCCAAAACAATGTGATAAGGTACGCACTATGTTGCTTTGATATGTCTTAAAAGATCACTGCCCTAGTTGTCGCCTAGCGTTTAATGCCATTAGTAATGCCAAGAGTGAATTAGCGCATCAAGTTGTGACTACATCTGTGTCAAATGTGTAATAACGCGGCAAGTAACGGTATTAAACGTTACTGTGGCCCCAGCATTGGAGTGGTCAGCTTGAGAAGCTTGATGATCTGGTAAAAAACTCATATGTAGAGTCGCAGCATAAGGTGATTGTTGAGTTAGTGAGTGTAAATAGGATAAAAGGTATATATGGTAGTTAGCTATCTATCGATCTCAAAGTGGTAATTCTTCTCAGATTATGGATATGTTAGAATGTACATTGAATGAAATTTGAGTGGAAACTTTGTGTGGCTGGTGATTTTAATATCAAAATGTTAAATGAGATTCAACACAGGTGAAGCGACTGAGCAACTTAGTATGAACAGTGCACCAGATAGTTTTTGATAGTTTTAGAATGTGAAACATGGTTTTTAAATATTCATATTGTTTTATAAGAAACCACTCGCAAAGACTACAGTGCTGCGAGATGTCTATTTACGTTGACCTTAAAATGCTGTAAATATTGAAACCGTCGGGGAACAACCTCCACAGTAGCTCATTCCACATTGCCGGGATTCTTCAAAAGAAGGACTTTTGGGAGTGGTTGGATGATAAACCTTACGAGGATGCGTCCATTGGCCTCCTCTAGTGTTCTGTGTACTTGGTGTTGTTATGCGGGATGCATTTCCCATGATAGTATCTATACAATAGAGACAAATCAAACCCTTTTTTGATGTTCCAGACTGTGGAGGTCCTTTCTAGGGTTAGGCACATCCATTAGATATATTGTTTGCTTCAGTATTGTCTACAGAAGCTTTAGGGAGTGCTTCGAAACAGATCCTCACCTATTTATCATCTATTATCATGACAAAGTCAGAGATTTAGTATGAGGACAGCAATCTGAGGGACAAAAAGCATTACCTGATTACTGTTTCCAGTAAACATCGTGAACAGTTCTCTGTTAATGGCGAAAGCAGCCTTGCAATCCAATTTTCCCTGCATCCTTACTTTTTCCCTGATGCCGAGAAAACCATTAGGAGGGCATCAACTCCGTATAAAATCCTCCGAGGCTGACTGTTAACTTTTATTATCCTCCAGTTTAAAAGGATTATACCTATGAAAAATTCAATTCTTCTGTACGGCTTATCAGCCTGCTCTATTTACACACATACCAATAAATTTTTATAAGCCCGGCTTGCTGATCTGAAAGAAATGGAAATATAGGGATGGGGGCCGATAAGAGTCAGCCAGTATTTATGGCCAATGTTTTTCTTTTCGATGTCATGTCTTTCACCAAAGTTTCAGAAGTTTCTTTGGGAATGCGAAAGCTTTTCTTCTACTTTATTCGATACATATTTCGCATTTTTTGTCCGACAGGTTTTAATGTATTTATTTCATATGGTCATTACATTATGGAACCAGAGCAGTAGTGGTACTAGCAAATATGGCATAGTAAAAAATTCTCACAAGCAACACCATTCCATCCTAGAGAACTACTACATCTGAGAATTTATGCTCAAGGTACATACGATAATTTTTAGGAGAGCCATCAACACGCCACCACTGGAAGCACAGATCAGGATTCGAGCTCTGTACAGTTCTGTTCGTAGGGGGACAAGAAGTTACAGGCTGACTCGCAGCCGTCTATCCAGGATATGTGCATAATTTTGATTTAGATATTTATTTTGTAGATTGTGGATGCTCTTACTTGGTGAAACTCTTCTATCATGTATATATAAAGTTGTGTAGTTATCACACAGTTTCACAAATAAAACTCTTTCTTTTAGTAACGCATTTCGATTTTTATTAAAATCATCGTCGGACTATAAGATTTGACTTCTAACAAGTCTACCCAGATTACTTGCCATGATAGGACTAGTTAGTTATTTGGCAAGTAATCTGGGTGGCCTTGTAAGAAGTCAAATCTGACAGTCCGACGATGATTTTAATAAAAATCGAAACGCGTCACTAAAAGAAAGATCTTTATTTGTGAAACTGTGTGATAACTTCACATTTTTTTATCTACATAGATATTGATTTGTTTCATTCTTATTTTCACTATATAAAGGAATATTAGGACCGTAAAAATAGCAGTAGTCCTGAGCAAATGTGAAAATATCAGTACTAATCCAAGTCCCTTTTCTTAGGCGTTTGGAGTTTTAGATAACCTTTTGGTATAGAGAAAAAAATGTTTGAGGCTGATAACTTTGAAATCAATTTTTCTCAAGTTTTCGATGATATTATATCGTGGTCATGAAAAATCTGTTCGAGTACTTCTTTGATTGTGAATCTGAAATTTTGTCCCTGGAGAACTAGGTTTACAGCGTAGTCAAACAGCTTAGACTCTTTTGGATCGATTGCAAATATTTAAAAAAAAATTAAGTAAGTAGGTATTTTAAACCACCAGACTTGCTCACGTCAATTGACATCTCTGAAACAAAATTAAACTTTTCAGTATATAATCAATGAATTTGTGTATTGATGCATATTTGGTTTTACTTTCGGTTAGTATAATATTAAAAACAATACAAAACACTTCAGAATGTTTTTAACAAACAAAATAATGCCCAAAAAGCATTAAATTCATGCACGTCACTAGAATTAGTCTAGTTCTCAAAATTTGGAGAGCTTTTATCCCAACAAATCCTAATTGTTTGGACGTAATGGTCATAAATATTGAATAACATTAAAAAAGATGGCGCTGTTCTCTTTTAAAAAAGCAATAATTAGTAAAAACTAGTGAAAAATCTTATTATGCGGTTTAGGTTACTAGCTCACTGTTATTTATTCAATGTAGTGCAAAGTCGTATAGTGTCGGAACAAACACATCTATGAGTTTCATTTGTGAAATTTAATTCGATGAAGAGCATCTCAAATCTGAATTTTATTGGTTATCTGTTACATTGAACATTCCAAATAGTTGAAATTCTCAAATTAACTCGAGACATTAGAAATCATAACTGCTAGCCTGACGAAGTGTGTTACTTGTTTGACAAACAAATTGTGCTGTACATATTGCATGTGAGCAGACATTAAGATTCGGTAAAAATGTTTGATAGGAACAGTCAAAATGTTTTATTTAACAGTTATTCAAGTATTGAAGCAAAACCAATTAATCGTGTCCCAATTTCGACACTAGGTCGCGTACAATTCCCCATGATTTCTGAATAAGCTGAATCATTCGAGCCGGTTCTGTCCGCGCAGAATTTAGACGTTGCGTTCCCTTCTAGTTCTTACAATCGAGCAAGCGGCGACGACATATCCCTGCAGTCAGGGAGCGCATAATATAGCTGGCGCAATGATCCTGGGATAAGCATAAATCCGGGAAAGTGAGGACATCTGCTGCTCCGGCCACCACCGGAGCATTAATCACGGAAAAGTCCGGTCGCTGGACCGGAAGAAACTCGACGCCATCTGGAAGCGGCACCGCGGTCGGAGCGGGATTAGGTGACGCTACCAGTGAAAATGGTGTTGCCTGACTTTTATCAGTGTACGAGGGGTTGTTTTTATATTAATTTCAGAAATAGATTATTATGATAAACAGCTCCATTGAATTGCTATATACCCTGTGACTGTATTATACGAATCAAACTAGATTTTTGACCAACCTTGTTCGACAATTTATTATTAACGTCATTTATTCTCCCTCCGTCTGTTGACAGTTTGACATATCTTAATTTTCAGCCCTTCATCCACAACTCGTTTACTGTTCACTTCCGCCGTTTTCACCTTCTATTTGTATACGGTAATTGCATTTGTTTCAATACATTTCGACATAATTTTTGCAGGTTCCTGTCAGTAACAATGCTGAATTGAAAGATTCGTAGAGATAAAGCTGAAATATAAAAGAAGATGTTCATAAACAAAATGTGAGTGAAATTCGTATCAGTTCATTCGCACGCCGGAAATTCAAAGAAATGCAAGATAAATATATGAACATTATTTTAGCACCTTAAACATTTACAATTACCTATAACTTGATGTTAAATTCGTCTTGTCAAAATTCAAAACCATAAGTTTTGCTTTACCTTGCAAATGATACTCCACACTCTTCGCGATGTCTTGGGGTAACTGCTGCTTGGCGTCGTGTCGACGTAATTTAATTTGTATACTTTACGTAAAAGCGTTTGGAATAAAATACCGGTGAATAGCGGCCTAAAGAAGTATTTCTTACTGCAAGTCGCTTGTAAAGAACCTGTCTAAACGTATTAAAAATTCAGCATCAAGAATCCGTCAAAGCTGGTTCATTGAGAGATATTAAATCAATTTACGAGCTGTTCACTATGAGAAAATGCGTTAGTAATTAAAGAATGCTGTAGTAATTATTTGCCACAATGTAGATGTACGATTTAAATAATATAAGATAATTTATTCATCAATCAACAGCACTACTCTCATTCTGCTCCTGTACTGGCTGCTAATCGGTATCACATGTACAAGTGTAAGATGAATGAAGTTTCTGAAGTTACATCTGCATATTGTTAACAGTGGGAACATTTTTTATAAATTATGGAACCAGGAGTGCCAAGCAATAGTTCTGAATGTCATCAGTTTCTTATGGATAACCTCTAACAAAGGCTAAAAGGCTACCCACATACTCTGAGATGGGAAAAATATCTATTATTCACATTTACCTTCCAAACTGTAACCATATGGGAATAATTTTCCCGACAACTCTTTTCACAATGCTAAGATTTTCAAACAAACAAAAATTTTCTTTGGAAGGGGCAACTTCTAGTGGTTGCAAATTCGAACTGGTGAGGATGAGTCCATGGTGTTTTTCTAGTGCTTGTTTTACGGGCAGATCTTGGTACTTTAGAAAAGTGTTCCGTATAACATCCTCACATATATGAGCAATATTCCAACGATGGTTTGATCTGAGGCTTGTAGAGTTGTGGTAGCAGTAGTTATTCCAGTCAATACAATTTTCTGGGGCAGAACATTCAACTTCCGGGGTCACCACAATAGCAATCCTGGAAACCTGGTTGTGCAAGGGCATGTTATTGTTGGCGCTAACTCTCAGAAACTCTGAAGATAGTTTTACGAAGGTATTTGCTGAGAGAAATCAAAAATTGCTATTTTCTGTTTGTTCTGCTTGATATTAATCTATCCCAGAAGCAAACTGAATATGGATGAATAATGTATCCACCCTCAATCTAAGATAAACATCTATCATAGAAAAGGTCACTACAATGAAAAAAAGCGGAAAAGCCTACGTTTTTCTGTATGGTTACTCATAGTACGTCTAACGTCTCACGATACAGTTAGACACCTAAGTTATATTTCTCATTTTATACACATATTTTGCTTCTCGTGAAACCCAAAGGTAGGATATCCTCACTCGGTATAAGTCACATATCCTTTCCTCGCAAGGGAAGTGAAAGAAAATCGAAAACTCGTCGTGGAGCTCCCATATCGATGATATCAAGATGGAAGGAACATCGGCTGAAACGAAACTAATATTTTCCAGACAGGGTGTAATGTACGCAGGGAGGAGTGGGATGAGGAGGAGGAGAGAGTATAGCGATAAGGGGGTGAGTAATAGCTGGCGACTCGTAATTTCTGGTGTCGTTTGTCATGCGGCCCAGAGGCTGGAGTACTGGTACACATGAATTCTTGGAAGCGGCGCCGAGATGGAGGCTTACGAACAGTAGCGTACCATTTCCAACTGGAAATATCGAGAGGAGTTTTATGTATTAATCATTTGTGAAATATCATTATCAAGTCCTAACACTTGGACTACTTTGAAACGAAGACAGATGTTCCTTACGACATCTGTCAACAATGTTAAAAGCGAAACATGCATGACTATAGAAAGTCTTATGCATAGTGGGGGGCATACACTTTTTATCATTAGTCAGCTTCTGAAGAGAATGAGCGGAGATAACGGTAAATCTTATGAAGAATAAGGAATGTCGCTGTAAATCTATTCACCCCTGTTGACAGATATCGTAAGTGACATCTGTCGCCGCTCCAAGGCAGTCCAAGTGTTAGGACCTCCAATTTTGGGCAGCCCCATAACGCGCGACGCTTGAAGATAAGTGTTGATCACTAATAAGTTACTACTTGTAAACTTAATGTAGAGTGATTTGAACAATATTCTGTAAAATTTTGCTTTACAATGACTGAAGAAATATTATAAACTGGACTATTAATAGAAGTGAACATAAATATCACCAGGTTTAGAGTCAGAACTATCATAAATTATTATAATTTCCTCAAATACGGTATGTCGAGATATCGCTAAAAAAATTTATTTGATATGTACTGTGGCACATTGGTGACTTTGTATAATGCCCTGCTTTGTTTGTACATTTTGAAGAAAACATTAAATCGTATATATATATATATATATATATATATATATATATATATATATATATATATAAGTAGCTTTGCTATTTATTTCTTTTATAATCACACTTTAATATTATGTGGTTGTCAAATTATTAATCGAATTTTGCGTTTTTTTTTTCATCTGTATTCATATTCTTATTTCAATCAACATTAGTATTTCTATAATAAATATAGAAGAAGTTGAATCACTGCTATTAGATCCTCAAATTCAAATACTGTCATGCATTCCGAATGTGTCATATTTGCAACCGACTGAAACACTAATAAAAGCCTTTGATCGGTTACTAATCTGGCTACTAAGCCTGAACTACCTGAAGGTAGACTAATAAAGAGCGGGCGACGGAAGGGGGCGAGAAATGACTAAGGAAAGTTATATCGGCGAGTAGGTTTTATTTTATTCCCTGAGATTTAACCATATTCTAATCTGTAATGATACCTTTCTTTGCCCCTTTGAATACGAGGCACTGCTATCAATGGAACGTCAGATGCAGCTCGAGGACGCGTAAACCACGAAAGCTGCTGTGCCCAGACAGGCCGGCAGAAATAGATGAGGTCTAATTTAGAATCCACCATTGTGTGAGCCTTACTTACGATACTTGTTCTATCGGACAATGTACTTTTCATCATAGAATAATCACAGTTACACACAAATACCTAAAATTTGAGGAATATTGTATTCCAGTCCATACTGCGATTTGTACCAGGAAGTGTCACAGAAGAACAGCGCACCCATATTCTGGTCTATATGTTTGTCTGTAGATCAAATTCTCTAATATCTTTAATAAATGATGTGACAGCGGGCTGCTATTGGTGAACAAGTGCCAGAGGACCGAAAAGAAGAGACTTAACAAAAAAATGCTGAAACGTTTCAGTGGTCTTTTATATCATTGGCATCAAAAATAGCATGTCCTAGCATTACCATATTGCAATCTGAAGTCATCGTCTCAGAACCTGCAACTTTGCTCCTATTCCAGAAAGTTGTATTTAAGGAAACAGTTGTTACTATACTCTGCAAGACTCAGTACAGACCATATTTTACAAAGAACTTCCATAGTTTGGAACACCGAAAAAAGCCTCTGATTTGTATCTATCCAACAGATTCTACCGTATTCTATCGTTTCTTGAACTAGAAAATCCCCACTGGTTCATTTTCACTAGGTCGAACTTTGAAAAGCATGAAAAATCCTCTCCCAAAAGGCACTCTTTTGGAGAACCTCCGCGCCGTGAAATGAACTGCCACCGAGTATATTTTTCGATATTTATAGGTTATAGCGTTGTAAGGTAAATGTGAATCGACATATTTTTTTTGCAGGCGCGTCATAGGATCTGAACGCATATAAAACAGTTAAATGACTAATATGGACGGAAATTAATTCAGCCCAATTCAAGCACATGCCAGAAAATACAGATATATACAATAAAAATTCAACGGAACACAAAAACTATAGATAACCTCGCCACACGTAACCTGTAGAGTTCCTCATTTCATACTTTCTGCTGCATGAAATATGACAGAAACAATTTTATTGAGTATTGTCTTAGACATCATTTGTCTTCTACGGATTCGTCAATTGCCAGAAATAACAATACTCTGAAATCCGGATTAATACCGCATGACCATATATTTTCCAAGAACTGCAGTTCATTGGTAAAATTTAATTTTGCAAGGTAAGCACCGGCAAAGGAACCAAATTATTTCTTGGCAGTCTATTTTCACTTTTTATATAAGCTGCACAAAGCGTCTCCTGTAAACGCAGGCCAACATCAAAGAAGCCTTCGCGTTGCAAGAAAAATGTTTTTAATGCGGCAAAAATACAGTGGGCTGGTGATGGAATGAATGTATATTAGAATGGGTAGGAAAGGGAGCGGAAACGAGGTTAACTGAAAGGTGTGTTGGGTAGTTTCGTGATGGTAAAAAAGTCATGTAAATATTTACATTATATTATAATGAATTTTTCGACTTTTTCCAAATCGGTTTTCCTATTATGATCTTAGGTTGAGCTAATGGGTGAATTTTGGAAACATACAAACTGTTGCTAATTAAAAAATAATGTTAACAAGCCCGTATTTGAGAATATATTTCAAAATCTGTTCCAATTTTTGATGTTGGTTTCAGCCCCTGAATTTTCATCAAAAAGGATACCAAGACGGTCTTAATTTGTTACTGCGTTTAGTTTTTGGAGTAAATGTTAAAGAGCCCTCTTTTTGGTGAGTTTATTCTAATATCTGAAAAAAATCGGCATTTATTTGCTTAAATATATCTAAATAAAAAAAACAATAATAGAGTTTTAAATCTTATATCATTTATACAATCTGAATGCCTGAATATATGTGAAGTGAAAAAAGTAAGATTAATAGATAAATTAGTTTATGTAGTGTGAAATCTCTAAGAAATTGCCTTAGAAATAACACAGGGACTTTAGAGGCAGCCGATTTTGTATAATCCAAACTCCATTCCAGTCGTCGTAGTTTTTTCGTCCAATATGAAATAACAACAACATAGTCGTTAACTCAGCCTGCAAGGTCAAAAGGTCAATTAGTTTATGTAGTCTGAAATTTTTGCTTATCTGATTAACGACTGAAAACATAAATACTCTGTTTAACAAACTGAGTACTTCTATGGAAGCAACGTATAATTTTTGGCTTGGAAACTCACAGTATTTACTCCCCAATTTAATCAGCCGTAGTCGCTCAACTGAGTGTAAAGTGAAAACTTGCGCTTTCATCTCGGAAAACAGCGGAATAGCCAGATTCATGTCTGAGACAGCCAAAACGGTTCGGTTGTGAAAAGATGGACGCACTTTGTCAGAATAATCTGGAGTGGAATTATTGTTGGAAGAACAATTAATATCCTCCGAGTTTGAGAACAAACGTTATTTCAAATTAGACTTGGTGCTAAAACTATCAAAAGACATCCAGACATATTTCGTAGTCTTTTGAACATCCATTTTTTATTTAATAGTTTTAATATCCAAAGACAGATGGAGATGGTAATTAGCCTATCAGTCTTTATTATCATAATTGCTTTTAATTTTTTCAAAGGAACCCTACACTATATGTAAATATTAACTCTGGCTCATAAGCAATCATGAAGTCGAAAGCGTGAGCTTCATTATGCCGATGCTACTCTAAATAATTAGAAGTTTAATATTAGTTACAAACTGTGATTCGATTCAAGAAAGGTTCTTGGTAGACTCCAAGGTATTTACATTTTCGGAACAAAGTACCATTCCTACCAACTAGTTTTTGATATACTATGTTGGAGTCTGACGAGTCCATTTTGCGGGTTGAGTTTTCGTTAGAAACGAATATAAATTATTATTGTCATTTATATAAATGTCACGAATCTGAATCAACCTTAAAATACAAAACTTGAAAATCCTTGACGAAACATTATTTTTCATAGCGTAGCGTTCCAAGGCACACAGCGTGAATTGTAATATGTGTTTTTTTGAAAGTCAGAACATTTCTTGTCTCGTGTGACTTTGTAATTAAGCCCTTTTGTGAATATACTCGTTTCTCTTCGTGTAAGTATAAGCACAATAAAACCAAACCTTTCGCAACCATACTCTACTCTTCTTAATGCAATATAGCTTGGCAAATTCTTCACAGTAACTAGATATCCAGGTAGTCCTTGATAAGCCTAGTTGACTGAATCATGACATGAATCGTCGATGGTCCAAAATGGTGTTTATTAGCCATTTTGTTTGTTATTGTTTTGAGCACGTGCTTTATACTATTTTTTATGAGCTAATAGCATGCACGTAATAATCTCTTTTACATATAAAGCAGCGAACGCGTGGAACAACAACGTGAAATAAATACCAGGACAAAAAAGGTGGGGTGAAAAAATGCGCCGCCATTACAGCTATTTGTCAAAAAAGAAAGAAAATAGGAAAAATGTACGCCCGCAGTAAAGCTCGTACGAATACTAATTATACTTGCATTTCGCAGGAACTGAATTACAAAAACATAAAAGGAAGAGAAGGAACAAAAAGGTATCTCACATAATACATATTACGTAAATGAATGTAGGTTCTGTGCGACATTCACATATAGTGCGTATTTCCACATCACCTTACATAGCTATGGGATTACGAAGCCAACAAGAACTCTCAATACAGTGTTCATTTTCATTTATCTCCAATAAGTATCATCTAAGTCTAGCATTCCGAGATATCGTATTTCGGCGAGGACAGCATGCTGTTCAGATCAATGAGGATATTGGTAGAATCGTGGGATGGGGATGTATAAACAGTGTTAAGTTTCAAGGGCAGAAGACTCAGACAATAACCCTGACAAAGAAGTCTTGTTCACTAGGCATTTGCTGTAATTTCCAATTTCTAGGAAAAGCTCAGTCAAGTAGATCGCCTCGGTGCTTTATAAAATATAATTATTACTACAATGAGTCTTCCAATTGAATACCTCCCTTGCTCATGCGTGGATGGTATAAGAAACACTCCACCCCGTAGTGTGATTATAAATCCTCCAATGCCTGAGCCACAATTGCGGCCAACCAGGATTTAATGCAATTAAAATTCCCCCGACAACTTCAAATAAGATTATCCGGAATATGCACAAAAAGCTAATATAATTAAATGCTTTAATCCCTTTTCGGATGCTTTAATAAAAACATTTCTGCTTAGTAGTGGAAACGTATTTGGTCGGTTCGTTTTTGAAATTAGAAAACTTGCCGCCACCGCTGCGCCGCCCACTTTTTAATACTGGTGAAAACATCGTTGATGTCCATGTATGTGTACTCACGTTTCCCCTCTGTTGCGATAACTGCAATTTCGTTAGTCTAGAGCGTGGTCTAGAGTGGCGGTTACTTTTTTATAGACGAAATGAGTTTTCCGAATGCATTCCTGAAACGCTGTCTGTCAAATTCATTCCGAGCTTTTAATATGCAAATCATCACGTAGTGCTACGATGTGTACAGAAGGTTTCGTTTTAAGGTACAAAAATATCGATAGCATGGAATATATAAATAATTGAGGGTCAGTCAAGTAGATGGCTGTTTTTATTTTTCTAACTAAAATGTAGATGAAGCTGCTGGATACGTTTATATCAAACTGCCATTATCGCTATGATAAAACCATAAAAATGGGGTATAAAAAATACATTAAATTGAGAGGCCACAACTATATGAAGCATCTTACGTCGATGCTTCAACTCAATTCTGTTGCGTTAAAAATACATAGTGCTATTGAAAAACCCGAAACCAAATATGCTGGAATAAAAAGAGTTTTATTTATGTACATGATATTTTTATGTGCATGTTCACCAAGTATGAGCGTCTACAATGAGCTAATATATCCAAAACAATGTGATAAGGTACGCACTATGTTGCTTTGATATGTCTTAAAAGATCACTGCCCTAGTTGTCGCCTAGCGTTTAATGCCATTAGTAATGCCAAGAGTGAATTAGCGCATCAAGTTGTGACTACATCTGTGTCAAATGTGTAATAACGCGGCAAGTAACGGTATTAAACGTTACTGTGGCCCCAGCATTGGAGTGGTCAGCTTGAGAAGCTTGATGATCTGGTAAAAAACTCATATGTAGAGTCGCAGCATAAGGTGATTGTTGAGTTAGTGAGTGTAAATAGGATAAAAGGTATATATGGTAGTTAGCTATCTATCGATCTCAAAGTGGTAATTCTTCTCAGATTATGGATATGTTAGAATGTACATTGAATGAAATTTGAGTGGAAACTTTGTGTGGCTGGTGATTTTAATATCAAAATGTTAAATGAGATTCAACACAGGTGAAGCGACTGAGCAACTTAGTATGAACAGTGCACCAGATAGTTTTTGATAGTTTTAGAATGTGAAACATGGTTTTTAAATATTCATATTGTTTTATAAGAAACCACTCGCAAAGACTACAGTGCTGCGAGATGTCTATTTACGTTGACCTTAAAATGCTGTAAATATTGAAACCGTCGGGGAACAACCTCCACAGTAGCTCATTCCACATTGCCGGGATTCTTCAAAAGAAGGACTTTTGGGAGTGGTTGGATGATAAACCTTACGAGGATGCGTCCATTGGCCTCCTCTAGTGTTCTGTGTACTTGGTGTTGTTATGCGGGATGCATTTCCCATGATAGTATCTATACAATAGAGACAAATCAAACCCTTTTTTGATGTTCCAGACTGTGGAGGTCCTTTCTAGGGTTAGGCACATCCATTAGATATATTGTTTGCTTCAGTATTGTCTACAGAAGCTTTAGGGAGTGCTTCGAAACAGATCCTCACCTATTTATCATCTATTATCATGACAAAGTCAGAGATTTAGTATGAGGACAGCAATCTGAGGGACAAAAAGCATTACCTGATTACTGTTTCCAGTAAACATCGTGAACAGTTCTCTGTTAATGGCGAAAGCAGCCTTGCAATCCAATTTTCCCTGCATCCTTACTTTTTCCCTGATGCCGAGAAAACCATTAGGAGGGCATCAACTCCGTATAAAATCCTCCGAGGCTGACTGTTAACTTTTATTATCCTCCAGTTTAAAAGGATTATACCTATGAAAAATTCAATTCTTCTGTACGGCTTATCAGCCTGCTCTATTTACACACATACCAATAAATTTTTATAAGCCCGGCTTGCTGATCTGAAAGAAATGGAAATATAGGGATGGGGGCCGATAAGAGTCAGCCAGTATTTATGGCCAATGTTTTTCTTTTCGATGCCATGTCTTTCACCAAAGTTTCAGAAGTTTCTTTGGGAATGCGAAAGCTTTTCTTCTACTTTATTCGATACATATTTCGCATTTTTTGTCCGACAGGTTTTAATGTATTTATTTCATATGGTCATTACATTATGGAACCAGAGCAGTAGTGGTACTAGCAAATATGGCATAGTAAAAAATTCTCACAAGCAACACCATTCCATCCTAGAGAACTACTACATCTGAGAATTTATGCTCAAGGTACATACGATAATTTTTAGGAGAGCCATCAACACGCCACCACTGGAAGCACAGATCAGGATTCGAGCTCTGTACAGTTCTGTTCGTAGGGGGACAAGAAGTTACAGGCTGACTCGCAGCCGTCTATCCAGGATATGTGCATAATTTTGATTTAGATATTTATTTTGTAGATTGTGGATGCTCTTACTTGGTGAAACTCTTCTATCATGTATATATAAAGTTGTGTAGTTATCACACAGTTTCACAAATAAAACTCTTTCTTTTAGTAACGCATTTCGATTTTTATTAAAATCATCGTCGGACTATAAGATTTGACTTCTAACAAGTCTACCCAGATTACTTGCCATGATAGGACTAGTTAGTTATTTGGCAAGTAATCTGGGTGGCCTTGTAAGAAGTCAAATCTGACAGTCCGACGATGATTTTAATAAAAATCGAAACGCGTCACTAAAAGAAAGATCTTTATTTGTGAAACTGTGTGATAACTTCACATTTTTTTATCTACATAGATATTGATTTGTTTCATTCTTATTTTCACTATATAAAGGAATATTAGGACCGTAAAAATAGCAGTAGTCCTGAGCAAATGTGAAAATATCAGTACTAATCCAAGTCCCTTTTCTTAGGCGTTTGGAGTTTTAGATAACCTTTTGGTATAGAGAAAAAAATGTTTGAGGCTGATAACTTTGAAATCAATTTTTCTCAAGTTTTCGATGATATTATATCGTGGTCATGAAAAATCTGTTCGAGTACTTCTTTGATTGTGAATCTGAAATTTTGTCCCTGGAGAACTAGGTTTACAGCGTAGTCAAACAGCTTAGACTCTTTTGGATCGATTGCAAATATTTAAAAAAAAATTAAGTAAGTAGGTATTTTAAACCACCAGACTTGCTCACGTCAATTGACATCTCTGAAACAAAATTAAACTTTTCAGTATATAATCAATGAATTTGTGTATTGATGCATATTTGGTTTTACTTTCGGTTAGTATAATATTAAAAACAATACAAAACACTTCAGAATGTTTTTAACAAACAAAATAGTGCCCAAAAAGCATTAAATTCATGCACGTCACTAGAATTAGTCTAGTTCTCAAAATTTGGAGAGCTTTTATCCCAACAAATCCTAATTGTTTGGACGTAATGGTCATAAATATTGAATAACATTAAAAAAGATGGCGCTGTTCTCTTTTAAAAAAGCAATAATTAGTAAAAACTAGTGAAAAATCTTATTATGCGGTTTAGGTTACTAGCTCACTGTTATTTATTCAATGTAGTGCAAAGTCGTATAGTGTCGGAACAAACACATCTATGAGTTTCATTTGTGAAATTTAATTCGATGAAGAGCATCTCAAATCTGAATTTTATTGGTTATCTGTTACATTGAACATTCCAAATAGTTGAAATTCTCAAATTAACTCGAGACATTAGAAATCATAACTGCTAGCCTGACGAAGTGTGTTACTTGTTTGACAAACAAATTGTGCTGTACATATTGCATGTGAGCAGACATTAAGATTCGGTAAAAATGTTTGATAGGAACAGTCAAAATGTTTTATTTAACAGTTATTCAAGTATTGAAGCAAAACCAATTAATCGTGTCCCAATTTCGACACTAGGTCGCGTACAATTCCCCATGATTTCTGAATAAGCTGAATCATTCGAGCCGGTTCTGTCCGCGCAGAATTTAGACGTTGCGTTCCCTTCTAGTTCTTACAATCGAGCAAGCGGCGACGACATATCCCTGCAGTCAGGGAGCGCATAATATAGCTGGCGCAATGATCCTGGGATAAGCATAAATCCGGGAAAGTGAGGACATCTGCTGCTCCGGCCACCACCGGAGCATTAATCACGGAAAAGTCCGGTCGCTGGACCGGAAGAAACTCGACGCCATCTGGAAGCGGCACCGCGGTCGGAGCGGGATTAGGTGACGCTACCAGTGAAAATGGTGTTGCCTGACTTTTATCAGTGTACGAGGGGTTGTTTTTATATTAATTTCAGAAATAGATTATTATGATAAACAGCTCCATTGAATTGCTATATACCCTGTGACTGTATTATACGAATCAAACTAGATTTTTGACCAACCTTGTTCGACAATTTATTATTAACGTCATTTATTCTCCCTCCGTCTGTTGACAGTTTGACATATCTTAATTTTCAGCCCTTCATCCACAACTCGTTTACTGTTCACTTCCGCCGTTTTCACCTTCTATTTGTATACGGTAATTGCATTTGTTTCAATACATTTCGACATAATTTTTGCAGGTTCCTGTCAGTAACAATGCTGAATTGAAAGATTCGTAGAGATAAAGCTGAAATATAAAAGAAGATGTTCATAAACAAAATGTGAGTGAAATTCGTATCAGTTCATTCGCACGCCGGAAATTCAAAGAAATGCAAGATAAATATATGAACATTATTTTAGCACCTTAAACATTTACAATTACCTATAACTTGATGTTAAATTCGTCTTGTCAAAATTCAAAACCATAAGTTTTGCTTTACCTTGCAAATGATACTCCACACTCTTCGCGATGTCTTGGGGTAACTGCTGCTTGGCGTCGTGTCGACGTAATTTAATTTGTATACTTTACGTAAAAGCGTTTGGAATAAAATACCGGTGAATAGCGGCCTAAAGAAGTATTTCTTCCTGCAAGTCGCTTGTAAAGAACCTGTCTAAACGTATTAAAAATTCAGCATCAAGAATCCGTCAAAGCTGGTTCATTGAGAGATATTAAATCAATTTACGAGCTGTTCACTCTGAGAAAATGCGTTAGTAATTAAAGAATGCTGTAGTAATTATTTGCCACAATGTAGATGTACGATTTAAATAATATAAGATAATTTATTCATCAATCAACAGCACTACTCTCATTCTGCTCCTGTACTGGCTGCTAATCGGTATCACATGTACAAGTGTAAGATGAATGAAGTTTCTGAAGTTACATCTGCATATTGTTAACAGTGGGAACATTTTTTATAAATTATGGAACCAGGAGTGCCAAGCAATAGTTCTGAATGTCATCAGTTTCTTATGGATAACCTCTAACAAAGGCTAAAAGGCTACCCACATACTCTGAGATGGGAAAAATATCTATTATTCACATTTACCTTCCAAACTGTAACCATATGGGAATAATTTTCCCGACAACTCTTTTCACAATGCTAAGATTTTCAAACAAACAAAAATTTTCTTTGGAAGGGGCAACTTCTAGTGGTTGCAAATTCGAACTGGTGAGGATGAGTCCATGGTGTTTTTCTAGTGCTTGTTTTACGGGCAGATCTTGGTACTTTAGAAAAGTGTTCCGTATAACATCCTCACATATATGAGCAATATTCCAACGATGGTTTGATCTGAGGCTTGTAGAGTTGTGGTAGCAGTAGTTATTCCAGTCAATACAATTTTCTGGGGCAGAACATTCAACTTCCGGGGTCACCACAATAGCAATCCTGGAAACCTGGTTGTGCAAGGGCATGTTATTGTTGGCGCTAACTCTCAGAAACTCTGAAGATAGTTTTACGAAGGTATTTGCTGAGAGAAATCAAAAATTGCTATTTTCTGTTTGTTCTGCTTGATATTAATCTATCCCAGAAGCAAACTGAATATGGATGAATAATGTATCCACCCTCAATCTAAGATAAACATCTATCATAGAAAAGGTCACTACAATGAAAAAAAGCGGAAAAGCCTACGTTTTTCTGTATGGTTACTCATAGTACGTCTAACGTCTCACGATACAGTTAGACACCTAAGTTATATTTCTCATTTTATACACATATTTTGCTTCTCGTGAAACCCAAAGGTAGGATATCCTCACTCGGTATAAGTCACATATCCTTTCCTCGCAAGGGAAGTGAAAGAAAATCGAAAACTCGTCGTGGAGCTCCCATATCGATGATATCAAGATGGAAGGAACATCGGCTGAAACGAAACTAATATTTTCCAGACAGGGTGTAATGTACGCAGGGAGGAGTGGGATGAGGAGGAGGAGAGAGTATAGCGATAAGGGGGTGAGTAATAGCTGGCGACTCGTAATTTCTGGTGTCGTTTGTCATGCGGCCCAGAGGCTGGAGTACTGGTACACATGAATTCTTGGAAGCGGCGCCGAGATGGAGGCTTACGAACAGTAGCGTACCATTTCCAACTGGAAATATCGAGAGGAGTTTTATGTATTAATCATTTGTGAAATATCATTATCAAGTCCTAACACTTGGACTACTTTGAAACGAAGACAGATGTTCCTTACGACATCTGTCAACAATGTTAAAAGCGAAACATGCATGACTATAGAAAGTCTTATGCATAGTGGGGGGCATACACTTTTTATCATTAGTCAGCTTCTGAAGAGAATGAGCGGAGATAACGGTAAATCTTATGAAGAATAAGGAATGTCGCTGTAAATCTATTCACCCCTGTTGACAGATATCGTAAGTGACATCTGTCGCCGCTCCAAGGCAGTCCAAGTGTTAGGACCTCCAATTTTGGGCAGCCCCATAACGCGCGACGCTTGAAGATAAGTGTTGATCACTAATAAGTTACTACTTGTAAACTTAATGTAGAGTGATTTGAACAATATTCTGTAAAATTTTGCTTTACAATGACTGAAGAAATATTATAAACTGGACTATTAATAGAAGTGAACATAAATATCACCAGGTTTAGAGTCAGAACTATCATAAATTATTATAATTTCCTCAAATACGGTATGTCGAGATATCGCTAAAAAAATTTATTTGATATGTACTGTGGCACATTGGTGACTTTGTATAATGCCCTGCTTTGTTTGTACATTTTGAAGAAAACATTAAATCGTATATATATATATATATATATATATATATATATATATATATATATATATAAGTAGCTTTGCTATTTATTTCTTTTATAATCACACTTTAATATTATGTGGTTGTCAAATTATTAATCGAATTTTGCGTTTTTTTTTTTCATCTGTATTCATATTCTTATTTCAATCAACATTAGTATTTCTATAATAAATATAGAAGAAGTTGAATCACTGCTATTAGATCCTCAAATTCAAATACTGTCATGCATTCCGAATGTGTCATATTTGCAACCGACTGAAACACTAATAAAAGCCTTTGATCGGTTACTAATCTGGCTACTAAGCCTGAACTACCTGAAGGTAGACTAATAAAGAGCGGGCGACGGAAGGGGGCGAGAAATGACTAAGGAAAGTTATATCGGCGAGTAGGTTTTATTTTATTCCCTGAGATTTAACCATATTCTAATCTGTAATGATACCTTTCTTTGCCCCTTTGAATACGAGGCACTGCTATCAATGGAACGTCAGATGCAGCTCGAGGACGCGTAAACCACGAAAGCTGCTGTGCCCAGACAGGCCGGCAGAAATAGATGAGGTCTAATTTAGAATCCACCATTGTGTGAGCCTTACTTACGATACTTGTTCTATCGGACAATGTACTTTTCATCATAGAATAATCACAGTTACACACAAATACCTAAAATTTGAGGAATATTGTATTCCAGTCCATACTGCGATTTGTACCAGGAAGTGTCACAGAAGAACAGCGCACCCATATTCTGGTCTATATGTTTGTCTGTAGATCAAATTCTCTAATATCTTTAATAAATGATGTGACAGCGGGCTGCTATTGGTGAACAAGTGCCAGAGGACCGAAAAGAAGAGACTTAACAAAAAAATGCTGAAACGTTTCAGTGGTCTTTTATATCATTGGCATCAAAAATAGCATGTCCTAGCATTACCATATTGCAATCTGAAGTCATCGTCTCAGAACCTGCAACTTTGCTCCTATTCCAGAAAGTTGTATTTAAGGAAACAGTTGTTACTATACTCTGCAAGACTCAGTACAGACCATATTTTACAAAGAACTTCCATAGTTTGGAACACCGAAAAAAGCCTCTGATTTGTATCTATCCAACAGATTCTACCGTATTCTATCGTTTCTTGAACTAGAAAATCCCCACTGGTTCATTTTCACTAGGTCGAACTTTGAAAAGCATGAAAAATCCTCTCCCAAAAGGCACTCTTTTGGAGAACCTCCGCGCCGTGAAATGAACTGCCACCGAGTATATTTTTCGATATTTATAGGTTATAGCGTTGTAAGGTAAATGTGAATCGACATATTTTTTTTGCAGGCGCGTCATAGGATCTGAACGCATATAAAACAGTTAAATGACTAATATGGACGGAAATTAATTCAGCCCAATTCAAGCACATGCCAGAAAATACAGATATATACAATAAAAATTCAACGGAACACAAAAACTATAGATAACCTCGCCACACGTAACCTGTAGAGTTCCTCATTTCATACTTTCTGCTGCATGAAATATGACAGAAACAATTTTATTGAGTATTGTCTTAGACATCATTTGTCTTCTACGGATTCGTCAATTGCCAGAAATAACAATACTCTGAAATCCGGATTAATACCGCATGACCATATATTTTCCAAGAACTGCAGTTCATTGGTAAAATTTAATTTTGCAAGGTAAGCACCGGCAAAGGAACCAAATTATTTCTTGGCAGTCTATTTTCACTTTTTATATAAGCTGCACAAAGCGTCTCCTGTAAACGCAGGCCAACATCAAAGAAGCCTTCGCGTTGCAAGAAAAATGTTTTTAATGCGGCAAAAATACAGTGGGCTGGTGATGGAATGAATGTATATTAGAATGGGTAGGAAAGGGAGCGGAAACGAGGTTAACTGAAAGGTGTGTTGGGTAGTTTCGTGATGGTAGCTAGTGGCGAGAAACGCGGAAAATTAATGAGGTGGTAAAAATGTAGCACGCGCTGACCTGATTAAAACTTGTCCGAGAAGTGTTTTCGGTAAACTCTCAGGAATATGGTCTGGGATCATTTGAATAATACTTCACAATTGATGACCACACTCCTAGATTACGATAGCAGTATCAATGAAGGTGCTCTCCTGGACAGAAAATGATAACACCAAGTAGCTAATGTCCAACGTATGAGTACCTAGAGAACATGTCACTGTGGAAATAAGTGTGGCAAAAAGATAATATAATTATTAGCAGTAAGTATTTGTAGGTTGTAGTATGATTTGCAGGGACTTTTTTGGATAGTTTTAATTTGTTACACTGCAATTTCAGTAAACCATCCTATATCGGTATATTTAGCTTTCAAAAAATGTTATTTCGGTATATGTTCCTTGAATCTGTAATAGATTTCCCTATTTTTAGCGTAAGATTTTGCATAGCGTCAAAATCTTAGTGCACCATGCACCACCTTTTACGGTTCAACCGACCTTAAGCTATGTGATAAGATTCATCTTGTCTCAAATGACGATATAAAGTAACCTAAATAATAGGTTGTTTTATAAAGAGACTACTCCTTCATATCAGGGTCGACATAAAAAACTCCAAGGTATCTTCGCAGTGACAAAAATGTTTCACATAATATTGGATTTCACTCCAGGAAAATATCCAATGAAACTAAAGATTCTCTCGAGTTGAATAAAATTCATACTGAAGCAATTAAGGCGCTTATCATAAATAAGTCTAACTATTTGAAATAACGCAACTACTCTCCAGATAAAGCTACAGATCACTGTCACGGTTAATCCAGCACAGATTTAATGATAAATTATTAGTACAATCTAACTCCAAATTCCTACAGTTCACCAACTACTCATCACCAAGTGGAGTCAGTTACTTCCTACGAAAAAGTATCAATCTAAGAAAGAGGACTTGATGCAGATTTTGTGACTGTTGGTTGTTGGAATTGGATTCAAAGAACCCCTAGGTTTTCTGGCACCAACTTAGCGAGACCGGCACATATTCATGATATGACTTGTAAGCCTGATGGAAGATTATTCAAGTATTGGGCTTACCGCCATCAACTTGGCTGGCAGACCAGCATTCGATTTTTTCTCAGGGGTACAGAAAGACTTAAGGAAATGGGCGGAATCGTTTTCATGATACAATAGTATCCGCACCTATTGGCCTTGGAAGCAAAATGAAGTAGTTTGGTTCCGTGAGAACTTTCACTTGAACTACAGGATGATGCTTAAAGATAAAGTTCAATACTATATCAATTTTTCACCAGAGAAATCTTCATGAAACAGCAGCTCGTTTCCGAGGAACAACTCCAGCAAGTCTTTGTCGCTCCTTCGCAAACTCTAATATGATTATGTATCATCAAACATGTAATTGAAGTGTTATCTCTAGACACCAAACATCGTATTGGAGCACTAATATTTTTTTAATGACCTGCTTATCAGCGCACAGTTCATATAAACTGAGGTGTTGACTCCTTCTTTCTAGAAGGGTGGCTGTCGTTATAATCACCAAGTTAGTTTGGAGTTGTATAGCGGGGAAATCCAAACTTATACGTCGCATGAACCACTTTGCTTTTTTAAGGCAGTTTTATTTGTGTACAGTATCCGAGGTCTGTTGTCGAATCTCTTGAAATGATGGAAGCTCCACTTGGAGAAACTGGGAATGCTTGCCCCTCAGAATGCAATGTTGTTATCGCTCAGTCAGGGGCACATCAACCTTTAAAATGGGGGTTCACGTCTTGAATGCTAAAAAGTAGAAGTGAATAGAATAAAAAAGACCTCTTATGGTAAACCATAGTCTAGACTAAAGACGAATCATGCAGGTCTATAGCAGTTCCAATGCATAATGGAGAGCATACACTTAAAAAATCTATCCATTAATTCATAACACAGAATGCAGATAAATAATGTGTGTGTTCTAAAAAAATGTAATCTAATGTAATATGGCAAAGGGAATATTCGTGAATGAAAATAAATCACCTACATGCCATATTGACGTATCGTCCTCATATTATTTACCCAGTATACACAAAACCCCGGATTTCCCTAAATCCTTCGCTTTAGTCGACCGCATATACCCCGCAAATCATAAATAACCCATTGTCAGGCTGTCGTCAAACGTCGCGGGGTGTTTACCGCGAGAAAAGAAATGAGTCTCTTCCATTCAGGCGTCAAATGTGATCGGTTGCTTCCTCCTTGCCTTTGTTACTCCGAATAACGTGTTTTGTGGAATATGTATGTGCGTGTGCAAATGCGTAGGAAGGTAGCACGAGACAGGTTATTATACTGTCTGCTTGCTTTATAGCGTGTTCCATGTGAAAGTTGATCATATCTTTATATTGCTAGCAGCTATTCATCTTAAAAGAGGTAGGTTGATTCATTTTTGTTTCGTTTATTTATTTGTAGCTTGCTGTTGTGTACAAAAACGTTTGTTTTGAGCAAACTTCGGCAGCCAAAATTTTATAAAAGGAAAGATTTACTCTCAGCATTTATGGTTTGAGGATAAGAACAAAAATCTCTACATACTAGAAAAAGTAACAACGCATTTCTAGACCGAACTCACAGCGATACAAGTAATAACAATAATAATATTAATAATAATAATAATAATAATAATAATAATAATAATAATAATAATAATAATAATAATAATAATAATAATAATAATAATAATAATAATAATAATAATAATAATAATAATAATAATAATAATAATAATAATAATAATAATAATAATAATAATAATAATAATAATAACCCTGGTAAGACTCATTCAGCGTTCTCACCTTCCGCTCCCCAATACCAACATGAAAGCTATACACTTAAAAAATACAATCATTTTGTGAGTAAATGTATACTTCGAAATGGAATTATGGAAAGCAAAAAGAGAAAGCCTCAAATGAGTCAATACAATAAATGAAAATACAGAGTAGGTATAACTTAATATAGCACAAGTCAGCTGCGGTAATAGCACATCATAAAGATATTCAAGAACTAGGATTGTACTATAACATTTAGTTAGAAGCCCTGTTCCAAAAAGTTATTAAAGTAAACCTTGAAATTATTTACAGACATGTTTCTTATGTTAACGGTCATACCAAACTCGTTGAAAATCTTAACAGCATTGTATGAAAAGGAGCGTTGAAATGAAGCTGTTTTGTGGCGTGGAAGAGATAATGTATTGGCATGCCTTAAGTGAGATTCGATCATTTCCTTTCTCAGTTTGAAATTCATAATATAATAATTATTGTATAACGGCCTCAGGGCAGAGTATGCCTTATTTATCAAATTATTTAAATAGTTCCTGAATCTCATATCTAAATCGAAAGTCACCCCAAGAGTCTTAATACTATCAACAAAAGATAAACGAGTATCATGAATTCGTATATCCAAGTTCTCGGTTAACATAATTCTTTTAGATTTAGGACAAAAACACATAATGGCACATTTTTTCGCATTGAGTTTTAAGTTGCTCTCGTTTGCATAGCTACTGATACTATTTAAATCAGAATTAACAAGTCTGGGCGAAACAACTTGTAAGGCAGAGAATGGTCAATCAGTCAAAAGCAATTTGTTCAGTTATTCAATTGATTGGGGACTGCCTGAATGCCATCAAAGAAGTAGGAAGCCAGAATAAGGTGACCTTAGTATGGGTACCACGGCATGAAGGGCATAAACAGAATCAGAAGGCAGATATAATCTGGGCCGAAAAAGATGCTTTGAAGATCTATAGCCCTTCTGCAGTGCAGGTTTACAATGTATATAATAATGTACGTATACGTATGAGGCTGTCAAACCTTGTAGACCATGAAAACCCAGTGCACCTCTTATGTCACTTCAATAGCCTGGCAAAGGTTGATATTTCAGATACGTAAGACCAAAAACGGAATGCTGCATGAGAAGTTTTGTGTTGATGCCTTACTGTAATCTAAAAAAATATCTCTCAATAGTCACACGTGTTTTGAACCAAAGGAAAACTACAGTATGACTTCGAAATGTCACATTACCTTAGATTATACTTTTCTGTTTTTATTTAGTGTTGAAAACAGTCCTTTCAAAATATGTTACATTTTCCTTGGCACCTGGGCAATAGATCTTAAAATGAAATTAACAATTTCCTTAAGTATGCTATAGCATTAAGGTCAAAGTTGGCGAGAGCCAAATATTGTCATGTCTGCTGAAAGACGATATATGGATAAATTTAAAAGGCCAAATTCCTAAGGTATTTATAATTTCAAACTATAGTCCCATACTCTCATTTTTGAGATTTGTTGAAAAAACTAAAACGGCATTTAGTAACAATGTATGAAATATATAAAGAAGCTTCCATTAAAAAAATTACCTAGGCCTGAAACTCAATTCTACTATCATTGCTCGAAATGAAGTTATCTATGTCGATAATAGATGGCTATAGCATTCGAGATTCTTTTCCCTCAATTTCTAGAGCAACAATGCGACCTTCGAGGATGTGAAATGCCAAAATGAAAAGTGAAAAAGTCGATTAGACAGATCTCTTTCAGATCATGTCTTATGTATTTTCTAGATATCGGAAAAGAATAAATAAAATCAACGCTCTTCTTGAGTTCTTTTTATTTACCAGTGACATACATATGGTGAATTGACCTCTCTTATGGCCTGAAGTCATAGCGCAATTTCAAGCTCTTATTATTCAAAACTGCATTCTCGATGACTATCTAGTTGTAAATATAATAGAAATAGCCTCTTGATAAAATAAAGGCATATTTGAAGCAAGTAGATATCTCCGACCGCCAACAAACCCTTCCTGAATGGAAAAACTATAGTACTTGAGCTGAATGCCTAAGTGGAGCAATTTTGTTATATTGTTGTATATAGTCTTCCATATTATCAACAAACGATAAACAACTGCAGAACAGCTATCAGAAATCATTAAGTCAACCGATATCCACAAGCTTCCACTACAAGTACGATAGTCATCCATATATATTCCGTGAGATACTATTTTGTACAGTATATCAATAAATAAATAACAATAAAAGGCATATAAGTCAAAAAGCTCTCTTTGTGAAATGAAATGCATACGATTGATATCCTTTTATCGGACTGCCCCAAGCGCAATGCCAGATTATTGGAAACTTGCCTTTTGTCGTCGGAACTATAAGGATGGAAGTAAATAGACGTAGAGGAGCTGCTCTCAAATATATTATTTTGTATTCTGGATAAAACAGTAATGCCTTACTGATCACAGTATCTTTTTCGACGCTCAAGGGAACCAGAGGTTGTTTATCTTAAAAGATTACTAGATATATTTTGATCTAATGTGAATTTATATGTATTTGTCGCTCACTTGGATATTAAGCACACTTAGCTATTTTAATACTCCACTTATAGGTGCCAAAGCTAAAAATTACATTTCAGATACTGGATAATTCATATAACAGTATTAAAAACTAAAGTTAAATATTATAAACCAAAATTGGCTCAACAAAATCATTATTAGATCATCAATAACTTATGCATGTGTTGCTGAAATCAAATTGCTTTGCCGGTGAATCACCGATTACCAAATCATAACCACCTACTTGACGTCAAAGCAGATTGTAATTTATATTTCTTCAATTAATGAAGAGCTACTGGATCCCACATGCGAATGGCCTGTTCCTGTATAATACTAGTTAAGTTTGATCATACGCCAAATTTCTTTCCGTGTCAAATGAATAAAATAGAAAATACAAGTGAAGCATCATACTCGATGGTGAGTCAAACCAAAAGCAAAGTTCGACCGTAACATGGAATCGAAACAAGAGGGGGTCACGGTTTTATATAAATTGGCAACTTCAACATTCGGAACATTTTCACAAATGGCCCACGCAGTAGCTCGCAAAGTTTGGGAACAATCCCGGTATTTAACCAAAACAGCCTCGAGTGATCATGGATGGCCATGAAACAAGTGCCTACTAACGAAGCAAGTTTTATTCGGCATTCAGCTGGCTGTATTTCCTGAAAAACAAGAGACGGACGGCTCTCACACACCCATTCAGAGAGCTTTCATACTATGCATGATGCAAAACCGATGAAACTAATCAGATAACTTTATTTTCCGCTGTTTCAAAACTGACTTGTAGTTTAGCTTATTGTTACTGAGCCCTTTCACTCATTGAAATGAACACCTTGATGTAAATTTTTGCGCCAGGTAGTATGCTAATTTTTTTTTAAATAGTGGCACTTTGAAAGAATAAATTATTACTATAATTATATTATATATCGTTATTGTCATTTGACTATATGTTTCAATCAACGTAAGCAGTTGGTTATCATCCATACAGGGCTAAAAAAATTCTTAATGGCATAGCAACTTATTGGTACATCACATTTTGGTGAAGTAAAATATGTCGGCTTTCAATGTTTACACTGTATATGGAGATACTTCCTTTTTTTTCTGATCCATATGTTATCTGTGAAAACTAGTAGAGAAGTATGTGACCACTAAAACTTATCCTGTTGTTATCGCTTCCAGAATTACGCGTTTTTGTTTTCTTATTCTTGATATCACAAAAAACTGTCTAGTTTAGAGTGTCATACTTCAAATGAATATGATGTGGCCAGAGAAAAACTTATGTCAAAGAATGCACAATAAATAACAATATTTGACTTCTGCGAATCTGTCTCAAGACTTAATTTGTTGAGTTAATATAAGTTTAATTTTTAATTAGTCAATTAAATCGAGAACCAATGTTACCGTTGTTTATATAAAATCTGTCAGTTTTTATGTGGTGAAATAAAAAACAGGGGTTGCTGTACAGCAATGTCGATGATGTCCTATCTCAAACGATGATGAATTCAGTATGAATTGAAAAAAATGCAATTAAAAAATGCTTTTCACAACTTATCGGATATATTACAACTTTTACGTCCATACGTCTGTTCTCAATAGAGTACCAGACCTTTTCTGGGTAGTTTCATTGTAATTCTTCCTGGGAATAAATCAGATCCTGGTATTTTCGTAGGACTGAACTACACCACTCCATTCCATCTGGTAGGGGAATTTTAAGAATTTCAACATGTCAAATTACAAATTATCGTACAGAGTGCAATGCTGACAGACATTGCAGAATCTGGTGCAAATGCTTGCCTGCTAGTTAGTTACACTCATTGATTCATTAGAATAACTAACTGTATAATATTGTATAATAGACTTCATAGTTAACGCGATAGCTGTTCATTGTTTTGTTTCATTTTTATTCCATTTATTTTATTGTTAAAGTATAGGTTAACTTTTTGGCATTCAAGTCGCAACCTAATATTCGATGTATTGTTTGACTTCTGGTAATTCTGGTAGTAGGTACTGTTTTTAATTTATCGTTAGGGCAGGAAGCTCAGTTGAAAGGCTAAGTTGAGTATAAGTAACCAGTTCAGTTCAGAGTAAAAGTATGAAAAGTTGTTCGATCCTCTAGAGGATTCCTACGAAGATACTGTCGTGATGAAAATTAAAACAAATATCATTCATAATAGTGTATATATTCTCATATCATAACATTAATAAAACGAAATGTGCAGGAAATCTAAATTTAAGCGGTCGCTGGTCGATCACAGCCGGCTCGACCGCGTAAGAGATTTATCGCCGAAAATTAAAAGCGCGATGCGTTGTCGAACCGGGTTGCATCCGGACTCCGGACTTCGAGCTTGATTTACTCTCTTGGATAAAAATAAATAAGCGCTGGATAAATTGAAAATCGTTCTAATCGTCTGTTCGCTTTGTCGCAGCAATGCACATTGTCCTCAGAGCAACAATATAGGTCATCGGTTGATTCCAACAGAGTATAGCACATGTGACCAGCCAATGCGGTAACAGTTTATGATCAGAAGTCATGCACTCAATACATTTTTTACCTAGCTGCTTAAACTAGATATTATGGATATGAGAAACAATCCACATATAGTTCTGTAAATATTATGATTGGTTCAGCTGGATTTCAGGATAAGATCATCTATATCGGCTCACCAGATGGATAAAGATAGAAGAAAAGGGTATAGTCGTCCTCCGATATCTTCCCCGATGTTGAAAGTACTAAAATCATCCTAAGCTTAGATAAAGGAATCTCCTCAATATTTCCATTATCAACAGATGAGTGTGTAAGGGAGAGACAATGCCTAGAGTCGTGGGAATTTATTTGGAAGGCGAAGGAATATAGGAAAGCTTTCAAAGCCTGATCTCCTCCAAAGACGGTTTACCTTGTATTGGCTCCCGAAAACAGTGACGTGACAGACAATGATAAATACGACTACCTTTTCCATATAAAAGTTACCTTTTCAACAAAGCAGAAATGTTACCGCGTTCCAGAAGCACTGCGCCACTTCAAATGTCTTTTCAAATTGAAATCGCTGTGTAGTATAACTGTCGGACACCAAACGCCCTGGAAACACATTCCACAGTGCTGAGATTCTCCGAACGCAATACTTTGGGAGATGGCTAGAGCGGGACGAATGTAGGCAAGAAGTTCATAACATTCGCGTAAAATGCCGCGCGTTATGGCTATTGAGCTAAGATGAAGTTTCGCTTACTCATCTGGTGGGAATTCATACAGGTTAATGCAGATAGAATAGAGTTTTGTCCCTCATGGAGGTTGAAAGGCCTCTATATACTCGTTTGGTGGGACTAGATAGTAACATCGATCCACTTCTCCGACAAATGTGCATCGCAATTTGAATCTAAAAAATAGTTTCAGTGATTCTCCCCGGAGAAATGGACAAAAACTACTACATCATCAGATCTGACAGTCCGACTATGATTTAAATATAAATCGAAATCCGTAACTGAGAAGGATAGTTTTATTTGTGAAAATTTGTGTCCAAATAGAAAATTTTCATTTGAACTACTATTACTACATATATTTAGCTACCTATTTCAATTAAAATTCAATTAAAGCTATTACAAATTCAGGTATCAGGAAAACATTGATGCTCGATGCATAAACTGTTTGTAGAAGTCTGACTGAAATGTTTGTTGCTCCTGCTTACGACATCGCTATAGATGCAGCAGCTTATCGATACACTATTACTATAGAAGATGTCCAAGATCCCAATAACGGAATATGAAAAATCATAAGGGGCACGAAGTTCCGTATTTCAGATAATAACAAAATATTTTTTAAGTGTATGCTCTCCTCTATGAATCAGACCTGGGTGGTATATACGTAACCCCGTTAACGGTGTGATAGCAACATCAACTCATCTACAAGTGTTGCCCTCCTTCGTCAATTGCCAATGAGCCATAGAGGGCGACACTTGGAGATGAGTTGAAAATATATTTTTTCAAAGTTCCGATTAATTATCGAAAAAAGTCGATAATCTGCTTGCGTTCCTAATTAAAAAACTAAATGCATAATCCAAATATATTTTTGCACCTAAAAGTTAACCTTATTGAGTTTTAGCATCATAAGGCATTTTGACGTTTCCAAGATCGTCGTCGTCATTATATACGGAGACTAGCTTCCTTTATTGTGATTGAAAACAGTAGTGTGATAATTCACTGCCTTATACGCTGTAATACAATAAGGAAAAATAAATATTTTCTCATTTATTTAAAGTAAAATAAAGTTTAATCCTAGGAAAAAATGTATTTACGAGACAAATGGTTGACGTTTTTGATTTCAGTTGCAGCACCAGATAGGAATCATAAAATAATTTGGCAGTATTGCTACGGTAGAATGTTGACGCTTTTCCAATACGATGTACATAAACGAGTTTATACAGTCGAGGTTTGTCGAAAGCCGAACACTATTTCCAGCGTAATTTCAGAATGCGTTAGCTGTTTTAGTCAACGTAATTAACAATGGATATTTGCTCAAAGCGTACACAGTGTGGTTAACTGTGGAAGATCGTGCAAAACTGTGCTTTCGCAATATGGGGAGACAATAATATAAACATGTTAATTGTTGTTCTTCCATCATGTAACCTTTTTATCTACTATAAACATGTTTATCAAATGAACCATTGAATGAGAGAGATGTATTAATTATTAAGTTCTTTGGGAAGCACGAAATGGATTATGTTCGGTTTAATACTTCTTTTCCGGAAGAAAAATTATTGCAGACCCCTTGTTTCCATGATTAGTATTACTATCGCAGCCTGTAAATGATATTTCTAATAGATAACTCACTAGAAAGATAAGATTGATGAATAAAACAAGCATTGCTAAAGTGACAAAGACTATCAGTAATTGCGTAACAAATTAACAAGTTTTTCTATGAAAGCATGTGAGAAATCAACTTACCAGTTGCAAGAATATACAATTTGAAACAGTTCACCCAGATTAAGGTATATTAGTATTTTTTCAAAAAAAGTGGATTCCTCGCGTTTTTAATACAATTATTTAATTCAGTTATCAAAAAATGCTGGATTTGAAGTTGAATATCTCAAATATTGAAGTGACAGACATAGTCACCCACAGTCTCTATACATGTTTCCAGACTGGAACATACTCATGAGAGCTTAATAAACCCTTCATGACTACTGTATATGAAGCAGGAGATAATGATTACCGGTCAATATTTCTTATACCAGGTTTAGCAAAAGTATTTGGAAAATTACTGTCTTCTGGGATGCTTCAGCACATGGATGTATTTTTGCTATTATCAAACAGCACCAATATCGCAATTACATTATCTATAAGAATCTCGATGAACGATCAAAATATCACTATCACTGGAGGATACGCAGCGAGCAGCACGAACCTTCCAAACAATGCGACCTTTAACACAAAACTATTTTTTGCATTCTGTTCCTGTTCGGTAGACACAGCACGTTCAGCGATCTCAGAGCATTTTGTTGCAGGTTAATACCTTTACATACATGAAGCAGTGATTTTGTAGTACAAACGGTGATATCTAGGTACCGTGTAGTACTTTTTGAACCTGTACGGATCGGAAAGACTCTTTTACTTCTCAGGTATATTAAGCCAGAGACATTTTCCAATTTAAGATAAATTGTTTTCTGGATATTTACAAATATCAAGTACAAATAAAATTATCCCTAAACTTCAGTTTATGTTTCAAGATCTGCTACCCAGTCCAATATTTTGAGGAGTATTTCAGACTGAATATGGCATACCAGAAACCTCAACCTTAGTCCTCACACGTAGGTAATATTTTTGAAAAATAGTGATCATATCAGGTGTTAATTTCTCCAGATGAAATTTATCCAATATAAGTAATTTAATTGCGTATATACAAGTTCACTCTCACTAGTTGCTAATATATTATGATAATATTAACTAAAATCTGCGATATAACTTCCTCCATACAATTTGGGTATAATATACGAGTATACCCAAAAGGTATCCAGGACGCACACGCCATGCGGCGCAAACCTTCTTATATTTCACAGCCACCTGCAACCAATTGTTTGCTTGTCGTCGTAAGTTTGTCCTTCGTTGGCGGCCAAGCTGCGACGGAGCTGACGGTGCGTCGTTTTCCACCGGATTTTTTTTGCCCGTATTTTCATCGTTGGGATCTGAGCTATCGAAGCAAAGTCACCGACTAGTATGAACTGTTCCATGACTAACTTTATGGGCATGACAGTTACTCACTTTTTGAGTTTTAGAATGTACAGCATCCTTCTGACAGGTCGAAAATGATTCACTTGTGTACTAGAAAATCTGCATTTTTAAGGCATTTACATACCTCCAATGGGAGATCCTACGAAAAGCTTCTATAAAGGACATTAACGCATTAAAAATTAGAAAGAAAAACTTGTAAGCAGTGGGGATCGAACCCAAAACCTCCTGCATTCTAGGAAGACGCTTTGTCACTAGGCCATGACGAAATGGTATGACAGAACGACAAATACGCTATGGAAGGCACATTTTCCCGCGCAGTTGTTCCCAATTTTCTAAGATATTATGTATCTGTCTGTCTATCTGTCTGTTTATGGCTTCCAAATCTAAGAACAGATAGCAGCAGTAGTGTACGTTCTATGATGTGTGCCCTACGATTGGTTAAAGCCGTTTCGCTTATCATATACCGGCTAAAAATATTATGCTTGCATACTTTAAAAATTAAATTTCACGTTTGTCTTGAAATACTAACGTACGTGTATGAAGAGACATTATTGAGTTCCCAAATATATTTCGATAGTCAGTTTAGTTAATATATACCTATTTGACGTAGGTCCATTAACATTTTATTAAATAACTATTGATACTACTCAACTTTTTATCTACATGATGGAAGAGTTTCACCAAGTAAGAGCATCTACAATCTACACGAATACTGCTTTAAATAAACCATAATTGATTACTGTATTCCTATAAAAAACATAATTATTCACGGTCCAGAATTTCGTAATATCTCTGCTGATGGCAATACGTCCAAAATACTTTTGGAAGGAAAGCCATTTGAGCGGAAGCGCGTCCTTTCAGCAGGACCACTTCCATGGATAATAAAAAATTACTGCCAGAAGCGCGGTTCCAGTCAGAAAAGCTTTCTGTCATCAAGGATTCAGGTTACATTTCTTAGGCAAAAAATGTATAGCTATTCAAATCACAGAGGTTTTTCAGAGAAAAGTAACCAGACAGCCAATACATGATATGTTATTGTGGAGGCCTTTTATAGGGAGCAGTCCTATTTAGTTCTGTTCGGTGATCTAAGTAAAACTCTCAACTGTAGGTATCCCACAGGGAGAGCCCTGGCGATATACTCTTTGACAATACAACAATATCTCTTGCACCTGAGTATGTTTCCTGCGAGGAAGGTAAATATTTAAAATGAAGAAGAAGTCAAGTGGTTTTTTGTATGCGAAGCGAGTGGAGTAGCTCTTATGGAACGCGAATGGTATCACGTACTTCTTAACATACGTTGTTATATCTCTCAACGTGCCTATGCAATTACTGTATGCAGCCATAGTTACCTAGAGCTAATGGGCTACAGGGCGGCTGTAAGATTGATGTGAAATATACACGACGATTGCAGGCTGTTTGTTGAATATAAGCTGCGAAGTTCAAGAAAGTGTCGTCGTGTATTGGTCAATACATTTAAGCGATATACCACCCTCAAATATGCGATATATACTATCAAAATTAATGATTAAATCGGTGACGATTGGATGCAGATAACTTTTTATTCCCTAATGCGAATTTTTCCTTTATTTTGGTAGTTCTTTCTATTGAATTTTCAAGTACTATGCAATATGTGAGTTTTTCATCAATTATTCGTTTAACTCCATTTGAATTTACGATAGGCGTAAACAATTTATGTACTGCCAACACGAAATGGTAAAATTGCTTTAGAATAATTATGTTGTGGCGAATGGTCCAACTCCTAACAGCGAGAGTGATCACAATAAATGAAAAATAATAATTAATAAATAAAGAGAACATGAATAGTTTTGAAAATTTGTGGTCAAACGCAAAACACACTTCCTTCAAAATTGACAAACTGCAGCTATTTCTACAATACCAATATCGATATTACGTCACACACGCTTCTCGGAAAAGTCTACTAGTGTCTGTCATTGTATACTTTTCAGAAGGCTACCATGGGACTACGTACAGCTATCATTGTGTAACCCATTGTACTGCAACAGTCCAGGAGCAATCGTGACAACGGCGGCCAAAAACGCAGTATGCGGCATCTGACAACGGCTCCCCCGACATCCGGGCGCATTTCCGGAATCCGGAAGACCGGATTCCGTCCGGAGACATCTGTTCCGGTTATGCGCGCCTAGCGAGCTTGCCAAGAACGACTGCGAGCTGCCCCCATGGACGATTAAGACGATTCTGCTAAATGTGCCTTGTCTTACACTATCTTGGTTTACAAAACAGTTAAATCCACTAAACAGAATATACGAGGGGTTTGACTCCAAAACTTGCACTGTCAACTCCTGGAAACTGGAAAACCGCTGACAACTGCCTTGCAACATTAGTAACTTCTTGTGTAAAACATTTAGATGTCTGAATAATAATAGTTTTTTTATATAGAGAGAAGAAAATAGCCAAAGAGACCACAGAATAGCTTGCAAACTGTTTTCCTAGAAAGGTATTGAATTTAATAACTAGATACTGCACCATCGATGCTATGATTAAATTTTGGGTGTATCGGAAATTTTCTAATAAAAATAATGAATTTTGGTGTTTTTGAAATTATATAAAATAGTTTTTCCATTTCAGTACACAATTTGTTCAGCATCGTTTTTTTTGTGTTTACCATTTTGTCATTATACGCCCTCTGATGTGAGCAAGCTTCTTACCTACAAGTTTTCAGGAGCATTTTTTGCGAACCGTATATCATTCAAAAATACGCTCGTTTGTATAGCGAATGAATTAGAAATTCAATAAAAGAAGCGCAATATAACTTGCCGACGTTTCTTTGAGTTGCGAACTCATTAAAAGTTTCAATTTTTCACGACGTAATCCTCGTAAAAGTCGAGATCTCGAGCAATAAATCCAACCAGAATGTTGCAGTAGCGGAATTTATGCGATTAAAGATTCATAGAATACGGCCGCAAAGTGCATGCGATTCCTATATAGTGTATACAGATGCATTCGCTATGCGATACTTCCAACAATTCTATGGACAAATTGCTCTTCTTACAGGATTTTATTACTTTCGTCTACTTGATCTGGGAATAGCCGATTTTCAAACGTGAAGCCCGTGAACACTGCAGGATTGCGGAGAAGGTTGGCTTTGAAACATGTCGTTTCAACTAGGATTCGTGAACTTACTTGATAGAATACTTCTATCTTTAATATGAATTTGTGTAGCTCCTATAATAGGTCTCACAAATAAAAGTCGTAGATTTGTGTGACTTATCTCGCTATAGGCAACACCAGACTGTTTATGCATTAGCCACCCAGGTAACTTCAACTTTAGTGCAAATGCCAGAAGACAATGTTTTCCCATTATATGGTAAAGATTAAATTAGGAAAAATGGAAAAATAAAGATAATGATAAAACAAAAAGCTGTAATTGTTCATCCACTCAAATATATATCCAAAACATGCTATCAAAGTCAATAGAATTTAGCGATTTGATTGAAATGGGTTTAGAAGAACCCATAAAAACCCATCCGATGACAGCACGTCTTAGACGCATGTTTAGTTATACAACTAACTAAGGGTTTAGTGATTGGACGAAAAATGTCAATTTGACAGTTCAGAAGCCGAGCTTTTTTAAATATTTTTCAAAAATCCTATTTTTGGGTAATAATTTCGAATTTTCATGTTTTAGACTCTCTTATCCGTCATAATCGCTGCAGCAGTGGAGCTATACTTTTTTACGGACTCACCATCCCAGGCATAAATCGTTTAATTAAAAAAATGTTTCGTACACCTATTTTCATAATGAGTACTATCAAATATAACGAACCTCCATTATTGGACCCATACAAAAACTGTCACAGAAAACACTCCACAGCAAACATCGATATATAACAAATGACAATGATAATAAAGAACAGTCATACACCTGGCTGCAGGATGGCCAATTTTTGCCACAAGCAGAGAGTTTCATGCTTGCTATCCAAGACCAAGTGATTGCGAACCGGAACTACAAGAAGAACATATTGGAAGACACGGCCATAACAGGTGAGAACTGTAGAAGGTGCCATTAACAAAACGAGACAATAGAATAGATTACAAGCGAATGCAAACTTTAGCAGGAACTGCAAGGCAAAATTCTGCAGCGAAAGTCATACACCAAGCACTAGCCAGAACATGCAAACTGATAGAAAACACAGATCCATATTACAAATATACACCAACTTCAGTACTCGAAAACAATCAACATAAACTGTACTGAGACATCCAAATATATACCGACAAGGCAGTCAAAGCCAATAGGCTTCATATTGTTTTTCAATCGAAGGCAGAAAGTGTTACCTATTTAATAGCTACTGCCATTTCCAATGACAACAACGTTGAAAGTGCCTTTTCTGGGAAGATATACAGAACTCGCAATAGGGATTAAACAGCACTGGAAACAAAAAAAAAACTCAGTATCGTCCTCCTCATCACGTCAGTCTCGAGTCTCACGCCAACCACATTCACACCACACATACTCGTACAACAACTAGGACTAAACAAACAGTTCACAATACCTTCCAATATGTGATCCTCAAAACCGGTAGCATTGTAAGATTCTTTCTCAACGCAGAGCAATAGCTCGGATAGTGGTTGGCTATAGAATAATCAGAACAAGTTACTTCTTTGCAACGCGTACTATACAATGTAACTAGATCACTAAACAATCTTACTCTATCAGACTTCGTTTAAAAACACAAACAGATAATGCAATTGCGCTGACAGTTACCTGGTGATGATAATAACAGTTATAGCTTCACCAGTTACTACGTTGGTTAGGTGCCAATATACTGAGAATATTGGTGCATTTAGCTATCAAGTAGCTCTCATACAGTAGTTAAGTAAAATATCTTAGTGATATCAGACTTTTGCAAGCAAACATCATATCATTTTGTAGTTGTGTTTATTAGTAGCTTAATAGCATGAAATGCGTCAAGAATGTTAATTACTTCAATTCCAGTATCTGGGATCAGAGATTCTACATCTTGCTGAATATACTATACAATTCAAGGACCTCGCTTAAGATGCTGCTCAGATAAAATACCCTCTAGATATTTTTCTGAGAGAAAAAACTTCTCGGAGACGCCAAAGCGCCTTTTAACCTCCAATCGAACCCCGCAACTTCGAACGGCTTGAAAATTTATAAATTATCCGTGAGAGTTGCTACTGCTGTTACTGCTACGGAGTACGCCGTGAGAATCTTGATCAGCCGAGAGTTCCGTAACTCCCAGGATATTTTCAGACGTGGCTGTGTACATGATACCGATGATGTCTGATACAGTGGCGTTGCTTTGGGTCATTCTAGAATCTGAAGAATGTCAAAATCACTGTCTGATACAACTCGTCAACTGAAGATGGATATGCAAGTAGTCTTATGACCAAACACACACACCGTGCGGCAACCGAGGATCTAACTAAGCTGTTCGTTCATTTTGACCATTGAGGTCAGTGTAATTTTTGTCCTGAATGTTTGAAACTCATGTGACATTATTACGGTGACTTCCTGCAGTTGCCTCTTTAGTTCATATTACGAACAAAACATAAGAAAACTTGGGGTAAGGTTTTGGGGATAACGTTCAGATATTTCTCGTGACACCTGATTCCTTCAGAATTAATAATCTTTATACCCCAGTTTTACTGAAATATTAAAAATTTGTGAGTTCCTCGCTTCAACGTGGGGGGTCTGTTAAGAAATACTTTGTATTTCATATTCATCTAGCTGTTTTGAATACTTTGAGCAGAACTTATGACTCAATATCATTTCGACCATTAGTCAAGTATGCGGCCATCCGTAGCGGTATAATCGGTATAATCAGACACCATGTGAAAATTTGATCTAAGGTTACGTTGCATTCAAAATGGTCTCCTTGTATCCCGACAAAAAAAACGTGGATCAACATTTTGCAAGTAATTTGCTGGCTGCCTCCAAGTACAATGCAAAAAAGACAAGCATCAAACGCACAATATTGCATTCGAGTACCCCACCATAGTTCGATATATTTAGTAACTTATGATAGGTTGTTGGAACCTTAGTAAAGATCTTCCAGCCATCAGATGTGATTTCAACAAACGACCATGACTTGTGAAGATATATCAAGATATAACAAGATACATTCCAGAAGCTACATTAAAACTATATGTATTCACAGAAAAGCTTTACTGATATTTTGACTGCATCAGCAGATTTTTCTAAATCAAGCAAGTAAAACATTCGCTTATTGATCTAAATTACACTACTTCGATTATTTTCATGTGGTCACCCATAGTGTAAGTACTGTTTTCTTGTTGATACAGAGACATTTTTACATCAAGTGAATCACAATGGAAGAAAAATTAATTTTATATTCTATCCGTTTCTCCTAATCAAATCATAGACTGACTTAGTATTCAGGGTTTGAGTGATGTATCAAAACTATTTTAAAAAGGAGGGTTACTTGAGCGCTACTGATCTATACGAAAGAATTTAAGAGAGAAAAGGTGGTAGAAGTACCAGGATAAATGACGTGATAAGGATTCTGGATGACGTGTTGCTTCTGACTTTGAAACGAAGGGGATGCCACAAGCTTGAACTTTGATATAAGCATATATATTCTGTGGAATTCATACACGGCGCATGGGAAAATAGCGTATTATCTGTATCCGTATAAATAATATAATATATTTTGCTGAGCTAGGACGCCACCATACGTCACTGAAGTCTTTTTTTACACAAGAGGTAACATCAATAAAATGCTGACTTGGAAAAGTAATATGGATTGGACATTACTGAAATTGCCAGGTATAAGCATAATCATGACCTGAAAATCAATATTTGAATAAACAATTGTTCCATTTATAAGATGATCTACAGATGATCAAATAAATATGACAAAAGCGTATATCAAGATGTATCCAATATAAACATGCATTGATATTTCAGTATTGATCGCGACGTTATGGGGTTTGAGGCAGACCTTAAAGGTAATTTCAAAGTTTGATATGCGAAACGCTAATGTAAGACATAGAGAATTTGCAGAGAATCTAAGTGTTTCATCACTGCGCAAGTGCACCCCCATAAAGAAAGATGCACAATTTGGTTTCGTTGCTTCCACTACACTCAAACATTTTTCTGTTAGTTGTTGCCTGTTCTGTGGGTCAGTGATAGTACTGTCAAGTATCAAAATTATTTTTATCAGCGCCAAAAAAAATTCATTTTAACCTAGCTTTTCGGAAACTTTTGAAAGTGACCTGACAAATTTGGAAGTGTGCCAACTGTTTTCAAAGTTGTCTAGTTCAATTATAATACGATCCATCCTTATATTTTCAGTTACAGTTAAAGCATCGTTTATAGTAAATTGAGAAATTGCCTTTTCGGATTTTGTTATTTTCCTTGAAACTCATACTTGTATTATAATTATTAGATTATTTTAATTTTGGTATTTTTCTTGAATTTAGACATTTGTGGTATTTGGACCTAGTCCACTAGACATTATGGAGTTCGACCGTTTCAGTACTTGCAAATTAAGCCTTTACCAATAACACGAAGAATGAATATAATTGAATACACATTGTGGAGGAGTCTATTTACACAGCTCGGTAGTCAAGTGGATAACAACCTATGAGTAACCAGTGCTGATGTCTCAGATGCTGGTTACTCTAATAATGCTCATCATAGTTGTTATGTTACGTACACGAAATCGAGGATTGATGCATAGTTGGTTTAAATCTAGTTTTGTTTAACTGCAACTAGTTCTAACTCCACAAAATTATTTTGTATTCCCGGAGCATTAGACAAGGATACAAGGAACAAAAAAATAAAATTCAACTAAAATATAGTTTCAGACCAGTACTAAAAGAATGAAGTACTTAGTTTGTTCCCACCAAGTGCTAATTTATATCGCTAATTTATATACGTTTGGATACGAATAATGAAATGAAGATATGTAAAACGATTCCACAAGTAATTTTTTAGCTTCGTCCTAAATTGTTTCGAAACCTGTGAAACGTATCATTTCAATGTTTGACAAATGCAGCAAATAACTGAACTAATTGAAAATTGGGCAAAACTTAATTTCCTTGCTGTCATTATTGTATGTTTGCTAGGTACTGTGCTAGTAGTGCGCTGATTTCAAAGAGACATAAGTATTACTGCTTACAATGTCTACATATCATAACTCTCAACGCAGTTACAAAAACGCCAGATAATCGGCATACAGATAGACAAACCGACAGAAATGCGGGATGTTTGTGTTTTAGAGATGCCGTAACACTTCGCTCGATTATGTGTGGGCGAATAACATAATGATGCCACAAAGTTAGGTAGTTGACCGAGTTGTCAGCAAAACATGTCTCTTTCTGAACGCGCCTTAAGTGCTGCCATTATACTTGTCATTTACGTGAAAGCAGCCGCCCTTGATACGCTATAGCATGAGTGCACTGCACTTTAGCCATACCGCTCGGCTATTCAGACGCGTCCATACCCTCTATTTTATCTGCATAGCCGTCCTCGCGAGAGTTTGGGAAACATTTTCACGACTTTATGTTTGAACTTGGCACAAAAATGTTCTGTAAGGTCTTCACTGTACATGTGATCTACCATGGACATGCATGTTTCATCTTTAGCCTAGACTCGTCAGTATAGCCTGGCGGTCTATAGTCCTAACTGTTAGGACCTTGACTGAGAAGTTGCCAATGGGCAACAGTAATTTTCACGATGCTTGGACAAGATAAATGTTACAGAATGTAGTTTATACAAAAATCTGTATATTATAGTATAGGACGCAACAACAAAGAAGAAATATTAATAATAAAACGAACGTACGGGGCAAACATACTTTTTTTATTACTTATCACTGTTTGAGATATGAGTCATAGAAATTTGTTTAGTTGGCAACTTGTGTAAGACCCTGTATATTTTACGTCATAGTATTCTAAATATATATTAACAGCCGTAACAAAATCACACGCAATATCGTAGAGACCCAGTTGAATATTTGGGTTGACACTGATACTGACACTTTGAATCTTTCAACAGAAGTAGAGTGTCGATAAACGTTAATCAAATACGAGTCTAAATAGTTTATTTAAATAGTTGTAGAAATTCTGAAGGTGTTGGAGCTACATTGAAGGGTGAGTTGTTTCACAGAGTATGCGTTCTCCACATTGCATATTTTCATAATCGATTTATAAAGAGTTATTTTACCTATAATGATTTGTGAGCAGCCTCTGTAACTGAACGTGTGGTGTCATCACACGTCTCAGTACAGTGGTTATTGAGAGAAAGCTAGTGGCAAGGGTTCACTAGGCTGGTGGCAAGGGTTCACCAGTTAAGAGAAGGCTAGTGGCAAGGGTTCACTAGGCTGGTGGCAAGGGTTCACCAGTTAAGAGAAAGCTAGTGGCAAGGGTTCATTAGGCTGATGCCAAGGGTTCATCAGTTAAGAGAAAGCTAGTGGCAAGGGTTCACTAGGCTGGTGGCAAGGGTTCACCAGTTAAGAGAAAGCTAGTGGCAAGGGTTCACTAGTCTGGTGGCAAGGGTTCATCAGTTAAGAGAGAGCTAGTGGCAAGGGTTCACCAGTTAAGGGAGAGCTAGTGGCAAGGGTTCACTAGGCTGGTGGCAAGGGTTCACCAGTTATTAAGAGAGGACACTTTACGTTCAGTGCCGTAGTATATTTTAGACATTTGTATAGGATATTTTTCGTGTAATGCCCATTGTAACATTTGAACTTTTATACATTACTTTAATGGTGAATGTCTGGAATGTTGTAGAAACGTACTCAGAAGGATTCATTCTTTTCAGATATCCCCATGTCATACACCATCCTGAACAAGAGCCTGCCTTGCCCATAGCCACTCAAGTTAAAGTTTGTGTTATATATATTTTCTTACGTTAATTAAAATGGATTCAAATTCAGTACGCTCAGGCTTTTGGTAACCTACACTTGCACGATATAAAAAACCATAATTCCTTTCAGACAGAAGGTTAATTTGTGAATAATTATTTATTAATTACGTAAGTGGCACGAATTCCCTTCAGGTGAATTTAACGAGAATTGAATTTTCAAGACTAAAATGGCATTGAGAGTAGGAGCAATCATTGTATCAGCATATGTACAATCAAAAAGTATGTACCTACGTCCGCAGGTTATTTCATAACACTGATGTTCCTCAAAAGAATGACTTTCTACGTTAAGACTCGCTTCATTCAATAGCGACACCGACGCCCCTTTCTGAAGACGCTAATGCGTATTGGCCGATGTAAGTAGCTTCCCCGTTCAATCAAGTGAGGCGCTGGCGGTCGTAAGCCTTTAAAGGCCTCTACAATTCCGATAACTTCCACATATCCGCTACGGTGGTGAATTATACGTAGCTCGGTACCTTAGGGCTCTTTATATCGTACAAATAGCCTGGTGATGTAGGCCCTACGTTAATACTCCAATAATTCATGATAATTAAACTGCCTCATACGGTAGGGTGAGGGAGCCGCAGTTGTGGAGGGCGATCATTGTGAATGGATAACTGGTGAAAAAGCTGTTGAGAGCGCTTGGTATTTGAGTAAAGCAATGAGATTTGTGGATTGGAATTTCTATGCATACAATCAAGGCAAGTCTAGTATTCAAAATAGCCCCGTTATAGTTCGAAAGTGTATCTAACAAACATTCAAAGTTAGTATTACCTAACTTCCCTTCCCAAACTAGGCATATACTCCTCAAGCATCAGATAAATTTACCTTTTTCCATCGTCTATTACGATCATAGTGGGCTATAAGACCAAGGAAATTTAGAGTTCAAAGATAGGTATTAATAGTTGTAAATGAACAAAATACGCCTGAATGAAACACTGTAATAAAACAAGTAGTAGAATATTGTTAATAATATAATCTCTCTCTCTCTCTCTCTCTCTCTCGAGTTTTGAGTGTCTCTCCGTTAAACCAGCGTATGACTTTCCGGTTACAGTTTGTGGTTTTCTTGTCAGTCAGGGAGTTGTAGTGAATAGGTATGAATAGAAAAATGATATGGATATTAACATAAAATAGTAAAAATAAAATTAATAATATTTTAACAAAACTTTCTTGTTATTGTACGAAGTCGTTTGAAAAGTCCGTGCAAAGTCAGAGAGAGGGCACTACTGGTGTGTATCAGGTTATTTTCAGTTAGTAGCATATCTTAGAAGAGCACACACTAAGTTTGTGCCAGATCGGTCTATTACTTTGTGTTTAATATACGTTTAAATCAAACAAATCGAGTTGTTTTTCAAGAATGGATGAAAACGAATTTCGTGTGTTGATTAACCATTACTTTCTTAAAGGCAAAACGCCTCCGGAGACTAAACAGAAGCTTGACAAAGATTATGGTGATTGTGCACCTTTGATTAGAATGGTTTATAAGTGGCCATATGAGCACAAGACGCTGAACGTTCTGGAAGCCCTGTTGAGGTCACCACTCCAGAAATTATTGATAAAATCCATGATATTGCTAGTGCTTTGGGATCCCGAGCGATCAGGTACATAATATTTTGCACCAACATTTGGACATGAAAAAGCTATCCGCTAGGTGGGTGCCGCGATTGCTCACTATTGACTAAAAACGAGATCGTGTGAAGTGTTCCAAGAACGGGTTGCAACTGTTCCAGCGAAATTCGCAGGGCTTTAAGCGTCGTTTCATCACTATCGATGAAACATGGATACATCACTATACTCCTGAGACCAAAGAACAGTCTAAACAATAGGTTGGCTTGGGGAGAATCTGCACCAAAAAAGGCAAAGACTATTCCTTCGGTCGGGAAGGTTATGGCGACTGTCTTTTGGGATTCGCAAGGAATAATCTTCATAGACTATCTGGAAAAGGGTAAAACCATTACAGGTGAATATTATTTATCGTTATTGGATCGTTTGAAAACGGAGTTGCAAGAAAAACGTCCACGATTGGCCCACTTTAATCACGCCTCAGCAGTTGCGGCCACAAAACTGATGGAATTAGGCTTCCAACTCGTTTCACATCCCCCTATTCTCCAGACTTGGCTCCGTTAGACTATTACTTGTTTCCTAATATGAAAAAATGGCTGGCGGGAAAAATATTTTCTTCAAATGGTGAGGTATTTGCAGGAACGAATGCCTATTTTGCAGACCTTGGCAAATCCTATTATTTGGGAGGAATCAACAAACTAGAACAGCGTTGGATGAAGTGTATAAGCCTAAAAGGATATTATGTTGAAAAATAAAAAAAAAATTATTAAAAAAAATCAAGTGGTTTTCATCTTTGCATGGACTTACCAAACAACCCTCTTAAAATCGTAACTTTTCCTATCCCTCCATTATTTTGTCATGAAAATTATAAGCTACAAGGAATATTTATTGGGGGCAACATCAGCATCAGAATCAAAACAAACTAGACGATCATTTTATCCGATAAGGGTTGAAGAAAGTACATCAACAGAAACGTTGTGAAATGCAAATTTTCCATCGAATGGAATTCGTAATCATGTGTGATCCCTACACCAGTTATCGTGATGTCATATGTAGTGATAGTTAAAAGAAAAGCGTAACAAATGCTCCTTTGAGAAAAAAGGAGTTCACCAACTCAGACATCGTAAAAAACAAAGCGTTTAAATTTGTTGGAAACATCCGAATAACATGGAATACTTGTTCATAAGCCAAAACTGTCGTAAAAATGTCCACATATATTAAAAATAGTTCATGAAAGCTATCTTTCTTAACACTACAGCTGCTGAGACAATTCACATATGCATTTACTAGACAGGATGTCTCGCTTTGTCTTTGAGGATCCTTAAACAGGCGATATTAGCTTAAATCCTACCGAAACTCCCCTCATATTCCGTGGAGTCAAACATTCCCAACACTAAATGCCAGAAACACACTGCTTACCCCAATCATAGCACCAAATGGATTTGCCACATTGTATCAGATAAATTCATTTGGACGTTGATCTGCCAAAGACAGACACAGGAAGGAGGAACGGTTCTCTATCCCTGCAAGGATCCCGCATGCCACATAGGAGGGTGAACAGTTTGATTACGAAGTTATTGGAATGTGTAGTTGTAAGGGAGAGGTAGATGTTTGCGAAGCCAACAGCTTGTTAGAACGTGAAGGTGGTGCCGCAATAAACTCCAACGATAGTCTCCCAAATATTGTACATTTACGTCTCTCACAATCTCACAGACAAATTACAATCATGAATGATTTTTGTTATATGTTACATGATTGAGTTATACTATTACTATTTCAAATGTATGTTGATTTATTGTTCGTGAATTACATTTACTGCTATTACGATGTATAACGTCTCACTAATGGTCCTGCATTGTTCCTTCACAGAAAATGTGTTGAACGAAATATCAGCTTTAGGTTTCACTGCAAAAAAGAAGCGTAGGACATGAATCCTTTTTGAGCCATAGAGCATTTACATAAGTATGAGGTAATCTCCTGTAGTCTTTTACGGACGTGTAGGAAACAATAAAGTCCGGATTCGGATAGGATAGAGTGAATATGGAGGGAGGCCAGAAAATGGTGCCAGCGTGTGTCAGAGGCGTAATCAGAGAGGGAAGAGGGTATGTATAAATTTCATTAAAGGGCAGCCCTTGTAAGTGGTAGTTGTTGCTTCCTATATGTATATTATGCTTATTTTTTTATATCAACGAAAAGAAAATAATAACGATAGGATCATCCTAAGAGAAGACTTTTGTCAGATAAGTGAAACTTTCCGAAAGGCGTCGAACTAATTTTTATGTATATCTTTTCATGAACATTATACAGTGTAGACATAAGACTATGTTCGGAGCTCAGAAATTTCATTCCGTATGTATTTTTATTTTTTACGCATCACCTTAGACGTAAACCGCATGCTGTTTTCCAGCCTAGCCCAGTAGTACTTCTGGAGATTAACATCAACAATAATGGCTCCAGAATTTCTTGATCTGCCTTCTCACCAGATCATGATTTTTGTGTAGGTATAAGTTCAGAATGGATTCATGTTGATATGTAACGTTTTAGCAATTTTTAACGACCATCAATACACAAACAAAAATTTTGCGTTGACCACTAGTGGCCAAAAGCTCGAAGAACATAGTAAATCAGGTGACTTATATGTGTTGTTTTTAGTTTAAGTACACCACATTTTAGGAGATGAAGGAAGATTGCCTACTGTGGTCACACAGCATACCACATGTTTCATCAGAACCAATAAAGTGCTTAAGGAGATTCCGCGGTAATAAACAGTTTGAAAGCGTAATGGAACACCCTAAAATTATTAAAGTTCTTCTTAATCATGCCTTGAATTATTAGTAACATAATAAAATTATGCCTCGGACATTATTCAACAAACTTAAAACTTTCACATCACTAATACTCGAAATAGTGACATATATATCAAAATGGTGATATTTAGAGATGTTTTTCTATCTCACTGTTGATACTGCGATTCTCAAAAATTAAGTAGCATTACGTCTTACGAACCCTTTGCATGTATTTCCCCAGATTTAGTTTCAAGGTTATTTCAGCTTTGGGTGGTAAACCGATTAATTTTTTATGTATTTTAAATTTTCGTTCATCGTATCCGGAATACTTAAGTATATATATTTTCAGATAGGTATAATGAAAGGAAAATAGTACGGTATATTGCCCGTTTCGAGATGATGCCCATAATGGTTAACTTTACGTACGCCACTTCACAAGAGAGCATTATATATTGCGGAAATATTAAAATTTTACGAGAATGAAGACGCAGAGTTGGGAGGATGTGTATAGCGTAGATACGTTATCTTAACGGTTACTATCGGATTTATCGTGCAATTCGGTGGCTGTAGGCAGATTCCAAACATTTATGTCATTGAGAATATTGGGGTTGTGAAAAATTGGCTGACTGGATAGTAGAAGGGTACAACTTGTAATCTTCAGATGTAAGATGGTAAGATCCAATAATGTCGTTTATTATCACTGTTATTATTAGATACTAATGGTGCTGAAGTATACCACATATTTTGGATGGAGAATAACTGATAGGTTTTTAGTCAAATTGGAACTTCAATAGTAGTCTAAATTGAATTACCTACCTGTATGCTAATGAAGACTTTTCAGCAATCAATGATTAAAATCGGCACATTGAATAATCCATTTATTTGTTAACAGTTTTCAATGAATTGTTGTTGATTTCTGAGAACATTGGATTACTACCATTGGAATTGATATCCCCATTTCGTAGTATTAATAGCGATTTTAACATCTTGGGTTCTGTGTAAATCAGCAAATGAATGATCTAGAATTTCAAAGTGACCTCAGTTCCGTGTCTTTGGTATACGAGTAGTATTCAAAACAGAATCTGTCCTGGCTTGTGTATTAGAGATGTAATGAAAACGTAAGATATATCTATGTAAGGAATAGGAGCTGTGTGATAGCACATTAGTGGCACAAATTTCCTTTCGATTTGCTATGAATATGCCACGTACGGTAAATGACGTTTTATGTAATACCCTCTATAATTTCTAGGAAACAAGTAGAATGAAATATAAAAGCGTAGCAGCACTCGTGTGACTCTAATAAAATATCCTCTTCAAGTCTTGTCTCTTTCACTGACAGACCAGGCCCAATATTAACGTTTCCGTTCAGCTTGTAAGGTATTATTAAAATACTGTAGACGTCTGGAACTATTTCCACACACGAACGTAGAAAGACATTTTTCTGTGAGGCAAGTGAAACAAGTTATTCATGCCCTGTATTTTTTTACCACAATAGTATTAGGATTTTTTAAAGTATTTAACATTCAGTGGGACTTGAAATAATAAAAAAAATGTTCGATCCTCAAAGTTCCTTATCACAATCAAATCTTGAACATACATAAAATAAAATCTATATGGATTCTTGGATGTGAAATATGTACCATATCCTATTTAAACTAAATTTACGTCACGTCAAAACAAACGATCATGAGATCTAAATAGAATATATGTCCAACAAAGAGAAAGTGATAGGTGAAAATGTTGAGCTTGATACTATTCAAAACATTAAGCGTCCTATAAAGCTCTTTGACTATATCTGAAAATAATCAGCATCATGAAATATGAAGTTATAACGAAGTTATCGCGAATTATGATATTTGTTATTTCTCTATAATTACTAGGTATTATTATAGTGGAGTAATTAGCAAATCCCTACCAAAGCCCAGTTGAAATTCTTACAGAAATTATTGACACTTCGCCATCTTATGGAGCAACATAACCAAAGAAAGGTATTTCAGTTGTGCATGATAGTCTAAATTGAAGCCACCAAGATATTTTAATTGCATTATCTTTTTATGTTGAGTAGATATGTAATGAGTGATTTTGACTTTTATGTTGACGACCACTATTCAGCATCTCAAAAATGAAGATAATTTAGTGAGTTTGTAGCTAAAACTTAATAAAATTGCTTGAGCCATGCTTGATCTCTGGTCTTAGTTTTATCAGCCATACCTTCCAAGATGCCCATGTTTTGGCTAGACAAAATAAAACAAAAACAAAAACCTCCCATATTCAGAAGTTATCTCTTAAATTTTCTAGATTATATTTTTTGTTTAGAAATTCTAACGTAATACGATTTTTTTTGTCCCATAAGGAAGCTCAGAATTAATCCTGAACTAGTGCTTCCGTGGCGCAGGTGCTTAAAATCAGTCATAACTCGATCGAGAATGGAAATAGGATCATCTACGGGAACAAAGCTAATACCTACCTATGGATTTTCATAGACCAAAGTGCTTTTACCAATTGATTGCGTTTGAAAGGCCGTTTAGCAAAATTCAATTGGAGCGGTGTTATTGTGTAATGGCAGAGAACAGCAGAAAACGTCCTAAATCAGGTTTTGACCGCAGCACGGCGCTGCCGATAGCGCGTAATATCCTCATTACTTCTCCAGCGACAGCCAACCACAAAAATAATCAACGACCGAAGAGGGCCGGAAATGAGACTCGCGCCACAGTCAGAAACATTAGTCATGTTCGCTACAATACAAAATACTGTAAATCATTGTTTGGCAAGAGTAGGCTAAAATAGGCTGATTTAAAGGAAGAGTTGAGTAAAGAAAGATTCGTTTAGATTTTTGAAAGCACTATAAATGAAAGTGTTCTGTCCCTCCATGCTTAGCACACTTGTGTCACAGTGAAGAGGCAGATGGCGAAATGCATAGGTTGATCAAACAAGACGTGATATAAAGTCTCGAAACACTGTACTAATGTAATGTATGTTCATCAAATTCCGCATTATGAATAATGTAGATAGGTCCATCCGGTCAGATCAGTTTCAGGTGATCGACTCTTGTCCAGGGTCCATTCTCTTTGATCAATTTCATGAGGCGTACATTGTGCTGGGGGCGGAATGGTATAAAGTATCAAATTCAGCAAATCTGGTTCCAAAATTGTTACCTGTGTGATTACAATTCTCAGTGATGAAGGATCAGCTATCTGCTCCGCTTGCAACAACTCGTTGACGATGAAACACATTCTTCTACAATGTCCGAGGTTGCAAGACGGGCTAACCATCTACACGCATTTTTATTGTGTCCTTACTCAAAAAAATTACATCTTGTAATGTACCGTAGTCTACGATATATCATCATTATCATCACTAATGGATTCTAAAAAAAGAGTCTCGCTTAGACACTGAATACTGATTCAAAATTAGCTGTCTACTTCTCATCAATTTACTGGACTTAATAGGGGCAGCAAGGATTAAGCGTGTTTTGAACACAGATTCAATCAATAACTCTTCACTAGTGGATGTACATATAGGTACGTTTTCCTAAATACTTACTTACTTAACAAGATTTTTTTCCAAGGGAAGATAAACTACTTGAACAGGAGATTTAAGAGGGGCTCTACAAATATTAAGTCACAAAAGTAAAGCTTCATGTTCACACAATTGATATTTACGGCTATAGCTAGAGGTTATCAATTATAGTGAGGCTGTGTCACTTCCACAATAGTATTGCACAACATCAAAACAAAAGTGCTACTACGCCACCGAAGATTATTTTTATTTCTCGTTTATATTTCGCATATGTTTCTGACCTTCTGACAGCTGATTAGCCAGTCATACACGTATATCTTGTTGTCTAATTATATTAGCTAATTTTCATACTAACTAATTTGGAGCCTTACTAAGTTAATATAATTTAATTTGGATTTGTTGCCGTTGTCAATAGTATTTTTAGTGGAGAATGAATTCAATATATACTCGCTGATATGTGTTGTTTATCTATATATTGAGTTTTATATCAACCCAGTTTAAGCCACCACACAGTTTATGTAAACCGGCCTTGACGTGCATGATGGTGGTCGTTAGAAACCCAATGAACACGGCCTAGGATTGGATCGCTGCAAAGTGTATGGAGGAAACCCGCTGCGACAGGAAGTCTTGAAGTGGAGAGCACTCCCAGGGAAAACGCGCTGCGCCAGAGATCGTCCGTTGAGATATAATTTTTATTGTCGGCTATGTGAATGACGGCAGAAATGGGATTCTTTTGTTAGGCGGTGAATCGCAGCTGAAGTGGTATTGTAGTACACGGATGTGTCCGTCGGTAATACAGGGAGGTGACTACAGAAATCGATGACAAATAACAAGTCTGAGAGCATCTTCTTATACCTTCCTTAGTAATTCTGCGTGCTCCCGAAAGAAGGTAATACTTTCGTCAGCTCATTTTCTTATCCATCCCTCAGGCAAACAGGATCGATATGAAAAGCGGCACCGTTCGCGAGCATAAAATAATTTCGGAATGCCTGGGAAAGGTAGGATGGCATTTTAAAAATTTTATATTATATGCACACGTTCATCCGAGGACGATCGAGCAGGTTTATTGCTACCCCTGGGGCCGACTGGATATAGATGTGTGAAAATGTCGGCTACCATCGATCCACGTGGTAGGTCGGAGACCTGGGAATGAGTAGTTTCTGTCATACAAGATGTTTCACAAACAGATAAATAGTCAATCAGAAAAGTCCCAGTGCGGCCATTATGTTATGCAATGGTTGTCTCTTTGATTCATATTTACCCATCCTCGACTTTCATTGACTACTAAATTAGGTTTGATAACGTTTAGGATTATGTTATAAAAAACTTCTCAGAGGAAGAACTTCTATCAAGATTGATCTTGAAACGCTGTGAACTGGAACCATAAACAAACTCCCTGATAAAATATTGCAAAACGTTAAGGTTCAGTAATCCTGAACAAGTGTCAAATTGGAATTTAATTGCACGTTGAACTATTATGTATGTAAATTGATGCATTCGATATTGATTGGGTGTGTTTCAGGAAAAAAGATAGTCAGTACTCGTGCGTGTCAGCATAACAATAGTTTTCAGTGATTTAGAAGTTAGTTGACCGATTTATCATATTATATAGGTGAGAGAGGTGTTGCGATCTCGATGATTTTCAAATTTAAGATGTTTCCTTTAACATTTTATGTTGCCTGCAACACTAAAATTTGTGCTATTGATTTCCGTTGATCCTTCTGCCTGTCTTTCAATATGTTATACACTTTTATGCGAAGTAATTTTTTATTGTGCTACACGGATATATATCAAGTTTCTAAATGCGAATTTTTATATGGTCTCCATCTTGCAGATTAGCAAGAAAGTAATTGTCACCGTTGTTTCTTAGATTGTGGATACTTTAACTTTTCGATGCGAACAACGCAAAAAATTTCAAATACAGAAAAAACTTATCTTCTGGGTAGTCTGACATTATAATTTGTAATGATAATTGCTAAAATATATGTCCGGTAAGCAAGAATTTTGCCAAATTTTAAAACATGAATATAAACTGATAAAAACGAACTCTCAACAATTATAAACTTTGTATCATTAAAATAATAATGGACGCCTATTCATCGACATACGTCTATTATGGTATTAATTGGAGCTGGACTGAATAGTTTGTATAGGCATTGTTAAAGAAATTTGAAATGTTCTACATATATATGTCCATCAGAACATTTCAAATATCTTTAACAATGCCTATACAAACTATTGAGTCCAGCTCCAATTAATACCATAATGATTCTCGCTAATTAGACAACCCCTGTTGGCTTGGTATATTCGCACCAACCCGAATGCTGAATATTCTTCCAATAGTATTTCCGACATCCTAAAAGATAAATCCCATTTAGTAATCGTGGTTGACAAATATTATACTAATCATCCTATCAACTGTAGATTACCATTTGAACCACATAAATAAATTAGAAATACACTGATAATGCGGACCCTCTAAGATCTTGTGTGCAAGACAAGAATGCCAATAGGAACAGATACCTGTAATATTTGTTCAGTTTTCAGTCACACGCACACAAAGATTCTCAGAAGAAAATAGGTATACTCGCTATATTTCCGTCCAATTTGCATCCTAAGCATTTATTGTACTTATCCGAAATAAAATTTGCTTGAAAAACATTAATAGTTTATATAAAATCTATAATCTTGAACAACACTCAGTCATATGGATTTATTTTTTGAAAAAAGATACTCACTCACAACACAACTGATCCACTATTCATTTTATTCTGCGGTATCTGTAGACATATGAATTTATTTATGTCTGCTACCCACAACATATACCATTAAATTCGTGTTCCACCACCAAAGGGTTAAAACCTGGATTCAGTCTAGTATTAACGAAAATCGTATGATGAGCATTCACAGACGTACCGTAGGAAGCCAAAAAATCAGTTCATCAATCGATTAATCAAGCTACCACTTACATCTTTTATTAATTACGTTTTATTTTACCTTTAGATTTCATTATATATGTTTTTCTAGTCCTTGTTATCATTTGTTTAAGGTATTTTTGTATCTTATTGCACCTGCGATTCTGGTGATCTCAGATGAATAAAAATATTTATTTATGATATGTATATTGAACGATTGGGTACCTAATATGTGTTACCCATGTGTCAATAATTAATTCTCATTATACAAGTTACAATATGCACAATAGATCAGTTGATGAAAAATTAAGGATATTGTAAAATAATCAGGTTGAAAAGCAGAAGTCGTTTTCAAATACAGTACTTATGGTACCGAAATCCATAATTCATAAAGGTTCATACAATGAGAACCTTATTTGACCCTTCTCATTTTAATGTATCGTTCTCTGCAATTAGGAAGCATTTGGAGTTAAAAAGTGCCCTCACCCCTGAACAAGTTTCATATTCACATAAATTCGTAGAATCGATAGCAAAGGTTTTTGGTAGACAAAACTGCTCTCATCCGTGGAACTACAGGTAACGCTTCCACATATCTTCTTCCTCAAAACAGCTACAGGCAAAAATTACCCCTTCCCTCCTAAAGACAAATCATCTGGAAGTATCCTGCTCCCCCCCCCCCAAGGATTTTGGTATGTGCCCGCCCGTGGTGGATGCGTTTAAAGTTCATCGTGTACCCTTTCTTTCGTTATTACAGAGCATTCACCATATTTTCAACAGCTGAGCACAGCGTCAGCGCCAGCGAGAAGAAGATACCTCTCTATACCTCTCTTAGGAGCTACACTAATAAAATAATACCTCAAGCTCTTTTACGCAATAATAATACCGCTCGGTATACTCGCATAATTGAGCGACCAAAATTTATCAATTCTCAATTGATAAATACCCAATAATAACCAAACTATTTTTTATTTCTGTTATGAATTTTATCAGACATTTGCAAGTATTCCATTACTATTGCCGATTTCTACCACTTTACAGCATCTTCGAAATTCGTTATGTACTAAAAATGAATTTATGTGTTTGGCTTGAAACCAATAGCGGTTCCACATATCATCATGCCATTAGGTTTAGGAAGAAATAATTCATATTAATTTAAGTACCGTAACAAGTTATTTCCATGCATATAACTAGTCAATTTCATAGGATGGTAGTGCATGTAGGTACTTGAAGTTGTTTTAATTCGTCTGCTAGCAGTTCTAGCGTTATTGAGTCTCGCAAAAAAAATTATCGAGGCTGTCTGTCATCATCTCAGAAATTCCCTCCTTTTACAAATAATGAGGCATTTTACAAAATGCGCCAAATAGAATAAAAACTGATAAGGCAGCTGGATACAGTGACGCTATGGTTTCAGAAATACATTCGTCAGAAAGATAAATATATGGATTAGTAGGCCTTCAGCTGTAGACAATTAATAAATAAATACTTTTCTCTAGCAATATTTTTAGACCAAACATCCGGGGAAATTCTTATAATTTATCGGAAACGGGAAAACTTAAAAAATTCAAACGTTTGCGTATCTATAAATTATAAAAAATGATAGTAGCACGCAATACATTAAAATATCCATATATGATTGAATCTGTTGAAGCTTTCAAAATATTGCTATGCATTTGGCAACGTGGCATGAAACTAACAGCCTCGCAGACAAGACAATGGGAATAAGAAAAGTCCAGTTTCCGTCGTTTAAGGTTATGTCCTTCGAGCTCCGCCACCATTATGGATGTGTAACGATCGTCAAAATGGCCGCCGTTAAAGGTATTCCCAACTTAGAACACCATCATGCAGCGTTGCGGTGCATGACGTCGTAGGGAATAATTGTTACATGTTATTATTGTGCTTGAAATAGTTTCCGGCCAAGTTTCATTGGTGGGTGTTTCGGGAGCTTCGACTAGGCAAATTTGGTCGACAAGCCATCGAAACTGGTCAGTGCATGATGATGATATGATGTGGCAGTGGCTTTTTAAGGCTTTCAGTGAGTTCCACTACTGCCTGTGTAATGTTATCAACGTTGAGTTGTGATACCATTGACTTGAGATTTTCGCGTTCCAAAACGTTTCCATTGATGTTGTATCCTCAATCGTCTTCAGGTGGCTCAGGCTTTTACCTAAAGTGTCTCTTACGTATTCTAGTACCCAAGACTCCATTATGAAGGATTCTCGGAACTGTACATGAAAAGCTGAGCTATGTGAAGGAATAAACAGTTCCCATAGCTGTACTATACTTTTGTTCGAACTATCTCCTTTACGTTGGAACATATGTTGGCTAGTGCAAAGCTTTCTTTTCGAGAGTAACTAGTTCATATATGATGTCATAATCGTAATCGTTATAAATGAGTAGTTTTTTTAAGAAATATTTCGGTATTGGTTTACGAGAAAGTAATGAAGATACGTCAAAAGACGATCCTTCCTAAGTTCTACATCTCCAATTTTATAAATAAATCAATTGGAATTCGTGACTGAATTGCTCTGGAAAGGCAACTTTTCTCTCTCATTCATAAAAAAAACTGAAAATATTAGTCGGAACTCCTATTACTTACTATTGACCTTCCTGGCTTCCTGATCTCAGAAAGGCACTACAATTTTGATGTGTTGGGTTTGTAATTTGAAGCCACCCAATGAATGCTGTTTTTACTTAATTGACCTTTTTGGGTAGATGTTTTTTTCAGATTCTACTATGATAAGAACCCATCTTCAACGGTTTTGTCCTCTCGATTGAAGTAGTTCTCTTTGTCTAAAGTAAGAACCCTATTACCCTCATCTGTTAAGTAAAAACAATCCTTCTCCTTCAGACTTTTATAATTTTTTAATAATTTGACCTTTTTGGAAGATATCTTCCGATTATCCAATTTCACCGATATAAAACGAGAACGATAAAACTGAAAACACGATTTTTATGTATATCTACCGAGCAGTTATATTATACATGTTCAACTGCATTTGAAGAATAAATTGTTTATTTCTGTGGTTAAATTTACATATTAGCAACAAGACTCTTCTATTGTATACCTATTGAACGAAATATCATTATGAATATAGTTTGAGAGAAAATGGAAGACAAATAACTGATGAAACCCATATTTCAAGAGATATAAATTCCTAACCTGGAATACTACAGATAGTTGAGCCATTCTTAACATGTTTGTTAAATCAACTATTTCATAGAAATAAAAGTGATACTAATAGGCCGAGTAAATGCAGCATTTTTTACAGAGTTAAGTTTTTTTATGACTGTTGAGATCCTATAAGCTGCTCTTACTGGCAGATATCTTAGGGGATGGTGCAATTCAGCGGATACGAAGGAATTGAAAACATGATTTTAATGCAGGAAGAAACAGCCTATCGTATTTTGCAAGCAGTTAAAAAATAGATTATACTATTCTTCTTTAAAATGGAATTAGTAGACATTTTGTATACTCAGAACCTCCGATGTCACCAGATCAGCTGGTTATTACAGAAAAGTGGTGTTTAGAAAACGAAAGACTGGAAGAAAACACACTATCATGGAGTAAAATGCTGAAATTTAACCAATAATAATAAATAATGCAGTACAATTTTGATGAAAATTGATTGGTGATTATACAGTACCCAATGACATATCGTATTTCTGTCTTTAGCACTGCTGAATATAAAACACCCCATTATTCGACCAATAAAATTTCATTCAGATCCTGTTAGTAACTGAATTTGTTATAAATATAGGGCTGGAATATATCCCTTACTTTATGACATCCTTCTATCGTAAATATTCCCTATATTCGTAACAATAGGTGTCGCTTGAAGTCGTAACCCGTTACCGCTGCTTCTGATGCTACCGATGCTGGTATTATGTACTTGCATCCTCAGTGGTGAGGTTATTCCCTGCGGAAGTCGTCGGTCTTTTCAGTTATACTGCCTCAAAACAGCCAACCTAGCTATAAAAGTTTAGAATACAGTTCTAGGATTTGAATTTTTCTCTCCCAATTTTATTTTAACGGAGCCACAACAAAGTGAAGAACGTTCTAATTGGCACATAGCGATTTTTGGATTTATGAGGAAAGTCTAAAACCACTATTTCTATTCTTCACAAGGATATTTTCTTATAGTCTCAGTAATTTGAAATAATATATCTTTATATCGAATTCGATACATTTTGGGAGGAAGTTCAAGGCAGAACGCACTTCGGATACGAATCACTGTCACACATAATTGCTAAAATTTCTTTCGACATAATAATTTATTTATTGTCTGTTCTTGTTTGGTTATTCCACAATTCTAAGAGGATTACCTGCAAGTCCATGGACTACTTATTTTTTGAAATGCCTCCACGAACGAGCTTGTCGTAGAAGCTTTGTCTTTACAGAAATTATGGGTTTTCATACTTCACGTTTGTCAGTATACTTTTCAAAAGCTACTTGCTATTGTGCTATCTGGTTTATTACTATCAAGATTCAAATTTTGTGTAACCTGTTATATGTTTTTTCAACCAGGTGAGACATATAAACATTGAAATTATTTTAGTTTTGATAACATAGATACACTGAACGAGCATAATTTAATCATCGTATAAAATGGGTAGTGGCAAATAAAACGAGAGTATGTTGATTTATCTCCATTTGTACTTTTCACGTAATCATTTTTGAGGATATCAAAATCATTTTTGCACTGACACGTTTCGATTTATAATTAAATCATCGTCGGACTGTCAGCCTCATCTGAATTTGAATAATTTTTTTATATCTTAGTCTCCATTACAAGACCGTGCAAGATTATTTATCTATGGAACAGTTACGTACAGACTGATCACATAATTTTTATATTTATCAATCATAAGGGCTTCACAGCAAATTAATTCCATATGAAACTATTATGACAGTATGACGAGGATACTTTGAACAACTAATACTCGTACTTCTCCTTATTCGGGATGTAAAATTTAACAGGCAAGAGCTATTACATGCTCCCATCAAGTCTCATCTTTGAACATAATAATGTCACATCATGAATATCTGTGATAGTAGTTATCCCTGTATTCAAGCAATTAATGGTATATGTTAAATCTTTAACAGCTATGCTAATTTTATGTCGAGCAACGTGAAATCTGCATATATTCTCTCCCCACTAAAATATCATCCTTTATGGATAACAATAAATCCAGCGTTATTTATTGGGGGATATAAATCAGCAACTATAACTTCAGGCGTAGTGCAAAATCAATATGAACCCTGATGTAGATTCAAAAACAATTTTTGAGAATCGATGTGGTCTACTGAACTACAAAAACAGAAAACGCCCAAACTTTGCTTTTAACGTTTCTGAGGCCTCATTGTTTTTTTTGTATGACGCCAAATTCAGGCATAACGCGATACCCTAATAATAATTTTTTAAAGGTAGCCTAGAAAGTTTATATTTATTTAGCAGTCACACAATACCATTACTAAACCAAAAAATTAATATACGTACAATTTTACCTCTAAATTAACAACTTCTTTAACAAATGAGCTTTTGGTCTATTTTTCTGAAATCATAAGCCCATATTGATAATTGCTATGCATAAAGACAGTTTAAATTTGTTTACAAGAAATGCGCACGCTGTGTAAATAAAGATCAAGGAATCATATTTGCATAAAATAATTCACTTAAAAAATAATCTTCATTCTAAGATAAAACAGTGGCGTAATATATTTTTTCAAAAATATCAAGTCTATATCCACGTGTGCCAAATTACAAAAAAAACATCTATAACGTTATCAAAGTTTCAATAAAGAGACTTTGTTTTTCGTGAAACCTCAACACCCTGTACCTCAACAGTTAAGAGGTTTAGGACATATATTGTTATGAATTTTTTTTAAATCACCCAATTATTCGTACCCCATCTAATTATGAATTTGTTGTACACACTTAATGATTCATCATGTAGTATGTGCTCGCTTTTAAGGCAGCAACTTACAGATACCCGTTTGTGTTTAACGTAGGCAACTGAAATATTTACATATAGCAACACAAAATTGGAACATCCAATAAACTGTGTATAAAAAATTCCTAGGCCCAAGAAATATAAAATGGTTGAGATGACATGTTGATATCAAAATCATTCCTCTAGTTCTACCGTTACCTGAACCTCCAGAACTCTTTGTGGCAGAAAATGTAAACACATTTTAGAATTTTTTTAAGCCGATGATTTTTGGTCACATCGAATTACTTCCCTACCAATATGAGTAAGTTGTCTACTCGCCTGGTCTTTAATTTATTGATCTGACAAAAAGCGTCTATATCTGTATACTTCTCAAAATGATTTGAATTTAGCTTGTTCAAGATGTACTTGTGACTTTGTTCGAGTTCAATGTATTTTTTGTGAAGCCTGATAAAAAAATAACTGAAATATAATGAATTTATTTGTTTGCACTATTGGACTACCGATAACCGATTCATCGAAAAAATTTATAAAAAAAATTTAAACAAATTGCAAATTCCACGCCATCGAATAGGAATTTTTATAATAGTTGAGCAAAATTAATCCCAAATTGCATTAGCATATAAAGTGATAGACACAGATACGAGTGACTGTAGGCGGAATTTCGGATTTGATATGGGATAATCAGTTCTTTTTGCAGAGCTGCTTTATTGTTTTGTACTATACAAATCCTCGTATCATCTTATTTACTATTTTTATCTCAAACCTCCCGTTTTTTCGAATATTGAGCAAAGCAATTCAAATCCAAAACGTGACTGCCGCTTGGACACAATACTTGAAAGGGTGTGGTATTGGTATTTTTTGAAAGTACTGCAGTGGAGAAGTCGGTAGGTACCATGCTGGCCGCCCACGGGTGGCGATTTATTTTTCAAATTATAGTAACTGCAGTATCTTGGATTTCTTTATCCAGTAACATATTTTAACTCATTTTGGTGGCAATTTCTATTGATATTCACCAATTTCACAAAAATCTAAATATTTGGCTGTATCGTAGGTAAAGGTTTCCATAGCAAATGCCAGCGTAAGAAATTTAAAGAGAGCACAAACCAAAAAACTGAGGCGCTTAATATCATAATAAAACAGTTTGAAGCTGAGATTTCTTGTGAAGATGAAGCACACTTTACCGGCAGATAAAAGTGAAAAAAAATTCAAATATTGCAATCAAAATATACGTTTCACTGATGATAGCTTCATATCGAAAATGAAAATGGTTTGAATATGATTTGGAAATCTTATCAACGTTCTCCAAACATATAGATACGTTTTTCTTTTGCTTTATGCTTGTATATCTTTATCCTTGAAGTTAACGAGGTATCTGTGATATTTTCGCTACCATCGCTACCAGTAGAATGAATTATACCATCTCTAGTTCAAATTAAAACAGATAATTGAAAGCAATAAATTTCGTATGTTGCTACCGTTTGTCAATAAAGAGTTTAATTGAATCCCAATATTTGGCGAACTAACTGTCAGAACAGACCACTGCAATATTTTAATTTACCAACGATTGAGTATAGCACAGTCTTTTTGTAATAACATGATATTACGATATTTTCCTCAAGGCTTCCAGGGTCTGAGGTTCTTGTGCAAGTTCCAGAATGTCGACCGCCATAAAAATTTGGCATCCACGAATTCAATACTCAAGTAAACTTCTACTGTTTGTTATATATGATTATAATTATATTGAAATGGATCTTTCACTAAACTAATAAATAATATACGAACAGAATACAGAATACGATATACATCGCTTACGCTAAGCGCTGTAAAGAAACATTGATGCATGGGAAGGTGGATCCAATGGCCTCCATTTTTTTTTGTTTGCGACAACTATGAATAGTAGTTAGCCACGCTGATGGATTTTTGTCCCACTCGAAATAAATATTATGGCTATTTTGAATAACACGAGTTAGAAGTAAAAAAGTTTCGGGATCTGATGTTGAATTGATTGAACTACTCTAGGGGGTGATGCCATAACAATACCACCAACATAATTTTAAAGGGCCTCAGAATGTATTCAAATTTGTATAACGCTAATTAAAACAACATGCAATTGACTGAGAAAATTCAATAAGAGAACAAACAGAAACAGAAATTCGCTTTCGACGTATTTTTGTAAGCCAGATTCGAATGTGACTGTAAACTATTATCAACTTAGTCATTCAAGATATCTCAATGTAAATGTTTAAAAGAGACGGTTATCATTTCTGAGTCAGGACAAGGTAATTTTTATCCATATAGAATTGTTATGTAATTAGAAATACTTGCCGGTCATTTGTTTTGCTCAAATACCTTGATCAGTGCTCCGCCTTTTTTGAATGATACTCAAATTTGATTAATTGTAGAGCATTATAAAATATAAATAAAACACAGTTTACAACCCATGCTTTTCTATAGTTACTTGTATGCGCTGTTACTTTTTCCATGGATAGAACATAAAACGAAGTGATCGATATTGCAATTACTCTGTTTTAATACCACATCGACCGTACCATACATGAAGGAGAATATTTTGGCGGTGCTCTGCAATGTAATCGGTTTTTTGACAACGGTGTTTAAGGACAATCGATGCAGCTATCGAATAGGATTTTAATTTCTACAGCATGCCCGAAATGGATAAGTTGTTAAGCATGAAATTGGACTTCCACATACTAGGTACCTGTAACGATATAACGTTCCGCATTTTTTGAAATGCCTGCGATACTGTGAAAGGTTATACAAAAAATGTGCATAGAATGATGGTCGGTGACCTTATGTACTTACTGGAATAATTTCATTCGATTTTTTCGCTACGTATCAACGGTTCCATCTTATTGCTTCTTCGCCTTCGAACCTCTCCAATTATAAAGGGCGCCTATATATTCCACAGCACGAAGAGAAATACAAGTTATTTCATTCCCTATAATCATAGACAGCATCTGTCTTCCAACACCCTTGTCAGTAAATATCAGGTATGCAAAGCAAGACGCTCTTTTGTGGACAATAATAAAGCCCAGAAATTACATTTATCGTACCGATATAATCCAGCTAATTATCTTCAAACAACCACTTTGCCAACGTCGCCGACCAAAATAACCGCTTTTCAATATAAATCTTTCTTAATAATAGAGCATTTTTCACTTTTCGTTCCAGCCAGCTCTAATCATTTCCAAGGAATACGATCGAGCCTCATAACCATAGTGATGAACCGTGCGAAGCCGTCTACTCATACACGACGTTGCCAAGATTCAGGAAAAGCAAGTGGGTACTCCGGATTCTAAGTGACTAAGGACATCTTGAGAATATACCCATGGCTCATGGTTACATTCATGGTTATTTTGTAGGTGGATAAAAAATCCTATATAATAATATAAAAAATTGCATCTTTATCAGAGCGAAATTGAGTCAAAGACTACTCCCACATTTAATCCTAAAAAAATATGCTTGGCAAATAAAGAATGTAGTAATATGCACAAAACTATAATAACAAAAGAATTGAATAAAAATAAATAAACAAAAAAAACGTGAGAATGAAATACATCGGAATGTTTACTAGGGTGTTACGAATTTGGAACAATCCAGGAAGAGAAGATTTTACCTACTCTGTGAACATTATCAAGTACAAAACTTAACAACCTTTGTATTAGAAAACACTAACTTCTCACACGCATATACATTAATTCTGCATTTGACGCATACTTTCACAAATGCACAATTATTTTATCTATAGTATGGACGAGTTTCACCAAGTAAGAGCATTTCTCACTTCTAACGTTTTTTGGCGGTTAACTATTGATAAGTAGAGAAACGTGCAAAAGTTTACAATTACACTTCCTATTGGTCCTACAAAAATTAATCGGTAGTGTGAAAGTACAGACACATCAATTCGAAGTAATCCAACTTCTATGTCTTTGGTAAGCGTCAACAGCATGGACCATAATTTTAATGCATGTATTGGGTTTTTGGAAACTATAGGTATAGGGATTCTATTATTAACAAGACCTGCTCACATAACGATTATGATGCTTTCTGCTTACAGGTATTGAGTTACACGACAAGTTGAAGCACAATTTTTATTTTAATGTTTTCATTGTGAGGAACCATCATCAACTTTACGATATCATCAATATTCCAAATTCAAAACTATTCGTGAAACTGTGAACTGCCACACTGCAAAAATAATATTGTAGTATGATAAAAACGTACAACCAAATATAAAACTTATCTGTAACATGCAACTCGTTACATTGGAGGATAAAGATGAAAAGCTGTAATCACTGCTCCCTACCACTAAAACTTCAAAGCATGAATAAAATATTACATGTGGCAACTGTGCATTCATCGGTTTTCCACTCTGTAATCACGTAGAACTTACCTGTAATTATGCTGTATCTGCAGGTATGTCATTTTTAAATAAATGAATATCCCTCCTGTAGACGAGCCACTAACTATGTAGCTATTAATAACCCGAGTTGATTGGTTAGCTTTAGAATGACTCACATTTTATAGTAAATCTGCATATTTAACCCGTTTATATTAGCTTCACGTGTATGCATATAACAGAATCTCTCAACGTAATTTTCAACAACTTCAAAACGTTAGATTGATTTGAAACCTATTAAGGAGAGATGCCAGTACAATAACTTGAAATTTTTTGGGGAAAAATTATTGCGTTGGCGTTATTTGAGCTTGCAATTATATATGGTACCTATCACTTCTGTCTTCATCTATCTCCCGTTCATTAATGGAATGCGGCACTAAACCGTAAAATAATAATTTTTATTATTACTAAGATATAGTTGTTAAATTTATTATAAAATGAACGATGTGCCTGATTTATACTGAAGTCGTATAAATATTTCATTGGTAGCTATTTTTAAATTAGAGTTAGCAATAAAATATAATAAAAAGCACCATACGGATGTATAATACTAAAATCAACAACCAATATTATGTTTCATCATTAAGAATTATTTCTGTTTCAGATTGCTATCTAATTCTATTAAATTATAATATACTTGGGTATTATCTTTTCACTATGAAGTTTGTAGATAATGCTTTTTTTCCAGTGCCTATCGTCTATTGATGTCGGCAATCACATAAGTAAATCGTTCACTACCATTTTGAATAGTTCTGCTTCTGTTAAGCCTATCCATATTTGAGATTTGCCAGCCCGAGAAAGCGTCTGCATCCGTGTCCTCCCTTGCTGTTGATTTTTCTATGTAAAATCAACTACAGCAATCAGTAGTTCGTGTTACGCTTGATATGGTTTTTCTGTATTTAATCGTGTTCAGGATTTCTCAGTCTTACTAGTATTGAGACATTGGTGATATGGTGTACGCATGACACTCGCATCATTCGCCGATTACACCATATTTCGAATACTTCCAACTCTTACAGGCATTTTTAGTAAGACTCCATCTTTCTGCACCATATAAGAGCACAGATTAGATGATGTAGATCTTCCAATAACACTGCTTCGAACTTCGATTTTCTTGATAATTTGCGTTGCACAATCATCTCTGGAGGGAGGTTCAAGTTCACCTGGAGGTGATTAAAGATACGTGGTCATAAAACGTTGTGAAACCCAAATTTTCAAATAGATGGAAGCCAGATGGAGTTGAATCATGTTTCACCGTTTCTTAACTGAATTCATACTTTCCTGTACCTAACATTGTCGGCACTACTCGTCGTGTCCTCCTAAATAATTACAAAATATTACATTATGTTTTGACAAAACGGACAGTGACTCTAGCATCGCGTTTACAAGTTAGTATGAGCTTCCAATTGCTCTAATCTGAATCAAACAGTTCATTCTGCCAACTCCTCTCTAATGATAGTTTCACATCTGCACCGGGCAGCGCAAGCGCCCCTTCCTAGCTGACCCTTTGGCTAGGATAATTCACATCTGCTTCTTTCGGGAAAAGAAAGTGTCTTTTCTGTAGATACTCGTATTGTTTTCGAGTACTTGGTATTTATACATGTCTTTATGCTTTTAGCATGTTGTTCATTTTTTGTTACTTATTACGGCTTGTAAACTGATAAATTGTGAGTAATGTCATGAGATAATCTGTGTAATAATGTTTTGCCTGTCACTGCCGTTTGTAATTTCTAAAAAGATTTCCTTGAACCCTTGGATGCGTAGACAGGGGATGATTTGAGATCGAATTCGTGATCAAATTTGGAACAAAATTTAGAACTGTTTACTTATTGTGCTATAGCCTTCTCAACAAATAAAATATAGACTTATTCTTATGCATTGAATTAAATGAGTATACAGGTATTGAAAATGATATCTGAGAGTAATTCAGACAATATCAGTTGAAGGTACATGAGTTTTCGAACAATATAACAGTAGTAAGAGCGTCTACAATCACAACTACTGACAAATTATCTTCCAGATCAATTTATAGTGAAATTTCGTTCAACCCTGTACAGCGCATAACGCTTGTAATGAATCGCATCTCCCTGCTGAACATACTTTCCGGCCCATTTGCTCTATCCCTGCTTTCACTCCATATGTCACAAAACAGTACGCCCTGTCGCCAGCCTTGTTGTCTCCAATCTGACACTAGCCTTGGATTCCAGACGTTACCGCGAACACATGTCGGCCATCGCATGCCGAAAGGGAAGCAGTCCATCATACAAGAACGGAAGAAAAATGGAAGCTCTTATTTCTAAAGGTTATTTCTTTGGGGTGCTTGCAAGGGTGGGAGCAGGAATTCGGTGATTGCGACCAGAGTGGTGGTTGTGGAGGCTTGAATTGCATCGCAGAGAATAAATGTGCAACTCAACTCGGGACATGATGAAGTAGTGGAATGCATCAATATCGTGGGTGCTAATGATTTATATGAGCCACTATTTCTTGTGATCGATAGTTGGGGTTTGCTTGAAGCATTATTTCTTTTATGAATAAAAAATATACTAGCAGTGTAATTGTTACAATGAAAGTGGCGAATATGTGATATTTCGGTTTAATTCCAGAATAACATCAGATTACCAAAAAAAATATATTCACTGGACTTCCACTTGACTGTATTACTAGATCTTAAGGCAATAAGCGAATAAAGTCTAATGGTTAAGAGGGTGCACTACCTAGAATAAAAGTTGTTTTCATGTGTTTCCAGTATTTAGTTTATAGCGCTCATTTTTCAAGATAATGGAATGTAAATGATAGATGATTATTGTCACATGAATATTACGTTTTTGGATGTCTTATTAATCTTTTGGAAATATCAAGAAAAGAGCTTCCAAGGGGCATAGACTCAACTTTTCTCTATCACTCGCAGAAAAAGTTCCGTTATCTTGAAAACTGAGCACTGGGAACGAAATACTGTAAACCCATGCCTCCCCCTTTAACCCCCGAATATTTAACGACCTTTCTGCTAGGTTGAGACTACCTATCACTGTTCTCGCTCAAACCGTAGCCTTTTGAGAACTAATTCCAATATTTTTATTTGTACACTTGTCAATTAAGTTGAATATTTGAAATGTATATTAATGTACTGACATTTAGAGTTTTGTATTCTACTCTGCGTTGGAGGCACGTGTCCCCATTTTCCTACCCTTCTCCTCCCCCTCAGCCAATGTGTGCCACAATAATTTCCACTGGCGTCTACTGGTAGTTAGCAGCGACTTAGTTCTGATGCTCTGGGGAAGTTACTCTAATGAATAGTGAAAGGGGTAGACTATTGTCTAAGCAATTTAACGTATTACATAGTCAGTGGGTGGAAAGAAGGGAGGGTACAGTTGTTACGAGTTGTGACAGGACCGAAACAGCTTCTACGATCTGCAATCTAGAGGTTACAGAGCTGAACTGACTAGTAGAATGACGCCGTATAAAGCTAGCAATAATATAACTCACGTTTATTGCCTGTGCATCATTCTTGATCACTTCAGTGGCAAATTGACTAAAGTCAAAGTGTATGCTTAAACCGATTCCTTCACAGCAGGAGTAATTCTAGAATTGTGTTCGAAGATATATACATTTTTGAGTTCTCTTCCAGGCACGCCCGCCGAGAAAAATTCCAGGTCCGCTGAGAGGGAACAGGCTACTAAAGACTTGAAGAGCAAAAAAGGAGTCGTAGCAGTGAATAAAAACAATATGGAATATTGAATAATTTGATACCTTCCATTTCCATGCAACTATCTCTAGCACTTGTCCTTAACACAAGTGCTGGCTCCAGGGGTTCCCTCCTTTCTACCTTTCACTCCATGGTCCTGATTCTTGCAAGTATGAAAAAGATGATAAAATCTGCAGGAGAAATATATTTCACTTGCTGTGCTGTGCTGCAATCAAAGTAAAAAAAATCAATTAAATTTTTAATAACATTCACTTTACATTCACTTTTTTTATGCTCCCAGGATCAGTTTCTGTTTTCAAGTAGAGTAATACCTTGGTATGTAGCGCTTTGAAGTACTACAATACAGGCGATGCATTTGCATTGTCCATAGATCCAAAGTAAGGAACGTAGTGCGTCGCGGCATGAGAAATACAAGTTCTTATGAGAAACTATACGGAGCATAGAATACTGTAATCCCAAGACGACAGTACAAGGGTCCCCCATTTTGGATACAAGAATAAACCGTGAGAAAATCGTTTTGTCTTACCAATTCATCGGTAGTCTGTGACCCAGTTTCAATGAATATTCTTCAAGTAATAATATAATCAAGGTTTTCCAAACCTACAGATGAGTCATAGATGTTTACCCCAGATCTTCTTATGGTTTGTTTTTCGATCCCAAATAGGGTGATCTTGTATTTTGCCTTGTAGCCAGCAACTATTACAATTATTGAAACAAAATTTTTTTGCTAGCCTAAATACACCAACTTTTTGGCAAAGCGCGATTATCTGCCAGGACTGTTGCTTGCTTAGGTACGTCGTTTTTAAAATAAATTACAGTATTGGGTCTCAAAATCATTGAACTACACTATAGCCTCATGTCGCCAGGAAGTGACGAACTACAGACCTCCCGACAGTGGAGCAGTTGCCTTTAGTCATCTTCCCTCCAGTTCACCTTGATAGAACGTTCTACTCCTAGATCCTATGAATGTCTTCTTGTGAAACTATGTCGACTTGTGTTGAGTAGTAGCTATCATAATATTATAACAGCTAGTTTCTTCTAGCTTTTCTCCACAGATTGGTATACCTATGAAATTGGAATGTTACATGAGGGTATTTATACCTATGTAATCTATAAAATATTGCAGAAACATCAGTAACCCTCATATGAACTCGCGCTAACATTAGCCTTGTATTGGGTACATTATTTGCCGCCACAAAACTCTGATAATTTTGTGGATCTTAGCCTTTTGTTATTGAGATGGCTGGAGAGAACCGTCCTTGGGGTGCTAAATGGGGAGAATTGTGAAAGATTAGTAATACGGCGAAGCATCAGGGGTAGAAACAATGAACAGAAAGGGATTAAGTGCTGTAATTCTGTTGTTACCATACTCGGAACTTGAGTGCTATGAAAAGCGAAGCCGTTTGTTTCGTTCGCTAGAAAATGTTACGTTCAGATGGGAATACCAATGAAGATTATGCGCGTTAGATTAGGTAGGCCTAGAAGCACAAAGGGCGTACATTAAGCAGAAATATTGTGCTAGTAATTCATACTAATTCAGTTGTTATAGTAGATTACGTCGCGATTGTGATAGAACTGCTCATTACGCTGGAGCAATTCGAGTTTCGGCACCTACCCGAACGTCGAAACCTATCACACTTTTTCCAATATTAACTAACACATATTTATACACCTCATGAAATATTTGGCAAACACTATTCCTGATCTCAATCAAACTGAATTAATTATATTTTATGTTATGAAACCACAGTGAATGATTTTTCGTGAAAAGATAGGAGTGAAACATTCTTGCAGCCTCTAACAGGCAGATACGCTGAAAAAAATCCGAAGACTTCAAATCCACAATAAAATGATATGGTTGACGAAGCAACAGTTGCGTTTGACATCTATCGATCTGGTACTTTCGAGGGGATTATTAATAGTATACATAATTTAAATATAATACACGCCAGTCTGCATAGTATGTCTGTGCTATTTGTCTTATGAGGCTTTCAGAGCACCCACCTTATGTCTGGTGAGAAACTGGCACCGTGTGATGAATTAATTTAAGGGTATTCTTACAGAAATATTTTTTCTTTGGGCATCATTTTGATGCTAGACCTGAGTTTTATTTAAAAATTATATGGTACCTCCAGTATCTCACAAAAAACGGAGAAGACAGAATTCAGGTCGAATTTTGCGTATTCGAGAAAACTATTTGGTGAATTGCTATCGTCATGAGGAGCAAAACTAAGTAATGAAAATCAATATAAATCACAATTTTATCATATGAATTGTTGGTTTGCTTATATCTACATATAAAATGCATGCATTCCGTCTATTACTTGTATGACCGACCGCCCAAAATCGAAAAATAAATATTTTTACCAGGCAGAAGTGTTAAAATATAACTGTAATAAAAATTAATCTAGAACTGGTAGTGAAATGAATGGATATTCGCAATTTATAATTTTAAATTATTTCTGTCCGATTTACAATTTTATCGGAAACAATAGAGAGTATATTGTTCTATAAGTAATATATGGCTCTATATAAATCAAAATTGTACTTAGTTCCCCTGCCCTTTTCGGATGTTGCAATTATAGAATCGTAGCGCTACGCCGCTAGTTATGCATTACACCTGCTGTACATTGCTGTTCTACTTTCCTCGCAATAGGCAGAAGTAGTATTATAACCACCAAGAAAATTTAAATCAAGATATCATGCTTTCTTGATGTTTCATAGCATATATATCACGAAAAACCATGAACTCATTTACGTCTGTCGTCCGTCTGATACTTCTTGACCCTTATATAAAGAAAATATGCAAATTATAACAATCAAACTGGTATCAGTAGGAAAAGGGGGTCATTCTGATTTTCAACTAAGATGCGCATTTCATAAGACCAAACTTTGCATTTGCTTCGATTTGTTTCATACAGTTACTCATGTTTATGTATTCGAAACATGAAGTTCACATTGATTTAGAAAAGTTGATCGTGCTGTTTGGAAATTAGAACTCAAAAGTGTTTTTTACGGATTGATTAACTTAAGATGTAATTAGCAAATTATCTTGCCGGCTTACACACTGTATAAATACACCCTGTATGTATAGGAATGAAAGCTGTCGATTGAATGTATCCTTACTGAAAGATAAATAAATTTCATCCAATTGCTGAACTCTAGACTTTCTACTTTCAGCTAATTGGTGGTCACGACTGAAACGGCCTCCGGTCGTCAAACATCGCTGTTTGTCAGAAAACGTTTTACTCTAACTGCAAACGTATCCACATCCCGCAAATCCCATACATCATCTAAAATAAAAGGCAGTTTTTTGAGATTCTGATCATATTTGCTTGACCCACTTAAAATGTTTGGAAGTGTCTAACAGCTTTTAAAATAAAAACGCTGTTTCTGTACGTTCTGTAAGTTCCTTATCATTTTGAGGCTAATTGAAAAGAATTACGGAGGACTCATGAGCTTCGAAATTTAGATATCCTTTTTTTATGATACTCAATTGATGGATCACTTTATATATTTATAACGTTTCATAAAATTACAACACAACATTTTACATCAATAAACTAAAAAAAGCGATTCCGTTTAGCATCATGTGATAGTCCAGATGGACATAACACGGGTAAGTATACTACTTTCTGTTTTTTTTATACCAAATACAGTCTGCCTGAAAATAAAAATAAAAACGTATACTACTTTTATTTTCCTCAATTAACAAGCTCTAATTTCATCGTACCAAAAAATTGTATGTTTACAGTGAGGGAAGTACACAGTCCCTCTCACACTATTTTTTTCTGTTTTGTTTGTCTGTGCTCTCAAGATGTCACCTAACATCCATGCACAATACTTATGATTGATAATATTCGCGTGGAGGCATGAAAAGTTCATTTAAATGGTCTTTCCTTCCTGTCGAATAGTCCAAATATTATCATTTCAATTTTAAAACAACATTTATGCTTTTCCGTACGACCAGTAGCGTAACAAGTTGAGCTTTGGCAGAACAGTCTCCTGACGATGAGTTGATTTTTCATGCATTTGTGACACTGGAAGTTTTAAAAGTTAAAGTAAGCTAGGAATAAATAACGGAAAATGTGAAAGCCCGATCAGTCATAAAACTTAAAATGGATCAGTTGCTTTTAAAGTGAAGATCAAAGTAGCGGCAGCTTATCGTTGACACACTATACATTTCCCAGGTGGATGAGTACATAAATATTCATAACTCGAGATACGATTGTCATACGTAACCAAAAACCATGTCACTCACTCATCGATCTGTCTGGCAGTTGTCAGTCCAGTCATACTTCTTTTCTGCGTAACTCAAAAAGTACCATTCAGATCTACATGAAATTTGGATTTCGCCATAATAGGAAGGACGAAAAAACTTTATAGTTTTTAAAAATTGATCTCGTGTCGGTGAATTAATCATAAGCAGTTTCTCGGTGTCCACTGTGACGTAGGTTACTGTATCGTTTTCAGATCAAACTGAAACTTTTAACAATACATAATATAGATATACGCTCCTAGGTTGTCACGTTTACTATAATTCTTTGAGATTTTTTTATCATGTGAATTTGTATTTGACGTGCAGTCTTCTGACGGTTTTGTTTCACTTGGGGTGAGTTTTGGAAATATTGGAAATTGTCATGTAAAATTTAGAGAACTCGAATTTTAAGGATTTCTTTAAAACCACAAAAGAATTGAAATACTCCAAATATTTTTTCAATTAACTTCCAATCAATTAACAGTGCCAAGATCAAATCCGATTATTCATATCATCATCTACTTCATGTCATCTTTTAAGCCTGTCAAATCCTAATTGTGCTTTCAGCACAAAACTGATTTTCGTTTACACACTAGTCATTGATGCAAAGTGAAAAATATTATTACTAGTGATGAAGGTAGGTAATCCAGAAATAAATACGTAATTACTGTTAATAGGTCATAGAGGTTACCGACCTTAGTAACTGATGTTGCAAAGTACACTCAGCTCAAACTTTAATTCCAACGTGAGAAAACCTTACCTTTAATCTCAACCGGACCTTCCATATTGATTGGTACGCTCCTGATAGTGCGTGTATGAGTACTCGTAATGCTTACATTTGACTGCTGTATGTTGCAAATGTATGTAACGCCTGATGCGGCTGATGCCGACAGGATGCGGTTATGATGTTATGAATGCTCATTGTACTTGGTGGCCTCACAAGATTCACTTGTTTATGGTTTCTTCGAAAAGCTGGCTACTCCCTCTTTTAGCAATTTTATGTCTTCCTTCTTATCTACAGCTGTGCACAAAATCTAGCAACGTCCAGCCGTCGCATGAAATTCTTATGTTTTTTTTATTCCAATTCAGCTACAGTTAGTCATGGTTCCAAATTCATAACTGAACCCATTTAGTTGTTTTCAATAGCTTCTAAGATACAATATCACATAATTGGGTACACTTTATTAGGTAAATGAATGGAGAGCTGAATTTTTGAACTACGGAACAATCTGTTTAAGTAGAATTCAAAGTATTTTTTGAGCTATTTATAAATATGAAATGGAGATTCAAGACACCAAACATAAAATACGATTTGGGCGAGTGCTTGTTCCATCAAGCTCTAAAAGTGATTAAAGAGGCATTCTAAAAATGACTAACGTTTTGAAAACATTTGAGTTCACAAAAATATATGGTTGCCCGATTAGCAAGAATTCTATGCTACGTTTCCAACTCGTTGTATTATCTGTGGATACACTTCTTACTTCCAATAGTAAAACTCAAATAAACTCATAGGATCAGCGATTAAGGACGAACGAAATAATTCTGACATGATATTGGAACTATTGATCATCAGTTATTAAAAAATGTATGATATTTTAGAATAATATTAAATTACATACTCCTGTATCTATTTCATGTCATGATTGCTTAATTCAGCTTGATAAGCTTGTTTATTACTTTATCTAGGAACTAAGTTTTTATACATGATGCTACATGATGCTGTATACATATTTTGCTTATTATTGGTGTTGTAGATAAATTGCATTGTTAGATAGTCCTGTTATGAGTTGACTCTTTCATATACTTTGTCCTGTAAATGGTTTTTTTGTTACTGTTGGGCAAATAAAGCATTATTATTATATTATTATCAAGTACTCCAAACATCGATAATTATAGAAATTTTGGAGAACTCAAAAATATTGGTAATTTTTGAAATTATATATAATTTAAAGTTTAATACTTTTTTTACCTGTAATATAATTCACATTTCCAGAATCAGACACCAATATTCATTTCCTAAGCTAAACAATTCCGTGGGAAGTATACCGTCAACCAACTTGCGTTGCTGAGATGTGTGGTTCAAATTTTCTCAAGTTTTTACTTGTAGAATAACTAAGAATTCAGGCTGTGGAGAATTAGGGTATGCGTAAAATGAGTAACAATACCAAAGTATTTTAGATGAACTCACACATTTCTCTTGAAGGTTTTGCCCTCCAATAAACGCAGCGCGTCAATCCCATCTGCGTAACACCAATGACAAGCAAATTTGGTCCATCCATTTACTTTTTCAGAGATGTTTTGCATCCGCGACTGTCAATTTGACACAGTGTACGCAACACGTTATGTTGATTGGATACCGAAGCCTTACGATTGTGTTTATTGTGTTCATATGTGCTTTCCACCATTGTTCCCAACTTAACTCAGGTAACTCAGGTACTAATAAAGAGCTATGGTAGCTGCTGGTGACCAATTGTCCTCCAAGTAACCTGGGCATATTTTTCATTATTTTGTGGAAAATTCATCATCTTCCAGACTAAAGAAATGCCGAGTACCTCCTGTTTGCTAGATCCGGTACACACGAAGTTGCGAAGGATGATTGCGACCTACAGGTACTGACATTTCGTGCATTAGATAGATGCTAAGCAACCAGGCTCGATGTATAGTTTTCGCCCCTGCAACCAATTGTATAAGTACAGTAACTTCATAATTGATACATAAATTCGCATTTAGAAATCCCAAAAGAAGACCCAGTGCGAGATTCGAACCCGCATCTTCCGATTTCATGTCGGACGCTCTGACCAACTGATCCAACTGGGTAGCTGGTCAGTCGTTACAGAGCGCGGATGATATGTTAAACAGAATCCCCCTAAAGACATTCTTCCGAATTTCAAACTGCGCGCGTCGTTCGTATCTCGAGGTGCTGCAGCACCAGTGTTTGGGTTGGTGCACATCTCCTACTTCACAATTTTTAGAACTTATCATTACATCAGTCTTGAGACAAACGATGGAAAGCAATAAGAATTACAACTACTGAAAGTGAAAAGAGGAACTAGCGCCACCTGTTCGACAAAACCCCTACATTCGCAGGTACAAAGGCTTACTGCTACCCTCTTATAACTGCGGTATTATCACAGTCCGGTCACTACACAACATCGCATACATTATGCGTACTACCAGGGTTTCATCCATTCTCTCCTATTTTTGCTAGTCAGCTGTTTCTGTTTTTAGGCAGATATATACTTTGATATTTTTATCGTTACAACTGAAACTGTATTTATGACTGGTTCACGATACCAGTGAAATACTAATCAAGGATTTGTTGGTGTCTTACATTTATATTTTATAGCTTGTGAGGAGTAAATGTTCATGTTAAATCAATCTTGCTAGCTTCATTTACAGATGCAGAATTGACATGTTTCACGAATACCCTAATTCTGGTATGAAAGCTTAGACACAAACAGGGTTTATACCCGAAAAAATATGTTTGTAGATTATAAAAGAGTGTCGTAAACTATGAGGAGTTAAAATTGAACTAAGCGATTCCGGTTTATGTTCAATAAAATGTTTTAGTGCTTTTCCGAAGACGGTTTATAGTGCGGAAGCCTTGCCGTTGGCGGCTGGAAGCCAAAGAATAATATGCCTGTGGATGCTTATATCACCCGTTCTCGCTGAAATAAAGTCGTTTGTATGGAAAAATAGGCTTTGAGTACTTCTACAACAAAAGGGGCATACGAACTTTAAGCGTCATATATAATATTATCATAAAGTTGGTTCATGGTGCTGGATGTAAACGGATGGAAGTATCAGCAACCTGTAATAAACAAAAATCCCACCATGCAGCACTATCTGTAACATTCTGGGGACTTAATATTAGAGATCAGTAGTATAATGATTTGTTGTGTTTAAAAATGGATGTAGTACTGCTGCAAAGGAATTGTCGTCCTTTTCGATGGAGAATGGATGGTTATTCGGTAAATAAAAGTCTATTCATATTCCTATTTGTCACATACCCACCTAGTTTTTGCTGTTGTTGGAAATGTACTAGCTAGTACCAGACAGACAGACTAACCAAAACGTTGGTATAGTCAACTCTGCCGTTACCTACTTAATGCATAATTGATTTTGCTTTATATTTCCCTAAGGAAGTGACCATTGTGTGAGTGAGGCTTTATACAGCACGAGCAAATAGCATATTCCTGTGGCTAACAGTCAGCCAAGCGTCACAGATCCACCGAACTTATCATCAAAAGTGGTGCTATACATTTCGGTAGCCTCGCAGGACTAAAAGACTCGCCTCGACGTTTTTGGCAGTGGGTGCCGTCAAAGCTGAATAGTCAACTAGAAATATTGATTAGTATTCTATCTGACCAGAAACAGGATTATTCTGTGTTATACCAAATTAGTGGCGGCTCTTGAAAGTGACATGTAATACACTAAAATTTGGACTTTTAGATCTAATGGGGGACAACGCTGCTTTATCGGAAGTAAACGACTAGGACACAGTAAAATAAAGTTGAAAATGCCTATACTCCAAGGCAATATTACGCTCGTGTCATTTTCCTAGAATCATCACTGCAGTTACCTTAATGCATGAAAGCATTAAGGTAACTGCTCATCATTCTTAGTAAGTAAGATGGTACACTGAATTTTAATCTGAGAGCATCAAGGATATTTGTCCATTTGGCCGAGTTAAATGCATTGCGAATGTCCAGAGTGATGACAACGCATGAATCTCTTGACCTGTGGTTACCTTGCCACGCATTTTGTGCCGTTGTAACTACTTGCTGTATGGCTCCTATTGTAGATCGTCCATGTCTGAAGCCGTGTTGACTGTCAGCTAGTCCTCCAGCTATCTCAACGGCTTCACTCAAACGTCTTTTTAGAAGTCGTTCTAGACCCTTGCCAGCATGATCTAGCATGCAAAGTGGTCTATAGGATGAGGGAGAGATTGGTGGCCCTTTTCCCTTATCGATAAGAACCAATCTCTGCAGTTTCTAGATTCTTGGAAAGATACCAGTACAGAGGCACTTATTGTATATGTTTAAGAGAGTATATGGTCTCTCGCGTGCAATAATTTTTACCACTTCTACAGGTATTCCATCTGGCCCTGATGCTTTTCGATTCATTCATTCATTCATTCATTTACAAACATGGTCGCCTAACAGACCTACATCAACTGCAGATCCAATAACAAGGCAACTCAAAATGACAAAAAATGTATACAATATAAAGCTACAAGCTAAATCTTATAACCTAAGAAAAAAATATATTAACAAATTAATTTTGACCTACAGCTGTACTGAATTAATAAAATCATATAGAGAAAAGAGAAAAAAAAGGGAATAACTAGGAGCTCCAATGCCACAATCAGGGTAAATTACCCCTATCCATAAAAATTTCAAGTATTTTCTCTCCGATCCGATACACAGATATTCTGTCTTACACATATTTATCTTTAGTCCCCACAATTCGTATTCTTCTTTAAGTTTTCGTACCATATATTCCATGTCTTCCTTTCCACATTTTCTATATCACCTTTTTGAAGCCTATTCGATATATATATATATATATATATATATATATATATATATATATATATATATATATATATATATATATTAAAAGTTGTTGGTGATAAACCACATCCTTGTTTGAGACCTTTTGTTATGTCGATTGTTCTTGTTAATTCATTTCATATTTTTATTTTTTATTTAAAAGCACACATCTTTTGTCTCCTTATATAGTCTTTGTATTATATTAATCCATTTTTCTTCAATGTCCGTCTTTCTCATTGCCTCCCATAGTTGATTCCTCGGCACCGTGGTCCAAATTTTACATTTTATAGAACGTCTACTACCAACACTTAATTTGTTTTAGGTGTGAGTCTTCGGTACGTTTGAATATTTATATATTTTTTTGACGATAAGTCTCCCGCCGCCCTGATTTCCAGAAGCTACTTGTCATACAACATATCTAGTGTCACAGCCCCATCATGATCCAGGAAATACTTTACGAGTTATACAAGGGTCAAAGATTACTGGACATGGTACAGACAGACATAGCGATTGAAATGGGTGGCATGGTTTTTCGTGGAACCTCAAGAAATCTCGGATTTGATTTTCTTTGCGATTACAATACTTCCTCGTCTATTGGCATGAGAAGTAAGAAGTATACCTACCCTTCAAGAACCACTGCGTTGGATGAACAAAAATTTAGTCGGGTTAGAAAAACTCCTGTTGACTCAACATCCAGAAATACCTTTCGTGAAATTTGGCCGCAGGAATACCTGCACTTCGCGTTTTTTTTGCCATCTAAATAAATTTCCGAGCCCGGTAATCCCACAAGAATTTCCATACCGCCGACTCGCCGTTCAGTGAAGGAGCGTTGCGGTGAGTGACTAATCGAAATAATTTTATCTACCAACCAAAATGCCATTTGTACGTGCAAATGAACTTTACAGGAGCGATATCGAACACTGTCCATATAAAACGAGGGATTTTTTTGGTATTCGCAGATGGAGGTCGGTTTTAGGCAATTGCTGTTCTAGTGATCTGTGCTGAAAAAATGGCAGACAGCACCCATTTTATTTTTAGTACCTTATTATGCGAAAGTCGTCGCGGAAGTCGAAAATGGGGGACTATGATGGGATATGTAGGATGTATATACATACATGGTTTCAGCCTATAAATACCGATTATGATCGCATTTTGGAACTGTTGATATTCTGCAATAAGGTTTAAAAAATACTGTTATATTAAGAGACATTTATCGTATATTTTCTAAATACATATTTGAAAGTTGACCAAAATGCCCATAATTTCTTGTATTTTTAATACTTAAATCAGGTGGATCACCCACTTTCATATCCGGTCAAAATATTACATAAACTCTTATCAATACAAGTGAATTACCGAGTGCAAACTACTTGATGCCATTTTACTTCCCTTGCCAACTGATTTGAAGAGGTACTATTCCAAACATAATTGCAAATTATAAATGACAACTATAGATGGTACAAATTTGCTGTAGTTTCTGTGGAACCATCATTGATTTTAAACGTATTCGCTTCAAAAAATAATTTGATTGTTCCAAAAATGAATATCAATTATGTGGGAAACCGACCCGTTACCCCAGCCGATGCTGCACCGGCATTGAAGATACTGGCAACGCTGCGTTATAGAAGAATCGAGAACCATCCAACATCATTCCGCTGCGACTTGGCACCAAGAGGCATTCAGTGTCAACTAAGACGTAGAGGAGACGATGACGACGACGACACGAAGTAAAGTCTTAAGCAAGACGTAGAGAAGACAACGGCGACGCGAAGTAAAGTCGCAACCAAGAGGTAGAGAAGACAACTAGGACGCGAAGTAAAGTCGCAATCAAGACGTAGAGAAGACAACGACGACGCAAAGTAAAAGTCGCAACGAAGACGTAAAAAAAACAACGACGACGCGAAGAAAAGTCGCAATCAAGATGTAGAGAAGACAACGACGCAAAAAAAAGTCACAACCAAGACGTGAGAAAGACAACGATGACGCGAAGTAAAGTAGCAATTAGATGTAGAGAAGACAACGACGACGCGAAATTACGTCGCAATCAGATTTAGAGAAGACAACGACGACGCGAAATAAAGTCGCAATCAAAATGTAGAGAAGACAACGACTTAGCGAAGTAAAGTCGCAACCAATACGTGAAGAAGACAACGACGACACGAAGTAAAGTCACAACCAATACGTGAAGAAGACAATGACGACGCGGAGTGAAGTCACAACCAAGACGTAGAGAAGACAACGACGATGCGAAGTAAGGTCTCAACCAAGATGTAAAGAAGACAACGACGACGCGAAGTAAAGGAGCCGACGATGCCTCGTCCCTCCATACTACGGATATATTGTTCAACTCTATTTTATGTTGATATAATATTTCAAGTGACTCGCACTCTGTTCGGTTCTTAGTCCGAATCCCCTCCCTACAGTTATACTATATTCTTCTGTAAAAAGATCAAAATACGAAAATGATCATAGTGTCTTAATGATAAAAAATTAAATCCTTTAACGGTTACATAGTAAAAACAAAAACATATACATATAACATCCCCACCTTCATTCTCATATGTTCTCTGATTACTTTTTGGTATAATTCTTTATTGGATTGATCAAAAAACTCTTCTGCAGTTTAATACATTTTATTTTGAAACATTTTTATTGTAGTGGGTCACCTCATATATTACGAAAGGAAATTGGAAACCCAAAAATCTTTAAATATATTGTTTGGCAGTCTGTAAGGCTGCTGCTATATAAGTAATCGCATGGTGTAATAGATTTATCGATATTAACGAGACCTGGCGAAAGATGGTACGGGCGAAATATATGGAATCAACCGCGTAGCTTAAATGATAGAAATCGGTGTAATTGTCTGCTACTATACAAGAAGTTAAAAAAAACAGTGAGGATGTGTGCATTTTTATTTTCAAAAATTTACCAGTGGTTTTATGAAATTCCAAAAAACTTTGTTCCATAGAGAGAATGGTATTCTCGCACGCAAATCAGCATTCTTACACTAGACTCTTTTCTTTGTCTGTTTTACAAACTAATACGCATTATTATTATTATTATTATTACAACAAATCCCGAATCAAAATTAAGTCCCTCGCGCCATAGCAAAATTGATCCAATAACGCCTAGCTGTTTCCCCTCTGATATCCTCCTTTCTCCTTTTCTTGCTCTTACCTTGTTGACGTTGTCTAATCATTAATCTACCAGATGCGACAGTGACCATATGACTCAAGGGCTAACATCCCAGCCAACGAGACTTGATCACAGCGGTAGATTCTAAGCCAGCAATTTTACATATCACGTGACAAGAATAGGCTGTACATGACGCCGATTTAGTGCCTATATTGTCCACAATTCGAGCCAGTTCACCTTCCACATCAAAGAATCTCCATCTGGAAACCATACTGCGAGTGCAGCGGTCCAGTGACATAAATCACCACTATTGTAACCGCAACGCACACAGCCTCCCTTGTTTTAAAGACCTTTTGTGCTATAGGAACAGCAACCATACCTGTTCACCAAATACATGCTCAGATAAATAACGGCTGTGCCACAAACTCAATGCGAGAATTCCGGCCGTATTGCGTGTGCACACATTCGTTATTATTATGCAAAACAAATAGTTTACTGTTCGCCCATTAAATTGTCGAAAATTTATGTTGCCATAAAAATATTACTAATACAGGTATCCCGGTGCAGTGACTATTGTGTTGTATGCAAATCGAGGTTTTGTTTTGTTTACAAGCACGTTTTGTTACGGACGGGAACAGCTTTTGCGGTTCCATGTTACCCTATGCGCGCTCTCGATGGGCTGCTGAAATTTCGAAATATCACAAGTTTGAAATGGTGCTGGTGACACCTATTCCGTATTCGGGAGTATCGATTTATAATGATACGCAGACATACAAATAAATTATACTGCTACAAATCGGATAACATCAGGCGTATATCTTCTAATATACAAAATAAATATTATAACAATCTGAACGAAACATGTCATGTCCGTATTTCTAACGTAAAGTAGATTTTTGTTTATTTCCAGCGCCAGTATATGGGAGAAGTATTTTTATCGCAAAAAAATCGAATTCATCACGACAAGTCACGTCACTCACTTCCTTTGTTTTTCTGCCTGTCTGTTTGTTTTTATGTACGTTTGTATATTTTTCTGTCTGATTATCTTCGGTTTATCTGTTTGTCTGTCTGTTATCACTGTTAAGGCACATTTTGAGTCCATTTTTGTCACCGTGGGAATTGGCGAAATAATTTACAGGTTGTTTCCAAAAGGTTTCTGAATGTCAAGGAGCGTCGAATACAGCCATCCAAATAATTTGATAAGGTATCTGAACTATGTACTACACTAAATAGATCCACCGTAAAAACTGGAGAGGACGGCCAGGGCCGCCAGGTACTGTAATTTGCGCCTCTGTGGATATAACCAACCCTCCCCTCTTCCCCATTGCGAAAAACCTGGAGAGAAGAAAGGCCTCTCTACTTTAGCCATTTTCCACCACCCACACAAACAACCAGAACAGCAAAAACAACATCCCTACGGAAACCATTTTCTGTCCATTGAATCTACTATTTTGTGCCCTAAACAGAGCCAGGGCGTGCCCTGCCCTTGCCGGGCCCTAGCTATGCTGCTGATTCCACGCAAGTGTCAGTTTGGATGCGTCCATCTTCGTTGATTCAATTGAATGTTTAGGAGCCGTTTCTTGAAACATCATATTGGATATCGAACGCTACAGTATAAGGGATCAAATTAATCAGGTAGGGATTGTGATAGGACGAACGGAATGGCTGGACTAAAAATCGCGTACCTTCATGTACAGTGCTCTATTACTGTGAGAACGATGAAAAATCTGTATACTCTGTGAAAATCTGGTAACCGGTGGCGGGGTTATAGAGGAAAAACTACATTCAGGCTACAATAAAGTAGTAAAGTTCTTTTATTAGTCATATGTAGTTCCGTAGTTCCAATAAGGGATCAGTACAAGTTTTGATGTTACTCTGCGTGATCATGGCATTTGATGGAATGTCTTCAATACGGACAGTGGCAGAAGATTTTTGGATCACTCAAAATATTGAATAAACTAAACTATTTCATCGATAAGATAAGAAAACTATATTGAAGAAATGATGTTGATGGTGTGCGATCCTACAGAATTAATGAACGCTATTGTGGCAGTTCAGCAGGGATCCATATTAGGTCTGTTACTGTGAAACGTTTTTTATTATTGAAATGCTGCGAGGAATTCAGTTGACAGGATATGCTGATAACTAAGTAATTGTCAATGACATACAAGTAGAAAGACACGTTGAACAAAGTCATAGTATGGAGACTAAAATTACTATATGAATGGAGGGAATGACATGATGCTCGATCCACAGAAAACAAATGTGATGATACTTGCTGGTCGTTGGAAGCCCAACAGTTATCGTTGAATTTAAATACATACTTTGGAGTATGGCTGGAATATTTCTCAAATGTTTCATCTGAGAAGGGCAATAAAATCTTTCCTATGTCTAAAATAAGAAAATGGCAGCGCGATGGACAGCTACAGAAAGTAAGTAGATATTTATATTCCTCATGGGAGAACCAACCAAAGTACTTGGTACAAAATACTAATTTTTAAATACTTTTGTTTCACACTAAACTTTGTAGATCCACTACTTACTACTTTAAAAAACTCACTACTCCTTGCTGTTAGCTTCTTATTTTTATCACTGTAAGAAAACAATATGAGTACAACAACAAGAACAACAACAACAAGTAAAACGTCCCAACATTGCATCTCATATTTACCATTTTGATGTTATTCCGACTCTTCTAGATCTATTGTTTGATTGTTTGTTTCCCCTACAGACTTAAAGTACCCTACGGAAAAATGTTGGCGTTAATTTTTTGCTGGTTCCATCCCCTGCATAACCTAATAACTCCTTAGAAAAAATGAAGCTCCTAAACGCCCTGTACTGATGAACGTGTCTTGCGACATCTCGTCAGTATGGGCTCTTAGAGCACATGGAAACTTCCGAGGAGTCATTAGGAGTTGTGTAATGACATTCTGTTGATTTTCAGGAAATTTAGTTAGCACGGTCTGAAGGGATGTGCAGAAACTATTTAAGTTTATTCTCGACATAGAGAGGATGTTGAAAGGATTTGTCTTATCTTCAGGACCGTTTCAAGAGTTTTTTGGACGAAAGGGAATTTGATATTCTTGTGTTGTAAATAAATAGGCTATTTAAATTAACGATAACTTTATATGTTGTCTGCTTGTCATGTTTTGAACGAAACATTCATTTATTAGTTTCATTATTATCTCCTATAAATATTTAAGAATCTTTCATTTTACAAACCATTTTAGGATGGGCATAAAATGATATTTCACTAGATTTGTTCATTCATTCAAGATAATGAGTGCAGAGTGAACCTTATTTGATTCCGTTCTTGAACTTGCGCAATTTGTAAAATTGTTGGCTGCAACTGAATAAAATTGAAAAAAAAATATATATATAATATAATATATACGTTTTTATTTAATACGGACCAATTTCATTCTTTGCTTTAATCCCTTTGCCAGCTGCAAAAAGGGTCAAACCAAAAAGTGTTTCTGAAGCAGTATAAAAACTTTAGTCACAACAAATTGTAGATAAACATTGAAAAATCAATTTTTAAGTCTATATATGTCTCAAAAATTTAACAATGAATATGATTTGACGAAATCGTTGACAGCTAATATTCTAGATTACTGCATTTTCACTTAAGTATAATAACCGAGAAAGCGTTATCTAGCCTTAAAATGGTTTCAGGTGAATCTTTACCGGTTTATTCAAGATTTTGATAGTTTATCCACTTCAACTAAGTTCTGGAGAGTATGTAAGTATTGTAAAACCTGAAATCCTTTTGGATTATTGAAATTACATTTGAGATATTCAGGCACGGTATGTCGCTTCCAACTATGATGAAATGCATCAACTATTGCCGTGATGGCATGCATAGTGAGTGACAGTGGTGTTTTATTGATTATAAGCTTTTTCGTTGTTGAAAGTATACAAAAGCTCTAACTAAGAATTTTCCATAAAGTAGGGATCGATACTCATACATGAATATTCAAACAAACGGACTACCAACAGTTTCGGACATCTATGTTCGGGGTGATATGACCCCTCAGGGTTCGTTTTGCACGATAATTGTGCCATTAAACTTAAGAGACGGATCGTTCCTCCCAGATAGGAATGTCAAAAATCTTGTTATCTGAGATTTAGTTTAATTTGAAAAGGTTACTGTGCTAGCTTCCTTCGAAATTGGGTTTAATTTGAACATTTCACAGCAGCCTGGGGCAATAAACAATTTCGATGAACTTTGATAGAGGTTATGACCTTGCATTATACAGCTTCATTACTGATGTATTCTTATAATATGGTTGCTTATACAGTATTGAGTATTGCAAAGACTGAACCGGATCATATACAATAGTTGCGACCTTCAGATCTTGGGATAGAAATTCCGCACAGATCAGTATACTGCTTTAACTGTGTGAGCAGTGATTTGAACTGAAATTATCTTGGGGCTCCCGTCTTGATGCGAAAAGTAGAGGAACGCTAATCCATTATAATAGATGTACTAAAGTCGGAAATGAAGTTTTTTCTTAATCGACAAAGCTTCTGGATGAGACATTACGATGCAATTTCATTCACAAAGGTCAATCGACACAGAAATGGTGCATTATAAAATTGAGTAAGGGCATTTGCGCCATCCTGTATGTATACCTGGTTCATTCGCAAATACAAGAACCAGCCCAGTTTGATACTCCAATCACCACTATATCGAGCAGAAGGATTCTTACAATTTTTCACCCAAATGGGTGCTGTTAATGCTACCTTCCGCCATATTAAATCAATAACGAACAGCCAAAATGCGGCTCTATGGGAAATTGCACGATATTCGGTGTTCGCTTTTACGACATGCAGCCAATACTTTTTTAAAGTTTACGTTAGACCCTAAAATGCTCGTTTAATGGTCTCGTCATAAACTGGAGGCTAAATAGAAACCCAACGTTCCAAGCCAGGCTGCTAGTTAATGAACCACATCAAGCTCAGACGATAGAGGTCAGGTTATTGTGATAAAGGTTTATCGGTTGCACATACAGGTGGAGTGATATATAATCGGAGATGGGTTGTTTTGCTTTATTTTAACAATATTCATCCATTAGAAGGGTTTTAAGATCAGAACTTTTAGTTACGATGGCGGTAATTAGGATCGGTAAAAAAACCTTTTGAGCAACTGTAACGGATACTGACATCTGAAAGCAGAATGCTTTGTTGAGTAACTTCAACCTCAAGCTTTGTTGGTGGATATACTATGCTTTTTTAAACGAAGTCTGAATATATTCTCCGGAAGCAAATAAATACATGGCAATCAAACAGCGAACATAGTTGCGAGCGCGAAGTGAAGAGGAATATGTTGGGTCTTGATCCAGCCCTAGGTGTGTATGCATATAGTGATACTATGGCATCTGGGGAGTGTAGATTCCTAACCTCTGTGAGATCGGATATTATCTCCATCTTTCTACATAATAGCAAACACTCAAGGTTACCCACAACATCATTTAACGCCACCTACAAACAAAGGGGAGAAAATTATCTGACCTGCGCACACTGTGGTGGATAGGAAAATGTCTACCTTGCCTTGAAATTTACAGACTATACTGCGTCCTAAGTTTTCTTAACCAGAATGTTTAAGATGAGTAGCTTCTCAAAATGGGCTGGTCTTTTGAACTAGAACGAATAGAGGCGCAATAGAGACTATTTCTTCCATTCATTGATTCACAGACTTTAAAATCCTTGATCAACAGTAGTTTCATCATAAACTGGAAGCTAAATAGAAACCCAATGTGAAATGAGTATTCTTACAATGGAGAGACCTTGCGCTAACTCTCATTTTTATTACGATCATGAACTATCTCTGGTAATAACATATTTTTAGAAGCACTCTAAAGGAACCTGGAATCTTCTAGCTATACATTTTATTGGAGCAGCACTAACTCAAAATTTTGGAGCATTAAAATTGTAGTACTGGCTTTTTAGGGACTATCTCAAAATGTATCTTTTGATGAAAACACCGTAGTTTTCCTTAAGTGAATTGGATTTGATTTTTTACTGAAAAATATAAACATCTTTTGTTCCAGACCATTAAGAAAAATAGATTGTCGTAACAATTATTATTAACGTTATAATTAGCTAGAAGGGTGCCTATATAAAAATGCAATTTATTTCATGTTGAGGCAGCAAGTAAATAACTATTACGACTATTTCCTACAGAGGTATTCTAACCGTGACATGCAGCGGTCGGAGATCCTCACTCATCCAAAGTCTGGCTTTGGCAGTACCTTATTTGATTATCCGCACAAGAAAATTAATGCGAAACTATTATAAATTCCTTTGAAATACCAGAACGTTCAACCGGAGACAGCCTCGCAATAACCTCAATCTATCGCCACAACGAACTCATTATTCATTCGTTTGCACTATAATAACAGAACTGGTTCTCGTTGAGGGAATGCGAATCTACCAATCTGCAAGCTTGGAGTAATCATATTATTATCCATCACGATGTCGATGTGACAAATTAGGTAGCTTGAAATCATCTTAATGAATCTCTTTTTGTTCGCAGATACTTGAATAAATCAAATTCTATAGCATTATTAATTAATTAATTATGCACCTCTCTGCTAAAATTGTTACTTAATAGATATGGTAGGATTCTGATTCCAAGCTACTCTCGTTTATTGAATCCTTATGACACTGATTCATCTTACTTGCACTGACTCAACTGACTGTTGACTAAAACTAAATGTGAATAGTTAAAGTGCTGTACTAGCGTTTTGACTGCCTTGGCAGTCTTTACCAAAATTCAGATATAAAAACTAAAATCAAATTGGGAATAATTATTGAAAAACCGTCTCTTGCAAAACAATGGTGTTTTGAAATTTTAATCTAGTATGAACTACTAAGAAGTGCTGGCTACAATATAATCAAACCACAACGCTACACTTCTAATGAGACAGTAAATTGATCTTGATGTTATTACAATTTATGTCAATTTAGTTTCTTCATTATCTGAAATATGTAATTTTTATTAGCGGCCAGTACAAATTGGAATGAATCAAAGAGAAAATAGTAGTATTTTTCAGAATTTACATGATCGTCGTACATACCTGTCCCGAGTCTGAATAAAAATCCAAAAAAATTACCAGTGTGGTATTGTCCTTAGAAGAAAGTCTCCTTTTTAAGCACATGTAGTTTGAATTATTGGCGAACTGGAGGGCTATGCGTCAAAGATAAAATAGGTTCGAGCTACTTTAACAATCTTAATACTTTTACTACTTTTTTTCATGTTGATCAATTCCCAGCTATCATCTTTTGAGACGATCAATGAAATCTTTTTCTGCTTTGTCGAACTGCACTATAGAAGCCTTGACGCAAGCTGATATCCCTGAGCTGTGTAAGTTTCTCTGTAAATGGGACTTCCAGTCACTATGAACTCTTCCACCTTACTTAGTCCCGAATGGAGTTACGAATCCATAACATTTCCGTTTTTTAAATCTTACGTATTGTGCTTCATGTGCGCCATAAGTGGGACGTCAACCTGTTGAGCAGCCTTTCCTATACCTAGTTCATCCACCTACCCATTTCTGTTGCGATCCTTACGTCTTGGTAGCCCCCAACAACATTAACAAACTTTTAATAATTCTTCTCATCCACGTAGAACCTTAAAAGGATGCCGGCGACCCTACGTCGCAGCGGTATCGTCTTTTGAAGACTCATATGGGGCGTGGGTTCAGAGGCGGCCGAGAGCGCATAATAAGCGGCAGCCACCCTTAAGTCCGAGGTAATTATTAAGGGCATATTTGTCGAACTAATTTAATTTGTGCCGGCCTTCTTGGCAAGCTGTGCTGACGCCACATCCACAGCCGGCCACCCGTTCACCGCCCCTTTCGCCTGGCCGGAATCATGGTTGCCTTGCTTAACTGGAGGGTGCGTTATACAGGGTGTCACTGAACAGGGTACCAAGTGATTTGTGAACAATATCTAAGTTTGATATGCATTTTGGCGCCCCCTTCCTACGGTGCTTTGTATAGCCGCTCCATTTGCCTCACTCTTGGTACGCTTCTGATAATGAATACTAACCAGAAGCTATCAAAATGGAGTTCCCGGAAAGTATCTTTCTGATTTTGTTGGATATAAACGAACTGAGCCTGACCTGTTAATTGCTTACACCCTGTAAGATGAAGGCACATCAATTATATTCTCATACAGCTTGTTCCTAAACAAGGTAGTGTTAGGATAAAGCTATGTGAATATAAGACCAGTTATTCTAAATATTAATTTACATGCTTTGATAGTAACACTTATTTTCGGAGTATCCGACATTTCTCTGCTGTCGAGCTCCAGGAAACTTTTATGTCTTCCCAATCCATGGGAGCGATGTCAAACATTTATTTTCCGACTCAATAAAAAGTTGATGAATATTTTCCATCCCTTAATATAGAAAAAAACGTGATAAAGTACGGAATCCAATTAGTTGAGATGTCAAATCTAGTACTGAATTTTCTTCGTAAAATGAAGGCTTTTATTTCTGTATCATCTGATTTCACTTAAAAATACAGTTTAGTTGAGAAGATGATGAAATGTTTTGAAATTCTGTGCCATAAAAATGTCCCCTTTCTTCCCAAAAAAGCTTTACGTCCTGTTACTTTTTTGTACTTCTTGTCTATGTTAATTTGGGTAATTAACATTGACCAATATCAAAAATAAAAAGGATAGATAACTTGAAGGACGAAACATGAGTAACAGTATTTCATATTAGAACAGATATTTCAAATCTCTGTAAAACTCACCAAGCTCCAATATCTCATTCTCTATGATAAATATATTTTTTGAGATATTTTGCGCGTATTGTCAATGTCATCTTAAGTACAAAAATAATTATTTTTATCGTTTATCTGTATACTTTTAATTGTTGTATTCGTTTATTTAACATGACCACTGATTACATTAGTTAATATTAATAACTTAATAATTAAGATGGTGGTGCGCTATCTTTGTGTTATTTCTATGTGTTCCACCTCCACAAAAATGTAGAGAACCACAATATTCCACATATTATAGTTCTCATATTTACATTGTAATCACAATAATGATTCATTCTTCTCAATAGCTGAGGACTTCTACAGCGATAAAAACGATGACTGCATTTTAATTGAATTTGGACCATGAAAATGAGGAAAATGCTATTTGAAACATTAGACAAATTCTCAAAAGGACTGACTTGATTTTCGAGCTGTTGAAGTACTTTAAGTAAGTTTTGAAAATATTGGGTATACTGTGAATATTTGAACACTTGAAAATTTTGAGAATCGTTGAATTAAAAAAAAAGGAATGCTTTCCTACATTATTGAATTCAATTTCAAGTATTGTAAATTCCAGAATCTCATCCTAATCGTTTTTTATAAGAATAAGGATAATAATAAATACTGAGCTGAGGACTTCTACAGCGATAAAAACGATGACTGCATTTTAATTGAATGAGGACCATGAAAATAAGGAAAATGCTATTTGAAACTTTAGACAAATTCTCAAAAGGACTGACTTGAATTTCGAGCTGTTGAAGTACTTTAAGTAGGTTTTGAAAATATTGGGTATACTGTAAATATTTGAACACTTAAAAATTTTGGGAATAGTTGAATTAAAAAAAAAGAAAGCTTTCCAACATTATTGGATTCAACTTCAACCATTGTAAATCCCAGAATCTCATCCTATTCGTTTTTTATATAAATAAGGTTAATAATACATACAACATTTCACCGATTATGGGGTACCTATAAGGATATCTAAACTACAATATGACATATATGAATTTACTAATTAAATCCTCTGCGAATATTTCATTATCAAACATATTATCATTGTATGAGCGAATTCCATTCAATATGACAAATTAATAAATAACTTAAAAAATAAGTATTGCACATGTTCTGTGTCATTCGACATTTGGAATGTTTTTCAGTCATACAGAAGGTGTCAACCACGCCAAGCCTTTTATAAATAAGGGTATGCTGACGAGCAAGAAAAGGGGTGTGGGAGGGATGGGAGGTGAAACCAACCGTATACGTTCTACTCCCCTGGGAAATACTGCGACGCGTCCTGAAGGAATTAACACGAGATTAACTTTTTTATGTGTTTACTAGACATAACGACAGCGCTCGTATATTTTTGGAGGTGTTATAGATTAAAACAGTAATATGGTATGGCTAAGGCTGTGTAAATAAAGCCATTCTCATGCGTAATCTTGATTTCAGCACAGAATTCGGATAGTAAGTCCACACTGATCTAAGTATGGTGCCTAGTATTTTTGTAGTCTGGGCAATGCATTGGCAGGAGAGCAGTTACCAAAGAACAAAGAATATAAAAACTTCTCCAATATTTGTTTTCCTGTGGGTTTATTATACTTAGTTATAGTAGGTTTCTCAAGTTTTCGACAATTTCAGAGCATGGTTCAGAGTTTTTTTATGATTTTCATGTAGTGGATAGATTTCATATATTCCCAAATAAATAGTACGTGCACAATTTTTGTAAATACTCTGAATGTCAGCTCACCACATGAAACCTATGACGATATACTGTGTGCGGAAAATAATATACATAACGTTGATTCATTTTTCAAAATAGGTGCATTTAAGGTAGATATGTAGCAGAAAATGAATAAAATGCATACGTTCCATACTATCTTTGTGAAAAATCTAGATGCTTCGTTAGTATTGCACCTGACTTTCATTGTCTTGAGATTTCTTCCGTTTATAATTTTTTATATGGTTAAGTGTTCAAAATTGCCTACCACTGATAAACTTGGGTAAGTTATTGGTTATGCTAACACACTATTTGGACACTTCAGTGTACGCTCCTTGTCTATTAAAAATTGCAATGGTCGATCGATGAAGTGGCCGTAATGATGAGAGACTTTTAACTAATATTTACACGCATCTTTTGGAAAAGTTGTTCTTTCCTGCATAAAAATTGCAGAGCTGGAGCTATAATCGCTTAAACCTTTAAATCTATAGTTGATTTGTTGCTGAATTTGATCGATTGTTTTTGAACAGCTTCCACCTCTGTCATCGTTTTCTCCCAAAATATATCAGTCATCTGTTTTGGCTCAACATTATTTTTATTCATGGATGAATTATCCATTTTCGGGCAAAAATGAGTGTCATTTGTAGTAGTTTGTAATTTACTAAAAAAAACGAGAACGGATTTATTTCTGATAATTGGTTGAGCAAATAAGTGAAATTTCAAGCAGTTCAGCTGCATTTGCTCTGGGCTTGATTGAGATACTAGACACTAGACATAAAAATCTTATCAACATACCATCTCACAAGACGGTTTTCTTTGAAAGAAGTTTCAAATATAATATACATAGGTATTTCAACTCGCTACCTTCCAATTTTAAATTTTCCAATCCCCGGAAGTTTAAAGAATTAGCTACACAATATTTTTTGTTCAATAATTGACATTGACTATTTGTTTGCTGTAAACGTCAGGTGACCCCCCCATGCGGATTGTAGATAGTATATTTTGTTTATTTTCTGTTTTTTGTTCAAGTTAGCATAAGAAAATACTTTCTTTAACATGACGCTACTATTGGCAAGGGCTGAGTGGTAGAACACCATTAGGGTGAACTCCCCCTTGGGATTCTCCTATTTGCATATATATCTATAGTATTCTTTTATAAAAATTCGTTTGTTTCACTGTTGCTTTTGGGAGAATAAAGACACAATCATTATTATTATTATTATTATTATTATTATTATTATTATTATTATTATTATTATTATTATTATTATTATTATTATTATTATTATTATTATTATTATTATTATTATTATTATTATTATTATTATTATTATTATTATTTCTATTATTATTATTATTATTACTATAAATTTTAACAATTCTTATTGAATATGATATTTTGTACATTTTTTTTAAGGAAAACGCTACCTCCCTCGCTTCTATGGATTGTACGCCTATGTTGTTTATAAGGGACAGGTAATTTCAGGCAGTAGAATTCGGTATGGCTACCCACTAATAAGAAATATGGATGCGTGGCGAGTATTGAACCGATATACTTGACAACCTTTTTTCTGCTGCCTGAACCAACTCTGTACGAACTTTAATGAGTCTTTCATACTTCGTGCAACTTCCGCATTGAAAATTTAAATAAACTCGCAATATCGTCGTCGTCGCTATAACGCCACATGTTATTTAAATGGTAGGCTAATCCGATCTCAATCAACATCAAGTGTGCGTGAATAATCCGGGGTGACTCGACGCCCAAGTTGGCGTGGCATTTGGACATTATGCAAATGTGCAATTTGTCTGCTTCCGTATGCCGACAGATGGCGACACGAAAGGGCGACAAGATGGAGGTGGAATGCAGTCTGCTCGAAGAAAATCAGGCATAAAAGGATAATTTACGGTCTAGCTCGTATAATTATTAAATGAATAATAGGTACAGTTCTTCACTTTATCATTGCCATGGAATACATCAATCTACAAGTTTATTTATTATAATTTAACATTAAAACATACAAAATAATGTCATAAATCACCTCAACTTTTGAGAAATATAATGTAGTCATGCCCATTGAATGTCCGTGATGCATTGACACCGTTTTATGCTTGGATATAGGGAGGGTCCTATCTTTTTCTTATAGATAGCCTCACGCAAAGGCATATAGCCTATCGCGCTTCATAAGCACTGCGAAAGGATAAATGTCTATTTCACGTTGACCTTAAGATGATGTAGATTGTAAGCCTCGGGAAACAAAGTCCCCGGTAGTTCATTTCACAACGACGAGGTTTTTCAAATGAAGGACTTTTGGAACAGAATTGTTCGAGGCGTTGTAAGCTATGGTATTTGCTGTACTCTTGGAATTATTATGCTTGGTCGAATATCTGACATGATACAGATCGGCCACTCTTCTTCGATCTTCTAGACTGTGGAGGTCGCTTGTGACGTTAGGCGCATCCACTAGGCGTACCGCTCGCCTGTGGATTGTGTCCAGAAGCTTCAGATAGTGCTTTGGAGAGCATCCCCACACATGCGAGCAGTACCTACGGAATTCTCCGATCTTGGAAGCGCCACTGAGCATTATTTTTGTTCCTTGTGTCACTTCAGGGAAAACCGGTACATAAGTCTAACGACAGAACGTAAACCATGAGGCTACTTGGCGTCGCCAATATTCCAATGTAGGGAGGATGGGCGGGAATGCGCATATAAGACAGATCAGAGCCCGGTGGAAACTTAGCTGCGCTGTCAGTCAATGAACCTAAGGAGTAGCAATTTGTTGTCCACCCCACACGACAAGGAAGTTTGAGTTGGATTTTTGTGGGACCAAAGACTGTCTAAATTGAAAGTATTCTTGTTGTTTTTCCTAGACTGTGACTAGATAATTTTTTGTTAATTCAAGAGTATTGATATCTCGTTTTCAAACAGTATTTGTGATATTCATAATATATCTTAAGTAAATCAAAGCTAGATTCAAATATTGACTCATATTTGGTTAGTAACTTATACTAAACCTCCTGCGTTCAGCTGAACAACAAATCAACATGGATTCCAAGAAACATACTAGTTGTGAATCAAGTATTGTGACGTTAGGCGCTACCACTAGTATAGTTCTCAAACTTCGAAGAGGTTTAGTTGTAGCAAGGTTAGTATCACCCGTTTAGATATACTATTTTTCAAAACCAAATTACATTTGAAACAAACTCATTTTGCGGTAACATCCCTAACGAGCTGTAAGGACGAGAGTCTAGACTAAGACCGAGACATGTATGTCTATAGCGGACCACGTGTATAATGGGGAGGTATATTATGTGGTTTCATTTATTTCCCAGATAAACCGCAAAGGACGCCTAAGCAATCTCCGTCCCAAAAAACCCCTCTGTGTTAAAGAACTTCATAAAAGAAGAAACAAAAGTATCCCCAAAAGAACAAGATAAAATCAGTTTTTCCATATACAAAAGCGAGCGTATGGTCGTGAAGGGAGTTCCCGCCTCATTAACTCTGCCCCCACCTTCTATTAATTTTCGACCTTTGAAGTTGAACGTGAAAAACAAGCAGAGTATTTTTCGCGCTCCTACAAGAGGAAAATTTGAAATTCAAATGCCGGAATGAACTGAGTCCGCAGCGGGCAAAAAATAGAGGTTCGCGTTACTCACTACCGAAGAAAGAGCAATCTTCAGGATTTGTGAAGTTGCTGGTTTTTAGCGAAGACATATTTTGGTGAGAGATTTTGCTAGCGAATGGTAATATTTAGAGTATCAGTTTTACTTGCTATACATAGAGCGAAAGATGTGAAAACAAACATTTTTCGATTTGTCGTGATCGTTATTACATTACCCAATATTGGAGAATATACACTTCTTTGACATTTTATGCTGCCCTAAATACGAAGATGCATGTCACTCATTTGCGTCGAGGTGTTTGTTAGTCCCTAGGAATTTTTGTCACTGCATAATCTCAATCTCAGTGAACGATTCACCGATTCTTATAAAATTTGTAGGGTTTTTAGCCAGAAACAAAAAAGTTCCTATTATGTTACTTGAGTTACTACTATTTTCTGTCGCTACCTCTAAGCTTCAACAAAGGTTGTGTGTTACACTGATCGTAGTATCATTATGATTCTTGAGCGTATCTTCATTTTTTGTCAGATGCTTAATAGGTACATTTTGAGGCATAGTATTATAACTAATTAGATTAATGTGTAACGATCTTATGTACACCAAATAACAGCTATAGATACTCACAAAGGTTGCAGAATCGTGAGTACGTTCATTTACCAGTAAAATTCTTATTTCATTACAGCTAATAATAATATTTATTATCGAAAAGCGCATGAACTACCAATTTAATCTACTTGACTTTGATTTATTATTAAATACGGCAAACATGACAAGACCAATAACTAAAGCTAGAAAGAAGGTTAAAGAATCTTATTTTTTCGGTCAATTGGAAATGTTTTCACATGACAAAAGGCGAGGAAGATAAGCCCTACGTGTTGATAGGTCAACCTGCTGGTTTCGTAAAAAACTGATCTTCCATTAATCCCGTACAATTAATTACTCTCCTTATGATCAATATATGGAGTGTACATCTTAGTTCCTGAAAATGTCGACATTATGGGAGCATCTCTGAGACTCATGTCCGTTTAAAAAATGATAAAAATGAATTCTCACACCGCATATGGGGCTCGATAGGCTTCCTGAATTTGTGAGAGGTTATCTATAAAAAAAGATAACTCTCAATGATTGCAATAGAAGAAAGTCATCATTTCATACATCCAGATATTAAATTCTTATTTCAGTCGATAGCATCAGCCTCCATTGATTTTTTTTATTATATTCGGGTAGAAAAGCTTCCAGTATTATTAGACCTCAACTATAATTATAGGATTGAACAATTGAATCAAATGAAATTTGTTAAATAAATAAGGGCCGTTATAGGGTATTATACAGTTAACGAGGATATCTTAATACGTAATACCTACCTAAATGAGGCATACAAATTTTATAGGTCGACCAATCCGTAGAATTGATACCCCGTAAGTCGCAATCTTTTAACTAAATGATAGAAGAGTTTCACCAATTACATTCTAAATAATACAAACTACAAATATCCTCATTTTATCCTGAACATAGATTTCACTAAAATGACCATATATTGTTCAGCTTTCATTATAGCTATTGTAAAATAGAGTATTGATTAATTGGGCTAACGAAGGACTGTACATACAAGTTAAGCGATAATCCTTAAAAATACTATGTGGGGAAGGACCTATTGTCAAGAATTGTCTGTAATTTTGTGGTCCATTACCATAACCTCATTTTCAGACAATCGAATCACTTTATAATCCTGAGCAGGAATATAAGTTCGATAGGATTATTTCATTAACGTTTTCCATCCGTGTTAAAATCAGTGCAACTATTACTGGCATTAAAAAGTGATAGCTTTGTCGACAATTAAATAGACCGACAGACAAACGGATTGTCTCTAATTTTCGCGATCACATTTGCTGTACATTCCTCTATTATGCGTGTGAAGTAAAAAGTGTATATAAATTGTATATACAATTTTCTGAAGCGGAAAAGAACCCTAAGCTTCTAGAACCTGAACCTAGCAAGGCCAGCTACATGATCATGTCAAAACATGTTAATGTTGATGTTGATCCCCAGAAGCTTGATGGAAGATGATCCAATATTGGGACACCCTGGCGAACATTTCTGGTGAGAGTAGTTATTCTGGCTTTCTATACGTTGATGTGAACTCCATTTTTAGATGCCACTTGGACAACTTATCCGATGTCTTCATTGATTTGGATAAAATTTTGCTTCTGTTGATATAGGCTGTCTCGGGATAGTAGTGGTTTTCCTAAATCCTTGCTGGAAATAACGGTGCTGCCATATGCGGAGCTATATATCGGATTAGATGACGTACAAATAAAATAACGACGCAGATCCTGGGCAACGCCAACGTTCATGTCCAATACGTCAGAAGCATATCGATTTAATACCACAAATAGCAATCGGTTCCTGACAGAGCTATCCAGCTTTAGTAATTGCCATAGGCAAATTAGTAATTGTACCTTGTTTGAAGTTAATATTTCTGCAAAAATTTCCAAGTGATATTAATTTTAAACTTGCATATACAGCAATGAAATGCAGCGCCTTTATCAGGATTAGAGAGAAAATATGTAGTTTCTACAATTTAGTTTTGCTGTTTAGTTTTAAATTGGAGAAACCTAGCTACAAAAACGAAGCTAGAGCTAAGTTGGGAAGATAATACAAAAATCTATATTGTATATCGGATTTACAAATAAAAAGACGGAAAAGCCGCAACTTACTAAAATTGCTTCGAAAGAAACAAATTTCAATTTACGATTCTGATTCCATTTTTAGATTTTCAGGTTGAGGGGTATAAAACTATGTATGTCTGACAAGTACAGAGGATTACCAGAGTGTAAAGTTTAAAGATGATAGATTCTTTTATCAGCACCGAAAATTTTTCGAGATATTGTCGCTTATTGGCGTCGAAATTAAAAGCAATAAAAAACATGCTCTCTGCAACTCTTTGACACAGTTTTCCTTTTCGCCCTGATATCTAAATTACGAAATTAACCCCATATATGTAGACCAATTTGAGAATAACTGGTTTGAAGCTAACTGTCTTGCACATACAACATGAATCGCATTCATGTAGCATACAAATAACAATTTCAAATTTAACTAACATGTTAGGTTACCGATTTCCGAAAATAGGTAATCAGTTTTGAAACGACGTGGGTGGCCTATGGGACCACATCATTCGGTAAATACACGCGGAAGAATCATTCAACGTAGATCGGCCATCAATCAGTCGTAGGCAGAACACTGGCGGAACTGAATGACGTAATGGGAGGTAATAGCATGCAAAGTGGCGTCACCGTCAGTTCAAATATTCCTCAATATCAGTCAAGTATTCCTGTTCCAAATCGTGACCGTTTACTTGATATAATTACTCATGAATTTCAATTAGCTTTGAAGTGAATTAAAGTTTAGATTGATACTTACAATAAGCCCTATTGCACATCCAAATATTGAAAGACTTTAAATGCGCTATGTTTGAAAAAAATTATCGAGTTTTTTGAAGATTTTCAAAGCTTATTTCAATTGGATTAACAGCTCAAAAGGTAAGGGTATTTGGTAGACTGATCGAAATGCTTGTGAAATGAACATTCAACCTACTTAATGCAATTTTTTCAAGTTCTAAATATCATTTTTCAAATCATTTATTCTCAGAATTCAGGTAAACGTGGCAGCCTTTCATGCCATGTCTATCTATATTATATGTATCTAGGCACCCTCAATATTACTCTGCCCCTGGAGGGAAATCTCAGAAAATATAGTACTACTAGGTTCAGAGTTTTATAAGTAGATATTATAAAACGTCTTCTGCCAAAACTTATTTTTTTGGAATATCCCGCTCTGCGTTGAAGGTTTCAAAGATTACAGATAGCAATTATTTTGTACATTTTGTCCTCAGTAACACATGGTTCAGCAGCGATCCAATAGTCATACTGGGTAAAACATACAATCATAGATTTGAGGGTTTGTCCTACGTTATCAAACGCTAAATACCTTTGGTGCGGAAAATGAGTTATACTGACGTTTGAGAAAAGGTGACCTTCAAGTTTTTATCAATATTGTGTATCAAAGCACAAAATTTCACGAATAAAATGTAGTAGTGTTTGTGACGTTTCTGAATTCCTGCTAAAAATATTTGACGTAACGCCTGTGAGAAAAGTTTCGTCGTATCCACTTTTTGCTAAGGCTCAGGTTGATGGAAAACGTTTAGGGAACGTCTGGAGGTTCAAGATTGGGTTATTTAACTAGGAATGAGATGCCATGTCGAGCGATGCCGAAAACGGGATTGATGATCAGCTATTATTGATTACGTGTTGGGGAAGATGGGATGTGAACTGCTAAGAAATCGCTTATTGATTTTTTTCTGTGGCTTTGTATGTGCTTTCCATATTTTTGTATTTTTCAATCTTATTTATATTCTATAGTTGGCATATTAGTACACCAGATGACTTCGTAAATATTTGAATGGGTAAACCATCATATATTATAATCGATGGTGAATGATGTGAAAATTGATCTTCTACAGCATTCAATGCAGAAGTTTCATGATATTTGTATTGAATGAAGATATGAAAAAGCATATTTTTATCACTTCTACTTATCTATCCCGTGGAGATCGACCAAGCAACTAAATATATGCGCTGGACGCAATTTGAAGCTCTTCAATTGACGTTAGAAACATTTTACACATGTATATGGTGTGGTTGTACTTCTGAATAGCTTTACTTTATCCTGCAACCTGTGATGAAATACGATGGCAAGCACACATCTCATCCAAAAGCCATCAGCATGGTATGCATGTCCTTGGCTGCTTTGATCGGTGTACCAGGACGACTGGAGAGGACCTCACGGGAAGGATAATGAGCACCCTAATGGCGGGCGCGGTGCATCAACGGGGAGCGGGGAGGGCCAGATCCACTTATCTCCTTGTTTATGCACCACTTGCCGCTACGTACGGTCGCCTACGGCCGTATGTAAAGGATGCAATTAGGGGATAGTTCGCCGGGTTTAGCTAGCTGCCTTACGTTCGGTTTACGGTAATTCTCTAAGACCAACTTGATAGCTGCAAGACTTTGGAGTGGAAAGGGGGAGCGATCATTTCCTGGTTAATTTAAGTTGTGAAAACTGTTGTGTAATTTTTTTCATGATTCTAACATATCAAATATCGGCAAAATATGCTAATTAAGGCTAAAATTTTTATATTCTAAAAAACGTATTCTCAATTTCCAAACAGAGTAAATGATTCTAGGTCTCTCGTTGTTTCTAAGATTTCATACGGTAGGATCACATCAATAATCTATTTATTTATCATGCATCATGATCATAACTACTTGTTCAAATTTGACGCAGGTCAGGTCAGGTGAAGAGTCAAGCGAAGAGATGCACCTTTCTCGAGATGATTGGTAATCGTTGAATCAGTCAGAACGTCAGTCATGCTCCACAAGCTCTGTAAGAATAAATGTCTTTTCACCAAAACATTAAAGCTCCCTTGTAAGCATTGGCCGCACATTTCACAAGATCTACTCATCTTCTCAAAAAAATGACTCATTCCAGGAATTCTACCTCTAGTGATGGTTTTACTAATGATTCTTGCTGTTATTATGACCAACAGCTTTGAATATAATAATTGGAGGAAAATTTGGAAAAAATATTAGATGGAGCTTGTGAAATGTGTTTGTGTAGGCAAGGTAGTTTTTGGTTTGTCATAGATAATTTTTTATCCTCAATATGACAACAAGCTTATTGCAATTGTCCAGGAGTAACAATTTCTATATGACCTAAAAGATTCCAGATTATTGTTCTACTTACATTTTTGGCCAGAAGAGGAAGTGCAACTAAATCTTCATGCTGCCTATTCGATTCACATTTTTGAATAACGGATAGTGACAGAGATACAAGTTTATAATAATAATAATAATAATAATAATAATAATAATAATAATAATAATAATAATAATAATAATAATAATAATAATAATAATAATAATAATAATAATAATAATAATAATAATAATAATAATAATAATAATAATAATAATAATAATAATAATAATAATAATAATAATAATAATAATTTTATTAGCCACTGAATACATATTCATTCATATTCATTTTTGGCAGGTCAGGTAATTAATTGCAACCATAACGTTGTCGAACATAGAGAGAGTGTGGAAATTACAGAAATATTGAGTATAATGACTAGCAATGATAATACATTCACGAAACTGGGATTACAAAACTCAAAACTCACATCATTGTAAAATAGTACAAAATCTACCCTAAATCGCTTACATATATATACAAATACAAATAAACACATACACAGATTAGAAATGACAGAATACAGTATTCAGCTGTAGAGGGATGTATTGTTGTTTAGATGCCATTTAAAATCATTAATACTGTAAGGTGCTAGTTGCTTTAATATAGTTTTGATTTTTCTTCCAAATAAGTTCATTGGTAGATTAGTTATACTAAGTGGGAGCAAGTTGTAAAGTTCAATTCCTATTATTTTTGTTTTATCAATTCTTCCTCGAGGCTGCACTATTTTGTTTTTACCTCTGGTGTCATGACTATGAAACTCAAAGCATGACTGATACATACACTTATGCCTTTTAATGTACCTCAAATTTTCGTAGATGATAACCGCAAAGACAGTCATCACACCCAACTTTTGAAATATTGATTGACAGTGTTCAATACGTTTAGCTTTTTCAATACCTCTGATTGGAGCTTTTTGGACTAAGAATACTTTTTGTATGTGAATATGCGATGCTTTGCCCCAACTTAGTATACCATAGCACATTACTGAGTGGAACAGTCCATAATATGTTGTCAGAGCAGCATCACTGTCTACACTGAAAGCAATTTTTTAACTGCATATACGGTTCTAGATAACCTAGTACATAGATATTCAATATGTTGTAACCAAGATAGACATGTATCAAAGTATACTCCTAAAAACTTCACATGATGTGAGTGAGTATCATTTATTGATGTCGCGCGTATCTACGTATAACTTTGACATTTCACTAATCAAATATCACATTTCTCATGCTCTGACCAATATACGAGAGGTAATCCAAGCAACGCAGTTTTTATATGCACAAAGATAAAAATGTTATTAATCTGTTGTGACGTCCGTCCCCCAGAAACAAATGACTGTCATATGTTACGCCGCTGTATAATTAGATCATTTTTTAGCGATATCAGAGCGTAGATAAGATTCTTTTCGCGCTCCTATTTTGATAGATGGACTAATCGATCACGCTCGGCTTATCTGCCACCAAATTTGGCTTTTATCATAGACAGGGAGTGAACTAATAGTTCAGGCCAATTATTCCCTGAAAGTTTATCACGGTTACGAATGGGATAAAGTATATTTCTACCAATGAGCTGCTGAAATCCGAATTCGCTATCGTGGAGTTCGCAATTCTTCTTTAACATCTCCGGCATATGCGTCTATGCATCTGAAAATTTGTATAGTAAGCTCATCCAATCGTCAAAATACATGTTATCGATATCATCGATGCTGCCAGTCAGTTCCGGCATGCGGCTCGCCTCTACAGGTATCTATCATTCCATCGTGAGATTCAGAAAACTATGGCTATCAAAACTTAACATATTTGACTCGCGGTTCATAATAAAATTTCCAGCAAACATTGCAAAACAGCAAATTTCTCCCTTCGACGAACTGGATATGATACAGAAATGTTTAAGCAAATATCACCTCACACCGCCATAGTTGACACCAATTCCAAGCATAAATACAAACCTAAGGAATTTTCCCAGAACTGAAATAAACATAATCATTATGCCCTGATTTCAAACATATTTATACCGACGCATCGAAGTCCGAGTCGGTGGTAGGATAATCAGTGAATCCAGGATCCAAGCAGAAGTTGACCAAACTCACTTCGTTTAAGAGCATCTATACAGACCATTAATGAGACTTTGAATATTGTATGATTATTATAATATACATAATATACTGATCATCACAGACTCATTGAGTGCACTAGAAAGTCTGAAGCAAATGTACCCACGCCACCAGATTGGGATATAAAGGAAAAGCTGAGGAACTTACACGTACATAAAAAAGACAGTGAGATTCTCATGGGTGCCCTCGCACGTCGGAATCACTGGAAATGAAGAAGCAGACGATGTTTGAATCCAACATCCTACATCCTAGCCTAGCAGGATGAGTGGGACCAAAATACCATTAGAAAATTATATCTAATTAAATCCGATGTGAAGACTCTACTGGTCCTCACAACCAACAGAAGACATCTCCACACATCGTCATATCTTCACAAGAGAACCGCAAGGTCAGCGTGCAACGTGTAACAGAAGTTTAAGTGTGAAGCATAACATATTGGAATGTAAGGAATTTACAGCGAAAAAACTCATCTGTGAAGTACCTAAAAATCTCAAGCATACATTAACATCTAAATATACTAACTCCATCAATTTCATCAAAGCTTTTGGATACTATAATTTAATTTTAGTTTATATGTTAACATAAACCTATTTATCCTTTCCGTCATAGCCAGTATCGGAAAAAAGATAAGGAATTCCTGGGTGACATGATTATTTTATACTGAATATAATCCTAAAGAGACTGGATTATAGGGGAAGGGGTGCATGTCAGAACATGATGTATCGCGTTTTACGTTGGGTTCAATCGGTCTCTCTGTGTTGTTGTCAAACGAAAGCGGAACCTAGATTGACGGCGAGATAGCGATTCTAGTACAGTACACAATATCTAAAAAACTGTCTATTGGTGAAGCTGCTCTGGTTGGTCTTGTTCCGCAAAAAAATTAAAAATTCCCAGGTAGCACACGCTTAACGTACACAAGAAAAATGTTATGATTACAAAACTTTTCGAAATGAAATTGATGGGTTTTTTCGATATTTTGTGATATATTACTAGTCTATTGGAGATTTTGACAACTTATTTTTATTATATTTCATGGAGGATTGTGTTGAAGAGCTTTTCTACACTATCCTCAGTGATGCCTATACCATCACGACTTCCTGATTAGAGGTTTAGACTTTTTAGAGCTTTCATTATGCGTTTTGTTATCATTATCTTAGAGAAAATGATGCAATATTTCAAAACCGACAATACACTTGCCAATCACCAACACACCACCAAAAGCGTCTTGTTCGAGGTGCTGGAAGGTCGGCCTGGGGAGGAACGTCGGGCTTTTCTAGTGTTCCTTGTACTAATGAATGTCATTTTTTTAATGATAGGATCTATAGAGATCGGACATATCAGCCACTCATCTTTGATGTTCCAATCTTTGGAGATGCGTTCTAATGCTCAGTGGGTCCACAAGTCGTATTGAATTTTTCTGGATTCAGTCCACAAGCATCAAGAAGAACTTGAACCTGATTTTGCGAAAGAGATTATTTATTTTGTTATTATGACGTTCAAATATTGTACTAATTTTGAAATGGAATTTCAACACTTGTTTCAAAATCTTTATAGACAAAAATATTGTTGCGAAAGTTTCACCAAGTAAGAGCATATAAAATCTACACGAGAAAGTTATATAGCATCCTGTTATGGCAATGAGTTTCTTCAGCACTTGAGCATGTAAGAGATGAGTACAATTACAAATGTAACCCAGAAAGGCTGTTTTTGTATCAAACAAGTGCCCTGTACGAAAACAAAGGTTTTCCGTTTGTTAATTAAAATGACCCTGAGGACCATCGGAGATGACAAGTCTGGGATAACTTGATGAAACCACCGAAAACAAAGGAGAACGAGAAAACAACCAGATCGATTGAGCTCGGACGCACCTGCTCATCACTTTTGTGGTTCACCTGCTCCACTGGCGGGTACACGTTTGTCCTTGAAAAGTAAGACCGTAAAACATTTTCCTCCAGTCCATATCATTGTCGTACATCAGTAAAATAAAAGTATTGTGCAAAGGTTGATAATCTTATTTAATTTGCTGCTCGAATTTCAACTTGGATCGATAAAAGCTAGCAACCGATTTTTTGCTTTATTGTCTTCGAAGCTAAATTACTTTTCCATTAATACTAATACATTATCAATTCAGGTACTCTACTCTACAATAAATGAGGCAATAATTTATTCACTACTGTGTGAATGTTGATTGCAGGATGCATTTTAAACTGGAATATTGACAATCAAATATCACTTACAAGGGCAATTATGTTTATGGACAGTTTTGAAGTATCTGGCCACACAAACTTTTTTTGCTATCTTAAAACGCATCTGTTTCGGCATACGTTGCTTTTATGTTGAAAAGCTGAAAAGAAATTTATAAAAATATATATTATATTTATAAATATATATAAAATTTTTATATATAACATGGTCCTTTCATGCCTATTTATACTCCGTCCGGTGACGTGTCGTTGTGTGTGGTCTGTTCTGATTGGTTCCAGATGAGTGGTGCTCCGGTATGCTGACGTGGCTATTCGTTGGTCATTGTTTGTTGTCTGGTCCAGTCGTAGTCTATTGATCTTCTTTATGAGTGACTGCCACATTGGTTTAATGACTGCACTGGGCTTGCTGTACACGTTGCTGTTGTTGGTGATGATTGCCGCCTCCTTGAATTTTCTTCGATACCGATGCAGTCCTTTGTCTCTTGACTTTACTTCCTGGGCTTAGTTATTGTTAGGATACTTCTGAGGGTGGCATTCCTAGAGAATCTGGTTTGAACCTTGTATCGCTGCCCTATTGTTCTGATTCCATCTGATACTCCTTTGACGTAAGGCAGAATGAGTAAGTGCTGAGATTCTTCGTGTTTAATTCTTCTACTTATCGTATTCTCCTGTATTGTTACTTTCACTAGCTTCTTTGGGTATCCATTTTTTAATAGATCCTGTTTAATGATATTCAGCTCTAGTTTTAGCCCGTCTTGTGTATTACAAATACCCCTACCTCGTTCGACTAAAGTCCGGATGACTCCCTTCTTCGAGGCTGTTGGGTGGCCTGAAGTCTAGTGACCTGTGTGAGTTGGTTTCCTGTGTACTGTCGTTTCTATTTCGGTGTTTCTTCTCATCACAAAAACATCTAAAAATGGAAGGATGTTTTTGCTCTCATCTTCTTTCATAAATTTTATCGAAGGTCTCATGCTGTTCAGATGACTGAAGAATGTTTTCGGTTGGCTCTCTCCATGGTTCCAGATTATGAATGTGTCATCTACATAGCGAAGCCATAATTTCGGTTAAATATTTGAACTGTCGATGGCAGTTGACTCAAACCATTCCATGTACAAGTTGGCTACAACCGGAGACAGCGGTGATCCCATAGGCAGGTCTTCTCTTGGAGATAGTTATTCTTCAGACAGAATGTAAGCAACTCCATTATTCCATCCAGTGGAAGATCTGTCCTTTTCGTCAGTTGTTCGTCTTTCTATAGCTTCTTCTGAATTACCTCCAATGCTTCTTCAACTGGAACTGGCTCTCGATGTCGAAACTTAGGAGACGATCTTCAGCGTTTAGTTGTGTTTTTTGGAGTATTTCTACAAAGTGTTTGGAGTCCTTCACATAAGATGGTCCGTCTTCCTTCCAGTGGGTGTATGATGTGCAGGAGATGCTTGGCAAGTTGTACGTCGGACAGCCTCTCGAGCTGGTTATCGGTCGTTGTGGCATGTTGTCCTTGTGGAGGCGGCATTCATCACCAACAACAGCAACGTGTACAGCAAACCCAGTGTAGACATTAAACCAATATGGCAGCCACTCATAAAGAAGATCAATAGACCAGACAACAAACAATGACCGACGAACAGCTACGTCAGCAGACCGGAACACCACTCATCTGGAACCAATCATAACAGACCACACACAACGACACGTCACCGGACGGAGTATAAATAGGCATGAAAGGAACATGTTCGCCAGTTCACCTGAAGACGATTGAAGATAGTAGATCAATCAAAACGTTGTGATACTCAAAAATTTTATAGACAATGGAATTCCGAAATACGACTTTTGAAAAATCCACCTTGTCTACAAGTTTCAAGCAACATGTAATTCATTACTGTAACTGCAGTTTCGCCTAGGAAGTATCCAACTAAACACATATTTATACCGTAATGAGCTATACAGTTTTCAAGAAGCACGACTTCGCAGCCTCCCACGAAATCGTGGTATTATACCTGATAAGTCTAAGACAAAACTGGAATTAATGTAGGCTATGCCTGTATTACTGCAAGCAGATTCTCACATACGCAATTGGGTGCATGTATTAGTACTGCAAGAATGTGGCTTTCACACATATGTGTACCTATTCAGCCTTGCGTATGATTGTTGATTGTATGTGAGGTTGTCAGGTGTTTAAAATAAAAAAATGTCCAGCAATGACGTACTGTCAATAAACTTTTAATGGGCTTACGAAGAATAAAAAAAAACTAAATAAAACATGAAGATCAGAAATACGAGATGTCAGATTTGAAAAGATGTAACAAAACATCTGAGCAACCGAATACCTCATTACCGTATCAATTATAAAGATGTGTGTTCGTCTTTAATCATCACGACCATAAAATCTAATAGAACAGTGGTATAAAATGATCAAAACCCAATAGTATTATTGAGCCACTACTTCACTAAGCCCTATATAAAAACATAGTATGTGTCATCGGTTCAACTTCGGTTCAACTCGAGAAAACCTCAGCGGAATATTAATTTTCAAGTTAGGATTTTCCCCGGCCTAAAATGTTAGGGGTCAACTCGCAAAACATTTCTTAATGGGGGATAAAGTTGTATTTACCATAGTAAACCAGTGTGTGCACCCACTCAGGTACTAAGGCTCAACTCGCGACATATCATTATTCGTCATAAGGTCTCAAAGCTAATTAATATCTATCATTTAAGACTTATACTTTATGAAGATAATCATTCAACAGGTAACATAGATTGCTCTGTGAGATAGACTCAGCTTAATATCCAAAAGCACTTGAACTCACATAAGTTACTTTTAACAGCACTGCATTTATTCTCACACTACGACGTCGTCTAAGAGCTGAATTTTCATAACGCACTTTTCAATTAATCCATCTTAGTTTAGAATACGATTCTGGACTAAAACGTCCCATAACTCAAATGATAACCGTGCCTGATTGAAGTAGGTTTCGGCAAGATGAATACGGGTGAAAATTATGATGATCGGCCGTGATTTCACGTGTCAATAAGATGGTATTAAAGTATATTAGATTGTGAAACAAGCATATCATAATAATACATCACGAATATCTATCACACAACAGGCAAATGGTAAAAAAACTGCACACAAAATATAGGACTCAGCATACTTAACGCCATTTTTTAAGGAGGTAAATATCATTTGTCTGATAAATATTTGGTTAATATAATCAGTAAGTCCACAGCTCTTAAAATAATCTATCTATCTAATTTTTTTGAGATCACACCCCGCCACTACCCTTCTTGCATTCTTAATCCCTCCCGATTACACTACTTCCCCACTCAGTGGCATGAGAAGTAAACATATATTTTCTCTAAGCAGATGCACTCAACTACATCCGCAGTTACGGCCTGAATAGTTGTCATGTCCTAAGAATGAATGAATTGCATTCTAAGTGGATGAAATTTCACCGGAAATGGCCCCAATTTTATTGGTGTTGAAGAAACACCCTGCTTTAAGTGGACTCACTAAACAATTCTAAGCTACCCTTGTATAGTATACTCTATGTATACAATCAAAAAAATTCCACAATTTGCATTTATTGGTACTTTACGGAAAAACCAACTAAAATAGGAAAAAACCAATACCTGGATATTTACTCTTCATTTAGCATCAAATGCAACATTTCTCCCCATTTAACAAGAGTTATTTCCACTAATCGAAATTTTGAACATTTATCAGTCGAATACTAATTCTAGCGACCAGCATAGTTGGCTATGGATTCAAATCAACGTACAACCGGCCGTACAAATTTGAATTTTATAGGTGTCTATGAAAGTTGACTATCATAATTATTTCCGAAAAGCACATTTTTTTCGTTTTTTATCTTATTGCGCCTCAAATGAGGAGTAAACAGCTCCATAATTGTTTTTGTACGCGCCTTCTCCGTTTGTCCGCCTTCAGCAGAAGACTGTAGCGCTGATGTTGATATTTTATTTTCATTGATTATTTACCGAAACTATGCGTACAGAAGCAGTGGAAGGAACTGTTCTCAACTGTAACTGATTTTGAGATTAGCATGCATTCGATTCCATATTTAAAACTTAATTTGCTGGAAAATCGAGCTTTTCTTCTAATCACCGTAATACATTCTACAACACAGAATCTTGACTAACGCTCTGTCTTTCTGAACTACACATTGCCCTACATTTTAGTTACTACCCAGCTGTTGATCATTTAATTACAGACTGTCAACTTTGCTTAAAATTCTACCCTTCCGGTGGCCCGGTAATTATGACCCTCACATCAGCCTGGACGGTACTCTGCCTCACAAAGTGTCTATTATATCTTTCCTACCATGTTATATCTGCACAGTGTACTACACAGGATATTAAAATACGGGTAGAGAAAAACATTACATACCAAAACTGTGCAATTCTTTCTACTGATTTGACGATGATTTATAAGCTTAGCACTTGTTCATTTTGAAGGTCATTTCGTGGATGACTTCAGTTTCTATGCTCTATAATTTTGACCCTAAATTGTTGGAATAAATAGATGTTATTGATGCCAAGTTAGTTTCTATTGAAAAGTCTTAGAAAAATACTCAAGAACTCAATCGTTTGTCGTTAGTTTCACATTATTTTCTATCTAAAATCGGTATGTTTGAATAAACAAATCCACGGCCTTCCTTGGTCTCACCCTGAATAGCCGGGCAAAATTTGGAATTGACAGGAAGATTCCTACAAATTTAGAAATAAAATAGCTGATTTGTTAGTCAGTTCACCTGTCCTGACCCAAAAAAATAATTACAAAACAGTTTTCGAAAGTTACATTGGTTTCGTACAGAAATTGTGCAATACAGCTGTATGTTGAACTTTATGTTGCCGCAATTCTTTCTACACAGTTGTCTCCAAAATACATTCCAAATGCGTGTAACAAGATTCCGCATCGTTGACATATCATGATTTATCTTTTCCTCTTCCTAACTGCATAGAATCCAATTCCATCCCTTTCCACTTAACCTATTTCTACACCTGTCCAAAAAACGCTTCCATACACGCACACTGTTGTATCCCGGTCTTCCAGCCTCTGCTCAGCAGACAAAGTTTTTTCGTCAGATCCGCCAAATGTAATTACTGTCACCGCCTCGTTTCCTGGTTCCTTCCTACGTTCACGTTCCATCGCCACCGCTGCCGAAATGGCCTGTCAACAGTTGCCTCCCTCAGTGGCGTTCATCAGTTTGACAATGATTTTTCCACTAAAAGTTAGTCATTCATTTTGGAAAGCAGTTCTGCTCATGTTTTATGAGGTATGAAAAAACTTATTTTACATGCCAGTGACTGTTAGTCAGTCAGTGTGTAGACTGACACTGTATCAAGATTTGTATCGAATTCGAATATTCAGTCGAAAAACATCAGACGATGTATAAAATAATTCAAGAATCAGAAGTTTTCCATAATTTCCAGTATTTTAAAAACTTTATATGTTATTTGAACTGATATACCAAATGGCACCTTCGTGAATATGTATCATCATTCTGTTGAAGTACATTATGGACTGTGGAGTAGCTGCTAAAATAGCTATGTGACAAATCAGCTCCATTTATTCAAAAAAAAAATCAACTACGCCCTAAGATGTCGAACAAATTGTAAAAATAATCCTTTAAATTTTGATTTCTCAAACTCTAAAATATTCTGGATTCAATAATTTCCCCGCTTATACGCGAGAAGAAAAAATGAAAATGTCATACCCTTTCTACGCCACTGGCATCACCCTTAACATGGGTCGCTCGAGATGTTCCACATTTTTTTCGGAACGCCACCGGCTATGAAAGACGTCGCTGACAGCGATGTGTTCTACTTGTTAATTATGGTCTTCCAATTTTGACACATTGAAATATGGCGTCTTCGAGAGCAATTAACCATGTCTGAACGAACGGAAGCTTGTGGGAAGTAGGCACGTCGTCAAGCGGCGACGGTATGCCGTCGTTTGGCACCCATCTCGTCTATCTGGTTGACATGCTGTATTAGAAAGGTGCAAGTATTTATGGAGTAGACACTTTTCTTGTGGGAAAGATAAGCATGAATTATTATATCACGAATTTCCGCCGTGAGATAAGCTAATTTAGGTAAGATGGGCAAAGTAAATGCTTACTAACGTGCTACTTGTGCCTGACTCAATTAATTATAAAACACTCCAAAATTGTCAGACTGGCACTGGTTAGATCCATACACAATATTTGAGCAAACACTCATTAACTATTCCAAATCCATTAATATATAAGAGCAGTCACTTTTAGGAAACTTATCCAAAATGCGAGCCAACAGGAATCATTTTACAATGTTGGTTTTTGATGTTCAAACTCTTGGTTATCAGGCAAACATTATATTCGATATAATTGTTACGCTATTATTGTCAACAATGAAAAATATATTTTTAAGTTCAGCCCAACCAGCAACTCCATGTACTTTTTATTCATGCAGGAGTCGTTTCAAAGTCATCCAAATTACGGCACATAAAATAAGTCCGTACCTTCCTATAGCAATACCTAATCATCAATGTTTCAGACGATAAAACATTAAAAATTTTAGAATATCTACACCATAGATATATTAGATTCATTTTTAGAACTGACAAAGATCCAATAATCGAATCGCAAACGTATAAAAATATATAAGTACTAAATACAGCAAAACTAACTCATATCAATGAACATTTGCTTCCGAGATAAATGTTTAACAGAGAGACACATCACTTCAAAATGATTATCTTCCAGAGTTTGTCAAAGCACAATTTCAACTACTTGACTTTGTATCTAAGAATCATAAGGAAACTACCAACCCATACGAATGCACTCTGAATACTATTTGTAACAGGGTTATATGAGAAATGCCTTGGAAAATTTCAAATTCAGCACATACAATAGTATCCCTCGATTGTCACGTCTTGCCGACAAATAAAAAATTTGATACTGAATAAGGAATATGTGAAACAAGTTGTGTGTGTGTGTGGCAAATTTTATATCGTTAGAGATACCAAGTATCGAATTAAAGAACGCAATGATTACGTAACTAACGGAAATACTTCAAAGTCAGCATGTTGTACATCCGACAACACTGCCAGTACCACCGCCTACGAGGGAAGACGCTCCGTTGGGGGTCGCAGGGAACAAGGGATGAGAGGTTAACGGTCACAGGGTGTGGCACTTGCCTTGAGCCTCTCGACACGAAAGAGACAATTTATCGTTTACATATACACACATAGATCTATACTGTTACTTATATAGTTCGACAATAAATCCGTTAAATCAATCAAAACAGTTTGCTATAGTGACATGACGAGCTATACGCAACACAGCACTTACTGAACATATTTAGGAAACAAAACACACAGTGAAAGGTATAACATCTACGACAACAATTCATTTCACATATATACTGCATATCAATAGTGAAATATTAGGTAGTTGGTATAATTAGAGCTTTAGATTGGGGAATAGAAACCAGATTATATGTAACCACTTTGAGGACTTAATCTAATGGAACATGACTTTATTGTAATGGTTATGAATTTCCAATCTCAATGATGATGAAGTTATTTAAAGTGAGAGAATATATTCATATAGTAGTAGTATAAGGGGTTATCCAACCCTTGTTACCTGGGTTTCTACAAAAATAATTTATTTTTACGTATGATCAATAAAAATGTGCAATTATATTAAATGACTTAGTATTACATTTTATGTTTGAGCTCCTTAAAGTATCTATCTTCTTTTTAGTAGGCTCCCAAAACTATAAATAATTTCTCTTAGAGTTCGTTGAGTTTCCAGAAAGACTATTCTTTTGGTAGAAAACTTATGTCCAATTAACGTATAAATATCGTCCTACATGACCTTTGTTTAGATATTCAGATACTCCGAAACCCAAACAGGCGTTTACGCCTATTTTCGAATAACTTTAGTGACGTTGTGGCAGTTCCGCCAGCGCCTTCAAAGTAGCTTTTTTCTATGATCATTTATTGTTTCAATTACTGACAAGTTAGAGTACGATGCTTCAGAGAAATAGATGAGTCTCAGAAATCACATTACTTGTAAATATTTAGTCCTTCGCCTTCCCTGATGGGCGTCAAAACTTATGTATGATAAAGCAAAAATATCTTAAAATTATTTCCCATATTAAATATCAAGCCCATGCCAGCTACAGCTGGTCATCAGGCACACATGCGGAACAAACATGGCGTGGTGGTTTCCATTCAGCTGAGCAAATTATGAATATTCATCCCTTCTAATTTAATCAAAATGTCCGGGAAATCCTCACCCCTATCCGTCTTTGTTCCTCTCACAGATACCGCAACAGTATATATATAACTCCATACCTCCTTCCGAATAAATAATTCAAAAGAATAATGGTTTGATCTGATAAATCAAGGACAGTAGTAAGACCTTTTATTGGTAGCGTAGGGACCTTTTTAAAGTATATTCACTAGGTAAATATAATATCGGACACAGTGCCACGTATTGCCCTGGCTGGTAATAATGGTAATATTACTCATATTTTCACGAGTTTCAAAAGGGCTAACGAGAGCAATCAAAGGACTCTTAACAAACATCTTGTGAGCCGAGCTGAGCATTAGGCACCGCCTTCAAAAAAGTAGTTTGGAGTAGTACTATTCACAGTACTTAGGCCAGCTATAGTTTTTGACCTAGGACAAATATTGTTCTTCAACATGAGCTGCAATATGGGCATTTCACGTATAAGAATTCATTCATGTTTTGCAACGTTGCGGTCAACGTAGCGTGGCATTTCTATGACACAGGACATGCCGGATTATGCGACGTATTCACTAGGACACATAAACCGTAATGTGAGATATTTATGAAGTGAGCTCCTTGTTCTACCACGTTACGGTAAATATAGCGTGCGATTGCTGGCTGATGCGGAACATGTTTATACAGTTATGGCACGTATGTGTAATGTGTGCTCGCTCGTCGCTGAGCAACGTTACGGTCAACATAACGAAGCATTTCTAAATGACTCAAAATATGTTGGAGTATGCCATGTACTTACGTCCTAATAATTATCTCTTATTCACGTTGCCTGATAAATGCCTGCTTCCAAAAATAAGATCAAACATGGAATCTGAATGACGTATACAGCATTGCATGTTGTTGTGCAATTTAACACTTCACATAGCGTTGCATTTTTAGAGAAACAGCGATATATGCCATGGACTTAGGAACACATGTTTATCAAATTGAGTCTCAATGTGGAATAAGTCAAACGTGCGCAACGTTACTTATTATTGTGCAAAGCTGCACTCAGTATTGAGTGACATTTGTATGCGACGATAAAGAGGAAAGTTAATGTTCCTCAAAGTAAGCTGCAACAATTTAGAATGCCTATCACTGATGCAACGTTATTCATTGTTGTGCAACATGGCACTCAACATGGCGTGACGATATACTGCGTACTGACCTAGGGACATTACATGTTAACGAAGACTAAAGTCATTCAACGTTCTTCTCTTTGCTCGTATATCGACAATTTTTTGGAAGCGACAACTTTCCCTGATAGGATAGCTGTGCTAAGCTACTCAACATGCGAGAAAGCTTCGTTCTACCCACAGCTGATCCCGTTATACCAATACCAATGTTCAGAAAATTTCTTCAACGATGTTGTTATTACTGAACAATTTGTTGACAGAAGTGCTAACAAATAGATCTAAAGAGTATAAAATTTTCTGAGGCCTTCACATTTCCAAGATTGGGCAATATTCCAAACTGGAGTTTTTGAGTCCCCTCATTTGTTAAGTAATGGTTTTTCAATAATTGCACTACAACAAATTATTTTGACCATGTAATTATGACAGGGAATGGAGGTTGAAGGTGCGGAGAATAAAAAAACATCATTTTAATCAGGAAAATTTGCTAGCATACTTTGTTTAAGCTGTGAAACTCAACGGGTTATTTATTTATTTATAAAGATTTGGGACATCAACAAAAATAATATCCAAAAACGAATTCCACCCAGTGGTTGTTCTTACTAAGTTACAAGTACTTTTCTCTATATGTATAACAAAACAATAATAATAAAACAGTACTAATGCTATATAATATTAAATTGAAAAAATTATAATTTTGAAAGTGGAAGTTAGTGTAACCGACATAGATATCTATGATATGTTAAAGAACTTGATTCAAGATTATAATTTTTATAACATTCTTTTTTTAATTATTTGTTTGAATGTTAGCAACTGATTGGTGAAAATTTCGGCATACTTGCCTTGCCGTAGGTATTTAAATTTTGTTGCATCTTGTTCAAAGGGTAATTCAAACCGATATTTGTTCTGCAAAAAGGAATATTAAAATAATAACATTATCTCGGATTCGCCCTTATCGGTACATCTATGCTAACTTTCGAAAGTAAGTACGCACAGTCAATGTTGTTATTCTGGATTTTCTGTAGATACTGATATTACCTGTCTCTTTGACAGAGGTAGGATCTTGAAATGTTCCATCACACGAGCATATTCATGATTGCTATTTGCTTTATCCGCCTTATAAAAAAGATACTTCAGGGAATTATGTTGGATGGATTCGATCCTTCTAATCTTTATATCATGTTGTCAGCTCCGAATAGTGGATGCAAAGGAGGGGTTGCTGTGAATGAAAGCAAAATAAAGAGATAAAGTAGCTAGAAAACCTCCGAGTTAACCCAAGCATTCTGTTTGAGTTTGATTATTTTGTCTATGTGACAATTCCAGGATCACGGATTTCGCTAACGTGTGTGTGTCCCAGAAAATGTTTCCTCTTGGTTAAGGTAACCGAATGACATTTTTAATATTGAATGGCAAATCGTTTCTACTGCAAGAATAGTTGAGTCTATTGAGATCAGACTGTGGGTCCGTACAAGCCTCTGGGTTTTCAACTACATGGTATATTTTTAAGTCGTCTGCATAAAGGAGAAACTGATAGTGACTGAAACATGCTTTCATATCGTTGATGTATATCATAAAAAAACAGAGACCTAGGTGACTACCTTGGAGAACCCCCGAATACGGAGTAATGAGACGCGACTTATTACCATTCATTATATTACCAAAAAATTATGCAACTGCAACTAAATATAAGGAAACCCAGTCCCTTGAAATTAGTTGCTTAGGTTATGTAATCGAGATATTTTTGGGCATTGCAAAAAACTATTTATAAAATTCGCGCAATTGGTAAATGGATTAAGATTGATATGTATGTGGTATATAGTTAAAATTACAACCAGCCACTGCGCGAAAAACAGCCTGACGCAGCTTTTTCTGATACAGACACCCAACTGTTACGCCCATGATTACCAACAGAGCAAGGAAAAATCTTAGGTTCAAAGCTGCATGTACACCCAATGAAATGTTTCACGGCAATTAAACATTAAAATTGTTTGAGCTGTCTATCTAAATATTGAAGATTGGTGAAAGAGGGTAGCTTAGCAAATACAGGTGGACCACGGTCGGTTGGCCTGAATGAAATATGAATTTTTGAAGAAACCGATTTAAAATTGACCTTGACGTCCGTATTGTTTGCAAATGCAGCCGGAGCGAGCCTACCAGGTAAAACGCCTGCTGTTTGTTTTGTTTCAACTTCATGTAAGCATGAAAAATTTACCCTGCTAAGGCACTTCCATAATTTCAGTTCAGACTGCGTCTGTGTTTTGGCATTATATACTGTATACATCACCGGTACCTAATGTGATATCTGTGATTTTGGTTGAAGGTATTGGGATCTTACACGGCTCTAGTTCCACTTTAAAGCTTTTAAGATAAATATTGTGTATTTATATATATAGTTGCACAAATAAAACTTTCTTTCTCAGTGACTCGTTTTACTTTATATTTAAATCGTCGTACTGTCAGACTAGACTGTTTACAAATGCTACCCAGTCTGATTAAGAACTAGCTAACTAGGTCCTATCATGGATACAAAACTCGCGTTCTCAGATCTAGCATTCTATATATCCTGTCTATCTGTTATTTTATTATTATTTATTTATTGAAGACTGTATTGGCATTGCAGTTCTGGATGAAAGACCCCTAGAAATCTTTAGGCATTGCCGTGAAAACGTGTGTAAGATATTTCATGTCATAAAATACATTATTTCTATATGCTAACTTACTCTTGAAATATGTTATGTTGTATGTGTAACGCACTGTATTAAAAGAATGAAATAATATAAGGAATAGAATATTTTAAAGAATGAAATATCGTTAGGACAGTTCAACTGCAGTAGTCAAGGTTTTGCATGACAGAACCTAGTTAGCTAATAGACTAGTAGCCTTTGTGAATAGTCGAATCTGACAGTCCGATGACCATGTAGATTACAGATGCTCTTTCTTGGTGAAACCCTTCCATCATGCAGATAAAAAGATCTGACAGTCCGACGATGATTTAAATATAAATCGATCTGAAAGATCAAAAGTTTTATTTGTGAAACTGTGTGTTAATTACCCAATCTTGTTATATGCAGTCCGATGATGTCATAAATATACCTAAATCAAAACACGTCACAAAATAGGAGACATTTGTTTGTGAAACATTTCGTAAACACATTATTTTTACATGAATGATCCAATGCAGTCAATAGTCCTGTCACCTTGGATTATTACCAACGGCGGCGATTGATGACAATTACTACATCTATCTAAAATGGCTGCCATATTTGCAGTCATGTCCTTCCTGAATGATTTTATGATTGTAAGGTCATTAACGACAGAAACTAATGGCTAACATAGTTACGTACATACTCTCTACTGTTATAAAAGTGCCCTTCCATAAACTGACATATTTCATCTATTACAGAGTCAGATCAAATTCGAACATCCTTTACGTCGAAGTAAATCTATGGGCATCAGGCATATCAGCAGTTTCTAATCGTGTAGTCTCTGGCTGTATCGATCTCTATTCAGATTGTTCATTGCCCGGAGGAAATCAGATTGATTATTGATATGACATTTGTGCGGGCTAGAAATGACAAGTATATTCTATTACTGGTTCTCATTTTTCTGGTTTATCATTCATGGAAGCTTAAACTGCCGATTAACAAAGCAATAGCTTTTTTAGCTGAATATAATAACAAATAGTGACGCTTGATGCAATGTGGAGGAGTGGGCTCCCTTCTAGATAAAACCTGCCTTTTATTATCAGAAAACCACCATTTTTAGTATGCATGAGATCTCTCGTCAGAATAACGTCAAGTAATTCACCGGATTTTCATAAACACGAGCCTGAAAGATCTATTTTCTAGGACTTATGCGAAAGCTATGTAATGCAGCTCTTTCGTACGTGTAGATTCCATATTAAGGTGATTATTCACCCAGTTAGATTAGCATCCAAAGTCTAGAACACTGTTGACAGGAGGCATCGTGTTACTGAGACGTATCGTTAAACTTTAATAGACTTCAAAGTCAATTAGTAAAATAGCAGCGCAACAGGAATATAAGCCCCCGAATTCCTCTCAAATCGCATTTCCTGTTCTGTCATAAATCATTACCACGTCTCTTCTAGATAATCATCGTCGTTCCACCCTAAAACCATCTGTGAATTCAAACAATGCTATCGATATCCTCGAAAGTTTCACAACTTCCAACGACCAGTTAAAGTGAATTAGAGATGGCCTTTGGTTATATTCATCAAGATTTGATGTCAACGGGCATTGAAACTGGAGTTGCAGCTATCAAGCTACAGGCTACTAAATGGACAATTTGAAAAGTAGCTGCAACAAGGTCTTAAGTCATTGTAACAGGTTTGGAACAGTGCGCTTGAATTATCGTTTATTTTTTTGTCGCATATACAGTATATCTAAATTAAAACAATGATTCCCACCTCAAACTGTTGGTATAAATAGGTAGTTGTTAAAGATATTGAAATGAAATAAAATATTTACCTAAAGTTAAGTTAAGTAGCCCTTACCTGATTTTATATTTGTGTCCTTTTAAGGGCTTCCAAGCCCTGTTCTTTGTACTAAAGCCTGATTTATTTGAATAACCGTTCCAGTCAAACATTTCCAGGATTGTGTCTTCGAAACAAATATTTACTTACATCAACCCTTCGAACCACAAACTTCGGTTTCCAATACTTCAATTTCGATTCCATCAATCCTGTTTATAGGATATACATCAGGGCAATACTTTTTCTCTCCCCTTTTATTTCAAAACATCATTCAGCCTAAATTTGTGTTGAGGGACACAAAAAAGTTTCCGTCGTTCTTGCGGTTTCGATTTCCATTTATTTTGCGTCTCGTATTTTTTATTCGGCCGTTACTTTGTTGCAAGTATTAGGTACCAGTATCGTACGAAATTTGTTCTACTGGAGAACCTGTGTTTGAAACTTGTAGACAAGGTGGATTTTTCAAAAGTTTGATTTCGGTCTTCCATTGTCTATAAAATTTCGAGTATCACGTCGTTTCGATTGATATGCTGTCTTCAATCGTCTTCAGGTGATCAGAAAATATATTCCTCGGAACAGCTGCTGCTACTATACAAGAAAGTTCTACAGTTGAGCTTCAAGCTCGAAACTTCCTGCATGATGTCCAACGTTATTGGGCTTAGCTCAATGGTTGTTGGTTGTGGACCGATGATTATTTGTGGTGTTCGATGGATATACTTCCGACGTATTCACAATCAATGCCGATCTTTCTCAATGGTCTGTAATTTCTCCAATGTTGCCAGCCACTGGAATGGAGGAACGTCAAATACTTAATTTATCTTTCATCAAGATTCTGGCGGGTTGCATCAACAATAACACTGTCATGGCACGAACACGTTACCGGCTTTGCTGGTCGGCGTTCAGAAAGCTTGAGTCTCCTTCTGATTCAGAAAATTCACCGGATCAGTTACTTCTAATCTAAAAGTCTATGTATATATATGCGATTCAATTGCTCTCTCATATATTCTATTTTTATCATTGAATTCCTGCTACTACGTCCTAGTAATTTGTTACACAAGGCCTTCCATCCTTGATTTAGATTTCGCTGTCCTGATGTAGTCCAATAAGTCCTAAGCACGTGTCGTTAGCTATCGACATTTCTTAATTTGCGTGCTATTGTCCCGATCTTGTTGCTCATTTTTTTCTTCAAATTTCATACATTATTATTTTCATTTGATTGATTGATTGGTACTCGTATTGGAACTCTCTCCGTAGCGATGCTGGACTGTACTTTGTTTTGAAACCAGCATGCGTCCAGTAGATACAAATGTGTGAAGCCACATCAAGTCGGTGGGAAGTACCTGTTAAAATTAAAAAAAAGTATATTTTTGGGAGTCTCACTATAAAAATTGTGTATTGTACGCTCTCAACTTGAGTTATGACATTTTGGAACATAATTTAATAATTAAATTAAATATATTCAGCAAATATCAATCCCTCTTTATGACAATTTGTCTTGCCAGTTTTATTCATGTCTATGCCAAATGATTAACACTTTCTTAGTAGTATGAATAACTCATCATAGTGAAAATTAAATTATCGCCTGAATAATGAATTTCCAACGAGTAACTGTCCACTAGGTTGGAGTCTTGAAAATCATTGATTCAACCAGCTTTATCATTATGAGCGGTGTACTTAAAAATACATCTACATCCAGTAAGTAGCATGTAAATTTTGTCGTGGAGTTATAATGGAATAGTATAATGAGAATACAATAAAAATACACCGTCCAATAGTGGGCAATGGTGGAAACAAAGATTAGAACTGAGTCAAATGCAAATTCGCTTATTTGCAATGTTTCCGGTGGTTCTCTGCTGGAGCAAGATTTTTTCTATTAAGATTTGGAATTATCGATATGGTCAATCCTTACAATATTCATCATGCCTATGGTGATGAGTGATGTAAGCAAAATTGTTGAATTTACGTGTTCATATTTTTATTTGTTTAAATTTAGTCAGGCATATTTGCATTCTCTCAAACTCTTTATACTTAACCAGAAACTGAATGAATACTTGAGAAACATAGAAGAAATGCAGTTACTCTACTAGTTTTAGTGTAGTACGCAACATCCGGAATAGTGTAACTTTGGCCACGCCCTAAAAATTACCTCTAATTGAGAAATGCTGTCGATCTCAATAATTCTTTCGCCTATGAAATGGGTAATTATGAAGTTGGACACTACAGTAGCTTAGGTTACATGCGAAAATCAATTCAAACTAAATCGATCGTCTCCAGAAAATATTTTTCGAAGGACCTCAGTATAAGCAATGACCCAGGACTCATAAAGAGAAAAGTCTATAAAAGCTTTGAAGATCTTAGGTAATGCATAGGTTATTGTTTCACCGATTCAAATAAAAAAAACTTATTAGAAAGGGTGCTTTGAACGGGTTACAGGGTCTCATCTAGTTTCGCGATTATCAAAAGAAAAACGAATGAAATGAAAGATTTTAATATATCCTGTACAGCTGACAAAGTCATTGTCAATGTCACGATATTATATAAAATGTTTTTTTCATTACATATGTTTTCTTTTCCTCAATTCTCCTTTCAATAAAAGTGAAACTAGATACTTCGCTGTAATCGCAAGGAAACGGTCTTTGCAACAGGTGGGTCAAAAGCACACCTTTTTATTTGGAGAGAAAGGTAGGAGTCAGTTTTCTCCCCTATATGAAAGTAAATACACCTTTAAAGAAATGTGTCAAACTTCAATCAAAAATCGACCTGGGACTTGGCATGTAAAATTTTTTCTAGTTAATGTTCCACACTATGTGTTTCGATGAGTATCAGATTCTATCTCTTGTTAAAGTTGATTACTGGGCCTGATGTTAACACTTTACAAGACCACTAAATTTTCTCGTACCTCCAGGGCTTTAAGACTAATTGTAACAAAACTATATCAGAAATCGTTTATTAAATATAAATGTTCCTCCAGTTCACCAATGAAGATGTCATAATTGTCACAGTGATCGAAATTAAAAATTTCACCACACATGCGCAAATCCTATGAGCTATTTATAGTGATATCGAATTATTAGTGCAAAAAATCTAAACATGTTTTTTCGTTTTCAATATTTGTTGGTAAACAGTTTTCTATAAATCATCTTGAAATCATGTCACACTGCCAAGCCATCTACACCGAATTTCACTACTGGCATCGCTAACGAAATACCATGGCACACTAGAGTGAGAACGTACACACCCAGAAATATAAGAATGAATCCGAAGCAAATACGCGTGAATTCGGATGCAGCGAAAACTGTAACAGTTCGCAAAAGAACGAAACAAACTAACAAGCACCGCCTGCACATACACAGCTGAAATAAACACCGTTGCATCTCTAGGTCCATCTTTCTCATGCACTTATGACACTCCTATAAATCTAGCAGATATTTCGTCTAGGATTTACCCCCTGCTATCATTTATCTTGCTACTTTCGCGTTTCCGCCTCCAGCTTTGTTACAGTGCCGGTCAAGTGGAGGTTTCATAGGGTATTAAGGGGTATTAAGTTTTAGGTGGAACTACAGATTTTAAGTGAAAGTAACTGATCCTAATCAAAATATCTGAGTCATCGCGATTTATCCAACCAATAAAAATTAAAATACAAGTAAAGGTATACAGAGAACTTTACTAATATTTTGGCTACCTATCAAATCAATTTTTTAATTAAATTGACAATGACATTTATATTAACTGTTCCTAGGATTATGGGCAACATAAAACCTAATAATACAGAGTAATGCATTTGCATTGTTGATGGATTGCTGCTTGCTGTGCTTCAACGAACTGTCGTAAATATCCAATACAATATTCAGCTTCATACATAGTCGTTACAGAGCGCGGATGATATGTTAGGCGACTGACCAGCTACCCAGTTGGTTCAGTTGGTCAGAGCGCCCGACATGAAGTCGGAAGATGCGGGTTCGAAACCTGCACTGGGTCTTCTTTTCGGATTTATAAATGCGAATTTATGTATCAAAAACTCCATCTTATTGTGTATCACGATTACCTCTGCATAGTGAGAGATTATGGCTGTTCGACACAAGAGGTCTGCTGTCAGTAATCGCGGTAGGAGATGTGTACCAACCCAAACACTGGCGCTGCGGCACCTCGAGATACGAACGACGCGCGTAGTTTGAAATTCGGAAGGATGGCTTTGTGGGGGATTCTGCCTAACATATCATCCGCGCTCTGTAACGACTGACCAGCTACCCAGTTGGTTCAGTTGGTCAGAGCGCGCCCGACATGAAATCAGGAGATGCGGGTTCGAATCCTGCACTGGGTCTTCTTTTCGGATTTCTAAATGCGAATTTATGTATCAAAAACTCCATCTTGCGGAGAAAAGCAAGTTGTGTATCATGTACTCTACTTCTTCGCCTTTTATAATTATAGATTGTATATTTTTGAATGATCCATTCCATTTTGTGTTTCTAGCACCCCATACAAATTCTTAGCAGTAATTAATTAATATGTACGGCAATTTAGATATCAAACGGAATTTGCATTGAACATAAATTCCATAGATCGCAATTGACAACACCCATCTTTGCGGAGGGTTGAGACCTAGTCCGTTTCTGTATTGGTTGTAAAGACTGAACTGAGTCATTATTCGCTCCCGCTCCAGCAAAAAGTATTTATACAGTGGGTAGGGCATTTGTCACCTGTTATCTTGAAATAAGGCAATTAAGATAAGAGGGATGAGCGTCTTACGGTCACGTAAGGGTGACAGAACAGATAACGGCCTGCTCTGATGAAACGTCTTAGAACTTCACTGGAAACTGATAACGTGACTTCGTCTGCTGATGTACGTATGGATCGTTTATTTCCAAGTCCCTTCTACCTGCAGTTCTATATAATTTTGACATTTCTGTAGCTGATAATGTACCTTATACATAACCGATGAGCTTTCTTATTCCCATAGTTCATTTTGCTAATTCTGATAAATTATTAAAATGAATTGATGAGATAATTGAGTCACTCAGATTCACCCAGCAGCACCCACTTTGTATTTGCGTTCAAAAATATTATTTTGTGATATATGGAGATTAGCTAGAATTAGAATTTTATAAGGTGCTCACGTAAACTGATGTAAATAAAAGGATATACTTATTGTCCATTTTTTATTATCTTTTGATCAAGGCTGTTTTTGAGCAAGACATAAGTAAAATGTAACAGCAAGTAGTATACCTTTGAGTGACGTAATTTAAAACTAAAATGCTGGATGACTCATTCTTGTATGATGTCCTAATTTAGGGTTTTTGTTTTGATAGAATATATATTTTGTATGTGGTCGTAATATTAATCTGGGTTGCTATGTAACGTAAAAAACACAAACACTCGTATTTATGGACTTAGATTTCCGTTTGCTTTAAATACCCGTTTATCCAATATTATGAAAGATCTAAGTTGAATCAATTTTAAAACCATACAATTGAGAAAAGCGTATCATCACGATTACATACCTTCCTCGCCTATGGTCTTGGAGAGTAAAAGTGTTACTGAAAAAGGTATTTCGATGCTTCCTGCATTTTCTTCTTGAAACACGCTCAAGCATCGTATGGCAGCTCGAACAGGAGAGTATTCATTGATGATTGAATTTTTCTTCCGTAAACAAATTTTCTATTCACGCTGATCGAGAAACCAGTATTGCTCTGTTGGTATTTTCCACCCTTTGCTACGATATTGCACCCCCCAATAAAGTGAACTTGCAAACAATAGAAAAGTAAAATATTATTCTTTAATCCCCGCTTAGTGATTTTCGTTAAGTCCAATTTCCATTTTTTCTTTTCATATGCTATAATACCACATCAGCGTCGACGCAACATTTGGGTGTCGCAAAGGCATTTCAACAATCAAGCACAATTGTCTCAAAAGAAAGTGATAGTGATAATAATTAAACGGAATAATAACTTCTTGTGATCATTGGAATGATAATTTAAAACAGTACAAACTATAGGGAAGAATTTTTTCAACCATTTAGACGTCATCTTTGCTTCCATTCATGCTAACAATGAATAGTTTTGAATTCAAACTATTTCACTTTCCATATACAAAATGTGTATGGGGAATATGTATATAATTTTTTTGATGTTCTATGATGATTACATCACGAAAATCCTTCAACCATTTCAATCATTTCTTGTCATCTCATAGTCTCAGCTAACGCTTGACCGATATGGGTGAAATTTTGAGTGATATGCCTTGAAACTATAAGCACACGATTCTCTAATACCCAAAAATCGGGGAATAGAGAGCCCACTTATTAGCTGAAAGGAATTAAAGAATCTTTATACTTCGTTTTCCTAAGTTTCTCAGGTTACTGATAATTTTTCGCCTCGTCTTTGGCATGATAAAAAAGTGTCCAGGGTATTTTTTTATTTGAAAATTAGATTTTGTATATATAAACATTATATATAGTATCTTATAATTTTAGACCATAAAAGAAAAAAATGTTCAAGATTTTAATAAATTTACTGCTCCATTTTCAGAAGATTATCAGGGATCGGAATACGATATATATTAACAGAATTATAGCAAATAATATTTGAGGCCACCATACATCGAAACACTAAATTTTTAGATTTTACTCAATTCAGGTCAAAAAATTCATTACTATTAAATCACAATCGCGATCGCCCACTATGAAAAAATGATTTGATAATATTATTATTTGTAATTACTGCTTCGTTATTATATTTTTTAAAAGATAACCTCTACGAATACTAAACAGTTTAACACTCGCCGAACCACTTTTATTGAACCTGACTTTGTCTTGCTAACTATGTTAAAACTAGGTTTAATCTTCCCCTGAAGATGCTAACATGGTTAGCGAAACACGTGTCGTGTCGGGTTTAATAGAAGTGGTTTGACGAGTGTGGAAATCCTTTGTAATGTCGGTCACATCAACTAGATTTGTATTGCTTTCCTCTCAGCGAGTGTTGAAGCCTCAGGGACTGCTTAAAAACGCATCTCCACTCATTCTTGTAGAGTAGTCGTCATTGTTTCTGTGTATAGAAAACGAACCTACAGCTTTTGTGATGCCGGGTTGTGTTAGGAATTGCTTTTGTTGACATTAATCTCTAGAAGCTCAACATATTAGGTTACTCGGATATTCCTCAATCTACATTGTTCCTACACCCGCAAGTAACTCTCACAGTAGTTGTCTCAACGCGGCGTTATACTGAGTTTGTGGAGTCAGTTAAACAATGTTTACGATGCCTCATTTCTCTGGAGAGGATTTTACTGCCGACGATGTATTCTCTCTCGGGGTGGTCATCGGCGAGGCTACAGATTGAATGCTATTTCCAACAGTTCATTTATGTAAAAAAAAGAAAGGCTCCTGACGTTGATGGTAATACCTCGCAGCCATAATCTCCATCCACCACCACTTCAAATAAGTATTCATCACTGAAGGGAAGATGAAACCATTATCACACAGCTGTCATCAGTACAGACATGATGGTCGCCCAGAGGCAGCAAGCTTGTACCCAATTTCCTTGTCAGGGTGTCTGAGTCTACCGTACTGTGAACTGAACTGTTTTGTTCGTTTTGATCTGTAGATCATCTTCCCATAGCTTTTTGATTTCTTTGATGAGCTATATCAAATAACGCGGAGGATTAAAGCTCTCTCCTGTAGCTCCTTAATCTGTAACGCCACTGCGAGTTCCCCCTGTATTTTACAGAGAACCGCCATGCAGCAGCGTATATCAATTTCCGTCAGCCGTGGCACGACCGAACTCACAACAACAACGATCGCGTGATGTAATAATAAACTTTTTCCAGACTTGATAAAGTTGTTAGCAGTAAATTGAAGGCATTTTTTACGGAGTCCATTAAGCCGTAGACGAAGTAGGAGGTGGCGATTTGAATTTCTTCGCGAGTTCTGTTGTGCTTTTTGGGGAAATTTCTCAGCGCCGGCAATGAAAGCAGCTCGAGAAGTTTGCGGAATAAGAAGGGAAACTATTGCTGTGAAAGAATAAGCAATTGTGGTAATGGTTTCCAAGTTGCCGACGACGAATTGAATATCTTTCGCGCTTGTTTTCTGACAGATTTAATCTACAGGCGGCTCTTTAATTGGTTTCATGATTCAATCCTATTTTATGGTTATTTTCGTAAGAGTTTTTCATTTAATCAAGTCTTTGAACCGCTATAAATCTTCTTGATTTTCATAGTACGTAAATTCTACGAATATTAAAATCGTTTAATAGTCTATTGGGACAAACTATTAATTTATATTTGGGACTGACTTTTGTTGTTTGGAATTCGCAGTAACTATAAGATTTTTCATTTTGATGCCTTTTTATAGTAAGCCTTTTTGATTTCCTGCTTATCTTTACTTCCCCTACAGTAAAGTATTGTATTCATGAATTTTCTTAATTAATTTGAGTTACTGTTTTTTCAGTGTTTTATGATCACGAACACCGATTTAATTGTTCTGTGGTTCTGTCTGTCTGTTGGCATTTTTGTCACCACGTAACTACTGTAACAATTTTACTGGAATTTGAAGAGGGGCGAAAACTATGTTTTGCCGCTTCTTTTCTAAACGTAATGTACAGACGGGGGAATATTGCCCAAAAAACAACATTTCAGAACCTCATGTTTTTGTTTTGAGCTTCTATTCCTTTAAAGGCGTAGGGAACAAGAACGTTTTTGGATGATCAAATATTTTGATAAGTATTCAAAAGTCATTTTTACAACAACAACAAGTTCCTGATCAATTTAGGGCGTATGCGATTTATTACAGACAATGATCTCCTAGCTGGCAGAAGATGGTATCGCTATTTGCTATAAAAAAACATTAATACGTGGAAAGTAGTTCATCTCCCAGACTATTCCTTTTTCTCGTTTCCTCACAAAGCATGCAGCTCAACTACGAATTAAATTTTGTTGACGACGCTATTTCATTGTATTTTCTATCAAACTTCCTACTCGGAGGATAACAGAATCTAAATTAGGGTATAACCTTCCAAACGGTTAGGTGTCTGTTTTCTTCCTATCAGGTGATCGATCTTTTCTGTAAACGCTCCGCAAGATCTGAGGGGTGGATCAGGACAAAGCGAATGGCAAAAGGTAGCGACCTTTATATCTATGGTGTCAACAGTAGTCGGCATAATAAGACAAATTTGGGTGCTAGTCCGCTTGGTGGATGGACGAATATTTTATGCAACGTCGTAGTATCCGCATATCCACTAAAATGGAACATTCACAATTATGAAGTTTTTCAGTTAGGATTTCAGAGATGTACTTGTAGAATTTATTTTTTATCTAAAATGTTCGCGATTACTACTCGTCATTCCCTCATATCTGGGAGTAAAAATGGAAGAAACATTATCATTGGGGAATAATTTAAGTGTTTGACTTTCAATCATTTAGGGTATACAATTACAGTATTACATGTAGTTATTATGTTTATACAATTTAAGAATGATTATAACATTAATCGTTTCTCGTGAAAAGTTATGATATTACATGTAGTACAATAACTACCCCTTTACGTTCACCCTATATAGCTTTATTCATCGTTTTGAACGAACAGCATTTAGTCAGCAGTTTAGTTATTCCGTTATTAGTTTAATTGTTACAAAACCATATATATCTATCATATGATGTTTAATAGATTACTCGCTAGTCATCATATCAGGCGCTATACAAAAGATTGATTATTGAAGACCTAATTATATCAAGGAATTTGTTTATTATTTTTATTGTTTTAGAAAATAACTCTTAGTACGGTTGCATACTGACACCTGTTACAGTAGAAGTATCGTTCGATTCACCGCTATACGGTCTAGTTTTTTTTTACATTGATAAACATTTTCACTTTAGACTGAGTATAATGCATGAAGGAGAAATTGGATCTATAAATTATAATCATATCATAAAGCTTTATTTATTATAAGTCGTTGATGAAGAGAAATAATTCCCCGTAATACGTAACATGAATTTTGGTGCATTTCGAGGAATTAATGGAATTAATAAGGATGTGTTCGAAGGTATTCTAGGTAAATAATGGTAAATTTTCTCAAACTTGACGAATTATTGGGTATTGCTTCGCATTATGAAGAATTTTGGGTAAATATTTCCTTTTAGTGTACTAATCATTGTTCACCACTCGGATGCATATAGCCCCTCTTCTCATAGCGATTTGTTGTATTTTCGGATTATAAACCATAAGTTTTAGAGAATTTGCTATTTTATGGTCTACTTGGCAATTGGGTTCCTTATACTGTGTGTTAAATTGTAAATTGTGTACTACTGTATCTTCCAGACCTATTTCAACAATATATTCGTAATACATCAAACTGCGAAAATTGTTTAATTTGGCAGTGTTATAAACCATAGAGTAAAGGTGTTCCCGTTTGCTATGGAAATTTTTAATTAGATGAAGGTGAATAACGCCCGAAAACGTTTCGTTCAATACGAATATATTGAAGCACACCTTGCACATTTCAAAATCGTTTTCAATTTGGCCTAGGGAAAATTAGCGAGAAAGCATATCGAGAAAGATATATGGCCCATTATCAGAGCGTTTCTGCGCAGCGAAACTCTTTGCGCTTTCGTTTTTCCTTCGCTGTCGACGTATAATGATAAATTATGGCATACCTTCCAGCACGGGGCCGCCGCTGAGGGTTTGTCTATTTCTTTGGAGAGTTCGGAAACTGCTAAATTGTTTGCAATACGTAGGTAGCTGTTCAAAGAACCATCATACAAACCGGAGTGTTTCAGAGATTCAGGGCAATTTTTTCCATAATTGATGTCTTAAGGGGCAAATTAACCAGATAGACATGAAAATTTGGGAGAAGAGATCCTACATAGAGAGGCATGACGCAATCAGAACGAATTTAATTCGATGATCAAAATGAATTATATTTTATGTGGATCTTACGTATATGTTAGATTTCTCCGATTGAAAGAGCAGTAATTTTATAGTTTGTACTAAAGCTCCCTTTTCTGTATACACAGCTAACCCATTCGTCTAGTCTTCACACACGCCATAACGCACAACGGAGATACATTCACTTTAATGACCAAAGGATTGCTAGACCGACCGGTGGCGCGGCGTGTTCAGGAGTTCGGTCTGCGCTGGACACAGAACCATTCATGATTCATAATTGGCATAAACGACAACGTACCTTACAGAAGACCGTGATCTGGTAGCCTAGCGGCTACGGTGCGGCCTCAGATAGGAATACACGGATTCGATTTTCCATTTCACACGCTTAGTATCTTCGAAATAAAACAAGATATTGGTTCTAAGGGTAACAAGACAAAACAAATTTAGAAACAAGCAGGAAGTATGGAAATGATTACCGTTATATAAAAGTACATTAGTGGCACAGCGTAGTACTAAATCGTCAAGAAAATGTGATCGTAGCAACACCTAACTGATAACAATACTAGTAAGGCCAATACGTTTAACAAAAGTAGATTTAAAAATTAAATGTTTTTGACTAAAATACTCAAAGCCTTGTGAAATATGTACAAAGTAAGAAAATAATTTTGTAGTTGTAGTTTCTGATTATTCATATCATTTTCTACTGATCTGCAAGTAAAACCATATTTTACTGCCTAAACCTGCCTTTAGCTAAGTGAAACATATTAAAAATTAAATGTTGAAGTCACAGTGTAGCATTGATGTTTTGATTGCTCTAAGAAGAACGGTTTGTTTTGCTGCAAGATCTATTATGAAAGGCTAGAATACACATAATGTGACCCCTATCAAAATGCAGATTGTCCGTACATGTTAGTTTGTCACCGACCCATAAAAATCACCCTACTGCAAATATGGCAACTCTGCTAGGCCATCACCAACTAGAAGAATAATAATGAAAAGACGCAACTAAGGGAGGGTTTTAAGATAAAGGCTGAGACGGCAGGTTTTCAAAGCCGTTTCCGGTTCTCACTTAGCGAGTTTCATTTCCTGTAGTTTTGATTCTCCCTCGTTCCGACAGAGATTTTCCAGACCGGGGGGCGAACAAGGAGTAGAGATGGGTGTTCTCAGATAAAAGTCGATCTCAGATATTTCTTACAGATCGATGCCCATCGGAAAGCGAACATCGATGACAAAATGCAAAGCATGCGATAGCTGACCGTTTCTCCAGAAAATTTATTTTCTTATAGTGATTGAAGACACAACATTCATGTATTTTTATAACTACGAAAACATGGTCCAAATGCAATACTTACACTCGTTAGTGTCATCATTTCCTATTATGCAAAAGTTTCTCATCATTGTAGTGTCATCTGCTAAAATGAACTAGCATGAGGATTTTGCGTTAGCAAAATAGCAACGTAACCAGTGGTAAATAGGAAAGGAATTTGTTTTTGTCAAGTTAACAACCGCTTTTGCCAAAAACAATAAAGTTGGAACAGACTGAGGGTAACTCTGTGCTATAAGAACATTCTAGGAAAGTGAATTAACTTATACAGGTTGAGTTACGGTACTTGTATGATTGGTATCCAGATTGGTTGACAGCTCCATACACGTTCCTATGTGGGGAGTTTGTATGAATTTCATTTTGGATTTTCTGGATATACTTAATAATACATGTCTCTATAAGGTGAGTCAGTAGAAATAGCTGAAGAATTACAAAAATTATGTATAGGCTTATAGTACAAAATCTCTAGAATCATCCCTAATCTGTACAGAATAGCAAAAATAAAAAAAACCTAAGTGTATTTTCTGTAACTGAAGAGTTACAAGTACTTTGTGGAAATTCAAGAACTTTTGATCAACTCACAATGTAGGTCTAAAAGTTTAACAAACTATAGCTACTGGTTTACTTAGTGTATTGCTATCAAGGTATCGAAACCTATAGAATACTTTCTGAGAAACCAACGTTTTTGGAACTCACATAAACTATTGGAGAATACCGTTGTATTTCTATAGTTTGTAGATGCTCTTCCTTACATTACATCATTCAAGTAAAATACTGTGTGTTTAACACAAAGTTTCACAAACATAACTTTTTTTCAGTCACGCGTTTCGATTTATATTCAAATCATCGTCGAACTGTCAGATTTGACTGTTTACAAACGCTACCCAGATCACTGTTAACTAGCTAACTAGATCCTATCATGAAAACAAAACTAGAGTTCTCTAGTCTAGCATATTATTTATCCTGTGTAGCCATTCTTCTTAGATATTCTATTCCTTGAGCAATTCTTATGTCCTGTGCCTTATGTAATTCTTTTCATATAGGTTTATATAGGGGGCGAAAGTACGTACATCAATAGCAGGTCTGTTTCATAATTGTAATAAAATACATGATTTGAACTTCATGGAAGTATTGAAGGTCCTAAAATATATTCGAAACCCTCATTGCATTGTAACAAATAAGCAGTCTGACCTTTTGAACTAAAATCTATCGGTACACTAGTGTAAGATTTCATTTATTTGTATATATATGTTAGCTTGTTCTTTAAGTATCTTAATTCATAAAATGTATCAAAAAGAATGAAATAGCTTAAAGACTAGAACATCTCAAATCATGAAACAAGTGAAGAAGTGAGATATTTTATTATAGGAAATATTTTTTAAGATATTTTGACGGAAATTATTAAGATTTTATAGGGGGTTTCCTTTAACACTAGTGCAAATGTAGCCGTCAAAGAAAATTCCCCCTAAGAGAGACAAGAGAAAAAAGAATTTAATAGAACCATAGCTAGATAGGATAAATACTATTTTCGATTTGAGAACTGTAGTTTTCCTTGAGAACCTTCGTAAACAGTCAAATCTGACAAACTGACGATGACTAAAATATAAATCGAAATGCGTCACTGAAAAGCAGAGGTTTATATCTCAATCTGTGTTAAGCACAAAATATTTTTTTTGAATGGTAATATTCATTAAAAACAGTAGAATAACTCGATTATTCTCAAATTTTATAGGGCAACACAAAATATGATGAATAGTGAAGTTTTTTTTTTAAATTATGGCAATGACTAAAGTTTCAGGATGCTGGCAATGGTACATACAGCAGCAAGAGAAGCTTACCTAACACACATTTAAACGTTAGGCCAGCTCAAAAATATCAAATATCAGCTACCAAAAAGCTTGCACGGAATCGTATTAGATATTTATAAGGCTGTATCAGAAGTCGATGTTCGATACCCCATCCGTAATCAAGAGTATTCAGTACATGAAATCTGGGGTTTGTTTGCCCGATCTACCTTTCAGAAGCCGGTGGACTTCAAAGGGAGAGAGAACAGTAGAACGACAGGGGTGTATTTCCAGACAGGTGTTGCTTAGTAGTAGTTGCATTAAGCATATTAGAGCAGTAAATTTGACTTCGTGGCGTTATAGATGGGATTGGATTGCCCAGGCATATAGCAAAAACCAGTTGCTCGGAAAAGCTGTGAATAAAGCTCACTATTACATTGTGTACAATATATGTAAAATGATGCAACGTTCGTTAACAATGCTACTGATGACCCATGTTGACACTAATTGCTGCCCTCGTTCATAGGCAACATTAAGTTTCAGGGGTGACGATGCATCATGCTTCTTATTTTTGATTCATTAATACTCAAATTGCAGCGGTTTGTATTCAGAGATTCCCCAATAGCCTTATACTCAGTTCTAATTTGAAATATGTTCTTAATCGATTAATCAATCACATCACGAGAATTAACATGCCAACTGCAATTTATACTCGTAAAAATTTTCCGTTTACCTGAACTAACTGCTAAACTAAATTAAAGTCGGACTTACTTATCCATTACTCGTACCTACACGGATCGTCCTCAATTATTGCAAATGTGATTCTCGGAAGTGCTCACACAGTCTGATAGAACGGGAAAGCGTCAGATTTGAATGTACACACAAACACAAATGATGGATCTTGCGATATTTCGGCTGGAAGTAATCTAATATCGGCCGCTTGCAGCGTCATAATCAAATGGATGCCGTTCTGTCGGCTGCGTTGCAGGGCTTTGATTAAAGCCCAACAGAGCGGTGACCGTATAAAGAGAAAATTTCGCGACGCCGATCGCTTATGGAAATAATTGGCGCCGATAAATCCGTAATTAAATACTGTTTGATAAGCGAATAGTAGCCAGAGATTTGACCACAGATATTTTTGAGTCAATACTCATGATCCTACAGTTATTTACTTGCTTAGCCACAAGACTTAAGCAATACAACAGCTTCGCATTTAATAATAGTATAAAATGGTCACCAGATGAATTTGAATAGAGAACTGTAACGGCTGTTGCCTACATACAATGATTGTTCGATGTTGTAATCCATTAGTGAAACCTGGTCTGAAACCTTTGCTGTTCCAAGATAGTGAGGCTGACTCTTTACATCTGACAGCGCGCCCAATTTATATTCTGAGAAAGGCTTATTCAGAGACGTTCCTAAGAAGCTCAAGTGGTAGATTGTCTGTCTGGCAGCGGAAGGTGCGTGGTTCGAATCCTGCTATGAAATTTCCTCTTTCAGTATCAGGCCAGCAAAATATCGAAACTATAAACTTAGTCTTGAGCACGCACCTCCTGATCACCGGTCAGGAGCTCTAGTCAACTGAGCTAAGTAGTAACTACGTTCACTCAACCTATATCGCCAATCATATTAGGTGCACACTCCATCAGTGTTGAGGCGGTAAAGATCTCCGACCACGTTTACCAAATGATCTCTGCAACTAACAATCATTGTACTGCTATGTAGGAAAATAAATAATTTTCATGAAAATTCATGTCTCTGATTTCCGTCAGTTTGTCTGTCGATCGGACTGTCGGTTTGTCTGACTGTTGGTGTGTTTATGTGTGTTCGTTGACGTTCCTGTCACTGCGTTTTTTCGGTATCTGTTGTACCAATTTTAATTAATTTTAAAATGCAATATATTTTGTTATCATAGTCTGTAATGCCTTGACGGCTGAGTCATTAAAGTTTTTCCACTTTCTGATATTATATATTTCAGTTCCAGAATTGCTGAAATTCCATACAAATATTATATTAGCGCAAAAAATCTATCAGATTATTTGGTGGGTGTCACACTGTTCGAGCAATGAGATCTTATCCAACGTAAGAATTTTATTAAGTAAATACCTTCGAAGCTCAACATTTATTCAAGCAACGCTTAATTATTATTTTTATTTCACGCCCTGTAGTAACTGGTTGATGTCTCCGAGCCTCATTTACTCCTAAAAGGCTTAATGCATCTGCCTCTGTTGCACTTAATAGAGTTCAAAAACTTTACTGATGGAGTTTTTTCATTCTCCGTTGAGCCGTCAAAGTTTAAACGATGCACTTCTAGTTGCCGTGTCCATTAACGCTCTCTGACAGGCCGGGCATTTCTCGCCTTTGCGCACACGACGGTGTTTTCTCAATATAGTGTCATTACAAATGAGAATGCAGGATTTCCTCATCAACAAAGTTGGCATGTACATTAATCTTGCATAGCTGAAGCCAAACCGATATATATTCTAATGCATGCGTTGCTATTACTATCCTCTTGAATATTACTTGGTTCAAAATACAAAACAATAACATCAAAAATAACAGAGTAGAAACTTCTAATTTGCCCAATGAGAAATGTATGTACAAGATAGATTTGTACTTTTATATTATTCCATAATGAAAAACTAGTGAAACATGTTTAATAAGCTTGGGGATGATTTGACACTTTATCTAAACGCTTATAATATTGGTCTCTAAGTCTCATAACAAACCGGCAGACAGATGGAAAAAATCATTTGACGCTTATTCGTCATTTTAACTGCAGAAAACTCCCAAAAAGGTGTTTCAACGTGTTTACCTGAATGCGATTCAAGATATCATAACAATCGAATCGTTTTGAAAACAAAAAAGTCTTGAGATAATTGAATGCCGAGAATGTGATATTGAAGCACTCACATTCTTCACTAATTTCAAATAAAAATCCGTAAAACCGTATTACAGGTTTTAAATATTTTACTATGGCAATACGTTCTTCTGTTATGTGTGCAATGTGAGAAATAAATATTGTGGAATGTTTCATGTACGTAGCGTGTACAACAAATGGTGTATTAACTATATATGTGGCAAATAGAACGCTAGAGCTACGAACATAATACTTATTCATATTAATGCTAGGACTCATTTAGTAATTTACATTGCAATCGAGTAACCATTGTAAGTAATCACATTCGCGGTCTGACAGTGCTTTTGAATACGGCAAAATACTTCATGTAATTTCCACATTTTTGCTTTTCCCTGAATCAGAGAATAAATTGTGATATTTTAACAAAAATTGGGACCGACTCATTTCCATTGTCTATAGCTCAAATTCTCCATGTTACATTATTCAATTGACTTTTATATTGTAAATACTCGATGAAATCATCCGGATAATATTGTGTAATGTGACAATACTACAGATAAAACTATGTTTTCATGGTGCCATTCGACTTGTTATTCAATTTGTAATAGTCCAACGATGATTGGAATATCCAATCGGGAGCCGTCTCAAAACAGCCTTGTGTGAAAATTACACAATTTCATCTCTCTGTTTTCTCAGAAAATCTGCTGCCATTTCGAATTCTATTTTTAACGGAATCTGCAGCTTCTTGCATGTGATTTTGTTTGGTTCAGTAATATCAAGAAATCCGCCGTTACTACAAGTCAGCTAATGGTATTTATTTTATGAAATTGTGTTTGCTTCCGTTATAAAACGTTCATTTCTATGCAACGTTTACCTACATTCATTAGTATTAATGTAGTTACGATTTCGAGGAACTGGAAAGCATAATATAAAATGAATAAATTTCACACTGTAGTTGAAATAAGCAAACAGGGAAGAATATTCGTTTCAGCACGTTTAGATAGTTGCAAGGGTCTTCAACATGGTACAGCATTAGTTTTGTTTTTTTTTAATTTGAGAGTGGAACCAAATATAGTAGGGCGATGTTCAACCGTCTCAATGTACTTTACTTCTTTTTTGTATCCCGTTCCAAAGTCCATCCATAAGAATGCAGACGCACTGTCAAAAAGCATCAAGCCATATACCAAACAGAATCAAGGCGCTGGAGCTATCGCCAATCTTTTAATAATTGAGCTGATTTGCCATTGGAACGTTGCCCTGTCGGTGGCGAAGTTTCTAGCTATTCCGGCAAATATCTGAGAAGTTGGAGGAGGACAACGACAACACCATTACAGCCACAAGCGGACGAAATAGTGGAGTGCATGAGCAGAACCATTCCAACTACCAGAGGGACTGCGAATGTTAGTAGGTTCCATGGATACAAAATACGAATACGGACAAATTGAAAACATGCAAGGAGTTCTTTAACAAACATGTATTTGTACAGGTCTAACGATGCACTGGAAGTAGTGAAAGAGAGTTAGGGAGACAATCAATGCAATTCAACGCGAAATGCTCAATAACGGTGTGTTTAATTTGTAGGAAAAATTGATGAAAGTACAGCAGAAAAACATCGAACATTTGCGTAAACAACTGTTGAACATAATAAATTCCACTGTTTTCCACATTCAGCTGTTAAGCTAATTTCATTAGTATACATAATTCCCTGTAATACTAACCCCTACTATATGATAACCTTGCAAGATGTATTCCTTTGAAAGTTTCCGTTTATGTTTCATTGTGATTGTTATCATCCAAGTAACTAAATTGTCACGGTTGAGACCTGCTTTCGTGACTCTTGCAAACACAGCCAAATCAGAATACTATGAATTAGAGAGCGGAACTTCTTCGTCCATCACGGCATGTAATAAAAAGCTCAGCAGGTAATTGCAGGAATTACTATGTTTCGTACTCAATTCCAGTCATTTTATATGGGAAAAGACAACTGACACAGAAATTGACTGTATGATTAGGCTATGTATAGATATAACTCGTTCACGATTTTTCTATGCGTTTTTATTTTGGAATGGAAGCGTGCAGTGCTGGCTTCACGAAAATATACTAAACTGAAAGCGAAGTTATTGTCAGTTAGAATGTGGTGGATCTCATTGTTTTCAATTCACCTTCCCAATACCCATATGTGATTTTGACATTGTGATTTGTAGGGGTTAACGTTATCTGTACCTTAGAACGCACATCGGTTAATCCAGAAAACCAATCTCTTATTTCTATTATCATAACTAGCCAGAGAGCAACAATTCTCTCATTCATCATATTATAGCAACTGGCCAGAGAACAACTCTCTTTATTTTTTCTTTTTTCATGGATAATTAATATTGATTCAGATTACCTGAGAAACCTGTAATTTGTAACCATTGGAGAAACACTCCCCTACTACTACTCGTTCCACAGCGCTGGGGTTCTCAAAAAATACTTTTGGATTATGTTAGAGATTCGACCTGGTAAAGATGCGCGCGCTGTGCTCCTGTAGCGCCCATTGTACTGATGATTCTTGTTGTTATGTTGCGTGAAAACTCGGTGGAAGGTTTACTTCAAGATTTTGTTTCACCATTGATATGAATGTTTCGACATGCATCAACGCATATTTTTTATTTAATCGTAGAAGGGAAAAAATTGCTCATAAAGTATCACAATTATAAATAATGTATACGAAGTCAATCCTAACATTGTCCTAAACCTATACCTATACATACATAATATAATTTCTCGATATGTACCTATAATGCGACTGCGACAGAGCAACAGTCGAGGTCGAGCAAAACCATATTTCTTGCGTACTGGAGCCAGTAAAGAATTGTAGAATTTTTACTTGTCGTTGATTGATATGCATTTACGGATCTTCATTCTATGTCTATTGAAATATGTTGCAAGAACCACACAAACATTTTAGGGTTCAACCACTATAGATGCGACGAAAGTGTAATTAAACTCCTTCAAGGGGTTGCAGTGGATAGTATTATTAATCAAACGACATGTTTTAAAATACTTGAGCACCATGTAGATAAAAAGTTGTGTAATTATCACACAGTTTCAGTTTAATAATAATTATTGTGATAATTACACAACTTTTCATCTACTTGACGGAAGAGTTTCACCAAGTAAGAGCATCTACAATCAACATAATACTTGAGCACCCTAAGAAGAAATAATTATTATATTTTGCTGAACCCGGGGTAGAATCTAGAATATCAAAAGAGTGTGGTCCATTTAACCTGAGACAGCCGTATAGCCCAAAAACGGTTAGTTTTTAGATGAGTTAATGATGACTTTTATTTTAGACACTGACAGCGTTTTCAAGGTTCTTTTTTCAAGGTCCATCATGTTTTTTTAATACGCACATATCTTTTTTATTGCAGAATCTTTTCATTTTTCAATCCGGTGGCAACTTAAGCAGATAAAAAATAAAACATTTTTTGTTCTTTTTCGAAATGTTTCAATACAGCAATGACAGACAACGCTGTAGTCATTTCTTTCGAACATTATTTACTGAGTCGCATTTCCTCAGTGGGCAAGGAATTGAATAGAATTGAATAGATTTCTTTTCTTTTGTTTGTTCGTAAAATCCGCTATGGCTGAGAAGAGTGAAACATCAGCGCTCTTGGTTAGTGAATGTATGGTGCGGAAGTTGTTTATCCGAAAAGGTACCATTACCCTGGGAAATATGATGTAAACTTTCCTTGGTCGTCATGAAAACTTTATAAAATGGATTAATAAGTTTATTGTAGTTGGATGGCATGACTTTGAATATTTGCTATGATAAATTCTAGGGTTTACCATCTGATAATTACGATATTTATGCTTTTATCAGAAGAAAAGCATTTCTGATAAACCATGTAATTATTGGAAAATTTATAAAAATAATAATTATTGCATATTTTATCTACCCGAGTTACAATCGGTAAGTAAAGGTAAAAGCTATCTAATGCCGGGACTGTGCGAACAGGTCGAACAGATTGTTAGGGACAAAGACAGACTGGTAACTGGTTGTTATTATACCAATACGTTATCATACGGTTACAGCAAGTATGCACTTGTGTTGATGAATTTTTCATGCGTATATATACCTTTTGCCATATCATTCAAACTGTATGCAGAAGAAATAGATCTCATCACAGTTACCCAGTTACATTTTCATTTATCATTCAGACCTAGATAAACTTAAACAATTATCAAAGTTCTACATATTTTACATAATTTTGTAATCCAGAAAAAAATGACACAGTCTGGAATTTGAACCACTCATCTTTCGATTGCCGCTCGGACGCTCTAACCAAATGAACTAACTGGGCAGCTGCCCAGTCGTTACAGAGCACAGATGATATGTTAAGCAAAATCCCGCTAAACCCGTTCTTCCCGATTTTACGCTGCGCGCGTCGTTCGTATCTCGAGGTGCAGCAGCGTCAGTGTTTGGGTTGGTAACATCACTAACCGCGATTACCGACATCAGAGCTCTTTATCGAACAATAATAATCTCACTATGTAGGCAAACATGACAATTACTTACTTGCTCTCTCCGCAAGGTGGAAACCTCGGTGGAAACATGCATAATTCGCATTTTGAAATCGGGGAAAATTTTTTTCTGGCTATCGGAAGATGTGGTTCGAATCCCGCAGTGAGCCATATTTTCCGGATTTCAAAATGCGAATTATGTATCAGTTTCCACCTTGCGGAGTAAGCAAGTTCGACAAATACCAATTTATACTGTGCAATTTAATTTGTATACTCACTCAAGTGAAATTTGATCTTTCAACCTTTACGTAGAAAAGGTGCAGGCACACGAGAAATTCATGTAACTGACGCCATGCTGAGTCGAAACGAGTACTGTGCAACTGGGTAGCGACTGTGTATACTTGATTTTCGTTGATGAATAACTGCACATGCTTCTGGACGTACCTGCGAGAAATATTGGATTGAGGATTGGATATTTTGTCTCCAAAGACGCGTAGGTTAACGAGAAAAATAAAATCTTGTTCCCTCAACTAACCCAAGGCATCCCTCGTTACCAGGTCTTATAGAAATGACAAGGTGGATAACATCACTCAGGTGTCGGGTGAGTTCGCTTAGCCGAAAATCCGTGTATTCGACTCGATGCATGTTTTGAGATCGGTTTGAATAACTGTTTCGACTAACCGCTGGACAGTCAGCTTAAAGTGCACATTTGCATTATTGATAGACTTAAAGTGAGTGACAAAATGTATCACAAGAATTCCGTCAAGTTGTTGTTGACAAATCAGGATTTGGACCGCGACTTTCATTATTTCAATAATTGGCCCCTATCAGAAAAGCTATCAAATTTCTGAAATACAAACAAGAAAAGCATTCAAAAATTTCTTTACAAAATTCTCTAAAATCTAATATGTTCATAAGTTATCGTATTATCGACACCTAATGAAAACATGTTGTTTTGAAGGGGAATGTGTGAACAACAAACCATATCTACCAAGTACTGAGGATTACTGGGGTCAAGGATTTATAGTTTATACATTTATAGGTTGTTCGTTCTAACCACAGTAGTAGTCTAATTGCAAAATGTCATCATGATACAAACTTACTTTCTGAGTTATCGCGGGCAAAAGATTACCGAACTGTTAGACATTACGAGCGATATATAGATGGTAATGGGTAGCATGGCTTGTCGTGATGTACATGCCATGGAACATCGAGAAAACAATATATCGGATTCAAAATCGCTGCTTCATGTCAGGTCGGTCTACGGATCATTATGACTACAACGACGGTTAAATTTACAAGTGTAGTATAACTTGTACGACAAGTTTTATAATGTGTGGGCTTTAACTACAGAGACGGTGTTGAAATTCAAATTAAGAAACATTTGGGAGTCATCCATCCATTTATTTTAGTCATATAAATGGCAGCCTTTCATGTACATACAGAACATAACAAAGATTTATTATGACAAGAATATAATTCGAAATTATGACAATAATTCCAGGAAACGAGAATACTGGGATCGGTTAATGTATCCATAAATATTTCGACTGCCAGCAATTTGTTTATAGCTTATGATATTACTAATATCACAGCAAAGCTAGATATTCATTTGAATATTTATTTATGAAATTCAACTTTATGGAAGCATCCTATTTAAATGGAAATGCAGTTATACGTTGTCCCGCAGAAAATGAACTCATGTTTATTAAACAAACTTTTTACTGTTCCACGGACTAACTCGCTGAACCTGTAAAAATAGACGGAGAGAAGTGCGTTTTTCTTTTGTATTTTGTAGCATAAATATTCACGCTACACGGTTCTTTACATTAAGGGCTAGAGCTTTTTCACCAGTACTTGTTAGGACTGAACAACATATTATATACCACCTAGGGGTGCCTGATTATGCGAAAATAGTTTTACCACATTAAGTTTCATTATTTATCTGTATGGGACTTATACAAATGAGGCCAACCCCTAAAGGGCCGCAGGTTGAACCATGTTACCTATTCACACACAGTGCGGTTGCGTCTGTTTGGCATTCTGGAGCCACAGGTTCGAGTCCGGTCTGCACTCAATTTTTTTCAGGTTTCTTGTCACTAACTGAAATTATGTTTTTAATATCCAATTTCTGTATTCAAAAATGGTTTAAATGAATTTGATTGACACTCAATTAATCGATTTTAATTGACACAATGTTTCTAGGGTTTCCATTATTGTGAAACTGAAGAGAATTGAACTATAATTATTGCCTCCCTATTGCCCCAACATACATCACTGCAATGCTAGAGCGGTTCCATAAAATAAACTTGTTTGGATATAATAAGATGGAAAAATGTAAGAAAACATGGAGAAACCGTGTGGTTCATCGGGATGTTTGGGAAACAAACATTAAGCTGCTTGAGCCACACACAACCGAGTACAATTTATAGAGAAATAAGCATGGGAAAATTAATATACTTACTTAAATTTCGGAGGTCTCTCACAAAAAATATTTCTCGAAGCTTAACAAACAATAATCGAACTCGATTAATGCAGTAATTTCAACGGGTCCCTGCTGAATCTGGGTATCTGCTGTGTAGCATCCTCAAAGCAGATGCTGCTGATTCAGCCATGTTGCAATGCACTGGCCTGCTGCAATATATTTCGATATATGGAGTGAAAATCTCAAACATAATTATTCCCATTTTACTCTAACACTATACCTTATAGTTATGTAACTGTCACACTTATGTATTCCTACACCTGGTAGGTCAACGCAGTTTTCATTTGCTGGGTTTGTATGAGAAACAAAGAGTGCAAATCGGTTAGACGGGTTATTCACAGAAGAATCCTTATATTTCACATTTTACATGCGAATTAACTCGGGAGCTTACTAACCGGAGTTTTTAAAAACTACAAAATTCGTTCAAGACCGAACTAATACATTTATTTTTTGGAAGAAGTTACATATGTTGATATTTTGAGGTGTAAAATCAATCTAATAAAAATCGAACTGAATAACGAATAAATAATTTACAATTCAGATAAGTATTACAATGAAGAATATGCTGACTCTGCTGTCTCGGCATATTCATCGCACACATCGACTACACTATTATCCTCTGTACTGTGGAACTGATTATTGACACTATAATTCTGATTAATCAACTCGATTCAAAGGTTCGCCATCGTCGGCTTAGTTGCCATATTAGTTCTCTTTCCATGGATTTCTATGCATTATTAACAAATGAGAGATTCGGACAATGGAAAGGCCTTAACAATTCGTCTCTTTTGTCTCTACTGGAACTTAAGGCTCTAAAACGTTTGCTACCCGGCCGGCGTTGCTAATCACTGTAATCTGGATAACTGACAGGGCTCTAAGTTAATGGAAACGCCTGAGATTGTTGCCGCAACTAGCATATAACTTGGGTATGGAGTTTAAATACACTGTGGTTATGCAGTATGGCTACAATTTATTGATAGTGTTCACCTCTACTTTTGAATTGGCCGTTATTCAATCAAGCGATATGCAATATTTCTTGATAACAATGCTTCGGACTTCCATTGTGTAGAGACTCATTTCACCTGAGGACAATTGAAGATGAAGATCAGTCGAAACATTGTGGAACGCTCAGAACAATTGTTGACGTGGAAACGACTAACTATGTAATAATGAGTTAAAGCGCTACTTCCTATGCTCAAAGTTATTATTTTTATGATTTCAATGTAGGTTCAAACTATCTCTCGGAGACTGTTTGATCCTTGAAGTGTCCATAAAAAAGGAACACTATTGTATATTTTGAGAACATTATCTGCTTTTTGTTAACTTCCAGGGTAATTTTGCAAAAGGTAATAGCCGATTGCATTTCACTGCATAAGCAAAGCACACCTTGTACCCGACGCTACTGCTTCTTGCGGGTCTGCTAAATGCTATACTGGATGAAAAGCAGAAGCGTTGAAGAGGAAAACCATCTGAGGGATGCTTCCTCACCGCTTTGTCTTTGTAAAGGGTGCATCATCCTACTAATGCGTTAGTGAATTTTCGTTTTAGTTCTCTGAATGGAGTATGTATGTTGCTTGGCCAGAATGGCGTTCCATCCTCAAACATTGCCCCACATCGCAAAGCTTACATCAGCACTTTGCAAACTTTTTAAATCTCATATCAACGAGGCATACTGGATGAAAGAACGGTAGCGTGCAACTCAGCCGACAATAATTTTAATAAAAATCGAAACGCGTCACTAAAAAAAAAAAGTTTTATTCGTGAAACTGTGTGTTAATTACACAACCTTTTACCTACAATGGTGCGAACTTCTCAGAAATAATATAACAAACTGAAAATGATCTCCTCATCTACCGAAATCCAGTTAACTCGCGGTACTCCATACCTGAAAGTTACGCTAACAAGATTCCGTACTTACGCTATGCAATTATGAGTATGTTTATCACATAAAACTAAGTCCAGACTCGATATGCCGCGCCGCCGTTGTGCTCATAATTCGCGGGCACGGCTTTGCACAGAGGCACAAGCTGCTTGAGTTGCTCTACACTTGCGTCAGAGACACAAAGTTTTGATACAATTGCTCAACTTTATCGTGCACAACAAAGTTGATTATTAGTAGACAATACGTAGGAAGTTCGCTAGGTATACATGTCAGGAGAACCTATAACTTCTTTGCAGGATTCATTGCGCAATTTAGTGTTAATCCAGCAAACAATATTCAAGGAACATCGTCAAACATCTAATCATTTCAAATTCTGAAAATTATCAAGTTTTAGAAAATTTCTATAATTTTGAAAAATTATTGCAAGGGAATCATCACACAATTACTTTGGATATACGAAATATGGCATTACTAACACAACAAGTAGTACAATGCTTCTCCGCCTATTGGTGTGGAAAGTAAATGTTATATTAAGTAATTATTCAATAACTTGTGCCCTGAAAAGCAGAAGAGTAACGGTTCTAAGAAGTAAAATAAACGGAAGTGAAACATAAACTTCCTGCCATTTTAGTTGCTGATCTGATTCAAAACTGTTCGGTCATTTTTACATGCGATGAGGTCCCGTCTAGGGAAGGAATAAGTGGCTGAGCTTCTCCCCTTCGGATGGCAGGCGAGTATTCCAGATTAGATTTTCTGTTGATAATGGATTCTTTGATGAGGTCTCCTTCCGGGGACGTCTCCCGGATTAAATAGTCACTTGTGGAGGTAATGGAAACAATCGCTTATATGAGATTAGTTCTACGTGGATATATTGCCTGTAGGCTAAAAAGGTTTTGGATTGAACATATCAATCTTGATATACGTATGAGAATCTTTACTATAAAAGACCTGCTATTGAAGATCCATGAATAAATACATTTTGGTAGTCGAAACTTATAAATATTGTGAGGTACTCATCTACATTAATCGAATTGTGATTATTATTTGTTGTTGTTTGAATAATTGGCTCTGCGTCGATTCGAATACCTGAGAGAAATCATATTCCGTAACTGTTTTGTGATGCAATTTGCCATTAAGTCATTTAATATAATTAAATCAGGGTTGACAACGAAAATAGGCTGAGTATGCTTGATAATTGCATGACTGAAACTTCATGGAAACAGAAATTCCAAAATATCTGAGAAACACTGATTTAATTGTAGTGAATGAACAGTCTGATCTTTTGAACTCTATTTTCATCCATACACTACTATAAGCTTCCATCTATTTGTATTCAATGTTAACCTATCCTTGAATTATCTCTTTCTGGTTTTCACTCATCAGCCTTAGCTTTTATTGAGAGTTACCTATCTCAAAGGAAGCAGTACGTTACATTTAATGGATATAAGTCTTTTGAGTATATAGCTAGATCAGGAGTGCCGCAAGGCTCGAATCTTGGGCCATTACTTTTTATTTTGTTTATAGATGATATTACGGAGTAGATAACTGGTGACAGTCTTCTTTTTGCTGATGATTTAAAAGTTTTCGCTAATGTGTGTTCTCGTGAAGACTGTATGGCACTCCAGCAAGATATCAATTAAATCGAAAACTGGTGCAGAGTAAATGAACTATTTTTAAACCCCTCTAAGTGCAAAATTCTTAGTTTCACTAGAAAAAAAAAGTCTTGTTGCATGACTATCAAATTGGTGACACCGTCTTAGCTCGATGTGAGTCCATCAAAGATTTGGGAGTTGTTTATGATACTAAGCTCACTTTTTCTCATCATATCACCCAGAAGATTCATGAAGCATCTCGAGCTTATGGATATATTATTAGGAACTATAGGAGTTTCAATCGAACTGATACACTCTTAACCTTGTACTCATCATATATCAGATCTAAATTAGAAGACGCCTGTATAATATGGAACCCAATTTATAGATGCTACAAAGATTCGATTGAACGCAATCAAAGAAAGTTTCTCAAATTCCTATCATTCAAAGTTGACGGCTTCTATCCTGCGCAGGGAATTCCATATGCTCACTTGTTATCTAAATTCCATATGCAGTCTCTAGATATAAGAAGAAGTTGCGTTTCCATTACATTTTTGTTTAAATTACTCCATAATAAGATAGATGCTAACGATATCTTGGCTCAATTGAATTTCTACGTTCCTCCTGCGAGAACTCGGAATGTGAAGACATTTTATTGTGATAGAGCTCGTACCAATTTATTTACTAAGTCTCCGATATTTTTTATATGTAGCAATTTCAATGAAATATGTAATCATTGCGATATATATATAGGGATAGTTTGAGCGAAATTTTGGATGTGGCAAATCAATATTTAGGTAGTATGTAGTTCCTAGTTATATACTACGTCAGCAACTATACTTCTTTACAACTTCTTTTTTTTAATTATATAGCAAAATTTTTCTTGTTCATAATAATATACTTTATCTTTCTTTTAATTTAATTATCATTATTATTATTATTATTATTATTATTATTATTATTATTATTATTATTATTATTATTATTATTATTATTATTATTATTATTATTATTATTGTTATTATTATTATTATTATTATGTTAGATGTGAGAGCTCCATGACAGGATCTGATTAGTTACTTGGCAAGTAACCTGGGTAGACTTTGTAAAGACTCAAGTCTGACAATCTGACGATGATCTGAATATAAATTGAAGCGCGTCACAGTAAGAGAGTATTATTTATGACTATGTCTGTATTTTATATTTATTTACCTTGTTCAAGCCTAAGATATTGCACAACGAAAATTTTGGCCTAAATTGTAAAATTACGAATTTCAAAAGAGAATATCCTCGTAAGAGTGAAAGCGAAAATAACGTATTAATTTTTGAATTTCGAACAACTCGCTTTAAAATTGAAAATTAAACCTATCAACTTCTACGGTCGGCATACTCATAAGACACAAACTTCATAAGGTTATAATGCAGGTTGATGTCGGAGATTCATATTCATAACTGCACAAAAAATAGGCGTATGCTTTTTATGTAACAACATGATAGCACTTTAAAACAGCTCAATTAATTATCCAATATAACTTTTTGATTAAAGCACAGCAGCCATTTTTTGACTCGCTCAGGAACATCCTAAATAATTTATTTTTAATAACGTGAAATACGCTGGCTTGTATCACCCAGGCGACGAAACATGATATCCGATCGGTTTAACAATATCTGTCGGATGCATATATAGGCATATATCTAAATTTATTGTTAGTTTTTGCGTTTTATTGTGGAATAAATATTACTTAACCGGATTTTCTTCTAAAATGTCGACGCCCTGAATTAAAAGTCGTAAATCAGTATTTAATATTATTTCGCATGAACTAACTGAAAGTTCTATGCTGCTACGTGGCTTGTAACACTTCTCTTTCTGATATTCGTATGGACTGGAAAGTCATTAATATTGTGTCTACACTGAAATTTTGTTGACATCATGAATAATTTGATGTTTGGAGATACGTCACAAATAGTTATAAGTATGTGTTTATAAGTCAAAAAATGTCATTCAAACAGTTTGTTTACAGTAAGCATCAAAAAGATCAATTTTGTGCAAAGATTGATATTTCCGAAAGCTCACGTCGGGTGATTTTGGTGAGGATTTGGCTCAAAAAACGCTTCGTTATTAACAATTGTTCTTTCCAAACCTACCGTCGAGAAGTCGGATAATTAGGTGGATTCTCATCACGGTCTATCGGTCGGTTGCATGGAGGTGCAAAACATCAGACTCTCATTGCAAAAGACATTACTAAAAGAAAATGCATGTACGTAGATTGACTTAGTACTTCCCACTGCAACTGATTTTGAGTAATCGCAAGGTTTGCGGAATTTCATTTTGATATCAATGATACCAGACTCCTATTATTCATTTCGGAAATCAGAGTTGTTCAAAAATACGAAGAAAGCTGAAATGACTGCACAAAATGGGCTAAAATAGAAATACATCATTATTTGCAACGCGATGTATGGGAATAGATACCTAATTAGCAATATATTTTTACAATAATTACATTACTCAAATTTAGATATGAACGATTCATTTTTTGGGCAAAAAACAAAATTGAATCAATTTTCTTGCCAACAATCTTGTAGCGGGTAATTATCCCCCAGTACCGCCCCTTGTATACGCTTGTGGTTCATACAGGTATGTGGTGATGCTGTTGAGTATGGCAAAGTGCGTCACGCATCTCCCACATTTTTGCTTGTGAATATAATGTAACAACGGTGATATTTCAGTCAGAACGATCGGAGATTTTAAACAAGGAAGTGTATCAACAATTTAGAAGAAATCGATAGACATGGAAGTTTGAAGCGTATTATGAAATTCTCGGTATGACGAAATCCTCATAATGGATAATACAACGCTATTCTGTGAATAGACGTCAATAATTCATTTACTTCTAACTCTGAATTTCCATTCAGTTATCCATGAACTGTGGCCTTTAATGGATAATATTTGTATAGCGGTCTCGTCAGGACTGGGACCTCCAGAGATCCTGCTTATTAGAATGGGCAGATCTATCGAAGAGAACAATAGTCTAATTTAGGGCAATGAACAATGCAACACGATTACTATCAAAGTACAGCTCAGGATGCTCTTATTTGCAATATGCGTATCAGCGTTTTAGTTATTTATACCCAATGTTCATGGTTACATTCATTTAAGTGAATCACAATGCAATCAATTCATGATATTCAATGGAATTCAGCATCCAGTATTCTATTTAGAGCATCCCTTTTTGTCAGTCAAAAATAGAGGTTATCTGCATGAGCTCGTTTTTTCAAAACGTTTGTAACACTGAAAAAACGATTAAATAGGGCCTAGAGCTAATACTTGGGGCATTTCTGAAGTTGTAGAACTTAAGTTTGAAGTTAACAACATATTTTGAATGCAGATATAAATATAGGTTGACAAATGTGATAAGTGTATAATCAAGGCCATACAATTTTGGATAGGAGCTCAACAAGCTGTAGTCTAGTGTAATGGCATTTCGAGGAGTCTAAATATACAAGGGATTGTATTTTCCCTTTATGAAAGCTTCAAGCTATGGACGTGTTCAGTCATGGAGTTAAAACCCCGAATACGAAGCTGGACTAAATTAGAGCATTGATTAACATTTATAATTTAACCAATCATAATAGAAAAAGGGCCATTAGACAGAGAATAATCGTACAGTTTAATTCAGGTAATATTTTCAGATAATATAGGGATTGAATTCATCGATGTTTTAAGCACCAATAGCTTCTAGAATCAGAACTGCAAGGTTGAATCACAAAGGCACATGAATCAAGAATATAAAAAATGTTGCAGACTTTTTCCAAAAAAGCGCGAGTGAAACCCATTTTCGAATGGAAAATCGACTATGAAGTTCATCGTTCATCGAACCGCGAAGAGAACGACAGTACTTGAGCGTGTTGAGTGCTGGCATACAAAGCGATAAATGAATCGAAACCAGCGACGATTGTTCGCTAACTACAAAATAATTGGACGCTGTATCAGGATATTAAAAGCTTTTTAAAAGTTAACTCCTGTTTCACAAAACCCTCCCTTCCTTAAGGCTGGTTCGGAATTCGGCCATATGGCGTTCCGCTAGTTGCGCTATTGATAAAGCAATCAATCAGTAGCGTAGAAGGATTACATGTTCTAACATTGAACGCAAATACCATCACGCGCTCCAAACCAGCCACGATGGTCCGACATACCTGGACGGTCGCCTGAGATTTCCAAGTGAGTGAGGAAATTGCCCAAAGCAGAACCTGGGAGAGGCGTAGGAAAAAGCATTTCCTTCCATATTATCATGTAAATACCGTGAACTTGTGCGAAGTTTTTTAAAAGTCTCATTTTTTGGAGGGTCGTTTCCTAGAAGCCATCCAACATAGTGTCTAGGTTAGCCAGCCAATGTAGTATCTAGGCGAGTACTGTAGCCTTTGTACTTTTATTATAATTTATATTTTATATATTTTTGTGAGGGCCGTCAATAACAAAAAAACTAGAGTTTCCGATTATTTTAGAACGTACTCAAAAAACGGGACTCACATGTCTGCTCTGAAAAATTATCAAGCTTTATTTTCCCATACTTGAAGAGGCTTTCGAACAACTCAAGTAGTCAAAAAACCAAAGGGTCGATATTTCAGCATTCTAGTCCAATCTATCAATAATTCTGTACTACTGACACAAATGTATATGGATTTGCATAAACTGAATAACATTCTCAAATATTTCGTTTCTAATTTATAAACAACGTAGTTGCTTCAGAGGTTGTGTTTCAGACTTCCATTATCCATATAATGTTGAGTGGACGTTTTGATTAGCTTTCTGTCTTCAATGGTCTTCAGGTGAACTGAAGTTAACTTATTAATACCGAAACAACCTTTGAATGATCAAATATTGTAAAATTGTAACGTGCGATGTGTAAAATAGTGTTTAGTATGGTAAAAGAAATCGTTCTAATCTTACTCTCAAAGTCTCGTTTGCTTCTATGTAGCATATATTGTCGTATATAGAGCCGTAGATCAACTCCTTCGTTCTCGATCCGGCCAAGGAATCCTAGAACATAATTTAAACAATTCAGGCATAAATATGAGTAGTGAAACAGCAGTTATGATAATGATTCACCGAAATTGAGAAAATATTATGTTTATCTTATCACTTCAGTACCGAACTACTTGGTTTGGAAGCCTTGGTTGAAAAATTTTTCAAGAAGAAATGGATATTGTCGGATTCTATTCACATGTGGAGCAAAATTACACGTATCTGGACTAATTCCTTCAGCCGAAAATCTTAGTAACAATAAGCCGTCCATATTATCACAATATACCTGAAATTTATTGTGTGGCACTTAACTGGTAGCGAAGTCTAACTCAGGGCTTTTTATTCAAACAGCAATAATTAAATATTGAAGTTCTCGTTTGAGATAGAAATTTGGATTGAATATTCCCTAATGTAAAATAATGTAAAATTACCATGGTAGAAGATATCCATTTGAAAGTGTTACGCCACTGAGATTCCCCCCCAGGCCGTCCACCCCACCGAATGATACGCTATAATTAAAAAAGAACTGCTAAGCTCGGCCGGCGTTCATATAATATTTAGCAAATAAGGAGGGGAGAGAGTCAGTGGATAGGATCGAGGGTTTTTCACCATGCCCGACAGCCCCTTAGGGTTCCCTCCGCAGTTCTAGACTTTCACTTGTTCTGCCAGCCCGTTATTGCCTACTTATCCCTCGGCATTCGCTAACTTAGATGTTTAATTCAATGGATTACTTCACAGAGAACATTATTATTATTTGAAATCGTACAATCGGCAGACGTAGTTATGTCCCACAGGGCTCTTATTATACCTTAATTTTTGAAAGCTCTATACAGGTTTAATTCGACTTTTAAATTAATTTTTTTTTATTCTGTTAATGTGCAAGAAATTACATCAGCATAGGTCCGAAGCAGCTCCCTTTTTATGACATAAGGCGTTGAAGACCAAATTGCTAACTTAAGCAATACTTAGTTCACTACTGGCCCAAATTCGTCGTCTTCATCCAATAACTATGCCAAATAAAAAAAAATCTCGAAAACAGCTTCGTCTATTAAAAACAGTTATCATTACGAAGTCAACATAGTTCAGGTTCCAATCCAATAAACTCCTGATGGATCCAGAATGTGTGGATAGTTTTATTGTGTGCCAAGTTTTTATCACATATATAATTGCTATAGGTAAAATTATTTTGCAAAATGACTCTCAGCATTTTGAGAACGGATCTTTTTCGGACTTTGATCATACATCCTTCTTTTCTCAGAATGTCAAGATCTAAACGATCCCAAGGATTTGTCTGTATAAAATGTATGAAACATTCTTAACCAAAAAGCAGGATCTGTCCGTTTCATTTATTGCTAAAGTTTTGAATTCTGTCAACCAACCCCCAGTCAAAAAAAGAAATGCCTAATAGTTGCTGTGTTCAAAGTGGGACATCTGATGGTATTATGAAATTTTACCTAGACGTTCATCATGGAAGTCATTTGATGGTCAAATTGTATTTTGCACATGCTTCATATAACAAAAAGTATTCATATAGGACAATAGGATTGTCTTGTAGACGACAAACTACACTATAATCCTCCCAATTTATTGTGATAGAAGTCCGCATTCAATAGCCTTAATGGTAGCTTATCGCTTTAAAATAGGGCATGTCATGAAAATATTGAATTTCACATATTTATTTTCTTTCAGGCTCATCTGGAGTAGAATTGTGCTTTATTGAAACGAGACTTATTTATCACCACGGATTGTGAAATTTGATGTGAGTCTGCGTTCAAACATGTACATTTTTCTTCGGAAATGACGATTTTCAGCTTATATACATTATATATATAATATACAGTAAGAACTTTGCATGTATTTCATATGCTCTATACAGAGATCTACTTTTTGCCTCTAATACAATGCAGCTTCCTTGGACATTTTCCGATATTTCAGCGCTCCACAAAAAGTGATGTCATGAAAAATAACATAACTGGCTCTGAAGCATGAATATACGAGGGTCACGCTGAAAGTTTTTAGACACAGAAAAACTACAAGGTTTTTTGAAAAAACTTTATTCTGTTTTTTTATCATATTCTCCCCCTTTCTCAATACATTTACGCAGTTAAGCCACTTGTCAAATTCTTGTGACCAACCTTCTTTTGAACGGTTGCTAATTTCCTCAAATGCAGCGATTGCCTCTTCATCGGTCGAAAAATGACGACCTCGTAACTTCTCTTTGATCTAAGAGAATAAGAAGAAGTCGCACGAAGCCTAGGTCCGCAGAATATGGTGGGTGAGGCAACAGTTTGACACCCTGTTTAGCAAAAAAATCGATTATTCTAGCGGCGCTGTATGTTGTCATGGTGCCACTGAATACCCCGCAAACCAGCCTTTGGACGGCTCTTGCATAGTTCTTGGAAGACTACAGGAACACATTTGGTTATTTACCACTCAGAAGTAATTATCCTTTGATTTTCCAACACTCCTGGAACGACAACTTTTCTTTGGAGACTGCTCACTTTCAAAGCACCAAATTAATTACTACTGTTTAGTTTCATGATCATAATGATATGACCATGTTTCGTGTCTGGTTAAGATATTAAGTGTTTTTACCGTGCCCATTATCAAATTTTTCAAGCATAAACTTAGCCCAATCAACTCTTGTTTTTTCTTGCTCACTGGTCAACAAATGTGGCAACCATCTGGATCACCGCTTCCTTAGGCGAAGATGATCATGAATGGTTGTTCGGACCGCTGCGGATCCAATCCCCGGAGAAGCCTTAATCTCGGTGTAGGTTATATGTCGATCTTTTTTCACCATATTTTTCACAGCCTCTACAGTTTCTGGAGTAACAGCAGTGAGCGGTCCACCAGTGCGAGGTTCATCATAGAGTGAGACCCAAAACTCAGCAAACCAATTAAAGACTGTAGCCCTCGAAGGGGCAGAGTCCCCAAAGCAATTCACTAAACTTTCGTGACATTCCACTTGGCTTAGTCCCTTTTTATAGTCATACAAAATCATGGCTTGAAAATCGCGACTACCCAGTTCCATTTTCACGTTAAAATTCGGCCAACACTTAGTTGCATTCGAGACCATGGCAAGGCAACTACTGAACGATTCAAATGCTGCCTTTGCGTGTAAGCACTTACAACATTAGACAAAATAGCTGCGTGCTCAAACTTGTTTAAACTTGTATAGATTAGGAATATCTACACTTTCATCGTGACCCTCGTATTATTATTTGAGACTGAAAACTCATAGGAGGGATGTTTTCTGTATAGCTTGATAATAACATAAATGTATATTTATCTTATGAAAATATGAAAACGGGTATCAGAAGTAGGATTACGATACCTATATTATGGGAACATCACTATGCCCAGTCTCCGCAAACATTGAGGGGCTGAGATACCAAAATCATGTTCAGTTGTAATATAATTGTAATACAATATAATGTTTGTTTAACTGATTTTCTCATATATGAAGATATTAATTTAGGAGATGAGTATGATCCATAAATTTTACTAGAAAATATCAAATATGATCACTCTCAAATTCACAACAACTTGGCGAAAACAAAAAATCTAACAAAACATCCCGACAATCACAACGCAATTGATTTTCTGACATTAGAAGTCAGATAATCGGGAAACTCGTGACTTCTGCCATATAATCATTTTGCAGTACGTGACGATTACACATGCCGTAGGCGCCTCTGATTGCACTCTCTGTTGTAAATATGTATTCCTACCTTCGCAACAAGCATCACCATACGTGAAAAGCCCTTGCTCTCACAGCTCACTTCCGAACGGTGTGGCACCCCTTTTTGTGATAGGGGTGACACCCCTATGCATATTTCATAATGACATCGCGGGGCCGGCTTGAGGCTCAAAGAAATTGTATGCAATTATGATTTTTCCAATCTCTTCAAAATAGTACATGAAGCTAGCAGTGAGTTCGAATTAGGAAATTATGTACAAGGTGGTGAACACTTGATAGGATATAAAAATATATATTTATATAAATATTTTGTTGGGTGCCCTTCAAAAGCACATATGACTAATTAAATACGTTTCTCAACAATATTTACTAGTATCGAAGTAAGAAAGATCAGACAGATAGGTGATAAGTTCCAGGGATTACGTAACAGACAGACCAAAGGACACCAAATACCACTTGGAAGATTAGAGGATAATGGTTAGCAATTAAAATCCCGTGTATGTGAATCCCCATGTTATCAAGGTATAAAAATATTTCAGTACCAAATTGGTTTATGTTTAAAATGAAAACCTAGCAACGGATCTAGTAATTTGTTCAATGAAAGCTCAGAGCCATTAAATATTCTATTTATAGTTGCAGTACGGTGGAAATACATTGCATCAAGTCAGGTGTGTCGTATATTTTTAAACAGCTACAAGGTTAAGCCAATCCAACCCTGTCTCAGTTGATATTAAATGTAAATTACTATCGCACCGCAATTATACAATTAGGGGTAGAGGGTGTGTCACTTCTGATGTTTATTTAAAAAACAGTGGACGGTCATCGTAGGTATGTGTTATCTTCATTGTATTTGTGATGTGTGTATCCATGAGGCGGAAACGAGTCATTGCGAAATTGTGGGCTCAGTTCAAACCTTACATGAATACCATTATGGTGGAGGTGAATAATGTATTGTTGCCCATGCCTGATAGTTAGCCGAAAGTCGTCTTTGTGCTTGTTTTATATCTTTTCTATTATTTTACCATTTCACTCACAGAAGAATAACGTACTTATGGTAATTTACAGAGAAGAAAGCTTTTGCAGTTTCCAATATTCTCGACCCATCAACGTTGCAATCGCAAAAGTTAATAGTTGTATAATTTAACCAAGTGAGATCATCTACAAACTACCTCACATATATTTGCAACTTCAGGATAACGTCTAACTTTCTATGAGTTCCTGACAAGCAAAAGTCCACTAATTTCCGTCTCCCTGTCTGTCTCTGTGTATGTCAACACGTAATATTAATAACCTCTGCATCGATTTTGTATCAGGAAATGTTATGTAACATTAACAAGAGCTAGTTATAACATTTCTGAGCACTTGCACACTAAAATAGTCAAAATACTAAGAAACGTACAAAAATTGAAATTGGAATACTTGGAATACAAAATGTTTAAGCACAAAAGTGATCAATAACTCAAATCGAAAAACGTAGCTTCGGATTACTATCTCTTATGGAAGCTATCGTATTATTCACCCTCTGGTTCATCTTATACTTTTCCCGGCGACAAATTAAATACAAATAATGTTTTATATTTAACACTTTAATCAGAGTTTGCCGAGACAGCGAAGACTTCAGTTAAGCTTACAGGGAATCATATATCTATCGCATGTCGTTTTAAGTAGCGGCCAGTATAAGATAAAGCTTAGGGTCTTCCGATATTTTCTTGGTTTTTTAATAGAGACTCTGCCACCAATCCATTGATTTAAGAAAAATGGTATCATTACCTGCCATAACAACACAGTATAAGGTCTTCCCAAATTATATAAAAATCATTGCAGTGACTACTGAGATGACAACCCGAATGGCAACGAAAGAAAAGAGAGCATTACATATATATTAAAGGACTAGAGTACTGACAACAATCATTTCAGCTTTTTCAAAAACACATCCAGGAAAATTTAAAAAAGCGAACATTTACTAGATGCCAGTCATAAAGTAAATAATTGCAATAGACTAAGTAAGCTTCATGATTGCATTAAAATACATGTTTTTAGTATTATACAGACAGAGATCGAATAATATCTAATGAGTCCTGACTGCACTGCAGTAAATAAACATGACTTAATTTGCGTTCACAAACCACCATCGATTTGTGAATATTTCTGGAGGTATTTAAAAAAGTTAAATTTATCTGATATACAGATTTTTTATAGAAAAACTGTCACAAACAAAGAATGGCTATTGCACTCCAGAAGCACTGCGAGAGGATAAATTTCCCTTTACATTGACCTTTCAACGCTGTAGATTGTAACTATCGAGGAACAAACTCCACCGTAGTGGCTCGTTCGAGGTGTTTGATCTGGTGAGTTTCTGCTATACTGACTCTTGATGTTATTATGCAAGAAAGCTAGGCATTCATCATGATATCATCTGTAGAATACAGACAGATCGACCACCTTTCTTCGATGTTTCAGACTGTGTAGATCCCTTGTAATGTCTGACGCTTTGGATTCTACCCAGAAGGCTTAGGGATTAGGGGGCGCAGCCCTACACTTTCTGATCTGAGCCCTGTAGAGTAGCAGTAGTGCTCTGGTGAATACAACATTCTGGAACGGAAGATAGCGCCCATCTTGTTGGACGCCGACTTAGCAATGCCGGCAACATGCTCGTGTCATGACATTCTATTTCTGATATTAATTCTCAGAAACTCAAGTACCTGGCAGTACCTCATGAGACTTTTTCGTTGAGTTGTTTTTCTGTGCGTTAAGCTGGACTCCATTTGCAGATCCCCATCCGACAATCTTTTCGATGACCTCATCAATCTGAGAAACATATTGTTCTAGTCGAGGTGAGATCCCTCTGGATGGCATTGGTTTGCCTGGTTCCATGCAGAAAACAAGGATGGTGTCATCCGCGAAGCTGTCATATCCAACAGCTTGTTGATGTTAAGCCAGAAGAGCATCGGAGAATGGAAATATGATGGTAATGAATAATATAACATTAACTAGAATGCTGGATTGGGAATGTCTTATACCCTTGATAGGATATAGCTAGTTTACATGTAAGTCGCCATTATAAACACCGTCTGAAGATACTTCAAAGATTAACGAGGAATACGTCACACAAGCTGCTTATGACTATTCGCAAAATCTAATGCAGATTTTACAACTAAGTAACAGCACCTACAATCTTCATTTTACTGGCTCTGTAGAAGCTCATTGATTGTACAGCGACTCACATTCTAATCCTCTTCTGCGTATGAGGAACTTATCATATAACATTAATTGTCCTGCAGCGCTGAGACGCTTTTATGGTGTTGCACATCCGCCATTCACCTGGGATGAACCGCAAGTTGCTGCAAGTCATTAATTCGACGAGTGACGTGCCAGCGCCGTTCCCGCCAGATATGCAAATCTACTTTTCGTTTAATTGGCTTTCATTTACCTGCTGCAAAAGCAGACGCAGCCGGGAGGCACGAGAATTTCGGATCGCGGGTTGAGCACCTATGACAATCTCTGTGTATATGTCTTCCTGTATTGAAATCAGTAATTGGATGACAGTTTTTCACTCCATTTCTCATCTATAAGCAGGGGAAGTATTGAGATGGGAGACATTTTCAAATTTTTCGATGTATTGTGATGTCTAGAATTCAAAAATATATGTAAGTGATTTCTGTTGTTTTGTCGGCGTTTTTTTCGCTGCACAATCCTTGTAAGCCGTAAATGTTCAGCGTCACTCAATGCTTGTGGTGTGTTTCTAAGCAAGATTATGTGAAAAGGAGCATGACTGTTACTTGTCGAACAAATTCTATATTGACCATACTACTAAAACACGTGTAAATCCCTTCAATTCCGTCGATGCTGCGTATCGTATCTATATAGCGCTCAGTCCAAAAAGTCCCTTGCGAATCGCACGACCCTTCTAAGAACCGCTGAAACTTTTTAATGTGCCTCCATCCTCTGTAGCTATACACAGTTCGCACAAGCCGGAAGATGTAACATCACTCACAACTTTTAGATTTGTTTTCTTGCCTATATGCATAACACAGCAATTTATCTGGTCACGCGACAGCCTCTTGGCTACGGCGTCATCGTGGAATGATTAAGACACGTCATTGAATCCCATCCGCACCAAATATGCTTTTAGATTTTTCTTACTGAATCTTTTGTATGTAGTCTCCCTTTCCTGTGTTTACACAGTGACGGCTGTTGACTAGTCTACCTTACTATTTCACATGTGGTGACACCATATGATAACGCACAGCGGAGCTAAATGAGATTTGCTTCAATAAACAGAGGATCACTGGTCTGAGCAGGTAGCTCTCCAAATCGGTGCGCGGTTGGAATAAGTGTTATTCAGTGTGATGAATATCGTGAACGAAAATGTAGCAGATTGGCTGGAATCTGGATCTGGAAATGCGATCTATAAATAATATGCATACTTCCATGTTACCAGAACAACCGCATTTTTTATAGACAACCTCTCGCAAAGGCAGAAAGCGTATCACATCCCAAAAGAAAGGACTTATAACTATTCACAATGCCCTTAAAGAACTGTTAATTGTAATCATCGGGAAACAAACTTCTCGGTAGCTCATTTCATAACACTGAGGTTTCCCAATGAACGAGTTTACTATTCATCATGTCTTGTCAAAGCGGTCTCTGGAACCTTTGCCCTTGAGCCGAAAGACGAGTTTTAGTAGAGGCTGGTTCCGTCCCATTTGGACCTCCTTGTGTTTGAGCTACTGACGGCTGAAATTTTGTCATGTTTCCCCAACCAAACCGAACCAACTAACTATTCATAATCAAATCAGACTCACTGACTGAGAAAACAGATTTTTTAAGCCTTCCAGGAAGGGAAATATATTCATAAGCTTCACAATTTTATGCATCACTTTCAGCAAAATGATCACAGTAGATCGATTAATATGAATATTTGCGGTACTAATGCTCAGTAACCGAAATCTGATACTGCACATGTCCACTAGGTTGCCAAAACGTCATTAGTATCATCATTATCTTAGTTTAAAAATATCTATGCATCAAATATGGGATATTTCATGGCAGTTATCTGGTCATATTCTTAGTCACGGTACCTATGAATGTAAAACAATATTATACTACAAACTTACAAACTACTACAGCAGAAGAAAATTTAAAATTGAAATGGATCACAAAAATACCTGTTAGTTATATTATTATAATGCTAAACGGTTATTGCGAGCATGAGTAAGTAGCTCTGCTTAGGTATGTCGATCATCAACAACGTACCTAGAGACCAATTAGTACAAAATATAATATTTCGAAAGATTATAGGCGTACTGATATGAATCACTCATACACTTTTGCCTAATAGATTCATTCAATGACTAAAATCCTTCTTTCTAACTTGCTCCTATTCGCATCTAGTTGCGAATAAACTCAAATCTCCGATTCATCATTACGTGCTGAATACACAAGGAGCGAATTACATATCCAATCAAAGCGTAAATGGATCATCCTGTATAAACGCCATCATCCAATTTCACCTACACTTAATTCCGCATCCGTAGCATCGCTCTATAAAGCATCTATCCCGTTTCCAGGCTACAAGATCCTCTCAAAACCATCAGAGTCTCCGTTAGTGCATGCAACTCCTTGTATTACGACACCACTCCAGCCTCTATCGCAGGCGTACGTATGGGAGTACTCACGTCATAATTATAGTATAGTGACAAACAATTGGGGTAGTTAATATGGTAATTACTAAAATAGTCATTTTGCCGCTGGAAATGGATTCTTCCAACATACGCTTCAGAGTTATACTTCTCTTCTCATACAAGTAAAGTAGAGATCCCAAAAACATCCGAGGCTAGATTGGACATTTTACACTATGTTTTTATATGTCTGTCAGTGTACAATTATCCAGTTGGCGTCTGTCAACGCAGTTTAATCGCTACATCGACTTTAATGAAATTAGATTTGCCAGGAATCCATAACGACACTTAAGTTAGATCGAGATAGATTGAGAAATATTTATTTTTGTGTTAATTTATATGAGCTCAACGTTACTAGACCTTCATTGAACCAATTCTAGCAGACCCGTCATTACTGCCTGATGAAGTCCTAGTATTTATGAATCAGAGGGTCAAGCTGGCTCATCTGCGACACCCCCTGGTGGTAAACTGTTTTTATTTTACAGTTTCTCAATCAAAGACTTATTATGTTGATTCAAATATAAACTCTTATCTTATCCCATTTCGACGTCATTTTATTATCAATTTTGACTAATGTACCTGTTAATGTAAATATTGGTTAATCCAAAGTGGAAAATAACTTCGCTCCAGCCCAAGTGTCCAAACTGTCATCGATAGCAGATAGCCTCGTATCTTCGCAACGTTATTCAAATGCCGATAGTCCACACAGAATCTCGTAGATCTATCTTTGTTCTTCACCAGTACCACTGGAGACGCGCATGGACTAGACGACGGCCCTATTACTCCATCCCATTCCAACTCTTGGACTATATCTTCAGCTAACGGCATTTTAGCCAGCGGTAGCTGTCAGATTGGTTTGATATTTCCAGTGTTGATCTTATGCGTGACGACACTTCTTCCATTCTTTCCACTTTTGGACATGAAGAATGGCTACTGACAGGTAGAAATGGATCCCACGGATTGGAGAATGATCAGAAACATGCTGTAGGTGATTTTCAAGGACGCAAACATAGAGATCCTGGTGTGCAGCTTCAACCCAAGGGCCAACCAAGCTCCGGTAGAGAAGACAGTCGGATGCCACTTCAACAAGGTGTCTTGTTGCCAGAATAGGGCTAGCTGCCGGTACATCCATGGTGAGCTGATTGCGGTCCAGGAGGAAAGCAACCCAGGAAGGGGCAGTTCAACGAGATCAGCGGCGAGCAGCCATGAAAAGATCACCCTGTATGCAAATCATCCAGAACATGTGTGCAGCAGTCCATTGGCCAACGTAAATTAATCCCACTGAGCCCAGTAAGACTTCAAGAGTATGATTTTGTTATTGAGCACCAGGCAGGAAACAACCATAGGAATGCAGACGCGCTGTCAATAAGACCATGCCCACCAGAGTGCTCATATTTTAGAAAGATGGAGGATAAATAAAACAACGTGTATCGAACTGCAGTGGTTAGCTATGAGTGGTCGCCATTTGGGCTTCATCAAGACCAAGAAGGTGATCCAGATCTCAGGACAGTTCGGCAATGGGAAATGGTTGGAACAGGTAAAACTTGTCTTTGTCCCATGTGGTCGTGTTTGGTCGCAAGACGGCGTACATACGGTCGAACCTCTCGAACCACGCAACAACAGAGAATCTCTTTCTGTTGGTCCTAAAAACCGACAAGTGGGGGCTCGTTGCGAGCCGCTCAAAATGGGCTCATGAACTTGGTTTGCAATGCATCTACACTAGCGAATTTGGTTGCTGTAACGGTTGCAGTTACAGTTGCAGTTCGCCAATGAGCACCCGGCTTCAGGACTTACTAGTAAATCCTAGGTCTTACGAGCAAATAATGGTTTTTAGGAATAACAAATTGAGTATTGCAATTAACTATCAGATGCAATAATTGTGTACTTGACACATAGTTTCACAAATAAAACTATTTTTCTTACAGTGACGCGTTTAGATTTATATTCAATCATCTTCCAACTGTCAGATTTCTACTACAATCTACATAATTAACTATCAGTTAAAATCTTAAATATTATAAGATACTCTTTGAAATACTTCTTAAATGATAACACGAATGAAATGATATTCTCACAAACGTAGCGCTCACCTCGGTTAGTCTAACTGATCCGGCATTTTATTGTATCATTTAGTAGCTAAGAAACTGAGAAAATCTTACACATTTTCATACAGCTTATTAAAGTAATTATTAATAATTTAAATAATTCATGATTAGAAAAAAATAGCAGAAATAAAATTATCGTTTCACAAATAAAACATTTTTGTTGGCTAACCTAACTGAATTGTATTTTTCTTGGCATTTCGTATTCAACAGTTATCGTACATCCTATAATTGCGCAACAGTTATCTAGATAAAATTACACAAACCTTTTATCTGCATGACGGCAGAGTTTCACCAAGTAAGAGCATTTAAAATCTACATGAACAGTTATCACTAAAAGTGATTTTTTTGTTGCGTCGTGATGCCTATGATTCTATTCGATTTGAATTAAAGCGTGTATGCTTGTGCGTTTCTATAACGTAGTTCTGGATAATATTATATTCATTCACGAACATCATATTACATTACTTAATAGAGACTGAAAGCGAACTTCGTGCATGGAACTGATGGAGTACATAGTACACCACACATCTACGTCATATCAAAAGCTTCCTGCATGTATTGTATTGTATATGACAATTTCTCTATGATCACTATTTTTTTGAGATATGACCTAAACTTAAATCTTATAGATATCCTAATAAGACAAAATATTATTCAAGCATACAATCATCGCTATTTTTATTTAGACAATATATTATCATTGTAACATGCGAATCTCTTTGTGTTCTTCCTGGAAACCGACAAGTGGTGGCTCGCTGGGAGCCGCTCGAAGTTTGCTGGAGAACTTGGTTCGCGACGCGTTACAGTTGCAGTTACAGTTCGCCCGTATTATTTAAGTATATAATTTTAGGGCGGTTCCACTGTGTGTTCGCCTTGATCAGACAGCGTCTTTCCGTTTTTCTATGCACAAACGGTACTAATTTCTGCTCTAAGTACAGGCAAAAAAAATTATTTGAATTGCTCGCCAAGCAATCCAAATAAAACAGTTTACTAACGATATTCCAGAGGTCTACCTTTGCAGCTAGGATACATAAAAGCAGAAGTAAAAGAATGGCGCTATAATGACCTCTTTCACCATGCTGATGACGCCAGTCGAGCTGCTATTGATATAAAGCTCCGATAAAAAAGTCTTTTTACTGTTCAGCTAAGGTCAGCGTTAAGTATTTGAATATCAAGAAATACCTGATTCCAATTTCTCTCCCTTACACTTTGAAATCAAAGTATTTTTTCTCAGAGCATTAGTCTGTATTTTTCTTTGCTGGTAAAGAACGGTTTGGAATGGAGTCTTCAATACATAAGACATGAATTTATTCTCGACAATACAGAAACACTCAAGAATATTAATTACCTACCGATTACGAAATCACCATTATAATTTCAAAGAGCTGACCGATAACCAGCAGAGATGAATTAAATATGTTGAAACTAAATTATTTGAACGTAGTTTGTAATACCGTTGCTACAGAATGATAACGCATTAATGAGTCTATTAGAGGATTTCATGGGGATTGCTTTGGTGATTTTCTAGGTTCATATCACTGGCTACAGAGTCTTACATGTCAAAGACCTTGTCGAAAATCTCTAAAACTAAAGTTCCAAAGATAGATGGATGAACTCTGATTTTGACAAATGAAAATAATTAATATAAAAAATAGTATTTTTGACTTATCTCTGAATGACCACGAAATCGATGAAACATTAAAGACGGCAAATATTTCAGAGGTTTGCCAAACATTTCTTAACCAATGCACGGTGTCCTGAAAATAAAGAACACTCAAATGCATTTTAAATTTAAAAAAAATCAACTACGTTCAGATACTAAAAATTATATAAAAAACAAGTTATAACTTACTTTTTTGTTTCCTTCCATTAGAGTATTTACAGTTATTTGTGAATTTACTGCTGGTTCGCAAAAATCTACAGATTGCATCACTCACTCCGAAAATTTTTATCAAAAAATAACTTGTATTTATAGGAACTTAAATATCTTGCATCACCTAAAATTGTAGGTATTTAAATGATAAAAGAATTACAAATTACACATTCCAAAAGAGCAAGAATACCGGATAGTAAAATGCTTCTCCAGTCTTGTTGAACAATCATGTCACGTACCACCTGAATGCGACGATTGACGTAAACAAACAGACACAACGATAACCGATCCTTATATATTCATAATTCACAAGCAGAGCCTAACATTGAGCGTTGTACATCTTAAGCGTTCATGATTCGTGCATCAATATTTGATGGGCAATTCCGGTCTCCTCGGTCCGCCAATAATCGAGTTAAAGGCGCACAAAGGGCCGTGCACAGCGTCCCTCCCTTTTGTCCCCATTGCGCTCCATTTACATTGATATTATTTTCATTTCTGCGACCGGGGCGGCGGTGGCGGCGGCCGAGACGCCAGCGCTACGTAATAGGCACAGAAGAAGCGCCCCTAAATATTTGATGGGCCGCCGGAGGCACTCGGGGCCCTGCAGAACTATCACAAACATATACGTACGACAGGGGACAAGACAGCATGAGTGAGGATTATTGTTATTGTATGAAACACAATAAGAATTAAATTTTATTTTGTTGACAAAACATAATTAAAAAAATGAGAGACCAACTCTAGTAGTGGCAAGATTTGAACCCACTTATCCGACATTTCGTATCATCGCCTTGAGCGATTAGACTATATTGCATTTGTAGAACATGGATTCAAGGGGAATATATCAGGTTAACTCCACCGTGAACATTTTCTCCCCTGACATATACCCCTGTAAGCTATATACTAGCAAGGTAGTGTAGTCAAACGGCTTAAGGTGATGACTCAGAGTTTGGATACAAAATGTTTACTGTATTTATACAATGTTTCTTTTGTTGAGCACAGTAAAATCTGATTAATATTTGCTTCATTTAACTGAGAACGGCATTTCTCCTATATTGGACCATATAAGAACTGCCACTGGCGGCCCTTATCCGAACACGGTATCGGTCAAACTTGCCACTTTGAATAGTTAGATATTCTGAGAGAAGTTTCGCGTGGTAGAGCAAACTTGGCACATCACACTTGAATCCATGTGCTACCAAGGTAGTGTATTGTAATGGTTTAAGGCGTCGTCCCAGGTGCTCGATATCTTGGTTGGAATCCCACCACTACTTTTCTTTTCTAATTGTTATTTCGTTCTTATACTATGCATTCCAGCCATTATATGTCGTACCTAGATACGAGCCACTTACAGTTAGAAACTCCGAGAGCCGAAATCTTAGTTCGGGATAAATTCTAATAAGCCTGCGCACCAAACTAGGATAAAATATGTTATACATTATAAGGACCATTGCTTGCTCATTACTTGTATCCATATAAAGACTCTATCATATCATGCTGCAATTTCAGTATTTTTAAGTGTTTAGAGAAATCACCTTTGAGTTTTCCTTCTCACGAACTTTTTGCCTCAATTACCAGTACCGGTAAACAATAAAGATATTTAATTATAAAAAATCTTAAAGCTGTTCATATAGTTACTCACCAGAGTGTGTTCGAATTATTTGTCATCAGTACAGTCCATTGTCAATAATTGAATCCTAAGAAATGATAAATAGCTTCGTAATATTATTGTACTACAAATAAGTCAAACTTTGTGTTCAGCAGTTTGTATCTTAACTTTTAGAAAGTCAAAAATTAAATGAAACCAGTAGTGACAAAACGAATATCCATATTTAATATCATCAGTACATAATTCGAAGTTTGAGAATTTCTTACAATTTTAGTCGCACAATGCAAGTGCCGACGATTATTTGCACGACTTGCATAAGAATAAAATTATCAGACACAACTCACTTAAGGGTTATGGAGATGAAGTGACATTGTTTTCCTTAAAATTGCTAGTTTATTTTTCACTTTACGGGTAACGCTCCTCTTCTTCATAGTAGGGGGCGCCCATGATGTGTCTAAACTCCACCGAGGGTAGACCACTGTGTTAAGAATACGAAAATACATTCGTAAATATGTATTATCGAGAGGGGATGTCTACTCAAGGGAGAAATGTATTACAATTCTACGTTGATTACAACAGTAGTACTCAGCCCTATCCGTGCTCATACATATATGATCGATATTTGTGAACGGTGCATCGATCGTCTTCAAAAATTGTGTAATGCTAGATGCAAAACTTATAGCAAAAAATGCTCCTTAAAACAAATACTGTAAAACTCACAAAACATGGATTACAATTTCAAGATTCTATTTCTTTTATAAAAAAACCGTTCCCAGAAACGGTATGCCGTAATGGATAAACAATCAAACAGACAAACATACCAAGAACAACTGACAGATTAAATAGAGATCGATACAGTGAAAATGAGTGAAATGGATTTCTCCGTATTACGAGAAATAAGGCTTACCTTCGATACTAAATGTTCTTCTTCCCCTTGTCGTCGAGAAAGGTAAAAGTATATCGCTTAACTGAACTATTCAAAATTTTTTGGCGCCTGACATTTAGCCGCATTCAGTTATAGCAAATGTGGAACAGTAGCCTAATTGAAACCTCAATATTCACTTGTTTTATATGACGGAATTTCTTTTGAGGTTACACAGAACGCAGAAAGTGTTCTTTAGTTACCGACAATATTAAACTTATTAACGATAATTTATAGAAATTGGGTAACAGGCTTTTTATATTTGAATTAAAAAAGCTATACATTACTGCTTACGAATAACCATACGGCCTAGTAAGTTCAAACGCCCATCATATGGTACAAACATCGAGAGAGATCGATCTATCGTGATTTGATTAACTTAAGGAGACACTTTACACAATGAATATTATTATCAGGTCAAACAAAACTATACTTGGTACTCCTGGTTCTCAAAGAGATTACACCACGCAATTTTCAATTTTATATATATAGTTAGAATAACTCAACTACAAAGTATCACCCGTGAGGCTCGAAGCTATGCAATATCTTTCACCGTTCCTTGGTGACGATTAAAGGTAGGTTCAAGAATAAATCAGAATTTCCTGAATTTTATTCAATAGCCTATAAATATTTAAATGCGGAAGATTTCTCCATTAACCATCACACTCCACCGATTCAACCCTCTCCAGCCCAAAGAAATACTCAATAATTCATAAATATCAGGAGAATTATCAAGGGGAGTCAGTGCGCTGTTTTGTTTCGGCGATAGGTTAATTGAGAAATTTATGATCATACCGCAGAGTAGCAGTAGAAATCATAAATTAAGCTCAAGGAAAACTGAGAGGAATGACGGAATCAGCTTTGTGGAAATTTATCTGCTTTCCATAAGCGATATCGCGAATGTTCGGTAGAATGCGTACTATCACAGCAACGGTGTCAAAATCAACGTTGATCATCCGAATTTTGATACAATAATCCCTATGGTTGTTTGAATCAGAAGCGTTAAAATCAATAGAATCGTTTATTGAATCTCAACAGATTTATACAATCCAAACAACATTTTTATAAACATACTTGTGAGGCATTTTGGTAACTAAACTAAACTACACTTTCGGTTTCGAGACATTATGTTTTCTTGATGTTTTTGAATGTCGATATCCATAGCAAGAAAATAATCACCAGAAAATAGTACGAATCTCATCCCGAATAATACATTTTCAAGGTAGATCACCTTCTGTGCAAGGCTCCGAACAGTTCGCTAGATTTTGAAAAATTCCAAAAACATCTTTCCACGAGGAAACACAGTTTAGAGTACACATTTGAGGATAAAACATATAAAGGAAATCCTACGAGAATAAAAGTGACACTAAGGACACAACATACACCATTTAGAAAAGTTATCTTTCATTCCTTATAACGTGATCAGCCTCTCCCCTCCACTCCGCAACACAAAAAAGTGTAAAGCAAGCTTGATCGACTGCCTATCACGTCAACCCATCTATTTGAAATGTTATATTGCAGAGAGCAACATGTGCTCTAAATTGAAAACGTAATCGTATGGAAATAAGAGGATGAGTCTGCAAAGGTTGCCTTTTCCTCGCACGAATCCAGCGCATGCTGGTTATAATTGATAACGTGCGTGACAATAGGCGATCAAATCGAATGCTTCCACGTATTTATGACTTCTCAAGCGTTCAGATGCGGTGACGTCAAGTCGATTTTAATTCACGAAATGGAGAATGTACTCCATAAAGCTTTTCACTTGTTCGATTCAATAAATAATCACGAAATACATATGGAGTAGCTTGTGTGAAGTAATTCAATGGTGATGTTATGCGAGTTCAATGATCGATTTCCAATTCCACATTATCATTCAAAAGCAAATAATTCAACTATGCCTTTTACTTTGAAATATACAGGGTAGTCCTTGATATTATTGTCTGTCAAACTTCCTCTATTACAAACCTGAACACCCTATATACGTAGTATCCGAATAAAGCTCGATTTAACCTTCTAATAACTCGTTCAGTATAACTCCTAAGCCTCCCATTCTATCCCCTTTCTCGTTCTGCTCTTGGCATTACGATTAATCTTAATTGTACCTAAAACTACCCACATTACAACGCCATGATACTGCACATCATACCATTACTTTTAATTATTTTTAATTATTAAATTGCAGGGGATGTCTGGGAAATTAGTTAAATTGGGTATATCTGATATCTTTATTACTATTTCAAAACCGCTAAAGGCTGTAATTGCCATGGTGGTATATTAAATAATGCAGTGGTAAAAATTGCTTTCTGTAGCTTTCGATCCCACTAGTAGTTTTAATACCATGTTTTTAAATTACTCATATTTTACTTACTATGATGTGTGTTTATGATGGAAAAATAGAGCTGGTGCTTGAAAGTTCACGAAATTCGTAACCCCACACGAAGTTTTTTTTTAAGTTCCGTAAGAAGTAAATCTCAAAAATGCATATCACTTTTATCCGTTTGTCTGTATTCGAGGAGAATCTGACGGTGTAGTCAAAAATGTTTGTGGTATTTAGATTGCTCGTTTCATTTTCAGTAGTCCTACAGGGGACAGACTACTTGTTGGAAGTTATCGCCTGATTATAAGACCTTCGATTTTTTCTAAAATACTTCGAAAATTAATATATGATGATCTCCTAAGCAATACAACCGCTCTGTTCACTACACAGCAGCATGAATTTTTCCCTAGAAAATCAGTTCAGTATGATGTTGTTTATACCGATTTCAGCGAGGCCGTCGTCAAAATTGATCACTCTATTTTGATCGAGAGGCTTGCTGAGCCGGGTATTGATAGTTATTTATGCAATTGGATATCTTCATACATCAGTTCTCGCAAGCAAGTGGTATCTGTGAATGAATCAGAATTCATTTTTAGTTACCTCGGGGGTTCCTCAAGGAAGACACTTGGGACACTGCTTTTTATCATTTCATCAGCTTTGCAATTCAGTAAATATCTGTTATATGCAGACAATCCGAAAACATTCTCTCTAGTAAAAACTATGAATGACAGTTTATAACTTCAAAATGACTTACAGGCTTTGCAGAAATACTGTGACGAACGAGCTATGTCTTAACTTTAAAATGTGGAATTTCATGAGATTTACCAAAAATATAACGAACACTGTTGAATTTACATATAAGTTAGGAAATAATAAATTGGAACAGCTAGGTGTAGTTAATGATTTAGGAGTATACTTAGATAAAAAATTATCATTCGGTTACCACCAACGAAGCCAACAGGACTCTAGTTTAGTTTAATATTTTTTGTAATATAGACTTATTCAACACTAGCTTACAGTCGCTCAAAAGTTAATTGAAATTTGAATAGATCAACAATCTTTCCGAATAAATAGTTTTTGAAGCATTTTATATTTATAGTATTTTACTACTTGGATATTTGATGGTGATATTGACCTGAAAATATTGCGCCGATCAACAAAAAGAATAAATGATACACATCTACCACTATGGCGTTTCTAAAGTTTTCAAAGGCTATTTGGATAGCATCAAGCTACTCTTCTTGAAAAGATTCATAAGCCCACATCAAAAACTCTGTACCCTGGTGATCCTTCGTATTTATTAGACATACACAGCTCACTCTTCAAAACAGATATATAATGGATTTATTCCAATAGCCATGGATAAGCATTTTTACTATACATCCGACTCACAACAAATCTGAGGGAGTTTATTTATTTCACATGTTGTACTACATTTTTTGACGCAGAGGAACAATAAGTATGACCGATAATGATGCATGTGCTTGATTGTATGCTCCCCACTATGCATTAGACCTGCTGTAGACATGCATGTTTCGTCTTTAGCCTAGACTCATCAGTATAGCCTGGCGGTCTAATTGTAGACAGCAATCGGTCGGTATATACGTAACCCAGTCAATAGTGTTGCTGCATTTCAGGTGCAATCCGATATATTGGACAGTTTGATTATGTTCTAGAACTTTAAATGAACTTTTGGATTGTTTTGAGAAGATTGGAAACTATGGCAAACATTAATGTTTTGTTAAATATTTAATCCTATCTAAATCTATATTTCTTAACTGATACTATTGAACAGCAGTACTACGTTACCCTACGTTATGTTGCCTGTCCAGCAAGTTACATATTATATTTCAAATTACTGAGCTACATATTTGGCATTAGCTATGTTATATTATAAATCTTCCATAAAAATGTCACCACCTCATTCCGACGGCTCCCACAGCTTTCCACAAAATTTGCATTTTCGTGCCCTTCTTGCAATTCCTTCATAAATATTCCAATATTTTCTCCCTAATATTATTTATTGCTCCATTTTTTATGATTCATCACGAAATGGTATGCCTATTGATCCAAATATCTAATTTGTCCAATCCTCTGCTGACCTTTATACTATATAATAATATAGTATGACGCATTCTATATTCTTCAGCCTCAATGAAATACGAGCTTGGCCCTTTTCCTATCCACATACATACAAACGGTACAAAATGCCGTTATATGTCGTCTCCAGTCGCATATAGTAAAATACTTGAATAAAAGCACGTTTCTTATTTCGCAAAAAGTACTAAATCAATCTAGTTGACTCCATTTTTGTGGAAGTGTAGAATAATTTGTTGCCTGAACCCATGTAGCGCTGTATCAGCACCTTTCCCGTTTTTTCGCTTTGTCAGCGTGAGCGAAATTCTCCTGATACTGCATGGTATTGACCTATACAGATATTCTATAGTTAATTGGGATTGTTGGAGTTCGAAGTGCTGATAAGAAATACCATATCTGGCACGGTTTTATAATGCAATGCAAGTTTCATACGGAGATCTCTATTACTTATTTTGATCAGCAATATATAATATAATTCAGCTAACTTTGTATTTTTAATAAATTAACATAATCACAGGATGTGAAGTAAATTATATGGCATATATGTGCCCGACAGTGGTTATCGCAAAATATGTGGCTCATTTCGCTTATCTCTGATCATCAGCCGTACATTCATAATGTATGTTTTTTCATAGATAACCTCTCGCAAAAGCAGACAACCTATATGGCTCCTCAACAGCGAGAGGATAAATTACCTTTAAAAGCTGTAGATTGCAACTATCTGGAAATAAACTCCCCGGCAGAATAATCCACAACGCCGAGGTTCTCGAAAGAAAGACTTTTGGTGAGGCTTATTCGAGGTGTTGGAAGATCGACCTAGTGAGGATGCACCGGTTGTGCCGGTGAATACAACCTTCTGGGACGGAAAAGAACGCCCACCTTCTGGGACGCCGGCCTAGTAACGCCGAAAGCATGCTTATGCCACGACATGCTATTTTTAATTCCCAGAATCTTGATGTGGATCACTCAACGTTTAAATCATAAAAAGTTCCTTCCTCATAGAGTCTTTAAATACTTCCAGCGTCGTTGGTCGTACCCTGAAGTTTTTTAAATACTCCGGCATACAGAAATCCGCTGGGTTAAGTTCGGGCTATCTTCATAGACCATCCTAGACAGAAATCATGCATAATCTGCATGTATCGTTTGCCAGTAACAGTCTAAGACGCCGCCTCCAAGCTCTGTATCTACTTAAGGAAGTATCGTCCTGGTAAAAGTATCTGTGAAACCGCACGAAACGATAAATACAGTATAATCCATTTGTTGTAGATACCATTAATTCCATTAATTATTTTCTATTAGCTAGCTTTTATTAATTATGTAATACTTTAAGGAATATCCCTTATTTTATATATACACCAACTAGGAGCTTCCTTGAGTAACTCGGTTAATATCAAGTAACTATCCACAAACAATATGGATGCCAAATTCGGAAATCAACTTCTGATATTATTATTTATGTCACAAATGTACACTGACGTTAACTCTGGTAATGTTAGAGCTTCTGATTTGCTGTGTTATGGAGCTTTCCTGGACAAAACAAGAAAAAGACAAATTCCTGGGATTACCGGGTCAATCTGCATGAAACAATTTCTGATATGTATGGCTACTCACTGCGAGAAAACTTATGAGTAGTATACAATATAAATCATCCCTTACACAAATATAATCCAACTCCTATCAACACTCGCGTAGATTTTATCATGTTTTGATTTTGATGGTGACTAGTGATACCATCAAATTGTGTACTAAGCAACACTTGTCCCACCCACTGAGAGAAATTTGAATCGAAATTCTTAACAGCAAAATTATGCTGTCCCTGACACATGTCGATTCATCCGTGGACTGTTAATCAGAGTCGCCACAGCCAAATCTGACTACATGGGCGCTGCTGATACACAATTCCTTCAGATACCGAGTCAGGTAACAGAGAAATTGGATCATGTAGATTGTAGTTCCTTATTATTTCGTGAAGATTTGACAAAATTGTCAAATGTAAGTGCTTTTAGAACAGATCCGTAATGCGATACTGTAAATCGTCTTTTATTTAAGACACGTAGTGAACGAAATTAATTATAATAATTATATCTTAACGAGAGATGTTTGAAGGCACACAAAAATATTAAGTTGAGTTGATTTGATGAGAGCAACGATGAATACAACTAAATTTGACTGTATCTAACGTTTGGAGCGGTTTCACCGCGAATTTTATTATTGGAGGATACTTTTTCGAGATAGAGGAGATATAAAAAGAAGAGATCGTATATGTAACAGTTACTGATGACATTTTTCAAATTAATGGCCTTCCATGTGACCTGATCTCAATCCAGTGGATTACTACCCGTGGGGTTACTTAAGAAAAAATTCATCTAGGACACGACCAACAACTTTGAATGAAAATATCACATTAGGGAACAAGTAGCTGCAATTGAAACTAAATCATTTGTTGATGGTAGAAGAATCAAAGGATGACATATCTGTGTTAGTAACTGTTGTAGATAAGATACTGGATTATATCAGCAATTGGATTCCATAATAAGCTGAAATATATCCTTTATAATCTTGTAGATTAGGGAAAAGCTAGATATTGGCTCTAATTAGGCCCAATAAAAGCCTTTAACTATAATTACCTCGTACCTTTCTGGCTGCTACGTCCATGGTTAAATTGGGACGTCCAGAACATAGCTATTGTACGTATGCCGGTGACATTTATAAATAGATTGGACCGCACATACGTATATTCCATTAGGTATGTGTTTCTGATAGAGCCCTCTAAGATCCTCGACGATTTTTCTCGGCCTAATGACTCCACGTTCATAATTAATTATATCAAAATGTCACTTGCTAACGGCTAGACAAATTAGGTTTGGGACATTTACTTGCGATGAAGTCGAGGCAAAAATGTCAAGTGAAGCGGAGCTATAGTCATTACAGGGCTATTCGTCTATCCAATATTTTTTTGTAAGGGGTAAAAGTTCAAAGAAAATGTGTTTGTTTGCACCTTGCATATTTGTTTTGGAAACAGCTGAAGTATGTCTTGTTCATTTGATGCTCTTTTCTCTTCCTATGCGTGAATATGTAATCAGAACGATGAAACGGATTTGAGAGTCTTTTAGGTCGTATATTATATCTAGACTTCAACACACGACTTATAATGAATGTAACGAAACATCAAATCTTTACTACATCACAGTAACAGTCCGAGGAATTTCCACATCGGCTGTACGACGAGAAATTTTGATTTTGAGTAACCGATGTAGGATTTCACGTAAATAATTGTGCTTGGATTTGATACGCACTGCACTGCCTGATGGTTACATATGAAGTTCAAAGAAATATAATATTCCTGGGAACTGAGGCTGAGTGAATCATGTCTGTATACTCCCAGGATGGTTTTCTCTCACTTCATGTCACAGAAACGCAACTTTCTTCTTCCCAAAATGCAGGGGAGCGCGCTGCATCCAGTGAATATTTTAGCAGGCAGAGAATTGAAGTGAGCCGTTTTGGGGTGCCCCGGATATATCGCCGGAAGGAAATTTTTGAGATTAAAAAGAGGGTCTGTAGCTTGTCTGAAAAAAGAGGGTGGAATGAAATATTTTATTACATGGAGATGGACGCGTGTTGGGAATCACAAAAGCATATGTCTTTTCCTCCTTTGCTAGCGATAGTATGCTGTTATCTAAACAGACATAAATCAGCTAAAAGATCGTGTACCGTTCCAGGCGAAAGTCGCCAATATCCTATATTGGACAGCTGGGCTTACATTTTATGAATACAAGGTGGTGTCCCAGTTTGGCGCATAACTGGAATGAGTTCAATATTAATTTATACTGGCCCCTAAGTTAACTACCCTCAGATTAACGAATTAAAGTTTCGTAAAGTTTCTGCGCGACACCCTTAATCAAAGTACATTTTCTGCACTTAAATAAAATCCTCAAAAATGAAGAGATGATGAGACTTAGGATGTTTGAATCATGTACGGGTTGTAATATTTTTTTCTCAAATGAGTAGCACTTCAGATACATAAAGATTTTTGTTTGATTAGGCCATAAAATAGCTATAACATGTACAACAGCAGATAAAAGCCTTCGGAAAAATCATTTAGTGTGTTTGTCTGATCCGCCAATGCTTTGATACTGCAAAATATATAACCATTAACTGCCATGAGCCTGCATCAAAGACCGATTAACATCAATGGCATGAGCTTCCTATTAGTTTTCGTTCAAATAACTTGCTACACCGCTAAAATTATTGATTATGTTGGGGAATTATGTATTATTTTGAAACTACATATAGCATTCTATAAAAATTATTTACTTGCTAATGGGCAAGATGGAAAACATTGCAGTGGTGTGTTTTCAGTAACCTCGGTCGGAGATCTTTACTGACCCAAAAAGTAGCAATGTACCTCGAGGTACAAACGACGCGCGTAGTGCGGAGGAAATTCGGTATTGAAATTCAAGCAAGCGGAGTGGATACTTAACTCAGTTAACTGAAGCACCTGACCGGTAATCAGAAGGTGTGTGACGCTATTTCCGTTTTCTAAGAGCCAATTACATAAATCGTTATATTTACAAAAATGTTGCTTTGGTAATTTTATCACGGACAACATAAAATAGTAAAACAAAACGCTGCTGCTTCCCAGCCGGCCTGCAAACCAGATCTACTACATCCTCTTTTGTTGGCATTTTCATTCAGGTGCAGGTATATGCAGGCAGATCCAGAAATGCCAGTTTCGAGTGACATGGCTTCAATGCAAACAAACACCCCGCCTTAATTTACCTCCGGCTCTTGAAAATCGCGAAAGGCCACACTCCATTCATGGTGGCTGTCGGTTTACTTTTAATAGCATCCCCGACTTCCGCTCTCGAATCTCGACTTTACAAAGGAGCGTCCGCTAACGAACCGGCGACGTGTTTCGTTCATCCCTGAAAATACCTCGCCTTTCCTATCATATAGCGGGGGAATTCCGATTTACCTCTATACCCAAAGTGTAGTCGCCTATTACATAGCCACATAAAAATGGAAGCCTGGTTAGGCCATGTAGTCCTAAGATCACAAAAATATATTTCATTACTGATGGCCTTCGTGTTGGTTTGTGAAGCTCATTTACCGCGAAACCTTAGCAACTGGAGCAAACAGATTTGATGAAATTCTTACGACATAACGATAGTAGTTAGTACAGCTATATGTTTTTAAATAGGTGCAGTCAGGCAAAGTTGTATGCAAGAAAAAAATATCGAGCGTTTCCAATTCTTCGTTTTTGTATGTTTTTCGAGATCACTATATAGTTAAAAACATTTGTATGGGAAGGGTTGACAAATTTTCTAAGCAGTTTACCCTGTGGTCCACATAAATTTTTGGTGTGCTCAGAAGTTACGTCTCCCTTAGATAAAATCTGAAACTTATGCTGTCTTTCTCCAGAATTCGTTTTGTTTTTCCTGCTCGATCATTTTAACACCATATGTAACTCTACACTATACGTAAGTATGCAAATGAAAGAATGACGATAGCTTCCGAAACATATTTGGTGCGAATGGTAACCGCATCAGGACAACGTAATCAATGTCAAGGATGAATGGACTTTGAAAGTATAAGGTAGATTGCGATATTATTTCAAAAAAACAATACACCATCATAGTACGTATACAACTAAATATAAAATATGGTGCAAGTATAGTAAACGTAACAAATTAACAAAAAAATAAAAGAATCTGCTTAAACGGAATAGAATCGAAACCATCCTTCAACATTCTCAGTATGAAGTTAGCTTCAAAATACCACCCTACAGCACTAAATATATCCATACTTGCAACCCTGTTGCTCTTTCATATAATAAAAGTCCCCTAAGCGAAAAACTCCCTACTTATTGTGAAAGCTGTCGTATATAAAAGATAAAAACTTTTTATCATCACTGGTGCAGCGGTGGTGCATCTTTCCAAAGTAATATTACAGAATTATTGTCCAATGGGAGTATGAATACGTCTTATAGGACAGTCATTTTGTGCTTTATCAGTCATTTCACTAAAATGGGTTGGGGTAGAATGCAGATTTTTTACGAGCTAAGTTTTCTCGCTTCTTTGTATGGGATGTAGAGATGAACCTTGAACAAGCAATGCAAGAATGAGCTAGAAGTATCTGAAATGTAGTCATGTAGGCATATCAAGGAATTAGGAATATTACGGACTAAATTATTTGTCAACGGATAGCCGTTTGACAGTATGTGGAAATAAAGATAAATAGTACATCTATCAAGACGGAAAACATACAGTACCTTGACCATATTACAGCTACCAGGCTTTGTAGTACTAGTAAACCTAGGTGTCATCATACGGGTCATGTCAGTCGAACAATTGTCATGATAGTATCTGTAGAATATATACAAACCAGCCACACTTCTTCAATGTTCCAGACATCCATTCTCGTCGGTGATTGTCTGGACGAGCGCTTTGCCAGTTTTTTATCTTTTTGTCAATTATACTATATTAATTATTCCTATATGTGTATATATGTAATACTACTATTGGATTGGTATGGTTTACACGCTATCATTGTCATTAGCCTTTATTAATGGAACTGCTCTTTAGCAGTTGAAAAGCGCCAATTTGAGCGACAATTCGCTTCTTGTATAAAGTCAGATTATTATTATTATATGGGAAATTTAAAAAAAAAACTTATAATACAAATGTATACAGGGTGAATAGAGAGCAAGGTAAACAAACTATGCCTGTACGACATACTACACGCGTATTGTATTAATATCCGATTATCAACTTTCAAAACTATGACGATAAAAATACTATGAAGCCCTTTCCTTACTTAAATAGCAAATTACTGCATTTACCATGTCAACATTTAAACGTGTGCCCCAAAACGGTAGTCTAACAGTGTCAGTTCCGGAGATATTGAAGTCTAACTAACAGAGCCGTTTAGACCAATCAGAGGTGCTCAATATGTACAATACAATCTACAAGTTTGGCGTGTTCCATTTGACTAGCTCCTTATATTGTGAAAATTGGTGGTTAAACCGAATACTGTTCAAGCTGAACCCACTTACTCCTTGAGTGCTCTGCTCTCTGTTGTCCAATTTCCACTGATATATTTCGACAGGTGGCTCCTAGGTTTCGATAAACACAACAGGAAATTGAGGTGTATTCAACTATACATATTATCGATATACATAGCGCGGTTTGTAAATTATATCTCGGCTGAATACAGCGCGGTTGGCAGAATATAAATAGCAGGATTAAATGCTGCAGCCTGCCACGACGCTCGCAGAAGCAGGATCCCCTCTGCTCAGCAGGAATAGTTAATAATTCAAGAAAGACGAGCGGCACTGGGTTGAACAGCAATAGGAACATTGAAAAGAAAAAAAGAAGTTTCTCAATACAGAAACTGAATTTCTCAGATTTAAGCATACCATCTTATACAGAATTAGCTGGATTCATCTGAAAACATGTGTGAAATCGAGATGAAGTAGGTTCATCAGTGTTCATTGACCATATCATCTGTAAATTGTGATTCCTATACATTCTCTCCCAGCTTTTTATTGTATTGTTTTTCATTTGAATATTTATTCACATACGTGAAAGCTATAAAATTGAATCTGTGTTAAAATGATACTAGTTTGGATTTGAATTGCACGAATGGAAATGTTGCTTTATTGTAAACTCAACCGATTTTAGGTGAATGCAAAAATATTTTTGCTAGATGTGTTCAATTGAAGCTTTTAGAGGAAAATGTGCGGAATAGAGCTGTTTCATCATCAGGACTCGCTCGATTTGTGAATGCATGTGTTACTGTTTTCCAGCTTCATTCGTTTCATCACTCTTCCGAAAAGTGCTTGTATAAACACATCTACAATCGTTTTCCGGCCGAATTTCCTTTTGTTCCCACTCTGTTTTTCACCGACAGCACAAATCGGACACGCGAAAATGTTATCTAATAGTCTATACGTCATCGGAACGTTTCCGATACATTGTACGAATTTGATGGATTGATATCTGGCACTGGCCAAACGAGAATTTTTAATATTCTGATTGATAACGAACTCGATTTTGTAACTTGTCATTTTAAATACAGAAAATGGCGCCCGATCAACTTATTGGATTATTAAACCTGTATTTTGATGCAAGCTACACAGCAAAAGCCTATATACAGCCAGTAGAAAAAATGACTAAAGACTATTTAGATATGGATGTAAGTTTGGATAAACTTATACACAGGAAGCTTTAGTAAATGAATGAGCCTTCATTACTTGATGTATTGCTTTCCATCTCAGCAACCAATCGTGTATAGTTGGGGAGCCCAATGGGAGATATTGGGATTCACTCAAAACCAGCAGATTAATATATGGGGGATGCTTTGCACCTTGTTGAGTACCTCCACCATATCTGAGCATATCTAAGCATATCTAAGCGTGTAGGGTAGCCGAAAGGAATGAGACAATCGATGTTTGTAAATGCTGGACTACATCAGATTAAATGATTATGGGTTAACTACATGCTGAAAAGTGTGAATTCCAATTATCTGACGACTTGAGCGTGACGCAAGTGAGGGGTATGATTACAAACTTGCAGAATCCCGACAATCTTGAGTGGGGTTCAATTTTCTTCTATTTTGAAGGGGAGAATTCAAGGATAACGGGAAAAGTCACCAATAAGTGCATGCAGCTGCAGTACGCCTCTCTCTCACTCTCTCTCTCCTTCACTCTTACTTTCTCACTCTCTCGCATGGTCCCCACAAAATATTCCAATTCCTAATTACGGATAATGTCAGCGGTCACAACTGATCGCAATGTTTGTGGTGCTCGTATGTTTGTATTTTATGTTATTTGAATTAATGTATATCAGCTACGACGATGAGTGACTATATGATGAAACGTTTGGTTTGTGGACAAAACGCTTCTCAAAAGATTGTGAATTTAACGCTCTTGTTCTTTCTAAAATTGTTTTTTAATAACCTTGTTTCTGTTACCTTTTAGTGATTCTTCATTCCTAATTTTTCAGAGGAAAAGACTATAGATGATAACTTTTCCACAAATATCAGCAAACCATCTTATTTTTAGTTGCGTTCTCATACATTGAAACCTGAAACCGTCAAATCAAAAAAATTCCTCCATCCTCAGATTATAGATCAGCACAAAAATCAGACGCACTCAAGTATTTCAAAATAGCAGCGTTTTGCATTTCAGAAAGCCGCCATGAGCTTGCGTGGTTCACTCAACATCCCGTCTTATTATCTGACGCGCTCGAATAAATTTATATTTCTCTCATTTTCAACACCTTCCTACGGCCACCCGCATCATGCGAAACGGTAGATTGATACTTCTGTCATCGAAGACACGTGAACAGTATACAGTATCAATATAAACCATACTCGAGTATTTGAATGTGACTATTTCTCACATTTTTAAAAGCTCCCACCGGTGAAAGGGAATTCATCATAATAATATGACGTTTCTTTCTTTCTACCCTCTAATCTTCAAATTCCAAACATCCTCACGACACTTTTGTCCCCAGTTAGTACGTGGGCTCATATACTATTACAGTTCTCTTGCTGAGGATCATGACACTACCACCTAAGCACTAGAACTGCTAAGTGTTTAAATGCACCCCTTTTATGATCGTGGTGTGGTGTTTTATTAATATTTAGTGATGATATTTCCCATATTCGCTAACACTCGTAGTTTCGATCATTGCTTTCATACTGACATTGTTCTTCAAGTGTTCCAAAAAACGACGCTACCCATTAGTGTCTTTACGAAGTTAAATTTGTCTAACATGTTGGAGACATTGCTGTTATGTTAGTTGGACAAACTCACAGAATTTGGGTATCTATTTGAAAAGGAATCAAAATGTTCTTATTCATCCAGCAAATAAGTACAGAAACAAACGGAATTTAAGTAGTCTGATAGTATTATGTTAGGACTAAAACTGGAAATCAGGTTTGGATACTTTTCTAAGCTGTCTAACCTTAAAAAGTATGTTATTCACAATACCCAAAAATTACAGGAAAACCAAAAAAAATAGAAAGCTTAGAGAAGTTCTGATAATTGCATTCCTTTGCCTAAGATTTGATCTAATTTGCTTTGAATAGGAAGAATGTATGTTATTGTTTATTGGTTTCTATTTTATATTATCACCGAAACTATATTATGTAGTGAACTAATAACATCCACCCCCTTTGAATTTAAATTTTTTGTTAGACCGATCTGGTACTATCAAGCTGATCGTCAAGTGATGCAATTACATATTTTTTAGTACTATTCAGTCTCTCATTCCTCCCAACAGCCTCATTTCCTCTGGATTTACGGACAATTCTTCTTTCCATCTTCATCAATCCCAACCTGTCATTGTTTGAGAGTTTTTCATTCACATCGAAAAATGACGAGACTTGCGGCGATAAGTGCCTCCTCCTAAAAAAGTTTAAATTGGTTTAGCGGGCCCCTGAAATCGAAGCTGCAACTTGATGGAGGCGAAAAAATTACACTGCAAAAAGACATGGGCGTGTTTAGAATTTAAAGTTCCCATTATTATTCTTCCTATTTTTGAGGTGATACCATTAATTCAATGATAATAATTTTGTTGTCGTCAAGAGATGGGGATGTTGACGGTTTAGCATTCATCTAGATTTAACGAACTTTCTACCAGATTCTGCAAGATTTCAAGGTTATTTCAAGCTTAAAAAACAAACAATTTTATGTTTTTGTCAAACAATGAAGAGTTCTGCGTTCTTCCAAATAAAATTTTATATGATGCTTGAAACTTGTAGACAAGGTGAATTTTTCAAAGGTTTGGTTTCGGACTTCCATTGTCTATAAACATTTTTGAGTATCACAACGTTTCAATTTATATACTAACTTCAATCGTCTTCAGGTGAACTGGCGAACATGTTCCTTCCATGCCAATTTATACCCCGTCCGGTGACGTGTCGTTGTGTGTGGCCTGTTCTGATTGGTTCCAGATGAGTGGTGTTCCGGTCTGCTGACGTGGCTCTTTGTCGGTCATTGTTTGTTGTCTGGTCCAGTCGCAGTCTATTGACCTTCTTTATGGGTGGCTGCGATATTGGTTTAATGTCTACGCTGGGCTTGCTGCACACGTTGCTGTTGTTGGTGATGAATGCCTACTCCCTGAATTTTCTTCGATACCAGTGCGGTTCTTTGGCAATAACCTTAGCATCGTCCCAAGCTATATTGTGGTGCTCCGTCCATACGTGGTCGGCTATTCCAGATTTTCCTGTCTGAAAATTGCATATAAACATAAAAATATCTAAAATTTTTCCAGAACTCGGTTATTAGCAATAACTTTACCGTCTTATTATAGAACAGCTAGAATTCCAGAAGACGATGGAACGATGTATACAAATTCCGGAGATTCTTATTATTTCTAGAGATATTCAAAAAAACAGCATTAGATGTCATCGTAGGGGGATAAGTATAATGGTATACACCTATTTGCTATCTACTTTCTACTATCTATCGCAGAGCTGCCCTGATGAGTCTAGGTTATGGAAGAAACATGTACTTTAATACGGATAGTGGAGAATAGGAACATAGTCTTTTATGTTTCATAAAGCACTCAGGAAATATAAAAGATGCAACATATTCATCATAAAAGTACTTGTGTCACCTATTGCGTCAGATATGAAATAAATCATTAGGAATTCTATTAGGTAATCTGAGCTGGAATCTACTTATTCGTAAGACACGGCTCACAAAATGTTCTATTTCCGGTTTCAAATATTACAATTTCTACATCTGCATCTTCGCAGTCTGTTTTTTATCGCTTGTGGCCGCATTGGGCCGTGATATGTGAAGAGGTAAATCTCTGACATATACAAAACATGCAGATAGAAAGACGTACGACAACAAAAACACTTTTTAGTATTATATTACTAGATAAATATCACTGAAATGTCATTGCCATATGTGGCGCTTTCAGCCTCCCCTCCCATTTTTTGCTCTCGTCTGTAACGTTCGATTATATTTTTTACCTAACATGTAACAACTGTTGTATAGGCGAGATAAGACACAATGAATATGGTAGAAAACTTGGAGCGACATTGTAAGTAAAATATTAGGTGGTGACAGTCTCGTGTACTATTTTAGAAGCGTTTTTGGCTTAGGATGGAGCATGTGGTTAGCACAAATGAATCATCTCAAGTAGTAAATTATCATCTGTCAAGAAAAATTATTGATGCCATCTTCCCACGCACTACTGAAGGGAAATATGACAACCATAGAGATTTTAAAAGTACACCATTCTCTCACCTAGAGTAGCTTGAACTTCCATACCTCAAATAAACGACAGAAAATATATTGCAATATTATGTTCTAGGTGGTATTGTGTTAATGACAGTTGCTTCATGCCTTGTTTTGTTCTGTCGTAGAATTTATAAGTATCAAATTTTCGATCCATGGGTATATTTTAATCTAGACTTCTCGATGTAGTTCTTAAATACTCTTGTGTTTGTAGCCGCATCTGTTTTTGATATCTAGAAAACACTTTTGGAGTCTTACTATAATGGACATGATTTTTAATCAATGTATAGGGAATAATACATACTCAACTGAATAGACTTCTAAATCAACCCGCATTTATTGTTAGAAATGAGGATTACCATTTTCAAGATATATGTACTTATTGATATTTCGGTTTGGTATAGAAGAGAAAGGGAAGAAAAAGGATTGCTATTATACCTCTGATCAGACAAAAAACTAAAAACTATTAAAACTTGTATCAACAGTATTATTTATCTTTTTGACCTTATCTTTACTCGTACATAATCCTAGTTTTTGAGTACATATCCCGTTAAAAAGCTATGTTTCAGAATTCCATTTCTTATACAACTTTTGAGTGTTACGACTTCTCGATTGATTTACTACCCTCAATTGTCATCAGGTGAATTGGCAAAAATGACAATCATTTGAAATTTAGGAAATAAGAACACCACTACAAAATTCAGGCAACATTTTCTTAGTATATCAGCCACTCATACGACAGATGAATAAACTATAGCTGGACGGAATGAACTTGAACTACGTCAGCAGAAAACAACGCCGCTCATCTGGAACGCCATCAGAACGAATCAGGACTAGACGCGTCAACGCTACGACATTCTGAAGAGTATAACTGGAACAATGGAGATCCGAAACACAACTTTTGAAAGAGCTACATTGCATATACATTTCAAACAATATCCCGTTATATAGATTGTAGTTACTTAGGGAGACTCGCGTATCAATCTATATTTGATTGTTCGTCGAACGTGATTAGGTTTTAAATACTGCATAGTAACTGATCACACACAGAGTTTTATTTATGAACTCATATATTCAAATTACACAATTTTATCCGAATGTCCAGTTAATCTATTAAGTATATGTGACTTCTCCACCATTCTATGAACACCCTTAACCATATTTTTATAGAATTTCCACCAGCAGATCAATTAGTATGATACCAGCCACCACCAATAGTGCTTCTGTCGACATCGTACTATATAGAGACAAAAATCACGCTTTCCGCTCAATTCTAAGCATCAGCTGTCAATACCTTCAGTATACATCATTAAAAGGTGTTGATTATATATTTACGACTTGTGGAATAGGTATTGGAGCTTTTTCAAATCTGCAGGTAACGCATAAGTTTCAGAAACATTGCTTCAGACTGCAATTATCACTATGTTTCTGAACGTTTTGATTGAAATATCTCCAAACGGGTCTTAATGAACAGTTTATCTTTTCGAAAGTGTATGGCTAGTCTAGTAATAAGAATAAAGATTCCTAAAACAGATTTAATAGTATGTTCAAATTGCTTGAAAGTACAACAGTCGTTGTGCCTCATTTGGTATTCTAATATTTGTAAGCCTTCACAGCAGGTATGATCAAAACCAAACATAAGTTAGATCTGTTTAACGTATGACAACATTAGCTTTTGCGGCGGATCTATCGGTCACAAACTAATAAAGAAATTTAATAATGTGTAATCAGTTCCATGCAAATTTTCACCGAGATATAATCTGTATAATGAAGCCGGTTAATACAATTTTCGACGAGCAGAATAGTTTCATTAGAGCATGATTCAAAATCAATGATTAGGGTTTGCTCCGAAGTGATTACGAACTTCCCATGCCCGGGGCTCCAATTTCAGTGTCGATCGCGAAAACTGTGTTTGGGGAGTTTCAGAAACTTGAACGGGGCATTACATAATTTAGATGAAAAATCTGTAACAATATAGAGCACAATTTATTTTAGGGCATAGGTTTCATTTTTAGTGTTGGACCGGCAACTATGTTGTACTTTCGGTCAGTTTCAATTGGAATTCGTACTTGATCGTTGAGAAGAATAATTTTACTGCAGTTATATTAAACTGAAAGTGAAAATCAACCCATTGGCGAATTAAATACATTCTACAAATGCACTGTGTGGAAAAATGCATATTCTGAAGATGGCTAGGTTTTAAGAGAAGTTAAACGTAAACCTACATTGTAGAAAAACAAAGGAATCAAATAGATCAGATATGTATTCATTGATCCAATACACAGACGTCAAATATCTATTGCAGATACTATGCCGAAATTCTATTCCGAACTTCCAACTATTTGTTACTACTCAATAATGAAATATTATGTATCTCTCTCTTGAATCTTCATCCTGAATTTGCTTGATATCTTCAATCTTACGCGAATCTGTGATTGATCAAAGTACGTATGAAAGTATGAATGAACCTGAACCCTTCTTCTTCCCACGCCAATCAGCATTTCGGTTGATCTGTCCGTATGTCTCACTGTGTGTACTGCATCCGGTCATCCTTGGTCACTCAATTACTTAAAATGATCTGTTCGGGTTCAATAGCTGTAGACTTAGAATGTTATGAGAGATCCAACTTATAAAGAATTTAAGTTTGAGATATATCTTGAATATCTGTAATAAATTGAAACCATCTCGTACAGTATTTCAGGGCGCATTCAGCTTTTTCCTGAAGTGATCTAATTTTATGCGTTTTTGTTTCAGTTACTTTTGATCCTTTTTAATGGAGCAGTGATAATGAATAATAGCCAAGTATTATTTAGCCTCGTGAAAAATGGCGCCAAATAGATTGTCTGTATTTCACTGATGTAACAGTTCAAGCAAAAAGTATATTTTTGAGGTTTGAAATATTCAAAACAAGTTAATACACATTTTATCTTGAATAACTTCGTTTCTCAAATTTAGCAAAAGGTAATCTTTTAAGTGTTGTTATATTGCAATAATTCATAAATACATTACAAACTCCTGAAAAATTATAACCTATATGAAAACGATAAAAAATTTTCCAGTCATAGAAAAATTGTTTTTTCTTCAATTTCACCGTAATGAGTGGCTTATAAGAGTTGGAATATTGCAATATGTTGAATTATGTTGCAGGTACCAGAGAGTTATAGTTTATGAAAAATTAGGTCCACAACAATTTAAGCAACTGATTGCCAAATCTTTTTCATGAATTTTATCATAATAGGTGGTTGTCAAGGGTTAAAACGATACACTACTAATAGAAGGTTCTATCTATTTATAATTCTATTTGTTAACTTGCTCTTGAAATAGCTAAACTCATAGAATGTATTAAAATAATGAAATAGCTTGAGGAATAGAATATCTTAAAGCATCAAATATCATAAGAAATAAAACATTTAATGACAAGAAACATCTCAAGGATATTTTGACTGCGATGCTTAAGGTTTTCTCTTAATACTAGTGCAAATGCAGCCGCTATAAATATTTCCAATAAAATAGACAAAAGAAACAAGAATTTAATAGAATAATAGCTAGACAGGATGAACCGATTTCTATATTTGATCATAAGCATAATCATAATCATAATCATAATCATAGCACTTTATTTCCCAACAGGTTTACATCCCTTTACAGAGCAATTGATACTGGATCTAGTTAACTAGTTGGCAAGAAACCTTAGTTGCCTTTGTAAATAATCAAATCTAACGACCCGACGATGATTTGAACATAAATCGAAACGCGTCACTGGAAAATTAAGTTTTATTTGTGGACTTTGTGCTCAGATACACAATTTATTTCAACGGGATATAACTCATCATAAATCATTCTACGGAGAATGGAGTGGTACTTAATACATTTGAGGAACATTTCAACTTCTATTTGGTAATTATAAAATCATTTGTCTGAAAGTGTGTATTTTACTACCAATAAAATACACTTCGGAAACAATCTAGAGGGTGAAATAAGTTTACAAAAATCGAAGTTATGCAAAAGAATTTGACAATATGTGAGGAAGAACGCGATGAGATTAAGCTGGTGTATGTCGAATAAAATGTGCGCGGAACGCACCTATACACACCTGTGATAAATCGCCTCGAACAGCTATATTTTATACCGGATTTTTAGCTAATTGGCCATTAAAAATGACCTTTTTAATTATTAAATTAGGATTTACGCGATTCGTACGTTACATTACACACCAGCTGTATGGTGGACAGTCATTTATGACCCTTAACAGATACAAAAAGCCGGGTACTCTCATCAACATTTATCATCGTTATCATTAATATTAGGGGTTTTAGTACGAAACATGGAAATGTTGTACGCAAATGTAGAAGTTTATAACCGAGCTTGTCCGTTATGTTGTTCTTTTTAAAATATGCCATGTAAAGAAGAGTAATATGAATTTTTGCTGGTGAAAAGTAGGTGCGGCTTTTGAAGTAACTAGACAGAACTTGCATCACCAATGAGGGCTTCCACAAGCACAGTTTCACGTGAAATCTTCTATCTTACGTTACTCACATGAGGAGCAGAATAACTGGAGAATCTAGAGTTGTCACACTCGATATAATGAAAGCATTCGATTGACTGTCACACGACATATTCAAACATGCTGCCGATAGCCTGCCATCTGGTCTAGAATCATAGTTTTCTGATCATCCCGAGATACTTTACAACGGAAGGAGCAATTTTTCAATCAAATCAACTAAGACATCAAAATAATTGTCAAATGGGGATCTTCAAGTGGAATTCAGTTCAGCCTAACAGTAGACTCAGACAGCTGACAAGTGACAAGTTTAAAAGGGCCCCGATCTCACTCGATGATGAAGCTCTCACAGGTCGACCACCAAATGCTGTTACTCCGGAAACTGTAGAAGCTGTGCAAAATATGGTTAAAAAAGATCGACATATAACCTACACCGAGATTGAGACTTCTCTGGGGATTGGATCGGCAGTGGTCCGAACAATAATTCATGATCACGTTCGCCTGAGGAAGCGGTGTTCCAGATGGGTGCCACATTTGTTGACCAGTGAGTAAGAAGCAAAAAGAATTAAATGGGCTAAGTTTATGCTTGAAAAATTTGATAATGGGCACAGTAAAAACACTTTTAATATCGTAATCGGAGACAAAACATGGTTATATCATTCTGATCCCGAAACTAAACAGAAATCATTATGTAGATGAAAGGTTATGTAATTATCATACAGTTTCACAAATAAAACTCTTTCTTTAAGTGAAGCGTTTCGATTTTTATTGAAATGATCGTCGGATAATATAAATCGAAACGCGTCACTAAAAGAAAGGGTTTTATTTGTGAAACTGTGTGATAATTACACAACTTTTTATCTACATGATGGAAGAGTTCCACCAAGTAAATGCATCTACAATCTACAGAAGTCATTAGTTTGGTGCTTTGAAAGTGAGCAGCTGCCAACGAAAATCCATCGTTCGTGTTTGAAAGAAAATGGTCGCATCTTTTTTTTATAAAAGTGGATACATCACAGCGGTACAAAGGACAGTTACTTTTGAATGGTATATAACCAAATGTGTTCCTGTAGTCTTCCAAGAACTATGCAAGAGCCGTCCAAAGACTGGACTGCCAGGGTATTTAATGGCACCATGACAACGCACCCGCCCACCGCGCCGCTAGAACACTCGATTTTTTTGTTGAACAGGATGTCAAACTGTTGCCTCACCCACCTTATTCTCCGGATCTAGCTCCGTGCGACTTCTTCTTATTCCCTAAGATCACAGAAAAGTTACGAGGTCGCCATTTTTCCACCGATGAAGAGGCAATCGCTGCATTTGAGTAGTAAGTTAGCAACCTTTCAAAAGAACGTTGGTCACAAGAATTTGACAAGTGGTCTTATCGAATGCGTAAATGTATCTAAAAACTTTCATCGTGACCCTCGTACGCCCCTGCATAACACCAAGCCGTTCATGTACAGCATCGACTATGGCAGTTATTGCGTTATCGTATTGTTTGTTCAGGTGGTGAAAGTACCTGGAACCCGGCATCGTCATAGCAATGTAGATGCCGGTGCTGACACACGAACGTGTCAAAATCAACATTTCAGGTATTAACTTCTTGTAAAGCGCTCGCTCGGCTCTTGTCCGACAGAAATTAACGGCTGTGCACCGGCAAAATTGAGCTGTTTAGTCTGTGATGCAGTCAAGAGCAAAAGCTGTGTGGCGCCAGCCGTTTCTTATTGGTAGTTGTGAAATGGACGATTTCAGCTCGCTCAAAATGTATCATAAAATATTTTCGAGCTGAAAGTTACATAGTGCTAAGGTTTCACTAGGTTTTTATTTTCTACGGAAATCAAACCATAATTTTTTTTGAAGTGCCGTGCCGGACCACATAATACCTGATTCCTCCCTTGGTTGTATGTATAGAAATTCGTTCATTAACAGTCCTCCCAAATTTATTTGGTCCATAGTTAGTTTCCTATATATCTATATGCCAAAAAAAGATGCATAACTAAGTGGATTCATTCTAAAAATCTAAGTAACAAGCTTTTTTAATTCCCCATAATAATGCCAGAGGTTAGTTGAAAATGAGATAAATAAGGTACCCATTAGATGTTTCAACTTCATATACTGATATATGTACGTCTTTCGGCCACCAGTTAATGAGATAACTAGTTTGCTATATTCCTTTAATCGGCAAATATAGCGCCAACTCAAAAATTTCGTTTAATACATATTTGACGGTTAAGATCAACTACTCCAGTTTTCAACGATCATCTTGTCTCTTGATCGATTCAATCACAGTACTGTGTAAAGTTAGTTTATTGTTGTGCATGAGATTCAATCAATATTTATCATTATACATCGGTATTCCGTTTCCCAACAACTATTCCCCACACTGTGAGGTCAGCAATCACTGGTTCCGCAAATAGTGCAATCTGGATGATGGAGAGCTATGACTGCTCTCTTCATCCTTCCAGCTGGCGACCAGCGTATTCTTTAATCCCACCTGAGGATCCTTAATTAGTAGATTAATATCTTGATCTGCGTAGCTGGCTGAAGATCCCCTGATAGTTGATCCATTTCTCGTCCTCTCTAAAGACGATGTTTATCTCGACGAAAGCCGTGAGCTCAATTACGAACATCTTCTTGCTTGGTGATTAAAAAAGACTATGATGGGTTTGTTTGCCTGCACAAACTCGAGTTTGGGAAACTAGTAAATCCGACTTCTCTCATTCTCCATAGCGAACTCAATATCACCCATAACCCATAACCCAACTATGATATGCCAAGGTGATAACAACATCATCCTGGCAAGCTATTGGGAAGTTCTCAGTCTCTGACTTCAACCTGCTAGACCTTGGCGAAGAGAAGGTCAATTGCTTAAAGTTTGCATGCATTAACTTATCTTTGTGAAGCCTTAGAAAATGGACAGTTCTGAAATGGACTACCGCTTCTCCGACTGAGGCCACGTGTGAGGCTGTGTAGTTTTTGGGCTGATGCTAACCTCCGGCCTTCGTGCGAGCCAGAATTTGCTGCTCCTAAGTTGAAAAGCTTCTTGAACCAGTAGATCTTTTATGCCATCCGAGTGAAGAGCTGCTAAATTCTTCGCGCCTTCTAAGGCGTTAAAAATGTCTACCTCCTAAGTGACGCAGTACCTCAGTGACTCTTCTTCTACAGATGAGACTCCAATTGTGCCTATGCCACAATATTTCTCCGCAGAAGACCTTTTCTTTAGAAAACAACCTTTTCTCCTCCAAAACCTTTATCTTTTAGAAAACAACCTGTTCAACTGTTCAACAGTAGTAATTAGCATCCGTATTATCTCATGACAATGGTCATTTAATTGAATTTGACTATACGTCTGATAACTATATGATATCAAGTTGATTCGATAAAAAATACATAAATATTTCGAATTAATTGCCTCTGCAGATTTATGAATGTGCAAAAGCCTTTTTTTTCGTTTTTGCCGCATGTTTACAAAGATGTTTCAGTATGGTCCATTATGTTTCCGCGACAATAAATAAGTTTTCCTACTTTACGTGATTATATTGAAGGCGATATGCATCGAAGAAAAAGTGGTATCATGTGTTGACAGGTTCTAAAGGCGACCTCAATGGTGATGATCTGTCGCTGTTTCTGTAATTCCGCATTGAACATATCCGGATAAATATTCGGCACATCAGCTCTCTAAGCTTTGTAATTGGTCACACTTTGGTATAACTGGTTTAACACTGGATAGCAATTCCAGTTCCGTACTGGATGATAGGTGATCAAATCAGTGATTTGATCTGTCATTAGATCATCTCACTATAGGCATCTAGAAGTTGCAATCCGCTAAGCTGGTACATCTAATGCTGAGGCGTATCTAAAATATATCTTTTGTTTGAATTCTTTTCTTTCGCAAAAAAATATGGTGAACCACTATGTTTAGCGCATAATTTTCTACTTCATATGTCATTTGAAAAAGTCCGAACTGCATTACGAGAAAAGCCTTGTTTTCTTGGTCGAAATTTTTGCTTTTCCTGTTATATCAACGTAAATGAATAAAAAAATTGTGTTGCGTTTAGTGTATACGGACTTAAACAAACGTATTTATAATTTTTTTGTAACATTTTTTACATAGCAATTTATTATCATCATAAGTCTCATAGCAAAGCTATGTTACGTTCTCAGACTGTATCCAAAACCAGTATCTCACGTCATTTTATAGAAATACGACTAAACCTCATTCACTGAACTAGCAGCACATTCAATGGCGATGCTTATATACCATACCACAATAAACCTGTATGGTCATTCCTGAATTTACGTGAAACATTACAACTTTTGTTGGGTGCTCACATTCGTTAAATCTCTTTTCACAATCATATTCCTCAATCCGGCGACCCTTATGCCCTATCAATAGCGTTTATATTCCACAAACCTGACCCTCCTCTCTTGAAATACCCACCTAATTGCTTTCCTTTCGGATAAATCGGGGTGAAATCCGAGTATTTCCACAATCCGCATGACTCAACGTTGCTTTTATTTTCAGATAATTAACGAGGTGCCACTGTGTGGGCCCCTCATGGACAAAATCTCTTGTATCGGTAGTAATACCTTTTGTAATTGACAGATGTGACGGAAATATTGACGTAAAGATTGAACATGCAATTTGTTTGTGACGAATTTTAAGTATTTAGGTTATCAAGCTTTCCAACTGATATTTATATATTATATATGAGCTGGTAGATTTCTGAAAATTTCAATTAATAGTGACATTTTTGATATACTATTATTAAATGGAACTCCGCTAACTTAAGTGAACGACATAATTTAGCCTATTTATGTTCATATAAATATGTTGCTTTTGAGTGAGAAGATCCAAAAAGAACATCCACGTCAACTCATTCCAGTTAAAATATCCATCTGTGGAACTGTATGGAAACTTAAAACCTATCAGCGGGAGCAGCTATCGAAAGATCGCCCTGTATACATTGCATGTACCTAGTTGTCAAAGGAGATGTCTAGAACGTCGAGATCCTTCCAAATCGGCATATTTTTGCTTATGGAACTTTCCAGATGGGAGTTTTTCATATAAATAGTTCGTAGAGCGGTGGCTATTATTATAGTATTACTTTGTGGTATTACTGAAAAAAAATATAAACTGTATACACGCGCAGAAATATTTTGATTCTTATCTTGAACCTGCATCGGAAATTGGAGTATTCCCTTTTTCAAGATTCTCGACTTTGAAGACACGTTATCACTACGTTTAAATATATAATACAAAAACCTCGATAATGAATTGTTGGCAGTTATGGAGAATGAAATATTATTGATAGCATAGACATGGTGATTTGAAATCAAAAAAATTTAAGTGGAAAGTATCTTAGCTGGACAAAATTGTTGGGCGCCTTTTTCTGTGACTTGGTCAGAGGATGGTAGCTCAGTGATATAAAATCTTGCTATTCGATATTGATATTTCTTGCAGATTGAGTGTATACTTCCCAGTTAATTCTCCCATCTATAAATTGATCTAGACACTTGATTCAATTAGTTCTTTCAAGCACGAGTAGTCTACTATAAAGGCTGAGGCTCCACAAACTTTTTCACGGGGGATTACTACTATGTTTGACAATATCTAATGCTATGTTGGCACTTAAGTAATTTTCTAATATACGGTCAAGTTCCATAATATGGTCGCTTACTTGTAAATTGCAATAAATCTTTAGTGCTAAGTATATCAGTTCCTGTAAGGGTTACTCGAAGTCCTCAAAACAGGTAGTATCAATCTGTAAATTTGTTATCGATCCTCCAATATTTTTCATGTCGATACTGCAAATGTTCCTACCGACCGACGCTTGTAACCCAGTAGGGAAGCAGTTTTCTATCCAGTGAGAACAATTCGATGCAATTTTGTGTCTAAAAAGGGCACTTCACTGCACTATCTTTGCAAAGGTCGAGCATTTGTACCCCCCCCCCCTATGGATCCCAACCTGCTCTTGATAGTACTTCACCTACATTTTCCATTTTTCCAATCTTTGGCTGTTTATTCGACCAGCTCATTTCCTATACGGCACTCGACCAATATTGATATAATATTCGCGTCTGACCACATCTCATCCCACAAATGACCACTTAACTCTAATTAATTACCCGTTGCAGCATCCGGACGTACGTTCACGTCGAAGGCGATTGTTTACCGGTCAATTTTCCAATTTGATAGCTATGCGCAGCTGTCCACGGCATACTGTGATCTCAACTCGATTAACTAGACTGGCCAATCACCCACATAGATGGCCTAACCTGTGATGGCCGATATTCAGACAGAAAAGCGTTGATCGGTGATTAACAGCGTCATTTGTGGATACGTACAGACAGCGGCAAGTGATACATAACACTTTATGTCATAGATCCATTATCAACATTTTTAATGTAGAAGTTTTAATAGGAGCACATGAAGGTAATCAACTAGAGTAAGTCGATATTTCTCCGAATGAAATTTAGCTTCCCATATAGATCGGGCTTTGGAACTATTCATCTGGAATTGAATACAAAAACTATTTAGAATACTAAAGATCGTCTTCTATTCTTCGAAATTTTCCAAAGATTCGGAGTTCACCAAACATTTTACAACTTTATTTCTAATGTGTACATCAAGTGGATCATCCGATAGAAATCTTCACAAAATTGACACCACAACACGTGAAATACAGGATCAATCCACTTGACGCCTTTTCTAAGACGCCGATATAACTTTATTCAATGTTTTGATATGGTTACATAGCCTTAATTTTCTATTAATAATTGATCAACATGAGCTTCTGGTAGGTAACTAATTAGAATAGAAAGGCACTTTTGTAGCCAGTCGAGATCAAGCTATATCTCTAGCGTTCTAGACAGAAGCTTTAGCCGCCAACTTGCTACAGTGCGACGACCGGTAAAAGCAGCCAGAACTTTGCAAAGCCGTTCTCTTATGGATGGTATTATCACGTATACCATTTTTCACACTAAGACGGTATTGAAAAATCAGAGGGCGGGCGCAAGACCCACTGGTTGCGTCTGTAACCTCCAACCTACCGACCACTCCACCAACCCTTGGTTATCAAATTGTAGGCAATGTAACGACAGACGACTAAAAAAGTGTTCACTTACTTTGATTTTCTTTAAATCTGTCTGCTGACAGCTATTACTGACATTCGTACATATTATTTCTTACATTACTTTAACTCCCACTAAGGAAAATCCAGAATATTATTTTTGGTTACTACTATTACCATCAGCTTCTGAATAAGTAAGCCCCTCGTAACTACGGATTTCATATGCCCTCTCCAAAGTAATCGACCGGACCATAAACTTTCAATCACATATCTCCAGAATATTTTTTCTAATTCTTTTTCAATGGTCGATTTCCTCCTAGATCGTAAATCGTGTTCATCCGATCAAGCGGGATGGCATTTTGAATGCTCGAAAAGACAATTTCCTCTATTAAAACACCATATTCCTAACTTAATAAATTAGTCGAACTTTGCCCCAGGGTCTTCGTCGACGGGGTTTATGGTGATGGGCTCTGACATACGGACAAGATGATGCGTTTTTTAATTGGATTCGGGGCATACGGGCAAGGGTACAACTAAAGGATATATTGCATTTAATTTCCTCCACGGTTCGTTGGTGATTCGGAGCAGTTCTAGGAACTGCAGTCGGATAATTGCAAAATGTTTGTGCCAAACGTAATTGGTTCTCAATGGTTTAGTGGCAGTGATCAAACGAAAAAGGTTATGCCTAAAGGTTAAGCAATTTTGCCGTGTTAAAACTACTGTGCCGTATCTTATTCATATGCTACATAAGATTTATCAGAAACAACCCATCAAAACGAAATGGAAGATTTATTTTCGAATTGCAAATTTGAACTGCGTTGAAGGAAGCAAAGTCCATCTGTTGCTATGGCATTATTGATTGTCAGGAGCTTATAATTTTAGTACACACTTTTGTGTGTGTGAACTCCTCCCCTGCATACGAGGGTCGATCAATAAGTACTAATGTTTGCCGACAGGTGGAAATGCTGAAGGAGGTTGGCATCACTCTTGTGTTGATTAACAGGTTAGTTTTTGTTTATATGCAAAATAAGTAATTTAGATCCATAATCCGCTTTTTACACTTGGATAGAAGAACATGCAGAACAATAATAGCGGAGTAAGACCAAGCATCATGGAAGGCAGAGGCAGACGTCAGCCGAAAAGGTCATGGTCAGCGATTGTTTGGAATCAGAAGTCATCGTTTAGAAAAATAAGTAATATATAGTACAGTAAGTTTCTGTATACGACACAATTAGATTTACTCCCATGCTATTCATATTTATACAATATTCTTATTTTTATTTTTTTCATGTTTCATCGTTTTGATAGTTGTATGACTGATGAGTATACATTATTGTAATTATGGCCATTACAAATTGACGATGTTAGAGAAGAAAAGTAAAAATATTTAAGTAAACAGTTAAACATGGGAATTATTTGTGAAGTTATGAATTTATGGAACACATCTGGGCTTTGGAAGCACACCAATGCATCGTGTCTTTGTTTCATATAATTTCAATAACTGAGCTGCACATATAGACTGCCAGACGATAATAACAATACTTGGGAGGCAAAAATCCTCATCCTACTCCAATAATGTTCACCCAATAATAAGTATCAGCTCCAAATATTCCACCTCTTCGCCCTTGAAAAGTGTTTTGATTACTCCACTTCACTCGAGAAGAAGAGAAAAACGTACCGTAATCGAGGTGAATGACGCAACAGAGTGGAGCAGTGAGAAAGAGGTGTATTTTATATGCGTTCCTCCAGACCGAATGCATGAGGCTTTGTTAACGTCGAGTTTCAATCTTATTCATGAAATCCTTTTTGAATGAGTCGGTCGCGTCGACCTAGTTGCACACATGCATGCAAAGTACCGCATCGCGTAGCCACAACAAAGGCAGCAGCCTGCAGCGGGCACTAAGGACGCCGTCTTGCGGTGCTGGGCACACGAGCGGCACTCAATCGTGGGATCGTTACGTCTAATTCCACAGTGGCTGTCTCTATCGAAATACAGGCATCAATCAAGGGTGCCCACATTATGGGCATAGCAACCTTCAAAATCAAGACTGTCCCAAATAAGTTATTGCAGCTCGACACCAATAGGTATTCTGGTTACATCATAATTCTTGTAGTTGTGACTGACCGAATCTCCCTTCCATATCTGCAACATAACCTTATTTTGAATATTTCTATCACCGCCCGCATAATATCTGAAACAGACAAATCTCTTTCTCCATTTGTGGTAGGCACACGAACGGTACTCAATTGTGGGAACGTTGCATCCAATACCACAAATGTTGTCTCTCCCACTATCCATGCGCCATCAATACCGAGGGTCCCCAAGCTTGGGCGTAGTAGCAACCTTCATATTCAGGAAAATCAGAATAATGCTAAAGTCGTTCAACAGCAATAAACCAATTTTTCTCATGCCTACCACCACAAATTCTCAGTAACATCTGAACCAGTCTCTTTGTGCACAAGAGCGGTACAATCGCTGTCTAAGTACAGGTGCCATCAATAATGATGGTCTCCACAAAATGGGCGTAGCTATTTTCAAAATTATGACTGTCAGGAATATACTGAAGTTGCTGGATATTAATTGGATAACAATAAGGTTTCTCATTCCGCCATAATAGCTGTAGCTATAGTCAAGGATGTAAAATCGAACCTTCATCCCTTGAGCTCACAAACATCTATGAGACTTTGTCTTGTTAGCCTGCCTATCGTCATCTTTAACCCCACACATGGATTGCATGGTTGCAATGCGTTGTGGTGAATGACTGCCCTACTGTCATTCTCGTGATTATGTGAACGTTAATAAATTTCATATATGGTATTTAGGATTCACTTTCGTGGCTGAATAGGTACAAAAATGTAAATGTCACATATTCAGTATCAAGTAATTACATTTTTTTCATATTAAGACGAAGTTGCTTGAATACTCAACCCCTGCCCTTCCCGCCACAAATGAATAATATCAACCATTCTCAATGCCACGTAACTGCCCAGAATTTGACGATACGTTAGCTCTTCAAGGCACACAAAGACATAATAGTTTCAATTAGAATGTACTAAAGAAACTGGTCAGATTTCGGAGAAAATATAAATAAAATGAAGCATAAATATAATCGATGACATCTAGCCCCTTAGTGTAATCGATAAAATCGACGACCCTGGCAGTGGACAGTTGAGGGACTTCACGGTGCAGTGGATCCAAATCAGGCTGAAATAAGATGAAGGAAACTCAGCAAACAGCATTGCAGAGGGGCATCCCAAGGGTCTTTTTACACAAATTCACGGTTTCCATACAAAAGGTACGATTTCTAGTTCTAATCTTCATCATACGAGTATACAATCATTCCCGTAACACCGCGATAGTGATACAGCTGTGCGAATAATGAACTCGGACAGGACTCCGCCACGATCATACACATATTGACGCCTCCTATTACAATTAATAAAAGGCAAAATAATTACATAGTTATATCACTCTATTATCTAGCTTTGACTTGAAAGCGTTTTCTGATAATAATGTGTAAGTGAATTCAATCTATCAACTTATGCGGTGGTTTCATTTATAGAGCCAAGACATATTTTTTATTTTCATACGTCTTCTATTGTAGAAACTGGAACAATGCAGTTGATATTCGTCATGAAACTCCACTCACCCATCATTGCGTAGATCATTTTGCTAAAAAGCTGCTGATATCAAACCAATAGTCATTAAAAATAACAGTCCTTTAGGATTTTTGGAAAACCTTCAGTAATTACCTTCATGCACAGGTTGGCGGGACCTTAAATCATAATAATGTGTGTAACAAGACTACTCGAGAATAGTTACAAGAATATGTACACGTCTTTTGGGGTATTTTTGAACGTCTTGGAAATGGATTTTTTGTCAAAATTGGCTATGAATATTTTTTCCTCATATATATCTTGAATTAAGTTTATTTTTTAAATAATCCAATTTTTTTAGTTTCTTGTGTCTGGAGAGGGACTGTTAGGGCATTATGAGAAAAATGGCAAATTTTTCAAATCGCCAGAATGTAGTGACTATTCAATGCAAATAAAATAAATTGGAAAAGCTTCTATTTTAATTCAATTACTTCTAGGTATAAAATTTAAAAATATATGACGTCACACTAGGGGGGAGAGGGTTTCACATGTGTGGCCACCTGTGACAAGGAGCCATAAAATGTGTGTGTGACGTAATTTATGGATGGCTCCTAATGAGATAAAAAATACGATAATTCTGTCATAGTCTGTAATAGTCACATTTTATGAGAAACGGCTTCACTACTCCAAAAGCACGTTAACATTGCACGCATAAAGTGGCAGTTGACTCAGGAATACATTTTTCAATCAAGTTGTGTGTTTCTTAAGCAGTATTCACTATTTTCAAAGAAAATACCTTCAAGCTTTCAAAGCACTCTATACAGAAACATACTAAATAGGACAAAAGTAGGAAACCGACATCCCACTGGTGGCGACCGATTGCCCCGGCTCCATTCATCATTTAGCAATTCTTGAGGGATGCACAGTAGCGTCTATCACATTAATCTGCCTTCAGGAGAACGAAGATTTACAGTCGTGGTCAAATAAGTGACTCTATACTTGAAGAGTTTAAATATTAATTCTAGCCTTTAGCATAATTATGGCATTATATACGGTGACATATTTGCGCATGAATAATGGGATCCCAGATAAACAGCACGAATTTTCTTGCAATTACAGCCTTGTCAAGGTCAAGTTGGTTATGAAACAGTCCAATAAAAAATCTGCTTGTGGAAGAAAGATGTTCTCGGTACGTCTAGTGAACATTTAGAGGAGGGCAAACACCAATAGTATCCAGAGTACTGAGATGATCTGAATTCAAGAAATGCCTATTTCTTTATAATGCTGAAACCTTGGTATACAGTAATAAACAAAACGTGGTAAAAGTGCTGAATTCAAACACCGCCATTAAATGAGCCTTACAAGTCGTGGGATGCCCATTTGGTGGGAGCGAGGAAGTGATGAATTTATAATAGGAGAGAGAAAAAATGATCTTTAAGTGGCTGCAGTGCCAACCATATACAGGATGAGGACCAGGAAGTTGATATCAGATCCACCAAAACTATACAGTCAGTCCTTTGTAGCTGCTTTGCCACCTACCTGAAAAGTATAAGAAAGAGTGTGTATGCTCGATAAAAGGCTTACCGTCGATATTGCTAAATTTATAAACAAAGAGAGATGAATTGAAATTCAACCAATTCTGGGTCATATGTATAATAGGCCATGTGGTGAGATAAACGTTGCCTGTTTCATACACCTCGAGCACGGATGACTAACAAATACAAGGCGTATATTTGCAGGTCTTTTTCTTCAAAAAGGACTGTAAATTTTTAATTATTAATCATTCGCAATAGAAGGTGATTGTTTTCACAAGCTTCAATTTAACTGGCAATGTATATATCTATCTATGTAACTATGTGTGTTCGGAGGAATCTGGTAACTCAATTTTGAAGCAGATGTCTCCAACCGATTGAGCTGAAATTTTGTATACACGTTTATCTTGGATCACAATGCATGATTAGCTGTGTGACGTCATAAAATATGGATATCAAATGGAAGGGACTGTTGAGAATAACTCAGAAATAGAGTGACGTCTCTCTAAATCCGATATAGCGGACTGCAGACCTGTCCAGCGATAACTTAAAACTAAAAAAGAGATTAAAAGTGAAAAAACTTTTTTTAAAAGAAGATTTTATTTAAATGCGCTAAACAGAATAGAATAAACTTGATCTTTGAAACCCTTACTACCAACTTATAACGTAACCGCACAATTTATATAATAGTACGGCTTGTCGAGAAATTTACCTGTGAATATAACTAAGCAATTTAAATAACTTGAGCTGATTGATTTTAATTTTTAAAATCATATAAATTGTGTAATGACGTTGTAAGTTGATAGTAAAAGCTTTAAAGGAAAAGTATTATTTATTCTTTTTAGCGCATTTGAATAAAAGCGTGTTTTTAGAAAAGTGTTTCAATTTCTAATTTATTCCTTTTTTTTAGTACAGCCCGTTGTCATGTAACCCCACATTGATTTTGAAATTCGCCAAAACCCTCCATCCTAATCTCCCTCTCTGTCACTGTTTGGATCTAGTCCAGCCCCTTACGACCGTCCGACCTTATTCATGACCACAATGAGGAAATTTACGTCTATTTATCTGCGAGAAACGCGGCTGCATTGAAAAATTCTGACACAATGAGTCGCCATTATGCTCGGTTGACGCTCCGCCGTATTTCGGGACGATACAAATAGATTTTGTTGTAATTTATTTTTGATTTGGACGCTGGCGTTAAAACCTGCACTTTTTCTTGTGAATGTATGTCTAGGAAACGTGATTTTTCCTACTGGTAATTCAATGGCGTTGAGGATTCCAGCACCAGCCAAATTGGATGGAGAAACCCAAATTAATATCGCACTTTGAATGAACGATAATAGAACCTCAAAACTATGTTTTAACAGAAAACTGTATTGATGTTTCGGCTGCCTAGAGACAGTTTATATATAAATGTTAATGTCAATTTAAATTCCTAACTAATGATTGTTAATAACTGAACCATTATCCATACTTTTTATTTTGAACAAATTGCAGAAAAAGTGAAACCATTGTACATATCGTATATGTACAATGGTAGGAGTTAGAGTTCACAAACTACTTAATCACTGAGAGATGGTGACTGTAACACATTTTAACAAATAATTTTCTGGCTGATACAGCAGCAATAATAGTAGTGACGTAATGGAAAGGAAGAAAGGATGTCAAGCATATAATCCCATTATTTCTCAGGTATTTATATCATCCTGTCTGCAAAATGAACAAACGTCTACATGTTGAGTGTCAGAAACTTTTGAAATTATAAAAGACATTTTCCATTATGCCTGATATGTTTTGATGTTGTTTCTGAACTGTTACCATTGCGCGGAAAGTACCGTGGAAACCTACTAGATGTTGTGTTGTGGAAAATAGATTGACTACATATTTGCCCGATTGAATAATTCTAACTGCTTGCCACGAATGAGTAAGATAGGTATTTCGATCACAAATACATTCGAATTTGAAACGAAACACTTTTTAAATGTTCATAAGTCATGTATTTCTATCAGTCTGTTTGTGTATTTTTTGTTTTCAACACGTATTCTTCATAATGGTACATATTGATGAAATTTGCGCAGAGGTATCAATATAAAAATTAACGCATTCTTGCTCTATTTTTTTGTTAGACTGGAAACCAGGTGCAACCCAGGCAAAGCTTTTATCGAACAAAGCTTTCCTAACTAATGTGGTTCCAGCTCAGTTTGAGGTACTATCGATAAAAAATTGGCTGCTTTGAAAACGTTGGAATGATCAGTTTCATTTTCGAATTCTTTTCAATAATTATCATTGAACTAATTTATGAGGGCTCGCAAGTTTTGTGTTTGTGTAGCTAAATTGATTTACCAAAAAAATTCACTTGAATTCTTGAACAAAAACCTAAGACACGTGCAAACAGCTCTGGAGCCTTAAATCGCGTTTCCAAACACAACAGTCTTAACAAGCCGAGGGCGCGTTTTATTACAACCTCTGACACCTGCCTACCTGCGTGTTGAAAAATGACGGCACAGTGAAGCGATAAACCATTTTTGTGGAGCGAGGGTGCGCGGGGAAAGAATAGAGTCGTTCCTTGGCTGTATTATCACGCCGAAATGAACCTTTAATTGTTTGATAGTTATCGGAAGAATCGAAGAAAGAGTTCCCTGACAGCTGGTACGGCTCCTTTGAAAAGTGGTACAAAGGAGAGAAAATTCGAGTGGACAGTTGGGAATCCTAGTGACCCATTCAAAGTACAAGCGTGTTTTCGTGTCTGAAGGACCACCTTATAGTTAAGTATGCATTTTGTAGATTATTGCGAGCATCTACATCAGTTTTGTCCCAACCATGGTTACTATGAAGAAATTGTAGCGAGGTCATAAGGAGAGAAGTCTGGATTTTGAATAGGTTAACATCCACAAAAGCATGAAATGTGGCACTTGCTGGCAAATTCCATTGGTGCCCTAGGAATGAAAAATTGATCTCACTAACCAGTCCTCGACGCTGCTCTGCATCATGTTCAACGTTATATAGACTGCCATTAACCTGTAAATCTAGCCTGCGTCACTCATATGTGAAGGAGAGCAATTCAGTTTCATGGAGACTCCCGAGTCGTCGCTCTCTATATTAGAAGCTTTCGATCGGATGTGGCATAAGATATTCCTAATCAAGCTTATGACCTATAAGCTGCCACCAGCTCTACGGAAATGGTTGAACAGTTTTCCTGATGATCTGTTGTTCCTCCAATGCTATTCTTGCTGTACATGAACCAAACATAACACCTATCCCAATCTACTGCTGCGCAGATGACATCACACAGGTCATATCTAGCGACCTTACATCGACGGCACATGCATGTTATTATATTTATATATCTACGAAGATCTCTAAAGTGTTATCGGATGGTGACCTACAAATGGAATTCAGCTTGAAGTACACAAGGAAACAACTATCCTGACAATAAAGTCACATACTAGTCTACCAAGCTTGGAGATGTAGAGACGACCAATACTAGTCATCCTTTCATCAAGCTTCTGTGAATTAAAATGGATAATAGCAAGTCCTGGGATAATCATATTGCCATTGGAATCATAGAGGAAATCTATCAGTAGAAAAGTATCCGAAAAGCTCATCGATGACATATTCTGTAAATTAACGGTTGATGAATGTGATGAGATTTTCTTTGTGTTCAGTATATTTGAAGTAGGTATACCATCATGCCGCCCATGCCATAAAATTCCTATTATGCCTTTTGTTTGGCACTCAAATGATAAATCAGGCATCTAGTGTTATTCAACACCAAGTTTTAATCAAGAACGAAGTTAATGAAACAAGGAATACAATATATTTTCAATATCAGCACTGACTGAAGCAAGCTGTACAGTATTATGTGACATATACGAGCCTTTCACAAGCTGAGCACAGATATTATATTTTTTTCAAGTAAACTGAAATTTCATCTGCCATAAGACGCAGAAAATTAAAAAGAATTTGATAGAACAATAGCTAGATGGCATAAATGGAATGCTGGATTCGAGAACACTATTTTGTACATATGATAGGGCTTAGTTAACCAGGTAAAAAGTGACCTTGGCAGTATTTATAAACAGTCAATTTTGACAGTTTAAATATTAAATCAAAACGCTCCACGAAAAACAAATTTTATTCTCGATAACTAAATTTAAAATTACAGACCTTCATCTAAGTGATTTGAGAGTGTCACGAACTAGGAGTATCTCAAGAGTGATCAAATGCATTTATGCAGATAAATTAATGATGTATTTAACACACAATCGCACAAATTGTGTGTTAAATACACAATTAATTTATCTGCATGTTGGAAGAGTTTCACCAAGTAAAATTGTCTACAATCTACATAAATACGTTTAGTTCTGAGCTTTGAAGCTGCTTTTAATTAAAATTGATGTGTGGAAGTGGGAATATACATGGTGTGACAACATGTTACTGTTTAATGTAATCTTACAATGACGGTTTAAAATTTCAATTAACATTCAGCAATTGGGTTTTGAAAGTACATTTTTGGAATTTCAGATGAAAAACTTAAGTTGGTAGATCAAATATATCAATCCAGTTTAAAAGGTATGCTATAGAATTTTTGGGTTGCTGATCCCGTGAACTAGTTTATGTATTTTGAGTTAGAGCATTGAAAAGTGTTAGGAGATGTCGAATTTTCATTCTGCTAACTGAAATATCATTGTTCATTGATTTACTTATGTATGTACGCCTATGTCTCTAGATACCCGCATTGTTCGGGCCGTATAATTAAGGTTCACTATTAAAATAAATTGAGAATTCTAGCAGACAGAATGCAAATATTATTGGCAGTCTGGAATCGCGGGCTTCCATTGATCACTGGGCAATTTTATCAGAAATAGCTTTGGTTAACGAAGGATTAAAGAACTGTTTCACATTGAATTTACTCACTAAAGTCAAACCAGAATTATTCCCTAGTATTAATCAGTTTCATTGAAGTCACAAATGATTTGATATAATATATTACCAGATACTAATAATATAATACTAACAGTTAATAAAACCTAAATATTATGTACTCCTACTACTCTATATAACATTTCAAGCTACCAATAGTCTGAGTTCCATCATTTATTGTAAAATTATTTTTAAAGATAAAGATAATTGTTGAGAGGGTTGATATGGCAATTAAACCAAGCGTCTTTTTCTTTGGCAGGACCCACGTAAGGAGCTGTGGCTGCTGAACAGAAAGAGGGATTTATTCCACCTGTTGGTGAGGACCCTCACAGGTCACTGCAGATTGAACACTCACTTGTCACTCATAAGAGTGGTGAAAAGATCCGATCTGTCAGAAGTGCTGGGAGGAGGATGATACCTTGTCTCACTTCCTGGGAGAGTGTGCCGTATTCCGCGGCCTTAGAGCTGAAGTGTTCGGTATAATGGAGTTTAACAGGGAAGAGATCTACTCAGCGGAATGGTCTAACATCATGACCTTTATTAACAGATCTGGTAGGTTTGACATTAAGGAATGACCATGTTAGCTTTAGTTCTAGTTTCAGTTTTAGTGATGGTTCTCGGGGTCAGCAAAAACGGCCAACTTGCCAGGCTTTGTCTAACTGCTACTACCAAAACTACTAAACGTCTATTTGAAGGTAGAACTTTGCCCTTCGATTAAAGTTCATAAGTATATTTCTGCAGGATAATTGAAATTAAACTAATTTTTCAAACGTTATTCCTATTCCTGCCGTACAAAAATGAACTCTGTTGACTTCGACTTTAGCAAAATAAAATCTTTTAGACAAAAAGTTATGTTATCAACAGACAGTTTCACAAACAAAAATCTTTTATTTGAAACTGTGTGTTGATAACACAACTTTTTATCTACATGATGGAATAGTTTCATCAAGTAAGAGCATCTACAATCTACAAGAAAAAAATCTGATAATTTTGTCTAACGCGGCTAAAATCGTATGGGCTAAAAATGAGCACTAATCCATGCATCATCTCCTTCATCCCTCAAACAAAGTTCCAATCCCCTAGAGCGACTAAAACTCAGATTTTGTCATTCTTTGAAATTTGTAGACCGTGTAGGATTGTAGATGTTCCAAAGACACTACTCAAGCTTCCATTTTATTGAGAATGCTTGCACTTGTCTTCAGGTGAAATGATGATAATATCAGCCGCAGATGATTGCAGATACCACATCAATCGAAGCGCAACATTAGTCAAGTCAAGAGAAGTCAAATTCATTCGCCGTCATCGAATTAATCAAGTGTGAAAATTTCATACTGGTCAAAAAGTGTTCGATTCTCAACTTACAGATTGATTGTATAAACGTCGTAACATCAGGTAACATATTGAATTTAAAATTCCTTGGTTCAAGTCGAAGAATTACAAAATCGCTGTTGTAACAACGATATGATCAGTTAAACTCGTTGTCGTTTTAATAAACATGAATAGGATAATCGTCCAATTACTGTCAATATAAAACCTTGGCGCCCAGATAATGTCCGTATTTCCATTACAGTAGTTCAAGCTTAAACGAAGCAGTCTGTTTAATTCCAGATTTTATATTTGAGTGGACATTTATTGCTATCGATCATGTGTGGATGGTTGAAGAAATATACTTGATACTGTAAATGCGTAGGATTAAAAACCTTTATAAATGATGGAGGTGTGGTGCTAGGAGTAATTATGAGAAAATGTCCTACCAAGAATTTTTTTAAATGCTCAGTGAGCTGTTTATATATTATGTTAGTGGTAACATTTATTTCCAATGATATTTTGCTAATACTGCAGTGTTCTTTCAAGAGGAGTTAAACTAAGGTAATAATAAACTGGTGAAACAGACCGAGGAAGCCACTGTATTTCTTACTTTGTATTTTTATGACCTTTGGCTGAGCTTACTTACTATATTCAGGTAAATTCAAAAATTCATTTGATTGTTATGTTATTTACATATATTTTATGTTTTGTAAGTAAACATTATTGTTAATAATATTATGACATAATTATAAGCCAATGTGTATGTGATAAAGCTTCTGTAAGTCTGTGATATCGACCGGTATCCAATATCTAAATGCGTCACTTCATGAAATAGCGCTGTATTTGTAAAACTTTGTCTCAAACACAATGTTGTTCATCTAAAAATATTATTTACTTACAACAATACTATAAAAAGATTACTAAGAGAGATTAATGCATTTTTGACAAAAAGGTATCTCGGTCAATGTTGTGCAGTAAGTGATTTAAAATAAATAGAAAATAGACATATATTAGGTCCATGTTTCAGATTACTAGATTGTTTGACTACTTGATAGCGCAAATAAATTATCAAACTAGTAAACTAAATTAATTATGAGTTTATTTTACATCACCATTTTCCCATACATATTCTATTTTCCACACGTAAGTCATGGAGGTGTTAGTAATTTTTTCGAATTTGACATACGTATTCTAGATGCATTATGATGCCTACATTAAGGATATCCGTGTGTCAGTGTCTGTTGGTCTGTATATTGGCGTTATTTCCACCGCGCAATTTCAGGAACTGCAGCTCTGTTTTAATTAAGTTTGTGGGGATATAATGCGGGCACGTAGTAGGTTGAGCAGCTTGCTTTTTCCAAATCGGTGCATTTGTGGCAGAGTAATAATCGTTTTACAATAATTTCTATCCGATGTGGATTTCTTTTGAATTTTGGCTGCGTCTGTTGTTATTGTTCACACTAAGGAAGACAAATGCTATGGAAATTTTGTGATGAGCAGACGTCTTAGTAATTTTGAGTTAGGATACAAGAATGCGATTCCATTCCATTAGGTATTTCAAAACCTTTGATGATACTACAGGTGATCTATAAAACTTTTTCTACGGAGCATCATTGGATTGAGAGTTTGGGGCAATCAAACGAGAAAATTTATGGTCCATAGAGGGCTTGCCTATTAAAATCCGGTGAGAGGAATCCAAACATATATAAGACTACGAGTTTACGAGCATCTCAAAATTATATAAAACGCACCGCTACCATATGTGCTTATGATGGCTATTAAAGCAGCTGTAAAATATAAGTGGGAAGACTTATTGAACGCTACGCTACGCTAGGCTACATCTTAGACTGAACTATCACTAATTGTTACCAACAATACGATCACTGAAAACTGCAAATTTTTATTTTGATATAAATAATTACCCTTGGTAGTAGTAGATTAACGTTCACAAAATCTACCTGCTCAGTTAGTTTTTTCAACAAAACTAACGGAATTAATTAAACTGTAGGCCAAGTGAATGAGTCCCATCATAGCTTTGTTCCGATTCCGATATCATTAAAAGCTAACTCTGTAAATTTTATCAAATACATCAACCATAAATACCAAAGGGCTCATACTCAGACCCACATGTCTCTTCTGTCACAGATAACATCGTTTTTACCCGACGGAAATAAAAATTTATCCATGACATAAAACTCATAAAGCAGCAGTAATTAAAAGCTGTTAATGTTTCTACCACTTTGATCTCTCTGCTTCAAAGTACACGGAGAGATGGCACGGTCTGAACACAAAAGCCGTGCGTATGCTTTGGCTTTCCATTTTTTTCATAAGCGTCTATCTAGATCTTCATTAATTTAATTGGATTTGATTCGTTATTGCAGCTGTCAACTGTGAGGTGATAACATCTCTTGAAATTAGTTAGATAAGCTGTTTTCAGATTGATGACATCATTTACTGTGATATCAGTAATGACAGCAGTTTTCTCAAAAGAAGGACACAATTAATCCATGTAGTTTTCAGTAGCTTCCAAGGTATTTTTTTGAAGCAAATTTTCGGTGTTCCGCATTGTGTAGGTCCTTTGTAAAGTCAGATGCATCCAGTATACGTATTGTTCGTTTCTAGATTGTATTCAGAGGCTTCAAGGATTGAGTCTTAACACAGTACTCCAGCAATGGTCTGATCTGAGCCTTGTAGAGTAGCAGTAGCTTTTCGGATGAATACAATTTTATCCTAGCTTCTGGGCCGCCGACCTAGCAAGACCAGATAGCAGAAGATAAAGATAGTTTGAAGAAGAAAAAAAGAGCTTTGTGCGCCGTGAAAGATTTAGAGTGAATGCGATACAGACTTTATGTAGCAATTTACAAACGGAAAAATTAATTATCTTGAAGAACATTCCAACTTTGCAACTCACTTCGATTGGTGAAATGAATGGAACGGAACCTCCTGTTCTATCACAATCTATTAAAAAACGGCTTCGCTGAGTTTCTCTTGAAGTTTGAGATAAAATTGTAAGAATTAGGAACGTGCAGTATTCACAGGTCTGCTTTTGTGGGTTAGAAATCCGAGATTAAAGACACAATTTTGGAGTGAGAAAAAAACTATAAAAATTCTTCTTCAATCTGTGAATATCCTGTACATACATGTTGTGTGTCAAGGATAACCTACCACGTACAAGACAAAACACATCAACACTAAAGTTACCCATTCATCTAGCCTAACTGAAAACGGACACGTTTTCTGAGGAATAAATTCTTATTACCCCAAGGACCTCTTCCATCCCTTTTGTCGCCTCCACTAAACTTGACCGTAAAGACCCTCCCTCAACTGAAGGGCAGGTAATGTGGGGAAAACGGGATTTCGCACATGCGATACATGACGTAGAAGAGCTTTTAAATGCTGCACGAACGATATTAGACGACCCGACTCTCTGAAAACCTCCAACTTAGTCTGAAAAAATGAAACAAAAAGTTTCTCTGAAAACTCCTAGAGCCTTCCAAACACATTCAAATATATGCTGACGAGCAAAAAATTTGCTGACGTCGTAAAACTATATTCTTTTTTACAAAATTCAGTGAAAGTTCAGAGCGTTATATTTCTCTGTATAATAGAGGTGATTTGAAGTTACTTTACTAGCATTTTGGCTTTATTTGCAGCTGTTCTCAAAGTATAGAATATGGAAATATACACTTTCAAATATGAAGCGCTGAATTTGAATATCCTATAAATTACATTTCAACAAATGTACTCGTATTATAATTCTGGGGTAGCAATGCCAGAGTGTTTTCTCAACAACAGATTCACTTCTTTTCTTCTCATCATCCTCCCTACCTTCTATTCTTTCTCTATTTTTCCTGGGAATTTCCTGATTTTTGACAAACCAATCCTGACATATTTGACGAGAATCAACAAAATCTTTGAGACTCCACATTTTTTAAACTTCAGAAACGTGAGGCTAATTACAGTGACAGTAATAGTGAACCTATTTCAAAAAATTAAGCTACATTACTTACTGCCTACTTACCTCACATGCATTCCATAACATTATAACAGAATTGATTGCATACAATCCGTTTAATATTTCAAATTAAACACCATTATATCAGACGATATACATATAATTCCTTATATTTTCTTGATTTGAGATATTAATATTAATCACTTCACCGTTTGTCGAACAGTTGAAAGAATTCGAGATATGTATATCAATACACAAATTCAACGGTTTTATTTATCTCACATAGTAGTCGTGATGCACAGGACCGGCCAGACGCCAGACCTCTCACAATGAATCTCGCTTAAACACAGACCTGCAAGAAACTGCTTCAAATCGACTACGTGCAATTTTAGCATCTAAGACTACCTCACTGATACTTTTTCATTATCAGAGAAACGTTTTGTTTGACCAAGCTGGTTATATATCCTCTTAGACAAAGTTTGACCAAGTGAAACGCATCTTTTTATAGGGATTTTAGTGTACCTTAGTACTAATTTCTCTTCTTCTCCTTCTTCTCTTGATCGTAAGAGCTTCAACACAGAAGCTTCTCAAAATGAACATCATTGGAGCCAGAATATATGGGAAAAGGACAAGAATCGAGATCTCGATAAGTCTGTCATAATGTGGAAGGGATATCTCAGTCAGAAGAAACAGTCAAACAGGTGAGCCGATAGGTTCTTACTACCTCAGACAGCCAAGCAGCAATTATGACATTGAATTTGCCACAGGCATCAACCAAATCGTGAATACGCTCAAGGAACTGGTGAAGCCAAATGAGGTATCTTAGTGTCCGACTGTCCTACTAACACGCACAAAGCAGTCTATAAAAGAATATATAAGCAAGCCTTTGGAATAGTGAAATTACTAATTAATATCAAGGTAAGCATTAGAGTTAAAAAAATAGCTAAGGCCTGCATTGGCAGAAAATCTTTTCGTGACAAACCTTACTTAGCTCTTATCCCATCTGTTGAATTTTGGGCCACTTGAGAGGAGAATCAACTACGTAATCCTGAGCCGCCCACTTCAAATGACGAATAGTTCATAAAAATATTGACACCAAGTCATCAAGAATATTTATAGTAACCGGTTACTCTTTATCATTTGGTCGATTAATAGACCCATCAATTTCAGTGTCTCCCTACAAAACGTTCGGGACAACTGGCACTCTATCAGGTGCATTAATCTAAATTTGTTCTAAATTACTATCGAACTATTCCTGAGTGTAATTAATATTCAGATTTAAAAACGGATAGTCTCCCTGCAGCGAGGTTAATATATTGTGGTTTTTTGAGCGGACGTTCCTATGTAAATCAGCCTCGGAATTATTAACAGGTTCCTAGATATATCCAGTTGTGAAAGATACAAATATGGACGGACAATTTTGTACAATTTGTAGCCATCAAATGAGGAACATAGTCAGGAAAAAGTGTCTGCTATTTAGGACGAATCTGACAAACTTTTCTTGAAGTGAGGAGGAGAGCTCGGTCAAAGATATAAATTTTTCTTTGGCAAATTGCATACTTTTATATTTCTCAACCTCCTAAGACATCATCTCCAAAGAACGTGTTGAAAAACCCGATTCCTCTGACCTTTTTGTTCGAAAACAGTGGATATCTGAAGAATAATCAATAGTTAACTGTTACGTAGACCATTTATCATATTATCGGAATAATATGAAGATCTTTTTGAGCATCATCCCCAGCAAGATATAAAGCAAGTCAGCTGAGTAGTATTTGAAACTGTTCAAGGTTACTTGATCACAAACCGTATCAACCTGTATTTTGGATAAAACCCACATTATTTTGAAAATCCAGTGTTTTCAAGATATAACAAATAACATAAAAATATCACAAATTGAGTTTTTCACTAGACAACCACGTACATTTGAAATGCTATATCTTGTAAATGATGGGTTTTAGGAATAAAACTATTTCCTATATGTTCTCTGTAACATTTTACTTCTGCTTACTTTTTATTTAAGAGTTCATCGCACAAAATAGAATTGGAAAAGACTTGGTATCCTGACTTAATAGAATAAATTATAATTTGAAAAAACTACAGAACGACAGCTTATAGTTACTTGAAATTAAAGGTAGAAAATAATTCTTAATAAAACAATAAAATGTTTAACGAGAAAATAAAGCTGATTGTGATAAAAGTGTAGGGTGATCGATATACATTCTTATCATTTCTTACTGGTTCTATTTCAAAAAGCAGATTTATTGTAGTCCAAAGCACCCCATGCTTTTAACAACATAACATCATTTTATTCTTATATTCACAGTTATAATTTACTCTTTAGTTTGATCAACTATGAAAGCGGGTTTTTGATATTTGATTTATCGTATATCCGGAAATGTAAACTTTAAATGTATTCTTTAGAATTCTGAAATGAACAGCAATAATAGGACAGACTAGTTGAACTATTGTATTGCCATCGGTCCTCAACCACATGCATGCAAAATTCGATTTCAGCCTATAAATAATGTTTGCATAACTGACTCTAAGTATGCACACTCTCTGGATTGGTTATGTATAACGTTAATCCTGATTTCTGATAAGAGCTGTTACTTTTGATAGATTAACAGCAGGTCGGTATAATTTAATTGAAATAACCACCTTTTCACTATTACCCTTATAAGCAAACAATGATTTAATTAAAAAAATATGACTAATTACCATTGAAGATCATTTCCATAAATTGAGAGACCTAGCACATTTTGCCACGGCTTCCCTTTCTCTCAGAGTACTTGTTTATTTCAAGACGTCGAAGGTTTATGAACCTCATGAGGCTCCTATGCCTGGTATTTTCGGTTGGCAATTACACAACGTCATTTCTCACTAGAATCACAGAAATCGTACCGCACACATACAGTTACATCTAAAATCAACTTATGCTAAACAGTTGTAAACAGAAAGAGCACAGCTCGAAGCAAGTACGAGGAGAAAGGATTACTATAAGTAAATATGCAAATTTGTTAAAAGTTCACTTCCAACTTCTATTTGTGTATAAGATTACAGTGTAGAGTTCGTGTCAAATTCATTCGTTTGCACGACGTAGCACTGTGAGTTTAGTTGCTGCTATCTACATCCGTAGGCCAGATCTTTTGAAGTTTTACTTCCTTTATAGAAGTTTATTTGTGAATCGGAGAGTTTTGACACTCCTATCTGAAAGTTTGCGCTGAATACGATGTTAAGTTGACGAGTTTGATTGCCGCTTGTCTTGTTTCTCGGTAAACATGAAACTCTCTTAAACTGGAATAAGTACAAATTGTTTAATGCGCAAAATAAACACGTTTGCTCCTTCTAATTTAGACAAGTGTTTCTCATGCACCAGACGAGGAACAGATATATACCTAATCCATCATCAGTTGTAGCATACAAATAATTTATACACCTAACTTGGATTAATACCGAGCAATGGATGGAATAACTGAACTCCGTTTGTGTAGCGTTCCAGAGAGTAGACAGTACAAGCTTATGAGCTTAATGATAGCTTGAATTATCCTGTTAAACAGAATATTTTTCCAGTATAAGAATGGTTTCGTTTTATAATGCGTGCTCATCGAATTCGCAACTACATATCTATCAATCTATCGCTTAGTGTAAATGTCGCAGTGTCAGTCCTATTAGCTCTGCGTAATTATAATCAACAGATAGTATCAACATGAGCTCATTTTTTAAAACTAATTAATGCGAATAGCATCCTGTTCATATCATTCCATCATTAATATTCTTGGTGTAACATTTTATACATCACGAGCAATCTATCAAATTGAAAGCTTCCTCATGAAACTCGACCACCAAGGTAGAGTTGACGTTGTACTATATGTAAATGAATATTCAATAAAATCCCTTAGGCATAACTGCAACCCTTCCATCGTTTATCATCCACATGAATCTCTCACAACATAAAATATAGAGGACTGACACCTGTCCAACAATATATTCATCTTTGTCGCTTGCCGTACAACAAGAGATTATAACTCCTTTATGGTGACAAACTGGAAGGTCTCACTACCAGGAGCGACCTTGTAACCATTGTAATGAGCTTACAAATATATTTTTTTGATGAAGGATAATCTTTCATGACATGTACACAAATTGTCAGGCTGTTTGTAAGAAAAGGAATTGGTTGGGTATTGTCAGATTTGTAGATAATGGGTGTGAAATTTGTTTGCATGTGATTGGTATTATTGAGATAAGGGCCAGCCTTCAGGTAAATTTCTGATAAATGGTGATGTAGTGTGAAACTGATATAATTTTTGCACAGTCGCTTGGAAGAAGCTGCTAAGTAGTTACTAGAAAAAAATCGCGCTATGTTTCTAAGCAATCCAATAAATACGTGATAACAAAATCAATATATTCAATTGAAAAATTTTGATATTACGTTTCAAAAGATCTACCGAAAGAATAATCTTAAATTCACTCATTTTTGAGATAAGTGCAATGCTGAGAACCTAGCGTGTTTTTATTTCAAAAAGTAAGTGCATTTAATCCGAAAAAATCTTGAACTTTACAAACAATTTAGTCTGCTACTGGCAGACAGCGCGAATCCGCTTATCTCTGTTAGAGGCATCAGAATCCAAAGCACAAGCACTTCTTTATTTTTACAAAATAATTGTTTCGTGTCGGGTCATGCTTCTTCTAATAGACTTTATCATCTAGGGGCGACTTTGTTATTTTATATGTGGTATGTATGTGACTATTGTTATTTTGAACAATTTTGCCAAAGTCTTAGAAATGATTATATATGCTCCAATATATGACAATGTTAGGTATCTAATATCTCCTACTCAGCATGGTTTTATGCAACGTCGGTCAACAGTTTCAAATTTAGTAGAAATAACATAATGCATTGCAGAAGCACTGGATGATAGGGCACAACTGGACGTTATATACACAGACTTCACAAAGGCATTCGACAAGATTGGTCGTCATTTACCAATTAGCTGTTTAAATAGTTTTGGAATCAGTGATCCCTTGATAGCTCTAATCAAATCGTATCTCCGCAACAGACTTCATTATGTTTCATATAATGGTTGTGCCGAGACTTAACTCACGGAACAGCTGTATGTTTTACTCTGAGAACTCCAGAACAAATGTATTGTCAAATTCACCTATTCATACCATGTGTAATAATTTAAACTCAATATGCCATATATGTGATCTAAATACCGAGTCATTGGGTATAATAATTAACAAATTCAAACAATATAGTAAGTAATAAGTTTTTATAGTTCTAAGTTCTTAGTTTTTATATTGAAATCTGTAGTGCACATCATAGCACGTAATTTTGCATGTACTATACTACTTGCCCTGTAATTGGAGTGATCTGTTGGGCAATAAAGATTATTATTATTATTATTATTATTATTATTATTATTATTATTATTATTATTATTATTATTATTATTATTATTATTATTATTATTATTATTATTATTATTATTATTATTATTATTATTATTATTATTATTATTATTATTATTATTATTATTATTATTATTATTATTATTATTATCATTATTATTATTATTATTATATTATATCTGAAACCGTTAATGTTTCAGCAAAGGATGCTACCTTTCCTTCAATTGAATCACTAATTTGCAAATATTCTATCGATTACAAATCTTGATGTTGGTGTCATCTCCATACCTCCATCTATTACATTAGATGAATATGAGACATGTTTGAAAAACTTAAGCAGACTCTCTCTTTCCATTCCAAGCCTCTTTTACTAATGGGTGATTTTAATGCACCACACTTCGTACTTGGTAATAATCAAGATAGAAAGACAACTGTTATAAGCAGTCTGCTTGAAATTCTCAATTTACAGCAGCATGATAAAGTTGTGAATGAAACTGGTCGTTTAGTTGATTTAGTTGTCTCATCTAATATACAACTCCGATGATGGTAACATCATTTCTCTTGAAAAACTATCTACTTTATTTTCACTATAAAAAGCAAATAAAAGAGGAATTCATGACCCGTACTCCGCATTGTTCCAAAAACGTAATTCAAAAGCTCACAAAATATCTAGTTAAATATGCACAAAGGAAGCAGGTGAGCAGTAGAGCAGAAATTATGAACAAAACCAGTAAAAAATATGTTTTCATTCACAAGAAGTTAGGGCCTATGAGGTGTTTTAAAAGAAGTACATAATTATAAATGTACCCAAGAGAAAGTTTCCTTTAAGTACTTTCCGCTGAACCAGAAAACTTCAGAAAGTTCCAGCGAAACATTGGGATTAATTGGTAATATTGTGTGGACAACACGACTGAGAAAATGGTGTCAAGCACTTAGTGCTTCTCGTTCTGGTAACGGCCTGAAAATCTACGCTTCCATATTATACTTAAAACATTGTTCATATAAATTGTAGTTGCATAGTTGAAAATCGACCGTCATGAAGAAGAAGTTGCTGTGAATCAGTAAAACGTGTTATTCAATTCTAGCAGTATAGTCAGAATGCCATGACGACGTAATGGTTACTTGTAAGTTAGTTAACTCCTAGCATATATATAATACAAGAATCTTAAGCCCTAGCGCTTTACGTAATGTTGGATTATTGTTTACTTCCTACACCAATACACATTTTATGATCTAAATCGTATCGCAGGGCATGGTTGGGTAGGGTAATTGTGAAATAAATACAAATTTAGGAAGAAACGTCATCATCTAGTCAACCGCTAACTGTGAGTACGTCAGCTTCTTCTTGACCTCTTGAGTGTTTATTTCTTCTCCAATAAATATTTCTAAATATTAACCTACATCTTCCAATGACATGAATTCTCTGACAATATGTTTTTAAAGACAGTGAAAACAATACTGGTGAATCCTTATGTGCCTATCTAACCCTTTGGCGTCTTGTGTTCGGGGTTATTCAGCTTTATCAGTCCCTCCTTCCGTTTCCAACAGTCTCCAAATGTTTTAAGTGGGTCACGCTAAATTGAGATATGTCTTGGGACTCCTGTTAATTAATTTATAAATTTTCTCTCTCGGAGTTGACAGTACGTCCGGAGAGGTAGATATTCGTTAGAGATAAGTAAATAAAATATTATAAAGTTTTATATTTTAATTAATTTATCTAGTTCAGTCATGGGATGAAGTAGATACTTCTATGCCATTTTCGCTTGAAGACAGAAATAAGAAATACTGACAATAAATTTATGCATGGCCTATCCTTTTATGTTATTCGAAAAGCAATCTGTGCAATTAAGATGATAAGTGGACGTTTTGAAGCTTAGCTCAGTGACTTTTTAGGATGATTGTGAATGATATTAAATGGAAACTCTACATTATTCAAGTTGTCACTGTGTACTTTGACAGTAAAACTGTTTGTAACACGTTTTTCTGTATCAAATAGCATGGTCAGATCATAAAGATTCTTTAATATAGCCCAGGATATACACGTAAAATATTCTTATATACAAGTATACTCTATCAATATGAATATTTATTCATATTCGCTTCCCCTAGCCAGTTATTATTTAATAAACTACTAAAAAAAATTTAAAAACATATTGGCTGCCTCAGATACCTCCGAACATCATAATACAAAAGGGAAGAAATCAAATTTTAAAACTGCATAGTTTTTGTACAGCTTATTGGTATTCAGTATCTCAATTAACGGCGAGGACAAGTAAGGATGAAAAACTACAATCACAGTGTCAGTTTCAGAATTGCGTCAACGAATATTTACTGCCCAGGCCTTACCACAATAATATCGAGTGAGTCACGTCATCCGTACTCCTGCTTCTCACCGCTGATAGTAAAAATATACACCCCACTTATTCTTGCAGACGAGGGTGCATTTTTTATTGGGGCAGAAATAAATATTGTTTCTACGAAGTGCAATTTCCACTTGAGTGTACTAGAGTGGGGAATTAAGCACACAGCGTGGGCATTATTTTATTACCTTCGAGAGAACTTTCCACAGCTTTTAGCTTATTGAAAATGTAAATAATCCAAGTTCCCAATTTAGCTATTCCTTAAAGAGGTTGTTAGATTGTCAGGGAACTGGTGGCACTCTCAAGTGCAATCAACACATCTAAACAGGCTTTTTGGATTGAGATTATATTTCAGCTTAGTTTGTATTCCCATGTAATTTTAATTTTAATATGATTATATGGAGGACTTAAGTAATGACATATGAAACTTTGTTTAATAAACGTTGGCAGATATCCGTCTCAACACTAAAAAAAATAGGTAACTACATGGAAGAATACATTACGTACGGGTTTACAGTTATGGTGAGGTGATGGATGCGGGGGCGTGACCACTTAATGATTTGAAAAAAGGGCGCAAAAAAAAAAGTTTGGCCACTATTGGTTCAAACTGAGATGTAACTTACCAAATACAATTCTTTTTACTTTTAATTCAAATCATTTGTACCCATATCATTTCTGTGTCAACTCGAAGAACGCCACGACTTGGAATGGATGCTGGAGATACAAGACAGAGACCATAGAGAAACTAAAAAGACCCAAAAGGACCGGTTAAGTTCCTCATGACAAATCATCTTTGTCGCTCCGTCCAGCCTCATAACGTACCATTGTATACCGAAAGTGTTAAGTCAGCGCACGATTTGTTGTGACTGAACGATGCGGCGACCGACAAAGACACGGTCTCGTAGTAATTAACATTGACATATCCCTCTTCTTCTGCTCCATCTTCGTTTTGTTTTTTTCATCGTTTCTCGTGGTGACTCTCGGATTTCTTGATAAAGTGGGATACTATTCAAATACGACATGCAGACGTTTGATTTTTGATCGAGATGAAATGGGTGGAATACGGTACTACTTTTATAATGACTTTTCATAATGACCCTTGGTTAATGTTTTGCCAAAGGCACTCACCCCAAACTTTGACCAAAAGTAACACCGAGTTAAATTATTAGTCAATTAGTTCAGTATTTAGTGGTAATTGGTTAAAGGAGGCAATTTCAATTTGATTTATATCTTATCTCTTATCCAGAATGATTTAAAATAATGTTTGTCTAGCCTCGAGTAAATTGCATCAAATTCGATTGGAAACTTGACATACATATGATTTTTCCTGAATGAGGAGAAAACAGCTGGGATTCGCTTCCTAAACGTCAGTCAGTCCATAAGTACAATGATTTCAATGAAATAAAATTACTGGGCTTACATTTATATGCTAATTTCAAACGGAAGTCACACTGTGAACACTTGAGCTCAAAAATTAATTCTGTGTCATATTTACTCGATAACCTAAAAGATGTACTAACATCGGATCAGCTGCTTATGTTGTACTATGCACAGGTGGAGAGCATATGAGATATGTTTCTGGGGATGAGTAAACGGCTCAGGATGTATTTCTGTCCCAGAAATGGTCTCTCAGGTCTATGATGGGTCTTTCCAAGATAAAAACTTGTAGGACATTATTCCGTAAATTCAATAGTTTAACTGTTCCTACTCTACTAATATTTTAAATGTGCTTTTATGTTTTTAAAAATAAAGATAAGTTTAGTCAAATATGTGATGTCCATATGAAAAAATCCAGTCTTTGCTTGTCTTAACCTCTTTTTTGATATTAGGTTGTCTCAAATATCAATTCAATATGATAGAATTTGATAATTTTCTGACTAAGATCTATTTACTATTGTCTAAATGTTGCGTTTTGATCTCATATATGTATTATGATGTAATGATGAAAATGTTTGTGAACTTATGAAATATCAATGTTAATTGGTATGAAGGTAATTGAATTTTGAAAAACCATAACACACTAATACCTTGAATTGGCGATGATTTGGCGCTTTCTCTTATATTCCACCTAGGCGTTGTTCTTATAAGGGAATATTATTGTAAGGAAATAGATTCAGCTCAGCTCCTTTGTAAATTTATTGTATTAAGAGATATATTTTTCGCTTCTAACATTAAATCGTAAATATTACGCCTTTGGCCCGGCTCGTGTAAAATTATTGATAAGCAAACTCTTGTAATGTCATTTATAAATTGAAAAGACATATTTGCTAAGTTTTTCTGCATTTCTCTCAACCCAATTTGAGTCCTTGGTTAACCTTTCCTGTATTTCCATGGTTACGGGTTCTTTCTCGATCCGCCTTCCATGTTCCCTACATGATAATACCATGTAACAACAAAAAAGGGGATACTTGATAGCTTCAATAACTTAGATGATTACCAGTTTGAGCGGCTTGATCTCTAAGCCGGGGCGCGGCAGGAGAAAATGCGAGTCAAGATAGATGGCGTAAGCAAAAACGTACCCTATGAGAAACTTCAGACAGTCTGATCACCGCCGTGTTGTGACATGCTACGACGGCGCCAGTACGAAATTCTGGAAATACGAGTTCGAGTCCCAACTGTACCAAACAATTCTTGATTTTGCTCACTCTAACCTGTCTCTCTGTTCATAGATAGTGCCGCATGCACAATAATCCAAACTGTCTTAACTACATTTTTTTGGTTTCTATGTTCTACATCGTTCAAATGAAATGCTATGGATTTCATCATATCTGAAGTGTAGACCAGTGACTATAACCTACTGGCACGAAACTTATTTTTGTGCCTAGAAATTTGATTCTACTGCCTCCGATCGAATTTTTATTATCCTTCCCTATTGCGGATTAATAAGTAAATTGACCTCACATAAACCGACTAGTTTTGTGGTACTTCAATAGTTTGAGGCAGAAACACTTACCAATAGATACAGTTGGATAATTGTACTACCCAAAAGCCAGCGCTAACACATCCAGATCGGAACAGCGCTCGCAGTTTAGAAATTTGGATAGAAATGATCACACATAAGTGCCTCCTTAAACCTTACGGTTAACTCGAATTTGTATCAGAGATGTGTGTTCTAGATTCCTCCAATATGAGGTTCCTTTTTTTAACTACGCATATACAGAATCGTTTCAATTGCAAGTGCGCTTTCACCCTAGGGCATGCGGCGTTACAACCCGTGATAAATTGTGTTTATGCTGGCGTCTGTCTTGAGACCCACGACTATCGTTGTGTACCATGACTATGAAAGTTTTATTTTCTCAGAATCTCATTCTGGTAGACCCCTTGGACAGTTCCACTTAGTACTCGCGTCACTTGCCCTATAAAAAATGGACGTCTGCCCCCCGGGGGTGCCTGTAGTGACGGATATTTTAATTCCGAGCTGAGGACAGCGGCTCGCGTTCCTCTAGGGTCGTAACTCTACAGGGGGCAGCCCAGCGTGAACCTTAAAGGTAGATTGTGCATGACTTATGGCTAAAAGGTGGAGAATGTCGTTATGGGGTGATTAGAATTATGACTTGGTGCTTAGGACGACGACCGGTTCGGTAGTACGGAAGCGAATGCAGGGCTGTCAAGTATTTTGTAGGAGAGTCAGTGGAGGGGCGATCCTTCTCCTATAAGTGGCATCTCCTATAAAGGTTACTGCAATGGTGAGAACAAAAAACCTTTGTATTTTTCAAATGAGTGTAGAGGAAACAGCACTATCGTCAAAAATAAAAAGATATTTATTTAGGTCAACTTTCATTTTTGAAGGTATCCAGTCTATCTGATTTTTCCCATTTTTCTGGGGTCGCAAATGGTAAAGAAGACTTCATATCTCCAAACATTCGAAACGGTATCCTTCCTGTTCTCTTTAGATATAGCCAATTTTTTGAAGTCGGTTTATTTGCTGATGATGTATTAGATTAACCAGATGGAAACATTAACAATCTACAAAAACATTTATTTCAACTGTTCTCCACTATAGCAAAAGAATAAAATACAATGTTGTAAATATATCCATCCACCGTCATTCACATGAAGAGTATTATAACGAGAACAGGTTAATATAAGAGGATTTTATGGATGCAGGAAGAGTATTGTAGCTAATATCTCAGAGATTTTACGGGGTGCGACCCTATTCAACCCGTTTTATATCTGGAACATAAAAGTGATGTAGACTGTGAAATATCTTCATAAAAGGGCATCCTAATAGATTTTGGGATATTATATTTGACGTATATTATTGAGAATATCTCGTGTGTATTAGTACATGGTTTTCTGCTGTGAGTAGGATCGGTATAGTCTCCAGACCATTTTTTTCACCTCACTTCAAATAATTATAAACAAAAAACTTGGTTAATTATACTGTCCTGGAATTTAGGAAACCGTACAAAATTGCTAGGAAAGCCTGAAACTCGCTCCGCGTAGAAACGTAATAAAAAATATTTTGGATCATTAGGGATTCTTTTAACTAAAGAAATCAATTTGAGAAACTTGGAGAAATAAGATCGTACTCTTCAAAATTATTTGGCTTTCGAAACAATGTATCAGCTACGCCCAAACGAGGTCTGAAATCGAACACAAAAGGTATTCAAAAGTTGAGATAACGTTGCTTTTCTGAACTGCTTCACCTTCAATACACTAACTTGAAAAAGTAAAGCAACACATACCTCTATCCTCAATGATCGAAATCTGCCTTAATCATTAGCGTTTTACAGCATTTCTTTTTATATTATATTAAATCATTTTTAAATGAAAATTTTCGTCAATTGAAACTTTATGAGAAGCAAAGTGTCAATGAAACACCTACTTGTCCACAAATTTCAAATAGCAGTCAGTATTAGTGTGCTGATAGGTTCAAAATAAGTTAACGTGAAGTATTTTTCCCAGTGATTGAAAAATCGTATGTTTTCCTTATAAAATCAGAGAGGAAAAATTTTTATCCACATTGAGCTTAAAACCCGACAAGCTGTAGCTACCAGAAAAGAATGGCAATATGGTTGTGCCAAGACCTGTTATTGATGATGTGAATTCCGAAAAACGGAACGGAAATAATGAGTCTCTTCAACCCTACGACTGTCAGATCGGTGTGTGATTCCCATTTATTTTTTTCGATGCCTCCTTTGATCTGACCTATCTAAGATACCTCTGAATAATAGTGGTGTTCCTAATTGCATTCACTTTATAAAAATGCTGTCATTTGAGAATCAGTACTATTGGATTTGATGTTATTTTCTACAATTAACTGATTTGCAGCATGAATAGCATTGGATAAAGAACAGATCCCTGAAGAATAACGTTGATTGTAAATATATTGGAACCCTATCCATCTACCATCTCTCAAGCCTTCGATGTATCGAGGGAGGTGGCCCGAGTCTCCCCATTAAATGCTATTGCGCTACTCAACATATGGCTTAGATCACCAGAAAATCTCTGATGGATATAATATGCTTTCGGAAGCCATACAGGCGATTGTTCACGATGTTGTGTTGTCTAGATGCTCCAAAAGCTGAGCGTTGATGACAGTATTCACAACCTTTGATATGATGCAGAGAAGCGTGAGAACTATAGCTGCTGAGCATGGTTTTTCTTCCCTTTTTAGGAATGGTGAGCAATCATGCATCCAGTATGAAACATCCCTCGATAGTTTCAAAAAGCTTGCAATTGATTAGTTTAAGCGTTGCGACTCGATATTTGAGGACTGCTGGTATATTTTGCATAGACTAGTAAATGTTTCTAAAATGTTACGGTAGAATTAGTAGGGAAAACCTGTCTTAAGATTTTTCTTGGAGAATAGAGACGATGGATCCATCTTCGCTAAGTTAGTGGTGTAGACGATTAACAGAAAGTCTGACTGTTAATGCTGGCTATAGACATAATTTTCCATGCATTATATACGGACAGCTCTAGATCAGTGCGTGCGAAACACCAAACCTACTCAACACGATTTTTTATGACAATTTATTGTGACACCGAATTTTTATGGAAAATAAGCGATGACGTCTATGAAGAGAAAATGCAAAAACTTGGGGAAAATTCTCGAGTCAGCCGACGACAAATCAACACGTAACAATAGGGGTGTTTATGCGAAAATAACCCTTTATTATCCTGCTTTGTAGTACGGCTCAGCAAAAAACAAAGCTGCCTACGATCCTCCGCGCTGACACTTCTTGTTTTCCAGCCAAGGAAAAGAAAATGGAACCAACCATGGGCGTATCGCTATCTTATTTAGGTGAAACAATAAAATGTACTAGGGTATTCTCCTAAATAACTTTTAATAAATTGTTTTAACGTCGATTGGAGTAATATCTGAATGAAAGCATCAATGTGCTCTATATCGCATTCTTCATCCTGAAATTTTCATCGAAAATTCAAGAGTATGATTCAGAATCAAAAATAATATTTTTTATATCCTGAACTAAACTAAACACTCGTTGTTTTAACTTTAACATAGTTTAAACATGAAATTGATAAAACTTAAGAAGTTTTGAACATTACGTTGGCTTGAGTTCATCAAACTCATTCTAGTATAATAGTGTTTTTTTCTCAGATACAGAATTGTGTATTTAAATTTCATTCTAATTTGCAATATTTAATGTTTATTGTATAAGGCTCTTAAGGCAGCCTAAACTTTAGGCTCATTACTGAGTTGTCTCCAATTTAGTTCGACTTACAGAATCACATAAAATATATTATTATACTGATAGAGATCAATGATGCTTGACTGATTGTAAAACATGACTGTATTTTTTTAGTGACTTCAAAGCTGCGCCGTCTCAGATACAGTCACTCTTCGAGACCAACATCACTGCAATGGTTTTAAATGCTATAAAACTCGCCAAATGAAATTGTAAAGTAACGTGGTATTAATTTTACTACATCCAATATGCCTAGCTCAAATCAAGCTCCTTGCCCTATATACCTAAGAATGAAAGTGTAATACTTTCCATTAAGCCATTTCAGTCTTCTTTTAATTATCCGTGATTCTATTTGCAATACTCGAAAGACTGAGGTTTTCAATTCTAGAACCGTAAATTGCCTTGCCGATAATACGTTTGTCCGTGTACGCCAATGGTATGAGGTTATTTCCAGACTTCCTGGATGGGGAAGGCCACTATTTCGGATGATTAATGTATTTGGGTTTGATGTTCTATTTGAAAACGCGTTTTTCATTTTTCTTGTAAAGACGGGACCTGTTTTGCGGAGTATATTTTGGCAGTGTATGCGGATGAAAAACAGCGTCTAATTTGTAGGAGCAATACTGCTTATGGTTGAAACTCAACGCTCCAATTTCTGTTGGTATATAGTTCTTGGATTTGATTGACCTTTACACAGTTAAATAGTTGTTTGTCTATTCAAAGTCATTCTATGACGAAAGTAGAGTAAATGGGATCCATGATATTTCAGGTTAATGGGAAATGTTATTTTGCTAGCAGAATACACTACCAGCATTATTTAATGTTGATTGAAATACTAAATCGTCATTGTAGCATCAAATGCAACAGTAACTTGTTGACACGCCATGCAGATACCAACTTTGATATCCAGCATATATGTAGCAACTGTTCTTGATATTAATGAGTATTATTAACAAGTCATTATATTAGACAAACCACACAAATTAAATTAAAATCTTGTGTTATTCTAATTCAAATTCATTGATATAATTTTATTTACTAAAATGTATTACTACTTTCTATTTTTGTGCATAGTCAACATCCACCAACATCTTGTTCTCTGGCATTTTCACAACTTTACATTTTGTCAGGAATAACATATAATAAATTGAAACAAACTGGTCGTACTGATGCTTGAAACTTGTAGACAATGTGGATTTTTCAAAATGGCCGACGAACAGCCACGTCAGAAGGCCAGAACACCACTCATATAAGTATCCAGTTCACCTGAAGACGATTGAAGATAGTATATCAATCGAAACGTTGTGATTTTATAGACAATGAAAATCCGAAATCAAACTAAAAAAAAACTGGTCGTACTTTCAGTATTTGCACCTTGGCGTGTTCGTCGAATACTCGAGCAAATCAAAGAAAGTATAAATAGCAAACACGAATAAGTAACGTGCCAATACTAGACAATAAGTAAATTGCAAATATCTCGAAAATGATTCACCTTTGTTTGATGTATTGGAGGGTCATTTGCTTACTAATAATCTAAAAGTCCCCTAAAAATCTTTAAAGGGATCGTAACGCTTAACCAGTTGCCCGGTATACGTTTCTGAGTGATGGTGGTGCCGTCATTCATTATTCGGATAGCAAAAGATACAAAATACCAGAGCTCTATATTATGCAATTCCAGAAATTCAAAATTTTTGGATGAATACGGACTCACTTTATAATAATATGCAAACAATGCTAAATCGGAAACATATACAGATGCAATTAGCGATACATCCAAAAAAATAGAATGAATGCCAGAATATAAATGTTAATCCTCATTCAGTCCATGGTACGTCATTCCAAAACAGTTGCACGCGGATTTTCAACAACATTGTCGGGTTATTAACAGGGAAAAGTTTACTGTGCCAGTCAATGCATGCGCTTTAGCTTGGAACGATGGCGATAATTTATTGTACTTGACACATTTTATTGTAATTTATAGTAATTTCGAGGGAAAAATCGAAACACTCACTGTGTTGTCTAATCCCACGCTTCTTTCATAATTTTGTGACCTGACTCTTTCTCATCAAATGGAAGGCTGTAAATATGCAAAGTATGAACCTAGATATAGTATGCAATGCTGCTTTCTTAATTTTAATCCATAATCGTACAGTGCTTTGATTCCCTTTTAAACCTAGGAGCTCAAACGAAAAACCTATGTAGCAAGTACCCTGACTACCGTGAATAACTTACCCTTAGGACCAAAAAAAATGGAGTCAACAAGATCGACTCAGCATTCACATTTCTTGATAGCTAGGGTAACGTTATCGCTTATATGGAATGGGATCCCATTATATTCTTTCTCTTCACGTGAAGAGAAAGAAATGAATTGGAAATGCTGCTGCATATTTTTGATTTTTTGTATAACTTCATGCGAGGGCTTACAGTACTCTCCTTGCATACCCAAATTTATAATTCTTAATAAAGTGGTGCAAGCTGTGAAAATAAAACATCAAACACATACCATATATAATAGGTTCCGGTAAATAGTGTCCCGATTAGATAACTAATAATCAGCTTCAGATTCTTGCTAGGAATTAACTAGTTTACGAGTTTCCTCACACAGTGAACTAGACTGTCATGCTTTTAAACAAAGTGAATCGCGTTACAGTGTCAACACATTTCTATTCATCAATTTGTATTACATTGAGGAATTCAATTCAATCGTATAGGTAGAGAAGATTCGCCAAATTACAATATTCTATAGTTTCATGTCACAGAGCTATGAAGTGTGTATAGGAAAAGTCACAGCAGTCATTGAATATTTTCCCCAGAGCACTACTTCTACGACGCTTACAATTTCACGAGACATCGACGATGGAACTACTAGAGGCTAAAAAGCAAATACATCTCCTAAACGAGTCGCTTTCCAACATTCTAACTAATTTTAACGCTGCTTGGGAAAGAGGAAAACTACAGTGGAGTAAATGTATGCAATTTGTAACCAGCAGTCAAGGCTTACATTTCGCTCTGCTTGGTCATCCGCCTCAGCGCTGTTGCCGCATCTTTTACTTAGTTCGAACATTAACTTATAGTTTTAATTTGATTTATAATTGCGCAAAAAACATGGATGTCAGAAAACATGAGCTCGGGAGATCATTCATGGTCAGTGGCACAGCGAGTTATTCTTTTACTGCTTTGATCAAGATATGGTTAGAACAAACAGAAAGTTCTGTATAAGAGAAAAATGACAACAAACAGGAAAACGCATATTACACAGTGAAATACTAAATAAATAAGGAAAAAACATCAAAATGAGAAGAATTTTACATAGCAAACCGACTTTCATGATCTAACTTGCTGTGTGGTCAATGATCGCTGATATAGTTTTTAAAATATGTGACTGCCAGATGTTTTCAATCAAAAAATATTATCGATTTATTTTTGTATCAAAAATTTTATTTACGAATTGCAATGAAATCTGTCGTTGCTTTAGGAGTTCATAGGTACCTGTTCGATGCGCGTAGTTGGAATCTCTCAGATCAAGTTTATGAAAACTTGACCAGATACCGCGGTTAGTAAACTTATAATACAGATCATCCCAATAATTATCATAAACTAGTTACGTAGATATTTAGTACTTTGCTGTGGTCATTTGCTTGACCTAAACGTATCTGGAAACAGCCGGCAACATGGCTTTACTGCAACGGCAATATTTCACTGAACATCGTGTCATCCTCATTTGAAATTATTGCAACACGTCAAAATTTTATCAGTACAAATATACTAAATTCAAATTCTACTATTTATTGCGCACGTAGTTAGCATAAAAGCCTTCAGGACCGGCTCAAATTATGAAACATTTAAATGGTGACCACTTGATAAGGATATTTGACTTTATTTCTGTAGGTCTCGACTATTTCTTACTTTCAATTTTAGAAAGGTCGAATGCATGTGAAGTTAGTTTGACGGATAATACATATTTTTTTTTTGTCCAACGGTACATAATGACTAAGATAGAACGCACTCTTTGAGTATCTGATAAGTAAGTTCCATAGAGTGTGGATGTATTACCAAAAGTTCATCTGCCTAAACTATTCATAATAAATGTCAGCGAAAGATATTTTGGAAATAATATAATGGAATATTTAAACGACGCCTAACAAAAATATTGAAAAAAGCATGATTGGGAATTTGGATTCCATAGTTGGTTATTGTTATTTTAGTCTATTCAAACTATAAATGATACAATTGTTAAAAAATAAAGAATATTCACTGGTAAAAAACACGCCAGCCAATGTTCAGCCCACTACAAGGATATGACTCCGGTATCCGGCAATTCACCTCAATCTATGCTATTCACAGGCAGGAGAACACCGTCTTGGCAGGCCGTATTGACCTCTTTAGGTTCATAGCAGGTACAGACAAGTACTGAGTGTTATACCTACTGAACAAGAGTAGATAATCTCTTGAAATTTTGGTAAGGCTTCTCAAGGACCGCTACAGACTGAACTGAACCTGTCCCTCAAGAGTGCTTTGCTTGTCTGTTTCATGCGCTGAGAGAACAACGAATGATCATTCCACTTCTTAGTTAATTGCGTGATCCTTATCGGGTCCTCAGGTTCAGACTACTTTAAAAATACTTCTTACCCGAATATGCCGTACAAACATTGAATCCTTGAAAAATCTAGAAATCGTTTTCTTGAGTTCTTCGTCTTTCGTAGCACATATTTCACGATTAACCACGTCTGTTTGATCATTTATAAAAAGTGGGGAGTCAAAAATTAAGGGTGGAGTAGGTGGAAGTAGATAATAGCATATTTTTGTTTTATATAAGTCCGTCTGTCTGTCTGTCTGTCTGCTATGTCCAGTTATCCTTGACTCCTCTATAACTCGGAAAGTACTTTTAATATTTTGATGGAACTTTCACACTAGATTACTACACTGACAAGACGATGAGGCATTTTAAGTTGTTAAAATCGGGTCAGTGGCGGCGAAATTATCCTCATAAAACGAAAAAAATTACAAACGCCTAGACTTTGTTTTTGGTCCTTCACGAGACCCCTGATCATTTTGTAAAATTGACATTGAGGGGTAGGAGTGGTGAAAAAAAGATCTAAAAAAATATGCGTTAGCAGAAGACGTGATCTATCATCTATAAAATTTAGAGCCCTGTAGTACTTGACACTTTTTGAGATATCCATCACTGGCAGCAGAGCAGGACTGAAGGTATATGTAACCATATAACAATGCGTTGTTGGGCAACACACCTACACCAGCGTTTGAGGTATTCTGAAAAAAAATATAATGATTAATTGATGTAAGTAGGTAATAAAGAATTTGAAAATTTTTAAAATTATGCGATTTTTTTCAAATCGAAAAAGATTTAACATCTTTCAGTAATTCCAATATTCTTTAATGAAATGCAAAATATCAATAGTTCAACATCAGTTCTAAATCTTCATTTCCAAAACAATATCATTACGTGGTAAGTTCGAATACACACCTAATTCATTCAGGAGAGAGTTTCTATCATCTTTTATAGATGCATAATCCTTCATAATTGTTATAAATATATCTTTGTTCGTACATTAGCCTTCAAAACTCTAAAAATGGTTGCTTATTTTCAATAACTGTAGACTAGTGATTGTAGAATACATACCAATGATCAAATATGATTTTCGGTTCATTTCGAATCCTGTTAGTCATCAAGTAGATTAAATTTGTGTTTTGCATGTAGCGGTATAAATTCATTGAACATTTTGATCTGAATTAATCCACTTGAATTAGGTTTTGGTCATACCGTAAATTCAAGAAAAATACAAGATTCTGAATCGTAAAGCATTTTTCAATATTTTATAAATTTAATCCCAGTAAATCAACTTTTATAAGGTTCGTCAACCTATTTACGATACTTATTCACAGTATTGCCATTACATAACGGGCATACTCAGAGGCAGTATACTTTTCCGTAATCAACAAGCTGCTGTTATATTTTAGGAAATAGTCAATAAACCGATCCTGTACAGCTACCATTTGTAAACCACGCTGATTGATGCCAACGAGTCATTATTGCATGCAGCTGATTTACATAATGTGTATATATATTATGATTCTTTTGTATATTAAATTGCTTTTTGGGACCATTTCATATTAATTAGGATTTGTTTAGATTGTTTATAATGAAGCGGACACGCTGTTGTTTCCCCTCAAATTACAGCATCAGGGTGAAGCGATCCGCGCGGGAAATTTGAATAAACTTGCACAAATATTTGGTTTTATTCTAATTATACTGATTTTGCATTCGATTATCTTTCTGTATACATTAAGGGTCACAAACTTTTCGTGGTTGCTTTTCCCCATGGGCGTGTCCAAAACGGCAAATATTATGGAAACACGATTAATATATTTGAACCGTGCAATTTCTGGCTTTATTAATTCATACAGATCGTGAAATGGTCAATAGTTGAAAGTAATAAACAAAAAACAAACAATACCGATGTTTCCACCGCCTAGTCAGCGTTTTACTCACCTTACTTGTCATAGCGAAAATTTTCGAAATTGAAATAATACGTTTTCTGGACGTTTCGTAATGTCTATGTATATTACGAAAATTCTACCCACCAATTTTCATCGGTCTCACTGTTATCTGTTTGTCGATTTGTATATGGAAAATTATTTGAACTTCCCAAAACATTTTTTATAGTTTCCGAGTTCCGCACTATTTTCAATAGAGTAAGTTTTTCAGAGGAACATTAATTTAAGAAAATATAAATTACTAAAAATTTTATTTCAACTACAATGGCTGACCAGACGCGCCAAATCGTACCGTCAAATATCATAAAACGAATTTCGATTGAGCACAGATTCACAAAAAAGGCAAGGAAGTTCGATAAAATGTTGATTCCATTTTATTCAGTAATGGTCGTTCCACGCAGGAATCGCTATCAGATGCTCAAAATAGTTAATATTTTCTCAGGCGCAATTTCACCGTGGTATATGCGGAATTCATGGTAGTCTCTCGATTTTTTCTTGTGAAGTTTGAAGTTATTGCACCAAGTGAGATCATATACGAATAAAGACACGAAGTCACCACAGTAATATTTCCAGTAACAGGTTATTTCTCAGCCAATTGGTCGTGCGCTAAGTGCTAGCAAAAACACTGTCAGCTCTTATAATATAAATAATTCAGATCTTTGGACGCAAGCTTTAAATGAAAAGACAAATGGATCATCAATTTTCAGTACTTAAGTGACACACCTGGATATCATTCTTTTAGAATAAATATTTATTAAAACGAGCTGTGTAAAAGCATAATTTTATAAACATTTCAATATCCTTTTATACTACTGCTAAAGCAACCCAAATATAGCGAACTATACAGGTTCGACCGGAATTAGTGACAGCTATTTGCACCAAACAAATCACCCGCCTTGGCTTTCGGGCGGGCGCGAAGCAATAACTCGCAATATTCCTGAAAGGTGTTCGATTTGGTTTAGTGCAAGTGAGAGGGTGTTTTGCCAACTACTAGCCGGTAGCAGTTCATTCGGACGGTTGTCTTACTGGAGAAGTTTAATTAGCACGAGAACATAGTAATAGTGAAGGTTTTGAGCCAAACTCATACACTACACTGTCCACTGTACACAAAGCAGAATCTATTCTAGTCTGACATACACTTTACACAAAAAATGAAATATATATGAAATACGTGCCTGACCGTAGTGTATCTGAAATTTGTGTCATGGTATGTGGTGATAGATCAATTACCACTACACTGTATATATATTGTCGTCTCATCATCTATGTCAACATCAACACGCGGGGGGGGGGGGGTTTAGCAGTACTTCCAGTACTGAAATTGAACACCTTTCATGGCATGCTCAGATCTTCTTTGCTATATTTTCGGCCACTAAACATCAGATAAACCATTGAGGATGTTAGTCGCTAGGTAGATTTTTTCGCTGGTCTCATCTTCACTAAGGTAAGGCTTTGGTCTTCAACAGATGCAGAGTATTGAATGACACGTCAATTCGAAAGCCGCGCCTTCATGAAACCAGTGACAAACAAATTGATGTGGTTGCAATTGTTAGTGACTGATGGCATATAGAGGCAAGACGCATCACGCAATGCCATGCATCTATTGAAGGCAAAATTTATTACAGCAAAAAATTGCAACTTCTAATACTGCATCCAGTTGCGCATTGTTACTCGTCTTGGAAATTGATAACTCTAATGCAAAATGCATGTAGTTGTTTACAGAGTTTGAGATATTGATAGGGCTTCTACCCATTACCATGGCCACCAGCTCTTGGACTAGGAGAGAAAGCAGAGCAGAGGGACTTACTTCTTTACCTGTCCTTCCTCGAGGCCCAGGTGCTCCCTTTGAAATCTTAATTCGCTTCGACAAAAACCGGCGAAACGCTTTATTGTGCCTTATTGTCACCAACCCCAAAAAGCGCTTTTTGGTTTGGTATTTATTTTTGTATATATACACGGGACACAGGAAGGTCGATGTTTTATGGTCGTCGGGGTGTGAGAAGCTTGCGCATAACGGGAGGAACAGGAAGTGAGCATTTTGTAATTGGTATTGTTGCCATTTGGGATTTGAGAGGGATTTCCTATTGGTTTCTTTTCAGTGTATTGCCATACAGACATAAAGGCATTACGAATTTATCCATTTTTCATGCGGTATATGGATTAATCTCTATCAGAGATTGAGGAGGATTTAATTGTAAGCGCATACTACTTTCAATTACATTAAGGCTACGAGCGAATACTGAAATTTTCAAGCAAACATCATTCATTAATTACCAACAAAATTTTTAATTAAAATTTAAGTAAATATGTACATTGAATATGATAATAGTAATAATAATTGGTTTGTGTCAATAAACATTTCGTTAAAGTTTGGAACTTCATTCATAAATTGATTGAAAATACCGATAGTTTATTCTAACCGATACAATCACTCAGTGAGGTAATAAGTTCTTGAAATTTATTTGACTGTATTTTTATATAATTTTCATTAAACGCCAAAACGTTACCTTTTGTAACTTGTTAACCTGATTTAGAATCACGAATCCTGACCAAATCCTGGAACTCTAACAGCTGGGAATCAATCCTGAATTTAGTTAACTCGTTGCTGGCTAGTTACACTGAATGTTCCTGATTTTGAATTCGAATTGTTGTATTGTTGTATGATTTTGCCAGAAACTCAATAAAAGGTCGGAACCGTTCTGAATTTCGGTTGTATCAAAATTAGTATAAGCGTAAATTCACAAAAAAAAATAGATACATAAATATTATTATACTTCGCTTCGTATCGTAAATAATGCGGATCTAGTCTTTGCATAACAAAATGGTTACGATTGAAATACCGGTTCTAGAAATTTACAGATAATTTGGTATTTCGATTACAAGTGTTGCTGGACGGCAAGCACAATACATGAAGAAACGCCGACTACTCAGTTATATCACAGAATCTATGGTTCTAATCGCGACTGTGACAATAAATTGTGGAGACCACCGTCTGTCGGCCTTGCTTCAACCCATAAATATTAATCATGCCTCCTGAAAAATTCAGCTGGGAAAAATTGGTCTTCTCCAGGTAAAAAACAGCAACCGTCGATCTGATGGCCTATCTGGGCTGCGTATTTTGTTCTTATATATTTTTTACGGGCACTTTCGTGTTTTGGTGATAAGCGGCCTTAATGGGAGAGGGTGACAAGGTAGATTATAACGAGGATATATGGGGGTCGCCGCGGCTGTAATTTTTTATGTCTTGGAATTAATTAAGAGAGTGGTTATCTGCCGCAGTTTCATGGTTAACGATTATGTTATATCATATGATTAGTTGATATTTTTATGACATCATGGTGTTTCCAAGATCTTCAAGTAATCTATATGAAGAGCGTTTTAAGACATCGGATAACAAATACGTGTATCAAGAACTACTTTTTTTAATTTCTTTCTTGGATGCTTTCAGTGAGTAAGAGTTTGAACGACCTCATAGAAATTTAAAAGATTAAAGGCTCAGAAACGCGCTTTGAGTTTTTGTATGTTTCAAATGTACCTACGATGTAGTGAAAATAACATTAACAGAACCAAACAGTGTCATTCCATTCTTCACAAAAGATAGATTTTGAAGAGTATATATGGGTCAGAGTGACTGTAATATGTTCGTATCCTGGGATAAGTGAGGGTAATGGTAGCAGTTTTTATGACTGGTCGATATTTTCATGGTTCCATGGGGTTTACAAAAGTATAAAATAATGTATATCAGTCCTAGGCAGCAAACTTTCGTGATGCTATTCTAGAATAGATTGGTACCAAGTGTCTTGAAAAAGCTACATTTGAGGATAATACTTCTGAAAATGGTTCACAAACTACGCTAAAACAAATATATATGTTAATATTGCTTATATCTAAATATAGGGTTATCTGCTGTAATTCCTTAGTTCACTTGTAATCTCATGTCTGTTTTATATTTTCATTAATGCATGGTTTCATCCATACAAGAGATTGAGAGCTTGAAAGAACATTTTACCGCATTTATCTTTTGTTTGGATTGGCATAATTCGATCACTCTCAACGTGGCTGAGTAATATTTGTTGGTAACACTTTAAAGTATGTTGGCTAGGAGATGTTTTAAAGTAGCAAAATAATTCTTACACATTTTTCAATCTTCTGATAACTCTATGGTATATTAAACATTATGGTGAATAGATATTTTCTACACCCATTGACTTTAGTCAGCTCTCCTAATATTCATCAGGTATATTCGGTGACGTGGCGAAATTCACAAAATTTGGAGATAATTTTATGACTTTGATTCTTTTTTAGTAAGTCGTCCGTATATGCACTGAAATACAATCTATGTCGCCCCAAAATTGTCGCTGCAGCTCACAAAACACTCATATGTAGAGAATAATAAAAACCATTTCGTTGGAAAACTATTAAACCACAATTCAACACGAATAATTTCACAATAGTGAGCTTTGATTATGAAACCTTATTTAGGAATGATCTATTAGACATACTAAAATGCTAAATATACTTTTTTCGTTTTGCAAGGCTGCCCAAGCAGGAAATTAGTGACAAGTATTTTTGAAATGCAGACAAAATGAAGCGCTGATTAAACATATTACCATATATTCGAAAGTTTCCGCAATTACTAGTATACTTCCATCGCTTTTGTCTCAAGAGTAGGAAAATCTTTGATTGATTAGGCAGATTATATTTCATTCCGTTCATATTATTGCATTTTGGAGATATACCTATTCAAAATCCTTGGTTATATTTTCTTTCCTTTCTTTATTATGGGCGGTTGTGAATTCATCCAATTTTATTATTCCAACATCTGAGAAACAACACTAGATTTAGGAATTTGAATAATATCTAACAAGAAGCAGAGACATCAGTTCCTATATCTGTATGTAACAATACCTATGCAAAGTAGATAAAAAGTTGTGTAGTTTTCACACAGTTTCACAAATAATACTCTTTCATTTAGTGACGCGTAGTCTTATTTGTGAAACTGTGTGAAAACTACACAATTTTTTATCTACATGATGGAAGAGTTTCACCAAGTAAGAGCGTCTACAATCTACATGACCTATGCAAAAGTTAATAAACCAAAATTTGTTCCCCTACCTGATAATATCTAATACAGCGGAAATGTACATCTTTTTCAATTCATTACGATTTTCAAGGTCCATATTTTATCCCAAGATTAATAGCGCCCACCTGGGGTGACATCATCCTATATAACTCCGACTACCTTCCAGTTCCGATTAAGCGAAAAAGCATTATAAATATTTTGAATGCAGCACCTCCAACACAATAATACCTAAAAAATAATTGGGACATTCCCTACCTGAGTTAGGAATAAATACAGTGGAAGTGTTGGTGTCACAGCACACTTACCGAACTCTGGGGATGTTACCTCTTTCAAGGTGTTAAAGTTTCAAACTGAAGCTATAAACCGACATGATATCTCCATTTTGATTCTTGAAACATTGATATGTCGGTAAATTTATTGAAAAAGGGTTACATGTCCTCCGGTTTTATAGCTTTTAGTCACAAGGTAAGCATATAGTTCAAATAGAGTGTGCTATCTTTTTCCACGTACGCTTTGACAACGTACCGTGATTTTCAAAGAAGTAATTAACAGTAGTACAGGCTTCGGATTGGCGCACGACTCAAACCATAAAGATATTAAAAATATTGATGATGAAGTATGCTTATGTTTATTTCTCATCTTCAGGCATCAAGGAAAAACAAATTTTTCAGACGGTCTAGAGCATGTATTTAATAGCTTCCATCCAATTTATTGATAAGTGAGTTTAGTTCACTACTTTTTCATGATTAAACCGGAAATTTATAGGAATTATATTAATAGCACGAATGAAATTTCTAAGATTATATTAATGAAGAAGCACTTCTATCTATAACCAAATGAATAACACTAATAAGTCTAATTCTCGGAGTAACTTATGCTTTCGTGTGGCATAGGTATATGATTCAAAAGACTTAGAAAAGGGTTCTAGAGGTATCAGTACCTAACAAATTAATATTTGAAAAATGATTCTTTGTCTGATATTATATTTTTGCTATACGGATTAAACACCAAAACGTGCTGTTATTTCAAGAACCAAATTTTATCCACGGATTAACGGCAACCTTTTGGGATATTATTGCTGTATACCTCCAAGTCCTTTTCAAACTCGTTTTACGAGCAAAGCTTAGTAAATATTTTGATAGCATCATGCTGGTATAATACACAAAAAATTGGTTTTTTATTACCTGTCAAGCATGCTAAACATAAAGAAGATGCGAATCTTTAGATTGGACGTTGTGGAAATAATAAATTCCTTAACATTTTATATGACTGTTGTAAATCATTATACTGAGAAACTAGATCATGCACTCACCTCGAATCACCCCAATTTGAAAACATGATTCCGAATAAATTACTGCTACACGCTTTGGAGGCTGATTGGGTCTTCTTTCTTTCAATGTACAAATGAAGGAAGTATGGTGGTTGTAAAGATTCTATAAGGTTTCTGATTTATTACGGCCTCAATGCGACACTACTTGTCACTAATTTGGGTCGATCTGATTTCGATCTGTCAGTCTGTTGCTGTCTTTGTCACTTTGCACTATCTTTGTCTGTGGAGTGACAAGGAAAACCCTAAAAATTATCAAAACCTCGCCTCATTTATTGAATACTCATAATTTTGTAATTCGTAATTAAAACGAATTATTTGGAAACTAAACATTTTAAACAGTATCCGAACCTCATATTTACATATTTCAATAGTTTCAATGTAAGTGCCCAAGTAGCACAATTTACTTTATAAGGATTGTATAAACAACTACAAGATATATTTTATAGGATATCGAAATTCGGATAACTTGCTATAAAACCATTAAATGATCCTCATACAACCAAAGAGGGCCAATTTTTATCCAACACTTTGGTAGTATAACAGTTCTATAATAAGTGTAGGCAACTCTTATACGATTGTTATATGCAGCTTTATACGGCTACTATACAATGATTTTATAGTTCATAGTGGCACTATAGAACTCTTACATAATGGTTGTATAATGCTGCTGTTGTGTGCACTATGGAACAACTTGATCATTTAGCAGTTTGTCTACACAATGACTATCCTATAGTGGGAAATATCAGAACCAAATTATATTTTAAGCAGGCCGTGCAACAAATCTAGGTTGTCCATTGTAAAAATAGAAACCATCACGACTAGATCGTGAAAATGTAGGTTTAGGTATATAAAATATTTTGTAGATGAAAAGTTATGTAGTTATCACACAGTTTCACAAATAAAACTCTTTCTTTTAGTGACGCGTTTCGATTTTTATTTAAATCATCGTCCGACGATTTAACTAACTTTATGGAACTATGTCTTCAGATTTGAAAGGTATTTGGTATTCCTGTGGCATTTTAAAGCTAATTTACCTTTAATGAATAAGTATCTAATGGTGGCCAAGTGCAAGGAAAACTAATGAGTTCACTGAAGCGCATTTACAACTATCTACCTATTTTCTCATTATTCTTTTTCGCCCTGTTACGTGTAGTGAATGAGTTCCTCTTTAGAAAGAAAAATGATAGTTGAAGAGTAGTTTTTCGAGTTTTTTTAGAGAAATGCGCTAAATTAAAAGTATTTTCATATTTATCATGTTCGTGAGTACAGCACTCTCAGACTCAAGGCAATCCTGAAGTTTCATCAACTGTTCGTTGTTTACCGCGGAAAAGTATTCGTAACTTCCGCGCGCCCATCAGAATGATGGATGGAAAAAGTAGCTGGCTTTACGCCGACATTTTCATTGGGAAAAACTCCAGAGAAAGGTTGTACGGCGCTGTCTGCATACAAAACTAGCAGACAGACAAATCCGCATTCTAACTTCCGCTGGAAAAATAATATATAATCGCGAATCTTCCCTATGATGCGCGTTATAAACTGTCTGAGAGCCCAACATTCAATTGAATAGTGTAAGGAAAGTCTGCTGATGCCATAACCATACACCTCGCTGAACAGATAGTCTAGGTGTTTTGAACCATCCATCTCTCAGAATCATTCTCACTTCAACATCGCACACCGATCTGGCGATTATGGCCGCCAAGTCTGGGTTCAAATATTTATTTCAATTTCATTTTTATCATCTCCAATAAAAGCATTATCTGAAAAATGTCGTTAGTAATATATACCTTGGAATAATTATGCGTTTGAGGGTAAAAACGTTTGCATATGAATATTGCACCTTCTAATATTCGAATTGCCACAAAGGAATCGAAAACAAACGCTATACAAGGTTAATTTAATAAACTGTTTTCTGTTTTTTCAACATATTCTCCCCCTACCTCAATACATTTACGCATTCGGTAAAACCACTGGTACCTGGTAACTTTTCTCTGATCTTAGGGAATAAGAAGAAGTCGCACGGAGCTAGGTTCGGAGAATGAGGTGGATGAGGCAACAGTTTGACACCCTGTTCAGCAGAAAAATCGAGTGTTCTAGCGGCGCTGTGGGTGGGTGCGTTGTCATGGTGCCGTTGAATAACCCGCAGACCAGTCTTTGGACGTCTCCTGCATAATTCTTGGAAGACTACAGGAACACATTTGGTTGTATATCATTCAGAAGTAACTGTCCTTTAATTCTCCAAGGCTACCGTTGTGATGTATACACTTTTAGGAAAAAAGGATGCGACTATTTTCTTTCCAACACTCTTAGAACGACGAATTTTCGTTGGAGGCTGCTCACTTTCAAAGCACCAAACTATTGACTGCTGTTTAGTTTCGGGATCATAATCATATAACCATGTTTCGTCTCCGGTTACGATATTAAAAGTGGTTTAAAAGTTAAAAACTTACACCAATCAACTCTTGTTGCTTTTTGCTCACTGGTCAACAAATATGGCACCCATCTGGAACACCGCTTCCTTAGACGAAGGTGATCATGAATGATTGTTCGGACCACTGCCGATCCAATCCCCAGAGAAGCCCTAATTTCGATGTAGATTATATGTCGATCTTTTTTTTATCATATCTTGTACAGTTTCCAGAATAGCAGCAGTGGGCGGTCGTACTGTGCGAGATTCATCATCGAGTGAGACCCGACCCCTTTTAAACTCAGCAAACCAATTAAAAACTGTAGCTCTAGAAGGTGCAGAGTCCTCAAAGCAACTCACTAAACTTTCGTAACATTCCGCTTGTTTTAGTCCCTTTTTATAGTCATACAAAATCATGACTCGAAAATCGCACCTACCCGGTTCCATTTTGATGTTAAAATTCGGCCAACACTTAGATGCATTCGAGACCGTGGCAAGGCAACTACTGAGCGATTGAAACGCTGTCTTTGCGTGCAAGCACTCACAACTGTAGACAAAATAGCTGTGTGCTCAAACTTGTTTAAACCTGTATAGATTAGGAATATCTAAAGACTTTCAGCGTGACCTACGTAACTCGAAGCTCCACAATACCAACAACATTTTTGACTGTGGACACACTGTAAGGTAGCTTTTTCGCACATAGCAGCATATGAAGTTCCAGATTTTCAAAGGGACAATATTAAAGAATAATTTTAGTTTTCCCAGTACTGTACGGTATACGGAATCATCTCCACATTTGAAAATAACGTTACTACACATCAAAATTATCTCCAACGAATGCAAAAGTATATCATCGATATTTTTCACTGTAAAATCCCTAGATATAGCTTTGAAAGCTCCGTAGACACCGTCATCAAGTTGTTGGTATAAGATGCGGAAAGGATTGGATATCGCATATATCTTAGCCCCTAGAAATACAGGCAGTAAACATTGTATCCTTATACAAACAGCGTGATAACTCCATTTCCTAGACGTCTCGTTCCACTTCTCCATACATATCATCTCCAATAACATAACTCGCCTGCGTTCTTTTACTCATTTTGCTTCGCTCTTCCTATACTGCCATTCGGTGTAGAAGATGAGCTCCAGGAATCGATATTTTCGATACATCGACATGCACCGCAAAACGTCGACCTCAATGCATGCAACAATGGCAATATCAAAGGTGCTATATTAGAATAACTGTCTTGCACTACGTACGAGATTACGAAATCCCATATGCAAATAGACGTATCCTTGAATTATATCGTTTATTGAAATGCAGTCAGCCAAGATCGCAGCATTTGGACTCCATTAGACCTCTTGTCTGGATTTTCTGTCACCCCAAACTATTAAAAAATGTGGTGATTTACCAAGCGGAACATCCCTTACATGGATCATAGAGAGACAGCGCTTCCGCAGAATGGATTCTCTAATTGATAGGACAGCAGATACTTACTGTTTTATTTTCCTTGTCACATCCTCTGCACAGACGTGCTGCGCACACCATTAAAGAGGTGCTTCTTTAGTTAAGTGTGCCGTCTGGATGTTGATAGCAAAGCGAAGTTGGTATCTGTTACCATGGATACGTCGTGTCCAATCCCCACTTCTTTCTCACACACGCTCAGCAACGCATTTGGCATCTTTCGTCCCTTCCTTTTTCTGCACTTTGAATGAATGGTATGTTATGTTTATTATTTATTTGTATATAAGTCGTACAAGCTCCGTAATAAATTGATTTCGATATTATGTAGCATCTATCATCGCCTTTCGATATTTTCTGTGGAACGCCCATCCGTAATATTGCTTGCGTTTTCGTCTAGCTATCAAAATATTTGAGAGTTGAATTTCAAGTCCATTATCATAATGTTTGGAAGCATGAAAATGGGGAAAGGAATAGTGGTTTTACACGTTGTTTCCTCTAATGGGTACTCAAGAGGATATGCTTACTTCTACAACTACATAGTTTACTCAATATAATTATTGAAGTTTTGCATCTACTTCATCAAATGGATTCTGTCCGCCCTTAACATTGAGAAACATGTAATTAACAAACAGTTTCACAAATAAAACTCTTTTTCTTTGAGTGACGCGTTTAGATTTATATTTAAATCATCGTCGGACTGTCAGATTTAAATATAAATCGAAACCCGTCACTCACAGAAAAAGAGTTTTATTTGTGAAACTGTTTGTTAAACTCAATGATTTTATCTGCATGATGGAAGAGTTTCACAAAGTAAGAGCATCTACAATCGACAATTCTACATGATTGGGAAAGGTATCAAGCAAAAAATGTATACTGATACTTACTTGCTATAGCCCGACAAAACAGTTTCATAATAATTTCTGCGTTTCAAGTTTGATATATATCACCTTCCGATTTCCTATCTTCATATTGGTACAATTAAACACCACTACGAAATGATGGCATAACTAGTCCTGTTAGACTTAAATTAACGCGGTACTTATATTTTTCTGTCCAATAGTCATTGAAGTTAACGATTCACATTCTTGACAGTGTTCAATACTGAGTGGGTTTCCGAACAACAGATAGATGTATCTTGTACTAGCCGCTAATTGAGAACACTTGTGATTAACGAAATAATTTTACTAACATCTTAACTGAATTGGTAGCCTTTATCAGATAAAAAAGGTGAAAATCTAATTTTTTCTGACGATACTTACATGACAATTTCTATGAAAACAGTCTTGTTTTTGAATAAAAACTTGGGCGGAACTACTATTATTGTGAAAAATCCATATTTAGGTTCATACAGCAACGTCACAAAATCCCTAGATTAAAAAACGGATACCCAAAGAAGCTAGTGGAAGTAACAATATAGAAGAATACCATTAGTAGAAGAATTAAACACGAAAAATCTCAGCACTTACTCATTCTGCCTTACGTCAAAGGAATATCAGATGGAATCAGAAGAATAGGTCAGCGATACAAGGATCAAACAAGATTCTCTAGGAATGCCACCCTCAGAAGTATCCTAAAAAAAAATAAGCCCAAGAATGAATGTCAACAGACAAAGGACTGCATCTACCAGATACCATATCAATGTGGTAAAATCTATGTTGGAGAAACAAAAAGGCCACTAGAAGTAAGAATCAAAGAACATCGTCTCAACACCCAGCGAGCAGAGAGGAAAATCTGGAATAGCTGACCACGCATAGACGGAGCACCATAAAATAGCTTGGGACGACGCTAAGGTTATTGCCAAAGAACCGCACTGGTATCGATGAAAATTCAAGGAGGCGGAATTCATCACCAACAACAGCAACGTGCACAGCATGCCCAGCGTAGACATTAAACCAATATGGCAGCCTCTCATAAAGGAGATCAATAGACTACGACAGGACCAGACAACAAACAATGACCGACGAACAGCCACGTCAGCAGACCGTAACACCACTCATCAGGAACCAATCAGAACAGACCACACACAACGACACGTCACCGGACGGAGTATAAATAGGCATGAAAGGAACATGTTCGCCAGTTCACCTGAAGACGATTGAAGATAGCATATCAATCGAAACGTTGTGATACTCAAAAATTTTATAGACAATTGAAGTCCAAAATCAAACTTTTGAAAGATGTTAACATTACTATACCTTTTTTCGGAAACTGCTTCAGCACTTCTCCAGTGATGAGGTCAAGTCCTGCGGCATTTTCTGGATTGAGATAGAAAAGTCCTGAAAAATAATTTAACTGACGAATCATGACCATCAAAATGTTGTAGATGGCTGTTGCTTTAGCTGCGTGCAGTTGCAAACGATGCAGGAGTGGCGGGGGAACTAGCGTGGGGGTTGGGAGCTAAAATGTGAAGCGAGGGAGCAGTAATTGAAATATTGAATACGCAAACAAGCAGTTAACGGTGAATTTCTGGAATGCAATTTGCGTTCGACGCAGTGCAGCCGGTTACCCAGCTGAGTTCGTAGCCAGCTGGACGGTTGACGGCGCTCGGTCGACCAGGATAAAATCATGAGTGTAGTGTGGACTTACGTGAAGCTCGTCTCCAATTGCAATAATTAGCTACAGTTACTCTTGCAGGTCAGTATGACGAAAACATTCGCTTGCGGAACTTATCCACGCTTTTTGACATTTACCTCGTATTCTGTCCTTTTAGATCACAATAAAAAAGGTAAACGTCTATGTACGAAGTACCACCGTTAGATTTCACTAGATTAGTTTACCAGAATAACTTGAAAGTACCATACATTTTATGGTACGTCGCGGGAGCTTTAGAAGTATAGCGTATCTGAATGACCAGGTATACTGTAAAGCATATTGGGCACGCGTGAGATTCATCCTACCTTCTAAGTTCTTTAAGAAAGCAGCATAATTATTATTGTTATATTAGTCAGCGATTCACGATACTTCATTTTCCTTTCGCCAACGTAATAGTCATACTTCTTCAAAATGATAATTATATTCTTTAAAATAAATTCAAATTTTGTTTAATATACTCCATGACACAGTAGGCTTCAGCAAAGCAAGATACATATTACTAAAATGTGTGCATATATGCTGATCAAGGATATTTTAGGTTTACAATATGAGGTATCTAATCGTCGCCTCAAGACGTTTGGTGATAGATGGATCATAAATATCAGACTGATTAGATGTCCAGGTAGGTATCCAGATATCAGCGTGATCGAGACACTTTTATGAACTATACTGAAAAACAGAAAATATGGAGAAACTTAAACCAAGTATTTGTTATTATTATGTGTTTATTATTGGTAGTTGCTTCAAAATATATTTCAATGTCTTCTGTACTTTCCTAACACATTTAATTTTTTTAGTACATCATAGCGATCTTGGTCTTTCCCCATTAGTAATATTAGTATTTGGTGACAGAACTATTCACATGCTATCAAATTGCTATTTAATTGTGACAGATTGAAAAAATAAAAGGTTAATGTGGTATAAAACTTGATTTCAATACCATTATTTTTTAACTACAACGGTTGCATGATATGAGCTATTTAAAACTAAAGAAATCTAGTATAGCATCCAAAAAAAAGTTGCCAAAGGAATGCGAAATGTAAGGAACGATTCACTTGTCCAGAAGATGCACTGAGGATGCTTTAATGATGGTGTACTTGTACATAGAATCAACACACGTCCAATACAGGCGATACCTGGATTTCTTGTTATTTCTCCTGGAAATTTTGATGCATAGAAAATATAATATTAAATAAACTTTACTAACGTTTAGGCTGCCTCGCAAGCGTTTTTTAAATACGAAGTGAAAGAAGAGTATTTTTTGCAGCGTGGAACTTGGAACTAAATATTATAATATTCTTGGATACGGGGCACTCTTGATAAATCCAAAGTGAGGACCTTAGAATGAAAAAACACAGAATACGTTTTAGAGGTTACATTTATCATATATGTTATATTTCATGTTTAATGGAGTGTTATCGGTCTGACCATTAAGCAAGTTTAATTATTAATTATATTCTATTTCGGGATGCTGGCTAGTTTTGTCATACATGTAATGTATGTGAAATCTGGTGAGCTTTTTGCTGACAGCGAGCTGCATTTTACATCCCATCAACGAAATCCTAAATTTTAAGGATTTAACATTTAATGAGACTGGAATTTCATGGATGAGGTGACCTTCTCTTATCAATATTGCTTGCATGTGTAACGAACCACCTTTAGTATGAAAGACGTGAGCATAGACGGAACTCATTTACAGGTGAAGGACAAAGGAGTGCTTTCTTTCTAAGAGCGTCAATGTCTATCTAGCGCAGGAAATATGAAGGAACTTTTATAATACACTGCGTAGATGAATGAAAGTATTACAGAGAAACGAGGCGTCGTAAAGGAGAACACAAATTGCCAATCATCCCGGTGTGAACAGACAAAAATTAGGTCAACGATGATGCAAGGCATGTTGCTGCGTCTCGGGATAAGTGAGCCGAATCCCGGCCCGCCGGGGGCTCCAGCATGGGCGTTTCTTTGTGAAATAGTATGGACTATGGTTCACCATGGCTGTTGCGCTTGCAATTTGATATTCTGAAAGTCGAATGCGCAAAGCCTTGTCTGTTTTAAATTTGTCAATGCAGTGATCGGTCAATTTCACTGATCAGCTAACCAGTCAGATGCTACGATTGTCTTAGAAAAATAATTTCATATATGTAGACGCGGTACATTCCAAGCAATCGTATTTGAAAAATACTGATACACCGACAGACAGACCGACATACAGGTTGACCTGCAGGCCAACAGGTAGACAATAATATGTATTTTGTACTTTGATTCTCAGGCCCTCAAATCATTAAGCCTGCGCTCATGAGTTCATCACACCGTTATTGATAGCCTGCGTCTCTTATAATGAAATATTTACTTACATTCGGCAAAGAAAAATGGAAAAAGGTGCTGGAGCAAATTATGAGAATTGCAAGAATGAATGAATTGATTGGTAACTAGGGTTGATTAGTAATGGTATGGAATCTTATTGATATAGGCGGGATATATTAAACAATTCGTAATAAAAACATTGAGCTATAACCAATCATAAACATTACCGGTTCTACAAAATAGCTTGTGATATTCCACATATAAATGAAATATTGAGTTTCTTGATATTTAATTGTTTCATATAGGACGGAAATCCATTCGTTGGTTTATTCTGCTTAACTGTTAGTGGTTTGGTAACCACACTCCCCGTAATAGCTGTACTAAAGGATTTTTAAAACTTCAAACATACTTTTTCTAAAGCAACTTCTCTTCAAGGCAGGAAAGCCTATTGCGCACTGGTAGCGCTGCCAGAGACTAACTAATATCTATTCACATATACCTTGAATTGCTGCAAGCTGTAACTATCTGAGAACAAACCCCCAAACTGCCCATTCCACAACGCTGAGATTCTCGAGAGGAATGACTTTTGGAAAAAGCTCCTTCGAGGTGTTGAAAATTGAAACTGATGACTTTTATTATAAATTATGCGAGGCAGTTCGAGCGAATATTCACCATGGTAGGATCTTCTTAAAGGGAAAAGTCATCCAATTTTCTTCGATGTTAAAGACTGTGGGATCCTTTGTATGGTCGAGAGCATATACTAAAATGTGTCCAGAACTTTCAGGAAATGCTCAGTATTACACATGCGGGTAGCATTCAAGAGAGGGTCTGGACTGATCTGTACTTGGAGAAACAGCTGTTCCAATTAATACAATTTTCTAGAGTGAAAGAGACCGACCCAGCATGGCCAGGACAATTATTCCGATGCCTTTGTTGATCTGGATGACATGTTGCTCCCACGGATGGCGATGTTAGGTATCTCAGGAAGTTGACAGACCGACATAGTGACAGACCGCGCATGCATGAAAAGTAAAAGATCTATGCCAGTCAAACTAGACTACTAGAGTACCTTGTTACACACTGACCTACACAGAAAGATGATTGGAAACGGACTCCGCATCAACACCAAAACTTCATCTCCTAGAGTTCCAAGGTTTCGCACAATTTTCACAGAAGTTTCAATACAAGCACACATGACAGCTGGCAAACACTGTTTCAATCAGCATCAACCGGTAGATTGGTTTTATGATCATGTTTTTCTACAAGAACAGGTTAAATATATTCTTAGCGAGCAAATGAACTAATGAAGGAATACCGAAATACTAGCAGCTATTCAAACCTGTCAAACAGTCTGACAGCATCTCTCCTCCAACACCTGTCGCACTATTTCGCCAGAACTTTTTCCAAGAAACTGAGTACATGTGAATATTGATGTACCAGTAGCGTACAAAATTTTGTGTGTAAGGCTTTACGAAAATTGTACAGATACATCACTTTTTATAAACATGTCGTAGACATTACTCCTGTATTTATAGATCCTCCATATATCCTTCAGTACCTCTTTACATCAGAATAAAGGGTTATAGATATATGTATGTGATTCTCTAGTAAATGCTTTTCAAGATAATATATTATATATACATATATAGGAAAGCGGTAGTCTTGACTTACTATGGTAATGTGACAGCAGTTAGGATCTTGGGGTAGCAGTCAGGTAAAATGTGGACCCTTAGAAGTGAAGCATTTTGTTTTCTGTCAAGCTTTCGGAAATGTTTATTTCCATTCTCAAGACAAAAACGTTTGAACTATTACAAATAGAAAAATATTGGAATTCTAACAGTTTCTGTGTTTCTCTGCTCATATTGATCAATATTTTTACGATGTGTTACTGCAAGTGTTGCAGTTAAAGTGGAGTTTTCTTCTCCTGTTTTTTATGTTTGCCTTGTCTCTCTAAAGAGTTCAAACGTTTTTGTGTTGAGAATGGAAACAAGCATTTTCAATAAAATGCTGTATAAATTTCTTCGCAAGATGGGCTCTGAACACCTAATTGCATCCATAAGAAACCTTTATGATAACAACGTGACCAAAGTAAGAATAGAGAACCGACACTTTTCGCTCTATAAGACATGTGAGATGTTTGAGATATTCAGACGATACAACGTTTAAAGCCGCATCAGAAGAAGCAATGTTGGATATCTTACCATAGTGGAAATGGAGAACTAAATGCGAACAATCAATCCAAGAATTTCATGGACAGCACCCAAGCTGAACGGATCGATCTCTAGCGAATGGAACATTCAAAACATCCATTTGGCTTGCGAACATCCTGATGTTTTTGGACATATTTCAAGAAATGATACAATTCTGGAGAGTTTCAGAAAATTTGGAGGGATGAAAGTCAAAAGGCCCTTCATCAAACCCATCAGGATCAAAAGGTCACTGGCACCTTGTTTCATTGTTCTGTAGATTGAGCTGGAGTTCAAAGGCAATGGAGAGCACTAGCGGCACAAGTTGCTGTTGATCAAACAGTTTTCTCAGCAATGCGAGAACGACTAGAGAGAAACACATATATGATATATAAAATATTTCACGTGAATACCAAATATTACCCCCTAGCTGCGCATTTGAGAAGGTATCTCCGAAAAGTAATATGCACCGCTGCTCTGATAAACCGCAAGAACCGTTTTGTCCTAGTACAATAAGGATTCGGACATCAAAAGATTTTCAAATAGAGTCTAACTTTACAGTCCATTCGTTCTGCTCGGAAAGAATTAGAAACGAATTATTTGGTGGTTATTGTCAAACCCTCAGTGTATTGTTGTTGTCAATTCAGGGTCCCAGGGAACAAAGCGATCTTTAAAAAGCCCCACCTCGGTCGTCAGGCTAGGAAAGGCAAAGCCGAGACAAGGTGTGCGGTTTTCAATAACCAATGGTTGAAGGAAGAAATATCAGTGGGGCAAATTTCTGGTTCTTTGATGAATTTGCGGTATAGACGCATGTTGAAATATACTCGATATTAATTTTGCAAAACGGTTCCCAAGAACAAATACCTTTAGAATGTGCACTTCTGTATGCAGTGCAAGCCATAACCTCATTATTAGTACTAGCAATTAAAAATTAAACAAAATAAAAATAAAATCAAAAATAATAATAAAAAAAGAAAAGTAGATTACGCTTTTGTCATAATGACGTTATGACCATCCGAGGTATGACAATTTCACTCCATGAAAATAACGTAGTTCTTCATAAATAACAAAAGATACATTATAATATTGATGAACTTGAAAATATAAAGATTATTATAACTAAAAATAAAAATAATAATTACTTGAAGAGCTAGAATTTTCTAATTACTAATTTTTCTAAACAACGCAAGGCGCCGGCAGGTAAAACACATCTTGGACCCAGGCGAGCGTTTTTGTCTCGTTTTGTGGAATGAATATTTGTATTGCATTATTCATCTCACTAATAATAAAGTATTTTTCCAATTGTATATAAAAATTATGTAATTTCATGTAGTGTAAGGAAAATAGGGGTTGAAAAGAAGACTGCGATAACCAACACTAAAACTGACATGATGGTTTCTTAGTGTCGAATCTACCAGACTTTTTTTACTGGTCATAATATCTCTACATTTCGATGAGTAAACTTCTTCTCTCTCAGATTCTGTGGTGCCGAACACCTCAGTTCTAAGATCACGGTACACAGCAAACTTGTCTAAGAAGCGTAACGAAGTCCAGTTTTCCTCCCAGCACTTCTGGCAGGCAGTACTTTTCCTATAAGCGGCGAGTAATTTCTCCAGTCTGCAGTTGCCCGTGAGAATTCCTACCAAAAGATGGAGTCATCCTGTACAAAAGCCACAGCGTCCTATGTTTGTCAGGGCTTACTATAAACTTCTTGGCGTCGACAGTCAACTCTCTCCAGCTATACATCCTCCAGTTTGTTTGTATAGGACACTAGTGACAATGCACGAGTCCCTAGTCCCTATTATCGCCACGCAATCTGCTTCGCCTTTAACTAACACTCTTAATAAGCATATCAACAATTTTCAGTAGAAAGTTGTTGGTACTGTGTATTATGTTTCTCCAAAATCCATCAAAATCGTCAGCTGTTACAGAGATTACGTGAAGATAAGATAGGCGTCACTCCGATAGACCCAATTTCTTTGCTATCAGCGCAACAAATCCGGGCAAAAGGCTTTCCGGAATAATTATTATATATTCTTTGCTCCATGAAGGTGAAGCCATTGTGGTGTTTGATAGCTTGTGTTTCTTCCGGCTAATACCTAATACAAACGCACAGAAAAGGCCCGTTTTCAGACAACACACGCACACGTACACAAATATAACCCTCGGGCAGTCACCAGTGAAAGGAATTGAAATATGATCCAGCCACCAATTCCGCTTGCCTCCTAGGCTCCCCACACAGCACAGGGGCGCACTTTATAATATCCTTCGGGTAATGTGTTGAATAGAATTAGCTGGAAAGTCTCCATTTTCATCCCACTTTGATGAGCAGTATAATTCTTGGAGTCAAAAGATAAAGGCGTTAAAAATCCTGATAGCTTCAGACATGAAAAAATCAAAAAACTGTAGAAAACATCAATTTTTACTTCTCTAGTAGGAACAAGGACACGATATATTACATTGGTTTTGTATAATTTTTTTGGTTTTTCACGAGTCTTCGTTTCTTTTTATTACTCTGCTACTGAGTAAATAATTATTTAATATACTTGTTACATTGATTACTTTAACGACTTCGACTATTATTACTATTAGGAAAACCATTTTATACTTATGTACATGTTTTTAGTCAAATCCATTTCTAGATATTTGACCTTTGTCACTGTGGTATTCAAACTGTTTGATGAATATAATAAGAGTTTGTTAACTGGAATGTAACTTCATCTAGATTGTAGTTGCGCATACTTGGTGAAACTCTTCCATCATGCAAAGGTATAAAATAATTCTGTATTTAACATACAGTTTCACAAATAAAACTCTATTGTTTACGGTGACGCGTTTCGATCTAAAGATCAATCTCAGTCAGTCTTATGGCCTGAGCGTTCAGATCGATATGTCCTAAATTTTTCTTTGTTATTCGATGTTTTTCGTAAAAAATATTAGACAAATTCGCTGTTAAAGCATCTGTCTCGGAAAAAGAACTTTGCGGAATAAGAAGTGCTTGAGATGCTGTTCCATAATAATTATCAGAATTTACATTTCGTAGAGACAACGAACAATTGTCTACTTTATCTTTAGATAGAAAAAAACGGTGCTGTAATATGACTTCGGCTAAAGCGAAGAGTTTACTCGCATGTTCATATATATAAATTGTTTTTTTTCCAAATCTATGGTTCAGCGTACTATCTATCACATAAAAATACGAGCAAAATGCACCATTAAGATCATTTTACAATGTTCCACTATCAATTTATTGTCATTATAACAAATTTGATGTAAGTCTACGGAAAATATGTTTCATAGTAGAACGACCTTAATACGCTTCTGTATGGCTATGATGGCGACAGTTTGCGGAAGATGCTGCCCTATAGGCGGGTTTGAGGTAGATTTGGGGCAGATTTGAACGCATTCATCTTGCGAAACACCCTGATTTTTTTTGGGTTCCTCACATAACACTGAAAAGGTTTTTGTCTGTATTGTTGATTATGGGATAACTAGATTATTTTTAGGATAACAGTGTGAGGTTTGCACAATTCATTCAGGTAATTCGGTTGTTAAATCGCGAATGTCATATTGACGTGTCTTCAAAGCCTCCAAATTTGATTGTTAATGTGAATTTCAGAATTTGGTATCACCTATCTATTTTGTAAGCATTGCTATAAAGTTTATCAGAAACTATAGACAAAATAAATTATATTCATTTTAATTATGCCTTAAGTATCGTTGGGATTTAAATGATTGCTTGATAAAAAAATCAGGATTTAGTCAAGTTGATGTCCATATACTTTCTAATGAGACTTTTTGGTGGTAAAACTTGGGTTGTGAGAACATCCATTTTTCATAAAATTGATAAACACTAATGTGAAGGGTTGAACAAAACAGCGGCAATAATCAAATATTTTCAAGAACACACAATTAAGGCTTAGAGATGAGACAATGTTTATGAACACGTCCCAAAATTATTATCGGTGGCACGAAACATTCAAAAGCTAGCACGAGTCACGAGATATCCTTCAGACTCCATAAAAAATACCTTTTCAGAAATTACTACGCGGTTTTTGGTGTCATACTTCAAAATATATCCAGGAAATCCATGCTTTTATTCTACCACAATTTCTCCCCCATCAGCTAATTCACATTACGCAAGGAACATCGGCATCATTTCCTCGTTGTTTCGTTTGTTTATGCGACTATAGTGGGTATTCACTAATAAAAGAATAAAATCACTAATGTTATTTTAAGTGTCTACAGATTTCTTCCCAAACGTCCTGTACTCAGAATACTCAGATGACTTGTTGTACAATACTGCATGCTGTCTCACAAGTTCAAGCATGTTTTCCTCCATTTTCTTGCAGTAAACACTAGACGTGATGTCACGTGCGGCTACAAAATCAAAAACAGAGGCGTGCTATCATGCGTGAGCTCACGAAAACGTTTTAAGTGTGTTGAATGACAATAATATGTTTCTAAATACATAAACTTGAGATTCCAAATATTGCTCCAGTAACGTGCGTCTCTATAATATCACATGAGGTCACGTAGCATGACAATACTGCCTTCATTCTTATCGAACTTCAAGTGTTCCTATATTAATTTATCCTTACTTGTAATATCAGATATATGAATTCCTATGTTTTGACTTAGCGGATTCGTTTGATCCCGTATCCTATTTTCAAGATATCTGTGTAACTTTCCGCCTCCGACACAAACCTGAGCAGCTGTCCACTCCACATGTCCAATTTCTCCGCTCATTCTCCAAACCACCTGCCGTTCTCCAGCTCGTAAGGTCGCCTAGTGCTCTGTAAGTCATGGCTACGCCGCGTAGTGGCGCCACCGTCCAACAACAAAGCCAGTCGACGCCGACATCCCGACTCCCGACGCACGGTTCGCCAGTCCGCGCCGTCGATTCGTTAGTTGCTGTTCGCCGGTCGTAGGGGGTTCTACGAGGCTGCCTCCACAGCTTCGATATCGTCTGTTTCGTCGATCTCCGTATATCGCAACAGCTAATGGAATAGACGAAACATGGTCAGATAGTTCAAAGTGTATCGGATATTATAATAGTGATCCATGCTTTCTCGTTGTGAAACGAACCCACCATTTGGATTATTTTTGTGTTTGGTTTTGTTCGTTAGTGATTGATGGATAACTTTCTGTTTGGATTCGGAAAGTCCGGCGGAGATTTTTCTGCAAAAGTGAGTAAATTTGATACCTAATTTATTGTGTTTTCAGTTTTATAGCTACGTTATCTATGATCTATCTAGTTGACTCGAATAGTTTACAAATACCAAGTATATATTTATAGTATTTGATCGGCATACTTTTGATATTTTATAGCATTAGAGATCTCAGGACTTACGCAGAGTTAATCGCATTTCATTTTGAATGCAGATCCGATTGGACTTTTTCTTATGGAGTGAGACGTAAAAAGTTAAATATGAAGTTCATCCTCAATACATCTTGTCGTAGTTTTGGTTTAGGGATATTCATTTTTTTGCTAGGCGTTTAGAATGTGTTATTCTCATTCTGACCACAGAAGTTCGTTGGGCAAACCGATTAAAGTACTCACATCTAGGTACATGATACCAATGCATTTAATTGAGACCTCTTCCTGGCATTTGCTGGTTTTTATTTATGTAGGCATGGGAAATGTTTCAAGATTGATTAGCAATCTTATCAGTGATCAACTTTTTTTTCTGGCGAATAGGATTTGGACTTCTATCATTGTCAAATGGTCAAGATGTCACACTGTAGTTTGTATAGGCATTGATACATGTCAGACAACAAGTAACATGATCAAGGATGAAAAATATACACCAATAAAAATGTGCATTGTTTCTGTTTATTATGAAGCCTCCTTATATTTACTACTTGATAATAATGTAGGTAGATGATTTGCTTTGCATATTTTTTTAAACAACCCGCTCCAAACTAAATCGTCATTGGTTCTGAGAGAAGCAACCTCACGAGGTTTTACTGGGTAATTTGAACCTGCCTTTGATATCTTCTTCTGTTTTACAGGATTTGTGAGTACCTATAGACTTGACCATTCATGAGTCCCCAAACAGTAGGGTGACGCCCACCTTGGTGGGCATAGAAAGATCTATGGCAATTTTTTACGTTACGTACCAGTTCTTTTGAGACTTGCAGTAGTGGAGCTTTTTTTTGCTCAAGATCTTTTCGCGGGGAGTCTTGACCTAACCTTATATTATTGGCTAGGACAGTCGGTCTATACGCAAACCTGCAGTTTTACTGTAACAGAGGGTGAGGCGTAGTACTTTTAGAAGATTAGAGAGGCGCATACAGTCAAAGGTTAGGAACCTATGATCTAAACCATGTACTCTATCACATCTGAATAAGAACACTTTAATAAGTGTATTTGCATACTGCTGTATGTAATAACACCGACCACAACATATATGTACCGAATCATTTTGAGACGCTTGACTTACAAAAAACGCAAACTTATCCTTCTGAAAAGATTCATCGGAAACTCTTCATCTCCATCACAATACCGGCAGCGAAAAGTACATTTTATCTAGATCATTGACGAACTAGTGAAAAAATCCCTTTATGCAAATGCTTTATCTTTATGGTCTGGGTTCGCGATTATTTAAATGTGAGAACGAAAATATTTCAACATTACCTAGTTTCAAAAGTGTTACACAACTGAGACAAACCCTACTTTCCGACGTTTGTGTCTCTGGAATAATTTAGTGTCTATTACTGTTATTAGCATATGACATATTTTTGTATAATATTCCGAACTCTTTAAGTTCAGCTCTGCACAGGCCAAAAGGGAAAAATTAACTGTGATAAAGGAATTCAATAATATTTTACATCCTCATTAGCATATTTGGCATTATAAATCGCTGAACCCGCCTCTTGCTGTCTGGAATGATTTGCGGAGTGTATGTCGTGTTGATATTTTGTATAGAAATTTTTTACGCCCCCCTAACAGCACAGAAACACTCTATATGGATTCCAAGAACGTTTGGTATGCGACCATGATGATAACATACAGGCAGTGTCAATTCTAAACAGGTAACAACATAGCAAATTACTTAACTACTTTGTTTTACTGTTCGTTACACTATCCTAGACACGTGGATAATTTTGTACAGGAAACTGTTTATATAAAAGTTCATGATCTAGAGTATTGCCAAAGATTTCCCAAAAATGTGTAATAGCTTGTCTGATTATGTAATAACTTCCACAAAAATGTAATATAAGCCAGCAGATATCACGCGTTTTAACGTGATAACGAATTTTTAAGCGGTGCATACAGTGAAAAGCAACTGGTATCTGCCAGAAATATTCGAAATATGTAATAAACAGAAAACAAATCAAATGGTGGATACATAATAATTAAAACTATTTATGTCGCGATATGCCGTCAACTGAAACATTGAATCACTGTCTTGTGTTAGCAGGTCATGATACTATCTTCAATTTTGTAAATGACATAATCGTTACTTGCTTTCGCATGTTTGATGAACTAGTAGGATTAACGGTATATATAAACTTAATTATAATTATTAATAACAAATATTAATCTATTTTTAGAGATAAAGTCGAGCGTAAAATAATATGTCTGGTTTTATTTAACTGAATACTCTGTTTGCACGAAGCTATTGATATAAGTGTTTGCAATTGCTGTTTGAAAGCACCTTTTTGATCGGTTTATATCATTCTGGGTTCAGCGAAACATGCTATACTGGTATTTTCAGACTCGCACTCAGGCAATTAGATTTATGTTGCTTTTAATTATGAGCAATGGACCTTTTTTGAACCTTATATACATTTTATTTCAGATATTCTGCGTATATAAAGAGCATTTCCTTTGAGTTGGGAGCGGTCCTGTTTATGTCTGTAGGTCTTATTTATCAGAAATAAATTAGATATCTGCGAAAGAACAATTTCATGGTAAATAATTCCAACACAATGTCTGCATAAGACAAAGTAGCCAGCAAGAGTTTTGATTTTAACATGAAGCATTCAGCAGATTTGTTGCATAGACAAACCAAAAAGCAGCTCTGCTGTAAACAGCGAATATGATGGCATATAAAATCGAACACATGTCTATTCGGGCACATTTTCGCTCGTTAAATGTCATTCAAGCTATAAACTTGTCCCTTTTAACGAAACATGACCGCTGAAAATACTGTAAGCCAAGTAAACAGAGGTGTGAAGTGGCGCGCTGCGTTGTGTGTGTTCGTCGAATGCCGCCGCCTTCTTGCCTCGCCGTAATACCACCCACAAAATAATTACTCTCCTGTAACAAATATGTGGTTAATGTATAAAGTTGTTTATTGTCGTCAGGTAATTGTACTTAAAATTACTTTGCTCGGCATGCAATTAGGCTGTCCGGGGGGCGATAGATTATGGCGCCTGACGCTGGGGCTTGCTGAGAAATGTGACGAACAACATCCTTACATCTTCAGTGTATGCTCTCCAGTATGCATAAGACATGTTATAGGCATGCATGTTTCGTGTTTAGCCTAGACTCGTCAGTATAGCTTCGCGATCTAACTGTAGGGAGCAATTGGGTGGTATATACGTATCCCAGTCAAGAGTGTGATAGCACGTGTCAATGCGACTTAAATAAGTTGCCTATGGACAGCGCCACCCAGCGCAACACTTATTTAACCCTTTTCATTATTCTCAGCCAGCTTGACGAACTTACTCCGTTTCCAAACTTGTTTTTCCCATTTTAAAAATTTTATATTTTTGTGAATAAATTTACTAGAGAGAATCTCATGGTGAAAATGTCCTCACTGTTTACTTGATGAAATACTTCCATCGGGTCAGGATTTTATCACAAGCGACCTCGGTCCCATCTTAATTTCATTAGTATTCTCAACAGCAACCCTTGACTAATTATCTAATTCATTAATTTCGCGAGAGGGCCGCCAAAGAAAACAGCAACCAGCATCTGCCCTGAGGATTTTGTTTGCGATTTCCCATCTTGTTCCACTCAATTCGCCACAACCAGATTTAATCCATTAACATAAAAAAGCGGCTGAGTCCATGTTTCAACTTCCTTCCATCACGGAAAAACCTATTACACTAATCCCGACTACGAAGTTAAATAAATCTTCTCTTTAATTCACTCGTAAATCCACTGCAAATCTGTACAAGAAATGATGGATTTTCCTGCAGGAGGCACAGTGTTTAATCTTGCTAACGCATAACTGGTGAATCTCTAAATGTGGTGTTCGTGTAATCAAAAATCAAAAATAAAATCATTGAGCATTGTCGATACTCATACTTCGGTGTCGCCGGTTCTTTGGAAAGTTACTATGCGGTGTTGACATCAGAAGGCTGAAAAGGTAAACAAGTAACGATATGTTCAGTCCGAGGTTCAATCAAAATTGGTCCCAATGATATTTATCCGGTTTGCTCACCAAATTTTTTTTTGTTAGTAGTTGAGACATTTGGTAGCCCATCAATCACTTTTTTTTATTTGTACACATCTTGTTTGGTAAGAGAAACGTGCTTGTTACGTCTTTAGCCTAGACTAGTCCTCGGCAATATAGCCCGACGGTCTGACAGTTATATCCAGGCTTTTATATACCTAACCCATATAGTGATAGTTCTGAGTACCTTAGAGAGGTCGGATTTCATTATTCGATATGATTTTCTGGAGGCTTATCAGCCTATCATTCCCCAAATTTATTTAAAATCGGTAAAGCGGAAACGCAACTTGAAAAACATTGAAGAAAGTGTGAATTTCAAAAGTTTTGAACCTATTAAATGTCTGTAGCTACCCCCTAAAACGAACAGAAACTTATAAAACAAATAAAATTAGTTTGAGAAAAATTGATGAAATTATTCAGATTTTCGTTTCAACTACCCAAAAAATTTATTGCAAACTGGAGAAACGTGCAAACATACCACGTCCATAATCGGTGCAGTGGTTACTGAGATCACGCAGTTACAAAAAATCTGTAGATAGGCAGGAGACGAAAATGAGTGACAAGCATTCTCGTTATTCAGATATGTATCATGATACATTTCAGCAATCGATCTTAAGGAATTATTTAGGAAATCGAAATGATTTTACGATTTGAGATTTATATTCCTGGTATGCTTCATTAATTTCCATCAAGTTACCAACCCAACAGAGCAATGATGAATTGTGGTTTGTACCTGAGGGCGTTGTTTTGACAATTTTGTACTGTTTGGCGAGATTCATAACACATGAATTATTGTGATGATTTGTGATTTATATTGCGGAAGGTAATGTAATAAAGTTGGTACCGTAATCTAATAATGTGGCTGGTATCATAAATAAATTAAAATCACTTTCATTGCGTTCCTTGGCACATTGCCAATGAGTGTTTAATCGAAAGAAATTGTTCTGTGAGGTCAATGTACCAAAACGACAAGTATGTTATAAATTACGAGATAAATCATAATATCAATTATTTGTATTTGTGTCCAATGAACATTGTAATTGTTACGGTGGGAATGTTTCAACTCGAGTGCCTCGCTACGTTTATGGCGCATTTCATTTATCTTCAGTAACTATGTCAGCATATCCTCAAATGAAAGTATTAGAATATTCTCAGATAAATAAATACTAATTTAATTTTAATTTCAATTAAAAAATATAAGTTTTTGTACAAGATAATTCTTTCTCCCCATTTTGTACTGACTTCCGCCGCTGAAGTGAGTTTTTATTTATTCATATTTACGACATATTACCGAAGTGGCCATTTGTAAACAGCTATTTATGAATCCAATGTAGCAATCTAAAAATCCTTCAAGTTTGGCAAGGAACATTTTCGCCAAGGTACATAAAATTTCTATTCACTACACGTAACTTGTAGTAGTACTGGTGGGGAGGCAAAGCCTGGCAAGTAGGCCACTTTTGGCCCTTTTTGCCGAGTAGTAGTAGTAGTAGTAGTGGGGAACACGTAACTTGTAAGAATAACTCGATTTAATTTTGATGAACAAGAACCCTACTCGCAATCGTCAGTAAAAATAATTAATATGGAACTAAAATGCTATAACGCATGTCAAGCAATTGATCAAACTTCAAATCAATCTATTATTATCCCATAGTTACTATACTAAACACATTTTATAGATTTGAAATGTTTTTTACAGATAATTTCACACATTTCCGAATGAAATGTACATATGTATTATTTGCCTCTCATACGAACATCAAAGACTGCAAACATACGAATCTATTTGCGTTGCAGATGAACACAAAGTAATATTCTATTGTCGACGTCCGTATGTGGGTCACAGTTTCTGATTTTATGGCAAATGCCGCCAACCGGCTTACGTTAAACTGTCAACTATTCTATCGCCCGAAAAATGACATTAGGGCGGGTATAAAAATAAAACGCTGTTTGTAAAGAGCGGTAAACGAATCCGAGATACGTTTATTTTAGGCGAGAATTGATGTATCGTATCTAATCTTGGTTTATGTCGCTGTAAACTGACAATGTAGCTGTCTCTTCCGACGTCCCGACCGTGGCAGCTGATTGAAGCTTACTTTCTTGAGACAGTTGCAGTGAACACAGCATAAGAATTTATTCTGTTCGTCTTGTTTGGACAAAGTGATGAATTATGAATAAGAGGCAGGTTTTCTGCCTTCAGAGATATGTGTTATTTTACCACCAAGACCGAGATGCATTCTTTTTTTAATTGCAAACTAATTATCTTTACTCTATCCAATTAGTCTACTTTACCAGTTTTTCTCGATTATACCCACTTCGCTTTGACAATAAATCTTGTCGTTATACTTAATACAGTTCTAAAGTTTTGTGCCAAAATACATACTACAAACTGGAACAATGCACTTTGGATACACCTCCCATAGGTGAAAGCTTGTAAGTTTGTACCACCATTAAACTATTATAGATCTGAAAGCGCAAAAAGAAACCACTAATCGCGGAGGAATTTTCCTGCAGTTGGTTGAAAAAACTAGACATCCAGCAGAATTGCCTTCCACCCATGATCCCACTCAAGAAATGTGTTTGTAGATTGGTCTTCATCGGCCGTGGTCGGAGACTCTGGGAGATGAACACTAAAATCTTACTTACAGCTTTATTTTTTGATCAGATGCAGAGCATCAATCCAAAATTTCTTGAGTTTGAATCAATACTATTGCAGTAGGTATTATATGTAATTAATGATTCTATAAATTATGGAATTTTTTTTATTACTTGAAAATCTCTAATTTTAATATGAATCATTTGGGTTTTCATTTAAAATCCTTTAATTATCATTGTACGTTGGAGGCTTGAAAAAATTGCTAATGATTATTATTATTGAATTGTCATCGAGAATGTCATTGTTCTCATTTGCGATACGTAAGCCCATGATACATCAGAGCGTTGCTCACACAGTTTTATTATCTCCATCAGTCAACAAAACAATGACGCTTTGTTATCACGATGTGCCCATTTCACACTCGATTTAGCATCACAATCAGAAACCATAAGAAATTCAAAACGTTATTTAGCCGTGTCTACGCCTCGAGACTAGAGTTGTATATTGCCAGGGCGTGTTCGAGGCATGCCGTGTCAATAATACATCCAGGGCATATTTACAATATTATGCAAATCCCGGCATTGAACTTTATGCGCTGTGATTAGCCGCGGACGGGAATGCTGTTTGTAACGCGTTTGAATAACACGTTTGCGTTTATTAGGATTCTACGAGTGTATTTGCGTAACATCGTTTGCTGTAATTATACATTCACTGTTTCGTTCCGTGCTACAATATTTCTGTTTATCTTTGTACTCCGTATAGACTAAGGATATTACTTATTATTTTTATCGATTAGTATGAGAAGTGCATGCATGCAATATACGACAAATTTAATGAAAAAAATATCACTGAGCTGAAACAACTTTGCACCACTTGTTAAGTAGATATGATATGATAATTACATTATAGTCTTTTATGCTCTTTGACATATACATCACCAAATACCATGTCGCTCATTTCCGTCAGTCTGTCTGTCTGCCTCTCTGTTGTCGTCAGTCTCATAATTTTTGGTCGCCCTATAACTCGGAGGGTATCAAAAGTTTGATTTCGGACTTCCATTGTCTATAAAATTTTTGAGTATCACGACGTTTCGATTGATATGCTATCTTCAATCGTCTTCAGGTGAACAGTACAAAAAACTTCAGAAATTTTATATAAAATGGAATTCCGAAATCAAACTTTTGATAAATCCACCTTGTCTACAAGTTTCAAACAACATTCGGAAAGTATCATTCGATTCGATTGAGATTCGTTTCAGTAGCGACCGAAAACATAAAAAATAAAACTCACAACAGCTCCAGTTTTGGACGTTTACAAAGCCCGCTAATGATTTTCCAAAACATTTTGGAAGTGAAAAATTAAGTGTGGACACTGTACCATTGCACCCCGCGAGTTACTCCAGTTTGCACATATTTGTGCCACTCGCAGGCTGGTAGACTTGCACCTATAACATAGATACCTCAATCGAGTACTATCTACTTGCTCGAGAAAAAACAACGTCGTTAGTTCTCTTTCTGCTTCTTCATACATTTTTTTTAGTTATGTAACTACTAGTACTGCATGATCAGATGTCTCGTTAATTGCGTTAGGTGAACATTAAATCTTTACTCTGCCACTGATCTTCATCTTATCTCCATAAAGCGTGATAACTGAAATGTATTACAAAGTTTTTACCTATTGGCTTTCGAAGTATTGCACTACTACAGTGGCCATTTTTCTCAAAAAGCTACAATACAATAACTCCGTTTTGAAGAATATCCAACGTCAGTACGAACGCTTATCGTTTATTCAATATTGAAATAAAAATATTAAGTGAGAAAAAATCAAACAAAAGCGCATCAATCGTGTGGTTCTTTGGTGGTCTCCAGTTCCTTGTCGGTTACAATACAAGATCGAGATAGACTGTCAGAACGCATCAGCGTCATTGCATCTTCGATTGTATGTAGTCAAACGATTCGTGAAATGGGTACATCTAGATTACGATGCGTAATTGCTTTGTATGATTTATTAAAAAAACATTGAATTACGATAAGAATGTGCTGGCGTTCTGTATTCATGACGATGTTACGAGGGTCACGCTGAAACTTTTTAGGTGCTGAAAAACTACAAGGTTTTTTTTAAAAACTTTATTCTGTTTTGTCAGGCAACAGTTTGACACCCTGTCCAGCAAAAAATCGAGTGTTCTAGCGGCGCTAGGGCGGGTGCGTTGGCATGGTGCCATTGAATACCCCACAGACCAGTCTTTGGACAGCTCTTGCATAGTTCTTGGAAGACTACAAGAACACATTTGGTTATATACCATTCAGAAGTAACTGTCGTTGATTCTCCAAGGCTACCGTTGTGATGTATCCACTTTTAGAAAAAAAGATCCGCCCTTTTTCTTTCCAACACTCTTCAAACGAAGAATCTTCGTTGGAGGCTGCTCACTTTCAAAGCACCAAACTAATGACTACTGTTTAGTTTCGGGATCATAATGATATAAGCATGTTTCGTCTTCGGTTACGATATTTATAAGTGTTTTTACTGTGCCCATTATCAAATTTTTCAAGCATAAACTTAGCCCAATCAACTCTTGTTAATTTTTGCTCGCTGGTCGACAAATGTGGCACCCATCTGGAACACCGCTTCCTCAGGCGAAGGTGACCATGAATGATTGTTCGGACCGTTGCCGATCCAATCCCCAGAGAAGCCTGAATCTTGGTGTAGGTTATATGTCGATTTTGTTTACCATATTTTGCACAGCTTCTACAATTTCCGGAGTAACAGCATTTGGCGGTCGACCTGTGCGAGCTTCATCTTTGAGTGGGATTTGGCGCCTTTTAAACTCAGCAAACTAATTAAAAACTCACTAGACCTTTGTGACATTCCGCTTGTTTTAGTTCCTTTTTATACTAATACAAAATCATGGCTCGAAAATCGCGATTACCCGGTTCCATTTTGACGTTAAAATTCGGCCAACATTCAGATGCATTCAAGACCGTGGCAAGGCAACTACTGAACGATTCAAACGCTGCCTTTGCGTGTAAGCAGTTACAACTTCAAACAAAATAGCTGCGTGTTCAAACTTGTTCAAACTTGTATAGATTAGGAATATCAAAATACTTTCAGCGTGACCCTCGTAATTAATAGTCTTAGTAGCCTGGTTGTGTGACCTATAAGAGTTTTTTGAGTAATCATTGATTAATGGAAACTGTCTCCTTCAAGCACATGACTAGGTCCATAGTCCAAAAAACTGTCTTTAAGTCTAACACATTTTCGTACATCATCCATCAAAATAGGTAACTAGAAATTCGATACATGTAAACTTCTAAAGGCAGTGATACATATAAGAAACTGTAAACTGGGCTATTGGAAACACTAAGTTATTCTGCTTTACTCATTCTTACGTAAATTGACTTGAATACTGCAGTATTGTAGTAAAATCCATAATTTTTCGTATACAATAGTTTCACAGCAAATCACTGAACACATTGAATTATTGGCATTTATTACTCTCAATTTTTTCAATACAATTAACAAAGCAGTATTTAGAACTAACATCCTTTTACCCTCGTAAATCCAAATTCTACCCTCAAGGTGCGAACCCTTCCATCACTTCAGCCACCTTTATGGCTTTTTGATAAAAATGCACCATTCACGCTTCATTTTATGAATCCCTCTGTGCAACATCGCATCGAGCTGGCTATGAAAGGGGCGACGAACTCTAATAAGGTCCTTTTCACAGCCAGTCTGATTTCCATACCTTTAATCCCATCGTTTAATAAGCCTGCAGTCATCCAGGCATCCAGCATTCATTTCGTACCGACAATAATCCGGTTTTACGAGCCCGTATCAAGATTAATATATTTTATAGTCGAGCTAAAGATGATTAAAAAATGGCGAATGCCTGCAGCTTGCAGTTATATTGCAACGTGTGGCCATTTGAAAAAGGTCCTTCGTCTTCTCAATGTCAAAATACTCCTGAATGAATTATCATCGAAAGATACCGAATTTGTTAGATGTGGGCAGATCAGTTCACTATTATTGGCAAGCACTTTCAGTAGTACTTGTATCGTAATTAAAAAAAATAAATTTCTATGTATTAGGATTCATTAGATACTATTTTACACACGCTTCTATCATTAGCTTGTATGTATGTATGTATTATAACGTAATTTTTTTACCCAATTTTCACCCTTCTTCAAAACGTCAGATTAATTTCACATTTTGCACACTTATCAAGGACTGATGACAATACAATAATTAAATAAGTTTGTCCAATCACTTATTTTTGTAAAGCAATACCATTAGAAAAGATAAGACGAATTAACGTAATAATTAATTTTTTACCAGTTCTAGAAGCAAATACTTATGAAATGCATGCTCTTAGCACATTAATCAGTCATATATCTATACAGACGGAATCTTTGAAATAAATGATATGAGACTCATCTAAGGCCCCGGAAGGGAGAGAATACCCTTCAGACCCTCTAATCAAGGTCCATTGAAGAGCAAGTCTAATTCCAGCAGCCACGTAATTGCGGTTCCAAATAAAATGTATTACATATCACATTAAAATAAAAAATCGTGATTTTCATTTTTGATAGTCTATTTTTCTGTGCAATTGTCTACCCTGTTGGTATCAAGTGATCTAGTGTCGTCTATAGACATTTTGTCAATTTATCGAAACTTATTCTTAGCTAATATAGATGAAATCTTATTGCTGTTATTCATATTTATTACACACTACTTAAAAACTCAAGTAAGTTTCAAAATTATTTTTCTGTAACTCAATAATTAGTACTTACGTATGAAATAGAATATCGAACTATATTCCCAACATTCTTTGACCAGCTGAAAATCAGATTAAATTTTCATATGAAACCTCACAATATTGCATTGTGACTACGTGTAGAATAAACCCGGAAACCATTAATGATCCAAATAAAACGTTATATTCCATCCACACTATTGCTTTATAATTGCTGTCTAGATAGTACCTGGCACTTTTAGTTCATTGCTCTCGATGGCATTGGGAATATTCCAGTCGAATGAGTCACTTCATCCGTTGTTCTGTTTTTGCTCTCACTTGTAGGATTTGAAAGCAACTTCTCTCAAGATAAGGCTGATTTATGCTTGGATAGCAAGATCTTTCTAGTCCGTGCGTGACTAATTGTAAAAACACTACGCTTCAGTGCATGTGTAGCTTATGATATCATGGGCGATCAAATTGCACATGCATATAGTAGTTTTCGTGGAAAAGGATAATCATTGTTTTCCTACATACATTGTCTAATCTCGCCTCATCTTCAATGCACACGTTCCAGATTATAATGTGCTTTTATTTTAATTTCTTGCTTACTGCACTAGATAAACAAAACATGGAGTTAACTAAATTGAGTTAGTACTTCCCACACTGTATGTCCTACGATCCTAAGTGTATGCTCTACACTGTGCATCAGACCTGCTATAACATGTATGATTCGTCTTCAGCCTAAACTCGTCAGTATAACCTGGCGGTCTAACTGTATAGAGCAATTGGGTGGTATATACGTACCCCAGTCAAGGGTGTAATAGCAATATCAACACTCATTTTTAAACGTCACGCATGGTGGCGCTGACCATTGGAAACTCACGATGTCGTAGGCGACATCTGTTGCCGCTTCAAGGCAGTACAAGTATTAGGACCTTGACTTCTATATAGAACGGAACCGGATGTTATATAATCTGTAAACTTCCGACCTTGGTAAGCATCCGTACTTGTTGAAACATAGATTTGGATTCAAAATGCAGAAATGGTAGTTCATTTTCAATAGCCTTGGACTCAAAATTTTTAATATATGATACGAATATTTATTTTAAAACTGACACTATTGCGTGGGAAGTACTGAGTCAAACTACTTGACGCTTTTTTTATTTGTTGCACCAGATCACCAGAATTCAATCATCATAATGGTAAAGTTTCACCATCTAATAATCTTACATCACCATGAATAAAAATATATTTTATTATGGATACTATACCTCTTATATCATATACGAGAATAGTCAATCAATAAGCATGCAAAGTTCATTTTCTTAATTCATCAAAGGAACTATCCTTTTAAAAAGATTCCTACATGTAGTCCTGATTCTAGCATCTAAAAGCAAACGACTTCCCATATATATTCAATTCTGCCTGGCGGCGAAAGCTAAATACCAACCGGACTCATAAAACAAATCCCAAATTTAAAAACCGACACATGTCGCAATAAAACTTTAAACTTCCTGTGAGAGAATAAATCACCCGTTTACATATTTTAAACATTCCAAAGATAAATAATCTCTGTACAATAAATTCCTACATCTTTTACCTCCTCCATTTCTATGTCTGTCTGTCGCACTTCTGTCCCATCCATCATTTACAGGTCTTGTATGGTCGATGGTGTTCTAGATAAGTTCTGTTTTCAAGTGAGATCCAACATTAAAATATATTCACGCATAAAACCAGTTTATCTACACCCGGATTCATACCTATACGGTTTTATCAATAAATTATTTTTTAAACGGATTTTTTTAACATAATTTTAATCTTATTATCATTAATTATAAAATACATTAAATATGTATCTATGTAACTATATGAAAGTGTGATTTGAGCCTCAAATTGGAGCTAAAGAAATCCAGAAAAATTGCACTGCGATATTCAGTTTTTGAACACTTTGAACTTGAGATCAACGTAACAAATTTTTAAATGGACGAATTACAATTATTTTGATTGTAACTTGTGCAAAGTTAATATTTCTAACAAAGCAATCGCAATGTTTGGCATCGTTTTCCATTTTTGAAGCCTATGCATTTCCAGTGGCGTAACTTGTGGCTCAGTATCAAACACTCAAGAAAGACATGGTCACTTCAAGCGGTTCATCCGATAAATATAGTACGCGGTAGGAGTGTTGATAGTTAATGGTAGATATCCTCATAAATTTACTAACGAACATCACAAGAACCGGGTAGAGCTCACAACGCTTCGAACAAGCCTTTTCCAAATGTCGTTCTTTTGGTGAACCTCGGCGTTGTGGAATGGGCTACTGGGGACTTTGTTCTCCAATGGTTACAATCTACAACGTTTTAAGGTCGATGTGAGATTCACATTGTGAATAGACATTTATCATCGCGCAGTACTATGAAGCGCGAAATAAACGATCTGCATGAGGTTATCTATAAAAATGGATTAATAACCCCTTTGAGGAACTTGGCATTTGCGTAGGTTATTGATAAAGATAACTCAAAAATAATTTGATCCATTCATGATGTTCCTTACTTCAGACCTTGTGCAAAATTTAGCACAATACTTTTAGCATTCCATTTCGTGAATAAACTGACTCAAATTTTTTGTGAAATGATTGTCGTTCAGCTTAGCTGCCTGAACAAAAGAGTAATCAAAATATCTGATTTGCAAACGGCGGACCTAATTTCAGTAGCCCTAATAAATGTAATGGTCGTATCTGAATTGGTGAAGGTATCAAATTCAGTCAAGCTCAATTAATATATAAATAAGTTGCTACATTTTTCAATGAAGCGAATTTAAACTCTAGGAATGTAAGTGCTACAAGCACAGCATGGTCCATACGATTGTCAATAAGCATGTAAACTGTACGGCCTTATCGTATCGTTTAGATGAATAGGTGACTGTGAACCTGTCACATCCATTTACAGACAAAAATGCAGTTAAATGGTGCATTGGACGGGTTCACTGTACGATAATCTACTTGAGAATAAAACACTCTAAACAAATATTGACAGCTAATGGCCGGGAATAATAGGCTAAGCAACATACGAAAATAGTCCTCTTCAGAAAATCAGATCGGCTTTTTGCACAACTAATTTATTTCAATCTAATCATTCTAATAATTCTAATTTATTATAAAAGCCGCGTTGGGATGTTCGTCTTAGTGGGCATGCGCCTGTTGGGCCTCCCTCATGTTTGTTGTAGTGTTGACTCTGTGTTATTTATAAGAAGCATTGCTATTTTCTGAATCACCACCAGAAACTTCAGGTAGTGCTTCAGAGTGCATACTGCATGTCTTTCTTGCAGTAATTTGCGTTGTTTTCTTGGATTCATGTTGCTTATACTCACTAATCACTTGTAACATAATGTTGCTTGGGCTATAATGCATCTATAAGTTCGTGTGGATACTTATACGATAGCAGTTCACCTGCTGTGCGGGTTTCATAGCATTTCTTCGATAAACTGTCGATATCGTCTACTCAAATACGTACACTAGCGTTAGACACTATCTAAAGTAGTTTCTGGGAAGATGTCTTTTGTATATGCTTTTACCTGTAAATGAAAGAAAAGTAGTTAAAAGTTATATAGAAAGTGGGTTCTCGTATGCATTTATTCAAAACGTGATCGTGAAAGGTCAATGGAGTTGATGTACGTATAGGTCTACTTCTTCAGTCTGGTGTGGGGTTTGTTCCCACAATGGAGTCGCAAATGTTTCCATAGCCTAGAATATGGAATTTTATTTATCTATTTGGAGGCAATTCACTATTCACACCAATAGTTGCTGTTTTTGTAACAACTGTATATAATTCATATTCTTCCTTCTTGCCAATCAGCTACCTTGGAAAATTACTATCTTTGTTATATACTGTTCAATACCATAATATTTTTTTATTTGCAGTTCTTCTTTTTGTTGGTTATATTAATTAAATAAATATATGTATTACAGCTCCAGTGGATGTTTTCAAAGATCTGAAACATTGAATATGAATTATGATAACATCATAGAATTACCAGAAAGGATAAAATATTGTGCATCCTGGCAGCGAAAGGTATTTCCTTATTATCCTTCATTATTAGAAACATCTTGTTTTTCATTGAATTGTTCTAATTCATATATATGCTACTACTTAACTTAGAACGTAGACGTAGAACACTTCATCAATCAATAGTCTCAAACAGCATTTTATTATATCGATTACTGAGATTGTAGATATCCATTATGTAAGGGTATCTATTTCTGAAGATTATCACGGATAGAAGTTTGTGTAAATTCATAAAATTAAATTGGGAGTCAGCATGGAATGATATTTTAAGATATGGAGATTAGTTTTCTATTTATTCAGTTATAGAAATTCTAAAATGGCTAATATAATCATAATAATATCAGTAGTATCTCGGTAACAAAAATCATTTTTCCAAATATCCCTAGATTTGAAAAACAAATATTTGAGTTAGTCTTTCTATTTTAGCTTCACACTAAACTGAAAACAGCAAAATATAGTTCATCAGTGATCTTTTTTTTTTGTGCTGTACATACAACTCTTTATAGCATTGTCTTGCGTGGTATGTGTATCTCAAAATTTCCAATTTTTTCTAATACATTGGTTTTTGGTCACCGCGCTGGGTCATCAAGCACTCATCCAATTTGTTCAATACAATTTCTGGATACCGTACGGTAGTATTTCATAAACCAATTTTTTATTTTAGTCGCCATAACAGAGTGAAAATCTCTTTTATGGGATATTAAGTATATTTTAAACGGCTTCAAAACGCAGATTTTAGAACTGACATTTATATATCTATCCATTTATTTATTTTTTCATTCGGCAGTACTGTTCCAAGTTCAGAACGATGTTTCTCTTTTATAGCAGGATTTTTCTAGTAGCACTATCCCTCTTCTCCCAGGAGGATTATAGAAAAAGCACTGGCAGAGTAAATTCTTAATAGAAAAACCTAGTTCGAAATCCAAGCTGATAAAAAGTCTACTCAATCCACTTGTTCCTCACACGGTCGAACTGACGTAATGTAGGTCAGAGGCTCTGTACCAAAGAGGTCGTAGAAGTAGAAAAGTTGCTAATTTAATTAATTAGAGAACTGGACAGGTCAACAGCTCATTCCTAGTTATAGTTTCTAACCTTATATTCTAGTACGTGTAGACGGGTCTCATTACAACTGAAGTATCTTTGATACTTTTAGGAACTAAGGCTTTTTTATGAAAAATAAAAAATGGAAAAAAATAGACCTATTTTTATGGTTAACGAAGTTGTTATCTTGAAAGGTTCTTCAAATATTTAATTTTATATTCAGGTTATAAAAAGAAAACAGAACAAATGCGAAGATTAGTGCAAAAAATTTTTAAAACGAAAATAAGTTCAACTGTTGCCAAAACATCTCAAAAGATATAATTTTGTGACTTTCAAAATACCGTAACACGTGGTTTTTTTTATTTTTACTAAAATAAATAATATGGTAAAGATTTTTCAGAATAAAGAAGATAATAATACTTCCTAATACAATAAAAATGAATGGTGTAAAACTGCAACATTCAAACTTCTTTAGACTTGAGGTTCGAAAATATCGGTTCTATTATGCAGTTGAAACATTTGTTGGGCCAATGACTAAGATAACTTATAAAAGAAATGAAATCCATATTCAATTTTAGAAAATGCTCAAAATAAGAAATTTGTATTTGCGATATTTACTGGAATTTCAATTTTTTATTAGTTGTAATTTGATTAATATTCTTTCTTAAAATCTCTGTAGGTCTCTCAGTCTTTCCGGAAATACTTAACTTTTATGTATTTAGAACATTTGAAACATTATCATGCTAGCACCAAAAAACTAATGTTTCCATATTTGCTATTAGGATGATAGGTGCTATTAAAAAGGAAAGCAAATAAATAGGCAAAAGATAAAAATCAACCTTTTAATACACTCAGATATATTGATCATTAAATGCTGATACTGTTGACCTACAGATAACCATCTTATTGTACAACGTCTCTGGTTGGCATATCGAGCATAGAAAGAATCAGAAGAAGACTTATCGTGAAATCCTGCGAACGAATCTATGTACCGATCGCCGGGAACAACTTCCAATATCCAATAAAGTAACAAGTTTAAAAGCATGGGAATTTAAAGTGCGAGCACCGCTATATCATGAATTTATGCATTATATCCGTTCCATTTGGGAAATTTCACCTCAATAGGAAAGTGGGTATTTGGAGCGCGGGGAACGAGCAGTTGACAAGCAGAGAGAATTTTATTTTGTCTGTTCCGCTTTAAACAAAGATTATTCGGATTATACTCTCATCCGCAAGATGAAGATATCTTGGAATTACGAACCCGTAATACAAGCGAAATCAGCGTAAAATATCATTTAGTAGCGAGATTCCATCCTACATATCCGGCTATCTGGGTCATTACCTAAACCATTAGACCACACTAAACTAGTGGTATGGAATCAAGGGAGGTATGTAGTCATTTCTCAAAATCTTCAACTATAAATCTAAGATCTAGTGGCACGTATTCTCTCTTATTTTCTAATGATAATTTTGTATTTACAAGCTGCCTCCTTCCTGAGCTGATATAAGCATAATTGTGTCATAAAACTGTCAAATATCAAACTACAGGGTGTTAAAGTCTTAAGAAATATTTTTTTACTACAGTGCGATATACTTTCTGACAGTAGATGAGGACATCTATGAAAAAGCATTTTAACAATTGGCCTCAATGTGTGATACAACCAATTTTCCGATTGTGTAATCATGGCCACCGAGGTTTGAGTTTCGAACGAATGGCTCATAACTATCCTGAATATTTGCGAAGGCCAAAAAGTCGTAAATCTACAGTCGCGGACACACACTGTGGCTTCCATTGAACTGGCTGCAGACAAATTAATTAACGGCATCGACCTCCGTTTTGCCTAAGCGGTTTTCAAACAATTTAGTGGATGACCAGATAGCAACTCTTCTGCGTTCCAAAGCCAACGTTGTCAGGTCGAATGCAAAAACATTTTATGTTTACTTCTCATACTTTGAATTGTACCTTTTCGAAACCGATCTAATATTTCGAATGAAAGACAACAGTTACTACTAGAAAAGCTTCACATTTTAAAACCATATGGCAAACAATTTGGCTAACCAATTGTTGTTACATTACATCAATTAAGCCTGCTAAGCTTCTGTCCTAAAGACATGATATTTAATACTTCTCCAGATTATTGAGTTGTAAAAAATCATTGCTTATGTTTTCATGTTTTCCATTCCATAATAAATGGTAGTCGTAATGAATTATGTCTAAAAACGCACAGCGTACAGCATTTAGATGTTTTTACGTACCACGAATATATGGGAGGAATGACTTATTTTCAATAGTTGTGGAGTTCTGATTTTATGATCAGCGGGCTTCATGAATATACTAAATACTCTAATGTAATCCGAAAGTTTTATCCAAATTTAATCAATTAATTTCCTTAAGCATTTCAGAACGAGCCTAGTAAAGGTTTTTTAAAGGGAGCTAATTTGTTTTTATTTTAACTGGATAGTCGTAAATAATTTGGAAAGCTCCATCTAGCCTCTTAATTTCATTTTCATTTCATTTTCATTTCAATTTTCAAAATACGATCTCATTTTTTATTCCTAAACTGATACCTGGGACGTCGACCTAATGATAAATTTAATCGAAAAATTTCAAATCTCCTGAAATCATGGAGTAAACAAACCACATATCAACATTTCACTGTAATTTGAACATAAATGACAAATTTTGGAAGATTGGCATTTTGCGATCAAGCAACACTGTCCACAGCTCGACTGCTTCGCGCACTTTCATTAATATATCGCGCTAATTAACCTTAATGTAATTGCTTTAATTGCAGTATGCAGGTTATTTGTGCGGTGTGCGTAAATGCACTTTCCTTGTTTTCCTTGGCCAGTGATACCAGACTGACAACCGAACGTGATAGAATGATAGAACGTCGCAATTAAATAACATTGAGTACAATCATTTTCTCATCATCCATATCTGGTATATCTCTAAACATTTATAGAACTCGTACAATCATGACGCATGCTTAATAATATGGAGATGATACCAACAGTCTAAAAATGAACATGAATTATTAAAAGAAGTATTATGTGTTCAGACTCATATTACTTCTACCACTCATCCGTGGAAACTGAGACAGTATAGCAGTTTTTGGTCATGGCTGAGGATTTCCCACGGGGTCACAAAAGAACGCCACACTGTAGGGAATTATTCCTACTAAATATTCATCCAACACTGTGTGAAGAACGGTTATACAATGTCGGTTAGGTCATCAGAAGTTTACTATAATTTTTGATGAATCTAAAACTAACCATTATTCCACAGAATAGGACATCATGTGGTCAGTACATGCAAATACGAAAGTCGCCGATTTGGTATGCGTACTCCCTGCTAACATTTCTGCACAGCTAGTATCCCAGATTGTTCCACAGGTACATATCTATTTAGCTTTAACATTCATAGGAAAATACAGAACAGCCCTAAGACTGCCTGTCTATTTTATTTTACGACATTGTTATTCATAGAGGCGTATCTTCTTGATGGGATGCCAGTGCAAAGATGATCTACCTACTTTTTATCCAACTCCATCAAAATTCATATCTTATTCGGCTGTTTCCGTACAGCTACCCTGCGTTATAGAAACAGGAGGCAGGTAATGGAGTATAGTGATGGGAGTTCATGCACTTTCCATAATAGGTGGAACGTTCAGATGCTGCCCTCTGCGAAGGTGAATATTTTCTAAAAAAAAGTTCATCCTCTCGATGATAGTAATATCATTATAAAACTTTCTAATAATTCAAAAACTCTTCTATTCCACTTTAATTCAAAACTTTCAGACAATGTTTTATAAGTAAATTCGAGTATTAAGACAGAGTGAACATATAAGTACACTTCTGTGAATTTCATACTATTCTATCTGATTTTTGCGTCAAATGAATGCTCACATTTATTGTTCGCGGAATAAACCCAATCATTTGCATGATTGTTATACCATTGATGAATCATCAGCGGATATTTTGTGTGATTTATCAATCGAAAATATTGTGCAAAGCATTAAATGTATTATTTTTTGTTTGGATGGTATCTCTTTGTATATATGAGAGAATCGCAGCTATGCAGAATAGATGCAGATAGTTTTTACTGTGCTTAAGGGTTTATAAAATTTGAGAGAAGTCGTCAGAAAGCAGAACGCACCTTCAATCAATTTCGCTTTTTATTCTATTATGAATAGCATCCAGTTATCATTTCTATGTTAATTGTATATTACTGAAAATCATCATTACAGGATACTCCACAAATATAGAATGAACACCAAAGCTTCTTCTTGTGCGTGGGTGTAATGCAGTAGGTACTTCCTTCTAGTACCATCTAACTGTAGTGAAACTGGGCTGCGTCTCCATCCGGTGGCGGACTCAGATAGTCACCTGGGCCTAAAAATGGAAGACTTTATCAAACCATACTTCTTTTTAGTGTGAGTGTCATTTCATTTCGGGTTGTCAGCGGAATTTTCCTTTTATTATTTTTCATTCTTCTGGTGTTCAGAGGGAGCTAAATTTCGGATGATTTCCTCCAGATGCACAACTTTTATTTCTAAGGGCCTGGTATCTGAACAATGATTTATCAGAGAGATTTTAGTATCAGCTTAAATGTCAAAACGATACGTATAATGCTGTTAATATCCAGGTTAAACATTTCAAATCTGGAATAATGGAAGAAGATGAACAAATCTCCAAATTATGGAATATCATATTTGCAGGATTCCAGGTTTGAAGTTACTCATTGATATCACATCACCAATAGGGTTGGGAGTTGGAGGCGGCACCGGCGATAAACTTTTCAGCGAGGGCGCCAAGCAGTAATTCCGAGCGACGGAGAATTCGCCCATGGAATTTTAAAGGTCGTAATAACAGTTTCGTAGCCATGCTATAAACTCGCCCGGAAAAGTGCCCTAAGGGTTGTTTTTCGATAATGGGAGAGTCTGCGGACGATAGCGATACCTCCCATGAAAACCACCTTACAGAAATGTGCTCAAGCGCAAACGATTGTGGTATTAAATCGGATAACATATTCAGAAATAGTTCTTACAAAAATAATGGATTTAGCTTAATATTGGAGGTTTCCATCCATCAATGTAAATTTTGGACCAAGTGTCGTTCGCGTGTCTGATTTTGAATTTAATTCATTCGATTGCTGCGATATCATGGATCCTGAATTGTAGGACAACAAGAGACATCAAAATACAAAACCTCGTCATATCTTCATGTTGTCGCTGAAAAATAGCTAATTTACAGATTCTAGTTGTCGAACTATTTCGAAGAATAAGACCAAAAGCAATCAGTACAACAAACACCAGAGGGGCCCAGCAGTACACCATCCTTCTGTCAAACTTCTAACTTCTAGAACACGCCACTTCAAAAAGCGTTCTTGTGGTGTTAACATTATGGATTATCACAATGAACCAATTACGTATGCAGCAAGTATGACAACTGTAATCTCCACTGTCAGAATTGAAAATGAAGCTCGAACAGATATTCTAAGTCTTGAAGAGTCAGGTTACCTAGTGTATGTTGGGAGAGATCTCACCTACTTTCACACTTGGAATTGTCGTGACTAATCCGTAATTTTAATATCGTTATACCATTGAGAGACTTCGCGGAATATTGCCAAATATCACCCGTTACCATCAAGACCAATTTGAATTTCCATATTTAGTCATTACACTCATTATAATAAAATGATTTGAATCAGCCTAAGCGCCCTTCTATACTTTCGCTATAAAAGATTCACCGTTATAATGGCTTCAGCCTAACCGATATAGCCAAACTGAAAACGATATCTTTCCTTGAAACGGAAAGAAACCCCTAATCCAGGACTGGCTCAAATTCTTCGAGACCAGATGAAATGAGATTTATTCCTGCGATGCTATCGAGTAAGATGTTGTGAAGCTGGTTCAGAAATAATACAATCCTGAAGCAGTGATATTCGAGTGGTTGGCATCATTTTTTGTGTCTGTACGTGGGCTAGCAACTTCTTCATATGGCCACTATACAGCGTTACAGAAAGCGTTGCTATATTAATCTCTTCCTATCTTTCAACTAATTTTTTTCATAAATGTAGACTAACCTGGCTTTGGAATAGTTGATCTTTACGCGTATTTAACATCGTACTTTTGTGGTTATTCATAATCCAGGTAATCTTCTGGTCCTCCTGAGCAAGAACTTTTTGAATATTCATACGGATTTTTTACAATATCAAAAATTTTTGACATAGCGAGTTAACAATGTCATTTGTGATAATACAGAGACGAAAAATATCCAGAATTATATCTTTTCTAAATATCTGGAGGTCAACATACTGAAAGGTAAATACGAGGGTAGATTGAAAAGTTTCCGGAATGGGCAAGAAAACGCAGTAATTGAACAGGGTTTTATTTCTATTTTTCAACATAGTCTCCTTGTAGGGCGATACACTTTTGTAAGCGGTGCTCCAACTTTTTTAAGCCCTCAGAAAAATATGATTTCGGGAACTCTGCAAAATAAGCATTCGTGGCGGCGATGACCTCCTCATTCGACGTGCAGCGCTTGCCCCCGAGCCAAGTCTTCATGTTTGGGAACAGAAAAAAGTCGCACGGAGCCAGGTCTGGAGAGTAGGAAGGATGCGGCACTACCTCGTAGCCCAATTGAACCAATTTAGCCGTGGCGATTCGGGATGAATGGGCCGGCGCGTTGTCGTGGTGGAAGAGCACTTTTTTCCGCTGCAAACGAGGCCGTTTCTCCTTCAATACGCCATCGAATCGATCCAATAAATCGCTGTAGTATTGCCCCGTGATCGTTCTTCCCGTCTGCAAAAAATCTATGTGGATCACACCTTGCGAATCCCAAAAAATGGTCGCCATGACCTTTCCGGCTGATGGAACAGTCTTTGCCTTCTTCGGAGCCGATTCGCCTGGAGAAATCCACTGTTTCGACTGCTGCTTCGTCTCTGGTGTGTAGTGGTGGATCCACGTTTCGTCCACGGTCACGAATCGGCGAAAAAAATCCGTGGGATTACGCTTCAAAAGGGCCAAACACTCTTTCGAAGTGGTCACGCGATTTCGCTTATTGTCCACAGTCAGCAAACGCGGCACCCATCGCGCCGACAGCTTCACAAAACTGCCTGGTGAACAAGAACTGTACGACGTATCTGTCTGAAAATTTGACAGCTTCCCTAAAATAAGTTCGCCTTGTCAACCATAATAACAATTTGGCGACATGCGCGCCATCTCTTGCCCATTCCGGAAACTTTTCAATCTACCCTCGTATTTCTTCTACAGTGACTTTTTCGAGTTTGATTTGTGGTATAATTTACTTTTGACTAGACAAACCACGTCATCGTCTAGCGCAACTTATCGCATTTAAGATTCTGTAGTCTACTGAACATTTGCAACAGAAGAACGCTAACATGACTTAATTATCGAATACGTACATATGTGATCTAGAGCGTGACTGCCCTGTACGCATTCCACATTTATTTAACATGACTATGTAAAACGCTGTGGCATTTCTGTGACAGATAATTTACTGATCCGGCCCTGTGGAACTTTTTCCGCTCTCACCACAGCTCGTTAGCGGTCCAGTCTGGCAACTACCTATAATAATAACGATAAAACAAAGTCCAAGATCAAGACCCGGCATCGGTAGAAGCAGAGGCTAACGCAATTAAATCTGCCGTATGGTATCGACCTTAACGACGGCACGAAAGCAGAGAATGTCTTGGTGATCCAGTCATCTAAGACATTTGATTAGGTTATATGAGAAAAATTATACAGTTTTCCTTACTGATGTTTCGGAATTGCAAATTCTGTGTGGAAACTTCCTGACCAGACTAGTGTACATTGTTAAACATTTGTATATCCAGACGCCACGATTGATTGCTTTCGAAAAACATCGCATTTGACACCCAATTCACAATCTTAGTAGATCAGATTATAGTTGAAAAACTATCATCTCGACCTTCAATAATACTTATTTCAACAATAAGAATTATCTCTAGCACTTTTGACGCAATACTAACCGCCAAAACAATGATAATAATAAAAATATTCCATTTTTAGTAATCTTAAAATTACCGTAGTATTAACCAAAGCAAGATACCAGATATCGTAGACGTAAGACGAGCCATGAAAGCCGACTGGTAGTACACATGTGATAGCATAATAAGTGGGATATTGAGAAGATTAAGTTAATCTTGTCAGTTTTATATAGGCAATTTTCTGCGGATAATAGCAAGCTTCGGAAACCGGTAGGTTTGAGTCGGTAGGTCTGCATAGAATTGAACTTCATATATTGAGCGAACATAGATGTTAGGCGGGTACCATTTGCATCCATTTTACACTCCATCAAGAGGTTCATACAGTTTACAGTTTAGGTGTCAGTTATGTCAACGAATTATGTTCTTATTCCTGATATATAAGTGATTTGATTGTCAAACATGGGGTATGATAGGTTGAAACAGTACCTACTCCCCACGCCTATAGTATTAGTTCTAGAATTTCATCAGTATGCGAAATTGTGAAACATCAAAATCTTTAACTGTAAGTCGACAATTAATGATTACAATTGCAGCACAGAGTATGTTCCGCAATATAAATTAAACCTACTTTTCTCATACTTTTTGATGAATGTAAGGGCGGTCAGGACTAAATTATAGTATGACCTTGATCAGAAGGCATCATCGTCTCTTTTGAGCACTGTTGGTGAACTCCTGGTCAGTCAATTTACATGATTAATCGCCAATAGGCTGCTTAAGCTCTAGCTCTACAAATGACTGTTACCGTGTTTATTAGACAAGTCTTCCATTGTTATTCCCAAGCAATACCGTCATAACAGGGATTTAGATATAGTCATATATCTACAGCTACTGCAGGCCTTCAAAACCATCAGAATGGCACTCACAAAAAATAGGTTACCGCTCCTGAAGCAATCCGTATTCAACGTCCAAACTGTAACGCTGTCAACAAAATGTGACTGTCGTTGTTTCAACATGTTAACACGCTAAATCTTCCTAATAGAAAACGAAAACACTTGAAAATCGGAATTCGATCAGCGCACGAAGTGCATCATCGTATTTATTCGATTATAAATGCATTATGGGTTCTGTGATGTTTAACGACTTTTGTAATTATATCCGTTCGATTTACTGTCTGGATGATTATACGTGTTTACTCGGCGTATCGTCATTTGAAACAGATGAGTATCGATAATTTTTTCAATTATTAGGTTTGTGGAATCGAACTAATAAAAGAGTAGGAAAACATTTATATAGGTAACGAGGCAATTTGCTTGGGGCTGGTCGATTAAAGGTTTTCTATATCGGATATAGATGGTGCTTGGAAGTAATGATACAAATTGAAAGATTAGCATAGACAATTTGCTACCTCATATGTGTTACATCGAACCGCCATTTAGTAACCTATATTTGTGTTCATTTCAAAAGCCTGTTTCAGGTTCATTTTGATATATATTTGTGTAGCTTCAAACTGAAACCGTATAGATTGCAAATATACCAGGAAGCAGTTGATGACGATGTCAGGATTTATTCCAGAATTTATTGTTTCCTTTACTTATGTTTTCACGAAAACTGCTGCGGCTGCCAAAAAGGTGTTAATGACAAACTCTTTTTTTTCCTACTGAATGTTTAAAGCTGTAGTATTTTATCCAATATGTTCAAGCTTGTCCTTTCATTCATTATCTTATATGATCCAGTTACTAGCATTATTCTATTTAATAATGTTTTCTCATCTTGGCAAATGAAGTTCTCAGAACTACAAGAATGCGTCACAAGTTTGTACAGGTCTCGGACAGTATATTAAAATTAATATAGGATCTTTGCAATCTGAGTATGTATACTAAAAGAAATTTCACCATGCGTTTGTTTCTTCAAATGTGTAACAAGTTTTTTTTGTTTCAGGTAAGTTCCTATAGACATATATGCTGAAAAATAAAACACTTTGGGTACCAGAATTTTTCAACGGAGCTAAAAGGTACGTAATCCCGTTTACACCACTTTCCGGATAGTATCTCTCTAGTATTTTGTGGCACTATTTAAAATATAATTGCTTGATTTTTGTCACAAAAAAATCACTTTGAACTCCCCCCCATAAAGCTTCTCCACTTTGGTTTGGATTGAACAAAATTTTGAAAAGCATGCAGACATGAAAGTGTAGTAAACAGAAAATTATATATTAATTCACTTGAAGCACTGAAACACGTTCAAGAACGCTAAGCGTGCAACCTACCCCTCACAATAGTGTGTTCAGTGGATCTCATTAAAGGAAAAGGACTCTTGAAACCCTCATAAAAAAGAAAATCCCATTTCATCCTCCACCTGCACTGAATCGATATTCAGCCACACTAACTTCTCCGTATAACCAGAGACGTAGTTGAATTGATCGCCTCTTGAGGAGGAAGGTTCCAATAATATGCAGCGAATGAATAATGAAATTAAATAAAACAATGTATGAGTTATTAAGTCGCTAGTTAATACATTGTTATTCAAACACTCGTCTACGCTATAACAGGCTTTTTTATTGGTTTTTGAGTTCCTCCTAAAAAACAGCAGGTCCATAACCGCAGCTGTGCAATTTTATATCGATTTTTTTTAATCAATTCCTATCGATTTCAACTGTTCCTGATGGAAGTATTTTGTTTTCATTTTAGGTTGAAAGGAAAGATATGTTTTCCCGTTGTTTGAAAAGTTAACTGTATTATCAGCATATTATTGTTTCTGTAACCTCTATCACTGTTTCTTTGTATTATCTAATACTGGTTTTCATCAATTAAGTTATTCTCTGTGACCAATGTAGTGGTATCATCAGCGCAACACCGTATTTACATTGTTGATAAGTCCTTTTATAATAGTTTATATTTACAACTCACTTAAAATAATACATTATACCGGGTTCGAGCTAAATGGAATTATTGATATATACCCGGTATGATGTCTGTGCTGCTTCTTGACATTATAACTTTTCTAAATCTTGAAAGGCACTATACAATAAAATAAATGAAAAGAATATTAAAAGATTGACGTTATAATCAAAATTACTTCCGTTAACGATCATGAATAGTTTCAAATCCAATTCTAATGCTGAGATAGCACACATACTCTCTAACGTAACCAGTAAAGTTCATTGGAAATAGTCGTCGAGTCGCGATGCAATCTTCGTACCTTCAAACAAAAGATTCTTTCTCAGGAGACTTCGTGACCTACCGAGCGATTCCAAGCCGAGCGATTTAAATACCGAAAGCCGTGTGCGCGCACGAATTGCTCTTTTCTTCACGACCGTCCGAAAGGGGGAATTTGACATCTGGTACCGTGAACAAAGACCGCAACCAAAAAAGGGTGCCCCTAAGTGATCCAATGGTCCGGGAGAAGGCAAAGCGTCTTTACGCACATTTTAAAGAACCTGGTGGTAGTTGTGGTGGTGAATGTACAGATGGAGGATACCAAGCATCGGAAGATTGGTTCAATAAATCCAAGGTGAGACAATCATTACATAGCATTAAAATCATTGGAGAAGCTACATCTGGAGACACTGCTGCAGCAGAAAGATATCCAGAAGAATTTGCAAACCTAGTATCTGATGGAGGATACAAAACTGAGCAAGTATCTAATGCATCTGGAGATTGTATCAATAAACCACTGATGTTTACAGATCGTTAAATCCTCGTGCTTCGAAAAATCAAAACATGAAGGACCTGCCAGTGTTTTGGCATGCTAATAAGAAAGCCTGTGTTATAAGCGCTATTTTTTGTGAATGGTTCCGGAATTGTTTTGTTTCTGAAGTTGAAACTTATTTTTTTAAAAAATTTATACTTTAAAGCAGTTATAGTTTTGGACAATGCACCAGGTCATCCTAGCGAACTTGAAACTATGACTGAAAACGTGACATTTAATTTGAAAAATCTCAGTGAAGGTTTAAGAATGGCAAATGAGCTTTGTGATTTCTTTATGAAAATTGATCCGTCTATGGAACGAAGTCTTATTTTTAAGAGGCAAATTGCTAATGCCACTGCTGAATATCAGTCCGAATTGAAGGAGCTTTTAAAAACTGCCAAGCAAGAAAAAATTACGAAATTCTTTAAACCATTGCCTAAGCCTGAAGATAAGAATTCATCAGATTGGTCAAAAACTTCAATTAAATTGATTTTTTTATATATGTATTTGTTCTTTATTTTGTCACCTAGGAACGTATCCTCTATAATCCCATATAAATTACCATTCCATATTCACGGTTTCTGTATTCGCGGCAGATTTACGGAATAAAGAGCTTTTACTGTATTCGAAGCAATATAATGAATCTAAATCCAATCTAAACGTACATCCACGAAATATGACCATAATGAAATTGCTCCAGAAGCTCTGCGGAACGATAAATATCTTATCACGTTGACCTTATTACTCTGAAAATTGTAACTATTGGAGCACAAACTCCCTCCACACCTCATTTCATAACGCAAGAGTTTTTCCAAAAGAATGACTTTTGGGAGAGGATCGTTCGTTCGAGGTATTGGAAATTTGATCAGAATCTATTGAATATGTTGAGATCAGCCACTTTTATTCGATGTTTCCAGACTGTGTAAGGTCAGGCGCATCCACAAGACGTAATGATCTTGTCTGGATTGAGTGCAAAATCTTCGCAGAATGCTTCAGAATTTATCCCCAAACAAGCTTGCAGTATTCCAGATATTATATGATCTGTTCTGGTGAATACAATTTTTAGAACGTAAGAGAACCCCCAACTTCTGGATTGGCGATCCAGCAAGTCGGGCAACGTAAGCATGATGGAAGATGACTCGAAATTGGGGTCCCCTCCATCTCAACGAGTGACAGATGGAGTTGTTAATTTCGTATCATCCATACGTTTTCATTGAATCTCAACCCTGATTTAATGAGAAACATTAACAAATGTATAATCAAATCACTGTTGTTTGAAACTTGTAGACAAGGTGGATTTATCAAAAGTTTGATTTCGGACTTCCATTGTCTATAAAATTTTTGAGTATCACGACGTTTCGATTGATGTGCTATCTTCAATCGTCTTCAGGTGAACAGTGAAAATTTTATAGACAATGGAAGTCCGAAATCAAACTTTTGATATAATCAAATCACTTATTTTATAACTCATTCGAAGTTGAGGTTGCGGATATTTATTGTATACTCTCCAGTATACATCAGTCTTTAGCTTATGGCACGAAATGCCGCAGTCACCCTTATAGATAGATATCCTAGTGATCATCTGTCACCACTAGTAATCATTGTCAAGCTGTTAGGACCAGGTATTTGTGAAGAAAACTGAGAAATCAATCATGTAGATTGTAGATTCTCTTACTTGGTGGAACTCTTCCATCATGTAGATAAAAAGTTGTGTAATTATCACACAGTTTCACAAATAGTTAGAAACGCGTCACTAAAAGAAATAGTTTTATTCGTAAAACTGTGTGATAATTACACAACTTTTTATCTACATGAGAAATCAATGTTCAAACCTTCATCCTCAAAAAGTGACCGACAAAAATGTGAAAGAGTTTACCAAATAAATATTTGATCTTTGGTCCGGGTCATGGATACTTCACCAGAAGAGTTGTAGTTGGAAAAAAATGTGTCAAAGTCTCTCACTCTTTGACTGGAACTATATAATGTCGATACATCGTCCAACATATTTGCTCGGTTTGTATTCATACAATAGTCATACCACCTATCTCAGAAACATCTACGGGGAAAAACCATTTTCGTTAGGTGCTTTGCTTAACGTCAAAGATGTTTCCAGTCCATTACTTTGAATTAGCCCTCTTCCTGCATAGCTTGAATACGCTCATGGTCCTCGTCTCTTGCTCTTCTACTGTGCCTTGTGCATTTTAATTAACAAACAATGATATATGCTCTGTGTGCGATCTAGAGGTAAAAGCGGTGAGGAAGTCCTTATCGGTTTGTCTCAGTAGTATGCACTTCTTGCATGTACCTGCTTAGTATGTACGCGTACGGGCACATGTAGGATATTTATCAGTCACATAGTAATGTTGCCTCTCATCGTCCATTTAAGCGAACCTGCAATACGAGCTGCCCATTATATTATTTGTAAATCATACCTTAGGAGTGTATATCGATATTTAGTGAGTTGGTATCGGTAACGGTGGATCTATTTTCATTTTTTCCAAAAATGCCATCGGAGGTGTTCCAAAGATCGCTACTTCTACTTTAACATTAATCATCACTTTTCCGATCCAGAGTTTTGCGGATGACAGCACTAGGTATATAAAGGCCTTATAAGACATCGACTAGAGGCTTAGAATACTCCTCTTGTCCATATTTGATGCATTTCAAGCAATTCGACGAGCTGTCTATGCGGTGACCTAGTAGAATTTGTTCTGATCTTTCTTCCAACATTCCGACGGATTCACTAGACTGGTATGTAGTGGTGCTTTACATCCCAGCTCAGTCGATTCGCGAATCTGTAATCCTTATTCCGTTTGAAACTTCTATTAGAAAATTATCTGTAACTTTTCCTTCGTAGCTACGTAGGCTTAATCAAGGGTCGGGTACCCTAGTAATAAAATATTCACCCAATTTCATATGAACTATAACTGCACATACATGCAATATGCCAATTAGAATCAAAGTTCCGTTTATCAGAATTCACATCTATATTCTGAGCACAAAATATGAAAAGCATTATTATTCGAAGCTTCCAAGTGTTATATTGATACATAATATACTGACCATAGCAGGCTGTATTGTAATTGTCGCATAATAATAGAACTTATCGGTATTTATATCTGAAGCTAAACGAAATTGATGACATAATCCCCAAGAAGTAATCATGACATGAATGCGAAAAATGTATATATTATACAAAGCGAGAGTCTTGCTTCAGTTCAGACATTTTGGCGATGAATGCAAAATATTTTTGGATCTATGAATTGTCTACTTTTGATTGAAACCGGAGAGATCTCAAATACTCAATTATTATAGATCAACAAACAAGCCACTGTTGCCTCAGATTCTAAATCTTTGGTAATCCAAAGGCGGCTGACGAAATGTTCGATAGATATATTTTAAGATTCCTGTACTATTGTTTTCCGTGTGTAGGCAAACCAGATTGAAGCAACTAGGTGTTAAGACCATTGTAACGTTTTTGTACTCGACACAAGATAAGCGATATGGAGGCACTGTGTCTTGAGAATTACAAGCAATGTTAATTAGGAGTATTGATCTTGAGAGGCTTAGTGGGAATACAATGCGAAGCGTAGGATATAATTTGAAATTTCAATTTATAAATTGTGATTAGTATATAAATTTTGGATTTAATTTCATTCAGAAGGACCGGTTGGTTACTTGGCCATTCACCATGAGTTTTGGTCTCACCTAATCTGAGGATTAACTAAGATTCATTATCAGTTGGTTGGGATTTCCAATCCTAAAAGTGATTCTACCACTTTCTTTTCTGAATAATAATTTTGCCGATAGACGTGTCTATACTTTCTATACTTTCGTTGCTGTTGTTGAATCGTTCGATTTACTTGTAAGTACTGTTTCTTCGAAAATTATAATTCTATACTTAATTTCACACTTATACTAATCGACACGTCGACTCGAAAATACTGATGATCATGGATATTTATCATCGCAAAACAACATTATCCATTTTTTTACTATTTTAATCTCATTGATGGCTAAATTGTAAAGTCATGTAGCTATTTTGACACAAATATCAACTGTATATTGTATAACTTCAGCAGTATTGTACACAGTTATAGACAACACATCAGCTAATTGAATCGAAAAAACTGACCGGAAAAAATCCAGCCAGAGCTTGTCATATCATCGACGATATACGAATATGTCATCCGAAAAATCGTTTGTAGCCCATTATCCCGGTATTGTAAAGCGCGGCATTTCCATAACATCATGCCGCCCGGGCACGGGAAGCTGGTTAACATAACCTGACACCGGAAAAATTATCTGGAAAATTCCTCAAAGTTGTATGTAAGAACAACATCAGATGATATGCGGTGAGCTAGCAGCTTCGCTGTCAGCATGGAATGCTGGAGGTATCGGTTCAAATCCCATCCTGACCAAATGATTAATCTACTTAGACAGACCTCAAGTGATTGTTACTCTAATAATACTACTACAACAACTATAAGTAACTTCACTATACACATCATTGTCATTGCTGTATTTTTCGCCATTATTTTCATAATGGTGAAGTAGTCTCCTATTTCTTTTTGTTTTGTTTTACTCTCCTGGTGTGTCAGAATATCCCGATTCACGTACCTGATAGGTCAATAAGAGCATCCATCTCCCCTTTGTATCGGAATCGACGAAGTGGCAAAACGCACTCAGACACGTAATCACAAATCACTGGATGTTCCCTGAATGGCTGCCAGCTTGAATAAAACTAATCTAAGTTCGGAACAAGTTTCCGGGAAGTTCTGCGTCGTCTTCTTATCTATAAACCGCGTTGTAAGCGCAAGTGTTGACCGATCGGCCAAACTGTCCAAGACTAGATCGAAAACATAAGGGATGGAAAGTTGGCAGGTTTGAACACAGGACCGTTTGTGATCCCTGGAACAGACGAATAGAGCTCATCAGGTAAATACAAATGAAGATAAGTAGATGAATTCTGCCTCTCTGTAATCGGTTTTACTAAAATATTTTTCAGATCAACATGAAATTTTAAATCTGTAAGTAGGGAAAGTCTATCATACATTTCGATATACAGCGCCAACTTTATTTGTTCTACTTATTAAAATTGACGTCATCGAAAGCTTAACTTTTTCTGCATTCGCTATTGTAATCAAATTTGCCAATAATTTGCCTAATAAACAGTGGATAAGGTAAAAATGAAAGTGGCTACTAGTCTGTTAGTTATCTAATTAATACAAAACGTCAAAAGTGATCACAAACTTCGATATGCTATGGTCGACCATGTCCGATAGACATTTGTAATAACTTTTGTTTATACTTCTCGAGTAACTTAATATGCTAGTACACACTTCACGCTTAGTTTATTGAAAATGTTGTAATGATGAACAGTGCAATGGAAAAATATCATAGTGGCGCTGCATCTCGGAAAGTGAAATCGTTGCTTGCAATTACCCTCACATTCCAAATCTAATTTTGATCATTCAATTTGTTTTCATTGCAGTATATTCATCTCACTGGTTTAAATGAGTAGCAATTTAATTTTCCTTAGGCTGATATCTCTCTACATCATGAAGTTTTTTTGAGCAAATAATCTATACGGATGAAGTTTGAATTTTATTTCAAGAGATTACTCCATCGCCAATACCTCAGTTTAAAAAAATACAGTAGCCTAATAGCATCATCCTCTTGAATTCCCTCGCAGCGGTTACAGAGGTAACATAGGTGAAGACAGGCTGAGATTCAAAGAATTGCTTGCCTTATTTTTTTTTAACTTAAGCCTTCATACCATCGAGAAACATCTGAAGATACAGTTAAGTAAACTTCAAAATTTCTTTTCAATTTTTCTCTACTACACCTATACCGACACACAGACATAATGCGATCATCTCGCCCAATTTCTCTCAATTTTTATGGAAATTCTTCATGGCTAGGCAAACTAATCACCCAAAATGCATGGCATAAAGTAAATTCACTTCTACTCTGCACTATACTAAGCAGCAAGCTATTACGTTGCTCAATCAGAAAAAAATATTAAACAAACCTGAATGTTATATCAGAGCACGTTCTCCAATTTTCCAGCTATTTTTCATCCACTCTATCTGAAGTCGCATTTTAAAATTGCACAAGCTAAACGAGTCTAATCCGTCAAGTAAAACACACACTGTAGATAATTTATAACGCAAATTTATTACTGGAAGGAGCAATATATTTCCTTTGGAGTAGGATAAGAGCCGCTCGCGAGTGCCATCAGTGCTTCGCCGAGCTAGACAGCGACGACTGCTTTTGCGGTTGCTTTTGCATATTTAATGCAGTGAAATTAGATTATTTTTCATTCCATATACATTATTTTTTTCAAATATCTGCCCTGTTCTGTGGCTCGTATTCCCAAGCGCATTCAGAAAAGCATCCAAATGCAAGCATCTTCAATTTCGAGAAAATAACGTTTTTAAAACTGACCATCGATTGCCCGTTGCAATTGATGTCATCTCGTAATCTCAGTCATCGCTGCATCGTTTTGATGAATGCTATAAACGCATAGTAGGTAATTTTAATTATTTATCCTATCTATTCAAATTGGTGCATGTGTGCAAATATTACGTCATCATATTTTGATTTTCCTGCTGCTCACTTATCAAGTTTCCCTACAAAGCTCTCTTGTTTCTTCTGTAGTTTCACCCCCGTATTTCATTTATAAATCAGTAGGGAATTAAGCGTTTCCGTTAGAACAGATCTCAGCGCTCACTGTGAGAGACCGCTAGAGAGAACGCCCAACTCGAGTCCCTGCTCTTGATGTCGCTACTAATACGATTAGACGCCAAAGTCGTAGTTGTTGGAGAAGTCGTGGAGAGCCGAGCTACAGCTACAGCTGGCACGGCTCTAACTGAATCTGGCCGACGGTTAATCGCCGGTGTAAGGAGCCAGCCACTGTTCAATATTCGCTGTGAGAGAATCCTTTTTGCTACTGTTACAGGAAGATAAACTACTGTCCCGATTTCCAGATGTACCAAGGTAGTTACAACCCAGTCGCGTTCAGTTTGGTGTAATTCGCATGGGACATTCAGAAATGGATCAAGCTCTTTGAATTATCTGACTTGACGGGTTTGCTAGGAATAGATAGGTACATTATATATTAAACGAGTTCTTGCTAGCTTTTACTTACTATATCTCATGCCAAGAATATAACAGATTGGTAATTTATTATATGCTCAACCCTGATATGGTATAAAAAAACCACCAGCGTGATACTGACAAAGGACTGCAGACAAACATGGAACGAACAGTATGGAAAACCCAGAAAAAACGTAGTAGTCCAAGGAAAAATCAAAATAATATTCTTTAAAACTACAAATGGACGAATCCAAGTGTTCATATTACTGCTTCATGGATCAAATGGATAAGATGTATCTGTATCCTGTCGAATGCTGCTAACCAGTTATTTACTCAAAACTGGAAACTAGCATTTTCGCTTTTATTTTGACGTTTTCTTTGTATCGTAACTCCTGTTTGGATTATTAATAGGTATCTTTTTGATTTCTGCTATCTGCATATCTTTCTTAGATTCTTAGATTTTTCCTTCTTGCATGCAATCAGCCAATATTGTTATAGTTGCGACTCTCACTTCTGGTAGGTCATTTATGCAAGGCGGTAACGTGTCACCTCCAATACTGTACCTCGCTCTATCTACTGAAGGTTAACATACGCATATTTGTGTGTGACTGGAAGATCTGGAAAATAATCATTACCTTTGTAAATGCTCGAGGATAAAAGAAATTATATATAGGCGTGTACATAGCCCTCCGTACATATCATGTATATATCTGGGACATTTTCTCATAATTTATTAAACGAACGTGGGAAAAGCACACTGGAGACATGAATGTATTAGTGCATAAGTGCAACCACAGCACCGCAGCGCTAAGCAGCATTCGAACAAGCGGCCAAACGGAAACTCGGGAGCTGTCTGGAACTGTGCGGAGTGCAATTCGTTTGGTTGAATCGAACGGAAGCACTTAATTCACCGCTGATTTATTTATTTATGCACCGCTGCTAGACATGGGCGATATTCCACTATCTGTGATTTTATCACTGTCATTGTGGTAGGTATCAAGAATACCTTATTAAGATTTAATTTACGCCGCCTTAAAAGATACACGTCTGAGAGATCGTAAATTATTGTGATTCATGTTTCCTATTTGGCCTAAATCAACAGGTCAATATAGGTGAGAAAATTGGGCGCTCGAGAGCCTGTTTTTGCTTTCACGCGATAAGGTTGAGGTTAGATCATTCTCAAATAATGCATTTTCGACAAATTTTTTCGATCGCATTAATTGTGTTATACGACATGGTCCAAAATTACCTAGTTTGTGAAAAATGTATTGTATACAAAAAAATGAACACTCACTGATTCAAACTATTCATTAAACCATCAGAGTTTTATTGAAGAAGCTTTGCCACAGCCCTTATATGAGCAAAGACTGAATGATGTCTACTAGTTTGAATTAGATATATCCACAAATAAATTGACACACACATTTATATATTTGTCAAAGAATCCAAGCCTACATTTTATAGGGGTCGTTATTAAATAACTTCTCAAAAAATTAATGGGTAATAAATTATTACCGACTGGAAAAAGTACAAAGCTTTGAAGTATGTAGTTTGTACATATTGCCGATACTGGTTTCCGAGTGCCAGGCTGTCACTGGACGCTAGATGTCGCATGTTCAGAAGTTTGGGGTCACACAGAGTGCACAGCACCTGAACCGAACCTATACCTCTTATTACGTGATTCCAAGAAAGCATGAAGGTACGTCATAGATTAATTGGAATCGGAATCATACCGCTGGCATTTTCATCCGCGCTCGCAAACTGTTAACTTTTGAAATGAACCTCTAGCGTATGAGAGTTAATTCCAAGAATATTTCACCATGAGATGCGAAAATAACCTTTACGGAGAACAGTGGGATCGCCCACCACGGAATGCAGCGTGGTACCGAAGAATGAAAAGTTGAATTTTTAGCTCGCTAGCGGACTCTTCTTAACTCCAGTCATATTAGAACCATACAGACAGCAAACTGACAGCTCAACGCAATCGAACATGACCTTGAATTTTTGTGGCATGAGTTTCCACCAACGACGATAGATCAGTGTTCTATCGTCAGTGGTTTCCACAGTTCCCTATCGCACTGGTAGCCACCACATATTACTATAGCTCTTGTGGTACCACACTTAAGGCGAAACGAAGGTTTCAAACTAGAGTTGCTAAAAATGCTCAGTTCTTGAACTCCTAAACAAATACATTTGTAATGAATGACAATTATTATATTTAACTGCAAGCTCATTGGTAGCAACTACATAAACTGCCATAAATATTAGCTATATTAACCCTTAAACAAATTGTAATATGAGAGATGTCCCATAAATTGAGTATATGTCTAGGAAATAAATGTTTCAGTTTTATCAACAGTCTCAGATAATAGAAACACTGACAACACTCATTTTTTCATTCCTTATTAAAAAGTAATCAGTGAAATGCTATCATGATAGAATTTTTATTCTAGGAACAGCTAAATATTCACTGTACCTTGTTGCAAATTGTGAAAATAAATTTATACTAGCAAAGCATGCATGTTAAGTCTTGTGAATACCTTATAACAAATATATTTTTTTTGCTTTGGAAGAGTTGCTATTTCAACTGTTTCTTCAGAAAACATTCATATTTTGCTTAATTTGAGATGGTTTGGATGCAAGACCCACAGCACTACTTATGTAGGAGTCCCGGCACCAACCTATAAAGTTAAACAAATACTTATGGAAAACTTTTAGATATCAGAGTCATGATGTTGTGGCACCAAAAAGACATCCTATTTGAGGACCGGATCGAACACCTGTTTATATTATATACTCAACCCACTAATCCTAGTTCGTACAATTACGATATCAATTTCGCAACTGTTTGCCTGAACGCATCCCTTAGTCTATCCAGTCCCCCGCGCATAGTACGAACGCCCTTTGGCTATCACAAGGCCCTTTGTACGCCTTATCTCACCCCTAAATCCACCGCCACACTAAAATATGATTAATCCGCGCCGGACCGGCACACGGCGGTTTTACAATCAGATTTTATCGAATAGGAACTAGTTGGGAGGTTAACCGTTGTGCATATTTTATATGAGGAGACGGTTAGAATCGCGGCTTAATTGGGAATTATGCCTGCAGGTACGTTTGTTTGAAGGTTGTGAATAGATTTACGAAATACGTGAATCTTCATAGTGCCGCATAATAGCACATATATTGTAACTTCTGAAAATTATCTTCTGGTTTCCAATATGGTTGATATTATATCTAAACTAGCCATGAGCGAAGAACAAATTGTAACAAAATTATGTAACTTGCACATGAGGTTTCACAAATAAAACATTTTGTTTGAGACGTTTCGCCTCAATCTTCAAATCATCGTCAGACTGTCAAAATTGAAAGGATATGAAGGCTTCTTGAGTTACTTGCCTAATACTTAATTAAGTCCTAAATATCTTAAAGATATTTTGGTTGAGGTATCTTAGGGATTTATTTTCCCCAGCCCTAGTGCAAATGTTTCCAGAAAAACAAATCTCTTAAAACGCGGGTAAGATAAATTAATTTAAAAGAACACTATCTAGACAAAATAAATAAAATGCTGGATTTAATAACGCTAATATTCATGATAAGACTTGTTAGCTAAGGTAACATGGGTAGCCTTTTCAAACAGTTGGGCGATCATTTGAAGATTAAATCGAGACACGTCGCAAAAAACAAATTTTATTTGTGTAATCTTATGTGTGGATTATACAATTTTCTCTTGAACGAAGAATTTCACCAAGTAAGAGCAGTTACAATTTACATAGGCACAAGGAAATATATTTTGCGAGATTTCGAACATGTAACTTCCAGTGTGTAAAGCAGATATGCTAACTATTACACCCAACGTAGGGCAATGTTTTTTGTATTGTTTGTACGTATTTTCCTTTCAAGTGCCACGCTTTGAAGCTAGCAAATATGTACGTATAAGATATTAACTACGAATTACACTAATTATGACGATATACTAGAGTGACGTAGATCTATGAGCTTTGGAATGTTGATCCACAGGTAGCCGTCAGAAAAACAGTCGAATGGTAGGCTGTGGTAGCGGAAACTTCTGCTAGACTGCATGCCTTGCAAATATCGGATCGACACAGGTCGTGGCCTTATCCACTGCTACGTTTAACGCCTTCATTGTACTGCGGGGTTAGGTGGAAATCTGATTCGATAATATGTAATCCAATAGCAGGAGCAAATGAATACGACTACGTTAACTACTGTCGCCTATTTGCCATTCAATAAAACCTACAGGTGAGAAACCCTTATTTGACTGCTGTAGCGTACACAACGTGTGACTGTTGGCTATCATGATGACCGATTAAAGTATCAAATAGAATGAGCACATTATTATTGTTAAGTGTGACCGATAATACATTTAGATTTCGTGCTGTCACGTGTAATAATTTATGTTATTATGATGATATACTTTTTTATATGAAAAGCCGGTGATTTGGTGTCTCTCTCTGACATTTGACTATACCTTTTCTGCTTTGAAGCTTCTGATGGTTATAAGACGTTCTGTTGGCTTTCGAAGAAATGTGAACTCGAAGACTTTCTAAAGTTTGGAAACAAATCTGTTGGCAAATAATTCATACTCAACATGTTATTATCTACTTTACCCAGATAAGGAAAACATTAAAGTTATTTGATTGAATTATTTTGATCAATAATTTTCAGGTGTATCAAGGTCTATTTCTCTTCAATTTTTGATGTGATTGAAACCTTCAAGAATTTAAAATTCTATGTGAAAAATGGTTCTTTTTATTCATGGCTCGATGCATGAAACAGCTTTGAAAATTTTTATTGTTATAATAAAAAGTATAGGAAAATAATGTTCATGTCACTCCTAACACTTTAAAATCCGAGATAATTCGAAAGAGCCTAAAAAAAGTAATTTGTTGTTATATTAATATTGTAAATTACTGTTGATTTTTTTATATGCTATTACTGAAATTAAATGTAAACAAAAACTCATCTCATCCCTTCATGACCTTTATGTCACGGTCAAGGTCAATTACTTATTCAATAATTACCACGGTTAAAATATGTAGGTTCTGTTGCGATTTCCCTCTCTCTTACTATCAAATTCATGAGCTCAGATAAAACTACGTATTCATCATCCAACAAATGCAAGGCTAACCTTATATTATGAAGCACAATTCCTGATTTTATTTAACTCTGAGCTCAAAGATTCTAACTCCCATTGGTAGAATGGATTTGATCTAAAAGTGACCTTTCTTCATTGCTCATGAACTTTCCTCAAAAATCAAAACAATTGGCATTTTACTGCTTCACCTAAATTCTGATGGGTTCCTGACCTATAACATAGTGAATCCAAACGAATTCCTAATTCACGTATTTGATACTTCCTCTGTTGCTGGCCATTGGTGGTCATCAAATGGTATTGGCACCTTTCAAGACAATAATAACTTGAAACTGAACTTTTCGCCCCTTGTCTATTTCGCGATCTGTACGCGAAAGACTATCTAAATTGCTGTCTGGAATATCCGTCGGTTTCTTTGTCCTCCGGACCCGATTGTATCATCGTTCACTCTCTTCTCTGCGAAGTGCCTGTCGCTGTTCGTTCGCGAACGGAACGCCAACCGGCAAAAAGTCTTCTTGACCATTATTGCGTTCGTCGGAACGTCAAAGCGTGCATCGCTATTGCGATAAAAGAGGACATTTTTACTGGGAAAAGAAAGAAAAACGGGCAAATGTGAGATCAGCGCCCTGGTTGGATGGAATAGGATGGAGTGACTGTTAACCAGTACAAATCAGGATAATAGTGCGGTCATCATGGTATTTTATGGCATACATATCACAAAATGCCACATCATTTATTTTCATCGGTTTGTCTGTCTGCCTGTCGTCTGTCAAAATTCGAACCAAATATGTATTCATAGCTGATCAATGCACAGATTTGTTCACAACTATCGCAACCGTATTTTTTTAGCCTTTTCCTTGATGGTAGGCAACGTCCAGACGAGAGAAGGAGCTCTCAAGAAGAATACAATGTATATTTTCAGTCATATCACTTTAAACTCAGTACTATCAAATATTCTAGCTGCTGGAGATATTGGCGAATATAGAAAACACATTGTGAATTTTTGCTGCTTCCGTTGCCATCTAAATAAAGTAACAATTGGTGAAGTTGCTCGTCTTGAGTATCTCCTATGCGCGAACAATGTATCACTCATCCGGGACAAGCTCCATTGTCGGAAATGTAAAATTTTATAACTCTATGTGCGACGAGCTACCGTATATGATAGTATGCGTCTTCAAACTTATATACACTGAATAAATTTGAGATCCTTCGTGAATTCACATATATGTAATATGTATATACGTGTGTTTGGATATCTTGAGATATATTGTTGCAATCCATGGAAATTAATTTTAAATTTTTGGTATTCGGAAGATTCCTATTGCTTTTTAGCTTTGTCTCTGAAAGTTTGTTGGAGAAGAATCAATAAATTCAGGATCTTTGGTCAATATTTTAGTCATTACTCACGTCTACACGTGTTAAAGGGGAGAATTTCATATCACAAATAAGAAAATAGGTTCTTGTAGCTAGGAAGGTGGCAACTCTTGTAATATAATATTTATGAGGATAGATTTGATACCAGACAATCTATGACGCTTTTCAGTTTATTCAAATACATACACAGACTGGAACTGAGTGACATAAATATATTGCACTGTCATCTCATATCTCAGATTTTAAAATATTTTCCATTAATAGGCTACCTTTGCTTAGATATGCGCGATTGATACAAATGTGATTAAATATCGTTATCTTTGAATAAACATGTATAAAATCAATGAATTTCGACACCTATGCCTTTCTGACATCATATGATATATACTGAGGCTCACTATATTTGATAGGAAGATTAAGTGTATGCTCTCCACAATGCATCAGACCTGCTATAGACATGCATGTTTCGTCTTTAGCCTAGACTCGTCAGTATAGCCTGGCGGTCTAAGTATAGAGAGCAATCGGGTATTATATACGTAACCCAGCAAAGGGTATGATAGCAACATGAACTCACCTAAGTGTCGCCCTCTATGGGGACGCCCATTGACATCGTACGAAAGATGTTTGAATTCCTTCATGATCGATATTCTGATAAACTGAGACCTTCCATCGACCATGTATTTTATATTTGGCATGTAAATCCAATAAATACCGTTCTCTTTGTGTTATCCAGCTCTTTGTGAACTCTTGGGTACAGCGAAGGGTCAATCTCATAGATAGCTTCGTTCTCATGTTCGCTGTAATTTTAATACGGTTTAATGCTTGGCCGGAAGCCGGTTGGTATTGTGTACCGTGTGTACGTGTGTATGCATGTTTTATCTTGCTGCTGCCTGCCTGTCTTTGTCCGAGCCGGCCGTCGTTGAGAGAGGCTACTTACAATTTCCTTGGGCTTTAGAAAATACTCCTTTGTGGGACTCAAGATGCATTAAAAGATGTGGTATCAGGAGTATGTGTGGGTAAAATACTGGAACATCTTATTTTCTAACGACGAAGAGACAGACTGACGGAGATGAGTGATCATTTTTATCCCTGAACAAGATATTCTACTCCCCTAACATACATGAAAAATTTTAGGAATAATTTTTTGCTACATATCGCATTAGAGGTCATTTGGTCCTTGGGTTGCGTGGCCAACCGTCCTCTATTCCAGAGGATAGTACTTTTTTTATCGTCCGTCCTCTTTTCTCTCAGAAACAGTCCCCTTTTGAATCGAACTCAAAATTTAATTCAATATGGTTTTAGGGGCCTTGAGTATATGCGTGGTATTTTGCTTCTCATCTGTACGTCAAGGATGATTCGGCATAGTGAAACAAAATATTCAAGAACCGTTCGACAATATATTGTTATCTTCGATGTACCGTATGCATTAATTAGGATGAAAAATTGAAGAATTTGTGCAGTTGTACTCAAACTTATTCAATATCTTGAATATGCGGTATAATTTTCGTGATTCATTTTATCAATTTCCAGTTTTACTTCTAAAACAGTGTTTTGTTTATACATAAATTATAATCGTTGCAGCGTAATTGACTGAATTATTTCACGGCATAACATGAAATACCTGATATAGTATCACATCTCTACGTTACACGAATACTCTGAGAACTCACATTTGCTATCTAAATACATAAAAGAACTCGCTTACTCGCTGACATACAACATACAGAGTAGTACATCGTATACTTCCGAACAGACATACACAAACTCACAACCTTCTTGATGGTGTTAATCGATAGGTGGCTGGGTAGATACACGGAGACAACTGCACATCGTAACATATACGCCTTGCTGTAAACATCCTCGCATCTGAGAACGCGGGAATGGTTGTTGCATGCACTTGTAAAGTGCTAAATTGTTACACAGGTTCTCTTGTCTGGAAGTGATGGAGACCGTAGTGAACGTGAATAATTACACAGAAAGTTCACTGACCTTCACTAGTGGAACATCAAATGATTATATATGCTATATGATTACCGTGATTAACCTTCAAATTTATCAATAATTCATTGTGCTTGTGTTAGCTTTGAAGGGAGCATCTCTGAATTACAATAAATCGATCATAAGTATATATATATATATATATATATATATATATATATATATATATATATATATCTTATTTTGCGTCTGCGTATAGTTCGTCATGTCACTATAGCAAACTGTTTGGATTGATTAAACGGATTTATTGGTGGGAATTATATACATAACATCGCAGACCTATGTATGCATAGTACATAAACGATAAATTGTCTCTTTTTGTGTTGAGAAGCTCAAGGCAACTCCACCACACCCTGTGACCGTTATACTGTCATCACAGGATCCGTGAAACGGGCTGATGTGTCCCCTGTGTACTTCGTATGTACTTAATTTGGTGATTGCGAAGTTGTGACAAAAAAGCGGATCTACAGCACTCAACAATGAACCATTCGACATTGCATTCGCCGTAAAATGGCGTGTCTATGTCTGAAAGTTCCAACAGACTTTGTAGTATAAAGTGAAGTTCACTTAACGGATATTAAGCTCTAACACAAAGTGTTCTCCTCGGCTGCAATAAGCAAGGAACTTTAATCGATCAATTTAATCACGTAGATTTTCCTCTGTCTCGACTCTAACGATATTCCCTGTTTCAGAAAATGTCCCGCAGGCCATCTGCTGGCAGGATATCTACAACGGTGAGTGTTTATCTTGTTTCATCCTAGTTGCCCCGAGGAGGTGATCGTTTTCAACTCAATTTTCCATCACGTGTAAATCGAAAGCCCTCACCACTCTATATACTGGTATAGTTCACTCAAATTATACTTGAAAGTAACATTTTTTTAGAAAAACTAAATTTACCGTTCGAAATAATAAAGAACACATGGAAGATTGTGAGATATTTCCAAATATTCCACTGAATTCTCCATTAAATTGGACAGAAATGAAAGCCATCCATCGGATGTATCAATCTTACCTCGTCTCATTAGCTGGCTTTCTCTATTTTTGAATCAATATAGATTTTTTCCCACCCTAACAAGGAAACCACCACATTTTGTCCAAAACATTTCTTAAAATTATCATGGCAGTTATTCGCACATTTTCAAACCTCTCTCGTAATTGGGCTCGAATGATTACAGTAACGTTTCATTTGTACTATTCTCAATGTTTCTTTGATTGATACATGCGCAAACTCCACCTTTTTAAAATAAATTTCTAACACTAGCAATATGCTGCTATATATAACGATTGTTACTACACTGTTATCTAGAAATCAAAGAAAATTTCCTACTATAACGTTCTTGAACAAATTTTACAAGTTAATTTAAATTAAATAATATTTTTCTGATTTATACATGATAATGTATGAGTATATCTCTGAAGTCCATGGTTTTGCTGTCCTGAAAGATTTCACGTTTATGAGTATTTTATATACTATTCTACATTGAATATGTTGTCTAATAATGTTCTGTGAAGTTCTGAGGAAGAAAATAAACATATTTGAGAGCGGTACCTAACAAAGAGTGACTAGGCTCTCTTCATTAGTAATTGACTGCAATCTCATCAAGTTTTACGTTTTTGTTATATGTGTAGACGTATATTTCTATTATCTGTCGAGCGGCACAGGTCGCGTGGTAAAATGTGTAGGAGTTTGTAAGTTTATCCAAAATAACTTCAAAATTTATTGTTTGTTTTCGAAATGGACATAGCGATTTTGTAGAACTTTGAGATATGCCTGAATGAATGAGTGTATAAAAAACTAAAGATTTGGGTTTCGCAGTGAATTAGATAGGAAAAGAGAATATCTTCCTTTATTACTAAATATTCAACATGTTTATTCTTTTATTTTTACGGAATTATATTATACAACTGATAGAAATGCTATTTTTGCTGTATTGTTATGATGAATTAATGATAAGTGATTACGATAAAACATTTATAGCTTATTTTCGTTGTTGTTGTGCGACATAAAAGTTAATTATCGATTTAATCTAAGAGGGTTGTTCAGAATTCGTTAAATTGCTTACAGCAAAACCTCTTCAGTTATTCAGTAATTATTCACTCAATCAGATTTTAAAGAAAATCATGCTGCCTTTAAATCCTACGGAATACCACCTCCTAACAGGATTTTATTGCATCTAAGTAAAGGACGAAATATCCATTTTTAGCTTTTGTTGCTACCCCGTTATCCTTTAAAGCAAAGTTCCAAAAACCTTCGTGAGGGTCTTACCCTTCCTAGTTCCTTTTAAAAGCCCACCCTTTCTGCTGGGTCGTTTAGTAGTTTACTTTAGACCCTCCCGAGAAAGGCCTTAATGGAAATCGAATAAATCATCATTCACAGGCAGCAAAGGTTGAATATTTTCCATCTGATGTCGTGCATCCTTCTTGAGGAGGACTCTGCCACATTCTATTTCAACAATCTAATGCGATGCCACATGGAGTTGCAGATTTTAATATTTCACTTTCCACGCTAGTAAAAAAAATTTCAATCCAAAATATCTTTACATGATGTTTAATGACAGATTACGGAAAACCATATCACTTATTATCGTCCGTCGGTCTCGTTGTCATCTGTTCGGTAATACTTTGCCTTTCTCTAAATTTTGATATTAGGTGACCAATGAAATCTGAAAAAAAATGATCAAACTTGTTGATTTTCTGTTTCAGACGTCCATGATTATTTTCCAAATATTTTTTGTTTTGGTGAAAGATGTCCTATTATGTATAAAGTTGTGATGACGCTTATTGCTTATTCTCCGTAATTCTTAGATATAGATAGATGATTCTTCTTATAAGTTTTACGGCGATTTAGGGCGTAGTTGGTTTTTTCTGAAGGGGATTAATTTTTTTCCGGACTTTTCTTTCCACGACTACTACAAATAACTGCATGCCATTTGAATAAGAACCATAAATAATTACAAAAGTGTTATTCAGCTTCTTAAAACATGTGACTGAGTGCCTCGTACACTGGTATCCGTTTATTCAAGGTTTTGATATTGTTTTATATCCACTAATCCGCTAGATATATTTTTTGAAATATTTCAAATTAAGGACATTTTAGAAAATAGATGATTGCTTATTTTTGGCTATGAAATAATATTCTAAATATTTTTAAATTGAAATCCAGAATATGAGTTGTTCCAAAATCCTATTAAAATCTTATTTATACACTGATATAATTGCGTGGGAAGTACTGTGTCATCCTGCTCGTGCCTAATTTTGCAAAAAAGGTTATTATATAGCATTAATTTTTCTTCTTACAGCACTGCTAGAACTATTTAAAATTTGTAGTTTGAGAATATACGATACAATAACATTACTGAAGCTGGTGTAAGCAGTTTGAATCAGTATTTCTCAACCCAGTATTTAAGGCTATTATTGCATTTATTCGAAACTCCTAATGACTTTAAACAAGCCTTTCAGGACCGTTATTGTATTCACATATCAAGGTGCCTACAAAGACAAGATCAAATAATGACACTTTTAGTTTTCATACAGAAACAGTAAAAGTACCGCAACCCTAAAATTGTTGAATTTTTAAATTTTTTGCATTTTATCCATGTCCATACTTCACAAATTCATGTCACTAGATTACGTTCTTCTGTCTTTTGATATGAGTCTCTTGTCACCTTTATCTTCTGATTATATCAGAGGATCATCTCAAGCATGGAAACTAAACTATATACTATACATACTATATATTTCTACATATGTGCAACATCAGAAATAATTTGTTAATCATAAAACTATTTCTCAGAAAGTTCTGTTTGTCACTATATAATTTTTGGTCACCTGTTTTTCCACCACCCCCTTTACATCCATCATGTTAGACATATTTTTGCGTAAACCGTGATTATCCATATTATCCGCCGCAGAAATAACGTTTTTCTGTGAAGTATCGCGACAGAACTGGTTGTTTGCTGATGCAGTCGTCGGTGATTAACGATGGAATTCAATTAATTCCCAACGGCGGACGAGGTCGTTGGACTTCCATGCTGCCCGCCGTGATTTTTTGGGGGATGTGATTTGGGCTTATCACAGGACTTGACAGTATTTAGATTGGATGCTGAAGTTAAGTTGTTCCACGGATAACTGCGAACCATAAAGTTATTTGTTTTTTGTTTCCGTTTCTGTCAAAATAACAGTATTGATTGATACTACGGTTAATACTACGGCATTTCAGTGTAGTTCTATTCCATCTTCAAGCACGATATTGTTTCCCATCGACTCCAGTTTCTAGGTATTTAATATTAACATCAGAGACTGGGCCATGAAAGAGCTTTAGTAATGGTTTGGTCGCCCAACTGACTAATTTAATCTTAAGAAAAAAAATGAGCAAATGTGTCTTCTGCTACCGCATTGAAAATAAACAAAACTCAAAAAACCGTTTAATCTTATTTACTTTATAATGACAACATAATATTACAGTCACATACTCATTATTTTATAAATTTTTTAATTCAACACCACATAGCGTCGTACATCAGAAATATCCTCTTTCCACGCAAGTGCGGCGAAAATTGCAGAACAGCGGCTATGCTATAATGGCTTTCAACTCAAAAAAACGTATTTCTATGGCAATCTTGCAAAAAGGGTCTTAATATGCAGGTGATGCCTACGCCTCTGGATGAAGAACTCAAGTACTTTTCGGACGATGGGTGAAATGAATATATGAAAGGACTGACAAGATCAGACCATCCGAACCGAATCTAGTTGCTAGAGCTTCTTTGATACCTGCTTGTGCGTCGTAGTAAATTCGCATTACTTTTTCAGGAATTATATCCATAATACCTCTAACGAGGCCAGATTTAGTGCAAAAAGTTGTCCTCAATCTCCGTTTCATCCGCGAAGATATTAGGCCATCCTTCACGGTTTTTAGGTCGATCCTTCTGTTCTCAAACTTAATGCCATGGGAGTGCGTGAATCGCATCAAAAAATAAGGGAAAAAATACCACTTGCTGAAATCTTTTTTCACTATGGTTAAAGTGTCTGAAATGGCGATTTAAAATTTCTGCATGCTTGTAGTCCTACATAATTTTCTCTTTTCGTTTACTGATCTACCTGACTTTCTTTCTCCTAAGATTTTTTGTTAGTGGATCTCTGTTGTTCCAATAGATAAATGTTTTTGAGTATACTTAAACATTACATTGAGCTTGTCGCGAGATTTAAGTACTCGCATTTACTTTGTTTCTAAATTTTAAAAATTAAAATCAATCAGATCAATTTATTTAATTTACTTGTTTATCTGGACTGTGTGAATCTCGTTTCTTGAAATTTTGGTTACATTGATCACCAAAAGGTTAAAAAGACATCCGGTATGAGTCCAAAAATATCAATATTCGTGTGACAATATGCCAAAATGGCTTCGCACGAACATCAAACTAACTTTTCTCTATCATTTACATGAAGAGTCGTTTCATTATCTGCAAAAACGAACGCTGAAAAGGAAATATTGGAAACCCATGCGAAACGCCTTCTATTCTAGGTAGAGTCCCCCCTCTTAAGATGCTGAATGTGTGACATGCTCCGCCATCAAACATTCAAATTTATTATTTGTAATGGGCATCCGGGATTCATGTAAACCAACTAAGTCCTATATTTGTAAAAATATATTAAAGTATGGTGAGGGTTTGTATGAATTTATACAAAACCAACTGACCTACAAATCCGGTTGCAGAAGTGAATGTCAACATAGTGTCTGTTTCAGTTTGAGCCTTTACAAAATATCTTTTTATAGAGTAATAATGTAATAGCATAATCCCTGAAAGATATAAACAGACATGTATATACTTAAAAAGCAGGAAATACATACCTTCTCAAGCGTAGTCTCTTTGCTTCATTTCACTTGTCCTATCGGTTAACTAAGTCCACGAATGACTCGTATACCAACTTTATTACATTTCAGTTAAGTACCTATACCTTTGTGATTTCAATTAACGGGCAGGGCAAGTAATATGAGAATCAAAAACTGTCCAGTTTACAACCAAAACGTTTTCATCAGTTGTTTTTACCGGGGACTGGCTATTTTCGAGCTCAATTTCGGATGACTATCGAGTTTGTGAAAACTGGAATGAACGATCGTGTAATGTTGTTTCTATATCGCGCTCGAAGCTAGCGACAGATGACATTTGGAGCGAGGCGTATTCCCTTTGGTATTAGTGGGACTATACATATAGAAGCTTTATATCCATACATTTTTAGGAGAGGCCTGGGATCTGGGTTAAAATACGATTTAGTTTGAATGTCAAATTTCTAGAATACTTACTTTTTATGAGCCCGAAACCATATGAATGTTCATTTCATTGAGTATGATTAAGCTGGTTGAGTTTATTATATGATTGTTTGTGGTGCTTGTCGAGGCAAATAAATCGAATCGTGATTTCAAAGATATCAATATACATTTATTTTTTGATTACTGGCGCATGAAAGTACTGACTGCGACGAGGGATAAAAATTATATTTTATTATTTAAAAATTACTGATATTTCCTATATCTGAAGTACCCTGATGATATTTGAGAATAGGACTCAAAAAATCAAAATATTGCGAGGCTATAAAAAGCATTTTGAGTATGCTCAAGGAGTCGAAAACTATAAGGAATTTCAGATTTGTGAAACAGGTTTTGAGTTCATGCTCATTTTAGAGCGTATTAAAAACATCTTTTCAAAATATTGAAATTTACAAATTCGCCTGTCAACCAATATACATAATGAGTATAGAAGCTGATAAGTATTTTTTTTCAGTGACGCGTTTCGATTTATATTTAAATCATCGTCGGACTGTCAGATTTATTTGTGAAACTGTCTGTTAATTACACAATCTTTTTATCTGCATGAGAAAATTATTATTACTTTGAGCCAAGAAAAGTTTATTTTCGAATTCAATACACGTTCTAAGAAAATATATAAGAGAAAAATATAATTTTCTGCACAAGTAAGATTTCAATGCGTTTCTAAGAAGTTTTCCATATCTTCAAGTAAGGTTTAATATCTTCCAATGGATCCCCGTATACTTCGATCGAGAATACGAACATTTTGGGATTCGCTCCAAGTAATTCATTTATTTCGCATTGCCATCTTTGTCACCGGCATTTCAGCGGTACAAATGTATCTATTTCCATTTATTTTTATCAACCCCCTTAAGGATGAATGAGCCGTTAAAAAGTTAATGTTGTGAATTTCATACAAGTGTACAGGTATTGATGTTATATGTAGGTTGTGAATGAACCCTATTACCAACAGTGGTGGACGTATATCTGGCTTAAGTACAGCTACATATTTTTTATATTCTGTTTACTCGTAAAATACATTTGAGACTTGGATTAGAAACAATGCTATATGACACTGCTAAGGGTAAGAAACTGTACCAAGACATTGGTACAGTTTTGATACTTTTCTTGTTTTTCTTTCCAAGGTTAAGGAACCAACATTAGCTTTGATACCAGCTCCTCACAATAACCAAATGTTTTTACTAATACTCTTAAGTTCGTCCTCCAAGAAGAACAAAATTTTATAATGAAGACTATCCCAGGTTTGAATTGAAAATATTTACTTAGTTAACTCTGTAATCCTATCTATGTTAGTTACTAAAACCCTACAGCCTGAAATTAAGTGGAAATATGTATTTGGTATATTATTTTCCTTGGATATTGAAGATTAGAGAATTTTACACAAATTTACATATGAAATGTAGCAGCTATCAGTTTTTTCCTCTTACAAGGCCACACCATAAAATTCGAAGTGACTTTTTTTTACCTGACAATGATATTTGTCCCTCGTGGTGAAACCATACGACATCGTACGGAGGATATACATTTAGCTCGCCTCAACTGCCAGAGGATTACTCGTCTGGGTAGCGTTCTTCAGATCGATGCAATGCTTGAAGTGAGATAGAACATTCATAGTGAAAATTAATTTGATGATATTTAGCAGACAGCGACATTGTAACCTGAACTCACGCTCAATCTGCTCGATTCCGTTTTTGCTTGGTAAAGAGCTGTTTGGATTAGTTTGAAAATGAAACATGAAGGTAGCGAGTTCACTACAGTTGATCCTGTCCAGATCATTGGCTTACTGTGGCATGTAACATTATAATCGTACGTGAATTGGTCAGGAATTTTTCTGCTTCTGATACAGATGCCTCCCGGGCTACTCCAACACTGCCTCTGTTGCCGTCATCTTGGAAGGTGAGAGGCGGGGACTCACCTGAGGGCACGAAAACCTTTTAACAATAACAATTACGCTGAAACGCGGTCACACCGATATCGGAAACCCGAGATAAACGCAAGTAATGGCAACACAATGGCCAGTAAAGGCCCGAGGCGCACCAGGCCGTGTTTTATCATGGCGGAGGGGCACGGATCGGCGTGGGTGCGAGAACAAATACCCCGAAGATCAGACTAGGAAATCGGGAAGAAGAAGGAGGAAAACAAGTGAAGATTAAAATACACTGATTTGTTCGATATTTAAAAAGATGTACTCGAATTGAGGCTAAAGCTGAACATCTGTAAAACGGACTAAATTCATAATTAGAAAAGATAGACAAGCAAATTTGTCACCCTTAGGGATAGTATTCACATCTCCTGGTGGACCGTGACTAAAATTTCATGAATGGAAGGTGCCTCACAATGCGCTATTATTTCTTACACCTTCGTAACTGTGTTAAACAGCTGCCATAATATATAGACAGATGGAAGTGAGAATATTCCACGTGGGGAGCCTTTCATAGCATATTTACAATGTTTAATCACGGTTTACAGTAGTAAAATGGTTGAAGCGACTTCCTAGAATGGGTTTGACTCCCACTAGTAACAAACGTTTCTTTCTATCATTTCTAATTATGAAGTCATTATCACTCTTACGGATCACCTTCCTTAATCTTCTCTAATGACGGGATTCCACAAGATCTTCGACTACCTCTACAACACAGGTCGTACGCCAATGTCCAAGTGAAATGTGCTATCATCGGAGCGCATTGGCTGTAGCAGGCAGGTGCGTGGCCTGCCCAGATCTATTTCTGTTTTATGAAGTGCCGTAAACTCTCGCGGCGTGTTACTATCCCACAAAAACTTGCGGCCCGCAACTAATTCATACATGTGTTTCAATATTTCACGGCTTGGCAGTCTGAGAGGCTATTCCTCAGCTTGAAACAAAAGCGGTCTCGCCTCACAACTTGTTTTCTTCTTTGCACGGGGGAAAGATGGGTTCTCTGTTATAGTTATTATAATAATATTGTGTAACCGAAACAGATAAATTTATGAATAAAAGACTAATGGTGTGATGCATTTTATTATATTGAACAGCATGATCATAAAGTTCAATTATATTTACTGAATACTCAATTTGCATATAACTGAGTAGTGGTATGAATGAAAGCCTGGATATATTATTATGTTCCTGCATCTAGCGTTTTATTTGTTTGTTACGAAAATGTAGATTGTAGATGCTCTTACTTGGTGAAACTCTTCCATTATCCAGTTGGAAAGATTGTGTAATAAACACACAGTTTCACAAATAAAACTCTTTTTCTTTTAGTGACGCGTTTCCATTTATATTTAAACCATCGTCGGACTATCCGATTTGACTTCTAACAAGGCTACCCAGAACACTTGCCAAATAATTAACTAGTCCTATCATGGATACAAAACTAGAGCTCTCAAATCTAGTATACCTACTATTTATCCTAGCGTGTGAGCGTCAAATAGAGGTCGACGACGGCACGACACGAAAAATTATTGCAGAAAAAAGTACAATAAACATATTAATAACATTAGTATCAATGGAGAGCTGCATATTAACTTTGCTTAAACCACTAACCATTTCTCAATCTTCATTTGCTTGTTTTTCTCTGAATGAGTCTGGCAGAAATAAGGTAGAATGACTCCCATTGGTGGAAGAATGCTGCTACGATTTCTTTCCAATAAAATGTCGCGGAAAGATTTGGATGGTTAAAAATTGAGTCAGGTATTTTAACTCATTTCATCCCACTTAATGAATTATTTCTACCCTTTTAAGTGAAATGAATAAATACATAAATTTTATGTGAAAAATAAAATAACAAATATCGAATATTTTGGATGCTCAAAATTTCTTAAAAAATGTTCAACCTACAGAAAAACTTTTTTGTATTGATCAGGAAGATGAAAACAATACAAGAATAAAATTCCGCCATTTTCTTAAATTTACAATTATTCTCCTCCACTCAACATTTATTTAGGCATAACGATGTCGATCCTGTTGCATATCTTCCACGCGAAAGGGTTATATTAATTAGAATAAATTCGAATGATGTGATTTTTTTTTGAAAATTCTTTTATTACTCATTTTTAATTTTTTTTTGTTAAAACTAAATTTATATTGATACTGAAAAAAGTATTCGAATATCTAAAAACAGAAGTCGGATCAGCTTTATTTCTGAAAAGAACTAAAAAATAATTCACAACCAGAATAATATCTCCTTGTTGTCGGAAAATGTTCGTGCATAGTTTGTCTCTGATTGATTCTAATTGTGTTCCTTTACATGTTAGTTATTTCAGTCAAAATACTGATTATGTATAACCTCAAATCAATTTGTAATCATTCTGCTCCTGCTCACCTTGGACCCAGACCAAATATCATAATCCATTCAACCTTATCATAATAGACAGTCTTATCTTTTCACCCGAAAAACAGGGACATTTTCTAACAAGGAATGGCGTTCCTCCAAAATATATGACTCAACACCTGTGTTTAGTAAGTCTTTTAGATTAATGTTACCTTTGCTCACAACAAATAAATATGGAAACATAAATCTCAAGAATAAATGCATTTTCATTCCTAATTTTAACTACATAATGTAAATAATTGTACACAGTACACATTCCAATATTTCTCTCAACTACAGTTTATTTTTATAATATAAACTTTCCATATCTAGGACACAAAAATCGAAGTCAAACACAACAGAAAATCCCAAACTTCCTTGAGAAAATTTTATTTGTTTGTTCAGCAGCAAGATTAAAGGAAGTACTGTTAGGAATGTCCCACTTTAGAGATAGTAAAACAAACAATTTCGAGGTACGTAAACATTTACTCACCTGATAAACTAAAACAGCCACGGCAGCTGATGCTAAAATAGTCATGCTGACTCCTGTCGTTCCCTTTGATGATATTTTCATGTGAAATCGATGAAAATGCGGTGCTTATTAAAAAAGCATTGTGGACGTGGCTCAACTGCGTTATGCAGGAGTCTCCCACTCTCACGCTCATGTAAATAATATTTGCATGATGTATATGGTATTCTCCAGCAGTTTGTTTAGAGTATAGAATATGTATGTTACAGTGACGCATGGTGAATATAATATGTACATTTCTTCACGTAGTATCAAATACAGCTTGGTTGTAGTTCAGTCAGATTTCATAGAGTTGCTTCTTTTGTCATATAAAGAAAACATCTTCCATCCACAGCTTTTGCAAACCAAAAATAAAGCAATTATAGGAAAACCTGAGTATGTATATGAAATATTAAATATGAAATCTGAAAACGTAGGAGTTATAAGATGATGATCGAGGAGGTTACTTAAATACACTTAAACTATGATTATATTTTAAGTTCCTCAGAGAATGATTCAGCCTAGTTGATTGTACTCTTTACTTTCTTTTGTGTTGTCAACTAGTAGTGCGTAGTCATTTTTCTGCTTCCATACATCTGATGAACCTTACAGTGCCTGCTCGCCCCAAAACAATCTTATATCGTAAAATTCAACCCCAGTTAAATGTTACGCTTACGCACCTTTATACGATTAAGGGCAGATGTAAAAAAAAATAATAGTATTCTTACATATGGTAACGGAATAGATGTTTGCTTCTTAAGCTTATTATGGGATCCAGCAGATCAGTACCCAGTATAAAGGAAACATGAATGCGTGGGAAGTCAATCCAGTTGACTTTTGGACTTTATATCCATCTGCTGTCGTAATTCAAACAGAAGATTAGCTTGACCTTCCAAGTGACATTTCCACTGAATATTTAAGATATATTTAGTCATTTATTATATATCACTCGACCATTTACATTAGATCAATCAAATCATGTTTCAGTAAGTTACAGGGAATTCAAACTAACAATACCTTCAGAAAGTGTGTTTCGACTATTATTTAGATACGATGCACCAACACGTAATCAAACAATTTCAACTATCCAAAAAGTGTGTGGCGCTTTACTTACAATTCTGTCGGTAAACGACTGAATGGATATAAGTATAATATGTTCTAAAGAAGGTAGGAACAGGGCTTTGAAGTATATAACGCAGTTGATTTGAGAGGTAAAATTCCTTTTGGCAGACCTGGAACTAGTTGGAATTGAAATCTTCTTTACACAAGGTTGCACATACAAGCCGTAAAGCAAAATTTTCTCGTTCATAAAGTTTTTATCACCTTTACAACCGATGCTCCAGCGATTACGCTAAAAGCAGAGTTTTATCCTCTTTAACGTGAGTCTACACAAGCTATTTTCTCTCTTTATGCAAACAGATGTGCGACATGAAATTTTAAGCGACGCTGCGTTCGACTAAAGGAATGCCAAGAGCATCATGCTAAATTCTCATTGCCAGTGGCGTCAAAGACATCGTCGCAATGTGGTGGGTCCCTCAAGCTATTTCATAGACATTCTACGCGGTTCTATTGGACAGCAAGCGATCAGTTTCTAGGCACGCAGGCCATGATAAGGGCGAGGATGAAGTGATTTGCTTTGATGTGGTGTAGATGAAATTCGAATAGGCTAAAGATACACGTCACTGTCCTTGATACTTGGAATCGATAGTTGTGGCATTTTCGAGCAAGGTAACGAACTATTTTCGTGTTTGTCTAACTGAAAGAGAAAGTGCTCTGATTTACGTTTATTACTCCAAACGGCTTGGAGAAATTCTGCCAAAGTCTAATTGAAAGTGTAATCGACCTGTATGTATCTTCGCGTTTAATCGAATGACCGCAACGGAAACAGCTATTCTCAAGAAATTTTTTCGCGAAGAATAATGAGAAACAAGTAACAATATATTTTCTGCGATATCATACAACGGAAAAGCTAAACCAGTTTCTTAAACATTTAGAGAGAGTGCGTAGATGCCTGTTGGGCTTGTGATTAATACACCACCACTATTCTTCACAGCTCACAGTTATACATAAACTGACCTAGTTGACTGGATAACATACGGAAACCGCCTTTCACGAAAATTACCAAAAAAAAATTGTAATGACATTATCTCCGTGCCAGAATTTATAGACTCAAATTATGCATGTAGTTCCACATTCTTTCTCTTGTCTCATATTTTTATGAATTCTTGCGTAATGTGTCCGTCTATAAATTGGTAAAGATTGTGATGAAAATTTTACCATGGTGAATTCCTCATGGATTTTTTATGAAGAATATGAATATGAAGAAGATGAATCACCGACCATCCGCTTATCTACTATCTCATTCTGACGTATCGTGTGGGAGCCCCTTCGAAAACGGCTTTTGTTCAATGGAACGGATCTTGGGAAGTCTCTCGTTGCACATTGTAGATTGGCGAGATTACACCATATAAATTATATCGTACTGTATAATTGCTTCCTAACAGGATGCTGGCTAATGGCAGTGACAGAAGAGGGGAAAGTGATGATTCGTCATACCGGCCTTGATCTTTATGTAAGATATACACAACATTAGACCGCAAGTATAGTGATTGCGAAGTTACATGCACAAAAACTCATATCCATACTACATACTAGCCCCCAAAATTTAGGGGCACATTACCATCCACGATGAATACGTCCACCAGCGACCACAAAAATGCCGAACATCTTTTCTTTGGATGTCTGGAACAAGCTACTTTTTGGAGTCCCTAAGAATCGATGATAAATAAATGTTTGGTCATTCCTTAAATTGACTCCTACCACAGCTTGGCCTCAAGGCCTCACAAATAGTGACAAATAAAACTTTTAATGTGATATTACTTGTCTAGTATTAGAGGCACCCGAAAACGGAATAGTATAACCGTAATTGTTGATAGCTCCAGGATCAAACCTGTTTTGGAATAAATTACTCTTTTTACACGTTATTCCTTCAGATAACAATTGTGTATTTGGACACAAAGTGTCGCTACTAAAACTATATTTTCAGTTATGCGTTTCGATTTATATTTGAATGATCTCCAGGCTGTTTAAAGATAAATCGAAACGTGGCAGTGAAAAGAAGTTTTATTTATGAAATTTTGTCGGAATACAAAATTCTTATCTGAATGATGGAAGAATTTCGCCAAGTTGATGTTATTCCTTTGTTTTTAGCCATGAAATGTGCAGTCAGTGCTACCAACAATGTTACTTCTGAATTTTCGCATTAATCTAGGTAATTATAAACTTGATGAATTTGAAAAGACAAGAAATATTACCAATCGGCATATTCAGCATAGCCATATTTATATGTTGTAGAATGTTCGAGTCTATACTTCCCAATTCATTTTTTTCCATGTACTTATCTGATGAAGGCTGAGAGGGCAATAAGAAAGTCAGTGATTTTGTTTATTATTTCATGAGGTTCCCAAAATCACGATAAGATTTGTTTTATCGTTCACATTCAATTACCGCGAACAAGACTGAGTTCATCCTTCTAATGATGTATGTGTCCATATTATTATTACTACTCCACTTTGAATATTAGTCGACGGCAAGTCTCAAAATTCACGTATATGCTGATTTTGTAGCTGCAAATTCACATAAGCATTATCATGATAGTAATTAGGAATTCTTATATGGTTTACGGTCTGAGATATGTCAGATAATATGAATATGCTGGTATATCGTTATTGACCTCCAGTAATCAACTTTGTTTGAGTAGAGTACGAGTACACGTAGTCTGTTCGGCGCACATTGCAATCAACTCTGATACAATAAATGCATCTGTAGCAACTGTGCCCGGTGTAAATGTGAACTTTTGGTTCGATTGATCAGGTTCATGCTTAATCAGTAGCCAATATACATTTATAACAGACAGCTGAAATTTTGCTGTAAGCAGTACCAGTGTTATTATTATTTCATGCCAATGAATATTGAGTAGAGCTTTTGTCTATTAAAAGTAGAGTAGAATGATGTTATTTCTACTCGTAACAGGTATATTATTGTCATGAAGAATTATATATAATTATATGAAATAGTTTCATTTTTACTTTCCAGGAATACCCAAATTAAATATCAATTTTGTATTTTTTTCAATTCTCTACAAACTAACTATCAGAGGTTATGCTGTTCATTCAAGTTTTTGATAATATGAGCTAAAACAAAAAAAAAAATCATTATTCTCATCATTTAAGTCAAATCCTGAAGCCATAAGGCAAGTATTTTCTTGTTGAATTTGAGACCATGAAAAAATCCATATTGGTTAGACTACTATCTTATTGCTGAAGATATACCGACGCTTCCTGCTTGTAGCGGGAGTCAATATTTCAGCATTAATCTATCAAGGACATAAGTAGATCGTCGCGTGTGTAAATAGATTCATGTACTGATGACGGTGGCCTGAGGGGAAGTTGTGTATCTTCGTCGAATGTTTGCATAGAGTGTGTCGGAGCTTAATGAACTTTACTGTTCTGTTAAAAAGTAACAGTTGGTGCGTTGGTAGTTGTTTTGGGCAGGGCCGTAACCTGATGTTATCAGAAACAAAATTTTGGATAATTCAGAAGTTTACGTTTTCGTGAAAATCGAAATTTACCATTTCATTTTCACATTGCCAAGTAAGTAAAATTCCCCAATCCCTCACACTCTCTCTTCCCCGAATGTGACCCCTACCAAAATGATGAGGAATCTCTAAAACTTTAGAAAACGAAGTATGATCATTTTTGAATTCCATTTATGACTCATTTTTCCGATAATTCTGATTACTCCGACTCCACTGGATCTGCATTCAAAAGCTGTCGTTACCTGTCCCACACCTACAGACAAACCGACGGATGTTGATATTATTTTTCAGGGTGCATGTTCATGATGGATCTAAAAAGAAGCATATCAAATTCGTAATTTTAGTTCCTCTGTCTTTTAGCGCGGAAAGAAAAATGAGCATGAAGATGAAACAATGTCAAACATTTTGTCTACATAATTACATAAAGAAGAGTAGCGCTCCGTGAAGATGAAATTCTTTTTCAATCAGGCAATAAATGTAGACGTAAAAAATGAAAAGTAGCAATTTTGATTTTGTTCCGTATTTATTTTGAACGAATTTCAAAATGATGACTCAAAATTTTCACATCTATTATAGGCATCATGACATCTGAACAAATGTACAAAGACTTCGTCAAACGAATATTCCGCAGGGTCGACCCTGTTTAACTACGGCACGAGCACGAGCCTGGGACAATATTTATCGGTTCAAGGTCCGAACATTTTTGTGTACCCTTAATTGGAACCGTTCCAATGAAAGAGAGAGCAGTTGGCTATATAGACATATACTGTATCATAACCTCAAATGGATCTATTTTAATAATAATATAACTACCCATACTGTAACGCATTGATAGTGACTTTATCTGGGTAGCATAATCATCCGTTTCAAACTGAAGCTGTTTTTATGAGCGAAATATTCAACACAAATGGGTAAACTGAATTCATTGTTAATGGGATACGAGCACTAGAATTGGACTGATCTAAATTCTCGTATGTTAACTCTTGAAAAGGTATCACGACAAGACGTTTACTGGCAGATAACATGCTTTTCATTTTTTTTGCGATGTAACAAAAAATGCCATCATTCATAGACAGTGAGGAACAATTATGAACAACTTGGTTTGTAAACTTCCACACACTTTTTTTAGTTATAGGAAAGATTTTTATCCCCTTTCATACCAAAAGCGCTTGTTGAATGAAAATTGCTGATATAACTACTACCCCTTTCATTCGGAGTGTGTGGCTTTCCGTAAATTCAATATAATTCTCAACGTTGGTTGTCCTCCATCTGTCCCATCCCATAACGTCGTGTTATAGATCATACCCAAAAGTATTCATTCCTTCACGTAGATTCTTGATATCTTTACTTGGTGAAACTCTTCCATCATATTGAGTTGAAGTTGTGTTATTATTTCATGAGATTTCGTCAAGTCTGTGTTACGCTTGGCTTCTTTTTTTTATTTTTTATCCATGCTTTACAGATAAAAACAAAACGCGTCAGAGATTCAACACTATTATTCATGAAACCTCCAGTAATTCCCACACATCTTTATCGAATTTGTCTTTTCGTATTACCTCACGACACGTATGTAAGGTTTCTCTAGTTTTCCATGTACCTTACCTTGCATTATATGCCCTCAATATTGGCTAAAATTTAATCAATTTGCCTTCACTTACTGATGAGTCTGGTCATGTTTTAGAATATAGTTCTTCCAAACTCAGTTGGAGATCGTGAATACATTATTTCCAGTGGTTTTCGTGTACTTATCGCGAGAGGAGCCAGTCTAAATAATGCTATACATTGGCCTTAAAGATGCTCCGGTGATTATATTTTTTGTGGACGGGTCGCCCATTGCATGAACATGGATCAGGATTATTCAGAACAACGCGACGCAAAATATTTGATCAGATTACTCCCGTTACCGTGACAATTCGGGGCTCTTCAATTGGCAATTATCCAATTCTTTGTCTCGGCAGCGTGAACAAAAACGTGCAAGTCAGGCGCGCGCGGTTTCCTAAAGGAACAAAATTCACAACTTTTCTCATTTTTTGTTAATATTGTCTAATATAGTAAAATACGAACCCAACGTTTCATAAGAAATACCTTGTAGGCAGATCGAATCTATGTTCACATTACGATACGTAATGAATAACATCGGCAATGCGTATTTTATCACCATTAATCTTCGATATTGACCTATCGCATATCATTTCAGATGAATCGGCGCTTAATGAAGTATTCACAGCAATAAGGAAAATACTTCCAGACAAAACATGACTAATGACTACAACCAAATAATAATTAATCACGCGTCATAGTTACTTCACTTTCGGCAGGGCTTAATTTACCGAAATCGCCCTAAAAAATTCTGTTGCGTGCGTTATCGTATCGTAAAGCCTCGTCATCATTGTATATACGAGTATATGCGTAGCCGTACATGCCACGTCATCCTGAAAATGGGGGTAACGTACCATTAGCAGTTAACGTTGCTTAGACCTTTTGTAAACTACTCAATGGGAAAAAGCAGTGTAGGCGACATATGTCGCAAATAAATCTTGATTCTCCCACTCTCAACGATGCTAGAAATAGGTGATGGTTTCTCCATAAGTTTCAGTACTACATTATTACTTTCATTGATATCTAGATACAACTCGGTATGCTGTGACTAAATGATATTCAGAAATATCTGCAAAAACCCAGAAACTAAATTATTTATTATATTCATCAGAACTAAATCCTCAGATATGCCAGAGTGTCATTCGGAACCTGACAACGTTAACAAATCTTTGCGAGCGTTTTTCAAAACAGCGATGACTCATGTCCGGACGCTATACACTTCTATTCCCAAAATACCTTGAATAGCTCTGAATTTTATCTTCGACTAATAGACATGTCAACTTTGATGAAAATATTCCATAATATCAAATCGAACGCCTGTGGTATTGACGGTGTGTCAGTTGAAATGTTGATGCTATGCTTGCCTGCTATTGCTCTCTATCTTCTAGATATTGTTAATCTCTGTCATATTTCCTGATTCTTGGAAGAAAGCATTGGTAATTGCACTCCTCAAGTTGATTGAACCAACTATTTTTAGTGATCTACAATTAGTTTGTTGCCCGTAATTTCCACAATATTCGAGAAGGCTATAGAATTCAATTAAATGAATTTCTTTTGGAGTTTAAACTTCTCCCACAGCACCAAGCTGGTTTCAGGAAAGGTCATTGCATAACTATAGGTTTGGCGCGTGTAACTGATGACGTGATACCTGCAGCTAACCAGAACAACACCACAGCGCTAGTTATATTAGATTTATTTTGGTTACGCTGCTATCTTAATGAACGTCATCACTATATAGTTATCAAAAATTCAACTTCCTCTAGCATGCCTATTCGCTCAGGGGTTCTGTATTAGGACCTCAGATCTTCTTAATTTACACGTTTCATTTACCAAATTCGATTAAACAGTGCTGCAGCCACTAATGTAATGAACGCAGATTCACAAAGCATAACCAGCAAGAAAGAGATTACCTGAAATATGTTATAAAATTGGAGGTCAATGATCAGGTCATACAGTATTAACCATGTGTAAAAGATTTATGTTTGTATGTTGATGAAGATGTCAGATTTCAACAACATGTTGAAAATATTAGTAAGGCTGGCTATCTTGGATGCAAACCTGTCAAAACTGAATAAAAGTATGAAGAAAAAATTATGAACTCGGTACTTTTCCTTCTTCTTGTTTCAGCCATCCACAAAAAAATAAGAGCTTTTGCCGGCAACATCCTGAAACTTGTTCAAAGTTTTATGCTACATTTAAAATGGACCTTTGATGTTCGAAAGTTTTATTATGCGTTGCTTTGGAATTGAGCCTTGGTATATATCCTACTTAAATGGATCTATTCATAATTGCGTGTGCCCTGTAATAACTTGTAGTGTTAAGATTCCGCAACTTATCATCAGCTACTGGTTTGATTCGTGCGTGTTTAATAAGCATTTCTTCATGGTACACCCTGTATTTACACATGCGACAATCTACTTAAGTCTCTGCTAGATTAGCACTGAAATATGGTCTGCCATTGGTGTCGGATAAGAATCTGAACTGTGCTACTACCGCTGTCTGAACGTATACACGCACACATACAGTAGACATGCACTCCGTTTGCAGTAGTGCATGTGTGGCGAGGGGAGATCTCCCCCTCAGGCTGTTTCATTTAGACTCCGACACCCCTATTACTATCCGTTTTATTCTAGGGATGGGTGAACTGCTGTGAACAGAGGCGGAACTTTGTAGGTTAGGCCCGGCGCAGATTGAACTGTATAGGTATACGTACATGCCAGACTCAACCCACGCATAGTTAAATTTATGGAACACAGAGATACATAACGTACATTCAACTCAAGGTCAAGTCTTTTTTCCAGCGTGAGCAACATCTTATCCAGATTAAAGAAGACATCGAAATAATTATGGAATATATATATATATAGTCCCATCATTCCATTAAGGAACATAGGGCCTCTACAAACTGACGCCAGTCTGATCTATTCTTCGCAAGCGCTTTTATCTCTCTCCATGTCTTACCCATTCTTCTTGCCTCGTCTGTAACTGTTCTTCTCCAGGTCACTTTGGGTCTTCCAATGTGTCTGCTTCCTTGGGGTTCCAGTCTAACGCCGTTCTGGCTAGCGATTCTTCAGTTCCTCTTCGCAGAATGTGACCTATCCAGTTCCACTTTCTCTGTCTGATCTCCGTCCCTACTTTCTTCAACCCTGATATTTTCCACAGTTCATCATTCCATATTGTCCTTGGCCAAAAAGTCCGTAAGACCCTCCGTAGACATCTATTAATGAAATCCTGGAGTTTTTGCTCATTCGCTTTTGAGCTTTTCCATGTTTCACATCCATACAATAACACTGATTTCAGGATAATATTGAAAATGCGCAATTTGGTTCTGATTGAGTACGTGGTAGATTGCCAAACTTTGTTAAGGGAGCCCAATGCTCTTTTTGCTTTTAGTAGACGCTGTTGAATATCTTGATTTGTCCCTCCTGTGTTATTAACTATACTGCTTAGATATTCAAAGGAGTCAACGTTTTCTATCACTTCGTTGTAAAGAAGAAGAGGTTCTTGGTTGGCTATATTAATCCGCATTTCTTTTGTCTTCTTCACGTTTACTCTTAGACCCATTTTTGCTGTTTCCATTTTAAGGACTTCAATCTTCCTTTTCGTGTCTTGGATATTGTGCGATATTAGGCAGATATCATCAGCGTAATCAAGATCTTGAAGGCTACCCATCAGTCCCCATCTAATGCCTCCTCGGCCATCACATACCTTTCTCATTAAGCAGTCTAGCTCTATGTTGAATAGCAAGGGCGAAAGTACACATTCCTGCTTCACACCACGCTTGATACTAATTCTTTCACCTTTCTGTCCCTTGTGAAAAACCTGACTTGTGGCATCCTTGTATAGCTCTTTCACGATGTTTATAATCTTCTGGGGTGTGCCTTTCTGTCTTATGCATTCCCATACACTGTATGTGTTACTGTGTCGAAAGCGCTTTTAAAATCAATGAACACTAAATTCAACGGGGAGTTCCACTCGTACGACTGCTCTATTATAATTCTCAATGTATTTATTTAGTCGATGCAGGATTTACCTAGGCGGAAGCCAGCTTGTTCAATTATGGAACGGATATTAACAAAAAAAAATCAGTTCATTTTCTGATGCGTTAAAGCAATGACCGAGACTCTATCATTGATTAATGAAATGCGGAAGCAGCCGCCATCAGCAAAGACCAAGTCTAAACAATTTAACAAAATTCAAGACTTCACGATCCTGAAATAAATAAAATGACTCAAGTAGATTGACTCTCTATCTCCTGCGTATTAATATAAATCCATATTCAAGCTACACACAGTCACACAGATATAAACCTATCAAAAACCTAAAACCTGACCTTCCAACAGTCATTCTTTTGAAAAACCTCAGCGTTGTTGCCGAGTACTTTGTTTTCCAATGGTTACAATTCATAGCGTTACAATCACAGCGTTTCTGGTGTGCATAGGCTTTCTTTCTGGGCACTTGGATCCTGGCTCGGATTTATCTCTATCTATCTATTTTCGTAGATAACTTATTACAAAGGTCAAGGGCTTACCGCGCTCTGGAAGCAAAATATATATCTATATGAATAACGCTGCTAACTATGATGCTGATGCCGTCCAAAAGAATGCAGGTAACAGATGCGGCCTCTCCATTATGTATCTCTTTTTGCAACTAGTAGCTGAATTTCTCAATTTTATATGAATATATATTCGCAATGTTTTACAATTTACAGCCACACGCCCATGCCCTGATTAGTCCCCCTATACGCAGCCCCACGACATCCATCCACTTTATTTCCGCAACAATATAATTACCGGCAACACAAAAAGCTCCATTCTTTTGGCCGGAGCCAAGCGGCGACGCGTCGCGACGCCAGGGCGTCAGCAATGCGACGCGTAGCTGCGCTTGTAGCATGTTAACAAAAGACCCCGAAAGTGTCCGCGACGAATCGTATACACACATCGGAATCATTCTTTTTCTCTTTTCTCCGTACGCTACAAAAAGCACCCTCTGTGGAAATAAAGGCGTGCACCGACAGCTATAAATATTTTTTATTTTTGTGAAAATGGGCATTTTTGTCTTCAGTGATGCACAGATTTCGCCGAGCTGCCTGTATACATGGTGTTATTATGACTGATACAATTGAACCACTCCTAGAAAATTGGGAACTAGACAACTAGAACCTACTAACCGACAAGTTATAAATCAATGAATTGCTGGAGTGCTACATGTACTGAAGATAAACAACAAGATGCTTTTTGTATCGTAATTAAGTATAACTCAAAACTTGTATATAAAATCGCTTTTTATCTATCTCTACTTAAACTAACTTTTATTTTTCTTCTACTCTACGAGAGTCACGCTGAAAGTCTTTAGATATTCCTAATCTATACAGGTTTAAACAAGTTTGAGTACGCAGCTATTGTGTCTAAAGTTGTAAGTGCTCAGACGCAAAGGCAACGTTTGATTCGTTCAGTAGTTGCCTTGCCACGGTCTTGAATGCATCTACTAAGTGTTGGCCGAATTTTAACGGGAAAATGGAACCGAGTAGTCGCAATTTTCGAGCCATGATTTTGTATGACTATAAAAAAGGACTAAAACAAGCGGAATGTCATGAAAGTTTAGTGAGTTGCTTTAGGGACTCTGCCCCGGCTACAGTTTTTAATTGGTTTGCTGAGTTTAAATTGGGCCAGGTCTCACTCGATGATGAACCTCGCACAGGTAGACCGCCCACTGCTGTTACTCCGGAAACTGTAGAAGCTGTGCAAAATATGGTAAATAAGATATAACCTACACCGAGATTAAGGCTTCTCTGGGGATTGGATCCGCAGCAGTCCGAACAATCATTCATCACCTTCGCCTAAGGAAGCGGTGTTCCAGATGGGTGCCACATTTGTTGACCAGTGAGTTAAAAGCAACAAGAGTGGATTGGGCTAGGTTTACGCTTGAAAAATTTTGATAATGGGCGCAGTAAAAACACTTTTAATATCGTAACCGAAGACGAAACATGGTTATATCATTATGATCCCGAAACTAAACAGCAGTCATTAGTTTGGTGCTTTGAAAGTGAGCTGTCTCCAACAAAAATTCGTCGTTGGAAAGAAAATCGTCGCATCTTTTTTTACTTAAAAGTGGATACATCAGAACGGTAGCCTTGGAAAATCAAAGGACAGTTACTTCTGAATGGTATATGACCAAATGTGTTGCTGTAGTCTCCCAAGAACTATGCAAGAGCCGTCCAGAGACTGGTGTGCGGGGTATTCAATGGCACCATGACAACGCACCAGCCCACAGCGCCGCACACTCGATTTTTTTGCTGAACAGGGTGTCAAACTGTTGCCTCACCCACCTTATTCTCCGGGCCTAGCTCCGTTCGACATCTTCTTATTCCCTGAGATCAAAGAAAAGTTAGGGGCGGAATATGTTGATAAAACAGGTTAAAGTTTTTTGAAAAAACCTTATATTTTTGCTGTATCTAAAAACTTTCAGCGTGACCCTCGTATCTCATTTGGCTTTCTGTGAGTTTCTAAGATTGTTCATCTTTATTCAAAGCCTCGAAAAAAATTGAACTATTTCGATCATATTCATATTCTTCCAGTTATTACTACTTACATGATTCCGATCGTTAAATCATTTATAATGTCCCCAACAGTCTATGTCAAACTGAAAAGTTCGAGCCGAACTTTATGAATAATGTACAAAATGTATATCTCATGAGGTATTGAGACTGTGGGTATTTCCATCATTATTTCACATTCTCTTTATGAATTATATTCTATTGCCGTAGGTAAATTATTTGGCGATTTGCCACGTTTGTAAGTGAACCACTCCACAATATAATAAGAAAGTACAGTTTTCATATCGATTAATTGGCAATTACAGAATACTGAATTACACAATTAGCACATTAGCCTTTTCTGTCAATAGTTGTATGATATGTAAGAATTACGGTGTCCGAATAGTCAAAAGGAATGTTCATGCTAATGATTTCTAATGCATGAAATCAACAAGTAACTATATCGTTATGAAAATCGTCGATAAAGTCTCTTTAACGTTACTATTATACCCTTTTGGTGTTGTCTGGGAGAGCAATACTATTTAATTCGATATAATTCATATATTGTGCTATATTGTGGAATAAGGACGCCTTTGGATCTTCCGATGTACTGGTTATATTGATATTTCTATGAAATTAGATATAAAGGTGTCTGTGAATGAAGGTTTGACGTTAAGCATCAATAACTGTAACAAACATCAAACAGTAAGTGCTCTGAAATTGGCTCTAACCGGTAAGGCTCCTGTTGCCAACCAAAACCAATTCAGGCAATCTCGATTGCAGATTTAATCTTCTTTTACGCGCTCCCTTTTCTCCTAATGCAAAAACAAACCGAACCATATATTCTCGTGTTGCGTCGTTCACGATAAATCTGAAGCTACCCGACCGACAATTCTAATTTTCATTCTGCATTTTCTGTAAAAGATAACAGGAAACTCCCTGGCTCTTCCGAACGCAATAAGTTTCCCCCAGTTTCCTCCCACCAACGCATCAATCCATATTTACTCGATCCTCAACTTTTCGCGATAAGGAGCAAATAAATCTCGTCATTCATGCCAACTGTCGAAAATAAATGGATTTATTTCGCTTCGTATTCATTATTTATAGGTTTCGACATACGCGCCGGTTCCTATGTGCCTACGAATTTGGCCACTTTTTCCGGGACAGACGTCAGACTACCACGACGTCGTTTCGTATGTGATGGGTATTTGGGTCGCTATTCTCAAATTACGTCTACATTTGGGACTCCTTATGAAAACGTGCCGCCATTTATTGTTCTGCTAGTTTTTTTTTTGTTATATATGCTCTCCTCTAGAATATTCATCATATGGTCGGATATAATTTGATTGTTTACCGCTATCATTCTGATAGATGTTTTCACAGGATAAAAGTATTGGGAAAACAGATGTATTTTGGAAAAACTTCAATGTAGGGAATATAGTGAAAATGAGTAAAAAAAGTATATTGTATATGCTCTTACTTGGTGAAACTCTTCCATCATGCAGATAAACAGATTGTGTAATTAACATACAGTTTCACAAATAAAACTCTTTTATTTTAGTGGCGCGTTTCGATTTATATAATCATTGACGGACTGTCAGATTTGACTGGCTACCCAGATTACTTGCCGACTAACTAATGAGATCCTATCATGGATACAAAACTAGAGCTCTCAAATCCTGCATATTGTTTATTCTGTCCAGATATGTTTCTATTAAATTATGTTTTCCTTTCTTCTGTCTGCCTAAGGGGAAATATTCTTTGGCCACTTCATCACTGGTGTTAAGGGAAACCCCTACAAAATCTTAAGCATCGCCGTCAAAATGTCCTTACGATATTTCATGTCATAAACTATTCATATATTTTATTCCTTAAGCTGTTTCATTATTCTTAATACATTCTATAACTTAAGATATTTTAGGACTAGTTAACCTAGAATACAAATAGATGGAAACTTATAGTAATGTATCGATAAAAGTGAAGTTTCAAAGATTATTCGATTATCATACACCGTTTTTATTGTTTTGCAACGACAATATAATTAGTGTACTCCATACTTGTAATAAAATACATGATTTAAACTAGGGAGATGGAAACATTGGAGATTCAAAAATATCTGCGAAACCCTAACTTCATTGTAGTAAATGAACAGACTAATCTTTTAAACTACGCTTTTATGGATACACTACTATAAGTTTCCATCTATTTGCATTTTAGGTTAACTTACTCCTGAAATATCTTAAGAAATGGAATAGTTTATCACATGAAATATCTTAAGGACATTTTGACGGCGATGGTTAACATTTTCTGGGCAGCTGATTTCCTCCCACTTCCTCTTCCGGCGCCAATGACAGTACAATTTTTTTTTTCATGATTGCCCGGGTATAAAAAAGAATTATTGTAAACTGGCTTTAATATATTACGGTAACTATCAGCATGAGGGAGTGGTGCAATCCCGTGCAGTACCAATAAAACCAGTGGATGATGTCAACCTCGAAAGTAAGTTTTCAGAGCTCTCGAATACAAGATATATGCCCTCCCTCTTTAACACATGCGACCGTCCAATTTCCGAGAGAATGCCGATAAAAGTAATAAAACTTCCGCTGCGTATGTGAGCGCGACTCTCATGTTTCTCAATAAAACTGTTCATAAAGTTCCTTAATTTTCCACCCTCAAGTCACCGTTACTAATTCACCATATCGTGTTACATCGCACTCACGTTTCAAACAATGTAATGCACACAGGCCGAGTATTCGCCATGGTGCTTTTTTGTATCGCGTTGTGAGGCGGCCACCAACGTTAAGAAACGCATAATGGGCAATCGATTTCGCCTCATCATCTTGTGATGATGGTAAAGGTGACTCTTTTCAAGCGATAGCTAACATTTAGGTATTTTCGTACGATATGGCATTAAAGACTTTTGATCAAGCTTGTTACCTATGGGCTGCCACAGGGTGTATGGCAGTAGTTGGGTAGTTTTCTCAGGAATCGCTCCTTATTTGTGGTAGTGGATAGATATGCTTCCGATGTAGGGTGTTCCTCAAGGATCTTTCCTTTCCTCAACGATCTTATTGCTCTAAATCAAAGATTTCTTGGAAATAACGTCTAAGCCTATCTACAGCTGCGCTGATGACAGCATCTTTATATCCCATCTGGAACCGGGCAGTCCGTTACCATCAATGATGACATTAAGAGAATTGTGAAATGGTGAGTTCCATTTAACGCTCAGAAGATTATGACAAAAACTCTGACAAAGAATCGCATGCCAGTCTGCCACGCGTGTAGATGGAGGGACAATAATTGAATCGTCAAACTCTGGGAATCAACGGAAAACAATAACAGGTTCTGGAACGATCACGATCCTGGCTCGCTACGTCGGCGTCCCAGAAACTGGGAATTCTCTTTCGCTTCAGGAAACTATATTCTCCAGATCAGCTACCGGTACTATACTATAGTATCTAATTCATATGATTGAATCGCAGTGATTACACACAGAACCTCGGCGCGGCGTTGCAGAAGGTGACTGGATTTTTGCTAGTGAATCGTACAGTCTCGTAATTTCTTTCAACCGCGTTAGATTTACTGATAGGCAACGCTACTAGACTTTCCGCACAGACCGAGAATCGCCGCTCAGCCTGCCCTATCCCACCAAGCGTGGATTAACAAGTTTTATCGGTGAATTGTTAATCCACGCGCCGTGAGATTCCGACTTACACTAACAAATTGCGAAAAAGTAAAGTTCGCATCCAGAATAATGGAAATGTGCGAAAGGGCAAAGTCACAATGACAGCAAAGGAGATAAAGGATATTCACCTCTTGTCATGGAAGAATAGATTATACTACCTTACTGGAAGTGCGACGTTGTCGTTTCGCAAAATTCCATTATTCTGGATGCGAAATTTACTTTTTCACAACGTGTGCATTGCATAACGAACAATGAGGTGCATTGCATGCTACAAATAAATGCTTGGCCTTATCAGCGACCCTGACTAGCAAGTAATTAATATATCCACGCTAATATGTATGCCATTATACCGATTGATATAAAATGTGTTTGTGAACAAATATATCAGTAATAATTATAATTTAGTGTTTACTTTGTGAGTCATGAAAGTTGGTGCTGGCGTATCTATTTTTTTGTTGGATTATTGCATCAAATACTAAGTTGATCCGTTCCTAAATATCCGAATTTGGGTCATAGTCGGAAATTATTAATGTTTTTTTGCTGCCTTGAATCTGATTAGTGATTTTATCCTTGAATCACTTCAGAAAACTATGAAAAATTTGTATATCTGTTGGTCAGTGTACAAATTAATTTAAAAATGCAGGCTAGAACTTAAAGGGCGTGCGGGGTGTTTCCCTCCCCCAGGCCGAGTACTTAGGAATGGATCGAAGGGTGCCCGGAAATGATATTCAGTTGAATTTGATTTTTTGCTCTTTAGGCCCTCCATGGGAGCCCCCGATTCCATATAAACCTCGGAGTTTAGCTTATAAGCTTTATTTATGTAGGAAGGACATTGCACAGTTTTTAAATGGATCACAACGTTTTCTTATAAACTAGGTCTATTTTCTGAAACACTCGTTGGAACTTCCATTGTCTTGAAAATCTTTAGCGTTTCACAACGTTTCGATTGATGTATCTTCGGGTGAAAGAGATACGTTGCGAGGCGCAAAAAATGTCAAGACAATGAAAATCCGTAGCAGTGTTACTGAAAAAACCACCATACAGATTTTTTTATTAATTAAGAATTATCTACTCCAATTCAGATAAAATATACCTAAAATCTTATAGCTTTGTGTTGATATTTCATTACTTGTTAGAATAGAAACATCCCACAATAAGTTCTCCTATTTGACATATCAAATAGACCTCGATTGACCCGTTAACCCCAAGAACTGACAGAATCAAATCTAGCTACAAGTGCCACCAATTTATTCAGACAAATCGTATATTATTTTTGCGGGGAGGCGGTTAAAGTGTATCTAGTGATGAATGGGAGAGTCGGTTTTCATATTCAAAAGCATTCCTATAAAATATTCATGCGGCAATATATCAGCTCATCTAAGCTGATATTACGATTTTCTCGTGCTTAGTTATAAATGGATGAGTATATTGACTCGGGTTGTTTTTCTTCAACTGGCATGTTTTCAGTGATTATTCCACATAAAGATTTAGGACGATCATTCATCTTTCCTAACAATATATTCACATGCATATTGCTGCACTTATGAGAAATATGGCACGTTTCGTAACGACGGTTTCCAAATGTTTTTGAAGTTATCGGTTATAAAATATCATTAGATTAGCATAAATACTTTCGTAACAATTTTATGATAGTAGAATGTAGACACAAAATACTTATAATAGTTTGCTTGACCTCGATAATATAATAGAAAATATAAAACAATATTCATTTCGATTTTATTATACTAGAAACTCGGCTATAAAGGTCTACTTGTTAGACAGATACTTTGCAAGACAGTTTAATTTTATATAGTCTTAGATATTCTATAATGTTCATAATAAAAATGATCTGTGGAATGATAGAAGTACGTCAATATAACTTCTGCTTAAGAAAAAAATTGAGCTTAAAAGTTCAAGCTTTTATTCGATTTAGTTATAAATTGTAATTTTTTTAAGGATATCGTATATTCGAGAGTCAAAAAATACGATTTTTAGAATTAAGATATATGCATATTCTAGACAGGCTTTATATGAATACTACCTACTGATTCTATACAAAGGCTTTCTACTTCCTTATTTCCACAAAAAATTGACATTTCATTCTTAGAAAATATCAATCATCTCATTGTTATCTGGATTCTTTTAGCTAATTTGTTATTTTCATTCCAGGTTACCAATCAGGTAAGCAGTATTCGCCAAGAATTTCAAATGCTATTTGGATCATATAAGTAAGTACCTACAGTCAAGTTAATAACCATGACGACAGAAACAGATATAACGTTAGTAAAGTGATTTATTCAAACACCGAACTACTTTTATTAAAGCCGAAACAGTTACTTACTCAATCACATGCGGTTCCAATTAAAGGCCAGTACTAGTATAATATGATTATATGGATGATTGTGTGGATTTTACAATAATGATTTGTGATGATCTACTCAAATAAGATTTATCTGATTCACACGCAACAGACAATAATATAAGATCTCCCGATTTGGAATCCAACTTATAACGTATAAAGTTATTCACCATTCGTGAATGTGTATCATTCCTCCGTAGACTGTATTCCAATTTGGTCGAGTATGCTCCTGAGCAAGATCTATAAATGTTTTCCAAATGTGCACATGGACTATCAGTTTCTCTCCAAATATTCTTATAGTTTGTTCATGGATGCCAAATGGGCGAAGCAGATCATGAAACTGCATATAAGTGAGTTATCAAGAAACGTACTTTGTTGATGCATGCCATCATTAATGTCTGAAGATATTAAACTGACGCGATGTACACTTCGGATGAGTTCGAAATACCTTCCGCTCTTCTCGTTCATGCAAATGCCAAATCTACAAGTTGCAATTCTTCTTAATGGGTTGCAATTCCATTCCTGAGATCGTCAGTGTCTTCTCCATTTATTTAACGACCCTTTTAAAGTCGCTAAACAACGATAAAACGAAATTGTGTTTCTCGGTATCTTTTAGCGTTAATGTTAGTATTATAGGGATCGCCTTTTTTCCGGGTTAAGAGAAACTAAGAACGACTTATATATATAGATCGCGGACTGAAATAGCTTTGGATTTATTTTTAGGTGGGCTAAATTACGTAGCTAATGGGAAGGGTGTTAAGCGAAGAAAGGCTATGCGCTAACTTCACGTTTTGATGTTCAAAGGGGTGAAAAAGTGTAATATATTTTTTAAGGTTAGGCTTTCATGTTTAAAGGAAAACTATACGAAGAATCTCAGTGTTAGAAATTTCTGGCTAGCCGTTCCAGAAGTTTGATACTCGCTTACGTTGCCTGCATATTTTTTATTTTACATCGTTTTGAATTATGTGTTATATTATAAAAGATGCCGTCTACCCTTTTGTTCGTTCGTTCATATCATTATAGAGTCCTTCGATTTTCTGTTAAAAAGTAAGTACTAAGTGTTTGCAATGTCCCTATAACTTGAGATATACAAATCACACAAAAAATCCAAATTGATTTCTGGATTATATTTTTGACCTCCATCAAAAATACGATATGAGACTGTGTTCGAAAAAGTGAAGTTGCACTATTGATCACTTTGAAGGTGACTTTCAAGGTTACATCCAATATCACATTCAGATAACAATAAAAACCATACAGTTATGCTACATTTCTCCCGCCCTGTGTGAAAATAATCTAAATCTCCACGCACTCTCAACAAGCCTTTTTCATTGAATAATGTTTCAACAAACAAAATAAGCTTGTCTTCTCATACAATTACATCTACGTCTAGTCATTCCGAATTCCACCGCCATTGTCCAAATGGGTTTTACGAGTTTGTCACCCAACCGAAATACTTCAACGTGTGCAACAAGTGTGCTTCAAAGATAACATGATGACTATAGAACCAACACAACAACTATTGTACTAACAATGTTACAACTCATTTACATTAAGGTCAGTGGAATATACAGGTAGGAAAACATTGAAGTTATGTATAATAAAATATGGGTCCATCACAGAATAGTATTGTAATGTTCTTAAAACACGAATTTATTTCAAATGATGACATAAGAACTTATACGCTAATTTATATCTACGACTGCTCGATGGTCCAGTATATAAAAAATGCCCATCACGATTGTTCCATAACCAAAAGATAAGCTTTGATAACAGCTCAGATGTTATATATATATATATATATATATATATATATAAATATAAATATATATACATATATATAATTTGGTAAGATAAAAATATATCATCAATAAGAGTCATTATTATACACTATTGTCAATATACGATTCTCAGTGCTCGGAAAATTTTAAGACTGTAAGTTCAAACATTTTCAATGTCTAACTTGATGTATTGGTTTTGATATACCAAACTAGATTTGATAAAAAAATGCTAGCAGCAGACACTTGCTACACAAATTAGTACCACCACTCTTCCATATATATTTTTTTATTTCATTTCGAAATATCGTTGATATATGAAAGCAATTGTCTCGCCCCAAAATAGGCTGCTGTTTAAGAACCATTTTATATATATTCATTACCAATGTAATTTATAGATGTTTAGTGATTGTTTGCATCCGTTCAAAAAAATACATGAATATTGTTTTATTTGGGGTATAATAGGATACAAATAACCTTATTCAGCTGTTAGACAGATAGAGCACGAGTTCGTTTATTAATTTATCTAGGTAATTGATGAATTGTGTTCATAGCTATTACAAAATCCAGTGATTATTATTCCTTCTTAAGATACAGCTACACAACCTTGGCTGGTGTCTGTTACTCCTCTCGCAATAAATCTCATACACAGTGAATGACGTGATATTCCGTAATTCGTGAAATACGATCCAAAGAAAGAACCTTACTATAGGTTTAATTCCATTATAGTACAGTCAACGTGATGTTGACTAGCAGTTTTTTATGGATTTTAAGAGAAACACATAACGTGGATAAAAGTCAATTTAAAGGTGAGAAGTCTACATATCCGATTAAATTACAATCAATAACGTTACACAGCGTAATTAGCACAATTTGATACTTAATTTAATCTGATCTTACAATACTTACTCAGTCAGAGAAACGACAAGACACTTAGGTGTAATTTTAGACACTAAATACAAATATATTGGAGTTTTTTTATATCATGTAGGTTTACGGATCATTTATTTAAAAATCGGCGAAAGAACCGTATACAGCAGCAAGTTTGATTACCCGAATTTTCATTAAATTACTTTTTTAAGTCTAATAACTTTTTCAGATATTGAAATCCATTTTAGTATGCTATCCTTGACATTTTACATAAAAATATATAATGGCTCTATTTACTTCAAGAACCTTCAGACTATTCTGAATCTGCTATGTAAAGAAAGTATTTTTGGTATCTCTGCTGCAGTGTTTATCATCTTAACTCTATTTTTTAACTGTATAGTTCTGTATTTAGTTGCCCTCGAAATTACTAAAAAAATAATACAAAAATTGAATCAATTGGAGTGATTCGATTTTACCCAGGAGTAAATACGCATAAATCCACTTTTGTTTGAGGATATTTTTTCGCCAATATCAAGGAATCATATCGATTCACAAACTTCATCAAAGTCGGGGCAGCGTTTACTAACATTACGCAGTGACAAAAGCAGAAACATACAGACCACCAAACAGACCTACAGACAGACCGTCAACCATATAAATATAAAATTCTAAAATTATCCCTTTGCCCTATTGTACAGCCGAAGCAGCCGGAACGTTAGTAGAATTATTCTGTCAATGTGTGTGATTTAATGACCGACGGGCACAAGTACAAGATAAATCAGAAAGACAACCCCAGGATAATGTCCAGTATTGGCATTGATTAGTTGCGTTTTAACCTATAGGAAAAAAGTTTACTTCTTGTGTTATGCATGGGCAGTGAAAATAATTTTCTCATTAACCGGACTAATGAAACAACCTCACACAGCGGTTCTATTATCCAAGATGAATGTATGAATGCACTGCTAATTATTCTACTAGGTTGCGTGTGCAGTTACTTCCTTATTTTTCATCGGAATTAATCACAGCGGCAGACAATAGTCTCTTACTGGACGCGCTATTGCGACACACCAAGAATGTATCGCGTGGTTCATGATCATGATTCCATGTACAGGGTGACTATATATTTAGTCACTAAAATTATGTAACATAAATCATTCTACAATTTAAGAATTGCATGTTGTTCATGTTACTAGAAACCAAATAAAAAATGTCAATGCGTTACCTCATATTCAACTGTTACTTCGTATTGAGATATATAGAGTATTTCTGTATACGATCAGTTTCCATAATTATTATTAACAAACTGTCGTCAAACATTGTAGTGACGAAAGAAGTTACGTTCGATTTAGTTATTGTCAAACTTTCTGGTTAATTTTTAAAGCTTTTTACGTAAAATCGGGATTACTTGTTGAATTGCAAAAAATGCATGGTCTAATTTGAATTTCTTGATGATATCACACTTATGAATGAAGAGATGGCAGAACAACTAGTTCCTTCACGTACATGGAATCTTCCGCTATTTTCTGATTTTAGTAGGCATGGCTAAGGTATGCCTTAAAGCGAAGATGTGGCGGAAATCCTCAATTAAAATACCACATATCTCACATAGAAATAAGGAAATAATTTCTTTCAATTGTAGGGGCTAGAAATAACATGGTAGTTGACGATGCTGGTAGATAAGATCTGTTTGAGCTTATGAACCTTTTTTGGCATGTGAATATGTTTTGATTATCTCACGAACTGCATCATATGCTTGTACTCCTTACATGTGATTAAAATAACTTAAAATTTTTATTCGCTTTTAATGACTGATATAGAACTCAAAAACACTCTGCATGAATAATCAGACATTACAATCCATATAATTACTCTGAGAGTAAACAATAATTCTTAACAGAATGCTTTGCTCTGATCATTCCGGTTGCCTGATGAATACAATAATTTTATGACTATGGCATTCAAAGATTCCATGGAATTTGCAAGCCGCCTCAGTGTCTCGGTTATAATCATTACATTGTTTGAACAACAATGAATATCAATAGAAAATAATCGCGTTTGAATGCGGTCCGACCATTCAATTTCTATGCTAGTTCCGTTGTGCCTCAAATCTCAGCCAGTGTTGCCACGCTTATGATGCCATGGTTCCCAGGCAAAATTTTGTATTAGTTCAGATCTCCACATATTAAATATGCATTGGATATACAGTATACACGCATACGTATACATTTTATATTCTCCTCAAAAGTCCAGCCCATTAAGGTGAAGCGTCTCGAAATGAGTAGAAGATAGTTCTTTCCACTTGGTTCTGTAACACATTGCAAATGGGATCCCTCAGATTGAAGCATCGTGAATAGAAGCATAGTATGATGTTTCCGTTTTTGAAGCTTAAATTAAAGCCCTGATAGAGGCCATTCAACTTATCCAAATCCTAATAATCCTATTACACATAGTAGTTGTTCATTTACTTTTCATTCTGTACGCTCAATTTTTTCAATTTCGTTGTTTTCCAACGTTTTCATCTACATATCTCAACCGGATGTGGTTATAGAGCTGAAGACCACTCACCTTAATATGATAGAAATTAATACTAAGAGCATCCACTAATTTATTTCTTGTTTCTGGTCAAAAAGTTAGTAAGCTACATGGCTATGTAATGATTATCCAACTATTACTATGAATTTAAGATGTACCCACACTTTGCCTCTGCTTTCTCACTACCCTTACTCTTCTCATCGGATTGTTCGTATGGTTTAGATCCACCATAATAAAGTAAATGTTTAAAGAACGTTTCTTATCATCATTTGTGCTATTGTCAGACATATATGATTGTTTGCACATTAGCCAAATGCAAGAATGGTAAAATTTGATTGGATTGGCTATGGATTTTACGATTCATCTGACTTGAACATATAACATTATTTTTCTATTAAGTGGTACCGAATTTTTGGGCGTAGTTAACTATATAAACTGCTAATTTGTTCCTCTTTTATTATTTTAGCAAGTACGCTACTGGATATGCATGCCTTCAAACTAAATAATTATAATAAATAATAACGAAAGTGGTTAAAACTTCTTCAAACATTTCGTCGAGTATATTCACTTTTTCCTACTACAGTGGAATCAGATTATTCAAGATTTTGGTACGATTTCAGAAGTAAGTGATGCAAATATTTGAAATTATAAAAAATTTGAAAAATTCCCAAATCCTATCTAAATATTTGTGTCTGAAGTGATAGTGTTCCGTGGCACATAATTTTTTTGAATGTCCAGTTTTGCCGTGAAAGATTTCGCTTTGATCAAATTGACGCCCGAATGGTTGTGTTGAGCGACGAATTCGAAATGGGTTGGAAAAAGTGGAGTCCACATGATGACAGAAGAGTCTATCTTTGCAGAATACGTAGTACAGTCTCGACATACATTCAGCATAGATACATCAAAGGCCCAAAATCGGTTCCTAAAATCCTCAAAGAATCCACACAACAAGTGGACACTCGTATCTAGTAAATGTACATCTATTCATCTATAACTCGTTTGAGACTTTCAAAAATTGTTACACTCAACAATGTATGTATTGGAAAATCCGTAGTCCAGAGTTGCGTACACTCTGAAGCTACTAATCATCTCTGGTCAGCATAATTGTCAATCCTGATTATTCTAAGCTAGTCCAAATTCGTTGATCAGAGTATTCCTACAATATAAATTGGTTCACTCACACTCAGTTTACTCATGCACAGTTCTTTTACATTTTTCGCGCATTCCATTTCATGACCTGGCAACGCTGGGTTCAACGAAGGTCACGGCGCACCGGACTCTACTGAAGGAACATGGTGACGAACAGAAGAGGATCGTTTGGAGAAGAGAAAGGCATTACCAGGAAATTTATAGCAGTACGACCCACGGTCACGTTGTCTCTGGACAGTTTTGAGAATTCGTCGAGAGTTGAATACAGCGTGCCGTTTCCTTGTTTTTACTGGATCAGATAAACGCATGGTATATAGTCAGACATGGCGTTTTTGAACATGTTTATTCGTTTATGGTAGATGATACCTGAAGACATAGGAATATTACGTCCTACAATATCTGCATATATTTTCTGGGCGTACAGAGAAGGATTTTTTTGTTTGACAAAGTTTTATATGGAGTTGTTGGCTGAAATAAGTTTCCCAGTTAAGACGATAAAAGGTTCATTTAAGCCTGTTACACAATCCAATATAATAGTATTATCCAAATAAAAGTTCAATTAATAGCAAAATAAACGACAACGTAGTATCCCGCCAATGTTTCAAAATTGATTCAATAAATAGGTGACTGAATATATTCCTCAATTTATTATAATCTTGTATAAATATATGGTTGTATATTATATATAATCTCATCCATCTTCCGAGATCAAAAACCATTCCATTTCAGAGTCCTTGAAATAAGACTATTCGATCGGCAATACCATTTGCTAAATGAGGTGTAAACCAGAAGTAATAAAAGTAGTGATCAATTCATTTCAAGACGTAATAATTCGAATAACTACCACATCCAAGGCCTCAGCGAGAACGAACAAGCAGGTGATTCAACATATTTCAACATAAAAAGGAATAATTTGAAAACCACTTTATTCATTCGCTACAGAATGTACAATGCCTGAACGTAGGAGCAATTTAATGATATTTCACGAGGATAATTTTTAAATAAACATGAAGAAGCAGCTTGCTGGTTATTTCTGCCCAATCATCCAATAGGTTCAAAGAAACGTGTGGTATTTTTTAATATACCGGAGCCGTTCAAGCCAATTCAACATCACGTGATTACTTTTTTAGTGGGCACCATATTTCAAGTTATCCACTTTAGTTGGTTGTGATTTTTCTCTTATTCGCCTCCCTATCCTTAAATTTTAGTCTGGATACGTCACTGATCTGTTTTTAATGCTTAAGTTTCAATGAAATTTAGGGAATGGTGTGCCGTAGTACTGCCAAAATGTCATCGAATAATGAATGATAATTGAAAAAAGCTATAGATAACCTAGGACATACAGACAGACCGATGGATAATATTGTCATAGTTTTTCGTGATATACCTGTTATGAAACTTCAAATTATTTTTAACGATAGCACTATGTTGCATTGATTATTTATTTCGGTAATTAATACCAAGAAGCCATCTATAACTGGAAAAGAAAAACAGCAGGAATGGGAATCCAGATGGATGAGCGGTGCTTAACAACCCTCCTATTCGCTGATGACCAAGTAATTATAGCGAGTGACGAACACGATGCAGATTATATGTTCAGAAAGTTAAAAGAGGAATATGAGGCATGGGGTCTGTCTGTTAACATAGATAAAACGGAGTATTTGAAAGTAGGAGACAAACAAGTAGAAGACCTAAATCTACACTTACACTGAAAAATGTAATCATTTCAAATACCTGGGAAGCGTTATTACGACAGACGGAACATCAAGAAAAGATATCGAAAATAGGACACAGCAAGGAAAATGGGCGATCCGATTATTAAACTCATTACTCTGGTCAAACAAAATGAAAGGCCAAACAAAAATGACAATCTACAAAACTATTGTAGACGCCTGTTTTAACTCATGGTTGTGAATGCTGGCAACTCACAGAGGAAGAAAAAAAGATTATAGACACGGTAGAAATGGATTTCTTGAGGAGATCATGCAATATTTCTAGACTACAACACGTTAGAAACGGAAAGATAAGAAGGGAAACAAGACGCATAGTAACAACAGCAGAGAAAGTAGAGTCGGAGCAATTATTATGGTACGGACATGTAATGAGAATGAGACAAAATGGCCAAAGAAAGCATTGAAGTACACACCAGATAACAGGAGAAGGAGAGGAAGACCGACAACACAATGGATAGAAGGAATTAGGAAAAACATGAGAGATCGAGCCATCGAAGGAGATGACTGGAAGGATAGAAAGAAATGGCGATCGAAATGCGGGATGCGGCACAAGCTGTAGGACCCCCGCCTGACTGACTGACTGAATTGATACCAAAAAAGGTTGGGAGTATTCGCGGAATCATCCTCAATCAAGATTTGACGTTTTTGGTAAGATTTTTAAAAATCATTATTCCCTACGGGGAGATAGATTGGGATAACACAGATGTCCAAAAAACTAATAGAAGTATTTGCGCTACTATAAATGATAAAATACTCGGCAAGTGTGCGAGACGCAAAAAATCTTGACTGTAAATATGGCATGGATACGATGCATAACTGAGAGCTCTCTGATCCGTGGACTTATTGACGGTAACTGTGGGTCATTGCCTTCAGACTACTCCAACCATACAAAAATTGAGAGAGAAAGTAAAGAACAATGCTCGTTAAAATATACCAATTAAGTGAAACTGCTTCTTTTCGGTACATAAAACATTTAAAATAATTAGTTCACCTAAACTCTTGAATTTTTTATTCCCATACAAACGACGGTGTTAGAAGCTCATAAAATGTAACTGTTGCATGAAGATTCACTCGTTAGAATTTATACGTAAAACTTCCATATTATGAGTTTCATCTAAAAAATTCTTCAAATCGTTTTATCGCAAGGCCAGCGCAACTGGCATGCGATATATCCCACGTTAGTTAAAACTCTCCTAGAAAAAAGGCCGGAATTCAGGGTTTAAATGCGATTATTACATAACCCACTTACCATTTCATATTAAAATTCTAGTCTGGCATGTTGCGTGACAAGCAAGCCAATTCCGTCAGACCTTTTTAAATTAATATTAAAACAGAAGTTAAACCACACATACAACTCATGCCTGGAGAGAAAATTAGTTTTTTGTTCTCAGGTCAAAATGTAGCAATTTGCTATGCCCGTCTGCTGTATCGTTACCGTTGCTTGACGTGTATCATTAAGTAGTTGAGATCATCAAAGCTGACTCATAAAAAGAGTGAGATATGTTTTAGAGAGGTAATTTCGGTAACGAGTGTTTCAGCTTATTGTTTCCAAGGCGTAATTTACCTTCAAGTATATGTTCAATAATGTAACTCAGCATTTTTCTTGGTTTTAACACTGTGAGTAAATGTATCCTTCTGCTTGGAATCTCCATGATATCTGGTGACATCTGTCGTGAATATATATATATATATATATATATATATATATATATATATATATATATATTTCTTTTTATATAATATACTTTCCTGTATACAGAACTTTCTATTGATTCTAGGTTCTCCAATATCAAACCACAAGCACTACAGCTTACAACTGCTTATGGTTGCCACTTGAATTCATTTATTTATTATGTATTTTATGTATCGATTTGTGCATCGAACTTCATCTGAGATATCCAAGATCAGCGATATCGGCCGCTTCAATAAATTATATTAATTTTCAGTGCAAATGGATAGCCCATTAACACATAAGAAGTGCTTTCGGAAAAGTTTGATGGTTCATTTATTACCATGACGGGAACGCTTCGTCAAGCTATTGTTTTGTCGCAGTGCTTACTCTGAAAAGTACTTAATGATTCTGGTGATTTGAGCATGAATAATTATGGTTAAGTTTTGTGTTGTGTGTTGTAAAAAACAATACTTAATTCCAAATTGTACATTCCACAGGTAGGAATGTTCTCTTAGATCGTTGCCATGTTCTTATCCCTCCTTCTCCTGACACTACTCAAAGTTTCTGGATGTATGCCATCTACATACATGTTTAATAATCAAAATGTTCGGGATCTGGAAGTATTGTAATCGCTAAAAAAATTTGACCCTAGTTTTTTTACGTTTTTTATGTCTGCAACATTCACCACACTATAAATCAGAAACTACTTACTCATCTAATCTTGATTAATCTTGTGGAGATTCGAAAAAGCTTTTCAACTTTTGAAAATCAATATAGTAGCGGTAGAGTAATCGTCGAAAAATGAGTTTGCCTTTGCCTCTGTGAAACTGGGAAATGGAATTTTCACGATAGATGATCAATGCCGCGAAGACCAAAATTCTGTTTTTTTTTTAATTAATCCAAGGCCAACATTATAGTTCTGAAAAACTAAGAAATAAAAACCGATCAAAGTCTTGTAGGCTATTTAGAAGTTAGATAAACACTGCTTTATTTTGACATCATATGGCAATCTTAATGCTTTGGATAATAGAGCACTACTGCACAGTCATACAAAGCATGAATGATAAACAACAAAAAAATGTCCTATATCTACTGGCTTTTCCACGTAGAGAGGAAATAACTTCACAAAAGACCCCATAAAATTTCAAGGAACTTTATTATAATGGCAGAGTACGGTATCTGTACCCGCTATAAAGAAACATAATGCGTAGAAAGTACTGAGTCGGTCTATATTCGACTCCATTGCAAATATGCTTTACTTTCCCAAATCTAGGTTTTTGCCAAAATTTTTCTCGCACTTATATTCCTATTTAACATCACCATAGGCTCCGTCAACAGCAAGCAAAACCCTAAACTCAAATTTATGTTACCATAATTATTGATAATAACTAACGCCCTCCTTAAAAAATACACTAAATTATCCCTACACGTTTAACATGGTTTTTTGCATGCACTCTGAAGATAGCAGCATTTTCATTAAAAAACCATCCAGACTCTGTCCAGTTGAGATAAAATGCTAGCCACGAGAAACATGAACTTCAAATTACAAATTCGTTGAGCGTATAATCCTGCAGCCAGCGTGACTAATACTCCATATCAGATTCTTGGTAGAACATTTCGAGCATCACAAGTGGATTGTAAACAAATCTTGACCTCGTTTCCACCCGAAAAATGATAATCGTCTATGATATCTCGCGAGTCTATCTCATAGTCTGAGAGGTAGTAGTTTTGAAAGATCAAAGGATCTATTGTTTTTATGTTTTTATCCTTGATCCGCTGTTCGTCTGTTGTTACTCTGAGATCTTCTTTAGGAATCACTAGTTACATATTATGGCTTTATTTTACTTGGTAAAACATATACTTGTAAATTATTGTAGATGCTATTATTTTGTGTAACTCTTCAGTCACTGCTTTCGGAATTCGTCAGCAAAACATGTCTCAAATAACAAGCTGGTCTATTCTGCAAACATCAGTAGAATATTTTATAGTACGCTACAAAAATAAATTCTCAGACCAAGAATATGTGCTTTCATTCAAGTATACCATATCTTCCTATATGCGCAAGTCTTATAAGTGAGAATATCAAAATCTCAAGTTGAGCATATCATAATCTTGGGACAAAACAGAAAATCTAACCTCGAGAATACTATAGTGTTGATTGAAGCATTTCATGATCTTAGCACAAACAATTCAACTTCATTATATATTATTGTTATAAACATTCTGTAATTTTGATGGGCTGTTATCAATGCTACTGTTGGTTCCTTAACCTTTAAATGAAGAATCAAAGAACTATCAAAACTACCAATATGACTTCTTTCTTACACTTATCTGCGTCATATAGTATTTTTCCTAATTCAAGTTTGAATGGTGTTTTACAGATTAACAGAATATAAAACCTGTAATTAAGCCAAAAGATATTTGTCCACCATTTGTAATAGAACTTACTGACAACTCACATATCACTCATATCACATTAACACCTGTACACTTGTATGAGATCCTCACAACAGTCACAACCCCAACTTTTTAACAGCATTCATGCTGAGAGGTGGTTGGTAAAAATTGAATCCAATAGAAACTAACGGGCACGAAAACTGGCACACGCGTACCGCTAAATTGCCGTTGACGAATATGGCGATGATGTAAATGAATTACTTGGAGGAAATCGCAAGATGTTCGTATCTTTGATTGAAATGAACGGAGCTCCATTGGAAAATATGATAACCGTACCAAAAAAAATGGAATACTTGTTAGGATAACATTGGAATCTTAGTTGCGAAGAATATTATATTTTCTTTAGTGTATATTTTTTTAGAATGAGTATTGAATTCTAAAATATATTTTTTGGTCCAAATTAATAATATTTTTTTTATCAAGTAAATTGTCCTAGAGGATAATCAGATGTTCTTTTCGTGAGTAGATCTCTACAAGAATATCGAAATTCTGGAATTGAGAATTTTTTTTTGTGTGTACATGAGACTTTGCAAAAAGGCCTTAGGCGTTGGACTCCAGGTAACGCAGCGAGTTGCTAACTGCGACACGCAAAATGCTGCACTTCAATGCTATCCATGGTAAGGTAATGGGATCTCTATTGTACGAACAATGTTACATCAGTTTGTCAATGGCGAACTGTCAAATTGAGGCAGCATACTACTCGCTGCATTTATCCAGAGCCTTACCCAAATATGTATTGCTTATAATGAATCATATTTTTTTCATGATACCCATTTGTTTTTTTTTTGTTTCTTCTGACTTTTGTCTTTGTAATTTAAACATTAATTTGTTTTTTTACTAGTTTTCTTAGCAATCGGTACACATTTCATATATAAAAACATTCATTCAAAACAACATTGTTCGAAATTATAAATCTTATCATCGCTGGGCATAGACTTGTATTTAGTAAAATATCTTATACTAATAATATATTATGTTATTTGTCGCCTCCAAATTACAATTTTTTATAACCTTACTGGTCATTTTCGGAAATTATCACGTCTCAACTATATTACCACATTTAGCGTGATTTTGATATAACAATAGATGCCATACAGTCAGCTCTGGAACTATCACCCCTTCCCATGTTTGTCTAAACGCTAAAAGTCTGAAGCTGACTTCCAGCGTGATCATGAACCGTGATGCGATGGTCACTGAACCATGATTCCTTGGTGGTTGAGGTATTTACTGTGACCGCCGCTTTTGTTAGCTGAGCATTTCAAATTTGCTGCTGCCATGCCGCTGAAAGTTTTACAGGGCTGCCAACAGGATGATTTCGGAAAAAGTTTCTGTAGCTGAAGGAATTTTCGTTTATTGGCTCAAACGATGCCTTTGTTGTTTTTTATCGTTTTGTGAAGCTTTAATGTGAGTGGTCTGTGCAAAGGCTGACTGAAATATTTGGTAGAAAATCAATATCCAGTTGAACCTCCACGTGCACAAGCTTACATATGGAATGTAACTACCATATAATATGATTGGTAGTATTCTAGGAAATGAAAGTAGATTGTAGTCTTTCTTTCTTCATTGGTTTATTTCAAATGAATTCTGGAGAACCGAACTAGGTACTACCATTTTTCCATTGGATTAATAATTATTCATTAGTTCGTTTGAACTACTGACAGAAACATCTACAGTGAATTTGGCTGGCGAAGATGCATTAGTTACATTTTATTATCTATCTACGTGTAGTGCTATTTATTTTGTTTTTAGTGGTAATTATATACACCCATTTATGCCTTTATTTTGAAGGTTTAAGTTATTTCACAATATTTTTTTGCGGATTTTAACCACTATAATTATGTTCGACGTTGGTCTTGATACTGTCGCTGGATGTGACGCTGTAGCAATCATTTGAATGTTTAGCATCTCGATGCAGACACTTATCAGAGGGGCAATTGGTCCAATTGGTCCCTCCACACTAGCAACAAAACGCAGCTTGTCGAAATTTCCCTCTCTGGGCATAAAATTGCATCTCTCCTCCATAGGCAACGGAAGTGTTTGTTGGTACAATTTCGTGTGAGCTTTCTCTGATAATCCCAGGTCGAACTTCCTACACCCCAAAAAAGCCTCTTTCAGAAGTAATTCATTTGAAGAGTCTCAGCGTTGCAATAAATTACCTCATTCAACGATAGTTATAGTTTGCAGCATTTGAAAGTCAATGTTAATGGAAATCTACCCACTCACAGTGGTTCTTTGTACGACGTTATCTATTGAAAAAATCCGAGCATGTCCAGATGTTGACGTATTTGGAAGGTGACCTGATATAAATGCTTATAAAGTACCTTATAGTGTGGCTACATTCTTTGTGGGAAGCTGACGCCACACACAGCGGTATGAAATGTTGTTCCTTGAAGCCGTATGCATAGAAAATAAGTCACTGTGAAAAAGATCCTACTCCGAGTTTTCCTTCGCATCCGTTGCCCATAAGTGTAGATTTTACGGTAGTAAACGAGCTTCGGAAGTTGTGTTTGAACACCGCGCCTGACAATAAACAGCGCATAATGCGGCCGAACCGTCGCGACGTAATGCACCCCCGCGTGGCAAAAGCGGGCCGCGCAACGCGGCAACCGTTTCGCGGAACCCAATTTATGCGTGGTCATTCCGCTGGCCCAGCGGCGGAATAGAACTCTAGCTAAGGAGGAGCCCAATATTTTACTATTAATAATGATTATCAATCATTCCCCCAGCCTGAGTTTTTGTGACCGTTTTCAGTTGTAGTCTTTGAAGGGTGTAGAATATTTGAAAATTTTGAACCTTAGTATTGTTTAATATCTGCCTTAGTCCAAGCGATGATCGGTCCGCAACACGGACTGTTAAGTTTTTGCTCGTCACGAAGATTACGTTACAATGTGCCGCTCAAATCGGTCTTCACCTTCGAGAAATGAAATAAATGCTACAAGGGAACCTCAAAATTCTGATAACTCCATTATAATGGACAGTGATGATGAGAAGTACTCGATTCAATTTTTTTGGCGGTGCGATATCAACACTCATCTCCAAGAGTCGCGCACGGTAGCGCAGCCCATTGGCAAGCTATTGGCTCGAGGTCCTAACACTTCAAGGTAGTCCAAGTGTTAGGACTAAGTTCCTTGTCATCAGCAAGCCTAATAACAAATATATTACTTCTAATCGAAAACTGTTCTTCAAGCAAAGGCTACAGATACGTCCTATGTGTATTTTTTATCAGTTGTCAATGCACCTGTCATCCCACCTACGACTTTATCTACCTCACCACAACAAAACAGTAAAATCCAATGAAATAACTCAGGAATAGCGAACTAAAGATTTCCATAACAAGAAAGAAATTTTTATCATTGGAATATTTTCCAATTTCTTGGCAGGCATTTCCATAGCGATCCACTCTGCTCCCACATAAGCATTCCCGTTCGTCCCATTCGTTCATCCGTAATTGCTTTCTAGGTCCAGTCGAGTGGAGGGTAGCAAGGGGCGGACCGGGATGGTTGGCGCAACGAACAAGGAAATAAAAAGCCTCGGACAACCATTAGGAGCTGCGAGCGCACCCTAATTAGTGAGTTAACGGCACCATAACGCCGAGAGGAAAAACGCGCGGGAAAAACAACCTCTAATTTCCTCGGACTGGGCCCAGTTTATTTCCTTTTAAACAATCGCGTTTTGATGGAGCCGGACTTTCATATTAGGCACAACGAATTAACCTAATGACAGGGTGTGCGGACATCTCAGTATTCTGGTTGGACCCTTTTAGATGGATATTGAGGGACTGTGTGTTGAATCAGGGCTCTTCCATTTCTTCATGCTTCGTTTTGTTTAGGCGGTAGCCATATGATTTATTATGTCATTTTCACCCAACAATTTATATGAAAAACATTATTGGGCAAGTTCTATGCATCCAGACCCTAAATATCGTCTATTTTAATAATTCGACTCATATTGATATAATAATGTATTTCCTTAATGAAGAATATATTATGTTACCTAATGGAATTTGGGTTCGAGATCACGCAATTACATATTTTCGTCGTTTTCTCTCGAGGTTTCCCTTTATATTGAAATCGAAGTAAACAGGAACAAACTATATTTCTTATCATGTGAGAATAAAGGCTAATATTTTCAGTAGGTAGTATTACACACCTCAACTTGTTTAAATTTGTATATTTGGAAAGCAAGCCTACCTTCAAATAGTAGGAGACCATGTTTGAAAGATGGTGAAAGTGATTATGCTCTGAAATATGTTTCCAGTTATCCCACCTGCAGAGTAACAACGCCTGTAGTAGCTACCATAATCCCTCCGCACCCTCATTTGCAAGTCCTTTGGCGCATTTTCATTTCTGAAAAAACGTCGGCTCCGGAAGACGTCGCCTGATGAAATTCAATTTATCCGTGGGTTGCAAATCTGGCCATTATAATTGGTCCCCTGGGAATTCGGAACTCACCGAAGTTTATTAGGAAAAAAGTCCGTTATCCTCACGTAGCCACAAAGGCCTTAATTGCGTTAGGATGATGAAAGGAGGTGCGTAGGATATAACGCGACTAAGTAATATTGCCGTGACTGCTGTAATAATGTAAGGGGGAGCTCGTTAATGTGACTTTCAGGAGGACCAACATTCACAGGCTCTGGCGAAACAGTAGAAGTAATTTCAAATTTTAGCTTTGATGCCAATATGTGCTAGTAAAAATAAGATCAGATCTGTTACTGAAATACAATTTTTTTCAATTGCCAGCATAGCGTTTTCATACATTTTGTTGAGAGTCATGGTGCAGCATAACTCTTCCGAGTTGTAGATGGAATAAGGAACAGATGTATAACAAATGTTTTATTCGATAATAATTACTTTCTTCTTTGGGAGTTTGATAGGTGTAAATTCCAACCTTTGGCAGATCGTGGAAAATGTTTCATTAAAACTAAAAGCTGGGAGCTCCGTCAACTCCATTCTCTGATAATTGGTCCTGAAAAATGCTTATAAAAATTATCTAGATTCACAAAAATGCCCACTTGATTGATTTGGATAAGCTATATTTATTTTATATTGATCTTCTATCAAAATTCATCAATATCATATATAAGTGACGTAATCTCATTGTTTTTTATTTCTATCCCCCGTTTGGAATAAAAACTATACGGACATAACCACACTTTCGGGTCTGTATGCAAAGAAACCTGTTCCGCTACACTATACTAGAAGTACAGGTTCTATCGTGATTCCAAACATTCAAACATGGAATTACTGTCAGCTTCGTGCTCGGATTTCGCCGGTATCCCGCAAAAAAGTAGTGACTAGGAATTTTCTTTGGGAAGGCGAATGTAAATGCGCCTAGTGTGTTTTTGAAAGTAAAATGCCGGGCGACGTCGTGTAGGCGTCGTCGGCCGCGGTAGCGTCCTGGGAAATCTACAGCGAGTCGCCCCAGGAGTTGTCGCGAAGTTGAGCGGAATATCGCATCTGCCCGGAGCGTGACCGGGAGTTGGCGAGTGCTAGGATCACAGCATAGGCGAAACACTTGGAATTGGAGGGGTTGACGTGCACCCGATTGGTTTACCTGACTGGTTATGTTTCTGGTCAATATTGTACACGCCGTTTACTTGAACCACATATGACTAATGAAAGAGCTTACTAACGTTTTGAATGCCTCATTAGTATTAATCAGCGTAAAATAAACATAATAAAATTAATGACTTTGTTTGACCAATCTCCAAGACAACAGTTTGGTTTACAAAGTAGAGCTAAGTATGGGATTCTACCAGCCAAACTCGTGCATTTTCATGATTGATTAGTCCAAAAATGAGAAACATAATACATCGTCACATTAGGAACACAATGAGGCAGATCGCAACATACAACAATATAGTCACATTTGAAATTCAAGGACTGAGCTACCTGGAGAAAATACTTTTTATAGTCATGTTTACATTTGGAGACCAAGTGGTACTCTAATGAAGAATTGGAAATGAATATAATCATACAACAGAGACAATACGCCGACAAATATAAATAATGATAATGAAAAAAATTCTTTATATGAATAAAGTGTCAGGAACATTCCTCCCTTATTCACCAATATTCCGTACGCCTATGAAGGTGCCCTCTGGTGACAAACGCTTTTATTCCCGAGTCTCGAACTAAATAAACTGTGGAGTTTTCCAATTTTATCTATGGGTATATATGGAAAACTAAATAAACGTTTTTCTTTTGCCTTGGAAATGATTTGGAAAAACAGAGTAAATACTGGTTTCCTTCTGTTGTTATGTTTGACCGCCCCTAGACCCTAAAGGTTCTCGGAAAGTGGCAAAAATGTATTATGAGATGAAATATAGATATCTCTTTGATGATTATTATTATATGTATATACGTGGACACAAATTTTGATTGATTTTACATTTTACTTTTCAATTCTCGAAGAACACTCCGACACCATTAGATTCATTTTCAAAAACTATAAAGCGGAGAGAAAATTGAAAGATTATTGTTCACTGTCCCAATTAACTATTTTGAAACGTATGAATCCAGCAGCTACCAAGATTCCATTTCACCTGGTTTTTTAGTCTGTTATACTCTGATGATAAATAATTCAGGAGAGATAATCGACAATAGTGGGGGTAACATTATATGCCTATTGGTAAAATGAACCGTTATGCAGCCAGTAAAAAAATACAACCATTTCCATTTATGACTTTCTCACAGTATCGCACTAAAAGCTAAAACTTTATCACGAAACCGATCACGGAATAGTCTCCCAAATTATATCTAATAAAGTCATACGTCATAAGCACCACACAAACTGCTAATAAAGTAATTTTCCTTGCCCTTCAACATGTAATAACCATATTTACTCCAATCATAAAAACTTTTCACAGCACATCAGTGTGTTCAAGGCGTTGTAAGAATAAAATATTTTTAGTAGCAGCCTTCACACTTCGCGTCAGGATGATGCGGTAACCAATCAGTGGCGTATCCACCAAGGCGATATTAGTACGAGTATTATATTTATACGAGGGTCACGCTAAAAGTCGTGAGATATTCCTAATCTATACAAGTTTAAACAAGTTTGAGCACGCAGCTATTTTGTCTAAAGTTGTACCCGCAAATGCAGCATTTGAATCGTTCAGTAGTTGCCTTGCCACGGTCTCGAATGCATCTAAGTGTTGGCCGAATTTTAACGTGAAAATGGAATCGGGTAGTCGCGATTTTCGAGCCATGATTTTTTATGACTATGAAAAGGGAGTAAAACAAGCGGAATGTCACGAAAGTTTAGTGAGTTGCTTTGGAGACTTTTCACCTTCTAGGGCTACAGTTTTCAATTGGTCTCACTAGATGATGAACCTCGCACATGGTCGACCAGCCACTGCTGTTGCTCCGGAAACTGTAGAAGCTGTGCAAAATATGGTAAAAAAGATCGACATATAACCTACATCGAGATTGAGGCTTCTCTGGGGATTGGATTGGCAGTAGTCCGAACAATCATTCATGATCACCTTCGCCTAAGGAAGCGGTATTCCAGATGGGTGCCACATTTGTTGACCAGTGAGCAAAAAGCAACAAGAGTGGAATGAGCTAAGTTTATGCTTGAAAAATTTGATAATGGGCACAGTAAAAACACTTAATATCGTAACCGGAGACGAAACAAGGTTAAATCATTATAATCCCGAAACTAAACAGCAGATTTCATTTTTTTCAGAGATACGTTTCGTTCTATGCAAAAAAATATTGTTTGACTTTCAATTTTGCATAATTTTGGCTCAACGATGCAATAATTTTACCAAGTAAGAGCTTCAACAATCTACATAATATTGGCGCAGTATGCAGCTTTTTACCCCAACCTATGAGCGTTGATACTTCGCTGATGTTACATTGCAACCAGAATGTGTTTTTTACGAGAAAGTATCAACAAAAATGATTACCCAATTATGCTGTAGTCGTTAACAGGAATGTTTACTTGCAGCACTATTACTAGCAGAGAAAATGTTGTCTTTTAATTACTTGGAAATGAATCAGCATAGTATAATAATTAGATGCGTTAATGTTTGTATAATTATAATGTAGATATGTTGGTCTACAAACATACCGTGAGGTAATTTGTTAGTAAAACTTCTAGGCTGCAGTTTCATTACTCTCGATAAACGATAAGAGAATAATTATCAATTGAATGATGAACGATGTGTAGGTTATAATATTGATTCCTTAGGTGTTCTCACATCAAAGACAATAATTTTAGTTTCACATCACTTGGAGAGAAAACTTTAGGATCACGCCAACAGGTAGTGTTAGGTTATCATTTTTCAATTATATCATTATGTAACTGCATAATTTTCGGTGTTATCCGAGACGCTCGTCTGTGTAACAGCGGAGAGCAAATACTCGATGGTACTGACGCTGCAAAACGTGAATGGATTAGGTGCCTTCGGCGTTATCATTGCTGATATATTGCTGTGATTATTCATGATGCCTTTTGATATGCCAAGATTCGAAAAACACAACCATATATTTCGATCTAGGCTGACAACAATAAACTAAATTTTAATATTTATTTTGATTTTTTGCAGGTAAATGTCCTTCCCAGCTTCATCTTTGACCAGAAATGTGTAAGTTTTAGTTTATTAATTCAATGTATATAAGCTATGTTCTTTTTTCCTGAAGACTCTGAGAAAATATGGCAGTAATGTGAATACTTACAACAGTACCACTATTACTAATATTTTAACAAATCTAATTACAAATATAAAGGTATATGATTCTTTCCGTACACTTTGAGGTTTGGCATTCATTCATTAGGTAACGAAGAACAATTAGTGTTCAATAAAGATATAACGATAAATATATTTTAGATAATGATACAAACTATTTGTAAAAATTAATTATTTCCGAGATCTAAGTTCAGTGTTATATTTCAGAAACAAATATGCTTCATGCGCAAAAATATTGCTGTTCTCTAAATATTGGATCCTGAAAACGAATATTTTTTTATTTAATTGCTTGTTTAGTTGACTGCTTTCAAGTTGATTAAACAAGCTTTTATTTATATAATATGGCCTGAAATCTGAAATATAAGCGTTTTAGAAAGCATTACTTTTAGTTGGGTCGAAAAACCTTTATTATGCCAACATTTCGTCGATTGACTGACCATTTCAGAAGAGGTAATAAAATTTTCCGAGATTCATCTACGCATAATATTTGAAAAAAATAAAAGTTGATTTTACATATATGAGTACCTATACCTAGCAAAGCATTTATACCGCATATTTCTCTCTGACTTGGATCTTGATTCACTTCTCTTATTTGGTAAAAAATCTATGGAATATTTGATATACGCGAATATAATATTCACTTTGTTAGTAGCATGTGTTTTGTTCAAACATCGCTTTTGAATATTTTCATATTGATAAACGAGAATAAATATAGATATATTGCATGTCCAGTGCAGAAACAGTCGTTGCATTCTTAAACAAACCCCAGCCTAAATTTATGGAGCAATTAAAACATCCAACTATGAATTATTTGGCACGCTATCAAAGCTTATATTCGGTTGAATGCCGCGGTTATAGGAAGCAGGATTTATGCGTTTCTACTCTTGTGCCCATTAATTATGTATTTGCTGTTTTTCTTCTCTGTTACGTACAATTAGGAATTTCGCGATAGATTTGAGCTAATGCTTTTATCAAGCCATGAAATTTGTATACCTTTCAAATTCATCCTGGATAGCATCCACTGATTGAAAGTTCTATGAACGGGTATATATGCAGATCTAACTGAAGAAAACCTGAACGCTGAGTACAAGAAAATTTATTAGATGCAGGTTAGCTGTGAGTGATTAAGTGGAAGGAGCTGCTACAGTCAAATTCAAAGAAATTATTATAAAGTTACTCAACCATTAAATGTTTCATTTCCACGCATAAGCAAGAGAATTATTATGATCGCGAATATTTTCTATTTCGAGGTAATAGGTTTATTCGGTCTATCGCTGCACTGATATGTTCATTAAATTAGGGAAAGGATGTTATATGCAGATCCATTGTAGGTAACACTGTCTCCTTTTTTGGAATCGGTGCATTGACATCTTAGTAACAAGCAAGAAACTAAAAAAATCCACCCAAACTTTGTTTTTGTCGTGTTTCTGGAGATTCATTTTCGATCGTCAAAAATAAAAATCTACCGAGGGCCTGGACACCAGTGGATTAAAAGAATGCCCTCAAATGTATTTTCTTCATTCGGAACCGCTATAATTACAATAATAAACATCTTAATTTTCACATTTTGCTTCAATTAACACTTATTCATAAATCATGGCATGCACGAATGTATATTAATTAAATCCAAGCTCATGTGAATAATATGCCGTACGGCGCGGCGGCAGAAAAAAGGTACATCGTATGGTAGATTGCGTGAGCACTCAGCCATAAGAAACCAGCTGGACAGGATGTTCTGGATTCCGACTGTTTTATTTTCGATCAAAACGTCGGCATCGCGCTCACAGCTCCACTGTATGGATAACAAAACAGATTGCAAAAGGATCATGCAGAATATTGAGTGCAATGAATGTTAGTCAATGGATTAAAAGCATCTTCCGTGAGATAATTTCTGTATAAAATCATAGTACCTTTGTATAGTGGAGGTGCAAGTCTATCAATCATTAAGTGTACCAAAAATTATATATATATAGATCACTGTTTTGCCCTCCTCTGCTTCACTTTTCAGAAATCTGAAACAGATCACTGCTTATGCATTTAAAGTGAATTGTTTTGAACAACTATATATTTTCATACTATCAAGAATAAAGCTCTAACAATCCCTCTAATAGTATCACACGTTTACGAGAACCCCGCGATCATAAACACCCCATAATCGTACATCACACTCACATATTTTTACGCCATTGCTTTCTTAGAACTGGCTTTTATACCCCCATTTTTATCTATCTTTCGCGACACTATAATTCAGGATAACTGCTTTTAAACTTTATTTTAACGGTCAGATTTACCACGTGATATAAAGATGGGCGTCTAGAGAAGCCAGCTAGGAAGAAAACTTTCCAACAGGATATCGACATAGAATTATTCTAATCTACTACAATGTTAGAAAACATAATGTGTAACTTCTAAAACTTATCCAATTGTCTCTATGATTCATTATATTTTTCGCTGAACGCTAATTGAAAGCCTCATGCAAATGAATGTTTACTGACGTTTCGGATGCCTCGACAGCCTTTAACAAAGATAAAATATAAGCAACAATGTACGAAACAAAATAATAAAAATTGAAATAGGATTCATTGATGTGATTGATAGGCACAAACATTTTATCGAGGCCTTCAAGGCGATTTTAGACTATGAAAATTTCACAGTAAAAAAAATTATGTTACTGTGAAAAATTCTTTGCCATACAAAAGTGAACTTGTGCCACAAACTAAATGGCATCAAACAAGTTTTTTTAGTATGCCTAATAATTAATTATCGAGCAATTAACAGACATGAACAGTGGTTTGTTTGTATTATTCCCATATAAATATGAATGCTCCACAGTAAGTGTGCTCGATTTTCACTATTTCTCCGCCTATCTATGGAACAACAGCTCAATAACTTATTAGAACAAAATAAAAACACGCATATGTTGCAATAGGAAATGCACAGTAAAAAAAGTTGAAATATATAGTCATCCGGAATTAAGTGGAAAAAATGAATTCTGTTGTTTGACATTTATATACAAGGTATACGTTTTAGACTTTTATTGTCTATATATTTTTTGAGTGTCGCGACGTTTTGATTGGTTTTGCTACCTGCAATCATCTTCAGGTTGAACTGGCGACAGTGTCTCTTCGATAGCTGTTTGTACTCGTCTAGCGAGCCTGTTTTGTCGCCTCTAGTCCTGATTAGTTCAGATGGCGTTCCAGTTGTATGTGGCGTTGTTTTCTACTGACGTGTGTGTTCAGCGACTCATACATATACATCAGAATAATCGTTGCTGTTAACACGCTTTCATTAGCCCAGCATATATTCTATGATACTCTATCTCAATATCTTAATTTTCTGTCACGTCCATGGTGGAGAGAACGTAAAAACCATCGGACTCCATATTCAGAGTCTTATGCAATATTCAGACCGCTCTGTGAGAGTTCATTAACATAAAACCGAGATTACGACGAAGAAAACCATGGAAAAACTTCGAAACTGCTCCGTCACCTGCGAAGAAGTTGCCTCGTGCAAGATAATCGATTTCTGAAAAATTATACGGATCTTTCCCATTTTATACAGAAGAATCACGGAAACCGGAAAAACTGTGATTTTAATCCACTTTCGGTTTCAAGGGAATTGATAACAGTTCCAATTTTAATTAGGAAATTTTATCATCAGTTTTACTCATCAAGTAGTTTTTGATTGAAACTGATCCTACGATTAGATTTTTTTTTACTGAATAAAAAAGATTATTCTTGATCCATTGTAATTTTTTGAATATTTCTAAGGTATATTTGCTAAGCTAATGATTCTATTTTCCTGTATTTTGTTTTTGAGCGTTGGATAGTTTATCATATATATAAAAGTAAATATTAAACTATTCAAAATAGGAGGTCAGCCTAATATCTTTTACCGAACTTAATTATGGCAAAAGTGAGTAAGTAATTTTAATTTTATTTCACTGGTTTGGTAAAACCTACTGAAGCAATATATTTTTGGAATAAGACTCACTAAGCCTTCCATTGAAACTGTACGTCCATTACCCAAATTCATACCTTTTTTTGTCGCAATATATATCAATTTTTTGATGAGATTTAGTTATGTATTCAGATAAAACCATTTATCTTTCCCATAGATACCAAAATTTTCAAGGTGACTGAGACTGAGAAATATATATATATATATATATATATATATATATATATATATATATATATATATGTATACATATCATTCAGTTATAATATGCTGAATTATTAACCATGTGTGACGCAATAGGTAAAATTTATAACAATTGCATTATTAAAATGCTCAAGTCGTACGAGTCAGAATGTCGTTTATGACCTTATTCGACTATAACTTGGGTTCGTAATTGAAGTAATTAAACTACGAATTTGATTACAACATTAAAGTGTGAAAGTTGTAGTACTTGAAACATTAATTGTACTTTATCAGAACATACATTCACGGACAAATCTATTAGTTAGACATGGAAAATCGTTAGAAATATATTGGATGTAATCATCAGATTGTTTATTCGTACCGTTTGGAAAATATATCCATATAACTCTAGGCTAACTGACGTGAAACATAAAACTTATTCGATAATGAAGCGTACATATTCAATGACGTTTATGCTTTTATTATAATATTGTGTTGTTTGAATTTTCATAATTGGGCTTGTTTATATGCTATTGAAGCTTTTCTGGGAAATAATATGTATTTTTACGTTCTAGAAATTTGAAATTAAAATAATTGATTCGTAAAAAAAATCATGAAATGAATTTCAATTGAATTTACTACACGTACTTGAGTATAAAGCATGTAAGATTGCAAGCGACTTCTAATTATGGCGCTTATATATATACTTACATTACTTTTGTTCTTCTCTGTATTATTGCTCTTAGGAAAAATTGACTAAGCTACACAGAAACATTTTGGCTTCCTTAAGAATATCTTAGCTTGGACTTAAAGATGCACACATAAAAAGAAAACATCAATTCAAGAATTTCGATATTCCTGTAAAGATATACTCACGACAAAAACATATGATCTTACTCTGAGACAATGTACTTGATAAGAGAATGATTATTAATTTGAACCAAGAAAGGAATATTTTTGAATTCAATACTCATTCTTAGTAAATATACTCTAAAGAAGAATATCTATAATTTTCTTCACAACTAATATATCAATGCTTTTCTAACAAGTATTCCATAATTTGTTTGTAATGTTATCATATTTTCCAACGGAACCTCATTTACTTCAATCAAGAATACGAACATCCTACGATTCACTCCAAGTAATTCATTTAGTTAGTTCTCATCGCCAGTTTCGTCGATGGCATCTCAGCGGTACGCGCGTGACTCTTTCTGCGCCCATTATCTTCCACTGGATTTAGTTTTTATCATCCTCCTCTCAAGATAAATGAATGTTAAAAAGTTGAGGTTGTGTCTGTTGTGAGGATCTCGTAGAGGTGTACAGGTGTTGATGCGATATGTGATATGTAAGTTGTGAATAAGCTCTATTAATAATGGTGGACACATATCTTCTGGTTCAAGTACAGGTACATATTTTTTATATTCTGTTTATCTGTACAATACCTTTCGAACCTGAATTAGAAAAAATTCTATATGATATAGATAAAGGTAACAAAGAATCACATCGGTACAGTTTTGACACTTTTCTGGTACTTCTTTTTATTAAGATCAAGGAACCAACAGTAGCTTTGATAACAGCTCACCAAAATTACCCAATGTTTATACTAATAATAAATTATATAATGAAGTTGAATTATTTGTACCAAGATTATGAAATGCTAAAGGTTAGATTTTATCTGTTTTGTGCCAAGATTATGGTATGCTCAATATGAAGTTTTGGTATCCTCACTTCCAACACTTTTTCAGGATTGAATTGAAACTATTCACTTAAATTTGAATTTCATCGAATGACACTCCAACCGTCATATCTGTCTTGTGAGCCGTCATTATTTTTGTGGGTAACGAAAGTTGTCAGATTGTGTTTTGCAACATTGCTTTTTTTCCATTCTGCAATTCTAGTTGCACGCCTATTATATTAGGCCATTGACATCGTGAGAATTGAATGGTCAGCATCTGTGTTGGATAATTTTTTCGATATGAACTAATAAAATAAATGCAATCGGTGTCAGGTGTTGAAAAAAATGAGTACTGTCAATAGACTTTCAATCGGCTTAAGAAAATAAAAATGAAACTAAATTGGATGAGAAAAAAGCAGAGGAAAAAAATAATAAAACACACCTAAGAAAATAATTAAAAATATATTAGACAAAACTTACTTGATAAATAGGCACAAATTGAATTTAAATTGTAAGTAATTGGTCGATTGTCGTAGTGCTCAAGACTCGTGACCAAAGATTACGTAGTGATCATGGATGAGACATGTCAAATCTGTAAAGAAGTAAAAAAAATATCTGACCAACCAATAATTAATTACCGTGTCGAATATAAAGATTGTAGTGTTTATCTTTAACCATCACGACCATAAAATCGAATGAAACAGTGGTATATAATTATCAAAGCCCAAGATTATTAATGTGAAACCCTACTTAAAAACATATTTCATGTCATCGGTTTAACGGTCAACTCGCGAAAACCTCAACGAAATATTATTTCAAGTTAGTATTTTCCCAGGCCTCAAATGTTAGGGGTCAACTCGCAAAACATTCCGCCCTTGGGGATAAAGTTGAACGCGCTATTCCAGATCATTTACGATCGTGAACCAGTGTGTGCACTCACTAAGGTTTTAAGGGTCAACTCGCGAAGTGCTCACTCTTAGAACTAGCTAGATATTAAGGGTCAACTCGCGACATATCATTATTCAACATAAGGCTTCAAAGCTAATTAATGTCTAGACATTTAAGACTTATCGTTCATAAATAAAATAATTCCACAGATAAAATAGATTGCTCGGTGAGATTAACTCACGTTAATATCCCAAAGCACCCGATCACACACAAAAGTTGTTTTTAATAGCATTGTATTCATTCTCACACTGTGACGTCGTCTGAGAGCTGAATTTTCTAAACGCTTTCCACTAAATCGATTTTTGTTTAGAAAATAAAGCACAAGATTCTGAACCATAGCGTCCCATAATTTAAAAAAAAAACTTAATATCGTATTATGCCTGAAGTAGATATCGGCTCGATGAACAGTTTTGAAAATTAATAATGAGGATGGCCCTTGATGTTACGTACCTATTACATGGTATACTCACTTCTTATATCAGTATGGATATCTTGAAAGAGTTATTCTGCAATAATCCCATAGGTTTTCCCCATACCAGAGCCCGTTATATCGACTAGCCGTCTAGCTGAAATTTTTCCGAGTTAGCACTCATCGTTGGCACCCATTATAAATGACTCAATGCTCTCGACCGCCATGCCGGTCAGCATTTGTTTACGTTAAATACTTTGTCAGCGTTTCATAGGATGTGGACGGCGATGAAAAAAGCGCTTACAAAGCATGCTAAATCGTTTTTGCCTTTGTTTGTGGGTATCGCTGTATACGCAGCGTACAGCGTTCAGCCATTGTAGATTTCACTAGAATGGCTGTTGTACTTTTTCCGATAACCTTATAGCGTTTCCACATTATTGTTGTCAACCCCTTACTTTGCAATTGTGATAAATTGTTGCGGTCGTGGAATTTTCCGAACATTAAGTACTATTTCTACTATTGAAGTAGAAGGCCAAGATAAGCGAGTAAAACTATGAAAATATTATTTCAAATCTTTTGCCAACATATCTTCAGAGATCTTTGATACAATTCAGATATAATTTCACTTATCTAATAGGTATGAATGGTACAAATAAAATTAAATGAGTATATATAAACTTTTATCCCTATTTCTACAAGCTCGTCTGTTAAAATTTTCCTACTATACTTCGGGACACAAAAATATATGTTTAATGGTTTGACTGAAGAAATAGTCATGAATCACCAGTGGCGTACTTGGAAAAATTTAAATACTCCATCATAATTTAACTGAGCATGACGTGGAATACAGAATCAAATTTAGTTGACAGAAATCGAGTCTTGCTATTTATAGAGATTCTTCAAAAATGGTCTGGCAATTGAGAAATTTTGAACGTCATTCCCTTACATGAGTACCTTCACACTTTATGGGAAATGATTGAAGAGATATTCTACATTTGAAAGCTCCGATAATATTTAGAGTAGCGATGCGATTTATTTACTGGATATGCTCACCCAATAAGCGTTTGACATAAGTCAAGAGATCATCAGTATTGATCCTCTGATGTTGGAATTTATCTTGTTGGCTATTGCTCAGGCTGATATGCTCAAGACAGACGGTTCAAGAGTATTCTCGTTTAAAGCACTTCTTCATAACTTAGTTAATGACACTTAGCAGTGATACAAATCTGTTTTTGACCCTATAATAACAACTCTATTCATCAAAAATTACTATTATTTATGTAAAATTTTTAATAATAAAAGTGTCGCATAGCCTACCTGCATTTTTTTATCTTTAGTTTAAACGAAATCAAGATATTGTAAATAAATTTCAGGTTATGTATGATATACATCCACGGATTATATTTTACGAATATAAATAGTTTCAGTTGTATATTTCAAAAATCGAGTATTTTAAACTTACTAGAAAAATCTCGTAATATCACTTTCATACTCAAATTGTGGGTGGTTGAGTTCAAGACATCTGACAATTGTTGGCATTTTTTTAAAAGTTTACCGATACTTCCGATATAATCTAACTTTCTTAGTATGTTATGAGGCATGCTCATAATTCAATTTACGCAAAAAATGTCTCATAAATCCCAAAGTAAATGTTAGCAAACGAAAATAAATTCGTAACAACACATTAAGGATATATTTATGATATAAAGATCACAATAGCACGATACGGTAATCATGTCTCGTTCGTGATGAAAACCATTCAGCTCGTCTAGCTGCCACATTACACCATGAAAAATACTCAGAATTGGGAGGTTGTTACCCTTCTCAAACTGTAACTTCAGGCACGAGAAGCGACTTTGTCTCAGATATTTGATTTAATACTCATTCAAAACCTATATAAGACTATTTTTCAAGTATTATTCATACGGGTATCTTCTTTCATTTTCCAATAGCAATTAAAATTGTAATTAACAAACAATACAATAGTAATTACATATTTTTTATGAAAAACATAGACGGGGCAATAATCACATATAGCGGAACAATACTAGATTAAATAACATCATAGTGAGTGGTAAAGACAGTTTTGGAACAATATGAAAGTATGCCTTATTATATATGCCATAAAATAAAAAATGGTCTCGAACCTATAATGACCCAATTAGTAATACTTAACCAAAAATCAAAAACTTGAATCATTATTTAGGCATTGTTACCGTAGTCCTCCAAATGCGTAATTCTCATTTTTGGAAAATGATAAAATTCATCCCAAAATAGTTCATTGATTATGACTTCCTCCAGGTAACAAAAGAACAAACGGTATGTAATGAAAATAAATTATTTCTTTGATTTTAGTATATACATGCACATATTGCTGATTGCCTTTGCTTTCATTATATACTAAACTTACTCTACGTCATAGGCCTTATAATGAATTTAATTTCAATCAGTTTGAGAAAAGTGTCGTCTACTATACTTGAGTAAATGATGTAAAGCACGTACACAGTAATTGAGAGACAATCAGCAATTAGCAGAAGCACTTATTAGATTTGATGCATAAAACGCTACTAGGTTGCCTCACTAGGGTGCTTACACACCATGAACTACATATTGTGCTAGGCTAAAACTGGATGACCAAGATTAAGATTTATCATATGTGCGGAACATCGCAGCAGCGTCTGAAAATATTACAGCGGTGTGTGAACTGCTGGTTCTATCTCATTTGCTGTGATATCAGCCTCATAAAAGATTCATAATACGTCGTTTGCGTTTCCTTTCTTCCCTGAGCTCCTTAAGTAGGTTAAATAGCTAACATGTTATGTGAGGAATTCAGCAGTGAATTGGTTAATCCACACCAATATTTCACCAACCCATTTACTCATAAAATATATTGTACTTCCTCTCGGTTCTTTCTTCTATAGAACGTCATCACTACCGAAATGAAGGAACTATATAGAATGCTAAGCTCAACGCATCGTAGTTCCAATTCTTTAGGTAGTGCCAGTGCCTATTATCAGTTTTTCCGTACGCCAATGGTCGTAGAAGCTGTCTGTTTAAATATAAACTGAGTATTAAGTTAGACCACCCTTTCACGGAACTTCATAACTTTTTTGAGCAGTTTAAAGTTTTCAAACGTTCTGTATAAATAGGTCACCGTACTAAAACGCAAGCGGTTAAAACTTAGTCGGAAATATTAATTTCTTTTTAAAATATATCCGAAGTTGGTTAATACCGCGACAAGGAAAGCGGTCATTATTAAATACAAAGAACACGAGATTCCATTTGGAAGTTTCTTTGAAACTTCTTGTGCAAACTGGGATTCCGGAAATTCTACAGCTTCGGATTTAACTACTCCCGACCATTATCATTCCTGCCGCGTTAAATTTAAAATGTTTTTGGTTTTAGACGAATATCGCTGCCTCGATGCCCTAGTTAGTGTTAGTCCTTCTTCGTTCTTCTGTTTGATTATTACACACCGCATAGAAGAAAGGATAATGAAAGTAATGACTACTGAAATCTTAAAATCTTAGAAGTATATTGTATGTAGATCTTCGCATAGACTTTGAGTGAATTCTAGCGTCCACACCTACTGAAAATAAATCTTATCATTTCTATATTTGAGAGCCACATATATGTAGTTTATGAAATAAATTCTGACCTTGGTGATGATATCAGGAACTCGGGCGCTCTGAATGGAGATCTGGAGGAAAAACGAAAATGCAAAGCCCACTGAAGACCTGAAGAACAGAGAAGAAGGAATAGCACCTAACATTGTGAAACGTTGAAATATTTGATAAATGCTTCCGTTTCTGCCCCCTCTCCTCGTTTTCTAGAGCTCGTCCTGGAAGGGTTTCTCTGACGTCGGAACTATTTCTACCAATAACGAAGGACAACCGGGTCAAAAGAATATTGGTGGCCAAATGTATTTCATGTACGCCAAAAAAAAAAGGTTAATTCGTCTATCGAGTTGGCGTTTGAACTAATGATGATTAATTGTATATAGAGAATAGTGGCAGACGATAGAGACTCAAAAAATCGTAGCTGGCAACGGCAGCCCTTGTCGTCATTATTAAATTTGACCTTGAAACATGTACCTTAGCTACATTTGCCTTCATTTGGTGACAACTACAAAAAAATTAAAAAATATCAATCATGTGTATCGTGATACGTTTTGTACCATACGTTCTCAGCTATATTGTCACCTTTTGGTTCTTATTTAAATTTATTCTTGCATATGGTATGGAGCTCAAAACATTTCAAGGTAAGCAACATTATGAGAAATTCAGCTGTCAAGTTGGTGTGCATAAATATGAGGGTATAATTTGAATATAGAATAATCACATCAATAGAATAGAAGAGCCTAATAAAAGAAGGGAATGTAAATAGCCTGAATAGTATCTCTTTATTCGAGCGCCAGTTTGGTGCTTTGAAAGTGAGCAGCCTCCAACGAAAATTCGTCGTTCCAAGAGTGTTGGAAAGAAAATGGTCGGGTCGTTTTTTTCTAAAAGTCGATAAATCACAACGGTAGCCTTGGAAAATCAAAGGACAGCTACTTAGGAATGGTATATAACCGAATGTTGCCTGCCTGTAGTCTTCCAAGAACTGTGCAAGAGCCGTCCAAAGACTGGTCTGCGGGGTATTCAATGGCACCATGACGACGCACACGCCCACAGCGCCGCTAGAACACTCGATTTTTTTGCTGAAACTGTTGCCTCACCCACCTTATTCTCCGGACCTAGCTCCGTGCGACTTCTTCTCATTCCCTGAGATCAGAGAAAAATTACAAGGTCGCCATTTTTTCACCGATGAAGAGGCAATCGCTGCATTTGACGAGGAAACTAGCAACCTTTCAAAAGAACGTTGGTCACAAGAATTTGACAAGTGGTATTACCGAATGCGAAAATGTATTGAGGTAGGGGGAGAATATGTTGAAAAAACAGTTTAAAGTCTTTTTTTAAAAACCTCGTAGTTTTTCTGTATCTATAAACTTTCAGCGTGACCCTCGTATATGGTGTATCATGCGGAAAGTTCTCTTTTCGTGGCATTGCCTCTGTAAATAGCCCCACGAAACTTGTTTACAAATCACTTTTTCCAAATGCAGGCGTGAAAGGTATCCATTTTTTGGGCGGAAATGAATTCCACCCTGCCGAAGGAAAAGCCTTTATAGAAAAGATGGCTAAAAGCTTTCCGAGTTTGATAGCATACTGTGGTAGTAAACAAAAGCGTCCGTTTTCGATTTGAAGGAGGCGCATACCAAGCAACTTCGTCTTTCGTATTCTATGCTCCCCCAGCGCTTGCTGTAAAAAATAACAGCAGGCAATTTTTTCTGTTAGAGCGGAAGTGCACTCAGAAGTGCCGTACCCGCCTAACGGCAATCTGCTTAACTCGTCCCGTAGGACTCCTCAACAGCAGGATGGGAAGAATTGGGAATAGGGCGCCATCTAGCGTTACAACGGTTGGGAGCTCTTGAACGTTGATTTATTATGTATTTGGTGAGATTATTTTCTTTGGTTTACTTCTGTGAATGAGACAGTGTAATCATAGGCATCCAATGTAATTTTACCGCACACAGCCCCATTCTACCCCGCATTTTCGTCGTCGCATTCACCTCCTCTTTTTTCCAAGTTTGAAGTTCCCAGGACCATTTGCACCATTACGCTTGAGACTGCAGCTTACCTAATCCACGTTTAACTTCAAGATGATGCTTGAATTTATTTAAAACATCGTTTCTTTTTATAAGTTTAGCTATAAGATGAGCTGCAGTCAGACATGCAAAAACTATTTCAAAGACCACGACTCACAAGATACTGAAGGAAACTGCTACCTAACATTTGGTATATATGCGATCTCTTCAAAGACACCGTTTCCAAAAATATCGTAGTAAATCCAATTCTAGGGTTATAACGTTACAAAGCAAATCCCTTAATAAACCCAGCGGAGCTTGATTCCTTGGGAGCGACCGTGAGTTGTCTCCGGAAAGGGATTTAAAACTATCACAGCGTAAAAATTACATTCACCGTCCTGAAATTAATCGCGCACTCGGGCTTAACACCGCCATACACCGAATGCACTCGCTAAATCGGAAGCTTAGCACGACCAAGGATTGTCTGCTATAGTTTTTTCAGGGATAGCCCAGTCGACAAGTTTCACAAATTTATTAAGGTAGATGTAGTACAATTTGATCAATATTTACCATTTCGCATAATTTATTCATGTAATCAAAAATTATTCTGATTATCAACAGTCATCTCCAAACATGACGCCCATAGGCATCTTATGACATTTGCTTATTACATAGGTCTTTTGTAACTATTATTTTTTGGCTTGATACACCAAAAGTCAGCAGTTGTTTTGCTGTTTGAGATAGCGTTACTCCAATTTTCATACTTTTCTTAGTCTTTGCAGTGTTGAATAATACAGTGTATTGCTGCCTTTGAGTTTTGCTGGTAATGATACCATTATAAATGGTTAGTTGTAGGTAACAGAAGTTTCATCCTAGTAAGCAAATCGATTATTCAGATTGCTGTTTTCATAAAGCTATAAAAATATGTATGTCCTCAAAATATGACCTTATATGTGATCTTTCATTTCAGCCTTTAGTATGACTTCAAACTAGGCGACCTAAATTACGCTTTTTAAGACAATGGATTAGGCCTTATCAAAGCACTGTGATCTTGATAGAGTCACTCTTCCACCAGAAGTTAACAAGTTAACAACCTAATGGATGAAGATGATGTGGATAAAAATTCCCTAAATTTACCTTTAGTAAATTATGTAATATATTTTTGTGTCAAAAGTTTGATTTCGGACTTCCATTGTCTATAAAATTTTGAGTATCACGACGTTACGATTGATGTGCTATCTTCAATCGTCTTCAGGTGAACTGGCGAACACGTTCCTTTCATGCCTATTTATACCCCGTCCGGTGACGTGTCGTTGTGCGCGGTCTGTTCTGATTGGTTCCCGATGCGCGGTATTCCGGTCTGCTGACGTGGCTGTTTGTCGGTCATTGTTTGTTGTCTGGTGCAGTCGTAGTCTATTAATCTTCTTTATGAGTGGCTGCCAGATTGGTTTAATGTCTACGCTGGGTTTGCTGTACACTTTGCTGTTGTTGGTGATGAATGCCGCCTCCTTGAATTCCCTTCGATACCAATGCGGTTCCTTGGCAATAACCTGAGCGTCGTCCCAAGCTATTTTATGGTGCTCCATCCATGCGTGGTCAGCTATTACAGATTTTCCTGTCTCTGCTCGCTGGGTGTTGAGACGATGTTCTTTGATTCTTACTTCCAGTGGCCTTTTTGTTTCTCCAACATAGATTTTACCACATTGACATGGTATCTGGTAGATGCAGTCCTTTGTCTCTTGAGATTTATTCCTCAAAATTTTATAGACAATGGAAGTCCGAAATCAAACTTTTGATAAATCCACCTTGTCTACAAGTTTCAAACAACATATTTTTGTGTAATAAACGAGAATAAATTTTACATCTTTCATTACTCATTAGTGTTATGTTGAGTAGATGTTTGGGGCGAGATTGTATTCCCTAGTCGTCAAACATCGCCATCGTCTCCACATTCTAGTGTTTTGCCATGGTCATGTAGGTATAAAACAGCTTGCACTGAATAATGATGCTAGAAGAATGATGTTTGATCCCCCTGTTGGCCAGCCGAATTGTCCTCGCCTCTAATAAAGATGATATGAGTGGTTGCAGTTTTGTCGACCAGACCACATTCGTCTACGGAGGTTTTTTACGCGACAGCGGAGTTGAACGGAGTTTGGCGCGTTAGCGGAGTTGGTTGTCGCCGCGGATGATTTATCCGGTCGGTTTTTCCGATTCTCTTTCCGGGCGATTATGCAAAATTCTGAAAAGCACAGATGTACAACGGTTGCCTCGTGTAAAAATTGATTCTCAAGTGCCAAATATCAGTAAACGGGTATATTCGTCTTTGAATTCACTGTAGTATATTAGTTGAATTAATGAATGGAGAGAGAGAGGCAATCCGATGTGGACCATCGGTGCATAAGCCACCGTTGGGCCCTTTTGCGCCTCTATCAGCTCTAGTTCCCAAGGCCAGCTCTTTTCGCAAAGTTAAGTATGGGCTTGGGTCCTGCCCATATTATATCCCCTGGTTCCAGGATCATGGATCCTAGTATGGCCTGCCTGTGGTGCCCGAGGGCTTCACAGCGGCATAGTATATGTGCTGAGGACTCCTCATCGCCACAGCGTGCACACGTTGGGTCACTAACTATCCCCATTAGATGCAGGTGCCGCCTAGAGGTATTATGACCAGAGAGCAGTTCCACCAGCAACCTAAGATGACTCCTATCAAGAGAGAGGCAAAATCGCCCCTCTTTGGCTACAGGCCCGGTAATGAATTCCCGTGCCTGACGGAGATGTCCTGAGATGCTGTTCCACCTCAAAGATTGTTGAATTTGAATCCACTCGTCCGTAGCTTTTCTAATTCTACCTGCGGCTAACCCTACAGCCGGTTCCGGACCCAAAAGATTTCCTTTTGATCCTGCCTTAGCCAAAGCGTCCGCCATAATGTTGCCTCGAACCTCATAATATCCAGGGACCCACATTAGTGAGACCCTGTGTCTCTCTGCGATCTCGTCATTCATTCATTCAGTATATTAGTTACCTTGATAATTCCTTGAATAGGTGCATTTTATTTTATCAGCTCAACTCAACCTAGAAATATTGATGGATATCAATAACCAGTACAACGTGAAAATACCTATATTGCATTTCGAATGCAATAAGTCTAGCCTCGATATGTCTATTATTGCTTCTGTAATAAAATATTTAATCAATAAAATAATAATTATCGCATCGAAATCAATTAAACATTGAGCACATACATACAAAATTCCAAACTTATGTGACGGATTGAATACTTGTCCCTTCTTATCCAAAGTGTCCGAGATGAACTGCTTAATTATCGATAAGTTAGTAAGCGTGGATCTTTTGCTAAGGAAACAATGTTGAGATTCTGCAATGAAAGGTCTAACTTTGAGGTACAAGTTGGTTATACACAAACATTTCAAAGCCCTTCGAAAAATTACAAAGGATGAAAATCGTTCTATAATTATCTATCTTGGGAATATCCCATCCCTTATAATGATATTGTAAATCAAAGCAAGAGGTCCTGCAAACATTCTAGCACCGTCCCTTATTAAAAAGCTAGAAATTAAATCATGACCAGCTCTTTTCTTATTCGGCAACTTGTTTAAGGGTATGATAACTTGGTATTCAGACACATTCCCTATATTAATGCAGTGCTTGTCACCACCTCTTTGTGAGGAGTATGTGGGGTGCCTATATTGTATGAGGAAGCAAATAACCCTGCAAAGGCGTCAACTATTTCCTAGCCCCTATTTACGGCCCTAGTGTCATATAGCATATTATTTGGAATGTGTGAACACACTTTGTTCGTCTTTACAAATACCATTGTATGCTGTAGCCATTTTGCTGCTCAGCGATAACAAATCATGCCATATATGTTTATCTACATGCGATTAAAAAAATACCTCACTTTTACATCAAATATGACTAAATGAAATGGCAACTGGTACTCGCAGAAACGTAACCTGATGCTGCCTGACTAGACGAGCCGTCCATGCTTTCTGTGTGACCAATCTACTAGAGTTAAGAACTCAGGACCGAATGCTTAAATTTAAACGTTTGAAGTGTCAAAAGAAGCCTTATTGCAAGCTCTTATGTATACAGAATACGTGGAAAAAATTTCATGAAAGTTGTTTGGAAAATGAGCTCGCTATTCAAAAAATAGTAAGGGCTACTCTTCCCCAGTCGACTCAGTTATTTTGCCTACTACTGTACATCCTCATACCGTTTGCAAACTCCAAAGTGCAAGAAATTACGGTGTTGTTTTTGTCGTTAAAATGTCTGCAGAAATAGTCTTTCGGTAGACTTTATTTCAGCGGTACCTGTTTTCTATTGTGAGTAAAACTTCTGAAGCTTTTCTCCATTGCTCAAAGAGTTTTCAGCTCTTTTTTTTCATAGAAAATACTACTCTACTAAATGCTACTGAGTTTTCATCGTATGCATTTGACGCAGATATGGAAAAGTGAATTTAGGAACGTTGTTTAGGATTATACACTCGAGATGACATTTAGAAAGTTATATCATTTGCTTGTTGAAATAACTTCTCAAACACAGGCAGACATTCTCAATAGTAAAATGTTTGTAGAGTTTCTAGGAAATTTTTGATCTAGAATATTCAAGTCAATATTCACCAAAGCTACAGATGCAGCATGAGTTTCTCTCCTTATTTTTTTTTTGTTTGCTGTTGAATTTCAAGTGATTTATTTCTTATATCGTCGCCATGGTTTTGAAAAGGTGTATATAAAATTATACCGCTATACTGACGAAGTTACGCAAAAAACAAAACGTGTGTATTTATAGCAGGTCATAGTTATAGTGGAAAGCATACACTTAGTATCAGTCGTCAGCTTTTGATGTCTACATAACGATACATCGTGAAAAGTGTTTACGAAGATGTCGCTATAAATTTGTCTGCCGTTGTTGACCGATGTCGTGTGGGGCATTTGTCACTGTTATTGGTGGAAGTCTGAGCTGTTAGTCCCTTGACTTCGTAAGATACCAATGACCAGTGGTACTTCACGCGACACTTGATAACAGCGGGGTTATTAATTATTTATATTTCGGCTAATTAAAATCATTCTAATATTTTTCCGTTTATGATGAGTTTTTGTATGTCTTACACTTTGATATATTATACTGCAGGAACGTAAGGAAATTTGTCGAATATGTAGCATTGCCTATTTATGAATTGCTTTTTCTATGGCTTAAACATCTTATTTAGAATGTTCAGCTCATCTTTGGAAAATCAATGCGAGGATTTGTCAGAGCTCTTTCGGCACAAGTATTCGTATATGAAATGCTGACTTATTTTATATTACATATAGGAGGCTATTTTTAATCCAACCACTTCAGTTTCTTTAGTAGAAATGGTATCTAGTATCCTGCTGATAAATCAAAATGGAAATGAAGCAAAAACAATTGCAATTAATCATGAGCGAATCATTATAAACGCTAACAATGGCAGACATGAAATAGCATATGTATAAATGTTTCTAGATTTAACTCATGGGATAACAAATGATACGTTATTAAAATCAAATTTACGCGGTGATAAAATATACTTTATGGGTGTATCTGACACATAGTATCGGATCTATACTTATAAATATGTACATACAAACTTTAGTATGGGCGTGAATTTATCTTGCGAGATGACATGAATACATTCAAAGCAAGATTGTAAGTAGTTCTAGTAACATGAATGAATTTAGTTAAATATTTTTTGCTGGTATCTTGAAAGGTGTAATTTTTGTAATTCTATGAAGCAATGAAATTAATCATTTGTGTCAAGATACCAAAATACCAATATTATCTTCACGCTATCGATCAACAAATGCAATACTGATTCCTATAAAATTCTCTTATAACAAATACAATTAGCATGATAAAAGTGTAATGAAAAAAAAGAGGCATAGGTACTCTATAGTGTGTATTGAAGTAATGTATTTAATTGAAATTGAAATGGAATAAAGACAAATATCAGGTTTAATACCTACTAATATGATTACTGTACCGACAATTGAGTGAGAATACTTGCTGTAGAATCTAGTAGTTCCGACCAAGGAACTTCAGGTTACAGTTGATCAGGTTACAGTTGATACTATAAAATAAATAAGCACTGGTAAGCAAAATAACCTTTAAACGTTCTTTAACTATATGAATCATAGTGTCTGAAGTCCATACAGGTACGATGGTTTCTCACAGCAAACCTGAACGTGTTCGTGTTCTGTTGCAGATTTCCTCAATGGTAGCAGCCACCTCGATGTACCCGTTGTTCCTACTGGTCCTGCTGATTCCATCGGCCTGCGGTATCGGCTGCCCTCCCGGCTGCGAGTGCAACGACGATACCTTCGTGGTACAGTGCGTTCATGGCCGGCTTGACGTCATCCCCATCACGCTCAACCCTGCCATACAGCGATTAGTCTTAAAGAGCAACAGGATTAGGTACGTGCTTTTCACATAGGTATATGTATAAAGGTGGTGTGTCATCCCTAAAATCACACCTGTTCACAGTTTTCCGAGGACTTCCACGTCTCTAAAGAGGTCGATGAGTTCGTTAGAATAGGAGCTATACTTTCGCGGAGCATTTTTGTATGTGTTTCGTCTTCCACCATGCATAGTTTGCATATTAAGTTTTGTATCATCTCCAACATCTCCATTCCTGAAACAGGGTAATTAAAGATGCTCGGAAAATCGTGGAGAAATTGAAAAATCGGGATATTTTGCTTTCTTTATTTTAGTTCTTTTATCTACCTCCAACGTCAACAACAATTTTGTTTTTAACAGGTCTGTAGATTCAGCCCTGCAGTTTTACAGGGACTTGAGGTACATAGACTTGTCGAGTAACCATTTGGTGTCGATACCATCTGGAAATTTCCTATACCAAGAGAAGTTACAGGAGCTCCATCTCTACAATAACTCCTTGTCGTCGATTAACACTACTACATTTCAAGGTAAATGTCTATGATTCTTATGACTTAATATTCTCTATGAATCCTATGAAAACCAACAATGAACTAGCTAATATATATCAACATACAAATGCTTCATTACTTGTCAGTATTCAATATTATTATTAAAACAATTTGATGACAGTAAATTAATAGTAATCTTTGAAATTGAATATAAATGGTGTCATTCAGACAGAAAAAACAATAATACCTCTTGAATAACATCTAAAGTTCATACTCCTACTTTTCCCACTACAGGTTTGAAATCCCTCACCGTCTTAAATCTCCGTAAGAACTACTTAGATGAACTCCCTAAGCGGCTTTTCTCCACGCTGACCAAGATAGAAGAGTTGGACTTGGGTGAGAATTCGATCTCCAGGATCGACCCACTCGCATTTGACGGCCTTAACAACCTCAGGGTACTCTATTTGGACGATAACAACCTCAGCATGGTTCCCACGCCGGCTTTTTCTGTAATCGGTAGCCTAGCAGAGCTTCACGTGGGTCACAATGGTTTCACGATACTTCCCGACGACTCCTTCAAGGTAAACGATAAGCACTCTTATATGAGTAGTCATTTTTATACGCCTATGGAACTACCAAGGAAAGTTATGTACAATTTAGTAAGTGTTGAATCAGCGTCATTAAATTAAAGAAGTGAATTGAATAAACCAAGAGTACCACTACCATATTTTTAGGCAGAATAATGGAGTAACCCTACTACGGCAGAACACTCTTTTTTCATACCTGAATATTTCCCTTTGAGTTTGGCGTTTCTATCTCGGTTGTATACACCTCAGATTTTATTATTTCTCCGAAACGGTAGTGAAACAAATATATTCTAACAAATTCGATTTTTTAAGGGCTTGAGCAAATTGACAGTGCTGGATATCAGGAGTGCAGGACTCTCCAACATCAGCATTAATGCCTTCAGGGGGCTGACTATGTTAAGGAGCCTCAACTTGGCTGACAACAGATTGCAACAAATACCGACAGCACAACTGCAGCATTTGGTGCGACTAGAGGAATTAACCATTGGTCAAAATGAGTTCACTGTTTTGGAAAAAGGCGCATTCAAGGGACTCTCCAATTTGGTGAAAATTGATATTACAAGTAAGTATTTCTGAGGAGCACATACCAGTGATCACAAGTATTACGACTGGCGGACTACATTAGAAATGGCTACGCTGTCCATTCTTTCTACGTGAGTCTAATAACCACAGATTATAAAATAAATATATATTCGGTGGTGATAACTGTAGGTACCTTTTCCCACAGGAATAAGCATTTTAGCAATGTTGCCATCCTTTTCTTCGTTGCGTAATAATACCTTTGCACAAATTGAGCGATTTTAATTTGATGCAAATACTAGGATAGTAGTTCAAATTATTATTACTGTTGTTGTTCCCGGCATAGCAAACGTATTTGCTAGATTTTCTTCATTGTAATATGTATTCCTATAATGTAGATTTAATTCAACATTGAATCAATAGGTGTAGAAGTTTGTAATGAATTCAGCTTTTAGATAGGACTTAATCGTGCACCAATGAACTTACATCATAAAAGTTTGGCTTCTCTTGAAGTTCGAAAGATCTATTGCTAGACTGCATAAAATAATTAACGTCGTATATCAATCATTTGTGGATCATTTAACACATGGAGCATATCCAAAATGATGAATTCAGTCTTTTGGAAACATCAAGTCAATAGTTAGGTTTAGTAGTTGCTAAAAATTCTCCAAATCATTATTAATTCTTCTCGATGCACTTGGTACTCGCTTTCTCTTGAACAATAATAGATGTCATCTGATAAAAATTATAAGATAGACAAAATTCATTTTTTTTAACGATCTAGCATATTTCTTCCCAACGTGGTTCCTCAGAATGTCACACGGATGAAAATCTGAGCCTGTTCGATAAACAAATGAATTCGACGCCTTGAGCATAGAAATACTAACTTTTCTTACTAATTTCAGGTGCCATAAATCTGGAACGTATCGAAAAAGGTGCTTTTAACGACAACTTAAACTTAGAGACGATCATCCTAGTGAGCAACAAACGCCTAGAAAGTTTGGAAGACGGCGTACTTGTAGGGCTTCCGAACCTCCGACGCCTGGTACTGCGCGAGAACTCTTTCAAAACGCTATCCGAATCAGTGACCAGTTGGAACGAGCTGAAAGCTCTCGAACTCACCGACAACCCCATCAATTGCGACTGTCAACTGTTGTGGCTGTTGAAGTCGATCAGCTCGCGGAATCTGACAAACGTGCAGTGCTCTACGCCGCTGCAACTGCGTGACAGATCATTAAGGACTCTGACCGCAGATGATCTGGGCTGCTCGTTTAGGGACCCAAGACAGCAAGCTATTCTCATTACGTTCTGTGTGAGTGCCACCATTCTCCTGGGACTGCTGTGTTTGTTCCTGTTTAGGTATAGGCTGAAGGTACGCGAAGCACTGAAAGACTACAAGTGGAACAAGAGGGCGATCAGCCGGAAGGAACACGAGTACCAAAAGACTTTTTCAGATGAAGACTACATCACCCGTACTGGACAGCACTACGTCAAACCAATACCGGTAACGGAATTGTAGCTAGAACTGCGCACGCCACCCTCTGGGGTAAGTTCATTTACTTAAATTTGTGAACGCTGGTTCTTTGGGCCTCTTACCCTAATGATTTTCTTGTGACGGTTATATTATCCATGCTTGGTAAATTACTTTATTATTACTTCGGCTGCCTTCATCAAGCACAAAGTACAAAAAAAAAATATACTGTGATGAGATAGCCGAAACGTTAGTAAAGTTATTTATTTAATCACATGTGGTTCAATTAGCAGCCAACCACATTTTTGTGTTTACTGTAAGCGGCAGTTTTATTGTAAGGCACTATAATGCAGGAACTCGTCTTACAATATACAGCTCTTGAAGAGTGAATAACCAGCTCTAGGTTTAGCTTCATTCATAATTAGAAAAACAATAACGGAGCATATTCAGAAACTACAATCTCCGATGCTGAAAACTGCATCTACATGAAGCGCGGGAACCTCATCATGAGATCATATGTTCAACTTGACAGAAATCACCAAAAAATCTAGTAGAATTAATTTCTGGTAACAACACTTTAAAATGTCACCTATATTAGATAGGGATGGTGTGTGAAGCCATAGGAAACCACATTCAGACTATACTAGGGTTCAGAAGTAATGGGTAAAGCCCGGGGCCACTCACCTTTTCTAGAAAGTAACGTGGATACAGTCACAGAAAGGCTACGCCTATTTCTCTGCCAATCATTCATTCATCTTAGCTAATACTGATAAAAATTATTTGTGTTTACAGGTGTTCTGTCTAGACGGAGAAGGGCGGCGTGCGGCGGCGGCGTACACAAGTACGCGGTGCGGGGGCCCTAGAGGCACCCTGCCTGCGACCGGCTTTACTTACATCGAGCCTTGCGGTACCACCAGGTCGCTGCGCTCGATGGACCATCACTACCATAATGGCGGTACTGTCAACTGCCACGTCGACTTATACCAGCACTAGTCACGCGAAACCCAACGACTGTTGTAGTACACTTCCGATCTGACAGATGGCATCCGGTAGTTGGACGCCCGTCTAACTCCGCTTACTGAACGGGCTAGATAAAAGGGAAGGTGCACTTTCCAGCATGCTATAAGACATGGAGAAACAGCCTTGGCCTCTGAGCCGACAATGTGTAACCATTTTTGATGTCCTTCTATAGTGCCCTAAAAATTAGCAACCAACAGGTGGCGTTTTGACACAAAAAGTGAATTAATGTAAATCTAGGCTCGGGCGCGCAAAGTATGCTATTATTATACTCATCGATCTATAGGTATGTTTTAATTTTCAGGCTTGTCTGTATCGCAAACACCTCATGAGGGACATTTTATAATTATTTGTATATTTTATGCAACCACTATCTACACCGTACGCGCCACTTGCCCAGTATTATTAATAGTACATTAAGAAACATAATTATTGTAGTTTGTAGATTATAGATGCTTTTACTTACTGAAGCTCTTACATCATTCTGATAAAAAATTGTGTGTAAGAACACAAAGTTTCACAAATAAAATGCTTCCAATGACGCGTTTCGATTCACATTTGAATCACTGGAAGACGATTTAAATATAAATCGAAATGCGTCACAAGCAAAAAGTTTTATTTGTAAAACCTTGCGTTCTAATGCACAATATAAAATAATTATAATAATATTCAACATTTGCAATATACGATTCAATGAAGGCGATGCTATTTGTAGGAAAATTTTGTAGAGCAGTCATTCGAAAAACATCGTATGATATACAACAACAAAGTCCCTAAAATTTAGCTAAGTTGCATTCACATGATGAAAGGAATATTGAACAACATAAAATGCGTCTTATTGCATATGAACAATTCGTTCGGCAAGTACGGTTCCGATAGGTAAAACGTCACATATTTTCATGACCATATTGAATTTGATTAAAATTAATTCATTTGCGTTTGCCAGAATTTCACTTGAGGTTCAACCAATATTGTGTACGTTTCCTGACGAATACGAGTAGGTTTGTCCAGTATCACATTAATGTATCTGGAGCATATGTATTCCTATGCGTGACGTGCTAAACTTACACAAAATGAATACTATACTTCAACTAATGGCTGAAAATATTGTGAAACGCAGAGCAAAAATGAGTGCATAAAACCTGATTTTAAACATACGCCGCTGCAATACCACTATGCGCTGGCCTAAATATTAAACATTAATTCGCTTTCTGCTTCGCTCAACATTCTACTATGTTTAAACCAAAATATCTCATCATTCTCAAACATTCAAATTTATAATGGAAGGTCAAATTATATGTCGCATTCCAAAATCACTTGGTGTTAATATGTTCAATTTTATAATAATGAACGATCCCATAGTTTGAAATACTAACATAGCTGAAATATTGAAACATCTCAAAGTATGAGTGACAGTATTATTATCAGAAGGATGAATTCAGAGATTATTTAATATATCTGATTGAATCTGTCAAATGAAGGTGACTATAACAATCGACAACGTGATTGTTGTAGGTGTAAAAATGAACCAGATAATGTATAGTGGGTTGCATGAACATTTGAAATCAAACAGAGTAACATGTTGTGAGACTTTATATAGAATTTTCCAGTGTCACTGCAAAGATTTTGTAAAGCACCCATTATCCGTACTCTTAAAATATAAGCACCACACAAATTGCTCTCTTGGTTTCGCTGAATCATGCAATTTGATACTATCAAGCAATAATACTTGAATCCATTCCAGTGTGTGATTTTTATTAAATATATGCAGAGACTGTAAGTTTTAAGTATATGTTCGTGAGCAATCACTATTTTGTTCCGTAAGTAATCTGTGATGGTCAGTCAGCCAAAACTAATAATGAAACAATAAAAATACTTTTTTTGCACATATACAAACATGCATTCAAATGCACCATTACTCTACTTAAAATAATATGCGCATACGTTGAATGTTTAACTATTTTGATTGACTGTTCTCAAATTCCTTTCGGAGCAAAATAGAAGAACAAAGCTAAGTGAGAATTGTTCTTTTAGAAAGCCTAATTTTTGTAAATATGTTATTTTTTATATTACCATGCTGCGCACTAAAAAAAAATCTACTACTAATAGACATTTCTTCAAATATGTTAGCCAGGTTCACATTTTCAATGGTTTGTGAACTTACACCTTTTATTCCAATGACATGCAAGAATCGTAATTTGGTAATATGTATTTTCAATGAGAAGTACTATATTTTTGGGACTCATATATTGTCTATTGACAGACTTCAGCTTTAGCACTATATTCTGGATAAATAGCAAGTTTTTTCAATCAACTATTTTCGCTGATAATGCTACCAAATTCCTGCAATATATAATATAATAACTACGAATATATTCTTAGTTGCATTAATTGGTCAGTCACCAGTACCACTGATTTGAAAAGAATATCAGGATTGAATTTATAGAGTTTTGAATTAGGTATTTAAAATTGAATGTCTGTCAAAAAATAATATTTATATTATGGTAACATGGTCATAGCAATGATATGTACATAATTGTCGAACAAATTATTTGCTGTGACTGATATTTGCAAAACTGCTGTAATGCAAAATGCTTAATCTCATAAAGCTCCACATAATGGATGTGCAGATTTGCAAATATTCTAGTATGAATTTGTGATATTTTTATAAAACGTCATAATTTATCAGGTATGTGTATAGCACTTTATTCAAAGTATAAATTATAAGTAAGTTAAGAGGTGGTGAACACTGTTCTAATTTGTCTAAAATATAGAATATGTGATTCACACAAACCGATGTATACAAAAATTATTGTAAATACAAATAATTAATTCCTATGAAAATATTATTTCCTTGCGTATATGTTTACCTGGATTTTGTATTTTCAAGTTACCTTTGAAAATATTTAAATCTAAAGACGTGTAAAATGTTTATACATATACGCAAAACATGTAACTTGTATATATTTCAAATTTTACGAAATCTGTAACAAATTTTAATTTTTGTAAACAAAAGTTAATTTGATGGGAGTTTAAAGCCAGCAACGTAATTCCAATTTTTTTGGCAGTATGCAGCTTTGATCACAAGTGCATTTTTTCGAGGACAAAATCATAATTTTTTTATGACACCAAAAAAAACATTTTTCCTGGAAATTGTCTATTGGAAGAGCAAATTCAGTTAAGATTATTATATCCTGACTCCTCAGACGAACTTACTATACTTATTTGCTTTTACAGAATCAGTTTTGATATGTACTGTACATTTTCTGTTAATCCATAATTATTTCCATTTTTTCCTTAAGTCCATATTTAGAAAAGTGTTAGTAACAAACTGGATTGAATAAAACGTTGCCGTTGCAGCTACATCGCAATATTTTATGTCCAGCTAATTTTTCCGTAGGCAGGTCAGTTACGTTCAATTGAATCGTGCCTGTACATAATTGTTTGGGATAATATTTATTTTGCTATTTATTTTTTGAATTAATAAAATCTATATGAACTAGTCATGAACATAAATTATTAACTTGTACTGTATGATGCACACGTAAATAAACATTTTTTTTTTGTTTTGTGAGTGAGAATATGTACGTTACGTGCATTTTATTATATTGTACATAAATATTTAGTGTTCTGTACATATTACCTTTATCCAATAATTATTTACAATAAATGAAATTTCAGAGGAAGCTGTAAATTATTTGACACCGTAACCTAGTTCAGCTGTTATTCATTTACCAATTAAAGTATGCCACAACCTGTGGTACTACTATTTTTCGGGAGCTTGATCATTTTACTTCTCACGCATTAGAGAATAAAGTACGAGTTTCTGCAACAAATTTGAATTCCGAATGATACGTGTGTTTGGGAATTTTGCTGTACATTTATAAAATTAATCAATAAGTGCGTTGCTAAGCAAAAAAATGCCCGAGTTACGATCGTGAGAATGTTAAAATTTGAATTTTTGCTCATATATCATCAAGATCAACAGATGTTTGTATTAATATGAAATCTATAAAAACATGTTTTGTTAGGGTGATTGTTTTACAGATTATGATGAAAGCGAACGTCTCTTTTATTGGTTCATACCTACTAAGAAATGCAATTCTGCAGCTGGTGGAAAAATAAAAGAAAAATTAAAACGAAACAACACAAAAGAGTTTTATTTGCGATTGTGGTCAAATTGTATGTGTTTATCTTGATTATGGAGGAGTTCCCCCAAGTAAGATCGTCTACAATCTTCATGCGAAAAGTCTAGTTGATGAAAAGTTGTAGATATGATATTACTACTAAAATAAATGTATTAGTTAGATTTAGTACTGAATGTTATATCTACCGTAATTTTATTGATTAGGAGCTAGTGAAACATTTTCCTTGAATCCTTCAAGGCTACAACACAAAGTTCGATTTTAGATATTGTCCCAGATGCTGAACAACACAAGTATGTAGTTATCGCAAAGTTTAAAAAAAAGTGTGTCGTTTGCTATATCGCATACTTATAAGCACAGAACCACTCAAGTTTTATCTGCACATCTCTATACCCACAGTAATGAATTGTGGGTTTTAAGAATAAAAAATATTTTATACGTTGTTATACACTAGCTTTTGCGTCCTCCCGATACACCTTCTAATAAGGCGTGTTGTCTATAGGCTACTGGGTCTACTCCAATGGTTGGATAATTTGTCCTCATTGGTGGTGAAAGGTATACACTTCCAATATATTCACCATTAACGTCTCCAGTGATATATCCTTTCTACAACGCTCTTCTTGCACGTAATCCAATCTCCAGCTGCACAGGTAACAGCGCCCTTATTTCCTGCATGGAACGTGTCAAACCACTACCATCACACCATACATTGGTTGGAGCAACACCTAGATGGACAGACATCCAAACAATTGTGGAATGTGGATCTACAAATGATTCAGTCAAACACCCTGACAAAAAAATTACATGCCATCCATACAGATGGAGAAATGACCAATAATTGAGGTGTCATCCATTAAGCTACTATATGTGGGTTTTGTTCTACTCCAGAAAATGTTATTCACCACAACAGCTGCTATTACTACTCTTATAAGTCTCAGTTTTGAGCATCGTTGTAATAATGCTGAAATGTGTGGGGATGCGCTCCGCCTTGCCTTGCCTTATGGAGACGATCCAGAAAGAAAAGGGCAAATACGTCTAGTAGATGCGCCTCACCTCCACAGTCTGAAACATCCAATCAAGATAAGATGATGTCCTTATTCTATAGATTCTACCATGGTGGCGCCGACTACGTGGGTGCTCTGGACCCAAGTGCCAACAAAAAAAATTGTCTGGGTGCTCAGCACCAACAGAATTTTTCGATCGACTTTCATTTTTCTGGTAACGATTACGACAAAAGAGCGAAACCAACTATCCTAGTAGAGACGCTTATTTTTTGGCTCTTCATTTCCCTCTACCATGACAAACAAAGCCTCCGACGGGCAGCTTGGAAAGTACCCACATAAAATTTGGTAAGTCGGCGCACATGAAGCAACAAGAGTCATCCGTGTTACAAACACTAAAGGGACACAACAAGGGCATCTTCACCAGGTCGAACTCCCAACATCTCTTCCAAAAGTCATTCTTTTGAAGAACCTCAGCGTTGTTGAATGGACTGCCGAGGAGGTATTCTCTCACAGCGCTTATGGAACGCGGTAGGCTGCCTGCCTTTGCGCAAGATTATAGATAGGTAAACAAAATAAAACTTGGATAAGCATGAATATATAATCACTGATATTATGCCATCTCTATGCGCATCTCTACACCTGAGTTCGAAGGTCATGATGCATATAAATAAGCAACCATGGAAGGAACCTGTCGTCTGAGGGTATAAGATGTCAGTGTTTTTACTGTTTTGTGGGTTGTGAGGTTATGTTTGTGTTTTTGCATGTTCACCATTTAGAAAATATCAGATTTTATACAGAAGGTCGGCGTCTGTTCAATAGTATAATGAATAACAGTCAAAAACAGAAAAAGTGTTTAATATATCCTAATAACAGTGTAGGCATAATAAAATGGTAAACATACTGATTGGTTGTACTGGGAGTGTAGCATCATTGAAATTACCAGTCCTCTTAGAAAACATCACAAACAATATCTCTGAAGATCAGGTTCATTTGAAAGTATGTGTGACTGAAAGTGCCAGACACTTCTTTGAAGAAACAAGTCTACCTAATCACGTTAGAGTTTTCAAAGATTCTGATGAATGGAATGCTTGGTCCACAAGAGGTGATCCTGTACTTCATATTGAACTGGCAAAATGGGCAGATATATTTTTAATAGCACCTTTAGACGCCAATACATTAGCAAAAATGGCAAATGGGCTATGTGATAATCTCCTTACTTGTGTAGCTCGTGCTTGGGAAATGAGCAAACCTTTGGTGTTTTGTCCTGCAATGAACACAAAAATGTACCAACATCCATTAACAGGTCACCAGATAGATCTTCTCAAATCTTGGGGTTACCTAGAAATTCCTGTGATAGAGAAAAAACTCATCTGTGGTGATACAGGTGCTGGCGCTATGGCTGAAGTCTCTACAATTGTTAGTTATTTACGAAATATAATAACTAAAAATAAATAAATGATAAATTACTAAATTAACTCAGTCATTACTCAATATTACAGTTTAGAATCTTTCACTTCCAACATTCCAGACATCTCACATCTACCTTTACCACAGGTAGTAGCAGACAAAAGATAGGATTAGTTTGTTTGGCTATACTATCTTCTGGGATCGTTCAGTAGTTTTATATATTATATAATTTAATTACTACTCAATTTTTTTTTGCTTTTTCCAAACCAAAAACTTTTAGATTCGTTGTCAATCAGCTGTTTTACCAGTTTTGCCATGTTGTGTTGAATTTGTGAAATTATAGGATGAGCTGTTCAAATGGTTAATGGACTCGTTAGTCGGTTTGGTGGTGACGTCTGACGTCACAAATAACCTCTAACAACACTGCCCACTGTCCTTAAGACATTGTTTAATTTTTATCGTTCTATTTTAAACCTTATGTACCCTGCCCATTAGGTATTGGTTTAAAAGTTCCCTTAGAATTTAATTTATTTCTTTGTTATTTGATTTATTCAACATTAGATATTTCTATGTACATATAAAATGTCGCTTGATGGCAAAACATTTTTAAATAAACTGTAATTGAAAAGTACCTACTTGTAGTAGAACTTGTGAACATTCAAATATTTAAAATTAAAATGACTGGTAGGTCTGTAGTTAGGATGACTGCAATATTTTCGTTTTGCGGAGAAAGTAAACTTGTATAGCGGGGTGAAAATTCGGTATCATCTAGATTTGTCAACAAAATACGGTACGATGATCTTTCTGTGGACCGAGAAGTGGAGGCTAGCATGAAAAACAGATTTTCCTAGATAAACTACATACAACAGGCAATCTCTATAGTTTTCGCCTGCTGGGGAACCACGCGGTCCCTTTCTGTAAGGTCTGTCCATATCACAAAACATATCCATACCATGATACTAGGACTTCGTATCATGTCTCCATAACATTATATATAATTCAACTAGGTATACAGATTTAGCACTGTGTGGTCTTAAAAGTTAAAACTTGAGGATAAAATGAATTTTGAACTTGTGTAATTCCAGTCATTTTTTGGACCGTAATCACGTCATGCATAAGGTCGACAATCCAACAGCTCTATAATTCTCGGTTTTCTTATGAATGTGGCTCCTCTTACGGATGACCTAACACTAAACGGTAGGGATGGGATGGGCATAACTCTATATTCGAAGCAGCTCCGGCTTTTCCGAATTTCAGCTTCTTAGTAGCAGTTTCAGTGTACCTACGCATTTTTTACATTGTTTATGGTGTAGGGTGCACCCCTGTTTTGTGTACTCATCCATAGGGAATTTTTTTTTCAGTTGCGAATAAAAATACATTCAAAACACATATAATTCTTCCCATCTTTCAGCCGAGCCTACTTGATAATACGATACGATAAAATATACCAAATATGATCAATTGGGACTTATTTATATTGCTAACGCTAATGACCTAATCTAAATCAAATAAGTAACCGTTAAACTGCTTTTTTATTATCACGTAGCACAGTAATTTCTGCTTCAAAAAAAAGCTGCAACTTAGCTACAGCGCCGAACATCCCAGAATTTTATTGAGTATTGTCCAGTAGGCGTCGGTATTCGGCACCCACCAGTCAAGAGAATATTCAGAACGGTTCGATCCCATAAAACAGTAAAATATTGCTTTACGTAAGTAGCTCTACAGAGATTTAAGAAGCAGCTTCAAGCTGCTTCATCGAATAAAGCAGCTTACGAAATATCAAGTCATCCCTACTAAACGGGTCCATTACAGGCTTTTACATGCAGGCCCATGGCGAACCGTAAACATTCTGACTTCCCCAAAGAAAACTTAGACAGTTTACACTGTGTCGCGTATGGTTAAATTCATAAAATGCCTATTTTTGTAGCTTTTTTAAATTACAAAATTACACAAAAAATACAGCCTCTTTGTAAATGTTCGAAAAATAAAGATGAGGCAATTAAAATACACACAAATCCTGTAATTACGCTCTAATTGGCAACGCTGTGTTGCTCGCCATGTATCTGTCTGGTATGTTGGTCCATCTGATTCTGATGTATATTCTCTGGTATATTGGCTTTTCATGGAGAATGTGAATCATGAAACAACAAAGGTCGTGCACTGATATGACGTTTCTTATAACAATGTGATGTTTTATGTTGTGAATGTGATTTTGACTTCTGAAGTAAAAAAATAATATCTAAATCAGCGAGTATCCCCTACGTTTTACGTTATGAACATTTTAAGTATGGCAGACATTCTATCAGAAACTGTATTACCAGATGATTTAAAGGTGAAATTTTACTAATATAAGCAATCTTAAGTATCGTACAACCAATTCCAACTGTATACAATGATACAAGCGTATTTTAAACGTTAGATATGGATTTCTTTTGAAAACTAAATTTGTAAAATCACTTCTATATTTCAGAAATTCGAGAAAATCTACCATGAACAGCTTTACAAGAACGATGTCACTCCAAAAGCACAATTTGAATATGCTTGGTGTCTAGTACGAAGCAAATATCCAGCCGACATACAGAAGGGAATCATATTGTTGGAGGAATTGTACAAAACACACGAAGAAGGACAAAGAGACTACTTATATTACCTGGCTATTGGAAATGCAAGGCTGAAAGAATACACCAAAGCCATGAACTACATACGATCATTCCTATCAATTGAACCTGGTATGTTTTAGAAATCAGAATACAGTCATGATGAGTCAAAGTATGACTCATCATAATATTGGTAATTGTCTAGAATTGCTACTTTTCTAGAAGAGCCGAAAAAATTGCCAAATCCTTGCACTAAGGTGAGTTGCTGTACAAAAACATGATGAGATCATTAAGAGAATTTGCAAACATGAATACAATGATGTTTTTGTAAAGCAACTCACCTTAGTGCACCAATTTGGCCATTTTTGCAAGCTCCTTGTCAAAAGTATTTATTCTAGACAATTACCATAATATTATTGATAAAAAAGATGCAATATTGCATAGAATAACATTGCAAATTGTTTCATATGTTGGTTTTTGAATTCCATTGTATGTTCAAATTTTTTTTATCCAACATTGTAAGCTCAAATTGAAATCTTATCTCACTTCCTGACAGTATAATAAATAGCCTGAGTAGCTGCAGTTTGGATTATGCACAAACTTTACTGACATTAGCTTGCCTTTGTTGTCTTTTTGAATCTCATATTTTTTAATGTCCACTAAATGAAACAGCATGCAATTAACTAAACAACTTTACTAAAGTTTTAGGCTGCCTTAGCAATATTGATCAACATACAAAATATGAAAACACAATTATAACAATAGTGACATTTTTGACTGCTGTTTAATTACATGTGGTTTTAATTACTGGCTAGTAAAATATACTAGAGACACATTCTGAGGATGAGATTCTGAAGTTACTTTAGACCTTTTCAACTGACAATAGTTTTATGTAACTTGGTTATTTGTAGTTAATAGTTGGTTTGTCTGATAAAACCACAATACTGTTGACCAGCCAAATAGTATTGTTTGGAAAAACAATATATGTGGATGGTGCAGTTTTGAAATCATGTACTATATATATATATATATATATATATATATATATATATATATATATATATATATATAGTATATATATATATATATATATATATATATATATATATCAAATCGTGGTTATTGAATGACATACCAAACTAACAAGAATTCTTCTTTTGGTCTTTTAAAGGTACATAGTTTAATGCTATTTTTCTCTATTTTTTTTATGTATAGTTTCAAATATAGCAGATGTGAAATTCCTGGTGAACTAGTTAATAGGACGAAAAACACATTCAAGATAAAGTTAGAAAAATGTATCATATTTTTTAACTGGTTGCCCAGGGGAGGTATGACAGAACTTATTGGTGGTTTTTACTTGTTATTAAGTTTATTTGCTAGAGAAATCATTTTTATCTTTATTTCTGTACTATATATCTATATATTTATTACTCTAAGTTGCTTATGAAAAATTTGTTATATTCATTCCACCAACAAGTTATAAGCTAAATGTGGTTCTGTCCAATGTTTCAACCTTGAAGAGCTTGAAGAGCAAAAAAATATATTCCAGTAAAAATACCATTCATCAGAGGGGAGAGAAACATTGGGATTTTGCGGACTCTATTATATTGGCTGCACCTTGAAAACTCAAGAGTGAAATAAGACACATAAAAAAGACAATGAATGCACATATATTATGATGCAATTCTACCACTTGACATTTTGTTGAACTTATCCATAAACCTGTTGTATTTTACCAACTTTAACTGTCCCTATATGGATGGATTGTAGAACTTAAATTATTGTATGTCACACACCTGAATAATAATTCCATGTCACCTGCTAGACAAATGATCGTACTAGATTATTAACAGTATGCTTAGAATTTTCTCAAAATATAAGCAGTCCATCCTGGTGTTAGTTCAAATTTTTGACTGTATGCCTATTATTGTGTGTCTCTTATTAGAAAATTGTATTAAAGTGTGAGTGTAGTATAGAAAAAAACATCTTTTTGCACAAAGAGTATAAATGTTAGAAACTAAATCCATTTTAGTGATTTATCTATTGGATGGTCTACTATAATTCAGTTCATTATTTATACTCGTCTATTTTTCATTTGTGTTTTTCGAAATTGAATCTCCATTTTTTCATAGGTAATCAACAGGTGCTGAGTCTCCAACAAACCATTAAAAAGAAGATGGAAAAGGAAGGCTTGGTAGGAATGGCCATGGCAGGTGGTGTGGTCCTGGTTGTAGGAGCTATAGTGGGTGTGGGAATGGCTATTGCTAATAAGGCTAAGTGACAGTTCTTCCCTTTAGATACAGACGATATTATTTAGATATATCAGGCACTGAATAACACTTATAAATCCAAAAAAAAATGTGTAAGTTTTATATAAAAGTCAATACAACAGAGCATTTATTAATTTATCTTTCTTTTTTCTTATAGTTTTCTCAGAAGCATTCACTGATCTGTAACACAGATCATTTCAAATGAATCCTCCATATGTGGTTTGATTGACTGATCAAGAGTGGAGGCGAGTTATTGTTTCCTAAAAATTGACATAGATGTTACAATTGATATGTATATAATAAATGTCAGACAATTAATGTCTTATTGCAGCACAGTGAATGTCTTTATAATATATATTTTGAATATTATTCAAATTATTACATAAAGTACAATAAATAGGTACATATTTACTTTGTGGATCCTTGGAGAAAAAACTTTCAGCTCTGTAGATGAATGCAGCAAAAACAAAAAGATGTTCTGGTATTGGAAGAGTTCCAGAAAGTAAAGTATTCATTGATTATTGAGATTATAATTTATGAATATTGCAAAGAAATGTGATTGTGATTGTGAATATATATGTCTTCTTCTAGGTTAATTAATATAATTTATAATTAAGTTGATACATGTATGAACCTATATGTCCCTAACTGTTGACCTAAAATCCCTAATTCATTATACGCAAATATCAGTTAGTCAGGTGTATTCACTTTTAGTCCTGAAATAATTTTACGATGCTCATTGCCCCCAATAGTGTCAGACCTGATAGGGTGATCCGGGTTACACCGTGCCGGGCCGGATCACAGACGGGACGCAATCCAACATTCTTTTTTATGTATACCGGTCGTGGCACGGCGCCGGCATGTCTGTAAGTATTCCTTCCTGGGGCAGGCGACGAGTCCAGTACTGCCAGATCTACCGCTTTTGCGGTATATCACTAAGTGTTGCTAATAGTACGATCTCTTCAAGCTGTTATCGTTCTATTTTTGAATATACTGGTCGCTGTCTTTAACATTTGCTGATTTCACACGCATCACAAACATACTTTTGTAAACATTGTCAACCCACTGGTTGGTTTGAAAGGCGACTGCAGGTATAAATTTACCTGGTTTTCACGTTATTCTTAATAAAAAACATAATCAAATTTATTTTTTTAGGCTCAGTTAAAGTCGAGACTTTCATAGAGTCAAAACTTCTGTATGTTGATTCATTTTACGAATATGGAGTGGTTTTAAGGAAATTTTATGAATCAATATCGATTATAATTCCATGAAGATGGACACAAAATGCATATGCATTAAGATACACATTTATAAAAACTGCAAATGCTTGAGATTAGGTATTTTTTTCCAATTTCATTTCTATATTATGTTGACATTTGTGTTTTCCCGAAAATTTTCAAAATTTCAATATTAGTATGAAAAATTACAGATATTAAGAACTAGATTCTCAAGATATGGCAGTCAAAGAGTCTCGAGGAACGCATTCTATAACTTATTATCATTATTATTTCAATTTTATCAATGTAACTGATTAAGGAGTGTTGAAAATACATGGATCGTTTTACTGAAGGTAGAAATAACATTTTTTACTTTGCTTATTTCTAAGAAAAACAATATGAATATTCCAATACTTACTCATCAATAGCATTTACAATAGCTGCCAACTCAAGCTGTGAAAATTGCATCTTCACACACCACTTTATTTATCACTGGCAAAAGTGAAAACTATTAAATGAAAGCTATTATAGCAATGACTGATTCTTGGCAACACTTCGTAGATACGCCGATCCGGTCGTGAAAATTTTGCTAAAGTAGCCCGGTGTAGCTAGAAAGACTGGCCCGGCCGGCGCACAGCGGTAACGACATGGCACAGTGTAACCTGAATCATCCTTAGATCTGAAGTTCTTTCAGATTATTTTTTCCTGATCTACTTGCTCCTCAACATAGCAGCACATTTTCCTACCCAAAAGTACTTTTATGTATATCATGTAATTATTGTTGATTTAGGCTGTTATTATTTATTTAATAGTCAATAAACATCAAAGCAAATCTTGTATATTTTGTTCATTTGTTATTTAATGGAGATATTTTGTTTTACCATGAAAGGTTGAAAACGAAATTAAATGAAAATTGCAGATTATTTCGAAAAATAATGAGCTTATATGCATTATATCAATTTGCAAATAGTACATTGAAATTACTTTTGATATTTTCACAAAAGAAGAAACCTGAAAGGTTTTGAAATGTTTTTTGAAGAAATATGATCTTCACAAAAATCTTCAAGTTTAATTAAGTAAGTAAGCACTCCACCTTCACTGATTGAGCTATTTTCGAAAATTATCTAGCTTCAAAATTTGGTTAATGTTGAATTATTACACGTTCCATTTTATTATTAGACTCTTTATTGACTTTGTGGTTATATACAGCTATATTGATACCAAAAATGGAGCCAAGTAGATTGTATTTCCCACATATTATACCTTTAGTACAATTTGTCACTTGGATTTCCAGATCAAACTTGCTGGCTTGTTATACTTTATTGTGAGTATTGTCGAGCAAGTCTATTAATATTTGTAATAGAACTGATGTCTCTGAGACTAATATATTAGTCAGGTCCTATAAGGTTCATTTTGGCTGCTATGCTTTTTTCGTCCTTAGCAAACTGAAAAAATTCATCAGTCAGATTAGCACTTTCCGATATATTATCAGTTAAATTTTTGATAGGGCAATGTGCAGTCTTTAACAAATACAAAACGACCAATCCGCCCCACCCCAATCTGATCCCCTACCAAAAAATTGAAAAATGATTAGGAAAGTTAGAAACGCCTAAAAACTGTGAGCTAGAGAATCTTTTGATATTCTTTTCTTCTAATTATCCGCCACCAGTGCATCGATTTGCAATAGCAACGTTACCTACTAGGACCCACTGTATATTGCTTTCCAAGTTTTGTCAGAGTCGGTACTACTGTTATGTGATTACACGGTGGCAAAAACACCAACGGACACAGACAGACATATCGATGTACAGACCAATCACATGCCACCATGTGCGCATGAGCACTTGAAGAGCCCTTTCTATTAATACCTTGCGTACTGCGAGTAGTAAGTAGTTCGATTCAAATAGTTCAGAGTACTTCGATGCAAGTATACACCTACTTCGGTAGGTGATCCCCCTTCTTGCAGATAAAAGGATTGTGTAATTAACACACAGTTTAACAAATAAAACTGACGCGTCACTAAAAGAAGTAGAGTTTTATTTGTAAAACTGTGTGTTAATTACACAATCTTTTTATCTGCATGATGGAAGAGTTTCACCAAGCAAGAGCATCTATAATCTACATGTTCCCCCTTCTGTATACATTCAGCTTGAAAACTGTGGGTTATTCCATATACCGAAGTATTAAGCTTCAATTTTTTTGTTTGTTTTACTCGGTCGCTAATTTAACAATTCAAGAAAAAAGGAAAGGATTTACCAAAATTTCATTAAAATCTTTATAGCAGCGCCTACTGAAATTTTGCTATAACAGACTAACGGAAGACAGACAGATAAGCTAAAAACGGAGAGACCAATAAAAATGAGAAATTTCCACGATTCTCACCTATGGTCAAACACCAAGCTAACCAACCGCGTAATCCACCATCGACAAGATTCTCGTAGATCTGAACTGCGGCTCTTCCAATCTTCCGCTGCCCTTCATTAATGATGAGATTGTGGGTAAGCCCAAAGAATAGATACGTTCGCATTAGAAGTAAGCTTGAATATAAGCTCCTGGCCTTTGTCAGGTTTCCACGTCTATCTTTATAGGTACTCTAGTTTGTCCTGACTCCTGCTTCAACAGCTGCTAGTACTACTACACATTACTGTAATCTACTTGAATAGGGATAATGAATAATTACAAAAGATATTTAGCCTTTAAAGAATAGTGTCAAGTAGGCTGGTTTTAGAACTGTTAATCCTGTTGAAGTTAGCAATCTTTGAAATGTTTTTAAATTTAGTTTTTTTATAAATCGTAAGATATTTAGATCTTCCACCAGTTCCAATATTTTTTTATCGTGATTCAAAAAACCAACAGCAGCAGAATCGAATTCAAATCTTGATGTCCTAAGTCAACTTACTTGATACGGCAGCTGAATAGTGCGAGTGCTTATAATTATATAAATAAAGCTTTCCCGGCCCAGCTCGTAATGATTTCCAGCAAGTGAGAAGATCTACAGTCTACTTGACTTGAGACTTGAGGAAATACATATATTTCCAATTTGCTTATAAATAGTAACCAATATTTTATCGATATTGCAAGCACAATATGTAATAAATCAGTTTTTTTTGACATGCATCATCAAGTCTATAGAAAACAATTTCATCCTATTTGGATGTTTTTCATCATCGGGAATCATTCTTACTTCATTTTAATTTAATTCAACAACTAATTGATTGCTTCATTTCCTAGTTACCCATAATAACTATAATTTGGAACTCTTTCATGCCTATTGTTCGTAGGTAATTATTTATACATTTTATGCCGCAGATAACTTTAAAATGGTATTCCACATATCGCTGATATTATTAATTGAATTTTTATTAAATGATTTTCAACAGAAGCAAAAAGCGTAGAAGTGTTGAGGCATACAGGACTGAAAATGGGCAATAGTCAGTTATTCATGTATACAATTCCATGCTTTATTTTGATATGTAGCATTGAAAATAGTGAAGTGAGTATACATTTTCTTACTGGATAGATACATAAAGATTTGACTTAATAAGTTGATGTATCTATCTCTCTATTAGTGTCTTATTCTTCTAGGTCTTATTTACACATTCTTGTTTTTGATAGATGAAAATAAAAATCAAAAGATGGACTTTTGCTTTGCAAATGTTCTTCTAAGGTTTCTGTATTGTCGAATAGTGCATTATTTGTTGTATCTGGATATTATCTACACTGCTATACCAACATGTATGGAAAATAGAAAAACAGAAGCTTTATGGTGATTATCAAATATTGATTATTGGAATTATGGGAGACATTTGTCCTAGGGATAAATAAAAGTGTTGTCACTTCCGTAGTTCAACAGTTTTCAGATTCAGCTGGTACCTATCTACTAAATAATTTGGTTAAATATTTATTCGTTAGTAGTTTTTCATCAAAAGATGATTTAAATTCAAAGAAACTGAAACAAAGGTTGATTTCCCGCTTTGGACATCGATGACGCTATTGAATGGTTTTTTTGTTTGTGAATAAGTAAGCATTATTTTTATATTCACGCCTTTTAGAGGTTTTGCTTTTGAACATTTACATGGTTTCTTTCAGAATTATTATAATTACCATATTAGAAATTATGATTTTTTTTACTCAACAGTTTTAAAATTCGTCCCGTCCCATCTTCATTTTCAAACCGATACCATTATGTAAGACGTACAAAGATAGGGTACATGAAATTTTTTTCATGATTATGGTGACTCGAATCAATATAAAAAATACTTCAAAAAGTATGCTTCCCACATTTTTTTCGTGTAATATCATTATTCGATGCGATGAATTCTAGGAATTACCAGGCCTGACATTAAAGAAGCTGCAGGCATGCCCACAGAAGTCCACGAAACCTGCCACAAAATTAACAAACATTCGTTTAAAGAAGGTTCGAGAAAAGACGTCTATTTCATACACTTTGGTATTAAACAGGGATGTAACTAATGACGTAGAGGTAACAGCAACTGATATAATACATATCTTATTTTCCGATGAGTGCAAATATTAACCAGGTATAGGCTGTTAAAAAAGCTAGTTCACTGTTGATCTAAAATGAATGTTTCATGTTATAATAAGTTCTGAGAAGCAGCAGTCTACCGAATCCATCAAATAGTTCAAGAGAACAGCAAAATCATGGGGCAAACTTATCTCTCCAGACATGATAGCAGTATTTTAGGCCAGGTCTTATATGACACAATTACAGAAGAGGTCAAATTGTACGTACTTCCTCTAAGTAGTTATCCTATCTTTATCCCATTTTCCAGTAGTTATAACTGTTACATTCCCAAATCCATTAATAATCGGCAGAGGTTGGCTAGTCGGAAGTGCTAGATGCTCGCTATGCGGCTCTTGTCTGTCAAAGTACAGTGTGTGACAGTATTGGTTATTAAAAGCAATCAACTGTACCATACTCATAAGGTCCTTAGGTAGTGATTATTTCAAAATATTTTACACATAGGTAGTTCATGCTATTTAATCCAGTTCACAACCAGAGATCGACCTACTAAAGAACTGTCATACTTAAAGCTGTAGATAGTATTATGCTTGAAAAATCGACCCTGTGGAATAGAAGTAGTATTATAGCAAAGACTGAACCCCGTGGAAGAACTGCGTTGATGTTGCAGGAGGAAGAGGCAAATCAATCACTATACTCACTGCAACGTATATCTTACAACCTGGAGAGGTCACTGTTAAGGTCAGCTGTTTGTCATAACTGAACGAACCCTTTGCGAGCAGCCACCGGAGTCTCCTAATGACCTTGGACTGTGATTATAACTCGTTAACGTTCTTTAGTAGCTGATAATTTTGAGCCTAGTATAGAAAGAAGTTTTATTGGGGCCAACATATGCTTGAAGTAAAATGCATTTTTGTAACGGACTCTATTTTAGGGCCCCGAAATGCTGAATCTGTGGGAAGTACGCAATCTATCTAGTTGACTCATGTGATGAGCAAATATTTTACATTCAAAGGCTACTGAATTCACCTTACAGGTTGAAGCTATACTAACAAGATGTGCTGCCAGTGAAGCTTTGGACACTTGTGAAAGGATGAGACCATTTAGCATTAAACATTTTTGTAGGGTCATCACAATGGATAACATGCCATGGAGTTCTTTCATGAAATCTGGCAAGCCACCTATTACGTGCCCTATAAAAAAGGTGAACAGTCCATTGTTGAAAAATTATATCTAAGTGAGGCTTCAAGGTTTCGCGATCAAATCATATTATTCTCATGGGAAAACATATTTTTGCCAAAAATTCAAAAAGGAGGTGAAGTAGAATATCAGTGATGTTTTACTTGACTTTTTGGGTGCTTCGTTTTTTCTATTACTGTTAATATCAATAATTGAAGTTTCCAATAAAAAAATTATCAGAAATACGATTTACAGTGCTAATTAAATGAAACACCTAAACTATTAATATCTTGGTTATTTAATCACTTATATTGTGGAAACCTTCAAATTTGAAAAACATGATTTATGACTTAAGGCCAGGACTTAATAAAGATGCTGAAACCTGTAATTTGATTTCTAAATGTTTGAAACTTATGTAACATCATCAGCTTAGTAAGTGTACCTTTCAGATTGAGTTACATAGCTGCATAACATAACTCAATCCTGAGTTCTGGGTTTTAGCTGAAGTGCAATGTTTCAGACCAAATGAGATTTGTGCAATAGTTTCCAATTAAAACCTTCAAATTTCATCTAGATACACTAGACATGTTAATTTATGAGTCACTTTCATAATTTAGTCGCAAACACCTCAAACGCTGAGCAACTTTAGAAAAATCAGTTTCTCTCCCATATTAATCGACGGTTCTGTCTAATTTGTGCTAAATCTTACCCATCTATATCAAATATGAAATACAAGTGTTAGAACACTGTGTAAACATACTATCAACCTTCCAATTGAGTACAAGTTCAGAGCCATTTATTTTTATATTTCAGGGAACCTACATTGTCAAAGACGCTGAGGTATCAACCGGTAATTTTGAGAAACTCCCTTTCATTAGCGGCTTTTACAAATTTGAGTTCATAATGCGAGAGCAGGTAACCAACGATGTCTTACTTTGTGTTTACGTTGAAGCTGTATTAAATCCATAATTATTGACATGTATCATGGACTGTGGGCACAGCTAAACTGAAATAGAGATATTAGCATTTTTTGGTGTACATCTGCAATTAGATTATTTCATTTAGGAGACGAATAATTTATAACTTTAGCTAGAGGAGCCAGGAGCATTTTTATGGCATCTGGATTGATGAATAAACCACATATTTAACAAACCAATTGCAGTAGTTTTCTTGGATGATAAATAAAATAATCAGTGGACGCTTTTTCATGACTAACTTTTAGTCTTAACATCTTTTTTTCGTAAAACTGCTATTTTTCTTGAATCTACAATGACACAGAAACGCATGACAGCGCACTATCCGCAAACTAAAATATTATAAACCACCCAATGATTAAATATGATGATGATATCTCCAGCAAAGAAACAGAGACGTCGCTTAAGACTTGGAAATTTGATGAGATCTGTAATGCTCCCAACTTATATTTTAAAAGAATATGGCAGAGTAACGACATAAAAAAAATTATTGTTTGTTATAAACTGTTAGTTTTAACAAATTTCGAGACTTACTTATGACAATTAGTCATCTAGATACATATGTGAAACTTAATCTTTGCCGCAGTTACCACAAACACTCGCCAAACCAAACCACTTGATTCAAACCCGATGTGTTTCGCTATATTAGCATGTTCAGGGGAAGATTAAAAAAAACAGTTTTTTCATCTTCCCCTGAAGAATTTTCAGCTATCATTGCATGCAAATGAGGTATTCGAGATAAACCCTTCGTTCATGATAGCTGTTATTCCCAGCCCCCTGCCAATCGACAAAAAAGAAAATGTTCCATTGAACAAATAATTTCATATTCTGTTGTTTGTTTTTCTGACTGTTAACAGATTGGGGTATGAGGTTGGTAAGTTTGGTAAGCATTCAAAAATTCCATATTTGTAACTTTTACCAGCTCAGCACGGATATTCGGTAGATAGTATTAAATTCAGTTTTAAATGTAAATATTATATTTCAATGGCAATATCTTATCCGCAAACTTAGAAATTCGAGCGATTTTTCTGCCGGCCACCAAATCGTCACGAAATTTGGAATGATGAGTTTAACAGTAAGATCATCCATCATTGATAATTTGTCATACTAACAAATATAGCTCTTTGAATACTACGGTGAATTATCTTCGGATTTGACAACTACATAACCAAACATAACGTTACAAATGAAAAAAATGCAGTAACTGCGAAACCTAACTGAATTTATATAAAAATGTCTACCCACATACTACGGGAAAATGTATTTTCTAAAAAACAGTGAAGAACCCACTTGGAACAATCCACCATCTCTCATGGTTACTGAGATTTAAGAATAATTGTCAAGAGAATATTACTTAATTACTTAGAACGTACCCCATACCTCCCAACTATGGATAAGTGAAAGAGCATCAATGCCTTGAGGATTTGCAGGCCAATAGTATCAGTTTATGAGATTTTTATAGCCAACGATCGACCAGCAGTAAACTGGAAATAGATAACATTTTTTCGGCGTAAAATTATCCTATATATTCCAATTAATAGAAAAACAATAACAAAAATCGAATATATCACAGAAACATAATGAAAATTCCACCGCTACTAACAGTCCTCAATTCTATTCCCTTCTTTTTTGTGAGCTGCTGTATGTTGCTTAATGTACCTGAAACAAAGAACATTCATGTATCTACCATGCATAAAGAAATTAATAGACTCGTACATATGAGAGCATGTGCACAAAACTGGCTACATTCATTTCAAAAAAATTACCAGAATTGAGTAGTAGAATAGGATTTGCATTTATACTCACATAATCATTTAATTTTTTATAATAACTATGTATTTTGTTCAAGATATATATGCTCATGGAATTAAAAATATTATAAAATCTATAATTTATTCTATGGTTGTTCCTACTTGCGACTGCACAAAAATGAAAAATAAAATTTCCAAAGTATGACATTGAAATTGATTGAATATCTCTGTAAAATTATTGTATATTGTAATCTGTTATCTAAGGCTAGCCGCACATTAGTTCTATCAGTCTCGTGCTTAGCCAGACTCTGAATGTGCTTGTAATTTCACTCCATGAAGATAAAACAGACTAATTGGTATAATAAGGTATTGAACGGATGTACCCAATAACGACGCTTCTTCTTATTTACAGACAACAAATATGATAACAGTTGATATTCGTCGTACTCTATCTTGCTATACATTCACGAAATCGTTACTCTGCGCCATTGTACAGAAAATAAGGTGGAAGAAAGTAACGTCTGCGCTAGGTTCACAATATTTCCCAAACTGTATTCCGTATTGGTGAATTAAATCAGGAAATCATGCATGTGCCTTAGGTATCGCTACATTTGATATGCTCCAATGTTTGTGATATTTTTGTAACCTCCTTATAAAATCCGATCCATAGAATGTTCATAAAGATTTCCAAAATTACGATTTACAGCCACACCTTTTACAAAACACTGTTGACCCTCTAACCACAACTTACCTGGCATACATCTGCCTAGCCTGGTTGAGCACCCTAACGACATTGTGCTTGCGCACCATTTTATCGAAGTGCATGGCCATCTCGTTGTAGTCCATACGCTTGCTGATAATGTGATCACGGTGCTGCATCAACAGCGTGATGCAAAGAAACATCAGGAAGGGATTTCCACCCCCAAATTCGTTAGGAGTCGGCAGCTGCGTTGAAGTTTTGATTGCCTCAGTTACCTCCTCACAGGAGTTGGTCATGTGGGACGTTGAGGTCGCTGTCATTGCTAACAGGGTGTTATTCAACGGTGGAGGCCCTGTTATATGGAAAAAATGACGTCAAGTATGTTAGAGCTATTCTTCCCACGTATCTGTATTAACTTATAAAGGAAGATTTGTATCAGATTGCTAACTATTGATCTTTGGGTTTAAGTTTGAAAAAAAATTAAAATACGATTTGAAAAATTTTTGAATTTTCAAACAGTTCCAAAACCCAATAAAAATCTTCAATAAACTGATTTCACTGCATGTCAACATCCTCTACGCCATTTTTACTTCTTATGCGAAGAGGAGTTTCAAAGTAATCATGAAAAACTAATTTCAAAGGATATATAATATAAAACGTACAAAAAAGGCATATTCAGTTTGAGGATCTAGATTCTAGAAGGTCCTCATATAATTGTAATATCGATATACTGAAGAATACTCTCTTTCTATGCGAATTTCAACATGGAATGTACTGATTCAATATAATGCACTCGATTCTTGAAATTGTATATGGTTTTAAGAATCAGCCTGAGAAAGCCAAATAAATCATTGAGAAAACTACTGGTTTCAGGAAGCGTGACGTGGATATTAAAATAATACAAATAGATCACCTGAATTACTGATAGGAAGTCCAACATCCTCCTGCTTGTCTTTGGAAAGCTCTTTGGTAAATGACATCTCATCAGGCGTCTTGGTAACATCGTTCGGGAGTAACGGGTTCTCCCACACAAACACTTCGTCCGATCTATTGTACATGTCAGCACTTCGACTCAACTTCTCATTCTCCACATATTTATCGCCGAATACTTTTCTATCCAAGTTCTCCAGTTCCAACTTCAACTCATTGGTGATCGAGGTGGCGAACGAAGTTTGATCTTGTGAGTCTTCTGGACTACTTTCGTCCAATGTATCATCGTAACTGTTCAACGAGAATTTGTCATCACTATTGCTGCTGATACGAGATCTATCTGAGCCTAATGTGGATCTTGTATTTGACCTTACGTTGTTTCTAACTTTATCCTCATCTGGTCGCAACCTGATAACAAGATATACAGATGAGAACTTATATAGTAAAAGCATAAAATATGGTTGTCAGTGTTGTATGCAGTCTCTACTCCTTTTTTTCAAGCTCTTTCACATATAATAGCTCTATTTAAACAGAATGATGATAGGAATCCAAAATTTTATATTTTCATTACATTTTGCCTGGACGATAGTTTAAACCACATATATTTATTGTACTGTATTGTATTGTACACAATTTACTAACAGTTTCGAAATAATAATGTTAATGATACTCTTTATTCATTGACAACAAGAGGTGATTATATAATTTAGGTAATAGGGAAAGGCGAAGTTCAGCCTTCAATTACAAGAATGGCTGAAATACGAAATTGAATTTTGATATTGATTAATTTTACGGTTCATCGAACTTTTTGTGGTCTGATTTTGAAAATCAGAGTGCTAATTGATTGCTTCAAAATAGAAAAAACTAACCTTATACTTCCGAAGTTTAGGAACTCATTCAGATTTTTTATCTTTTTCCCTGTAGGTTTCTCTTCTTCGATGATTTGGGGTGTATCTAACTGATTCAATGAAGATGAGAGTTTACTAGCAGCTATTCTTTCCCTGAGCTCTTTGAAATGACCGCCCTTAGTGGTCTTTAACAGGTTGGTCAGACTGGCTGACAGTCTGCCGTTTCTTCTAGTTGCGTGGAATAAATTGACTCTGTTGTTTTGTATCTCCGAGGTTTTCTCTAAAGCAGAGCCGGGTTTGTATTTCGGCGTAACTTTGGATTGTTGGTCGGATGATTTTCCCTGCAAATAAAACTTATTTTCAAATATTCATCAAAACTATAGTGACATTTCAGCCTCATTGCCTGAATGGTGGTATCTGGTATGTAACTACTTGTCAGCATATATTTTATGACATTGTATTGTCGAAGCAACTGTTACAGATTAAGTATGGCAAACTTCTAAGCCAATACAGGTATATGCAACCAAAACATATCAATAAGAAAGAGAAAAAATCCACAAAAAATTCAACAACCAATTTCAGCTTAGCAGCGATAACATATTATATATTATAAGTACTTCACTGCTTATGTTTTTCATGTTCAAGATCATTGGATGGCGGATATTTTTTATCTTTTTGTTGAATTTTCGATTCATGTATACATGAAATACTCGAGATATTTTTAATCATTTCACATATATCTGATTCAGAAATGCACCAATGAAATCTGTCTGTATAATCTACTTTTCCCCGCAAGATAGGTAGTCTAGGCTGTACACGGAAATCATTATTGAAATATGACTTTTGGAGCATGTAGCATTATATCATCAGTACAGAGAAATCCTCATGATCAGAATAAGGCGATTGTGACAATAGGCGTTCCAAGACTCTAATAACAGTTTCCTCAACGTAGAAGCTTGTGAGTTGGTTTTATGTAAGGATAACTACTAACAAGATAATTAGTTATTGTAAAATAAACAAAAAAAACTGTAAAATCTGTATTTTCATTCCAACTATTTTATAAAACAATTAATGCCAATTTCAAGCCAACCGAAATAAATAAAGTTATAAAGAGATGACTTGCGGCAAGCCTTACATTATTGAGATAAAAATGTGTAATTTGCATACAAGATTTTACAAATCGGTAATTTTTTGTGACTTGTTTTGCTTTAACCTTCACAGATTAAACGAAGTTTGTTTGTGAAACCTTCTGCGCAAATTACAGGATTTTATCTTAAAAATCATACTATTACTGCAAGGAATAACACATGAATAAAATCATCATCAATTGGAACTGTAATTTTTTAGCCATTACTTTGCAATAAGCACTTATGTAAAACTGCTAAAATAGTAGGTTTACCGATTATTCTAAACTTGATTATTATTTTTTTAGAATAATTAACCCCTATATTCTAAATAGCAAGTTACAGTTGAATTAGATATTGCACCTACCTCTTTGCTCTCGTTCAAAGCAGCATCATCCAAACTGAGATGTTTAAGCTTGATCCCTGGAAGTGTCTTCGACTTACTCATTGAGTCGTCTAAACTGTGGATCTGTCTCCAGGTCCCTTGTTCCGCGCTTTTTCTCTGCTGGTAGCTGTTGAGAGAGATTGAGGAGCTTTGTCTACGCAAAGCGCAGATCTTGGTGTAAGCGGTTTCTCTTTGGGTTCGCAAGTGAGAATTAGTGGACAGAGGAGGGGGTGTTGAGGGAGATGGGGGTGGTTTGAAGGGAACGTCGAAGAGACGTAGCTCTTTATCCGGGGGGTCTGCAGGCAGGGAGCTCCAAAGAACCTACAAGTATACCTCAGTGTTTGCTGACCATATAGCAGATTTAAGGTTAACAAACGTATATTTTATTGGGGGCAGAGTTATCACAGACTGAAGCTATATAAAAATATAGTGCCGTAGTTATGGGTCATTGAACTCAGCACATCCTGGCTATAGGCAAATGTTAAGTCAATATAAGACATGTCATCTAAAAAACTGGTAGAAACATTGCTGCATAGAGATGACTGCAGGCAGGCCACACAGCTCATGGGAGGCCCAGATAAATTTCAAATCTATATATGGCTATTCTACAAAAGTAGAGAATCACTCAATCCTCTAATGGAGATTCTCATGGCATACTCCAGATTGAATAAACCCTATAGCTGATATTACTAGTAACATACCACCCTACTGTGCTGATTCGTATAAAATAATAATAATTGTTATTCTTGAGAATCTGAAACTTATGCAGAAATTCAAAAAAATCTTTCTATTCGTGACTTCCAGGGCACCCCGCTTTTTGAAAATAATCTGGCAGGAAGCTTGTTTGTTTTCTATCAGATGGCCGGTACCAAATGTTGATTATGTTTCATTTTTAATATTTTTTATTAGGTTTTTACCCTGAATACTGTTCTTTATGAAAATTAATATTACTTTCTTCTGCTATACTATACTATAATAAAAGTTAATATCTCAGAAGACGTATAATAAATTAAACAGTAAATTTCGAAAATACAGTCATTTATTCTATTTTTTGGAATCTTGTGAACTTTCACGCCGAATGTCGTTACTTACCTCTAACATATGCAACGAATCTTCAAATGCAAATTCACGTTTCATTTCTAAAAGCAGCCACCGGTAACAGAAGAGCAGATCGTCTGCCTAGAAATGGCAAAACTGTTAAGAACACAACATCATAGAGGCATTTCATGGACAGGCCTTTTACACCAGTACTAACATAATTTTAAATTAACCGCAATTTTTTTCTAAAACAGTACGTTCGTCTTGTTGTAAAGATACTTGAACTGCTAGACTGCTACGTACTTCAGGTATTTTTAGATAATACAGTGACTAATGCAAAGGGCTCACTAACTTGTAAAAAAAAGTAAAGAAGTCTGATGAATATCTGGCCACTTTTATGAAATGTTCCTTTTATTTAATTATAATTTTCTTTTTTTCCATTTCTACAAATTTCCAATAAATGATATTACATTACACCATGAATGATTGAATATAACAGTGAAATCACATACAGTTGTCTAGGATCAATTTTATATGATCATATGATCCAGATATATTTAGTTCAACTCAAAGCTACCCAAAAATAAGACGCAGTTTAGTGACGTATTTATTATATACCTATCTTTCAAAAAAACAAGACGTGGTTGAATATTAGGCGAGCATTCGTCCAAACAATTAACTATCAATCGTACTGTTTAATTTTTATAAGTAATGCTAAATATATCTCTCTTACCTCATGCATCCTCAAATAATTATAAAATTCTGGATCATAATGCATGAGCCCCTCGGCTAAATGTGTAAACTTTTGAGTCATTGCAATGCCATCAATCATGAAGTTGGTGCACAGCCGGTTCATAAGAGCGCAAAAACAAACATAAGCATGAGCCTCGTCGTTCATGGTAACCAAGAGAGGCGAGGCTAGGTCACTCATGCCTTGGCAATAGCTCACTTTTGGGTGATTTAGAGCATAACTGAAAAAGTCAGGAAGACATTACTCATCAATGATGATGTTTAATTCAAAACAGCCCTGTCAAAGGCATGACTGATTATCCTGGAGTTTTGAGAATGACAAAATTTCAACGCAATTAATCAAATTAAGGATTATACTGCATCCAATGGTGTAAGCTCACTAGTTTACAAGAATAAAATAACTTTTTTTAATTTTTTTAAGACTTATTTTGCTTTTAACGATTTTGCCGTTTTGGGTATTTTTATATTAGATCTATCAATGGTAACCTAATATATATTATTCCAGGCATGTTTAGTGATGCATGATCAAAGTTGCATCTTGGAATACATATATTCAAACTGAAAATCTCTATTGACTCCAACATGATTAAAACTTTGGCAAATGTCATACTTACGTGGTGAGAATATTGAACAGTGAAGCCACGTTTTGATTGTCATCACTACCAGCATAAAAAGGATGGTGCCTGTCTGTTCTGAGTACATCTTTTCTCACCATGCCAGTAGTATAAGCCAGCTCCCCGGTCACTGAGCCTTTAGAAATGGCTGTCTTCCAGGTCTCTCTCAGATTTGTGTACTCCAAGGCCTTCTTTTTGATGTAGTCCATCCGTTCTTTACCTGTCATACCTTCTGGGTATACATTGAGCAGGTGTTTCCATACCACTTTCCTACCAAATTAAGCGAATTTATAAAAATACAAGTTCATTCAGAATTGTTGTCGAATACTATGTACTATCACTAAAATTTTGTAGACAGCAATAGAAAAAAGACTGAACTAAATATATTGTTCAGCCATGAGACTATATAACATATGTAAGCAGTTGAGTACAGTATTTGCTGTCCAAATTTCTGTAATAATTCGATGAGATAATTATTTACAATAATCCTATTAAAGAATAGACTTAAAGGTACATAAAGTCAAAATTCAATTATACTATATGTCTTCTCTTCATAGGATAACATATACAAATAAATTTAAATGAGGGTTTTTATAAATGCCAATCTTTAAACTATTAAGAAGCTGGTAAAAACAATCAATTGTTGTAGTTTTAATAGTTTGACTCAATAAAATTATTAATTATAGCCATATCACTCTTATGTAATTAAAATTTAGCATAATAGTCTATCAACGAAACACAAAAAATATCAAATTGATATGGACAGACAAATGTGTTTGTCAGTTATTTATCATTTCAAATTGTGTGTTAAACCAACATAATCTCATCTTTTGTAAGGTTAAGTTTAATCCTGCTCTGAAATGCAATGATAGGTGGAAGGTATTGTCAAACTTGATATGTACTAAAAATATAATCAAATATAAAACAGTTACCTGAGACTAGGTTCTATTCCCCCATAGTAAATGACAGACCTTAACTCTTTTGCAAATATAATTTGTCCAACAGGATCTAAGAATTTTCTGAATTCAATGTCAGATAAAGGAGGCCTAGGTGGCTGTTGTAAAGCAGCAGTATCATCTTCACCAAAATTAAAAGCTCTCTGAACCATGTTGAAAGTTTTTCCAACCTAAAATAATACAAGTATTTGAGTATTAGAACACTCCACAGGTGTGTCTGCAAGATCTGTAATATGAATTATGTGATGTTATTCAAATATACTTCTAAAAAATATTGACTTTTAATGTAAACAATGTATGGTAAAATTGAAAAGAATGCTATATATATACAAGTCATAGCATATATATAATAGATAACATTTCAAAAATTATCATCAATCAGTTTAGGTACGAAGGCTAAAAAGGGATTCTTATAGATAGTTTTGCAGCAGTTCATGGATTTTCAGTATTATTCCCATACGTACCTGGTTAATTATTCCATGCAATCTAGCAGGTCTAGATTCTTGATTTCCTGAACCCCTAATTTGTGTTATGAAGGTAAAATTTCGTTTTATAGTGCTCTCATCAGGGCACTCCTCAACAGGTCTTACATCAATTTGCAAACACAAACATGGTTCTGAGTTCAGTATAATAGACATATTATGAGCTCTGTAAATGAATTGTATAAATGAATCCTGACATTAAAAAAATGTCAAATGGATAAACTCCCAAAATATTGATTTTGGCTCATCACTTATTTGTATGACTGCAAGTCAAATTGCAGGATATTGTATATTGACTATACTTGTTGCAGCCTACTTTCCAATTTAACTATATTTTGTGAATTATATCTGTGCACCCTGATGAATCACTATGCAAAGTTGTTGAAAAACATGTTTTAAAAATTTTCTATCACTATGTTTTAAATGATATAGTTAAAATTTAACTACCCTGTCAGACTCATATGGTTTTAGACCTCAGCAGGTATAAACTATTTATATGCCTTAGATATTTCTTATGTAGCAACCAATTGTGTAACTTCTATAAATTTCACTTTGAATTATTTATTTGAAACAGTTTCTCTTCAAGCATGCATCACATTTTATGTAATAATAAAATATGTGTGGTGAACAAAATTTCCACTTGTGTATCTTAATTCAATTCAAAATTGTTTTGTATCAGTATCTTGTGAAACTTGATGATATGAGTTTACATTTCACCCACTTCCTTATCTATGCAAAGTGAAAGCATAATCCATGACAAGGACTACAGAATGAACCAAATTGCTATTTGTGTACTACAATGGAGGAACGAAGAAGATTGGTATAGGCAAATAGTGATACTAATCATAATAATTATTGTACTAACTATTTTTATATAATATATATTTTATATCAGGTATACATACTTGAGAAATGCGGCATCTAAGTCCCAGTCAGATAATAGAGGCAAGCTAGTCTCATAGCCATTTGTGTCATGTACTTTATAACATATTGAAAAGTCATTTTTCAAATCAAAGGCTTTGACTAAAATACTATGTAATACTTCGAATGAGGTGATCTGTGGATCTACGCTAAATTTTCTAGATTCTGGTGGCTGGCCTGCATCACATTTCTGGAAATAAATGTGTAATACAAAAAGTTCGTCCAAAAACATCGTACTTACCCTAACTTTAATTCTAACAGCTTCTTTGCTGTATCCATATATTGCAGACATTCTTATTTATGTATTGTTAATTGTTAAGCTGAATTCAAGTTAAATCTATGTTAGATCTTAAATAATAAGTACGTAAGGCAATTTAAAATAAATAATTACATGGTACTGATTTCTTTCTCAACTGTAGAAAAAACATGAAAACATGAACATTCTTTCATAATGTCATTACGACTTTTGACATTTGTATTATTTACAACTATAATAACCTCAAACATGGCCAACCCTTGAAACTGTTGTTGACTTTGACAGGTGTCACGTCGTCACTGATATAGAAATGGACTGCTAGTTAGCTAAATTCAAAGATAAAAAACTATATGTCTAGCTAAATTATTTTCAAGGCTAGAGTCCAGGTTCAATGTCTGGTTAGCCAATTTTGAACCAAACCAAAAATAACAACGTATCAGGTTTTTAGTTACGTAACCACTGCTTCCCATGGATAACCCCCTGCTTCCTTTGGGTTTAACAGAAGGTGGACGTAGGCCTTGCCCACAGAACATAATAAATAGGGCTAAACCTTGCATTGGATTGGTCATTCATTTTGTGAAGTACAGGGGCGAATTTAATAAAATGCGTCCAACATGTAACAAATCTCAAAAGCCCCCGAAAGCAGAAATTGGTCATTAAAAAAAGTTATAATGAACATTGGGAACAATTGAAAAAGCGCTCGGTGGGCAATCACTATTGACCTGTAGAATCCTCCACTGTCAGCATGCTATGTTTTTTCAAACTATAAGATAAGTCAACAGCAGAAATGCCATTTCTGGACAAGGTGTGGGACTTGTTCTTTGATCGTGGTGGGATATACATTCAAAACACAGCATAAACTGCAAATTTCACTTCTTAGGCAGTCTCAGACAGAGGTATGTTTGCACATCGTGATGGGTATATATATCAATACCACCAGTGCACAATATAGTAGCCAATCCTTGAACATAACTCATCTTTGGACAATACATACTACACATTTCTATTAGGTTTAAATGCAGAAGACATCGTAATGTATCTTTTGTCGAACAGATGGCGCGGACCTTGAGAAATAAAAATGGGAAAAATTAGAGAAACCTTCAAATTTTTCACGGTCTGGAATAAAATATTTTAATATGTTTTTATCTCGTTCAAATTGCAAATAATTATGGCAGCAATTGTATTTTTCAAGCAATGCTTAAGGTCTATATGTGCGCCTTCATCTCATTATAAAAACTTACCTTTTTTAGGCAGTTCGGAAAAATCCCATGACGCATGGACATCTTCTGTATGAAAACTTATTGTTGACTATTCTTTCAATAATGGGCTTGTCCTGGATTTAAAAAAAATAAATTAAATCAGCCGGACTTCCTCCATATTACGATCTAGAGGCTTTCAACATTATACACGAACATGAAATTAACTCAAATGAAAAATGTTACTCCAATGTTTCCCAACATTCTGCCAGCCGCCAGGAGTTTACCTCCTGATAATGGCAAATACGTAACGTACAGCATCCCTGTAAGGACTTATTGATCATCAGGCAAAGTTGCCAAGTTCATCCTGCATCCTTGATATGCAGGATATTGTATTCCTACTACAAATAGTCACGGTGAGCCGTAGGATTTCATACGCGAGAAAAAAAAATAAGCGTTATAACCCATCATAGGTTGATTGTTACAAATTATTGACACCTTAGGAAGAAAGAAGCTTTTGTAATCCGTACCGGCCAATACTTACAGTATAGAAAATGACTGAGTTGGATAAGGACTTGCTAATTCGTTTAGTAGGCTCAGAGGGCGAAGTAATAATGGAGAGCTCAGTATAATAGCTCTTATTGACATCCATAACTTGATATAAAGAAATATTGAGACATATTGCATACAGTAGAAAACTGATAACGTTTGTTCAGGTGAGAAACACAGAATATCTGGGCCACATACTTCGTATTGACAAATACTCTCTCTTACATGTAATCATGAAGGAACGACGAGAGTGGTAGGAAGGAGAAAAATCTTGGCTGAGGAACATCAGAGATGGGACTGAGCTCATTGTAAAACAATTATTTCATGTCTCAAAAGATCGGGAGGCGTTTAAAGAAGTGATCGGCAAGCTTCGGTAAAGAGGACGGTATGATAAGAAGAAGAAAGAGAGACAATTTTAGTTGAAGGTCCTTAACAATGCAAATATATTTAACGGTAAACATTTCATGTAAAATAAAATAATTTTTTTCCTTTAAGTATTGATTTTCACTCCTATAGGGGTGAGATAAAACGAAATAAACTCTTTTGATATGATCTATAGGACGACGCTACCAATTATTATGATAAAATGCATTGAGCATTATCCTCGTGGGAAACATAGAGGATGACCGATTCGTTTTGGTATGCCGAATTTTCGGAGAGTTTAACACGTATTTGTTATTTTTAACGTCCATAAGCTTGAAAGCACGACTTCCACCCACTGTCGGCATAATCGGGGGTGAAAAATCGGCAACCGCGCCGAAGAATAAGCTCTCACGTTGTCGCGTGACGATGACAGCAAGTGCCGCGCCGCGACGCGGCGGCAGGGCAGAAACACAAAACGCATCTCCGCAGGCGTCGGCGTCGGGACGTCCATCGTGAGCGATTCGTGGGATCCGCCAAACCGAGTAGCATGCCCTGCGTCGCAGTCGTGCAAAGTAGCCCCCAGCTGGGGGCCTCGCCGCCAACGCCAGTGCCTCTTCTGTCGTGATGTCGGACACAGCACGCCCCGGGGCGATGCCTCCAAACCACACTACCATGGGACTTAAGAAACGGTTCAAATGGTGGAAATTTCTCGTTCATTCTGATTTGGACGGTTGGCTCACTACATGATCCGCATTGGTGATCCTCCTAGTGATAAGTCCACAACGCACAAATTCGGACATCCCCTCTGCTAGTTGTGATATTTCGTTTTACTTGAACACAGTACGTAGCATTCTAATCAACCACGATAAATGCTATCAGTGAACAAAAATGACTATAAAAAGTATTTATGGATGTGTATCTACAATATAAGCCATGTCAAACTCAATCAAATTGACATAGAAACATATAAGTCTGACACTACCAACTAAGATAACTCAGTATATTTTTTACATTCTTATTTTCAAGAACTGATTGCTGTGTTACAGCTAAACATTTTAACTACACTACATAGATAGCCGACTGTGGCTGTTCAAAGGAAACAAACACACCTAGTAATCAATCGTTATATTTGATTGAATAATTTGTCATCGTCACCAATAGATCTAATCAGAACCATTTCTTCAAATGGGCATCATCTCTATCGTTATATAGTCATTCAGAAATAATAAGGAATTCAACTTGACATTCAAAATCAGAAACTTATTTTGGATTATATCAAAAAAATACATTTTGACATTGCTTGCTGTGGAACAAAAAGAAATAATACATTACTAGGAATTTCTAAAACAAAAAAAAATTTTCAGAAAATACCTTACGAGTCAGTCTGATACTACTCCAAAAAATGTTTTGCTTCTGTTTACACGATCGCTTCTAGATTCATTGTCCATCACCAAGGCTAGTAGTTCAACAGCCAAAACAAACGTATCCTCATCAACCGAACAAAAAAACTGCGTAAGATTTCACACATACTCCATCCATAGAGCTCAGAATGATGTTTCATCGTCGTTGGAAGTTTCAATTCAAAGCCCCCAGAATAGAAAGGGCCATTTCTTGTAGATGGTGAATCAATTTCACCAAGTAAGGGTATATACACTCCAAATGACTAATTCTGTTCAACAAATATTGTTTTAGTTGGACGAGCGTTAGCGAATCCTGCAATACAACACGAGCAAACAAGCTGTTATTAAATAATGTATTTGGTATATACTGTTCTGTTTGATACTGATACGATTTCTATACTATTTTCATCATTGGAACACAATGGTGAATTATATCTGCAAGCTATATTATGCCATTCCACGGATACGATACGAACATCAAGGAATCGAAAACATGATTTTTATGCACCACATATACCACCAGTTGAGGAATTGTTGACTGCTGTTTTTCACGATCGAGCTATAAGCAGATATTTTGTAAATTCATGGACTTTCCTGATAGAAAACATCCTGATCTCAATCCAGCGAAATAGTGGCTCTTTAGTTATAAAAAACCTAAAGATTCCATTATGGAGGAATTTGCTGCTATTCCAACAAAAATGCTGATGCTCAGTAGTACTGTGTAAAATTTGGAGAAGTCGCTGGTCTGTGTACAGTAGCAAAATGGACGACATATCGAACGCTCAAAAAACTACCCAGAAGTATTCTCAATTATTTTCTGAGTAACTTCCGCCAGAATTTGCTCAGACAGAGTCATGGTTGCAGATATGATTGGTATAAATTGGAGTGAATAGAGCTCACCCACAAAGTCTAAAAAAATACGTGTCATAGACAACCGCTTTGCTTTACGGCCAGCATGGAGACGTCACTGGTAAGAACAGAAACATGAGACAGGTGCTCACCTGCTCTGTGAATCCCCGACTGTCCTGTATATGCGAGAATTATTCTGGGGAGTTTTTAATTTTCTATGACCAATGGCAGGGAAGCTCCGAAGAACTATGTGACCAACTTTTTCACTGGTCTGTGATGGTTGAATATTGAACCTCGAAAAACCCTTGAGGACGTATAAGGGGTTTGAATGGGGTCAAGTACTGAATTCACAATCGTTCCTATACATAATCTCTGATGTTTTGTTTGATATAATAACACATTATCTCCACCGCATTCAAATTTCTCTGTAGTATGTTTTATTTCTATTTCAGATTGCTGAATGCGCCACGCATCATGGTGGATCTCGGCGGATACGTTATAATTCTGGTAGAAACCAAGGATAAGAAGATAAAATTATATGGTGAGGAATGTCTCAATTATGAACCCGTCCTACCTCGTAGAAGGGATATTACGATCCATTACAGCGTATATAAAAGAATGAATTATTTTATTATCAGTATTACCGTTATCGAGATTACCCTTGAGGCTTTTAACAAAGGAGTTGTATTGAATTGTAGATTTAAGAGATATGCTGATACATAAGATGTTCATGCTGTGTTCGAGTATTTTTTCTTTCGATTCAACATATCAAAAAAGAATATTGATTCTTGATGTTTGAATCGATAATCCTTCTTCTTTCTTCTTAATAGGCAGCATTTGATTAAAAAATGTGTAAGAAACCGCATGCCAAGTGGGAAATAGATAACCGGACCTGTTTTTATCAACCGAAAATTTCAGTACTAATTTTCAACTGAACTCGGATTTTCTGGTATCCATTGTCCGGCCATAACTTTTTTATTCTTCATAGATATTGAAAAAACTAAACAATTAAGTATAAGTTTATGCAAATGGCTGGAAGGGCAAAACCGCAGTTTTAAAAAGTAATATCTATTTATAGTAGAAATATGTTTCGGATTTCATGACCAGGATGATGAAGAGAATCCGTCGCTCTGTGTGTCTGTTGGCGTCTGTTTCGCTTAATCTTTGAAAATAGGTGCAGAGCTGGGAGTTATAGCGAATATTGGAAGAAAACATATTTTTTGTATGCTTCTCGAGTTTCCGATTTGTTTCTGAGCATAGTCAAAATATTTTGTTGCTGAGGACAACTTCTTTAAACTCTAACCTTTGCTAATTTTCACTGAGTTGCTGATATATAGTAAAAAACATTTTAGAGCTAAAGGATGCTTCACTTTTTAATGATTTTGAGGCATCACTTTAGATGTTTATAACATAATTACAGATAAAGTTCACAGCCAACAACATACATAAGCTTACAAATGTAAATTACACGTCCAAATTGTAAGCTCTCAAATATCAACCATCAATTGCAACACCGTATCGCGCCAAAATATAATATTTTAGTTAAATTACGTGAATCAAAAGTATACAACTTGGTGTTCGCTATTCAGAGAATGTATGACGCCCAAAACATCCTCGTGCCAAAAATTTAAAACAATATCCTTCCAGCACAGATAATGTAGGTAGTTCTCAGTCGTCCTGGTTGACTCGATATTTTTTGTTTTGCCCAAGTTTTTGATTGTTCAATGATCAGATAAGAGAAAAGACCTAATCATAAACATTTTACAGAAAAGGAGCAACACAAAATGTCCGAACAAATGAAAATTTGGATTTGGAATTTTTGTGTGTGTATTTTTTCATACATATTTCCTTGAAAAAAAAGTCCTTGATGAGTTGGCAAAATATTACTAATCAACAAACATTGCACTCAAATGCTCACAAGTGGTTATAGGGCAGTTGCTACTAATCTAAATTTCATTCACCCTTAATATACACGAATTGCCAACCTCCTGGAAGTTCTCAATTCAAAATAAAAATAATTCCGTTAATATGCGATTTATCAGTTACTTTGCACTAAGGTACGTCGATAGACGACATTGCCAAAACAAAACTAAAACAGACCAATTTTACGGTTAGTTATGAGTACCTTGGAAGTAACGTATATAAGGGACTACATAAAACTCTTAAGTGGCTTCATTTCACTGGACAGTGGTATTTCCGAATTAATTACAATATCGCAGTACGCCCTCGTAAGAAAATTATGAAAGCACAAGGACTAGTCTTCTTTTATTGTATATAACCGCATTTTCCAGGAAAAAATTATAAATACAATTTAATATCTTTGTTTAATTCCAGGATCTCCTGCGGACAAAGATAATCTCGAGGTTGGGGATGAAATCCTTGAAGTCAATGGCAAAACGTTAGAAGACGCAACGCATACAGAAGTTATAAATCACATACATCAGGTATACAGACTTCTTCTTTTATGCTATCCCATTCAGATATTTACAACAGTATGTTAAGTCGCTTGATGAGAAAATATCGGATTACTGTTTCATAGATAACTAACAACGCCAGAAAAACCCCTGTTCACATTAACATTAAACCGGTGCAAATTATAACCAACAGGGAAGAAACTTCCCAGCAGCACATTCCACGACACTGGCTCATGTGAGATGTAGGAAGTTTGATTTTCTGAGGATGTCTCCATTGGGACCCTTTGTGCTTGCTAGACTGAAGATTTTTATTATTATGGGAGACAATTCAGTCTTACGGGTAACAGATTCTAGAATTCCTTTGTAGGTTCAAGTGCCTCCACTAGACGTATCCTTTTTTCTTGATTGAGTATAGAAGTCAGAAGCCTCAGGGAGTGCATTTAAGAAGTCTGCCACTCAATGCCACCAAAAACACTTTTTTCATTTCAATATGTTTGTAGTTCAAGATTCGTACTTTCAATTGTAATCCAAAAATAACTGACAAAGGTTATGCTGAAATATGGTTGCATTTTTAACTGCGCCTGGAAGATTTAGTGATAACTATTGTTATAGTGGTTCACTGTGTATTCAGATTACATCTACTCCCAAAAAGCTTAGTATTGGCATGTGTGTGGTGATTAACATTGAAACTTCAAAATTAGTATGAATGTATGAGTTGAAAAATGGCTTTGGACATGAGAGAACTGATATGGTGAGCAACTAAGAGGAAGTCCTGATGAGTAAAATCGAATTTGCCTCGAAACAGTAGCTTCCTATTGTTTTAATTAAGACTACTTTCGACAGCACTTGTTTAGATATAAATGGGAGATAAATTGACAGACTTTTTTCGAAACCCACCCCTAATACAGATTGTTCTGGATTCATTTGAATCCTTGCAATTGGTTAAATTCGTTATTTCACTACATTGTGTGATATTTACGTATGATGCAAGTTAACATCTAAAGAATGCAATGATTATACAACATTTATGGCAAGTACATAAAGGTAGACACATCGCATTACAACAGTATTGACATAATAATTAGGACAAGCAACTTATGACATCTACGAGTATTTGTTGGCCCCCATAAACCGAACGGACTGAGTTGGAAAGGACTTGCTTGCAGAAATGCTTTGACGTTAGCTTTTAAACCTTTTTTGTTAGGTAATATATTAGCTGAGTTATTTGTCTTTATTTTTTAAATTTTCTATTTGCTACTTATAACTTGCATTTGACATTGCAATGTAGCTTTCCTATCTTACCTAAAAATTAAAATACGAATATTTATGTGACAATGTTGGACATTTGTATTCAAGTTCTAATTTTATAGTCTATTGATATTTCACCTAGTAATCAAGTAACTAGAAATCAAGAAAGTGTAAGAAGCTATGTATAATTGTTTTACGACTGGAATTTTAATTTGATTCATTTTGTTTTCAGTGCATACGATCACGGACGATATGTCTGCGTGTCAAAAGAAGAAGTGGGGCTCGGCTAGGTGAGATTAATTTACATGCTTCTAATATGTACAGGTGTCTTATTTACTACATGATACAGAAAATATAGAGCATGAACTAGTTAGTTCAATAAGCAACTTCGATAATGAACAAGTATGTGCGACATCTACCGGATAAAAAGTCAGCATACCGATTCTAACGGGATGCAACCCACTATAGGAGGTACACCAGAATTCTAGTCTTTATTGCGGATGCCATTTATGAATCCTCACTGTGGGGATGCTAAGAGGCAACTACTTGTACTTGTTATTTTGTCCCCCCTGAGATTCGCCAGTACGATGTGGACTCTTGTAAAAGTTTTCTGACTCTTACTATATTTTACTTGGCTAATTTCAAAATGTATTATGAGGAGTTAGCTTCTAAATTTCAGTATCAATTTCCTGTTTACTCAGTATCCAGCACGGAAGCCTGCGTATTCAAATGGATTTACAAAAGTACCTTAAAAGATGTCTTGGATCTCTGTATCGACAATCAAGTTTAAGTCGAAGAGTCTCACAAAATTTTGCGTTGATAGATGTCAAAAGTTTGATTTCGGACTTCCATTGTCTATGAAATTTTGACTATCACGACGTTTCGATTGATATGCTATCTTCAATCGTCTTCAGTTCACCTGAAGACGATCAATCAAGTACAGGTAGCATATCAAAGAAGAACAGTTCACCTGAAGACGATTGAAGATAGCATATCAATCGAAACGTCGTGATACTCAAAATTTTATAGACAATGGAAAACCGAAATCAAACTTTTGATAAATCCATTTTGTCTACAAGTTTCAAACAACAGTTGATAGTTGATTTATATCGTGAACGTGAAGAAAATTTACTTTTGCAAATGGTAGAAAGCAATTTCACAATATTAAAGTCTCTTGAAATAAAATAAAATTTATTATGTTGCCAAATAGATTACAGATTGCATCGAGTTACCTATATCTGAATATCATCTAATTGAAACATCAATATCAAAACATGAAGCCTTATATGCAGGCCATTCAACCTAAGTATGTATACAACAGAGAAATAAAACAGTATTATCTGCACATGGGCGCCATCAAAAAGAAAAAGAAAACATTAGTGGAAGAGGGGCAAACAAAATTGAATAGTTCAATTTTGAAACAATTCTATATTATAATGCAAAATAACTTTGGACAAAAATATACCAGGTTCTCATTCCTTAGCTTCTAAAGCACACACACAGACCTAATAAATGTTAATGTTGGTGACTCTGTAAGTCAAGGCTCGAAAATTTTCTGCTTCAGGACTTATTTCAAAGAACATTATTTTTTTTCCAACATATTCAATGCTAAACATAACAACACATTGCCGGTCATGAAAAAATATTTGAAAATGCTTTTGTTGAATGAATTTATGATACATATCCGCAAAAAACAGCTTTATCCTTGTTTCAAGGTAGTATATTGTGAAATTGTAAAAAGATACTTCGAATTATTTTCCTCATTGAAGACTGAAGAGACATTGGCTTATTTTTTATTAATGTTGCATAGTTCTATTTAGGTTTTGAAATGACCAAATGTCCTTGAATCGTACAATTGAAAATGAATAAAGATGCACAACATAAGCTGACTGAAACTCAGAGGCAAAACTATAAGTTGCTGATTTTAATAAAATTTAAAAAATAAAAACTCAAAAAATCCGTGAAACTGGGGAGTTTGGAGCATTTACGACCTAAATTATCCTCCATAATGTTGTTTTGAGGGTCATCTTATCCTATAAGGGTTTTTTGTTACAAGATACTAAACATTATCACCCGTAGTTGTATATGTTGAAACACAAATATTTCTATTTGTTGAACAGTTTTCTGAAAGAATTTGACAACGCCCTTTCGATTATTTTTTAATTACAAATAATTAACCGTCTGATGATTAAATTTGAGCTCGAAATCACTACCAAAAGAAAGGCAATTTGTGTTTTTTTATGATGCATATAATATGAACAAAATATTATTTATGTTACGCTTATAATATTTTAACGTACGAGGTGGTGCGTTACAATAATGTCCTCATCCAGCACGTAAAATAACATTTCTAGTTGATTTTCTGTATCCGGAGGTAATTCCTTTCAAAAATTAGTGACAGATTTTTCAAGGGGCAGCAACTGTCCCCGTATACCCCATCGGCGGCGCCTATCTACATACAACTCTTTATAGTCGGATGTGACTATTGTTACGGCGGGTAAAAGCTTTGGTTCTGTTAATTGAATCGTTATGCAACGGTCTGAAAAGTAGCTTGTCACTTGTTTGTGTTCCCAGGCATTAGAATAGACTATATGAATTTTTTAATGAGATGGTGAGCTGACATATATGCCAATAAAATGGGCACAAAAATGGACCATTGAACGAAAGAAGTTGATAACAAATATCACATTCGATCAACTAATACATTTGGAAGGTTTCAAACGTTGTCGTTTAGCAATAATTTCGTTGTATGCGCTGAAAAGCCGCCTAAAATTCAACAAGCTCGGAAGCACATATTGTGACTATCATTGTATCAGTAACTAGATAATTAAATTCTACTACTACGCTACTACGCCCCTGTTTTAAAACGAGAACGGCTAAAAACTCTATGCTTGTTTTTTTGATCACCCTAAAAATGAACCTATTTCGATACAGGTGAGGCACGAGTCCTGGCCGTGCGGTGCCTGTCCATCATTTTGGATTTTCCGCGTTTTATCGAAACACATCTTTTGTACATTTTATCTTTTCATTACATAAGCGCCAACCATAGTTCTAATAAGCCTTTAATTAAATTTTCTGAGTTCGTCTGAAATCGACGTCGTCCGGTTACACTATAGCGCGCTATACAGGTAAGCGGAAAGAAAAGCCTGCTATTGCCAAATTGTCGGTTACATCATTGCTTTGAAGGAAATTATAGTGAGGAGGATTTTAATTTGAATGAAACCTTAAATTGGACTCGTTTCAATTTTATCAATAAAAAGTTAAGAAAGTTGAAACCTTGCATAGGTACAAGAAATATATTTTGAAATGCAAAATTCTTGAACACTTTATCGTACCAATTTGGACTAGTAAAATGTAACAGTGTACAGTTATTACTCATAAATGAAAATATTGTCAATTAATTTTGCGAAAGAGGGATACAGATGCAATTTTGCTGTCACAATGACGAATTTTCACTTTTCAATCACTACTTTTGAATATCTTTATTTATATGACTTTTGTTTTGTTCTATAACATATAGATCACAGAAAACCATGTTACTCATTTACGATTGTGTGTTTGTCCGTTTGTATGTCCGTAAAAAATTGCCGCATCCAAAACTTGAAATGATCCATGAAGTCCAGTTACTGAATTAATATTATGGCGAGAACTAATAACTTTTATTGTTTTTGAAAATCAGAATATTCAAACGCGAATAATACTTTTCGAGTTAGAGAGAGTCCAAAAATTTGGCAGACAGGTAGATATACAGACAGACCAACAGACCGACTCAAAAGGTTTTTCGTCATAAAAGATACAAAATATTCTATATTTTGAATACGACATTTTTATTTATATTAAAAGTAAAAATGAAGCAAGTGATAGTAATTTATCCATTAGTAGTTCCCAAGTTAACCAATGCACTAGTAGACCATCTAAAATGAAACTAGAATGACTAAGGAGTCGAAGTCATTTAGTATATGCATTCATTTTCAGAACTTTCGAAGTCGTTGTTCTGGAAATTCGTTATTCAAACTTTATGGTACAGTTCAGTTCTCATCATCTGATGAAACGATGTTCATCCAAACCATCGCTACATAAATAAGTCATCTTATTGCAAAGTTTGAATTTTCCTTGAAATAGAACTAAAGGTGCACATACACCAAAACCTTTGGAGGAAGTTGGTTTTAGATAAATTAATCAGATCTCAAAAAAATGTAGTCGAATAGATTGACTATAAGTACTTCCCACGATGTAAATAAATTAATATGACGGAAAAGTTCCTGTTTATTTAACTTTTTTTTCGAGAACCTGTTTATGCGATATATGGAAGTAACAGAAGGTACCTAATATACTTTTGATTAACGTAATTTAACTGAAATATTGAACTGAAAAAATATATGGGTGATTCTGTGATTCAGTATTTTATTATTATTTAATATGACTGAGGAGTTGGAAAAGCGTAAACAAAATCCCACAATTCAGTGTACATATATTGGCTTTAAACTTCATTTGCTGCAATTGAACCAGGTCAGAAATATCAAAAATTCAAAGAAATTTCTTATAATTATGGTTTCTTTTGGAAAGAATTACCACGTTACAAAATCTTCGGAAACTCTAAAATCACGTATGTACGAAGATCGAGGTTGTTTTTATTCACCTATGCTAATTAATCTCTTTCAACAAATTCAACAATTATCCCAAAGTGAATTCAGTTAGTCTTCCCACGCATTCATATTATGGCAGAAAAAATATCATTTTCCGTTATAATTGGGTCTTTTATTTCACAATAATGTTATCTATATATATATGTTTTTAACATAGTGATTAAAACATGTTAAAAACAGAGCCTTTTATTTGTTTCAATTGTCTAAAATGCGCATTCTAAACATGTTTTAAACATTTATTTCAAACCTTCAATGTTTTTGAGGACATTTGCATCGATACTTGAAAAAGAGGTATAAATGAAGTTTGGTGGATGTTAATAATTTTTGGTCTTTTCCTTTAAGTTTTAGCTTACCTAGAATAATCAAAATTTTGTGAGATAATTAGAAATGATGTTTAAGATCCTTTCGAAATTTTTGGGTAATTCGACCTAAAAATTAGGAATGAGGCAATTCGAGAAACAAGAATATGAGGTTTCGAGGAATTCTATTATTTTTTTGTTTTTTTTGCTTACAAGTATTGACCAGCCGCCAATGCACCATTAAAAAAATGAAACAGCAAAACCCATTCTCACATCTCTTATCAAATTTTATGCAGCGGTTACTGAGATTACATGATGACAAAAACTCCAACAGACAGTTCGAAGGTAATGAGTGACATGAATGTTCATGAAGCTGACATCCTGAAAAATCCAAAAAACGGACGCCAATTCGAAATTTTACGCTATCACAATACTTTCCTCTCTTATAAGGGGAAGCAGAAATAATCATCTCACTTTACTTTCTGATAGGGTACCCTGCTGAGAAAGTTAGTTGTAGGTAAACGTGGCAACGCCGACCGGCTATCTGCCGCCCACCGCGCGTACGAAAATGTCGGCCGCAGTATACGCGGTACTCTCGCGTTGCCGCAACGGGATCCGACGCGAACTTCTGCTCCGTGCCAACGAGGCAACGTCGTACTAAGTACTACCAGAAGGGCGACTCCGGGTTGTCGCCGTTTCGGAATACCGATTGTGTATGCGCCTTCGGGCTGTGTCCTGTGCTGTGGTGACTTCAACGAGAAGTGTTGCGCGATACCTCAAGGATTCTTATTGGATATGTTCATGACGCTGTATGAAAAGAGTGACTGAGATTGTTGTTTTTAGGAGGTGAGAGAAGTTCCAGGAATCTGGGTGTTGCAATCAGATTGTATTTTGATTAATCGACACAAAAATATTTGTTAGGACATTGTTTATGTATGCTCATTGCTCTAAAGAAAAAGGATGAAAACCAAAATGTCATCTTTACAGAAAATAAGTTAACGTCCTGTTTAGATGTTGATAGAGTGCAGAAAATACAGTCGGTAGACTGACTCGCTAGTCGCTACATACTTTAAGCACCAAGATCTTTGGGTTCAGCTCAGGAATGACAGCAATGTAGAAAAGGATAGTTTGATTTTTTTTTTGAAAATTTGGTATCTAACCTTTTTAGGATTACAGTTTTTTTAGACTGTTTCACAAAATGAACAGGAAAACGGTAATTTCTTGATATTCGAATGTTTGTAGAAAAATGCAACATTAGATAAAATGTATCAAAGTTTAAGGGCTAATGAAAACATCATACTACTCAAAAATGATTTTTTTTGGGCGGCTGTTTACGTATTTAGTGGATATTCAGTCTCACCTTTTAACAACTAGTCATTATGCAAATAGTTATTTGTATATCACTGAAGACCATTTAAAAAAATCTCTATTAATAAAGCAGACTCATTTATTATTCAAATATAAAATGAGTGTTCATCATTACGCAAACCACGCTCTCTTCACTTCAATAAATGCAAAAAAAAATCCGCTGCAAAACCGCCAAGGTGAAAAACACGAACATATGCGAGCGGATCGCATATCGGTTTATAATGAAGTTGGGTTTATGATGCTTCAAGGAAAATTACCGCTTCGTGGACTAGTAATTACGAGGTAGAAAAATCAGCAAGCAACATTCATTTGAACATAATGCAAATGAATATTGATTGAGAAACAGAATATGTCGATATTATTTTACAGATATTTGTAACACCTCATGCCTGAATAGCAAAGCTCGAATCGTACGAGATTGATTTTGTAACACCACGAGTTTTTTGTCTGATAAATTGTATCTGCCATAAACTGTAAATTACGTGAAATATTTTAATATAAGATGGAATTTATTTAAATGTGTAGTATTAAGATGATGAGCACGCCACAACGTCAAAATTCGTAAACAGTTGACGAAATGCGGCTTACTGAAAAGCTGCTAGATTCTTCCAATTGTTCAAACTAATTAATATGTATCATCATACGGAAAAACTGCAACTGTGCAAGCAGCCCATTTTAAATAATGTTTGTCTTATAGCATCCCGGAGAACTTTTTCTGTTCGGTGGTAGGCGTCCTTTTCAGTTGTAAAATATCTTTTGTGATTGATGAATTTGCCTCTTCTTTCCACAACGTTAGCGCCGGTGTACTACAGGGATCGGTCCTAGTTCCACTACTATTTCTACTCTACATCAATCACCTCCTTTCTAGCAAAATAAGTTTGATTCGCAGTGTCCCGGATCACAACAATTTGCACAGAGGCATTAACAGTAGTAGACTTTCTCTCTCCCTCGACCTCGATAGTTCGGTAGGGCATCACTACCTAGGCTGATATGAATATTATGCAACATTTTGATGCAGTTCAATTCCTCGAAGGCTCAATAGTGCACTCTATCAAACAAGAGGCACCAAAGCGAGTATACAGTTTTGATAACCAAGAGTCCGTCCATTCAGGCTTCTGTGGATGCAACATTATTAAAGATATGATTAAAAATGTGTTCGTGTCTATTCAAATCCAACGGTATCTTCTAAAAGGATGTTTGTTTATTTATATGTTCATATTCAGGCTTTATACATTGTATTTTAAAGCCCAGACAAAATCAAGGAAAGAATACTGCTCAGAAGACTTCAATCTTTCAGTCCTTTTGGGGCATGATATTCTGATGTTATGATGGCCGCATACAACCACATAATACTAACGGAATATATTTACTAACGTTTAGGTCGCCTTGACAGTTTTCAATACGTAATTAATGTCATTATGTTTTTTTCATATTTTGTACTTTCACAAAGGCTCTTGAGGTAGCTCAACTATTCAGTAAACTGTATGCGATTTTAATTAGCGACGAAGTATATCTGTATTTAGGTTTCGCCTTTGTGACTACTTGAGTATTTAAAAAGTTATATTCTCGACGAATAAGGATAGGTCCTTTTTATGGTATTCGTGAAGTCATGTTATCCTTTTTCTTCAGGAAATAGCTGTTCTGGCAGAAAGTTAATAATACCTTTATCCTCTCGATTCTCTAGTGGAAGATCTGTAATTTTTCTCAGTCAGATCAACCAACATCCGGTATTTTTCTATTATTGCTAGACTAGCTACCTTGGCAAGTGCAATTACAAATCATCAAGTTCCTGTTGAGGAACTGAAATGCCTAGTTGATCCATCAATAATGAAATAACCTTCACGGTCAAATCTCCTGGTACAGTCATAATAAAAAAGTACAGTTACCGAATCTTTTATAATAGAACTAAACAAGAGGCTCGTCACGTTAGCATTTTATGGTGACGGCGATGTTTTGGGTAAACTGTTTTTAAAATTTTATTTACGTAACATGGTTTAGTGAAATGTGCAATTTCTATTAAACTATTATAGGTGACAAGGTTATGAAACAAAATACGATATACAAAATATCTCAAAATAAATTCGTCGTGATTTCAGCCGCTGCCTTTACGCCATGGACGTTTCGTATTGACCGAAGCCCAGTACTCTCTAATCAAGACCTAGATTATACTAAAACTGAACAGACGACAGCGCCCTGCAGAATAAATATAAAAGTTAAAATAACCGAATGTCATAAAGTTTTGCTTTCTAGATTTAACCCTGGTTTCACCATAAGATTTCATCCTTGTTCAATAAGTCAATATATTTTATCCCAAATGAACTTTTATCAGTATATTCTTATCCAGTATTAAGTCCGCTGATTCCAGATGAAAGTCATTCAGTCAATCGTTTGCAGACAATCGAAACAAATTTAGAAATGGATGATGGCTGTGATATAATGCAGTTGGAGTAATGGCGTTAACCAGTTTTGTGTTTTTGATAAAACACTGTATAATTGGTCATTAGTTTAACACACTACGTTTGGATATCGTTGTAACCAACTTTAATTTTGTATAAGAGCAGATTATGTGAGACAATTGGATCTTCAATCATACAATTTCTGATTTTTACGTGTTTCGATTTATTTTATGGCACAGTTATATTTAGTGTATGCTCTGCACTATACATAAGACCTGCTATAGACATGCATGTTTCTTTTTGAGTCTATATTGTATATACTTTACATGAAGGTCTAATCTGTTTCGACTAATCACTGTTTCAGCAATTATAATCATTATTATAATATAACTACATTATAACTGGCTAGAAAATCAATGCTGACTACGAATACTATTTCAAACTACTTCAAGTTATCGTAGGTTATTAAATTACCAAAAGACAAGAAAAAAACTGAGCTAAATATGTGTTTTTATATGTGTGGGGCTTCTGAGCTTTTCCAGAGTGAAACAATATCTTCAAATCCGAACTATCATTCACTCATTACGGTTTAATAAGGGAATATATTATGTTTGTATTGGTAACTACATATTCGTTAGAATGAATTTGGCTGTTATTGGAATAAATTCTAAAGAATGATATGAACTTGATGAGTTAAAGGATTTTATTTTCTTGAGTTCATTGTCAAATCTAAAAGGGTCCAGATCAATATTATTGATAATTCTGCACATACGAGTACGTGTGAGACGGTTGTGCATAGCGTAATCGGTTAGGTAGATTGGTATAAACAACAGCAAATTATTACGTGTTGAACGAGAGGCAACAAAATATATAGAACCCAAAAGTTCATCACTATCAATACTGTCATAATCATATAAGTTGTGATAAATTGTTAAACAAAAACTTTTTTACTTTTAATTTATTATACGAGGGCATATACGAGGGTCACGCTGAAAGTTTTGCGACCATTTTCTTTCCAACACTCTTGGAACGACGAATTTTCGTTGGAGGCTGCTCACCTTCAAAACACCAAACTAATGACTGCTGTTTAGTATCGGGTAACGGGAGTAACAGCAGTGGGCGGTCGAACTGTGCGAGGTTCATCATCGAGTGGGACCCGGCCCCTTTTAAACTCAGCAAACCAATCAAAAACTGTAGCTCTAGAAGAGGCAGACTCCCCAAAGCAACTCACTGAACTTCCGTGACATCTCGCTTGTTGTAGTCCCTTTTTATAGTCATACAAAATCATGGCTCGAAAATGGCGACTACCCGGTTCCATTTCCACGTTAAAATTCGGCTTACACTTATATGCATTCGAGACCGTGACAACTGAACTACTGAACGATCCAAACGCTGCCTTTGCGTGTAAGCACTTACAACTTTAGACAAAATAGCTGCGTGCTCCAACTTGTTTAATCCTGTGTGATTAGTAATATCTAAAGACTTTCAGCGTGACCCTCGTAAATGATTAATGTAAATACCTGGAATATGGTTCATACGCGGAGTTATTTTTGTGAAGCACTGCTGTGAAATCTTGCGACTGTTGACAATGTGGGCGATTTTAGCTCACTAGCTTGTTAGTCCAACACCTTCAATTCATATGATTGTGTATAGAAAAAAAAGAACAAGATGACATGAAAAAGGATGAGATTTCTTTGAACTTATCATTACCATAAGCGTCTTTATGCTAATATATTTAACTCATTCTTTGTGTTGTGTATGAAACATTTCTTGGAAACGGCAGGTATGACAGCTCAATTGCTCCATTGTGTTCTACTAGGATCAATTAATTCTGATAAATACATTCATGATTTGATCCCAAGTAATACGGATATTAGGAGTTTAGCAATAGAACGATATTTTTTGCGACTGAACGACTAAAACATTACCCTCCCTCTTATATGTTGATTATGCTCAATAGAAGAATTGAAGCTCACAGAACAAAATTTTGCTATAGGGCTATCTTTTTAATAAAGAAAAACTAGAAACGTTTGAATAGTTCATCCTACAATAATTTTACTGTTATTTTTTGAGTCGCTTACCCCATAGTTGTTTGATAAATATAATAGTTCACAACAGTTTGACAGAACAGTTATCCTATAAGTTATTTCAGCTCAGAAACCAGTAGTTTTTGTAATTTTTTTAATGCCCTAGTCCCATGAAACAGGCATGTCGTTGACTCAACGCCTAAAAATGGTCGTCGGCGGTTGAATCTTTGAACCCGAGAGTCAAGGCTAACAAGATAGACGAACACACCTCGGGAACTGTTTCCACTACACATTTCTCACTCCTACGGTGAAATATTTGCTTTGTTATTAGTGCTATATAATCCTTCAAACCTGACGGTTGCTTTATGATTTCTGGACTGACCAGTTCGGGTTTGTTCCTACTTCTTCTGTAAATATCTTGTGACATAGTTTTTGTTCGATAATATACAGCACAACTTTGGAATATAATATCTACAATAATATTAGTATGTTTACCCCAATTGGTACACCTCAGATATAATCAAAAATATAAAAACTAAAGCAAGTATGTTATAGAATTATAATAAAACTGAACGCTGGAATTTTCTAGTAGAATGCAGGAGGTTGAGGTCACTTATATAAAATACGCAAAGACTCATAAACAATGATTCAAAGTACTTTTGGGCTTTTATACAAGATAAAAGGAATTCTTCAAGAATACCGGAAAACAAGTGGTATGATAACGAAAATCCCACTAGTCCGCAGGAGATTGTTGACTCATTCTCTCTATTTTTTAAGTCCGTCTTCGGTCAACCTAGTCATAACTTAGTCAATTCTAATTTAAATGTGAATCAAGGAATTATACCTGTACTGGAGGTTTCTGATAATGATGTTTTCAAAGTTTAAAAAAGTATGAAAGATGAATTTACTGCTGGGCTTGATGGAATTCCATCTTTTCTTGTCAAGGATTGTGCCGGTATTTTCGCAGTACCCCTAATGATCATATATACAGTTTAGGTCACTAAGATCTCTGAAGTTTCCTACTGCTTTTAGCACAAATCTGCTCTGTCTTTGAAGATGGTGACCAGATAGTGATAAAAAATTATAGGTTTATCTTTGTACTGTCAATTTTTGCTAATGTATTTATATACACATTCAGATATATATATATATATATATATATATATATATATATATATATATATATTATTTATTTATTTATTGACCAGAAAATATTACATATTTGTAATAAATGCCTACAGAGGTAAATCAATTACCTGTGCGTAGGCTCGGCCCACAGATTAGTTATTAAAATAGATGATATACAAAAAACAAAAATAAAACTAAAAAATAAAAATAAAAGTAATAATTACAACTTAAAATCTTAACTACAGAACGAATAGCAAAGGTCCTAGTATAGTTCCTTGTGGAACTCCTGTGGCTATATCTTTATATTCACTAAAAATGTTATTAATTTTAGTTCGGTGCTGTCTGTTAGAGAGATAGTTTTCGAATAATTTATGTGCAAGACCTCTAATTCCAAAGCAACCCAATTTATCTAACAATATTTTATGGTTGACGGTGTCAAAAGCCTTTGCTAAATCTAGAAAAGTAATCAATATTGGTTTGGTTTTGTCCAGGTTGTTATAAATTGTTTTTGCTATGAGATTAAGAGCATCTTTAGTACCTTTATTTTTCATAAAGCCATATTGATAATCCGCAATAATTTTATATTTGATAACAAAACGGTACAATCTATAATGAATAATTCTTTCAAAAACTTTGGCAATATTAGAAATTAGAGAAATCGGCCTATAATTCTTGGCTCTGTATATATATATATATATATATATATATATATATATATATATATATATATATATATATATATATATATATATAATCTGTAGACATTCAACAGCTAACCAAAGCAATTTTTCAATTGATCCTACTTGGACTACTATGAAATATACAATATACAGCGTACAACGTACAATATAGGACAAGTATCTGCAAAGCGCAAAAATTAGATGATTTGAGAATCATAATTCTGTAGTAAAAACATGCCAAATAAAAAACTGTTATGTGAATTTCTTTTTGCGTACATACACTCATGCATTGAATCGACGATAAGCACTTCACAGTCTCATCCTTCCAGCTGTAAAGTATTTTTGTAAAATCCATATTTCGCTCTCCGCATTGTTCCCTGTACTCACTTACATACATTGTGACTGTTTTATTGAACATAAAATATGAGGCATTGCTTTGGCAGGAATACATATGTGCACACATATTCCAATGGAGTAGCTGATGCCTATTTAGCAAAGCGAAGCTGAGCACAAACACTCGCATACGTACATATATTGAAACCAAAATAGAAATCCATTACGTCTCTTTATTGACGTGTGTTCTAAGCTGAGACTGCTTAGCTATGTATGGATACATTATTTTTGCTAAAATAGTCATATCATGGAGCAATTCTATTGGAACTAACAAAATTGTTCGTTCCATACGAAAAGCGCCTGTTTTTTTCTATATGTGTCGCCTGTTCAGTAATCCGTGGCCTGTTCGCCACTCTGTAATGCAAAAAGTACCATTCTGATTTTGATAATATATTGTCACAAGGTAAATACCATGGAAAAAATCTAAAAACTTAAAAAATGCTTAATAAAAATTTTAGAGGGGCACAAAATTGGGAACCGAGAGATGAGGTGAGTAGGACGAAATCTAACTTTTTTGTGCGGGGTTGGGAGATACATCGTCATCCTACTTCCCACGCCAATAGATGGGAGACGTGTTATAATCGCGAAAAAATTCTAATTCCAGATGATAGTTTCCTTGATGTATGGCATTTACATCAAAAATATATGTCATATCTTTTTTAGTCTGTCCAGCAATACTTGGCCCTGTATAACTCAAAATGTACCATTTAGAGGGTCATGAAGTTTTGACCGCAGGTTATTATTAATATAGCAGAAAAAAAGCTTTGTAATTTTTGAAGATCGGTACAGCAGCGCCTGGAGCTGTAGTTAAAAAGCAAAACAACAGAGGAAAATCTCAATTATTTGGTTTAGTAAAGGACATTATATCATCTATACATTTTTGATCACAGGATATGCAGTTTTTATAGCTGCTTTATTTACAATTGAATTGAGATGTCGTACAGTACGTAATTTAGCCCTTTGCCCTATATGCCCTTTTGCTGGTGGAGGCTGGGATCGTACCAATGGATGAAGAAGAAATATGAATTTCTGAGAAAAGTTAGAGCGGCTAATAATGACCATATGCGTATGATAATAAATAATGTATATAACGAAGGACTATAATGCCAACAGTAGACTTCCGTGATCATAAATGAAAAAAATGTTGTCAAATAACAGATACCATTTATATGAAGCTTATTACGACCTTACCCACTATGATGAAATGCAGCAAGCGATGTCACGATGGGATTGTGAATGACCGAATGAGTACATCCAATTTCCGAAGAGTCTCACACTTAAGGGGAAAAGGATGTTGAAACAATTTTGTCGAGCTTTTTGGCCTGAGAAGAACTATGAGAGCTCTTTCACTGTCTAAAAAAATCTCAGTCGTCTTCGTATTCAGAAGACGTACAATCGTGGGCGAAAGTTCAGCAAACCATACCCAGGTTACTGAATGGGGTCCGGAAGGATTCTCTAGTGATAACGCCTGAGGAAGTTTCCTAATCAAGTGGGATAAGAAGCTGTTTTAACCGTACATCAATTATTATATATGTTCATCGGTATGTGCATTGGATCTAATCCTTATAACTGAGGCGTATTACTCGTCTGTGTGGTATTAGTTATCGGCTTCGTTTTGACTTTGTGAACCGGTCACCGAACTCTCCATCTCCATCTTTTCCCGGACTAGACAATCCGCAGAGGATTGCAAAGCAGCTAAGCAGCCCGTCGGCGATCAACGATGGGCGTGCACGACTCTAGGCTTGCAGTAGCGCCAACAACAGAAGGCCACGTACTGTGCTTTTGCTTTTTGAACAAACTTTTTAAATAAATCACATTCAGAGATTAAATAATACGACAAAGTCATTGGAATCATCAAAGCACCTAGATCAAACGGTATTCAAATCAATGCAATGCCATGAAACTAGCAGGCGCTATTGTTCAAGTACATCTGGTACATTCACACCATCTTAGATATTTTCTTCAAGTTGGACAAGCGGACAAGCGGTTTTTCTTCATAGAGTAGGCAAGGATCCCAAGCATCATATCGAGCGATTGCTCCACTGGATATACTGGGGCTAATTGCCAAAAAAACACTCTGGAAGTTTGACTTGTTTTAATATCTTTATTCCTATCTAAAGACATTTTTTTAGAGATAATTTTATTATGTTCTGAATAATCTCAAAAATATGAGTCATTTTCACTTCTCCTGCTAATATGGAAGGAAAATATTATAATTGGAAAAATTACAGATATTATGTATTCTATATATATATATATATATATATAAAATGAGTGTCATGACTTTTCGCGGCATATATATATATATATATATATATATATATATATATATATATATATATATATATATGCCGCGAAAAGTCATGACACTCATTTCCTTCGGTCTCTTTGTCGTCTGTCGGTCTGTCCAATAATCCTTGGCATCTCTATAACTCAGAAAGTACCTACCATTGGTATCTTAATGACATTTTGACACTATGGCTAGTACGTAAACATAAGTTTTATGGTTTTCAAAATCGAAGCAGTGGCGGTGGAGTTCTGAATGAACCAGAAAAACAACAACAATCAAATTTCATTTATGTATATCTCCGAGGCCCCTTTTATGCAGAACAAAAATTAGGGCTAATCCGGATAGAGGAACTGGAAATATTCAACATTTTTTTTGGTATAGATAATAGACCCCATTTCTTCTACAAACTTTTGAACCCTGTAACCCTCAGTACTTGTTAAACATTGGAAATACAGAAATGAAAACATATATTTTAAGCAACTGTGAATATTTATAATACATATAAATATAGTAGAACGTTCTAGATGGATTTGAATGGTTCAAACAAATTCGAACCGTTTTGTGTACTGAATCTTGAGTCGTAGTTTTGTTTTCTTCTAGGGGCCCGGGGCCTAATTTTTTCTGCTTCTGTGTGAGGAACTGCTATTACAAATTCATAAAAGTGCTCTTCATTAGTTTAGACATTGCGTCAAACAGGGTGGCGATGCGTTTCACGTCCATGGGTATTATTTCATTGAATACCTAGATAGGATTTTAGAACTTTATTTGGTGTGAGTTTAGGAAATATTGGAAGTTATGAAAGCTTTGTAAAATTCAACAAAATCAAGAATTTTTTAAATTATAGTAAATTTAAGGTATTTCAGTTTTTTTTAAATTTAATTTCCATAATTCGATCCAAACCTTTATTTGCTAAACGATACGATTGCACCCACGACACTTTTTGTTAATTACTGAATATTTTTATAGACTTTAGAATCGTTTTGATCGGTAAGGTAAAGGAAGCAACTTCACTTCTAATCTCAAGCTACGCTACTGATTCCTCGACCGTTGTGTGTATACTCATACCCATGTGAAAATCTTCGTCTACTGTAACTACTGCCGCTGATACAAGAATCTGGGTTATGTTTCACAACTCTCGCTCTTGCAGGGAACCTTTAGATTTTTTTTAGAAACAAGTTTAGTTGCTTGTATACTATGATGACTAATAAGTTCACATAGTGACGAACAGATATTAACTAATGCATAAATACGTGTTTATCGAATGTAACTTCCATAAGCAGACAAAATGCTAGACTAGTTTCGTTAAAAATGTATGGTTTGTCTATTTTAAAAACGGAACAGGAATGAAATGGATACAAGATCCTTTGGTGCAGCAACTTCAGAAATTTCATAGTTTCACCACACATCGAACCACTTAATACCTTAATACACAAACAAATCTTTTTGCTGACTGCATTAACATCTTCAGGAAAATATTACAAGACTGTAACGTAGTTAGCTGGTATAAAAATGTGGGTTTGGCGAATGGTAAAATTGATTTCAAACGCTGTACTCTGTTATTGAGTCCATTACTTAGCAATTCTAGTGTCAGCGTAACAGATGATTTATTGCACTGAAAAAATAGACAAGTGACAAGTTTATAATTGCTGCTGATCCAAAATTTTTAACAGAATACTTGTTGAGATTGAGAATGCTGATACTATATGAAACTGTATTATCTAAATCTCTTATGAAAATCATGGAGGACTCATGACCAAGAGTTCATCAGCTTTCAAAAGTATGGATATGTTACTGTGAAAGACCGAAATCCGGTGAATGTCGAGATATACCGGTGAATATCAACATTCACCAAGTTACTTGGCGTATGTGCGATATATTGATCAAAAATAATTATTTCTAACTTACACCGGCGAATGTCAACATTCATCATGCACTCATGGTGTATGTTCAAAAGAAACATTTTTTTCTAAATGAAAACAAAATTAAACATTATAGGTTATCATTTATTTATAAAATACAACATTATGACTTCATAAGTAATATTTTTGTATTTAACTTGCAATTCTTCAAGTATTCGTGTTCTTCCTCCAAGGCCTGTTCGTATGTGAGTTTCGGAAAGTATATTAAACAACTCTTCATTTGTAAAATAATATTGAATATTCATTTCTCCTGGTTTTAATGGCACAATCAACTTTTGTTCGTCACTAACTTTCAAAATGTCAAAACGTTTTAAACGCCTATAGTCCAAAGGTGTACTGCACTTACTTTTAGCTGAAATTACTTCAGAGACGATTTTAGAGTGCCTTTCTTGAGAAAAATAAATACAATTGTCTTCTCGTTTACTTTTACTTAGGGTATGTAACTTTTCAAGAAACTGATCAGTATTTACTGTATTAGCTATTGAACACAAATTATAACACCTAACTCATATATATTAAAATTAAATTAGTAGGAATGCACACACACTGTCAGTGAAACCTTGCGTAAAACTGACAACAAGCCCACACGGAAGGGAACCGAAGAAATCACAAAAAGCCACTTCTAGCCTGTCATTCCTGACATCGACCGAAGCCTTTGTACGCTTGTCGATATACACCGGTGAAGGTCCGAATGTTTTAATAAAACTAATAAATGTTCGGTCTTTCACCAACACATTTGGTGTCTGTCGACATTAACCGGTGTATGTCGACATTCACTAATTTCGGTCTTTCACGGTAACAGATACATCACAGCTTGCATAAAACTCCTCTACAATGAATGTAACAAAATAATATCTTCCAATAATATTAATATAAACTGCGGAAAATGTTAATGTGTAATGACCATTTGGTAGAGAATTTCACCATACGTGAGGTAGACCGAGAATTCGACATTTAATCTAAAGTTTAGCTTTGATAACTAAAATTTATTGTATATTCCCTCACAGTATGCTGCAATTATACTTCAATATTGATTGGTGGAAAGAAGTATTAGTCATTGGTTTATGTCCTGGAATTTAATTCAATTTTCAAATTTAAAATATTCACCGCCTAAGCGCCATATTTTATTTAGTTTCGTTTGCTCGTTCTGGTGGCATTTTGAAGAAGGACTATTTGTATACAATTCACAGCTGTGTGTTTATTCTCAGACTCTATGTTATGGCAGAAATAATTTGTTTTATTTTCACCATGGTATTGAAGTTCGCACGTGTTAATACAATGTTTAGGTCAATTATACTGAATAATTATTTATTGAGATTTACGTGTGAAATCGAAATTATTTGGACAATTATTTTAATTACGTGTAAGAAATTAAGTTAGGTTAATTATACATTAAAATATCAGTACCGTAGATGTCAGTACCATGGTAAACATAACAAATAATATTTGAATGAATATTTCATTGATGTTTCAATGTATTATCATTTTCAATTGTTCTAATATTATTAAAAAAAACTCATTTCAATATTTAACTAATGTTAAACTTTGTTTTATTCTAAGACTATTAAAAACATTGTTATTTTGATTCTAATGTAATAAATTTTACATATTGTAAAAATCAAGAAAGAAAATACCGTAAATGTTTCTGTATGATTATCAAAGTCCTATAATTTATTATTTGTTTTATTATTTAAGAGATTTAGGCAAATATTTTGAATATTTCATTTTGATGTCAGTACCGTGGCGGTGAAATTTCTAATTTTTGTTCTAGTTTCTTTTCTATTGAAGTTGTAGTAGAATTGCGTTACAGGCTTAATTTTGAGCATAATAAAAGTCCCATAGCACCCAGAACACAAGTTTTAAAGCATTTTCGATTTTAAAAAACTTTAAGTTGTAAAAATGATAGTTCTACAAGAATCACCCATATCTCAAAATATCAAGAAAAACATAAGAGCTCTAATTCGAAATTTTTTTCATTGCCGTGTCAAGTAAACACATTTTAGCCTTGGTTCTCGATACCATAGAAACTTGTCTTTCTTGTTACATCAGAGCGTGCCAGCATCAGGCTACGTCCCGCTTATCGCGAGTGCGCCACGTTCACACAATGAGCCATGGTGTGCCATCGTATGGCACATGAAGCCAAATACATGGCGACGCGAAAGACTGGCTCAGTCCCGAACTGATCGTGACTGATTGGCCCAGCATGGGTCATCATGCGCCAGCATGTGTCATCATGCGCCATCGTGGTGAGCGCGTTACTGGCCCAGTGTGGACCATTTTGAAAAGGGGCCTTTAGATGTGTTGTAAGAAGTTGACATTTGTTTTTTTTGTTTCAGCCGTAGACCTAGACTTGTGCTCCTCGTCGGTGCAAGATGCATTCGTCATTGCCGTGGAACAGCAGGCGAGAGAGCGACTGGAACGCCTCTCGGCACTCAAAAGGATTACTCCTGTCGACATGACCAAGCTCTCACAACAGGTACGTTCTCTCTCGTTTTTCATATCGGAATTTTTTTTCAATAGGATTTCGCACAAAACGATAAAAAATTAGTTTGATTGATTTATTTGAAAATTTAGCATGTTAGTACCTACTTACAAAATCATTACATGATAAATTTCAGACCTGAAAGAGGTAAGGGGCTAGTTATTGACTTTGTGAAGTTTCTAATCTAATAGATTGGAAACAAGGCAGTCCATTTTTATTGAAAAAAGTTGTAGTTACAATCTTAAAGGTGAACGTGACCGTGGAAATTAAATATATATATTTCAATGAAACTTATTTTTTTGAATTTGTAATTAAGGGGTTGGCTTCCACGTTTTTAATATCAGTAGAGACATTATCTGTTATCTCAACGTCACATCCATGTCTAAGGCCAACCCTGGACAATAATATTCGTTGAATTGTTGTAGTATCCCCATCTTTTGTTTTCTGGGGGTTTTGTCCTCTTTTCAGTGTTTCAAATGATTTTCGATACGGAATTAAAGATACAAGGTTCTCAAAGTAAGATATAGGTATATATTATAATTTTTCTTCCAAATTGACAACTGGATTTAAAAAAAACTCAATTGCTTGGTTAATGGGATTTATTGTCTAATTGTGATTAACGTAAATTTTCGATATGTCGTGCAATTTGCTGTTGAATAACCACCAATCAATACTTCAAATTGTACACAGTATTTCGGATTGAATTTCAGCAATGTATTCCTTAATAGTATTTTAAATCTTTCAGGGTCGTTGACCATGTTATAAAAACCAATTTTTTCAGAACTCCATGGCCAGTAATCGGCTGGGTTAAGATCTTGCGGTCTCGCTATAGTTTGTATGTATGTATTTAGTTTGTATCTGTGAAACGGTGTAATCTCGTAAAATCTGCAGGTTACGTTCACCTACAACAGTTACAATTACGGCCTCTCATTCTGTATCTCATAGAAAAAGGTCTATTGATTTAAGATACGACAAAATAAATATACTGAATATTCAGATTCCAATTTACTACTAGCTTGACCTCTTAAAACTATAGAAGACGTTAAAAGTATACCCCTCACTTCCCACTGACCCCATGTGTCAAGAAATATAATATATCGGTTCACGAGGCTTCAGTGGCCAGTATTTTGTAGCTATATGCAAAAGTGCAGTTTGTTGCAAATAACAAAAAATGTCAACGTGATTTTTTCCAACTTGACAACAGTGAAAATAATTTCGCAGACATTTGTATGGGCCTCCCTGTATATTTAAAAATCACTTGTCGATCAGTAAGTTGAGCTCAGCTGGGAGGATCCTTCAGACATAATAGGGCACGTTGTGGCGCCATGTCAAGTGCCTGAAAGTGAATCCGAATTATCATCTATCGAGGTTTCAAGTACCTAAGGGTCTCTCACAAATTATTATTCATCGGTACTTTGTAACAGATGTTCCTAGAGAAAGCCGAGAGGAATTTGACACTTGTGGGTGTATGGCTTATGATAATATGTATATATGCTGGATTTTATGGTGCTGGTAATTGGCGAAATATTTGCAGATTACTTAATTTATACATTGATAATAGTGAATACTTAAAATGCCTGTTTTCCGAAGCTTTTGGTAATTCATACTTTAAAATTAAATGTTCTCTTTCTTTTTGTATTTTAGTGATAGTACCAGTGTCCGTAAAAATAAGCAAATTAATATAACTAAAAATGGACTCAATTCCTGTCATTAATTTAATAAATATGCATACCAAGACAGGCCTGATAAGAGGGGGAACTCACATGCGCCGGGTAATAGTTCGTTCTAAGTGGGCCGATAAAGAGAAGTCTATATAAAAATGTTCTACGTGTTTGCTGTAATGTGGCATTTTATTTGTTCTTCAAGACTTCAACGAGTTGCCTCTTCCACCCGAGGCCGGATCTTCTCTCGACGAATTTTACTTTAGTTTAATTCGGTACCTACCATGTTATTACATCCGAATCGCATGGTTCACTATTTTGTTTTTAGAAATTATTCAAAAATACAGTTTTCATCGGCAAAAAGAGACAAACAATTTGGTATACTATTCAATCTAGTAAATCCGAGGAAATAAAAAAAAATATTTGACACAAGAACGCTAAAGTGAATTCAAAGACTTTCTATTTTCAGATTAACCTAGAACAGATAAGGAAATGCATCAGGTTATTATAAATATTATGCCAGTTTATCTACGTTTGTCTGTAATCCAAAAAGACTTTGATGAATACTTTCTTGGTTTACTACCTTCGCGATGGAAAGACCTAGTACAGAGAGTACATCGCCTGTTGTTTTTAATATATTTCAATGGTTTATCGGCTTATCATATTGTTCAGATTTTAGCTCCAAGTAAGGCAGGAAGTAATTTCATTAATTTGTGTGCTCGAATGTGTATGTTAAAGAACTATTTGAATTGATGCGCATTGTGGTCGATGTTTCAAAAAATGTCAAAGATGAGCCTAGTTTCGTGCACCTCGATATCGTTATCTATAGTGATAGTTGTTGACTTAAGTTTGATGATGGTTAATGTTCAGGTCTCAGTGACCAAACTGTAAGATTTTTTTTGTCATGAATAAGAGTTGGACTACGTGAAAACTATCACCAATCACAATCTTGTACATGTAGATTTGTTGTGTTAACATATTGTAGAATCCATGAAGAGAATTTTATGCTCCATCTAATACCGTTATTCAATTTTTTGAATGGTCATGTACACTTTGTTTCTCATTGCTCAATCAAGCTGATTCCAAGTTTATTTTAACTTTTTGCCTAAAACACACAAAGCAAACTTGAAATATTCTTGTACACCTACTTCGGTAGGTGACCACCCTTCTTGCAAATAAAAAGATGGTGTAATTACCCGATAGTTTCACAAATAAAATTGACGCGTCACTGAAAGGAAAAGAGTTTTATTTATGAAACTGTGTGTTAATTACACAATCTTTTTATCTGCATGATGAAAGAGTTTCACCAAGTAAGAGCATCCATAATCTACATAATTGGGTAAATATTTCTGCTTCAGTTGAACCAGGCATCATCGACAGCGCCGAATGCAGTGAGCACCGACGATTTGAACGGTTTCATCAAAAGTTCTCCGATTTACGTGACCTCATTGACGGCCACATCTACAGCCGCGGCTGCCAACGCTACAGCTCCTCATCAGGTGACTACATTATGATTTTCTTATATTGAACTGTACTGATCATGGATATTAAATCAAGATAATTGTTTCGAACTTTGCACTACATAAGAAAATTGGAAATACCAGTTGGTGTGTTCTCATGGAATGTCCATGGATATGGCGTGATTGTTAACACACAGCATGTCTACAGCAGGGCACATGTATAGTGGTGGTGGTATACAATGAATTTTTTCTGTTCGATAATGATTGTTGAAGCAGCCGAAAATTCAAGCCATCACATGTTTTAATTGTCCGTGTAGTTTGTTCAACTGACTATAAGAAAAGAATGAACTAAAGATACTACAGCGTGTTGGTATGATTGCAGACGGGCAAACAACCTGCCAGCGCCGCCTCCGAGGGTCAGTTGGCCCCGCCCACGGCGGTGATTGCATGTGATAGGTCGCTGCTACCGAACGGCCACGCTCACGAACCGCAACAGAAGGCGGTGACTGGAGCGACAATAGCGGCAGCCCAGCTTGCCAACGACGTAAGAGTCCAGCAGCCTCAAATTCAACAACAGGTAATATTTTTGGATAATCGAGTAACGCAAGTAGATTTGAGACTATCGCAATCCAGGCCCCTCAAGGTTTCTTTCAGTTCACCTGAAGACGATTGAAGATATCAATCGAAACGTCGTGATACTCAAAATTTTATAGACAATGGAAGTCCATAATCAACCTTTTGAAAAATCCACCTTGTCTACAAGTTTCAAACAACAGCTATCTGCTTGCATTAACTCTTAGATACTGCATTGGAGGTTTACGAGATATGCACATAGAAGACAAAAAGTTTTATATTATATATTATACGATCTTATCAAAGGTGTTTTTGTTGTTTATTGAACTTATATAAGTATATAAATATTTCATATGAAAAATATACATATTTATTTATGAAAATCGACTTTTGTCATACCCATGAAATACGACGTCGGAAGCATAACTCTTTTCTGACGTATGTTATTTCTATTCGTGATTTATAGGGCAAAAAATAATTTGTTAATGGGGAAATGTAATAAATGTGAGTGTCATTAAATTCCGATTTTATGTGCTTATGTTAGATATTCGATTACTAATGATACAGACAGGTTCATCCTATTTTTATCTGAGCGATGAGGGGCGTTGGAGGTTTTATAAAAGACAAAAAATAGACACATTAATCAGATTCGGATCTCGTGATATATTGGACTCAAAACACTCTCCTAATAACAATCTAGCAATCAGACAAATTACTTTATCTGAACAAAATACTTTATCTGATTTGGGGTGAAATTCATGCAAATGTGTATTTTCATCTAACAATCATTTTTTCCCAAAAGCTTTCCTAGACGATGATAGTATCCAGATCTTCGTCTTCCAAAACCATATTTAAAAATGGGTGTCATATGTTGTATCTGATCGCTTGAGCATTGCATACAGGACATAAAAGTTCACAACCCTGGTTTCTATGTCTGACGATTGAAATTTATGTAGATTTTTGATAGGGTGGGTTTATGAGCAAAACGCACTCAAATAAAAGTGTTACGTTGCACAGAACATTTTGGCATAAGTTGCTTCAGATACTCTATCCAAAAAAATATTTTCATATTGAATGAAGAAAGTTTGGAAACATACAATGAAAAATTCTCAAAATCAACTAAACGAGGTCCAAAAACAGGTTGGTGTATTAGAAATTCGATACTTATCTAAAGTACACTATGGTTTCAAGGTGTACTTTGAAATTATTTAGTGTTCATGCTTCTGGAGATCTTGAGCAAATCCGAAACATGCATAATGCAAAAGAGTCAAAATTTTTGCATTAGGTTGTCGACCATCACCCACAGATATCGCCATGTTACTCCCTTATATCAGAAATATGAATACTTCGTTTTGAAAAAGCATGGATCCTACACCTCATTCGCTTAGTGCATCAAATACTCAAAAATGAGCTTCCATCTTATTTATATAATAGTCTTACGTTTAGAAATACTCTACATTCAAATACTCTGCGTTCTGGAGTCACCACCTTACACACCCACGAAATAAAATTGATTTTCATAAGAAATCTTTCTCCTATACTGCTGTTAACTATTATAATAAAATTGTGCCAGACTAGGATTAATTAACAGGCTAGAATTATGAAAATATTTTGTTTATTTAGGCATATTTTGCGAGTTTTTCCTTTTTGTTTACAATTTCTGATACCTACTATATTTGCACATGAAATATTATCAATTTTTATCAATCAATTATTGATATGGGTAAATGAAACAGTAAATGGAAAAAAATGTGATACTGTGTCTAAAACACTGATCAAATTTACGCGAACGATTATTTACACAAAGGACCTGTGTAGTAGTCACGGTCGTGCATGAGTAGAATGTTCATATAAGACCTATTCGGATACTATAAATATGCGGTTATACCATGCATTAATCCTGATATATTCTACAAATTGAATCTTGCAGATCAATATCAACAACTAATGAAATGGACTATAACCAATGTGGTATCGAATAACCAGATTGACCTATAAATACATCGCGTAATGCATGGACTATCGCTGTTGGTCTACACAATTATGATTGTGATATATCTATAGTTGCATTATTTCTGTATCAAATTCCCTGTGATATATCTGCTCTAACGAATAAATATCGTGCTCTCTGGCATTACAGGGTGTTACTATTGTATGTTCGTGCATTTCAGCATATATTTCACCCAACCAAAAAACAGGATTTTGGGATTATGAGACTTCTGAAACGCATCCTGTGCTGGTCTCTTTAGTCCATCTTATATTTGTACTGACTGCTAATAAAATCCACATGCGATGGACGAAATAAATGTACTAACGTTCATTTGCCTCGGCTGCCCTTATAAAACTACATATCTTCTTCTTTAACGATCGAAGGTTGGCGTTCACTTCTTTAAACGCTTCTGTATCTTTTGCAATGTAAAAAATTTGTTCCACACTATGGTTAGTCCAATATCTAATATTTCTGAGCCAAGAGTCATTTTTTTATTACTACACACTTTCTTCCCTCTAAGATTCCTTGCATGATTACATATAAGAGAGAGTATTTGTCATTACGAAGTATGTTGTCCAGATATGGCGTTCATTTACTTCACAATCATAATCAGTTCTCTATTATGTCCGATGCGCCTTAATACTTCTTTATTTGAGACTCTGACAGTCCGAGAAATTTTATACACAGCAATCTAAGAACCTTAATCTGATGGCCAAATTCAATTTCTTATTTAAGAACATTGACCTGTATTTTAAAAATTCTTTTCGGGATATTTCTATTCTAACTTTTAACCATCGTGGTAGAATTTATGATCGTTCCAGGGTATTTATATCATACAACCCTCTTTGTTTGTTTTTTATGCTTCCTTTATCAACACCTTCTAAAATGATTCATAGGTTATCTATATCATCTCCCATTACACGATACACTCTTTTGACTGTTTCCAGTTAAGTACGAGACTTAAGTATGAACTATTCTGAAATGCTAGAACTAGCTAGACTAGTAAAACCAAGTTACAAGGCCTGTAACTGTGGTATTACCAGTGGCATTGCTTTTTAACCCTGCAACCTGCATTCTGCAAAGTATTTGAAAAGTAACATTTCATTTTTGTAAGTTTCGTTACTGAAAGAAATAGAGTTTTATTCGTGAAACTGTATGTTAAGTACACAATCTTTTTATCTGCATGATGTAAGAGTTTCACTGAGTAATTTGCAACCAGCTCCTATTCTACGAGTATGTGATGTGCGCGCTGAACTTCGAGATTAAATCTTTCCCCGGAATGGGCGTGTAGCTATCACATGTATTACAATGTAATAGTGTTAATTGGCTACATATACAATATTCTATCTTACTCCAGAGTCGTATAAATATATAATGATATTTTTATATTGAATAAAAACTTTCATCACTTTCACATTCCTGGGGTATACACGAACGTACGCCGTCACTATTGTTTATAAGAAAACGTAAAAAGTGCCTGAGTGATAAGGAAATACCTCGTAACATGATACTGCACACATACGCATATTGTTTTGCAATATTGCACAACAACAGATTGATTATTGCTGTTTAATCAAAAAGACTGTATTTATTACCTCACTATGGATTAATCAATTTATGGATGCTAGCCTACCATTCGGTTTTGTAATATTACAATTCTCGATTTACTGACATAGTATTTGATTATTATAAAGATTTTTTGACGATTCTCAAATCCTGACCAGTCCACCAAAATATTATTGTATTATGATGTTCATAAAAAAAGTTCATGGTTTCGGCTGCCAGTATCTTAAGGTAACAAAATCACAAAAATGACTATGGTTGATATTTAAACAATTCTCCCTTGTGGAGCAAAATACTTCTATCGCTCTTTCACTCAATGGTTGTGCTTATTTCCTATATTTCTTTAATAAATGCTTTAACTGCCGGAGGAAAATATGTTAATTAAACGGTATCTTAATACTATGGCAAGTATGAAGTACTTGACTGATTTTTTTGACATATAACCCAAAAATTCGTGCTTTCTATAAGATTACGTACTTTTTCCAAAAGTGTTTGAAGCTTTGGAAATAAGCAACTATGTTTGAATCTGGTCTGTTTTTTATTATTAAAAACACTGCCGAATTATAGGCAGGACATTCTCCAAAATGAATGAAGAAAACATTCATACATACCAAATTAAACAAAGTTTCTACTATTTCTATATCTGTATTTAAACCGTCAAGTTAATAAAGTACGAGAAATTATAAGTTACTTAAAGCTCTCCGAAAGTGTACAAGTTTTGGAAATAAGTAATGATGCTTGAATATGTCCTGTATTTCAGATCAGAGGCAATGTTTAAGTATAAGTAGGAAGTTCTCCAAATTATATGTGAAAGATGTTCATTTACCATACATAAAATTGAACAACCTTCCTACTATTTTTATATGTCTAAACATCACCCCTTGATATAGTTTGAAGTTTTGTAAAAAGACAAAACTAAAACTTTTTCATTTTATAAATCATCCTCAGACATTCAAATTGAATGGTTACAATGGATACCCTTAGGACGAAAGTGAATCGCGTCACAGATTTACAAAAAATTTATTTTTGATGCTTAGTATAGCGATCGCGCAATTTCTTTAATTAGTTTTTAGAATGTTATTGTCTTGATATCGGAAATATGCAATTGCGATTTAATACTTCCATTACTTTCGCGTACAGGAAAAGTGTAAAGGATAAGAGTCCCTTTTTGCTGTACATATAAATATTCAACAAGTGGTCGGTAAAACGTGCCAAGTTGAAACGAATAAAAGTCGAAATTGGAACGTTATTAAATTACAGAAAGTGAGAAGCCGTAGCAAGCATTCTAATATCTTGCCAATACCATCTAGGACAAAAACTGGCACAGTTTTGTTACTTGTGGCTTTGTTGAACGTGATTTCTGAAGCTATTTCTAGCTTCCGTTCCATGGAAGGCAGGGTCTTCAGCCCTGAATGTTTGATTTTGCCCTGCAAGAGATTTCTATGTTTGTAAAATATATAGCTCATTGGAATGTCAAATACGCTTCCTAATGAATTGAAGCATAATTCGTCTGTAATTTGCAAAAAAAACAGTAAAATAGTATGAAAGCGGAAACTAGAATGTGACCTTGAAATTCATTTTGAGGTGGTATAAGAATGTTTTCTGATTCAAGTAAAACTATCAATCATTCGTATTTAATATTTTAGTCACTCTGTGAATTCTGAAAGTTCTGCTCAGATTTTAAGAAAACCTGAGGATGGTATGATGCCAAGCATATCAAAAGCAGCTTCTCTGTCTGAGAAAGATCTCTTTTTGTCTCGTCCTTTGTATGGTTCAAAATTTCAACCTGGAGATTTTCTGTTCCATTCCATACAGCACAAAATGATGAAAGGCGTGGATATAAGAAAAATTATGATCAAAAATTCATCTCACTATGCCTAACTGGTATACAATTCAATGAGCAAAACATTTTTCCTAAAGTTTTAAGGCTGTAAGTGCTTGACAGGCGAAGAGTGTTGTACAATTCAATAAGATTGAGCTAGCTTGAAGAAAGCTACAAAGTTTGTAGGTAGGACGAAAAGATGATTTTTATATAAATGATTGATTTTATGACTATCTGATAAATTTGCTTAACGGACGAGATTTTGCATCCTCACTAATTACTGTGTATACTCATCTTTAATTCAGTTTCACTAGGATCACAGTTTCTTGCATCTATCTTAACAATGTTTTCTCTTTTCTAATTTCTCTTTCAATATTTGAACCAAAGATCACAGCGAGAGATACGTTTTTTATACGTGTGTTATCTTTCGTGAGAACTATTGCCACATTATTATTTTGACACTGCTCAAACATCCCCAGTTTAGGATAAAGTAGTTAACTGTAAGCACGGAAGTTATATATAACATGTTTCTAATACAGAAAACGTTCTTCAACCGATAGTTCTGTCACAAACCTTTCAGTTTATGCGTGGAAAATAAAAACCGACAATAATTGCATCCTCCAATCCACATCTGCAGGGCTGCAGGAACGCAGAGCACGAAATCGATTACAACGGAGCGGCCGCACGCTGCTGTGGTTCTGTCACAGTTTTTAATTAATCACTCTTCATTACCTTCCTATTTTATTACTTGAAAACGACTTTGACGCTTGTAATATAGTTTTGTGGTACATTCATGAATCTGACAAGGCAGGTGATAAATCGTTCTGATGTAGTTTACGAGACAGCGTATTTTGTTTCACAGTGATAATAGTAGTAATCATCAAGTTTATTTCATACAGTCATGTTCTCAGACATGGAGAATAATTCATGACCCTTATCAGACAAGACAGATCGATATAGTTGATCAACAAAATCGCCTTTCTTCTGTGAGACTCTCAGACAATTCGGCATACTCACAAAAACCACCCAGCCGTTTGCTATGCTTTCCACCATGGATAAGGATACCAACGGTATTTGTATTTCTTACTTCCCTCGTACATACCTTTGTTGTTTAAGTAAAAATCTCAGTGAGGTATCATGCCCATTGTTGCCTTTTTTGTCTATTTATCGTCATATTTCTTACTGAGTCAGATGTCTCAGTATCGGTTGAATTTTAACCCATTTGAGCCTAATCAGCAAAATTGACAACAGTGAGCTTTTCACGAAAGGTCAAGACCCGTTGTCTCTTGTGGTAGGCCAACCTACTACATACCCGAAGAAACCTTAAGGTCACATATAGCGCAAATAAATCAATATCAATATTTAACGGAACATCGTGAATGCATCTATTTCTCTTTCTCTCTCCATAAACTCCGACATTTTCAAGATTTCAGTCGCCATTTGTTATATCAGAGGATTGATTAAATGTAGGTGAGAGCGATACTATATCGAATCGTTTGTATTGCCATATAGAGTATAGGTTAAACATTTGGACCTAACATGTATCAAATGCAATAATATAAGAGTTATATTGTATTGTAGCACAGAGCCAAGCTGCAACAAGCTACAAGGTGGATATACATGTATGTATACCTGTATTAATGTTAACCGCGATTGTCTTTGAGGTTATTCAGTGACTTGATTCACTATTGGCTATGTTTCAGAGAAGGATCTAGTAAATATTATCCAAAGCAACAAATAGACTAAAAGTTTTACCTATCAGGCTTATTTTGACGATCTGTTTTCAAACCTCGATGGTAACCATTTAATTCAATTCAATCTAATTGTCCGTATTTTTGCTTCTTACTTGGAGAGCTCGACGTAGCATGCTATTTTGTAAGCAAAAACAATTTTACTTTCTAGGTATAATAGTTCTGTCGAACATTGTGATGTCTACCTCAAATATATGACGCTGATTTCGGTGTATCATTTTATGTCTCACCATCACATTCTTTTGTGTTGCGTGATCTCGACATAGTTAATGTTTTGATTTTCATGCAGTTCAGAAATCTGTTTTCAGGCTCTTTCAAGGTTCTAATCCTTTTGTGGCATAGACAAAAGAAATTTTGGGGACTAAGACTAGGAGAGATGCCGAATTACAGTTTGTATTTTTCACACTTCTGATCATTGTATGGCATGAAAGAAGCATTCGCCATCAATATTTGGAACTGTCAAATTAATGTACTTGACTTAAGCATTTATTGTTTTGTAGAATTGGGATCTTAGAGCCTGGTCAGATTATTCAAAATCTTTTTAGTAAATGAAGACATCTGAACATCACTCGAAACAGGGATGTTGGAAATTTATGTCTGTTTTTCTCCTTCTCGAATATTTCAGCGATGTACCAATATATTATTTTTAGCCATTCTTTTCTATAATGACCATTGATGCAGAAACTATTGAGCATACCATCAACATGTATTTTCCAAATCAAGCCATTGTACAAATTCATTTGATGACCTTTACAAATATAGTTTTCACGACACAGAAAAACAATTTATTTGTAGAAAACCAATGAATACTTTTTTCTGTATTTTTTGTATGCCGTACTTGTGTAAATATTTTCGATTTCCTCAAACGACTTGGTTTTTGGAGGGATATTCATGAGGACAGTAATATAACAATGCGTCATGCTTTGCGGTATGTTAGGAGTTAATACTATTCAATTTGTTCAAAACCGTTTCTGTGTTGAATTTCTTAATCTGGGATTGTATAATTTCGTTAGAGATACAGTGTTTTCCAACAAAAATGTTTTCAGGCTGAGTTGAACAAGAACAAGGAGAGTCCTCCACAAGCAAACACAAAGCCAGGGGACAGGAGAGGCTCCTCGCCTTTTCAAAATGGAAGGACTGAGTTGCTGATTGGCGCAGAAGACAATAAGCTCAAAACAACAGCGATAGTAGAGACCAATAATAATAAACTAAATATCGATACTGATAATCGGTAAGTAACATGATACTTCTGATCAGATGAAAAACATACGTACATACATATATCTTACCTAACCATTCCAAAAGACCCCTGTATTCTTGTCAAATCTTTGAACTGGGTTGGAGTTTGAAAATTATGAATATTCGAAACTTAAATTTACTTACTTAAACTTACTTAAATTATTATTCATTTTGTTACATTTTTCTTGGATTGAAAAACATAGATACGATAATATTTAATGTTCGTTTCTGCAATATAATTTTTTTCCAACGCTCTCTTGCCACCACCTCATAATGGCGGATAAGACCCTGTTGTGTCGCCTAATGTGTTCAGGTGAGCAGAAGAAGGCTCAGAGGAACTCGATGCCTATCTAATAGTGGTGAACGCAGATTATGTAATTAGCCAAATGTATCCCTATGATGTTTCTATTTTAAGACGGTTATGATAACCGAAATTAGTTGGAGTCTGAGAATCCGATTTCTCAATACGAATTATATTGGATAGCTCATTTATTAGATAATGACGTTTTTAATAGCTCGAAGTTATTCAATAACAGTTGTGAAGTGAGTTTTATCGCTCGAAAGTGGTAATAGTTTTCTTTAAACTCCCAAAAATGCAGCGAAAGTAACAATAATCATAATAGATGCTAATATAGACTATCATCACTGCTACGGAAAAGAATTACCCTGTAGTACTTTAATTATAAATGATAACGTATATCCGTACCTTATTATCGAGTAACATATCATTAAAGGTAGTGTCGCATTAATAGAAGATCAGTGACATTGATCTACCATCTAATTAAGACAACTGATAGTATTAAATACGTTCTTATATAAAATTCTCAGTAAGTTGATCCCTACCTGGTCGAAACAAAGACAGCAATCTCCCGTTCTTCCTCCCAACCGAGTCTTACCGTTGACTGTCTTCATTCGCAAGAAAGCCAACGTACCTGAAACTCCCACGCTCTTTTTTGTAGGTTTCCCCTCTGAATGACTTTTCGAATGATAGGCATGTGTAACGCGACCGATCATTTCCAGACAGTGGGTACGGATAGGTCGGTGGCATAAAGGGCTTCTTTTATATTATTTACAAAGAAATACCCTACTGGTTGCGAACATGTGAGATTACGGTTTATTTACCTAAAATTCAACTACCTACGCGAATCTGCCTGTCGTTGAACTTGAGTGAAATATTAGGATAATATTGATCACAAAAACGCGGAAGGTGTTCATATTGTAAGGAATTTGTTGGGTTAGGTTAGTTACCCCATAATATTTTGATATAGCTCATCACTGAGTTCAAGGACGTTTGGAAACATGATATATGGGCATTGTCAACAATTTTCGGTCAATTTAGATAAACATATAATGATTTGCAACCCAACCAAGACTGAGTGGGTCCCTTTCACACACAGAAGACCTTAAGCCGCTCACCCTAAAGGGCTCACAAGTGACATTATCCAGTGAAGTGAAGTACTTGGTGATGGTACTGAATAGTAGAATGTGATGGAATAAGCATATCGACCAGAAGTACAAGAGGGCGATCGTTGGTGCTCAAGCCTCAGATACTGCATTGGCTCTACAGGTCGGTGATCAGGGCTCGGATTCAGTACGGGTGCTTGGTATGTTGGACCTGCACGAAAAGAACCACTGTAGTTTGCAAGCTGGGAATTACGGGAGCAATAAGAACCACGCCGTCAGCAGCCCTGGATGTTCTCCTGGGCTTGTCGTCTCGGGACGTCTGAATTAAGTGAGGCGCCATGAAAATTACTGACTTCAGAGATATTTGGGAACATGATATATGGACATTGTCAACAATTTTTGGTCGATTTAGATAAACACATAATGATTTGTTTTTTGTTGGATACATTTAGCTAGTGAAAAATAAATATTGTAATATAAACTCATCTCCAAGTTTCGCCCTCCATGACATCTGAAAACGAAGGTGAACTGATTTACAGCTAAAGACGAAACATCCATGTCTATAGCAGGTCTGATGCATAGTGGAGAACATACACTGAATATTATAATTTTGAAAAGTTTATGAAAATATTAATTTAGTAATGTTCAATTAATTACGTCCTTTCATGCAACTGATGAACCGTTGAGGAAAACTGCCGAATCGCTAGCAAAGTTCGTTCAGAGGTCATAGGAGTTCTTATTTAACGACTATGATGAAGATAATTACATCGTCATCAATGCTCAGTTTCTAAAAATATAAAAAGTTAATATTCATAAGACCCAGCTTATATCTGTCAATCAATTTTATCAACAGCGTCGCGTTGGACATCGAAACCATATCCGTATGAATGAATATATTTACTAACGTTCCGGCTGCCTCGACAGCCTCTATCAAAGTACAAAACAAAATGAAAAAAGTTTATTTTCAAAATATGATGACAATATTTATGGCTGTTTCCAGGGTATCAGTTTTGTTTTCAAAAAACGATTTTTACTGTTTATAATAATATATAAATACATATGAAAATAACTGTAAGTAATTTTTTGATTAAATTCACATCATGGAGAAAGACACCTTTATTCATTTTTACGTGTCCAGGATATTTATGCAACGTACTCATGATGGAAATTAAATTTTGAAATTTTAATGAAATTGTCATTGATTACCTTTCCGTAGGATAATAAATTAGTACTTAGTATGGACTATCGTGAATTGCTCAGTTACAGACCAGGATATTTATGCACCGTACTCATGATGGAAATTAAATTTTGAAATTTTAATGAAATTGTCATTGATTACCTTTCCGTAGGATAATAAATTAGTACTTAGTATGGACTATCGTGAATTGCTCAGTTACAGACTGGCTGTATTGGAATTGTTCCAATCCAAGTCCAAATTGATTGAATATCAGAAATACAAGGTTGTCTGTCCTCTTAGAGGACCAGCGTAATTTCAAATTCGTCTCATTTGAAATGCAAGAAAACTTGGTTTTGGTATTTCCGAATTGCTATCAAAATCTGCAGTCAGGAGACAGATTCGGCAAACCGAGAAAACTAATCAATGTTCTCCAAATAAGTGAACGAACCACAAGTTCTCCAGGGTTTCATATGGTTTATTCTGGGATCTCCAATGATGGATTTTGTGTTGTCACCTTGAAATTACACTACTCTATGTTCTCTCTATTAAAACAACGTTTCCGATGTGTGGATGCATGTTTCTTATTTAGCCTAGTCTCGTCAGTATAGCCTGGCGGTCTGACTGAGCAATGGGTGGTATATTATGGAAGTTGTCAATGGATCCCTACTAAGTTGAATTTGAACACAAAACTGTTGTGAGGCATATCATCGATAAAATTTAACATTTAAATTTTTTATAATTTATTATAGGCAGCCGAAACGTTGGCAAATTTTTCTGATTAATAATATATGGTCTCAATTAAAGGCCCTGACAAATATTAGTGAAGACATGACCAGTTTTATGAGTAACATTATCATCAGGGATCCATCGATCTTATTACCACTCATTCATAGGTGACAGGAAGAAATGAAAAACGTCACTAGCATTCTCGTGTTCAGCTTAATCAGCTTCAGCAAAATAAGATCATCAGAGCACAAGCAGTTGTTATTAATGTTGTTATTAAGTATCACAATCATGTTATATTCTCACAGCAATAATATTAAACGTATACAACCTTGTCCTTTCACGGAAAGGAAATTTCTTCACACTCGAAATGTTTGGCTAATTTTATGTTTCCTGTACGAACACGGAATATTCTGCATTTTTGTGAACTAAAACTATAAAGTAGGTAAGTTAGATCCATCGTTCGTTATGGAATAATTATATTAGGAATACAGTTTGTTATAATATGAACATCTTCATATGTATAAATGAGGTTTCAAAACTAGTCTATCAATTGTACAGATAAATAAATTGTGTGCTGAGTGCTTCAAACAAAAGATGTTTTTGTACAGAGCTGAGTATAAGTAAATAGACTCGATAAACTGAGAATTTGACCTGAAATTTGAAACATGTAAAGTTCACTGAATTGTAACCATATTGTTTAACCGTTCCTGATATGACTCATCTGCGTTTTAAAATTAACGCTATTTCTGGTTATGCTTAGTTGTACGGCAATTAACGTTACACGAGTTTAATATTACTTTGGAACATTCATATTGATGGCAGATGCAGGTTTTCTACAGATCTGTCATTTTCTTTCAAGTACGTTTCTTTTGAGATTCCTAGACTATTTTATGAGCTAGTAAAAAACAATACAACTATTCGAAGCAACCCTTTTTCTCAAGTTTTTTATTATTTCTGAGCCTAGAAGGCTTAGGAGCTGAAATATTAAAAATAAAAAATGTCCATTGTGTTCCGGCAATTAAGTTTTTGATCATTTCGTATAATATATAAATATTCCATCGTATATATGTCGTAAAGAAATAAAGATGAGTTACTTATACGTGAGTACCTACTAAATATATCTACACTCCTCCTTTCTATTATACTTATATGAACTTTAATTTTGGTGTGATGATAATACACAAACTCATAGGGTTACAAAGGAATTTAAAAGAATCCAATAAAAATGTAAAAGCTCTGCTTTTACAAACATATCTTCAGCGGCGCATGTATATTTATTACCTGCCCGGTCGGCCAGTGGTACCATGCTGATGCGATGGAATTCCCTGAATAACCACTTGACTGATTGGAAGAAAGTATCGAGGCGCAACTGATCCGCGGTACTACTTGCATTGCCGCTCGACGCTCGAACCTACCTTCTTTTTTGTACCTGCTCACTCCCACTTGCGCGCTCTCGAGATCTTCGGCCTAGTGGTACCCGAGTAGTACCAGCCCAAGACGAAGAGAACAGAAAGACAACACACACCAAGGACTTTAAATAGTTGCGCAGTGTTATCAATGGGTGTTGATGTTGATAAAACGATTCTAGTGGCGGTTTAGTGATGTAGTGGGGTGATCACTGAGTTCTCATTGTGAGTGCCTTAAGGATTTAGTGACAGAGAAAATATACCATGAGGATACTCAATTTATACTGGTAAGGACAGGATGACAGTTGAGGTTCGCGGTTAACTGAATATTTTAAACAAATAAAGTGTATATTTATATTGTAAATATTTTAACTTTTGGGTTATTCCATCTATAATATTGAAAAATTCAGGGAGGTTCCTTCGTAAATTATTTTAGAATTTCATTGAATATTCGACACACAGTTTTACCTTTGAACACAATTCTAGTATATTATATAAATATCCTTTCCATGTTTGTGATGCTGAATGAATATGATTAGAAGATTATAAATAAATCAAAACAGAAAAGCATTGCAGCAAGGTTTTTAAGTTTCCACAACAGCAAAAAGACCTTATGGTTAAAGTTTCAAACGCGTGAACACCTTCGATATGTCCCAAAATTTATCAAATTCCCAGAGATATTCACTGACAACCCACCAATAAATCTGCGAGGTGCTAAAGCTTTTCAAGAAACTAGAAATTAATAATATTAAAGTTTGGACCTTAATAATAATAAGCACCGACACAACACCGAATATGGATAACCACTTTGATCAATATAGGCAAACATGTTTAACAGTCCATTTCGGAGTTAGTTTCAGCATCTAAGATAATACTACCAGAAATTCATTAAAAAAAGCAAAAATGATTTATTTTGCAATTTAAATGGAATTCAAAGAGAGAACACATATGAAATGACGATATCAAAATTTAGATGGAGGCAAGACAATAGTCAAATCGCTGGATGGACAGACGGTGTCATCCCAATTTTGTTTTCAGTATAGTTTCAATTTTTTGCCCTAATTTGTGTGTTTCAACCACAGAAGCAAACCAGGTAAAACATATAAATTTTATTCGAAGACATTGACATGGTGTTGGAACAGTTGAATAGCAGACGATGTAGTTTACGTTGTAGATCCACGTACTAAATTCTTAATAATACGAAAGTGTTTAGAATTGTTTTAAAAATCAATACTGGCAGCCACGATTTCTCGTCGCGATTAAAACGTGTTTGTTGAATGCCGTTGTCATGGCGTCCATTCAGTAATAAGAGGGTAGCTGATTCATCGTATGGTGGGATGCCCAACAAGTTATTCTTCTGTTTTCTGTTATACACACAGGTTGTTATATTGTCGGCAAAGTTTATACCACACGGGGCAGTCTTTGTAGATGCATAGTTTGTGCATTTGTGTAAAATCAGATACGAGAATAATGCCTTATACAATGGTATTAGTTTTGAGATGGAGTATTAACATGGACAACAACTTCAAAACAAAAACTAAATGCTGGATAGGATGTAATATTTAGGAAAGATTCTGCCTTGAGGTTAGTTTTTTTTACATTAATAATGAGGAACATGGTACATTAAATAATTATATTACGGAAACGGAACATTATTTAGAATAAAACAAACCGATTTGAGAGATAGCTAATAGAAATTACAAGTAGCTGATGAACTTGGAACAATGAATAATTTTCACAATTAACAGTATTAATGACGAGTTGAAGATAAGGTGCCTAGTGAATCTTTCAATATATGTATTTTAAAAAAATCTTTCAAATTGTTCTTCAACATGAAAAGGTTGGGAACACATGCATCAGATTTAAGTTTTGTCTGAAAAAGGAATGACGATTTGAGAAATCTATAGATCTACTGGAAACTCGATAGAGTTGGCAGCGCTGGTAACCTCGCCGGTTATCGGTTATAACTGTAATGACCAGCTTATCTCGTCCACCTTTTTCTGTTCTTTCGTTTATTACACCTTGTAGGTAATGCATGCTCCATATCTGCATCTATATTATTCTCGCATGTTACAACGATAAAGGTTATCAAGCTACCGAGTCAGCTAATAGTCTACTGGTGTTCCTCAGTAGGTACTATAGAAATAGAGGGTGGTTCACTAGTACTTTTATGGGATTTTTATAGTTTTTAACACAAAATTTAACAGCTGAATTTCTACTATCAAAGTCGACACGCGGGAATTTTTTATGTTCGTCAACACTAAAAATTGGCCTCAAGTATGTTGATGCCATACTTTTATGCGACGCTTAAAATTAATATTTGGACTGAATATTGAAAAGTCGATATTATCGAATTAAATTGTAAAAACGTACAAAGTATCTACTAAAGAACTTTAAATCAATTTTAATTTCAGAAATTATCAAAACCCAATATTTCAAAAATTGTGGATCAACTGTTCCACTATCGAATTAACATCTCCAATTAGTAGGGTAAACAAACTTCAGATCTTGTTAGTGGAGAATTTTGGGCATAGCAAAAAAAAAGGCAGAGGGCTATAAAAACAAAGGGTTAGAAACAGTTCTGCTTACTACTTATCCCTGTATTTTTTGACCCTATAAATTTTCCTTCATTGCTGAGCATGTGTATGATGTCAAAATTCTACTGATCTCTTCAGTTTTTCTCAGCGACATCTACTGACCCCTCAAAAATCCAGCTAGGTTATTCGCTGTTGTCGTTTGGATCGCATGAGATTTACTGAAACATGTATGGCTTATACCTTTATTCAGCCTTACTATTATTCTGCTGTCAATGCATCGTTTTTCAAAAACCCTTTTCTTCCTTGCCCCACTAGTAACCTTAGTATCAGATCTGTACTTTACGAGCTGTAGAGGGACCAAAGATGAATCATTTTTCGACAATTACGTCGCCACTACTGAACCAATTCGCAAAAACTAAAGATTTTTAGTAATCGCTAATATCTCAGTTATTCGTGTATTATAAGTGAGGAGACAAGGATTACCGGACAGTCAGACAGAGTCAAATCAAAGATAGACCAACGGAAATTTAGCAAATTAGAACCTGACTGAGCTATGCGATATTAGACCCTTTGGTGCAAAAAAACACAAACACTACACTGTTTTGCCAGTCTTAAAAACATATTTTCAAAATATTCGAAACGTGTAACGACTAGGTTTAGACTTAATTTTGATACATCAAATTGTGGTGCTATCCTAAATACCTATTTCCGAGAAAGCAAACGGACGAAAACTTGAGTATAAGTATATAATATAGCTTACCCGAGCTTCTATAGAGTCTCTCTATATGGGCGGTGAAAGCAATTTATTATATCTTGAGTTTTTTTTGTTTGTCAAAATACTATATAAGCTTTTCCTTGATTAAAGAAAAGTACGAATTATTTTACAGACGTAAGTAATTTGAAAGCTATTTAAGACGATGAAGAATATTCGAATACTACACAAACTGCGATTGTATGGTGTTCTAGCGAGTGAATCCTACGGCTTACGTCATTCATTTACCTGCTATAGATTAGTAAATGACCAAAGATAACTTGAATTGGGACTAGGTGAAAGGCTCACCGCTAACAACTCAACTCTGCAACTTTCTATAAACGATGGCGAATCAATTGGAAGACAACAGATTTAATTTTTTTTATGCAAAGTGAGGTTTGCGAATGAAAAAGCAGATTTATGAGCCGCAGCCGTTTTCCGCTTTTTCATCTCTGATAAAATGTACTCAACTAGATTTTGAGCTGAATTCTGACGGTTATAGTCTTATGCTGACATAGAATATGTTTTAGCTAAAAAGTTGTGTTGATTTCACGCAATTTCACAATCTACATGATAGAATATGTTTATAATCCCGGGCTATTTAGAATTTCAATTTTTGCCTACTTTCCAGGCCGCGCCGGCGCAGCGGCAGCAGTATCGTGGTGCTGGACGGCGGTTGCTGCGAGGAGGACCTTCAGGAGCCCGTCAAGAAGCATTTGCAGGCTGACGACACGGAGCTGGAGGATATGGTGATGATGCTATCATCGGGCGGCGGAGGTGGCAGTACGGATGGACCGCACCGAGAGATGGCTGTTGACGTACCGGACACCTTTGTTGCCAGAAACAAGTCGCCGCCCAGGTATCCCCCTCCGAAGGCCATACTACAGGTGAGACCTTACATCTGCAAATACATATACAACAATCAGTTCAGTCGTCCAATTTGCCAAATACAATTTCCAGACACAGGGCATTATTCATGATTCTATGCGGCAGAATTTTGGCGGTGTTTCAATATATTAACAACCAGAGTGACTGACGTGATCTGTCTATCAGTATTGGTATATCTAAAAATAAAAATGTAAAGGCTCATTGCAATTTGCTACTCTCTCACGAGTAACAATATCACTTCCCGTACAAGATGCTGCAAACACATAACTTAACACAATTGATGTTTCGTGCATGAAGGGTTGCATAAGATTCTGCGTTGCTTGATAGATGTCTGTCACTATACTGGAGGCTGTTTCGCAACTAGATTCAGGTCTCTATGCTGGCTAATAGAACAGATAGTTGGCGCTGGTTATTTGTTAGAGTAGGTACAATTGAAAGTACAAAGTCTGATTACAACCTGAAACTCACCCATGAGCAGTAATCTCACAACTCGCACGCTATCTGGCTAGTGTTTCTAACGACGAAATATTCGATTTTTGAAGCAAAAACCCCGATTTAAATATCTGTATCTACTTTGTTTTTATCTATTTTGGGTTCCAATTACCCCAAGGAAGCATTATAAGTAATATATTTGATACTTTTGTGATATTTCAATAAAATATCTTGGAGACCGTGATTGTTTCTAGTTTGTAAGTTACTATGTGCACTTAACAGCTTCATATTGCGTGCTCAGGTGCCAGTTTCCTATTATTTTCTCATACCAATTTACATATGATAATCATAGCCAGACAATTCTCAAATTGAGAAGAAAGCTTATTTTCTGTCTCTGCATTGCCAGAGTTCCCAATTGAGCGAAAGGGCCAAAACGCCCCTTTACTTCAAGTCACAATGCTAGTAACATGAACTTTCAAGTTTCAAGTCTTTGATTTGTCAATTTTTAGATACTTTAATATTTCTGTCACTAGCAGTAGTACTTAAGTACCATCACTTTTTTATGAGATAAATGACAGTGTTTCCGTGCTGATACAGTTCCTGTAAGAAACTGAGTGCTTCTTCTGTGAAATCCCTTAAGTGTTGAGCTTCGAATCTCTCAGTATTTCATTCCACATGTTTCTAAATACTTGGGATACCTCTAGAACCGTTTTGAGATATCGATATCAACTGTCTTGTTGTTTTATGTCAAACTCTAAGACTCAGGTTTTTTGTTGCTGAATTACACAGGATATTAAAATTTTATCCAGGTGGGTTACGACCGATTGTTAGGGGTAACTTTTGGAGACGATACCCAAGAAAGAGCAATTGACGTACCAGACAATTTCGTAGAAAGAAAAAAGACACCTCCGAAATATCCGTCACCAAAGACTGTGAAGGTAATCTTGGGCTAACAAATGGGGTTGTATTCAACTGAAACAGAGTGGAATTTGCGTATATTGTTGTATGTTAACACGCATGGTGTGAGTAGATAAATGTAGTTTTTAGAACAAATTAATATGAACTTGTAGATGCCTTGACTTAAAACATAATCTAAGCAAAATAGAGCTAACAATATTAGTTAATTGTATTTTGTATGTAATTGTAGGATGGTTTGTAATTTTATTGGAAATCCGATCTGAACGTTTCATTTGTCTTTCAGTGGATATACAATTTTCCCTCTATGAGAACGTGTATTATTTATATTAAAAGCAGAACATATATGTATAACTTTTATAAGATGGTTGCAACCTTAAGATATGGTATGTGATGTTCTCCCACAGACTTAAGGCGTAAAAAATCATGAAGGTAGATTGAGACGCTTGGCGAGGTTTTTTTACATTTAATTCGCTATAAGACATTTTTGGTCCATCGTAACCAGGTGTTACACTGAAACGAATGAGGTTGTGAACATGCTCCACTAAATTTTCCACCATCGGCATTATGCTTACTACAGCTAGCCAACCTAGATGGCTTCTGGACGAAGTTCATGTCATTATTATCCATCACTATCAATTTTTGATCAAACTTATTGTTACATGTCCAGAGTTGGCTTGGATGAGTCTCAATTAATTTATCTCAACTTACATGCTGGAGAGATTGTTCATTGTAAGTTTATTTACAATAATCTAGACTAATGGTATTTGTCTTCCATCTACAGACTATAATTTTCGAACTCCTGAGTGAATTTTTTAATAGTACTATTATTTGAGAAGGATTCACCTTCAATTTCGGTTGGCGTTTTTCTTTATATGATTCAAGATCTATCTAAATGCGGGATGAAAACCAAACCAATATTACATAAAATTTATTTTTGGGACGACTAAAATCATAATGTATGGAAAAGTTAACAATTTATAATCAGATGAGACGACAAAGCTACGACATTAATATGACAAATTGTTGCTTTTGATTTGATAAACGAAATCTGGCATAAACTAAACGAATCACAACTAGAAAGCAAATTCTATTCCAATTATACGGATAAAAGGTAATAAGCATAAAACGTGAAAAGAAAAAAATTAGGAAAACATTGACGCCGCATAAATAATTTAGTGATACTAGTTATGTTTAGGTTGAATGAATAAATCTTGAGAAAACAGTAAATCCGAACGCCGCAACGTACACCTTAAGAGCTAAAAATAGAAATAGGGATTCAATCCAATTAGATCTAGTTTATGGAGTCTCAAGGTAACTAATGCTTCTAAATGAACATGGAATCGTTACATTGATAAAGATGTTCTAATATATACCTACTCCACTACCAAGTTAATGATTTTTTCATAAGGCGCTAATAGTCTTCTCGTCTTTTGAAACTAGGTTCAGAAGCAGGTCATCAACCATGTATAGGATTTATTGTTTTGTATCAGAGCTGTCCTAGCTCTTATATTCACAATAAAAAAGTACAAAATAAGATATACTGAATCAGTACTACCTACTTTGCTTTGAATTGAAACTCTGCTGCTTTTAATTACTACTTTGCCTTTACCAGGTGGTTCATTTAACTTGAGACAGCCGTATAGCGCGAAAACGGTGAGTTTTCAAATGAAAGTTCTTGAGTGTAATGGGGAAGAGCTAATGATAATTTCATTTTCGACATTAACACCGTTTTCAAGGTTTATTCAAGCTCAACCATTTTTCTCAGTCAGAACATAACTTTTTTATTATACAATCTTACTTTACGAGAAAAAACAAATACCCTTTCTTCACAAAATTTTGAAATCCGATTGCAACTAAATAAGTTAAAAAATACAATAATTATACTTGTTATAAATTTTCAAATAAATACATGGTTCATCAGAAATGCTTATCTTTATCATATGGGAGACCTTTAAATTTATTATATCAAATGTTCAAAATGATTCAAACACTTATCAATCCATTCTATAAAATATTCATGACATTCAGGGAGATTTTCTCTATTGATTGCTCTACAAGCATTTCTCATTCATATCATATTTTCCAATGTAGTGGGATCTTCTCGAATAAAAAACTTTTCTTAGATGGCCCCTTAAAAAGAAATCGCGAGAGGGAGAATCTGGTAACCTAGCAGTCCACATAACGGAATCAACCTTATCCGATCCGTCGATTAGGATATTCCCGATCCAGCACTTTCCGGGAAATTCTGACATACTGAGCAGGGCAGCCATCATGTTGAAACCATATACTTGCCCTTTCTTGAACTGGCATACCGTTTATTAGCTCTGGTAAATGATGTTGTAGAAAGTCTGGATATTTTTGTCCATCTAATGTTTCTTCAATAAAATATGAACTGATCAACTTGTCATCAATACCACCAACCAAGGGCACTGATGTTACACTTCTCTAAACCATCGCGGATTTTTCAAACTTTACTAGTGCATATTATGTCGATTCACAACACCATTGTTCGTAAAACAAGATTCATCTGAAAACAACAAACAAAAGAAAAAAATTTAATCAATTCTAATCAATTTCTTGCCCACTGAGAAATGCAACTGTCAATAATATTCAGAACAAATGAGAACTGCGTTTTATACCGTTGCGGTATTGAAACTTTTTCGAAAAAGAAAAAATGTTTTATTTTCTATCTACTTACCAAAGGTATTTGTTGTTTACGTAGAGTAGTAGCAGTAAGATTCTGCATTGAAAGATAAGTTCCCATGTTCAAAACAATTTTGTCTCCTAAATATAGTTTATTCCTGTAAACTGATGTAATAATAACACAACGTTAGGTTAAAAAAATACATATTTAACTCAAACCGGTATTGAGATAATATGGCATTTATCATCGAAAAGTCAAAAAAGGGTAGTTTAAGTTTTTATTTTTAATGTAATGTTAGTAGCTATAATTTACGAATTCAAAAATGCAACTAATTTCATTCGATTATTTGTTTCAATAAATTTTAATTTTGAGAAACACCAAACCCCTTAAAATATATGGTTTATCAGAATTGTAGCTGAAAACCTAATTATCAACAATATCGACTATTAAAAAGTTTTCGAACTTGAGAAATTCTTGCGAAAAAAATATTTCAAAATCAAGTATATATAAGATTATATAAGTATATATTAAGTATATATAGATTAGCCTTATAGGAAAACGATATATCTGAACGAAAATAATTGTGAATATTTGCTAAAATTATCATTTTCCTAATTTTAGTACATATCAATATCCTGAAATCAGATGTCGGAATTAGTTTCAGCATCGAAAATCCTAAAGAAAATCGTGTCTAGTGCAGGAACATGTGTTTTATATATCATATGATTATAGGCAAAATTTACAAAAATAAAGTTGGGAAACGTTAAATTTTTATGATCTCGACCGTGAACTGGTGGTGGATGGTGGACCGGATGATGTGGTCTCAATAAAGCATCATTCAGCATGTGCGGCTATCCGGAAACCCATTTACGTCGATTGTTTAGTCCTGATACTGAACTTTGCTACAGGAAATAAATTAACCGTTCCAAAATAGCCGTGGATTATAATTCTTTTTTTATTGGCGAATTTCACTCGCGCAGATATTCGTCTAATTATTATCAGCGAGTATTATTAAGTGATATTAGAGAACACATTATGTATTTTGAACATATTTACTTATCAAATTGGCTTGTTGTCAATTTAATTGATTCATTATTTTGTGATTTTTTTATCAAGAATTTCAATACTGAACAGGTATTCCTGTAACATGAAAAATATAATTTAACTCTGAACAATAAATAAGGTTCAATTATTCTATATACGTATGAGGAAAATCATGTGTGAAGCCATTAGATACATTTGAGAAGTGACATAACTTCAAAGTGGTTGTACCTTTTCTTTATATATGTGAATTACGCAAAAAATCTGTTTTATTACCAAAAATGTATAGGTACTCTAATATTTTTGAATTTATCAATTTGTAAAAAAAACTTGAAGTGTTAATGTACACGTCTAGTTCTAACTTCTGGTCGATGAAGGTACCTTCTAGTTCCACCTTTGATTGATCACTAAGTATGAAACCCGATAAATTCCGCACAATGGCAATGTTTTCCCGCTGGTGCTCTTGTAGTAAATACATATATTTTCTCTGTATCACATGCATTGTGCATATTTTTGATGTATCTGTATATAATTGGAAAAAGTGCAATGCCCAGTAAATCAATCGTGATCTCTGAAGTAAAAACGCTTGTGGTTTCCTTATAAAATGGGTAATTGCATAACTGTATATTCAACTAGAATGTTGATCATTCAAAACCATAACTTCAATTGTCGCTGAGAATTAGCTTAGATACATCTTTGAATATGGAATTCCAAAAAATTAATAGTGAGGAAACAATCTGAGAAATTGCGACTGTGTAAATAATTATTAAAATCACACATTGATTGCCACCGATCACACTTATGCTCCAGCAAGTCCAACCGGTGCTTAAATCTACGTGAGCTTCTGATTATGTGGTAATAAAATATCTTATGACACAAATGTCCGAGAAACACGTTTAAGATATCTTTTTTTATTTGCAAAATATATTTATTCATTCTACAGCACGTATTCAGCTGGCTGAAAATTCCCATCAACAAGTCTCCATATTGGTTTTCTCTAATCAATTTACTAGAATTAATTTCCATAGCATGGTAATCAATTTATGTTTGAAATACCAACTAATTATTATATTTACGTATTATATGAATATTGTGATTTAACTAATTTCTGGCATGAGGATCTACTGCCGCATATCTTTTAACCCAATTTATTAAATGCTTTAATTTTGTCAGTATATTGATGCGTGATACAATTTGCTACCAATCTGCCGACGTAAAAAAATGTCCAACAGCAAGAAAGATGATTTGATGTTACTCTTGCATGTGTTCACTATTACTATCTGTGCCATCCGTTATCTTTAAAATATTGCTCGTAAACATTCTTGGTATAAATGTGCAAAAATAAGATTTGGCTTTTTTTCAATACGACTCTCCCGATTAACATTTTTACACATACCGACACAGAGACCTACTGTCAGCCAGACAGACGGTCAACATAATGACACACAGACAGACTGGCATATATATCGAGAGACATAACGTGATATATACAAACCAAAACGTTAACAAACTAATAAAAATTCAAAATTGATGCTGACGCATGGACATTGAATTGTCAAAAAATCCCATGAGTAAATTATATAGTCCCTACTACAATCTTTGAGCATCAATTCTGATCTAGGACATGATTTATTTCTTTAGTATCTGGATGTCAGTTGGAGTAGAACACGAGGAAATAATTACCAAATACCATTTGATTACCGCATATCGACTCGCCGAAGAATTCCTGTCCTTCATTTCTCCTCTAGCCGCAAAGTCATTAAGCCGCCACACTCCCTACATAACAGCAATGGCGTACAAGAAGTCACGAACAATGACTCACTCACTCATAATTCCTGGCAGTGAGACTTCTTTTTTGAATTGTGTTCGCATAATTTTAAATATATTTTCTTCCTCTGTATGTATTAATTCATTGGTTAGTTCAGTAGCCTTCGAAAGTTCTACAGGGTGTGACAGGTTCACTGACCTACGACATAATGCTGGTGGAAGCAAAAATAGCTCCCTGTACACACTGTATCAAAATGAAGCTGGCATTGATTGGCTTTCCAAGTAATGAGCTGATAGCTGTCTTTGTTATTCTGTATAATTACAAGAATTTGAAATGAGCTTTGCTTTAAGAAAGTCGAAGACTTCAAACACATCTATGAAAGGTTTATTGTTTCTGCTCACGTAACATATTTTATTTTCCATGCCAACTGGTCGGGAAAAACATGAAAAACCACGTCATTCATTTCTGTCGATCTGTCTGTCTGTACTCCGTCTGGAAATCCTTGGCCCCTCTATATCTCGGAAAGCACTTTTAGCAATTTGATCAAACTTTGACATCATAGGCTAAAAATTACTCAGGGCCCCTATAATTTTGTAGTTTATGTACCGAAAGCTACCAAATACCGTTAACCTGACAATACTATTTTCTCAGTCAAGGGCCCCTTCAAGTCATGAGCCCCTAGGCTATAGCCTACTTAGCCTATTTAATAATCTGGCCTGGAGTAGCAGCTGAGTAATACTGATTAGTTTAGGGCATATTATTTTTTTTGTTTGAATCTTATTTTTACTGTTCTTAGCGAAGACGCGATCAATATACTTGACTTAATTTTTTTGTAATACTCCAATGTTCCATTTTGCTACTTGTTACTATTTCTCTTTGTCTCTTTGTTTTCTACTATTGTTTTGCATTTGATCTGCTGTTGCCGATAAAATAAATGAAGAAAATATAACAGTTTGTTTTGCTCTCCCCAGAGCGGTGTAAATGGAGCTCCGCCTACAATCCCAATCACTCCAACGCCGCCCCTTCCAACGCCCAACGACGCATCATTGGGCATGGCCAAGCCGGTACCACCCCCACGGGATCATCTAAAAATAGAAAAGGACGGAAGGCTGGTGAACAGAGCTCCTGCGCCGCAACTGCCAGCCAGGCTCAACAGCAGTAGTGGGGCAGTACCGCAAACACCTGTGGCCACGCCTGTAGTCCATCAGGAGCCTACTAAGGAGCAACTAGATAGTATAAAGAAGTACCAGGTGAGTAATCAATTAAATATTATAACTTCTCAAAATAAACTTGAATTGAATCAATTATAATCCGCAACAAGCAAATTTATTTCAAATGAGCTCTCGCCTGCAGGAGGATCCACGACCAAATAAGTTTGAATCCAAATCTTTGTAGTTCCATCACCAGTGCGCTTTCAGTTACACTATGATGCCACAATAATGATTTCGAGAGGGATTAAATCCATCTGCGTAAACCTACTGGTAACAAAATAACGGAGATAAGTTGGATCCCCCACACTGGATCTGTTTGGAGCTCACGTAGTGTTATATTTGAAATCATTTTGTAGTCGCCCTTCCTTTGGATGAGAGTTCATTCGTACTGAATTTTGTACATTCTCCTACACGTGGTAATACTTATACTACTTAATCAGCGACAACGGTGCAAAAAGTAGAGAGGTGGAAATGGAAATAATTATCATTAGCTATCGAGTGTTTGGCAGTTTCAGAGCGGGGTAGAAGGAGAGGTTACATGGTTACATGTAAACTAGGTAGACCTAAAATTGCAATATCCATCTCCAAGTGTCGCGCAGTCGGCGCTGCCAATTGGCGTCTTTACAAAGTCAAAGTCCTAACAACTTAAGTCTAACTATGAATATAAAACTAGATATAAGTTTTCGAATCTAGCTTTTGGTGTCTCCGTCACAGTAGTGACACTTGTCCAATTTGCTCGATACAATTTTCAGTTCCAAATGTATTGGCTATGACCAGTAAAGATTAATTGTTTGTGTCACTTTTATTTCCATTATTATTCCAACGCTGTCTCTCGCTCTCTGGGGGCTCCATGACAGTTAGGAATAGCCGTCAGCCAATGGTGGTTTTAGAAAAACAAATTTGCATAAGTATTCACTTAAAATGAACATTTTATACATTCCAAAATTCAGAATTTTTATAATGAGCATTCTCAACAACATGGCACTTAAACTGTACGCGCGCGTTCCATTTTCCCGGTAAAATTATTTTCTGACGCATTTTGACAAAGTGAATTCGCTGATTCTCTGTCATCTGCTATTGCCACACCTTCAGTCATTGCGGTATTGTTCCTTTTTGAGGAGCAACTCATGACTGTGCTAAAGAAGGTGTGTAAGGTTCATTACCGCGAACAATAACATAAATATAAGGACTTTATGTTTGGGAAAAACTCAGTTTCAATTTGCATAGAATAAAAATCTATAAATATGATGATTACTTAATGAGCAAACAATCGTCATCGATGCGACGTTGCCACATGTTCCTACTTAACCTACATGGGCTACGAAATAATTCAGTGACTATATTTTTTTATAGATAGGTAATCTCTCACCAAAGCAGAGAGAAAAGCCACCTATCTAACACTTACTTTAAATTAGGCATGCCTGGACATACTATTTCATTATTAATGATTGTTATCATAATGAATATTTGATGTCGCTCTATCTACACAACTGACAAGCCAAGATGCGGTCTCCTTGTTAATGTAGTTTTTGAGTCTTTGACATGTTTAAAAAATTGATTCGTAGATATGCTATGCTGACTTAGCTAGTAGTGTTAATGAATGCTATAGATTTGGTCTGTTGAACTGCGTGAACTGCAGTTGGCCATCAAGGAATCTAAGTGAAGTTTAATGTTTCTCATTATTGAGCATATTTGTCTGTGGATTTATTTTGTTGTTTTTAGAGCAATTTGCCAATAATTCAATAAATATTAGCCAATCCCTCGACCAAAAGTTACATATACAAAAAGCAACAATGGCCATGACTTCTTATGACGTAAGGACGTCATTGATCTTGATCCTTGATTGATCGATTGATGAGCAACAAGTGGCGTTCTTAAATCAGATTCAAGTTGCCGCGCGTCTCTGGAGCAGCCGACGTATCATATGTTAAATGTTTCATTATATCACAATGCATGATGTTTCAACAACGACGATTGCAAACTGCAGATGACTAGTTTATAAATCCGGTTTTATACTCGATCGCATCCTTATCAGCAGTATTTTGCATAATCCATAATGACCGGCCTAACAATAAAACACACGGCGTAGCGATACCAGGTGGGAGTAGAATACACCTAGCTACCTGTATGTGTGTGTGTTGTATGCGTTTATACAACGACTTAATTGGTACACGCACACCGGAACTCGCTTCCTATCTTTTTCTAACACCGGCTAGTTCGAATCCATTGCACGCGTAGCAGGGGCTACACGCGTTTTTGTTTACGCGGATTTTCGTTTTGGACGACGGACGTTCAGTGTCAGTGACGTGTGCGGTCATGTGAAAAATCAAAACGCGGCTGCAATTTTGCGAAATGGTGTCCTCCGTCTGCGATCATGTCAACGGACGCAATAACAATTATTACCCAAATAAGGTTTGTAACTGCGTGTGTTTGGCGTAACAATATCGCTTTTCTGGCTCAAGGTGATCACTAACTGTAATCTTTTTTAATATTCTTGCGAGGTGTTGAAGTGTTTAGAACGAGTTATCTGTTATTAGTTGTATGGATTTTTCTTTTTATGTTAAAATACACTCAAAACTTCCTATCATATTTTGGACGTTTGTTATGCAAGCAGATGCACGTAAAATATCTATCCAGCTAGCTTTTTTATAGGCAGCCGCTCACTAAGACAGAAAAGCTATCGCACTCCAGCAGCGCTGTGAGTGGATAAACATCTATTCACATTAACCTTGAAACGCTGTAAATTCTAACTGTTTGGGAATAAACTCTATCGCATTTCATGCCTAAACGCCTGGAAAAGGCTCTGGCGAGAATCGTCCCGACAGCTTTATTGAACATATACCAATCTATATGATTGGTACAGATACTCCGATTTTCTTCAATATTCTAGGAGATCTTGTAATATCAGTAGCGTCCGCTATTCATATATTTTTTTCTGGATAGAGTCTAGAAGCTTCGGAGCACTTACCCATACCTGAGAGTAGTATTCTAATGATAGTGAAGTCTTTGTTGATGTGGATCGCGTATTGATGCTGACAATATGAGGTTCTCGTTGGTAGTAGTTTACTTCGTTTCATGCAGGATATGAGGGTGCTTTAATCTGCAAAGCTGTAGGTTAAATTAGATGTCATTTCTAACAGATGTTTGATATCTAGTAAAAAGAGTGTTTCTGAGGAAAGCTAGCGTTGGTAGGAAATATACTGGAAGTATATCTGCCTTGGTGTTATTATCTGAGACGGCATGGTCTAACATTTAACATGGTAAAATTTATAAAATGGGGACAGATAAGCCACATTTTTTTCATGGTCTAAAGTGTGGAGGTCCTTTTCAAGTCAGGCACACCCAGCAGACGTACTTGCTCTTTTCTAGATTGAATTTAATTGAATTTAATAGTGGTCAATAGGCAACAAGCTTGATCTTGAAGTTTTAATGCCACTCTCTATGAAGCTTTTCAAAGTTCTTTAAAACTTATCCGTCAAAAAAGTAGAATGCTTGCTTATGGTGTTCGTAATTTCTGCAATGTTGTCATACCACTTACCATCATTATATGATTAAAGACAAAATATATATTAAGCAATAAGAGCTACGAAGATATTACCGAATCGAAACTCGCGAGATTTTTCTGTACTTTGTCGCGAAATTACTGAACTGGTTTTTATCAAGCATATTTTGATTTTGGTCTATCCATGTCCTGTATGAAAACTTTGCATCTGTACTACTGTATAATTCATTATTCTACAATTTACGAATTATTTTTCCTGATTTTGAAACAGTAATGTAAGCTTACTATATTTGAATCGAGTAAGTTCGGAAATAATTTTGTCGACGGCTATAACTGCTAATTATATTATTGTAGGAACCGTGATAAGACTTTCTTTCATACACCTTGTATAACCTCATGGTAGCTGTTGAATAAAAAAAATATAGTTGCAAAACAATCGTAGTTCTATTATGCAGCATTTATATTATGTTGACATAATCAAGTAAGTTGAAATGATTCTCAACACAATACATTTTATGGGATGTATATAAATAGTCGCAGAATAAAATAGAAAATATTGACTACTAAATACTAGTTTATCGAAACTTGAAACCGCGACAGTTTTGAATAAATGAATATAAATCCGCGCCATTTCCCAAGATTAGCTCTTTTTGCAAAGGTGAGTGTATCTTATTATTAAATCACTCGGTTTATAGAATTCTAACCCACAGTACCCCAAGACTTCACAGTCACGTCAAACCACAGCATCCGCATATATTCTCTAAAATAAACCTCTGTGTCTGATGGAAATGCCCTGAGATACTTCAAAGCATCCTCATTCGGAATTCACTACTCTGTTTTCCTTATTCTATTTTCGGGTACCTATCGAGAGCCGGTTCATGGGACAAAATCATTCCTTCTGACTTCGCCATTTGCCAAGTACATCGCGAAATCCTAGTGTATCTAGATACTCATAACAATGAGTCCTGACGTTTTGCTGCAATATTCCCGTATTGCTGCTTGACAGCCGGAGTAGATATTATTTGCATCCTGAACACAAAATAAACAAGATAGAACTCCATAGATCCCCGATTGAGAACTGCTTCTTCTAAAATTTGTTCTACCTCGGCGTTGTGAAATGATCTGCCGGCGACTTTGTTCCAGGATGGTTACAATCTACAGCGTTTTAAGTTTAATGTGAATAGACATTTATCCTTGCGCAGTGCTTACGGAGCGCGATATGCTCTGCCTATAAAAGAAGTAGGCAATAACATTAAACTGAGTTGATTCATGATTGCAATAAAACACATTAATTGAATATTGAACCGATCAGATTATATATGTATGTATAAGTATTAGTGGATTCTTTATACCGCCGTAGTAAATGAGAAAGGTAATCTTTCGAACTCATTTTTTAACGACTCATATCCACGTTTTCATATCCAAGATACATTCGTACATTAAATTAAGACAATTTTCTTCAAAACTACAAAATTTCAGTATGCTTGCTGTTAACTTCCCTCAAACTACGTCTTTGTCTGTTACTACCAGAGTTTACTTGTTCACGGCGGTGACAATTCTTCGATAATTCGTAATCCACTACCTTTTTGAACAATGATTATTCCATTTACATGTATATACACCAGCAAACTCAGCGTATTTATAGCGAATTATGTAATGCCAGTCACCAAGGATTGCTCTTTGATGACCAGCGATATTGCGTATCGTGTATGCTTAAACATCAACATTCTTGTCCAATTGATTTCATATTAAATATTGCAAGATTGCAGAGTATACAAGGCAGTCCCGACTTTGACCTTTGACCTAGTATTCAGTTTTGGTCAAGTATCATGAACTGTGTTCTGAGGAATTTTATGTTTCCATATTTTAGAAGAGCGCAAAATAATTATAATCACAATACTGCCTTCATGTAGTTAGTCATCCGGGCTTTTCAACTTAAACAAATAATAGCGAATAGCTGCTCGATTTTCGTTTATTTGTGGGCAGTGGATTTGTACACTAAAAAAATCTCTAATTATCGTTTTTCATTAAAATCAAAAGCGTTAGTTTTAGTTTTTGAAAACGCTTATAATTAATTCCTCTACCGAAGTTAAAAATGTCCTCAAATCATGGTAATGAACTGAAAAGTGAGACATGAGTTGCCATGTGGTCAGTTGTAAAAAAATAATAAAGACGGTTTTGAAAATTGGTAAGATTTTCCTCACGATTACGCATCCTTTCATTCTGCTGATCTGGCATTTTAACATATAATTTTTCTTCTGACCCGCTTTTCCCTTCATTCAAAAGCATTGTTAGATTGTCAAGTTAACTAAAAAAAGTAAAATCAATATCTCAAACACGTACGGTATAAACTTATCTACCGATATAGGATGAATGCAGCATAATGAGCTCCAATTCTTATATTTATGCTAGGGCATAGGGATAAAGTTAAGTAGCCTTTACCAGGCGAACAACCATGATCGAATTGTTCAAACACTCTTTCCCGGACGAAGTGGGACTCCAAAAATTCGTAATACTGACTAATACTTCTTGGTAATATATACATCTTGATGGGTAGCATCGGATTAAATTTCATAACATGCCCCGAAATGGAATCATATCGTCCTAATCCCAAATTTAATCAAAATTAAAGGCATATTTGCTGATATCACGAGGCTCAAGGAATAACGACAGACAAATAGGCCCATGGAAATGAGTGACATAAAATATCTACAAAATATATCATTATAAATATTTATAGTGCATTGTGGATCATGAAGAATGCGTAATAAAGAAATTTTTGCTGCATTTAATTATTGTCCGTTCTAAAACCCAACCTATATGCGCAGTATATTTGTAGTTAGCAAAATCTGATCGATCGACCCTGTATTAATATCTTGAGGACGAGTTGTCTGAATAGTTCTCCCACGCCATTCTCGATACCAAAGATCAGATACATTATTCAAAGAGTATGTAATAGGCATTATCATCGACATTGAAAGGAATTATGCGTAGTCGTTAAGACTTGAAATATGAAACAAACAGTGTGAAACAGCTGCAACATTGGGACACATCGAAATCAAACAGTTGGCTGAATGTCAGACCATAGCATTTATACAATTTTGAATTGGTTGACATTTCATTTATGTAAAGCATCACATCAAAATATTGAGAATAAACAAGGTTTGCTTCCAGAATACTAAAAGTGTCCGACATGGCAACGTCGCCAGGGCGACGTTGCTATTTTACATACTGCAGGGATTCTGTAGCACTTTATTTTTTCGCAACGTGTACATACAGGTATACAAGGATTGACTATTTTCAAGATTTCAAATACATGCATTTGAATACGAGGAAAAAGACACCTGGAGTCACTTTAAACTGCCTATTGAATTATTTTGTACTCGTGATTTTGATAAAGGCCACAGTCGCATTCGAGGTGTTGGTTAAGTTTTGTTTTAATTCTTAGTAATAATTTTGATGACTTGCATAAGCGAATTAAACATTGCATTTTAACACTTCTCAGTCCATAATAGATTAATTCTGATATCATCGAAGCCTTCTATTCTCCAACGTTTTGTCCTTGATTTATAAAGTTGAAGTGGCGAACCAGACTCCATTTACAGATTTGGTACTATATATATATAGTTTATATATATCTTGAAAGTTAGTAATGTCAAAGCATAATTATAGGATCTACAATATTTTTTTTTCAGGAGCAAATCCGTAAACGAAAGGAGGAAGAGGACAGGCTAGCAGCCCAAACGGAGTTCCTGAATCGGTCGTTGCGTGGTAGCAGGAAATTACAGGCGTTAGAAAGTAAGCCACAGGGTGCAGTGAATGATGCTTTCACAGGCGATGAGAGCGAAGATACGACCACAGACGCTGAAACTCTTGGGGAAATCACGCCAGCCGAGGACAAGGAACAAGTCCATATACAATACGGTAAGATTGGGAAACTGCATATGATGGCCAAGTTTTTAACTGTAGGGCAACGTGCTGTACAGTAGTAGCATTATAAAAGATTCGCTAAAAGAGATGCAGGAAAATAATCGCTTATTTAGATAATTTATGTATGTTATTTTGAAAACAATATTTTCAAAAATCAACTACTATACGAATTTTCTCAGCATAGGTCATTTCCAGGTTTAAGTATGTCTTTAAGCTCTGCGGTGTAGCTGGCTATTTTATTTTCATAATGAACTATTATGTAAAGGTCTGCTGTTTAATATTGTAAATTCTAAATAAATCCGAATTAAACCATTATGTAGGGAATTTTGTTTTGTGAAAGTGATTATTTTAATACTGTTCATAATATATGCAAAAAAACCAAAACATAATATGATGTTTCAGAATATATATTTTTATTAATAAGCAAATACCCAACTTTGGTTATATTTGCCTATGGTATACCCTTCAAATTTTAATGCAGGTATTTTGCAATTAAATCGATAACAAAATCTTCCTGTTCTGTAATCATACGCCAAATTAATTTTGTCTTATTTTTAAATCATTTTTGCAGTATACGGTGACCTAGTGTCCGCAGTACAGCGGTTACAACTGCAGCTGAAGAAAGCCGCATGCGCGGCAGGCAGTACCGGCGTCCTGGGTGGGCTGGAAGGTAGGATCGCAGCAGTGCAATCGCTGGTACTGTCTCCCCAATTCGGTCGAGCGCTGGCGGTACACAATAGGGTGCAGGCCGCACGCAGACGGGCGACGGCGGCCGGGCGGCAACCACACGCGGATGCACAAAGGACACTAAGGGACTGTTTAGACGCGGTGGCAGGATCGCAGAGTGCGTGCGCGGTTGAGTTGGCCGCACTGCTTACAGGTGATTAAATATTGATAGGATTGTATTGCCGGGTGGTAATACCATCAACAATTTGACAGGTGGAGCCAGTTAACTGAATTAACCATTAATACCTATTTTCCATCCTTTCATGTAGTTTCACCTTTTATCGGCGTTTAGCATGAGAATGCAAAAATAATTAAAGGAGGTCTTTTCAATAAGCATTATTGGGAAAAGCACACAGCAATGATCATTTTCTTATTTAGGTTATGAATTTGAAGCTCTAATGGTAGCCCATGATGGTGTGGCATCCATGCTGCCTCTGGATTCTGCCTGTTCTACACCAACAGCAACGGAGACTTTGCCAACTCCGGTAACTAATCGGTGTTACGGTGAGGAGAATATAAAAGTGATCAAGATAGAGAAGAGTACTGAACCTCTCGGTGCTACTGTGAAAAACGAGGGAGATGCCGTTGTCATTGGTAAGTTGATTTTGAGTTAATATTTTCTCTCATTTTTGTGGTAGTTAAAAATTTGTAACCGATATGCTTAGTTTACACAAAATAAGTAATGCATTTGCATAGTCGATAAATCCGAACCTACAACTTGAGATGCAACCACAAAATAGGTTTCAGAAGTGACATCATAGCATTCATATCATAGCATAGTTCCTACAGAGCAATTTGTTATCAATAAATTATGTCTCTGTGTGATGACTAGATGCAAATTAATTGAAAGCACATTTATGGCTTTGCTGCATATACACGACTCAAGCAACCTCGCCAACAAATCCTTGTTTGCTAGGAAATTATGTATTCAATAAAGAAACCACTTGTGGTACTTCTTTGTGTCAGAGCAAACTATAGATTAATAACACTTTTCTCAGGAAGGATAATACGTGGCGGTGCTGCGGACAAAAGCGGTCTCCTGCACGAGGGGGACGAGATTCTGGAGGTAAACGGCATCGAGATGCGGGGGAAGAGCATCAACGCGGTCTGTGATATCTTACAAACGATGGAGGGTACGCTCACCTTCCTCATTGTGCCTGCGGCGCAGACGCGCCATTTCAATAACAGAGATTCCTTCCTGCATGTCAGGTAAGACACAGTACGTCTATGGGAAAAACAGTCGCACATTCCGATTGAGGTATGCTGATATCATACAAAGTTTATTAAATAGAAATGTATGAAGTATGTATATATGTTTTAGTCACCTCATCTAGCTAATTATCTAATTTGGTGCGTCAAGAACCATCTATATTTTGTCATATCTATGTAAGTGCAAAGTCATAACATTTAGTCGAAAATGTAATACCTTGACTTTTGGTTATGCTATCAAGGCATACTGTTTTGGAAAGGGTAGATTTCACAGAATCTTTGATCGATAGAAGACATTTAATGATTCCATGATGTCCAATGATTCACGAGTGAATTATTTTTATATTAAAAGAGTTAATTTGATTTGGACACAGGGGTGCTACCTACTTTTCGAGATGGACCTTTTGAGACCTAGTAGTTGTCCGGCTTACAGAATTTTACCAACGTTACGGCTGCTTCCGTAACCTCTATAGAAGTACAAAATAGAGTGGACAAATGGAAAAATGGATTTATAATTAAATTGATGTTGATCGATTGAATGTATTGGAGGATAACAAACTGATGATTTATATTGTTATTAAAAATCCAAAATGAAGAATATACAAGGAGGAAACCAGTTTTTGCAATAAAATACCCTTTTTAAGAAAGATTACCCTAAAGAATTTCATTTTCCAAAAAATTACCTTAAACATACCCAAAAATACCTCTTGCAAAAAAATTACTCGTTAATGAACTTTTTGAAAATAAAATAAATAGCAACAGCAAATCTACTTCGATATAAAAATTTCATTGATAGGGAACATTGTATGCATATTATTAACGAATTGCTCTGTCAATGGTATATCACTGTTGGGCAATAAACGCTTCATTATTATTTATTATTATTAAGTTGTGTACTCCATGTCTATGAAATAATTATAAAATAAATTTTCCTTACGCATAAAATATATAAATAATTGATATGTGTTACGTATATTGAAATGGGGAACGCTGGATACGAGGACTCATTATTTAGACAAACAGATTTATATTCAAATGACCATACATAAATATTCAATTCGACAATCTGAAGATGCTTCTAAATATAGAGGAATGGGAGGTCCTTTATCATATTAGCACGATTAATGAAAATATGGAATGGTTGCAGGCTGAAACTTTCAGCAAATAAGAACATACATAATCTAGATATCTAGGTGAAGTATAAATGGTAATTAGATTTATTTGAAAACTCTGATAATGAGGTTGGAGCTATGCCCTCAAGCGAGGGCTCAACTTCTATTTCTAGTAAAGCGTCTACTTCTATCCAAAATATCGTTACAATTTATTAGTTTTACAATGAATTTGCTAATAGATATAGTCCACTGTTGATTGGATTTGTACTAAAAGAGTATGAAAACCTCTAATCCTTTACTCCTTTATAACCTCCAATATTTCCAAAAATATCAAGATTTAAAAATTCGATAGTTTCCAAAATTTGGTGCAAGTGGATGAGCAACTCTAAAATCCGATCAAAATCTTCAAAAAACTAATAAAACTACACGTGAAATTCAGTGAAGCTACATTTTTTCAGAAGCTAAATAGCTTTTTTCTCATTATTCACTCATTCAGTAAAAATGTAGTAATCCAATGATATGAGACTGCAGATGCACACCACAATTACTTGCAATTTAGTTCTATTGAAGCATTTCAGGCAGAGTTTTCGTTCCATGATTGCAATATATTGAGCATAGTTTCGATCACCCTCAGTCTACAGACATAACTTGATTGGAGTAGTAAACTTGTGTCGGTTTCTCGTTCTAATATCGTTTTACCCGATTCATGATGTACATATTTCTAGAGCACACTTTGACTACGATCCTGAGGAAGACATGTACATTCCATGCCGAGAGCTGGGCATCAGCTTCCAGAAAGGTGACGTGTTGCATATCATTAGCCAGGAGGACTCGAACTGGTGGCAGGCGTACCGGGAGGGGGAGGAAGACCAGACCCTGGCAGGGTTGGTGCCTTCGCAGTCCTTCCATTACCAAAGGGAAAGCATGCGATTAGCCGCCGAGGAACGAATGACAAAGCCACAACGCAAAAGCACTACGCTGTTGTGCGGCAAGACGAACAAGAGAAAGAAGAAAAAAGGCATCTATGCAGATGGAGGATATCCGATGTATTCGAATACAGTTGACGAGTACGATCCCGAAGAAATACTCACTTACGAAGAGGTATGTTGCAAGTAATAAACTCATTCGCACAACGTGGGGCGAAGAAGCTCGATAGAATTGTTCAATAAGCCTCCCACACGGGAAGTGTGAGAGTCTGCCAAGATTCAGCATACTCACTAAGTCTTGGGTTGTTAGCTACAAATCCCATCGCAGAAGTTATGCTGGATAGCGCCATGCTACTGCTGTCTTCCCCCAAAAATCGGCTGTAACTTTTTGCACTTTTGGCAGTTTTTCACTAATCAATAATATATATAATGATAATTTCGCATGCCAGAAATTTGTGTGGAGGAGATTCTTCTTAAGTGTATGCTCTCATTGCTCTCCACAATGCATTAGACCTGCTATAGACATGCATGTTTCATCTTTAGCCTGACGGTCTAAGTGTAGAGAGCAATCGGGTGTTATATACGTAACCCAGTAAAGGGTATGATAGCAACATGAACTCACCTAAGTGTCGCCCTCTATGGGGACGCCCATTGACATCTTACGAAACCAACGGCCCTAACACCTGGTTTGACCATCAATATGTGTTTAGAATATCCTATCAAGTCAATTGAGACATTTTGTGTCAATAGAATTGATCCTAATTGTTAAGAAATATAAAAAAATATATGATATATTTATAGGCTTGGAAAATTTGTTTTTGTTAGGTTAAAAAACAAGTTATAAGCACTGAGCTACAAATGATTCAGGACACTGATAACATAAACATGTTTTTTGATTTTGGTTCAAAAATTACAAAGTATACTGAGAAAATTCGTAAACTTAATTTTATTCTGTAGGTATCACTGTATTATCCAAGAGCAAACCATAAACGGCCGATAGTGCTAATTGGACCTCCTAACATCGGACGCCATGAGCTGAGACAAAGGCTGATGGAAGACTCGGAAAGATTTGCTGCTGCCATACCTCGTAAGTCATTTCTATAACAACATTATATTATAGAAGGTTACTGCAAAATAAACAAATTTTCAAAAAGTAGTTTGCTGCTAGTGAGGATCGAATTCCAGATATACGTAGCTTTTCATATTCTACATTTGTAACTTGTACATGCTTCGTCACTTATAAAAAAGAGCGAATTATCTCAAATACTTTTTCCAGATACGTCACGTGCACGGAAAGAAAATGAAGTGGACGGACAAGATTATCATTTCATAACTCGTGCTCAGTTTGAGGCGGATATCTTATCAAGGAAGTTTGTCGAGCACGGAGAGTATGAAAAAGCATACTACGGTACTTCGCTGGATGCCATCAGGTGAGTGACATATTTGTAATGTTTATATCATTTATCAAATGGAATAGGTTCTATAAAACGGGACCAAACTTTTTCTTACAAAATTCTTGAAATGAAAACACGAAATCAGTTTTTTTCCCAAAAGAAATTTGAACATGATTGATACATTTTTCCAGGTCTGTAGTAAATTCTGGAAAGATCTGCGTACTGAATCTCCACCCACAGAGCTTAAAGATACTTCGGACATCGGATTTAAAACCCTATGTCGTTTTCGTCGCACCGCCTGGACTCGAAAAGCTAAGACAGAAGAAAATTAGGAACGGAGAATCTTATAAGGTACAATTTTATTTTTAATGGTATACTGGATCTCTTTATCTGAGTTAAGTTTCCGTATCCATCTAGGAAAAGTGAGAACCGACCAGAAAGTTTTTATTTACGTTATAAATATGCTGTCACGTCTACCCAAACATTTTCCATCATTATTGGATAAATCATGAACATTCCATGGATCAAAAGGTATTTCCTATCTTGGATGAAAGTTGAATGAACTCCTCAATGATCAACTCCAATTATCATGCCTTTGGCTGATTATAGTGTTGTTTGCTGGCTGTGAATGCTCTCAATCTGCTTGACAAAGGCAATGTAAATAATTTGGCAGTGGAACTGTATGATAACTGAATATAGTGAATCGTTTCTCCGAAATATGAAAATCATTTGAATACTATCAGTCCCATCCAGTTTTCCATACATTGTATACCGTTTTGGTATGATTTTGGTGGAAAAAACTGTACGATCGGATATGGGAACCAAAAATCTTACACGTACACTGCTTATTACCAAACCACGTGATCACGTAACTTGTATGGAACTACAGCGTTTCCGTACCACCCACCGCAGCAAACTACATTAATTATCGAGAGATCTGTTCTTTTCTGTAGGAAGAAGAACTGAAGGACATCATAGAAAAGGCACGAGAGATGGAGGATAAGTATGGCCACTTCTTCGACATGATCATCATAAACAATGACACAGAAAGAGCCTATCATGATCTGCTCAGCGAAATAAACAGCTTAGAACGGGAACCCCAATGGGTACCCGCAGCTTGGGTGAAGTCAACGTAATAGAAGCATTAGAATGAAGTGCGCACGGTATACTGAAAGTGACGGATCAAACATATTTTGCAATATTCCGTTATCAAAATCAAGTTTTTGTATATTGATTGGAGGACTCGTAAAATAGCATAGAAATTCATCATAGTTTGTGCCGTAGAGATAGGTATATATATTCACGTAAATTGAATTTTACATTCCACGCATTAGCGAAAGATTTTGGAATTTGGGATAATATGTTTTATCTTGCGGCCTGTTCGTTGGCATTTTGGTCATCGCGTAATCTCAGTCACCGCTGTTACGATTTTGCTGGCCTATTCTACTTCTTTCTTGGTTCATTCGTGCTGGAGTAGTGGGCAAAAATATATCAGATCTTCTCCTAAATTCATTTTTACTCTAGTTCCTCAAATTTCCTATCGGTCTTGGATGAAAATTTGTTTGTGGAGCTCAAATATTCTGGAAACTGTCTAAAAACGCGTGAAAATGCTTCGCAAGATTCTGAAAATTTCAGCCATTGTTATATCAATTTTTCAAAAAGGAAAACATTTTTAAACCAATACCTAACTTCTTAATGTCACAAAACCCTGTGGTTTCTTCTGCCAGTCATTAAACATGAACCTGAACATGGGAAGACTGAGTCAGTACACTTGACTCAATTTTTCCGCTGTAAGTAGTACTGACAACCCATATCTAAAACGTAGGTTCAATACCAATTAACCATAACCAATCACTATAATTCGTATAGATCTTCATAATTACTAATATGTGGTGTTGTCAAAGCATCTTTGATCAAAGGAAATATCATAGAATATTAGAATAATTTCCATCAGGTGGTAGTTATAGCAAGTCGTCTAGGTGGGTACCTACACAGAATCATTAAAAGTTAGATTCAGAATAGTCATATTGGAATCGCTTCTTAAACAACTACATCATCATAAAGGCACCTAGTAACTAAATGTATTTTCCATATTCGTTACTTTCAGTATCCTGGGCTGTGTGTGTAACTCGACTGAAAACTAAAATACGAGAAAACTGTGTATATAAGTTTTTGTATATGTATAATAGTGATTTTTATTGACTGAAGTTTTTGATGTTAGTGACTTATTTGAAAGGGATTATGAGCGATAGAAGATATGCGGAGGAATCAAAATGTAATATTCTGTAAATGTTTTCATTTTCGATCGCCTTACTGTCAGCGAATTGTACGCGATATATTAATACCTATTAAAGAAACTCAACTGCAGAATCAAAATATTGTTATCCATACGAATGTTGTTCCATAGTGATGTGTACGCAAAAAACATAGTTCTGAAACTTTTTTTATCGAGATCAGATGTTGTTTGGCCTATGACAAGATGCTCAGTAGAATTCCTCCTCGATATAGTATATGTTGTTAGGTTTGGTTGCTGCCCTAAAAATACCTAATTTGTAGTTTCGGCTAAACAATAACTCAAAGTACATTTGAATATGAGAGAATTTCCTTCCCGATCGTGACTGATATATTTTTTGAGGAAAAAATCACAAACATATGTGAATCTGATAGTGACATTTACCAACAGCTTTATGATGATTAAAAAAAACTCCATTTCTTTTAGTTTGCGCAAGGTGCGAAATTTTATGTTATACAATGCTAGCTAGAATATTACACTTCAATCCAAATTTGAGATGAGGGATCACAGAATTTTTAATCATGGATTGTGCGTATATGAAAAATAATGGCCATATCGAAGATTATTTCGTTTTCGATGAATGGAAAGTATCTGTGTATATTGATACATCTGGACTACAAATAGATTTTCTAGAAATATTTTATGTACGAAAGCTTGTTCTAGACAGTATTGCCATATGTTATATTACATGTACTCGCTGCCAGTTAAAACCATATTTGACTCCAGGAAAGCAGCGTTATTTTGAATAAGAACGTTCTAGTATGAAAACATGATTATTTTGTGATACTCAGTTTCAGATTCACTGTTTGCCGATTCTCGAATTTTTAAAAAAGGTGATTAGAATTTGCCATAACTCATTACCGAACGGGTAATATTTTTGCTTGTATTTGAAGGAGTCCTAGCAAGAGAATGAAAAAAGCTACAGCGAACAATCTTACTGACAAAAGAGGAGGAGTTCAACGTAGATTTGATGTTACATAATATTCGAAATTGTAGATTTTTGTAGTAACTGTACCTGTTGGGATTATATTTATAAAAATTAAACTGATACAGATTTGATCCAAATTCCTTCGTAAATATTACCATATACTTATTCTCATTGTACCTATATGTATACTGCTCAAGTTTAAAACTCAACCTCGAATATTCGTAAAGGTGTTTTATTTCACTCAAATCTGTTATGCGAACATGCCTTGGTTAGAAGATCCAGAGCAAAACATTTGAAAGGCAATAATTAAAATTGATTCAAAATATATTCAATTAAACTTTGATTCATTATAACTGTTGAAATTATTATATTTCTCTCCGCGATATATACCAATTTCTTAGGTCAATTGTTAAATTGATGTCACTATTAAAAATGAACTTGACCTTTTATTTGTATCCATAATATCTATATGATTATAAATAAATAAGTTCAAAATACTTTCTAGAAGGTAAAATGTGATTTCATATTAATGTATTTTGATACATACGAAAGATCCGATAAATTTTTTGAGTAATGTTAATTTAATAAGGTATCTTATAAAAAAGGACTAAATACATGTGTAGTAACATTTCAGAGAAATCATAGTGAATCAAAGTACTTGTCAAATGTTTCAAGATCGTCGAATATTCTTTACCAGATGTTTGTCTCATTTCATTGAGTTTATTGAGTCCAGGAATGAATGTGTTTGACATGGTGGTAAACCAGGGACGGCAATAATTGTATATAAATAACGTAGGTTATGAAAAAGCTGTTATGTTTATTGCTCAGTATTTAGTGCCAGAAGGATGTATCTATAAAAAAGTAGCACACAGAAAAATAGATAAGAATGTTGTTGCAACTAAAACAAAAAAAATGTTTTTTGCCAAAGTACAGAGTTTCTTTGGGTGGTGGGTGGTGAAATGTATAATATTACGCAATTTCAAGTATTTAATTGGGTTTTTATGTGGGTTGATAACCCCCTTACAACCCATTCAGTTAAGTTTAAAACTTAGTTACTCTGCACTGCCGCTGCTAAAATTAATCAGGACAAATTTTTGGGGTATTGAAAACTACAGGACTTTTCGACACATCCGCAGCCTTTTTTGTATTTGATACAACACCAACCAAATTTAAATGGACGCGCTCCGTTCAAGTCATCACCTCAAATTATTGTCCTTTGTATGGTGAAACGATTGGCAAACGACTTATAATGTGAGGGTTTCGATGCATAATTACCCACTGATTTTTTCAAAGGCGAAATATTGATGGATGAAATCTAGAATGGCTTTAGAAAACAAATTTGGCGTCTAATTGTTCGTACAATAACTATTTCTAAAATTAATTCTCTATACTTCATCGTATCCTAAAGACTTTGACTTAACGATACACACATTCTCGCATTCATTCAATGGTAATTAAATTACTAATTACAATAAATTAGAAATGAGTACTTATTGTTTCCATATCAGTGTGTACTACTTCTATATTACATTATAATATGATATACAGAGATCTACTCATATAGACTTATAATACTATCAGTTTTGAATCGATGAAGGCCCTAGGTTTATCTTTTGGAAAATGATCTGGAATAATAAGTGACAAAGACTTAAAGATGTTTTACTTTGACTTTCTATAAGAGTTCTGGAAAAAATACGATCTTTAGTACCACCATTTATCATTTACTAACAATTAAAACAATATCCACCAGCACCAGCGTGTTCATTTATTATTTTTGAACATTTTCCTTAATCCTGGGCTATACTTGAAAAAATTTAATTGATGTTAGTAAAATCCAAATCTATTTAAATACATATTAGAATTATTTTATAGTGATCCATTTAGAAAAGTCTATAGTATTTCTTTGTTTTACTATTCCATACTGAGTGTATAATATGTATTTTATAGGAAATTATACATAGTATGTATAGTAGAAAGGTATAGTTCATATTTATTTAGTGTCCAATAGAGAATTAACTGTAGTTTATCGGTCAAAAAAAATTATCGGTTTCGGTGATATTCAGGAACGATTTTATATATTTTAATGACGGTTTTACTACCAATAGATCATAATCAAACACATTTAGTTAAACATAAAAATCTGTATACTATGACTTAAAAAATTTTCTGTTTCTTTTTGGTTTTCTAGCTGAAAAAGAAACTAAACTTCTCGAAAATACTCTACAACTGTGGTTATTCATAATGAATGAACGCAATTACGATGCCTCATGTAAAGATCGTAGATATTTCAGCTCAGCTTCATAAAATCTTTGAGATAAGGTATATTCTTTGTTGGACATTATATATATGTTCGCGAAGGTCAACATTACCCTGTGTTGATTTTTGTATATTTATAATTTTTACTTAAACTTACACATTTTATAGAACTGAAGTCATGGAAAATTGTTCGTATTTTTTGTTTTATTTATTTCTTGTTATTGTTTAATGTATATATAATTGAGATTTGTACATATTATACAGACCCTATGGCGTCGAACAGCGATTTACACATGTATAAATGATATTACTCATATTGGACGCGTGACTTCGGAGTTCCTTTTCATTATTAAAAACCTATTTTTATTATACATTCGTTGTTTTAGAATTATCGCAGGAATAAATATTTCTCACCATTTGAATGTGTTTTATTGCAGACTCTACACGGTTTTATGCTGAATTATATCTCAGGTATAGCTAAATATCTACATCATCTAATTCTTGTCACTGCGAAAAAATTACCACCTGTTATGGCCAAATAAAGATTGTCATTTAGTTCATTCATATTTACTCCAATAGCTTTTGTCTAAAGTACTCTGTCCAGGAAGAAGGACAACGAAAAAATAAACCTTAACATTTTGGGGGCTTAGGAAATTAGGTGCCAACGAAATTTCTATCCACATCACCGTGATTCCATCAACAGCAGCAACTACAATTATAAAGCGGCTGTCAGCGACACATGGATCAGAAAATCTCTTATTGCTAGACACCAGAACTTTGCCAGCTTAGTGGGTATAATTTGAAAGGCTATAACTCTGAACTCACAACTTTTTCATGTGCTTTTGGGCCTTGTAGAGTAGTAGTAGCTGTTCCGGAAGATATAATTTTCAGGAGCAGAGGAAATCCCTCAGCTTCTGGAACGCCAACCTAGCGCGATCGGCAACCTGAGCGTGTTATTGTTGATGTTAATTGCTAAAAGCTTCCGTCCATCCCCACAGCCAACATGCGACTTCTTTAACAGAGTTGTTGTCTGAGTCTTCTGAGAGTTAAACTGTAGAACGCCATTACACAATTCTCTCAATGTCCTCATTAATCTGAACAACATGTTGCCCTTACTAAAGCAAGGTCTCTTTGAGCTTTGTCCGTTTAGACTTTAGAGGCAGGAGATAAGGGTACTGTCATCTATCGAGCTGCAGATTGAAGTAGATGTTATTTCCAACAGTTCCTTGATCTGCTGCTTAGAGAGCGGTTCAGGAAGGACAGACCCTTGAGGAACACACACATTGATGGTAAGTACATCGGAAACATATCCATCCACCACCATAAATAAGGAGCATTCCTCGGAATATATAAATATTAGTTTTGAACAACTTACAGGATGTAGATTGAGATTAGTATGAATATCTGTGGTTTAAATTTTTTAGATAATTTTTAGAAAATGTGAATGTTTAAATAACACTGCTTTAGACTTTCATTTTTGTATTTCACTACGTTTCGATTTTTCTATTAGATTCAATCGTCTTCAGATTATCAAAAATATGTTTTGATTTTCTTTCCATATATTATATTTAAAAGAGTAACAATATATATTGTAATGCATCACAGCAAAGCAAAGCTGTTCACCTCATTCAAATATACATTCTATCAGTTGCAGTTATGCCTAACTCATACCAATTGTAATCCCTAAAGTAAAACGCTAATCAACATCACAGTTTCAAGCCACATAATTGGAAAATGCTTCCTTGCCACGGAGAAAATCTCTAAGGATCACGTCTAATGGAAACCGCATTCCGCGAGGAAACATCCTCTCATCTGGAAAGCGGATTCCAAGAAGAGAAATTTCCAGAAAACTGGGACGCTTCACCTCCGACATCCGTTCTCTCTTCCTTAATTAATTCAACTTGGCAGCAATTCCTGTACATTCCGTATTAGCCTCTCCCGATTTTCACATTTACCTGCTGTTTGGTAAACGTTAAACTGGGTTGTTGGTGTAACTTGTGAATACTACATATATATATATATATATATATATATATATATATATATATATATATATATATATATATATATATATATATATATATATATATTTATATATATTTTAAGGAGGCAAAATTCTCTACACCTGATGGCATCATCTAGTAAGGTATGAGAGTATTATTTATTATAGTTACCCAGCTCAAGCAAAAAAAGCTTGTTGGATACATGATTCTGTATATTTATCAAAGTGCCTCAGTTGTTCACTACAGTAATGCCTCCTGCATTTTGTCATGTTGCGTAAGGACATGCCAATACTCATACGAATGGTATACATATGTATCTTCTGTGTATGTTCAGATCCCAGTAAATAGAAGACTACTGTTGGGTCCTTTGTATGCCTACCAAAGCTGTCCACCCAGAGTCTACTCCAGCTGCCTAGTCTATCCATCTACTACATTTGAGTAGCTAATAATTAGGAGTATTTTTTTATCAAGGTATTAAAGACACCATCCTAGCATGCCATTATGATGCCCTCAACCTGACTTAAACTCAATACTAGACCTTAGGGAAGAAAAAGGTTAACGGCTTAGAAAAGCTACGCTATTCTAGATGCTTGTAAAAAATTCCACGAATTGGCTTGTCTTATTATTATTATTCTTATCAGATATAATTTGCAAATCTTACAAATAATAGGTTCGCAGCAAAAATCTTATACCACCTTAGTGAAAAAGTTGCGAAAAACAGTTTCATAATTGAAGTTACTATAGAGAGTCAGCGCAATGAAAATAATTTGAAACTAGAGAGGAACTATAAATATGAGTTAGATGGTGATAAAGTTTTTGACATTTAGGCTGTAATCGGATATAGAAAAAAATGAAGAAGCAGAAACTTAAAATGATCAAATATCTAAACCCCAAGAATATTCACCTAAATATTCAAATACATACTATATAGAAAATGCACTTACTATCTAGCGATGAATAATTTTTCACAACCGTAGAAACAATAATCAATTTTTAGACGTTGCTAGCGTCATAAAACGTCAAATAATGCAATTGCAATGCAGATAAAAAGATTGTGTAATTAACACACAGTCTCACAAATACTACACAATCTTTTTATCTGCAGATGAAAAAGTTTCACCAAGTAAGAGCATCTACAATCTACAAGAGAAATTGCGATGAACAACTCCGGCCTACTCAATCCTTCCTATCCATCTTAAGTAGTTTTCTTAGCAATCATGTCCTGTAAGGAACTGTGCAGTGTACTAGCCAATCCTCATTACCATTCTGTCGATCCACTCTTTAACATGGAATGGTCCATAGTTACTTTCCTCCCACCATACTTCCCTTTCAATAGATAGCTTCTTCTATCGCGATACCAAATCTAAAAAAATATTTTTGTACCTTTGATAGCCGAAACGTTAGAAAAGCTATTACGTCAATCAGCTTATATTAACATATAGTACATATAGTAATTTAGTTTCAAAAGGATTCGAACGTTCAGGTCTCGTATATTTTCTGGAATCGAGTAAATTTTTTCCTTAAAGGACTACTCATCCTGGAGAAAAAGAGTCTGAAAGCAATAATCGGATGGAAAAGTGTCAAGATTCAGTTTGGACGCCGTTAACGATGCTGTTAAAAATATTTGCTTGAATGGAAGAACCGCCTGATTGCCCACATTGTATATGCCAAACGTCCAATCAAGACATTGCAATGTAAAGGAATTTTCTTTGAGAACGTGTCAATAATACCTACGCCGTGGTGTTCTGAAACGAAGGAAATTTCATGTCGTATCAGTCCAGGCAAAAGAAATTGTTCCTAAAATAGTTATTAGGTTGAAAGGTGTCAGATGGAAAACTGTATCATGCAAGGCAGACAGTCAGGTATCAAGTTAATACATCCTCATTTTATATGTTTGGGAGGTAGGGTTCAGTGTAAAAATTGGGGTAAATGAATCTCAAATATTTCACCATAGCTATCAAAGCATTGCATAGTTATATTCAAGTTATAGAACACATTGGCAGGTACACTTCCGCGCTCCAGACCATCTCTCCGAACACTACAAATGGATAGGATAGGAAGGACTGTACGAATAAGGAATCACTCTTAAATGTGTACTTGAAATGCGTTATATATTATTCGACAATCTGACGATGATTTAAATATAAATCGAAGCGCGTCACTGTAAGAGAGCTTTATTTGTGAAACTGTGTCTCAAATACACAATTATTTTATCTGCATTTATCTGGTTATTTTGCAGGACGGTGAAGCGTCTAGAACACTGCCACAAAAAGTCAAATACAGTGATATTTTCACTTCTATAACTTATATGGCTACGTTCCCCATACACAATTTATTAAAACAATTTATAATTATTTTCATTTGATTCGCCGATAATCTGATGTTGTAGTAGTAGTGCAATTCATTACTAACATTCCAGCTGTCAATGCAGCATCACTTAAAGCACTATAAACTGGAGCTAAATCTTGATTCACAAAACCACCAATTGAAATCATTATTCCTAAGATAATGCAAAAAACTGAATGATTATGTAATATACACCAAACTGCTTTTCATACCTAATTTTGCGTATAATTCCACCATGATTTGTATGTCTTGATTGAATATTTCACCTTGTACCTCTTGTATTCACATCTTGCCATGAAAGTTTAGAAACTCAGCCACGGTGAAAAGTAAGTTATTGAAGCTCTTAAGGCTCAAAATTCATAATAAGCCCTTCAACAACATTGCCGCTACAGCAGTCTTTGCAAGGGGTGAATAAATATATATATATATATATATATATATATATATATATCTGAAATGTTGCAGCAAGTAAATCAGCTTTTGTATTTCCAAAAATTTCTACGTGGTGCATTTATTTTGCACCTGATTACACTAAAGCTGAAATTACTCGAATCTGAGCAAGTTACATGGTCGTATTGATTGACAGATTGATAGATAATTAATAATTTAGTTACAACCTCTTTAATCTGCCCCTACATGGCTAGATGGAACGCCCATCTACAGGACACCATGACAGGCTACTGTTGATATTAATTCCCAAAATCTCGATGGGAGATGACTCAGGGTATCCCTCCATCAAAGGACAGAATCCTGTGGAACACCGACATTGATGGTAAATGAATCAGATTTTAAAGTTCATTGTTCCAATCATAAATATGCTTTTGAACACCCCTTTCTACTCATTTACTTGGAAAACATTCACAAACAGCAAAACAACAGAGGACGCCATACAAAGGAGATAATAGCCCCTCTTTCTACCTAATGTCAGAGAAATGCCGACTCCGAGAGGACAATGGAGCTCACTTTTCTTTGAAAGGTTGTATGGCTAATGCAGGATGCTGCGCTCAATATACGATGTTCAGGAGAGAGTTTCAGGAATTGCTACGCTATGAGAGTATTGGTGAGTAGAAACATGTTTTTGTGATTATATCACAACGGATATAGATCGTGTTACGCAATACATTTTTCAGCTTTTTTCGTGTATTTCTAAGGGTTATCATAATGTGAAAAATTTATCGTCTTATCCGTACCTATCTATTTATAGGGTGGCCAATGATTACCGGTTTGGTTTATTGTAATCAATATGTCAAACATCCAAACAAAATGATATCCCCAGTAACATCGAATTTAGCTGAAATTTTGATAATTATAGCTGATCATAAAGTAGATAAAAATAATAGATATACTCCAGAATGCAATAAAACGAAAAAATCAAATTTTATTAAATTTTGATTACGTTCACAAATAAACTGGCTGAACTTAGAAACTCGATTTATAGTCATATTATCGGATCATAAAGTTGACATATCTTACGAGATAGATTATCTGAAGCATGGAGTACTGCGGTAGTAAATATTTAGATGGCGATAGTTGTGGCAATGTTCAAACTATGAACAACCAATATCAACTTTTTTTAAGTTATTCTTACTAATTTTTTCCGTTGTTATGTATACTTGGTGTATGGCGCAGTTCCACTTCAGCATGTCTTTTCCAATAACAATATATCTTCAAATCATCGTCCCTTACGGAACAGTCAAAGTTTATATACTTCACTGCCTGTACTAAAACTCTCCGCCTGCCGTGTGTAAATTTGGCAACGATGTGTACGCAAACTCCTCGTGGCAGCGAGTTTTAAGGATTCTCCGTCAGCAGGACATTTACCCAGTAACTTTATGGGACGCAACTCTATCGGTGTCGAAGTGGATTTCGTACATAACCTCTAAAAACACATGTACTTCGGTCTAAATTCCGTGCTTCGTTCGGTTCCCTAGTCCAAGCTGATGTTGCTCCGTCGGAATGGTAAATGCTTTGAAGCATCTAGCCCTTTTATATTGTTTTGTGTGCTTTCGATCGAATTAAGTGCGATGTTGTTTTGTTATTGTCCAACCAGTTGCACATTTATTTGATTAAATGCTTTTAGATGCACATTTGCAGCTTGAGTATTAATTGTAATGATTGGAGCTCATTGTAAATACTCTTCTGGCAGAAATAGCAAAAGAAGTTTCAATTAAACTATTTACAATAGTGTATTATGTAAATTAAAGGAATACCAATCAAATGAAATACAACGAAATTAAATGACGAAAATCCCACATAGACAGTTTATTTAAGGGTATGGTGAAAATTATGCTACAATGTGATGATATGCAGCTACCCTGATTGAGCAGATATAATATTGATTATGCTTTGTTGTGATACAAATAGTTGCACGAGTATCTTCTAGATATTTGGATGCTTTTATTATATATTTTCAAATGACTAGGGCTTGACATAGTATTCGTAACAATTTGAGACTAACTGATGACATAGAATTTATAAGGGTTTTATACATTACCAGTATTTATTTATGTATAATGTTATCTAAGAAACTAATTTTTTATGTTCTTCATCCAATCTAGGACGAGAAAACATTTTGCAGAGGTTTGCGGCTCTATGGTTTAATTTTCCATTTAATAGATTACCATAAATTACATTAAATATGTGTAAAAAAATTTAAAAATTTTAATTGTTTTCATCCAAATACGAAATGTACTGCACGGTCGGATATATAATCAACAAATGAATATTTAAAATTTGATGGTTGTCAGGAAAATCCAATCGATAATAAACATTACAGCCTAATAAAGCATGCACAAGATATGAATCCACCGTGTGTTCTAAGCACAAATTAGTGGAATGACCCAAATGATAAATCACCTTTATATCCAGTCATGTGAGGAAATATTATTGGGGGAAGATGATTGCCAGTTATATCGTTTTCTGATCATGTTTTTCGGCTTGTACTCGAATAAGTTTAGCCCCAAAAGCTTCACGCGTTGACATAAGCTCCAGGTCAAAATAAGTGAACAGCACAGTCGCAAACAGGTCTTTGCCTATATAGAAGAAACATTGCCAAAGTTTCGGCAGACCTCTAGAGCCTCTATTTTTGGCTTATCACGCCGCTGACGATTTAAAAAATAAAGAAGCATTACTTAATTATCTCTCCCTAGGTTCAATACTGAATCAACGGTAACTGATATCTAGACGGTGAAATAACAGCGACAGACTGACAGACTTTAAAGACTTGACAGACCGAGAGATTGACAGGTCGACTGACCGCTAGACCGACTATCTCTTTATTATATTCAAAATCGTATCATACAGCCAGTTACAGATGGTAGGACCTATTCAAAGGGCTTAGGACTGGTTATACTACTTGATTTCAAATGCGTCGCAACATTCACTCAAAGTATGCCTTTCCAATAAAATAAAAAATACTATTTGATTCGGTTGGGTATTTTGTGAAGTAGGATAAGTGACAGACGGGCTCATTGTCACCAATGTTCTCCTTACAAGTGTAGCATCGATTTCTGGTTTCCCCAGGGAAGCGTAACGCTTTTACGCTTCTTATCGCAATGGAAACCCATCGCTTATATAATAAATTGTCAGATGCGCGTTAAAAATACACTATCGATTGCCCACACGTACTCGATGTAGTCGTAAGAATTGCATTTACTTTTATTGGGGACTTCGCAGCACAACTTGTGTAACCTAGTTTTCGTTCAAGTTATGTCAAGAGATAAAATTAGCGTCGCCGTCGCCGAAGGATGTAGTCATCCACCACAGGGTAGAAGTGTCAATTGGGATATGTTTGAAACACCATCGTTCCCACACATAAGCGGAATAAATATTGAAATACGACACAAATTTGTCACTTGTTTTTTTTTGGTCTGTTGGTTAGTACGTCTCGTACGATTTATTAAAACTTTATATATTATGATATCATTGCAGCCAATGCTATGTATTATTTAAAATCGGTGAATGTGCGACAGAATCACAGAAAAGCTATAATAACTTCTCTAAATTTAGATTTTCATATTTCTCAAGTTCCTAGTTATTTTTAAGTGTAGTTAAAAAGTTACAAACAATATTGTTGCATGCTTCTTATACATTTCATCCCTTATGAGTAAATTAAATATTTATTTTAAAACTTTTGTTTCTTTATTACGTACAATTACAGGCTCGATAAAAAATATGATTACTGCCAAACTTCAACACTATCAAATATAAAAATTGATATTAATAATTATTTTTAACTTGGAGTACTGGTGGCTAGATTGATTATAAAAATTGACAAAACAGCTCCATCATAGTTGATTCTATATAACTGCATCTACTGTTCCGAAACTCATTAGCCAAAATATTTTCATGTTAATTAATGATTTATCTGTACAGAACATACTTCCAGACTGACAGTTTCTGTTCCCGTGTTTATTCACATCTACGAATCCAACGCCATCTATAAACTAAATATCTAGGGTTTGAAGCTGATAGTCATCTGTCTGTGATAATAATAGCTTTAGCAGATATCCCAAAATAAAACTTCCAAGGGCTGGTAATTGACATTCATCAACTACCGGCCACATCAATCAATTGTAATCTAAGTCATTGTTTCATCAGTTTTATGACTGCCTCCCTGGTAAGGAATAATTAATTGAAGAGTGCCTGCAGCCTCATCCCACCCCTTATGAGATCCCATAGGAAATTATCAGTCAAAAGGTCGCCTTGATGTTCGTTACGTGAATACCATATTTACCGTCTTTATTATATTTACCTAGCAAACAGGGACGACAATCACGGTGCATAAGGAAGGGGTGGTAATAGATAGTAATGGCTTAGTGATTCAATCCACATATGCTTAGTTGGTTAGGGGGGGGCTCAGACTTAGTTGGTGATCAATCTTTGGGGCTACATATACATATATAGACACACTCGTATACCCATTTATGTGCGTGGTGTAATTAAGTTTTAAAGTATTAATTAGTTTGTTCATGTATAGTTTATTCCTTGAACTCACTCATTTATTTTTGAAGTACCGCAAGTGATAGGGTTCTATGCGATCAAAATTATTGTGTTATAAACGGAAAGTATACATCTCCCTAGTTACTCCCATAGCGGGTATATTGCATTCCTGGAAAAATATACAATTTGACTATACTATAATACTGTATAGTGTATAAAAACTTTTCAATATATTGGACAGACCATTGATGATCACGGAAACAAGAAAGGAAGGGTTGAATTATAGATTTCAATGAAGTAAGTAGCTCGGTATGAGATTTATCAGGTACAAAATGCATCATCTATAAAATTGTGGTTTCTTCCAGTTGCCTTCAAATAGGAAAATATGTAACGCATTTAATATACACACCTGTGGAATCAACATTTTGGTATGTCCCGAATATGTTCAACATATCTGTAACGTGGAGACAACAACTCTAATTTTAATGAACATTCAAAACTGCTTGCTACTGAGTTAAGGAGTGCAGCAATTTTCCAGTAATTATCGGAAAATATGTTTTATATCGCAAAAGCAGAAACTACACCTTCTTCAACTGTCATTTAACATTTTTTAGAATATCTAATAATTATGATTATATTTGCTTTTTTTTATGCGTCTAGTAAGTTTTGTACTTATATGAAACATTGTTTTTTATACAACAGGAGGATGAAGTCATCCTTGACCCCACTATGCACATCCACCAATATTTCATAGAATTAAATTGAAGACTCATTACGCTTCTTCGGGCTCAGAGATAAAAACTTCACAACCTTTCAGAAGCCTCTTCATTTTTGGAGTTAAATTCATATTGATATTGATTGATTGTCTCTACTGTTCTGGTTTGAAGCTAAATAGACACTGACACTGATTGAATTGATTAAAGGCTAGCATTTGATGCTATTGGTGGCCATCCCATGGGTTTAACATCGCAATGAAGATTTTTTTAATTATAGTTGTATATACATGCGAAGCTACCTGAGTAAAAACAATAACCTGCATAATCATTTGGTGTTTTATGCTACCCAAGACCTTTTTGTTTAATTCAGTTTCACTGATCAGATATTTTTGCAACAACAATTTGTCAAAAAATTAAATTAATATCGAGTTTCGATCTTCAAACAATCAAATATCGTGATTTGTTGGTTAAGAGGTATATAATATCTGATCAGCGAGAGCATACGAGGAAAAATAATGCAGCCAAAAAACTGCGACGTGGTCGGACATTTTTGGGATGTTCTATCTCGTTCTGTTATTTCAAGAATATTTATACAATTTTACTAATTGTACGAGAAAATTACTCACTCAACACCATCTCCACTAGTATTTTGTTGAATATAATATAACAAACAATTACAACACTGACAATATCCCTGAGAAACAGCAGACCTACACAAATAGGCAAAAGTATTCGAGATAAAATAATTCGGCATCAATTGGCAACAATGTCAGTAATTTTTGAACCTTCGTGTAAATTCATCCTATGAATGGCTATTTTCAGTCGCATGGCCGTCGTGGGCGGTACTCAACTCCTAACTAGACAAACAAGGTATCGGTAACCAGGCAAGGGAGATCCTAGTACATGTTACAAAGGGCTATGATATAGAATGCTGTAGCAATTACTCATCCGCTTGTTGCTCGAAATGCGAGAGCAGCAGTTTGTATTGTTAAAATCCATCTTATAGTATTTAATTGAACGTGTCGGTGCCTACGCCTTTTTCCACCTCCCTTTCGGTTCTGGTATTCTTTTGCTGGTCGGATAGACATAGAATTTCCTAATACTGGTGGTTGTGCATATTTCATAGTGCACATTCACCATTAATTGAGGTAACGCTATACCCGGCACATTTAGTGGAATAATTTTTCATATGCTCAGAGACTTTATTTATTGGCACAAAAAGGTAAGTTTTCGACACAGTTTTATAGTTTTTGCAGCAGGGTCTGGATTTATTTCAAGCTAGATACCGATTTCTTATACCGATAAATAGATAATAATATTCCGCTTGAGCACGAATCTCACTTTTTTGAGGTAAGGAAATAAGAATAAATCATAGGCGCCGGGATCTGTCTTGTTTCACCTTCTCATCGCACAATCGTCGCGCTCCAATTCTCCTAAAGGCAGTGAGTTATAGTGGATAGGTTTTTAATGCCATCCACGTCTTGTATACCATGAACTGAATATCTCCTATATAATGAATATAAAATTGAATATTCATAGAGGTCAAATAATGAAGTTAGCCCTATTCAATATATCTAGTCTATTTTCAATGCACGTTATAAAACTAAGTTCAAACAACATTTTTGAACTGAAATATATTTTTAACTCAACGACAAAAAGAAATTTATCATTTTTTAGATACTTTGCGCTTCCAAGTCATTTTGGATTCGCCCTTAAGTGAAATGACATCCCAGAAACATCGAATAAGGAAATTGGGTAGGGTTCTTCAATTTCCATATTCCCAAATCTTCTTCTTACCAACATTGAAAAATAACGAAAGTCCTAAAAGCGCTCAAAAAAAGATTCATTTATTTCTTCGGTCTTTTATTGATGATCAAACTGCCACTGGCTGTAGCCGTTTTCAAAAACCATATTCTTTTCCTTCCTAGCTACAGTAGTAAGCTATAATCTGTATCATATAAGAGTCTGTCCACATGTCGGTCAACTAGTTTTATGAGAGCTTCAGTAGCTGCTTAAAGACAGGAAAGTAAATAAAAAATCAAATACGAGTTAAAAATCCAAGAGAACAATTATGGGACCTATCAACGCTGAGCATTTTCTCTCTCTCCTGTGTTTACACGCTGTTGACTCATCCGGTTACCTTTCTCTATATTTATTTGTTCTGAATGCTCATTGTTGCTCATACACTCATAGTTGCCAGGACGAGAGGAGTAAATCGAAAATCGTAGGCCTCACTGATGGGGTTACTGAAGCGTGAAACAGCTGTCTGTGAGCGAGCAGGACTCACCCAAAGCCTTTTACAGCTCTATTCGCTTTGTATTTGGAATACAAAGCCGTACATATGGATGTGAATGTATATTTATGTGTGTTTACATGTTTCATGGGGGCGGCGCGTTTCAGTAATTCCAAACATAATACTGGCATGCAGCGAGAAAACGTGGACGAAGGTAAGTCGGCCATTGACTGTGATTGAGTCAATAGAAAATATTATAATTCACTTATGTTATTAAACAAGATATTTTTTTAATAAAATCGGAGAATTCAATGTTTGTACAGTGGTTGCGTTGCAGAGACTAGTATTAAATACAGGCGAAGGAATATACACACATAGAATGACAAGAGTAAATAAAAATGGAAAAATATTAGGTAACGTAAGTAATGTAAAAACGATTCTCTCATTAACAGACCCTAACAAAATGCTCAATTCAGCAAATAAAAGCATGTTTAATACCATACATAAACAGTAAATCAGTGAGTCGTCCGTCGACATGCGAAATAATGAATAATAAAAGCCATGAGTTTTGTTATTTCTCTATTTCCAAATGAGGACATACAGGAAAATATCTACATTTCGATGAAATGTCAGAATATTTAACATTAAAAAAGTTTCAGACGTATATAAGATCAGGAATTGGGTATGGAATGCAACCACTTTATTCTCAGACATACCAAGATTATAAAATTTCAACCATCAGTCTCGATATCTATTGATGAATATGTCTTCTGCTACATGTAGGCCCGACAAGAGTGGGGGAGTGAAAATCACTGGGCGCGAGGTTTAGAGGGTGGGGGGTTCGTGTGTGTAAAGGGAAAGCAAATGGAATATTCTATCAAAAAAATCGCACTATTACTGTTCTTTCTGGTATGACTTACTTTATATATCTTCAGGTTTTCCAGGGGGGGGGGGGCGAATTTTGAATTTTCTCCAAATCCAGGTTGCCCTTGACGGGCTTGGCTATACATCCATCCATAATGCATAACAATAATACTGGTAACTGGCTACAGCAGCAAAACTATGGGCCATTATAAATCAATTGCTTTACAATTAAAAAGATGCAAAAAATATTCCAGTTTTCTGAATCTGTATCGTAATCTTAAGAAGACACCTCATTGAAACCATTGAGCGATATTCGATAACTTAATACCTTCCCGTTTTGAACTACAAAATATCCACGATACTTCATTATGTATTTCTGAAAGCGTAAAAATAGATAATTTGATTCGAGATGGAGCCTGTGGTTGATCAATCACAATAAAACAATTTATGTGTATATGTTTGATGGTTTGAATAAAAATTAGAAGCACATTAATACAGCAGATAAGCTACTCCACTCAATTTTATTTATTTCTAACCACTGATCTATGAAATAACCCCACCATTTTGTTAAAAGAACCAAGATCGTATGAATGCTTTGATATCATTATTTTGTAGGCTGAATAGTTGGCCCATTTCAAGCACTGCTTCAAGAGTATCGCTAAAATAAATATAGTCAGCGAGGAAAGATCATTTTCTAAGCTAAATATGAAAAAACTCTTGTATAAGAGCCATATTTACATTCAAAATCAAAATATTTGCCATTTAACATTGAGTGAGTGATTATTATATAAGCGGTTATCCGCATTTTGTAATTTCAATTCAGGGCTATACTTTATATATTGTACTAGTGCCCATAGTTATTTCTTGTTTTGAACGTATATTTTCTAATACTTCTAGTTTCGAAGTTGTTAGATTTTTAATCTTATATGAGTATTATTGTTCAAATTCATTGGTATTCTTCTGTTTGTCATGGTTTTTTACTGAATGTGTTTTATTTATTTTGTGTAAGAAACAGATGCCGACGAACAGCGGGCGCCAATGGCAAATGATGATGGCCATGTTCTAAAAACGGATATAGGGATCGAGGTCAAAGTCGGCGTGATTTATATAATACACCTACCTTCCAGATATAGGCGTTTTTACTTTATGATATCTCAAAACTACCCCTTACGTTTGAGGTCTTTATTGATCTTCATGTTAGCTTTTATGCTTTACATCAAGTGAATGATTTCAGCCACGTTTCAACAGTTTCTGCAATAAGCCACGATAACACTAAATAAAATAAATGATTATGGTGAGCCCTGCTTGGAACTGGATCAAAAGCCACGCATAGTAAAACAATAAGAAATCTGATACCTAAAATCAAACCATAGGCTATAACTTCGAACAGGTGTACCCAAAAAAGGATCCAAGGTTTATTTGAATTTAAAATATACAGATATCAAACGTCCGGAAAATAATTTGAAAGCAGTTTCTGCATGTTGCTGTGATAGTCTGGTCGTCGAATCATCGGAATCATATTGTAGAGCACACATAGTTTGATTTTGCATTCACCGACAAAAATGTCATTGCCTAACATTGGGATCTTTCATTATTTTACAGTAGCTTTCAGTCAATAGTGGAATATCGTTTCTAGATAACATGAGGAACAAAACTGACAGTAACATGTCTACGTCGAAATCCAGTTATCTTCATTGGAAGTTATCCATAACGTTACATATGCAGGAATGCTGTATCGTGCAGACATATGAAATGTGGCTGACTTGTGTATTGGTAATCTCGGTAATACTCGGCAGCTCTACGTTCATTGCCGGAGTTATCTTCATCGTTGGGCTCGCGAAGGAGGGAAGATTGAAGTACGTCGAACATCGGAGGGGTGATCGGAACGACAGGGACCGGTCTCACGGATCCGTGTCATATTACCTGACACGGTTTCTGTCGGGTCACGGAGCGTTCACGGAGTACCTCCACCGGATGGGCAAGAAGGCATCGCCGTTGTGCCAATACTGCCCACTTCTAGTGGACTCCGCGGAACATACGTTCTTTGTTTGCGGCCGCTGGGTCGCGCAGAGAACCAATATGGAGAGCACCGTGGGACAGACAATCATACCTGACAACGTGGTACCGGCTATGCTTCAGAGTCGGGATCACTGGGAGCCGATTGCATATTTCGTCCGTTCGGTGCTGAAGACAAAGCGTCTGGAGCAATCATGTGAGGTGGAATAGAGGACAATCTAGACCGCAAGGGGAGTGCTGGCGTTTGACAGAGACGGGTACGGGACAGGGGGAGACGTCTCCCCCGCCGTCGTGTGATGCCGGCCAATAGAGCTCGAGCTCGGGCTCGCTCTAGGCGTAGGTAACTGGGGTGCGGTACCTAAAACTGGGGTTCATCTGAAGTAATGCCAATGCAGTTCCAGGATGGGTTATATATACCAGAAGCCACGAGGAAAGTTTCAGCAGGTATTGCAGCCTTCTGCTGCGAGTCCTTGCACTGTTGGTGTCCCGCCTTCGTGCGTAAAAGCATTTCTCTTCTCAACCCCAAAAAAAAACCTTCATTGCTTCAATTCTTTAGTAAATCGCCATGGTCAGTTTTCATGATAGCATACCTAATATTTTTCTATAATCTATATTAAATGTCTTTGAATTTCACCTTTGCTGTCTTTGCTTGTATGCTTTCTGATACAATCTTCGGATGCTCAAAGCTGCAGGACTATAACGGACATTTGTTGGCTCGCACCTGTGCAGAGACAGACATATTATCCAAAAGCTCGGAAAAATAAATGAGAAAAAGTTTTGGATATTGCCCGTCAGTTCCTTGCCAGACTATCGTAGCTTGTTATTATCATGCACACGTATACGAAGTAGAATTTTAATCAGTGTACAGTATACTGCATACAAAAGCAAGATTCCAGTGGTGTAACCTAGTTCGACTATATATAGTATAACGTAAACTGTATCATTATAATGTGAAAAGTACCAAGTAGATCTACTTTACTCCACCATAAATCCTCCGCGATATCTGTAAATCTGGATTAACAAAAGAGCGACACGAGATACGATTTATTATTTTATATTGTTTATTCCATGCACCAACCAACCCTTTAGTCTTCTTCAAGGGTACGCCTTGCTGGCCACATTTAGTCATGAGATTCATGTGCCTGAGATCTCACATTTCATGTTTGCACTTCGTCGTCGTCGCGGCTATCTCGAGTGTACGGGAAATTACGCTGATATGAGGTTTACGATATCAGTATTTCACGTTTACTACATTTTCGACATACAAACGTGTTAAGTTTCACCGTCGCAATTTCCTCACATCATGTTCTTTTTTGAGGATAATCCTCGAATACCTCTGGAAACATGTTCTAAACTCTCAATGTATAATAAACTATGCGACAGTGTTCATATTTTTTTAATGTTCTGACATAGGAATTTCTAATCAATTAAGTTAAATCCAACTTAGCTCTCATACATAAGCAGAAATACTTTCCATGTGGTACTGTTAGTGGTTAGTTTTAGAATCTAAAAAATTCTCGATTTGACAGGCAATTTAGCCTACAGGGACGTATTGAGGATCACAATGTTTTTAATACTTGAAGTAGCAGAAGTATCTACGGAGAGCTCAGAATATGTATAGATGCCAACTTTGAAATCTATCCCAGAAGTAAGTCTAGAGAAATAACTCATGGCGAAGAAGGTTATTGAGCCGGAATAAATTGCAAGAAAACTATCACGATCAAGAGTTGTCAGTACAGCAAACACCAGCTTGAACTTCCAACACCTCGAGCGAACCTCTTCCAAAGGTCGTTTTTATGGAGAACTTGGGCGTTGTGCAATGAACTGCTGGGGATGCTGTTGCTTTTACATAAATAATTGTGAAAGTTATAATATATGCCCAAATGGGCACATATCTCTTTTATCTTTGTTGGACATTAGAATTATAAAACTCTTATCTCCAACAAAGCCATAAAATCTTTTTTAGCAAGTATGATTGTTCTGTAATATTTCATAAATGTCATCAAATATTAGACTTTAGGCAAAAACTTTTCTTTTCAGGAATTGTGTTAGCCGTTGCCGTACTGTTATGCCTTATATAGGCAAGCCTTTGCCGGAAAAAACTGGTATGGCTTTGGATGAGCAGCAAAAACTATTGAATTCTGGTGAGTACAGTAATGGTTTTCGGAAATTACTCTTTCACTTTACAGTTATCAGTAACTATTTGCCACCTATACTCATTCAGGTTCCTCCGGCTCATTTTAGCATTGATTTTTTGATATAAGGAACTCATCCCATATGTGGAGATGTGCTACAACACTCCTTGAAGCTTCTAACCTCATACCAGAAACTAGACCACTCTGTAGGCATGAGATATTCTAAAATGTCAAAAGATTGATTTCGGACTTCCATTGTCTATAAAATTTTGAGTATCACGACGTTTCGATTGATATTCTATCGAAACGTCGTGATACTCAAAATTTTATAGACAATGGAGGTCCGAAATCAAACTTTTGATAAATCCACCTTGTCTACAAGTTTCAAACAACATTCTAAAATGTATCATCTCAAAATTGGTCATGCACTGTAAGTAAAAGCATTGTCAGGATTTATCCGTAGTTTGGCATTCCTGGATTAGAATATTTTGCTGGAATTTGGACACTTGCTAACAGTATACCAGTCAATATAATCGACAATCATTTCCTATTCAAGTGAATAATGACGTCAACGTCTCAATTGACGGGACTATTTAGCCATTGTCTCTAGAGAATCTCCATTATCTTACTTACTTGCGACCAAAAGCTTAATTAAAGGCTGATATAATAAACCTACAGAGTTGCCGCTATAAAAACCGCTATTTATTTTACTTCCTAGGCGGAGTAATTTGCGTGTTATTTTGTTAGAGACTCGCGAATAAATTCAAGTGGTCTTTAAAACACGATCCAATATTCAAGAAATCTACAGAAAAATACGTTAACTTGTTTGATTTTCCGTTCCCCAGCAAATGAAATGGAGATAGCACGATGTTAAAACTTTCTCAGTCAGTTGAAATATGAATAGTTGGTGGAGGTCCCAAATTGATTTCCCTTTAACGTTGAATTTATTTGAAAATTGAATTTTTCTTTTGTTATAAAATGTCTTAAAATTTTTTGCCTTTATTTGATGCACCAGCTATTAAGAAAAATGTTCTTAGCCTTCTGTCGAATGGATACCTTGAGATTTGCGTAGCCTAAGCTCGAATATTGCTTGTACTCATTCATTTCGCACAAATTTAATTTACCAGTCACACACACAAGTATTGTGATGGCAAAAATGAAAAGTTCCGGATGCTTTTTGTGCGTCTTATGATGTCTACAGTATGAAAATATGCACTAACTTACGTCGGTCTGTCTTATGATCTGTCATTTTGACAGAATGTCGTTAGTACGATTTTTGGTCCGCTTGTACGTTTGACATGTTACTAATGATTAAAATTTTTATCAATCTCAGAAATGTTTAAGTTTGCGCAATTACGTTTTGAAGCGTTTCCTAGCATTGTGGATTCCTTCACCTAAAACTCCATTTTATTAATCTTTTTTATTGAAAACACAAAACATTTTCAAGGCGTTTGGGATATTTATCATCAGTGAAAGTTGTATCACTATTAATACCTAGGAATTAGAATTTACTGCAAGTGATTGAGAATAAGCATTCTAGGATTCAAGAAACAGTAATTGTTTTCACAGCTTTTATGATTTTTTATACACACTGTATTTGCAACAGCATAGTTGTGATGTTTTCCAAAGAAATGTCCAAATGATTCTAGTGAAGTTCGAACATACCTCATAATGCAAAGTATTGTATAAAAATGTAGTTACTTATGAAATCACTAATAATTTTAATGAATGATTGAGATATAACGTTTCATATTTTTGTATTATTTTGATCAGTAGTATATAAGTTTTGAGAATAAGTTATTCCGTATTTCGTATATCAATGATATTGCACTTTTCGCAAAAGGCTATGATAGGAAATACCTTGTTGAATTGCGGTACTTTTTTGTCCACAGCAGCATTATTTTATCATATATTTATTCATTTTATGATCTTACTACTACCCGTGAGTACTTTTCGAATTTTTATAGTCCATACAGAATTGAATCACTATAAATCTTGTCTTTAATCTCAAATCCGCTAGGAAACGGCAGAAACAACAATTTGCCCAACAATAACAATATTAATTTGGTTTGGTTAATTCGCCATGATGGAAATAATGAGCTTCAGATTTAGTCATCAAATGCGTTTTCAATATCATTCAACGATGAGAATATGCATTAAAATGGGACAGTCCTGTCAATGTAATTATAGTTTCCATATTTATTTCATTGGACTTTTATAAAGGCTGCCAAAAGAGCCTAAATATTACTAGAGGTATTTCGTCGATAACGTGTGGTTTCAATTATTAGAAACTAGAATATAAAATGAAGAAATCTAGTATAATTATTGATAACAAGTACCTCATGATTTTTTCAGGTGGTCGATCTCAACTATCCGTAACAATAGTTGAGAGTGCGGTCACTCCAATTCCTAGTCCGATTTCCGATCGGAGCAACGAACATCTTCTTCAAACTCCTTTGGAATCAGGTACGTGCCATGTTTTGTATTTAAGAAGGTGAACTAGAATTATCACCACTAAAAAAATATTCTAGTGTTTGAGAACATATCATGACACATGATTGATACATCGTGTTATGTATTAACTTAGTATCAGTACATTATTACCCGATAACGTATAATGGCCGTTATCATGAAAAGGACTAACCACGCGATACGCAAATGCATAAGTAGTATAAATACACATTTCACCGAACGCACATTAGAGTTAGGTATTAAATTCTCGCGTTTCTATGGATGGTGCTTTGTAATAATTGTAAAAAACTAACATAACATAATACTATAACCGCTGCGGCTGATATCTACGAACTCATACAGGAATCTACATACAGTACTGGCAGAATTTCCTTTAGCATGTAAAATCAATGAGTAAGAAGAAGACAGAAGACGGAACACAAATGTTAGAAAGCGTGCGCGAATCTCTCGACGCGTGGCAACGCTGCATACATGCAATAAAAACATGATGACTTTGTAGCTTATTGTGTATAATTCCATTAATTACTACTTAAATGTTTTCTTCATCCATTCGTCTTATAAATGTAGGAAGATTCCGTGTTGCTAATTTAAAATGCTGATTGTACTAGACTATAACGCTAGCCTACAAAAGGGCAGCGTTGCCACGCTAGGGGGATTGGCTAAATGTAATTCTGGCAGAACTGTACATGAGTTTCATCCATAATACCTAGCCTACACAAGCTAGGTACTCGACCTTGTAATTGTTGATTAGTTTGAGAAATTTATCTAACAGCTACTCACACATAGAAAGCTGTCATAAAGTAAGGGAAATATTTTATCATCATGTATTTTAGTCAAATTAAGCTAACATTATGATATGAGAGAAATTCGATAGCGTAAATAATGGAATGTCTCCAACAGTGATTAACGAAAATGTTCGATATGTCTTCACCTTGCTATAAGTCATCAACCAGTCTGTGCAAAGCATTAATAATTTTTAATTTAATTGCCGCGATTTGCTCGCTAATAATGCCCTTTAATTCCTGCAGCTTCGTTGCTCGTGTTCTAAATACCAAGTTTTTTAATTACTTCACAGCCAGTAATCTGCTGGGGTTGATGATAATTGTAAGTTGAAATCAAAGGATTCCATCTTTGCATTCAAAGCCAATAACTATCAAATGAATTTTAATATATTGCTATCAATTTGTTTTCATGAAAAAGTTTCACTAAGCTTCGAAAAATGATCTATCGTACAACGAATTGAATAACGCTTAAAATATATTGATTCTTGAAAATAATTGCTTGTCCCACTAGTTTTCAGATATAGAGTCTATAGATTAGAAATTTTGGGTAATGCAAACAGTCAAAATATTGTCTCTTCTCCTCTCCATCTCTCTCTTCAAGAAAAGCAGGGTTGGGTTGAAAATTACATGGACTCGGAGTCACTATTCTACTTCATATTTCCACTGCGCATGACACACTAAATGTGTAACGATGTTAACCAACTAGTTCATGCATATTAACAAGGGAGTTCGGCGAGTAGTGTTTGTGGTTGCTGCACCAAAGAATCCAGTATAACATATTGCAATACCAACAGCTTAGAATAATATTTACATACGTACTTGACTAAAATATCGAAATGCTAATTCGAAACATAATATTTTGTCATTTAATACCTCATGAAAAATCGTGGTAATCTACTTCAAAATAAAATCGACCTTCCCAATATACTAAGGTTGGAAATCCTCTAGGCGATTTCCATCAATGCTGATGGCGCTGGTTGTAAACATCACCGGCAAACCTTGTCGTGGCAAAATATGGTTTATGTGATTTAACATATTACCAGCTTTCTTACCGTTCTGCAATATTTCAAATAATGTTTTCATATAGTTATATTTACCGGTCTAATATAACCAAATCTAAATACATACCCTCTTAGTCAACAACCTCCTTTAAAGAGACAAATTGACTACCAGTAGTCTAGGAAATACTGTTTTAGTCGAACCATGCAGCTCTGCTCTACATATCTGGGCGGTAGAGTGAGAAGTGAGGTGAGAGGAAGATATTGGTCGGAGTTTACGGCGTTATAACATAGACTTTGAAGAATAAAGATTCTGGCTCGACATTCGTCCAATCGTTGTCGATCGATAAGTGTTTCTAGCGTGTGACAAATGCATTTATGTTCCGCTTGCGTAACCTGTGTGAGTGTGCTTTTGAAACGTGGCGTTCAAGCTTGAGTTTACATAATATCAATTCCTTCAATGTTGTTCCTGTTTTGTGTCAAGAATATTTACATTCAATTTTGGTAGTTCTTCTGAATATTTGTATCATGTAAGAAGAAGTGGCATTAATGACAGGCAGTACATAGGGAGCGACAGGCTCTTTAGTCTTACAAATTCTGCGGTTCCTGAATAGTTCTATATTTAATGCGCTGTTAATTACTAGCTAGTAATTACATCTACGGCTCAACCATGCATAAACAAATCGAAAGGTAAACGAGAGCGTTCTCTCAAATTGGAAATTGTTGTAAGTTTGCCTGTTCTCAACCGAAAAGGGATATAAATATTTAAATAACGGGGAGGGCTTGTTTCATTTCAAGTTCAATGTAACGGTTTAAAAAATTCAGTATATCAGGAAAGCGGTCCGAGAAAAAAGTGTTTTTAAAAGTATTATCTTTCTGACATATACTTCTTTTTTGTATGTTATTCTAGTTACCATTTCTAGGCGTGCAAAAATATCTGTTTTTTTATTATAATATATTTGAAGGCTCAAAAAATTGGCTGCTTTTGAAGCAGCAGGTTACTTCGGATGCTTATGATAGTATAAGCAGAAATTCGATTCTGTATACGTCACATAACATCAATGATGATTACCTGGCCTACTCATATCCAAAATAGAAGTCTTATCAAGCAACAAAGCCCTAAATCGTGACACCGCGCCATGCAAATATGTGTCTTATAGATGGAAAATGAATCATAATGGACACCACTTTTACTTTTTACATATATGTATATCAACCGAATACAGTCGAACAAAAAAAAAACAATAATAAAGAGTGTTTACACCAGCTGATTTTAAAAAATGAAGAAGATTCTGAATAGAAGTTCATTATTTCTTGTATCAATGGCTTGATGCGATAAAAAAACACAGTGCTATATGGGTGGTGGAAGAATATACAGTTCAAACGCAAACAGTCTGAAACAGACGTATTAGCAATAATAATATAATTTAGTAGTTTTGATCGATATCTTCAGACGTAATGAACAATTTTGTATTAATGTGTTTAGGTAAAAAGTTGAAGGGTACTTTCAAAAAGGCCTCATTCCATGAAATTTCAGTTTAAATAAGTTTTTAAAATTTGAATGTCATTTAAACGACACGAAGTACAAATTAGGAACACCTAGTAATCAAACAAACATCTTACAGTTTAATATCCAAAAACAACGGTAAATAATAAAGTCAATTCAGTTCGTTGCAATATACATGAAGTGAATATCAGAAATAAAGGTTTGCTCACAGCCAGTCAATCTATTATGCTCTATTTTTTAGCGTATCCGCGAGAAATATGTCTACATCTGACATTCTTAATTTTACCTCAAGCTTCTCCGTCCAGTGTGACTGTTTTTTTTTAAATTTCTGTGTTATTTTGATGCAAGCTCACCAACTAAATGGATAGGTTACGTGAAGCTCGTAAAAATAATATATTTTTCGGTACGGATGGCGATAAATTAAAAATGTATTTGACTAAATCATTTATGCATATTTGAATTTCAACCTAGATTTATGAAAGCGGAAAATTAATATTTGAAATACTGGTAAAAATCATTTATCTATGGTTGTTGGAATATAAATTTATTATGACAAATAACTCACTCAACATTCCTCTGTCGAAGGTGAGCACCATCTGCAGCGCTTTTATTTTTGGTTTTTATTTAGTTTCTAATTTGACTTCTTCATTGATATTTTCATTAATTAACGTTATCTTTAGGATGTATCCAAATCATTTATCGAACAGCTTTTGAGTGACTGATAAGAAGAGTGCAGGATACAATACATTCAGTCAATAAGGAATGACAGGAAATCTATGAATAAAAGTTGTGTCAAGTAGGATCTCACTCAATGAAATAAACATATGAAAAGCAGGACTTAAAATTTGAGTACACTAGAAACGTTTTTTGCCCAGCCTAAAAATTAATGAAAAATCGAACTACATAAAAAAATCAGAAGATAAATATATATGGAGCCTAAGTTTTTAATTACGCCGTGAAATACAAAATCTGAGTTTGGCAATAAGTAAGAAAATTGCCGTTAATGTAATATTTTTTCGAATCTAAGATACTAACTTCTCAATCCGTTGGTTGTGGAGTTCAACATCAATATCACAGATTTTTAATGGTGTGCGTAAATATCTGCCATTATGTCATTTCCTTTTGGTGACCTGATATCAGCGGCTTGCCTCACGATTATTTCACGATTAATTTCTTATCAACTAACGGGACACATATTTCATCAAATTTTAACAAATACGAGGGTCATGCTTGAAGTCTTTAGATACTCCTAATCTATACAAGTTTAAACAAGTTCGAGCACGCAGCTACTTTGTCTAAAGTTGTAAGTGCTTACACGCAAAAGCAGCGTTTGAATCGTTCAGTAGTTGCCTTGCCACGGTCTCGAATGCAAGTGTGCGCCGAATGAATTTTAACGTGAAAATGGAACTGGGTTGTCGCGATTTTCGAGTCATGATTTTGTATGACTATAAAAAGGGATTAAAACAAGCGAAATGTCACGAAAGTGTAGCGAGTAGCTTTGGGGACTTCCATGGCTACAGCTTTTAATTGGTTTACAGACTTCAAAAGGGGCCGGCTTTCACTCGATGATGAACCTCGCACAGGTCGTCCGCCCACTGCTGTTACTCCGGAAGCTGTAGAACCTGGGAAAAATATGGTAAAAAAGATCAACATATAATTTACAACAAGATTGAGGCTTGTCTGGGGATTGGATCGGCAGCGGTCCGAACAAGCATTCATGAATACCTTCATCTAAGAAAGCGGTGTTCCAGATGGGCGCCACATTGGTTGACCAGTGAGCAAAAAGCAACAAGAGTTGATTGAGCTAAGTTTATGCCTGAAAAAACTAAACAGCAGTCATTAGTTTGTTGCTTTGAAAGTGAGCAGCCTCCAACGAAAATTCGTCGTTCCAAGAGTGTTGGAAAGAAAATGGTCGCATATTTTTTTCTGAAAGTGGATACATCACAACGGTAGCCTTGGAAAATCAATGGACAGTTACTTCTGAATGGTATATAACCAAATGTGTTCCTGTAGTCTTCCAAGAACTATGCAAGAGCCGTCCAAAGACTGGTCTGTGGGGTATTCAATGGCACCTTGACAACGCGCCGCTCGATTTTCTTGCTGAGTAGGGTGTCAAACTGTTGCCTCACCCACCTTATTTTCCGGATCTAGCTCCATGTGACTTATATCGTACTTAGAGTGACGTCACTTTATTTTCCGAGTTATTCTCAGCAAGTCTTTTCATTTGATACCCATATTGTAGGAGTGCATTAAAAATAAACAATGCTGAATATGCAAAATAATGTCACAGTAACAAAACGGTGGAATCTCACGCATCTACTTCGATGGAAGACATTTAAAATATATTATCTGTACAGAAATAATCAAATTTCTGAATATTATGCCGAATATCTATCGAAAATAGGGATAAAGGAGTGAAAATCTCCATATTTCGTATGGTAGAATAACGTAAAATCTATTGAGCACAAAACAAGAATATATTGAATTATAGCGCCAAGTCTAAAAAGGGTTTGCTACCTCATAATAAAAATAAAAATTATCAAGCTACTCCGACGTTACCTTGAATTGTGAATTATTAGTATGATCTGAATATAACTTCTAAGATCCATAAAAGAATAATAAAATTTCCGTGAATGTTCATGGATACCAATGAAATTTATGTGTTTATCCAATGCTTTTTGAGTCAAGTTTTTTAGAAAGTGTAAAGCAATATTTCTATATTAATGTTCTTTCTGATGTGCCCATCTCTAAGGCAATCTAAGGTAGGAGAGGGAAAGTTCCCACCACACTCTGAACCTCATTAATTTAGAATAAATCTGGTCGGCAAGTACTGTATGAAAACTGCCTGAAAAATTAACAACCTTTTGCGCCCGCGATTCGCGCACTGAAATATTTAGCAGGGTCGGAAGCTGCGGGCCTACTTATTTATTTTACAAACCAAATACACCAAACCCACGAAAAAACGGAGTCCGATGAATAAGAAATAACTAAGACTTCGGATTACTTGAAAACGTGAAGAGTTAGCTATAGGAACGTATAATAATATTCGATAGACAATTAAATTTTACATCTGTTATTGATATAAAATATAGGGCACTCCATTTAAATTAAACAAGTTATTACCGTTTAAAAATAGTGATTATTTAATCATAATTTTCAGACACTCTGTATCAGTTAGTAAAAATTTCACAACGGCGAGATAAAACTTAATCAATTGGTAGAATTGAGCATCAATTTGTTGAAAAAAAAGAAATCACCAGCTGAAAAATTAAGCATTGAAATAGATACTACATTTTCGCAAAATTAACGATATTTCAAAAACCATAAGGCTTAGGTGCATTAAACCATAATTAAACTTACCTTAATTTTGATCGTACAAACCAGAAATGAAATAATATACAGGGTGTTCTATTTAAAAAAATACAACTTTGATACGTTTCGTGTTTTGGGGACACCCTGTATAACATGATTTTTTTTAAATGTAGCTTTAATGGGTCCCTATCCATTCAACATTTTTTTTAATCAGATACTTTAGTCATAATGCTTCGTGTCGAATAACGTGAATAACCCGGTATATATAATTACTTAAAAAAGAGAGTATAGCAGAGGACTGAATAGAATATTTATGTTACAAAACCCTGTAATATGTGAAGATCTGGAAGCTCGTTACTGTCAGCTAACAAATTGCAGTCTTTGTCTTGAATATCGAAAAATAAAGTTAACATATATTTCCCTGGAGAGCGAATTTGTCTCTAATTTCAATTAATTAAGCATTATAAGTTTGATAAATCACCATGTGCAATCGGGCTCTGTGTAGGTTTGAGAGTTACCAAACAACTTAGTTTCTTGGGATCAATAATGACCTAAAATCCAGATATTTCGTGAGCGAAAATAATTAGTCGTAACGAATTTCACATTTTGCGGAGTGGATAGAGGGGTTCACTACCTACATACTTCCATAGCCCTCTAAAGAATATTTAATTTATATTCAATAAAGAATTTACATGCAAAGCAGTCTCCATTCGTAAATAATTTTTGTTTGTTTCACTTCCGATTTAAATAACACTGAGAAAAAAACAGCGAATGTATCCGCTCCACTGAAAACATTCGACACAGTATCATTTGAAACCCAGCAAATCAGCAACCGTTGCACCTCAGAGCTACACCGGTCCTCTGCAAACTTTTTAGCACAGCTAGCGGAACAACTAGTGAGTTGTGTTTCCTGCTGGATGGAAAATCAGTCGCATGCAACCCATCCCTGAAAGGGCCAGGAGAAAACGTACCTAACATCATAGACCTATGACTCTGCTTCTGCATCATGTACAAGCTTATGGAGACACTTATCATCATGGCTTCCTGAAGCATTGATCCACGGAGATCTTTTGGCTACGTTACCCATGGATTGAGCTACACGGAAATCTCGAGTCTTCGTGCTCGATATCTCGAAGGCTATTGATAGAATGTGATATGAAATACCTCTGACCAAGCTTTCTGCCTATGTGCTGTCGCCGGGTCTCGTTGGATAATGTCGTGAGGAACCGATCCATATTGTGTTGATGGATGGATGTGCTCCCAACGTATTGGCCATTAGCCCCAGTGTTCCCAGGGATCTGTTTTTTCTACACCTCAACGAACTGTTGGAAATAACATCAAATCTAATCTGCAGCTTCACAGATGACAGCATCCTCATTTCCTGTATAGAACCTGGCAAATCATCACCATCTAGAGATATCTTACATCAACGGGAGCAACATGTTTTTTACAGCAATGGGGAATTTGAAAATATTGCGGAAAGGGAGTCCAGTTAACGCACAGGAGATTCCCTATCGTCTATCGGTCTGTCTGTTAGCATCTTGTCATCGCGTAATCTCAATAACGATTTTTATGAGGTTTTTGAACACACATGGGGTCTAAAAGGTTCTGTAATTTCTTTTTTGAAGTCGCTTTTTGGGCTTTCTACTAATAAACAAAAATCAAATATTTCAGGGCTTTTATGTTTCTGGCGCTTGCAATCATTTTCGTGTATAATTAAAAAAATAAAGTATCCTCATGCCTTTTTACGTATCAAAAAGTTACTTATTAAAGGACATAGGGTCAAGAGATCTATTTTTACTTATAGTACTTATTTCAAACTAATGTATTTGTATTCCATTTTTTAGCACTTAATCATAATGCCACATCCCCTAATTACATATTCGTAAAAAAGTGCAAAAAGGCAAGCCGGGGGACCTAGTAGAATTGTGATTTCATTATACCTTATTTTTTCGGAACTATATCTTAAAGATAGATCATGACACTGATAAACAATAAATTGTATACTGACTTATACTATTCAAGGAAATATTACGTTAATGGAAAATTAATCTTTTTGCTTCGCAGGTTGTACTTAAATATTGCTTGTTCTAGCTTCCGGTACAAGTCCGATATGTTGTCAAGGCGTCAACCCTACCGCGTTGCTACTGGAGAGCCCCCCCAAGTGGGGGGAGGCAGCGCGGTACGCCTCCAAGCAACACCGCAAAATCGCCGGCAGGGCCACTTTTCAGGGACAGGTCTACAACTTTCTAGAGCGACCAGATAATTGGAAATGTTTCTTCTATCACATCGTCGTGTAAGTACTTGGGCACTATTTGTAGACCAGTCAGTAGAGAGTGTATCCTCCATTAAATGTTTCAAGTTGTTAGGCATGATTAGGTGTCGAGTATACTTTGGGATGACGGTATTGAGATGTAAGGTGTGGCGTGTAGCATAGCACTGTAGATTGTACGCATTTTCAAAGTTTTGTTGGAAATGATTCGTCTTGGGGATAAGTTGAACATCTGCTAGTTTAACGTGGTGATGATGAGGTTGTTGAACTTTCATTGTGTTAGATGTATTGACGGCTTTTGGATGCTGGAATAACAAACATTACTCCAAATATGGCCACATGATATCCTTTCTCTCTGATTTAAATTGAAGTATAAAGGTTATACAAATAACAACAAAATGATCGACGAAAATGAGTGACATATTGTACTGTGATCTGAAATTCCTACCTCACGCGATGTTTCAAATTATAAATCTTCTATGATTTGATGATATGAATATGAATCGTTTTTTTTTAAATTATGTTTATTACGATCAGGCGTAGTTTCCAAAATTTCTAGATCAATAAAGAAAGAATCGATCATACTACATGTACTACATACGTTTTGCAGTATAAATGGACCTTATTTTTGCTGTTTTGGTGGTCATATGCCTGGAGTTTGTTTTTTTTGTGTTGCTTGACTTATTTGCACATATCCATCAAGAATAAATAACCGTTTGCATGGATACACCCTTTATATAAACCGTTCTTATTTCCAATATTGGTAATGGGTTACGAGTTTTTGTTTCCGAATATACTTTTATTGAAGTATGTCCTGTATATATTAGAGCAATTTATCTGAATGCTGCCTTGCATGAATACACCTTCTGTAAACAGTTTTTCCGAATAAAATACCTTACAGTGACGCCATTCCAGTCAACAAAAGCTAAATGTAGAGTGCTGAAGCTTACATACATCCATGTATTATTAAGGAACCATTTAAATGAAAAAGAGAAATTACCATTTGAAAGAGATATTTTCCGGGTTCCTGTACGCAAGGGTCTTTTTGAATAAAATATATATCACAGAGCTTTCTCGGGCGAACGGTCTTTTTAATGATTTCAGGTATCTATTATTGAAGTGGGAGTTTTGATAAAATATTTTAGCACTGTTCTACTATATGTGTACTAATAACATTATACACCAGCTATATTTAGCAGATGAGAAACAATGTAGCAACTAAATGTACGGCCATATAGGTTTATCGACATGGCTTCATGCAATCAATCAAAAAACACGCCACTTCTATGTTTCAAATACTAAACGGACTAGAAAAGCTGCGATACGTAGTCACTCTTCATGATCCCAGATGGCCTTGAATATGAACATGTCTAACCTAGCCTTGAACTTGGAAAATTCCTGCCCCTCTTTCCGGTTTTATGAGGAAAGTGACCATCTCTGAGATGTGAAAGTGTGAAAATTCCAATTGTATTTTCCGGCGTTTGTCCAGATGTTTAGAATGCGTTTAGCCATTGTCATAAAGCCATTAGCAGGGTTACTGAGCCGCCAGCGATAGGGTCATATTCACTCATTCGACTTCGTCATATTATCTAGCGCAAGCTGCGAGACGGTTATCCTGATGTGGTATCCATGATTATCACAAGATTTCAATGCAATGTTGGAGTGACTATTATCGGTACAAATTTTACATACTAGTTGGTTTTCCCACGATTGCTGCTTACTTACTTGATAACATCGAATAGAGAGAAGACTGTGTTTTTTAAATAGCAACGATTCAATAAGAGTATAATTAAGTTCAAATCGTGAGTCTAGCGCTCTTCTCTGGCAAAGCATCATTTTTTTACTTCGCGCTTTTGTGGAAAACTTATCTTTTCTACAATGAAGTATTGTCATCACGAATGGCGAATTTAATGTAATACACAACATGCAATCTACTTTACGAAGGCACAGCAAAATGCTAGTCCTCATCGAAGACATTATTTATGACTCCCGACAGTTGGAATACTAACGAACAACACAGTGTGGAAGCAAAAAGTGTCAATTTCATTCGTTCTTTCAAAATATATCGCGGAAAATGTCTTTTTAAAACTCTTAGCACTCGGTAAAATGACTTTTGGTGCGACTATCTACCCAATGTTGCGTATGGAATTATGAGTTGCTCAGAAATGTACTATCCTGTGATTTCCTGTAATCATATACACTCATGAACTAAATGAAGTACTAAAACTATATACTATATACTTTACCGCGTGCTTAATTAAATATATATATATATATATATATATATATATATATATATATATATATATATATATATATATATATAGTCCCATCATTCCATTAAAGAACATAGGGCCTCTACAAACTGACACCAGTCTGATCTATTCTTCGCAAACGCTTTTATCTCTCTCCATGTCTTGCCCATTCTTCTTGCCTCGTCTGTAACTGTTCTTCTCCAGGTCACTTTGGGTCTTCCAATGTGTCTGCTTCCTTGGGGGTTCCAGTCTAACGCCGTTCTGGCTACCGATTCTTCTGTTCCTCTTCGCAGAATGTGACCTATCCAATTCCACTTTCTCTGTCCGTGCCTACATTCTTCAACCCTGATATTTTCCACAATTCTTCATTCGAAATTGTCCTTGGCCAAAACATCCGTAAGACCCTCCGTAGACATCTATCAATCAAAACCTGGAGTTTTTGCTCATTGGCTTTTGAGCTTTTCCATGTTTCGCATCCATACAGTAACACTGATTTCACGTTACTATTGAAAATGCGCAATTTAGTTCTGATTGAGTACGTGGTAGATTGCCAAACTTTGTTAAGGGAGCCAAATGCTCTTTATGCTTTTAGTAGACGCTGCTTAATCAAATACTTATTTAATAATCCATTTCATGTAGGTATATTGCAGATGCACTTATTTGGTGAAACTCTTCCATCATGCAGATAAAAGGATTGTATATTTAACACACAGTTCCACTAATATTTGTGTATGTATGGAAGATTTTTATATATTACTGTGTACTTCTCCAATTCATTTGCCACATGTGCACTAATAGTTCATCAGTATAACTGAGTAGAAACTTTCTGAATGTGATACAGCAAGCGAACCTTATAAAATTTTACTCTATCGACCCGTAGCATCGCATCACCAGTCGGTTGTTCATCGATTTTTTTACGCTTGACATTTCGAGGAAATTACATTCGCTGTATAATAGAACCATATCACCAGAATTCCTGACTCATACATAAGAATGCTGTCACAAATAGATGATTAATACGTTGAAAGAGCCAGAGTGCATAAATTGTGGAATTTGTGGGAAACGCAATGCTCCAAATATGACAACAAATGAATGATGGTGGAGAATGGATGTTGCCCCAACGCCAACGGTATGACAGATACTTATATATCTGGAACCCATCTTGGGAGTTTCTCCATTATTTGTCTTCTGATTAATTTAGCTTCTGAAAGTTATCATGTGGTTTGTCTAATTATTAATTCTACTTATGATCGTCGAAATAATTTCACTAGCATTTAATAAACGCTGTCGTGGTAACTGAAACGTTTGATAAAGGCTGCTGAGGTGGTCAAAATATTAGTGAAGGTAATTCGTCAATCATATGTAATTTCAATGTCCAGTACAAAAAGAATATGAATCTTCCATCATACTTCTGGTAATGAACATCGGCAATCACATGTCCTTGCACGATAATATTACCTGCCTTGCTAGGTCAATATCCCAGATTTTTCGGGTTTCTTTCGGCTCCAGAAAACTGTATTCATCGAACCAACTGGTGCTGCTCTACATGGCTCAGACAGAGTATCTCCTTGAAACCTATCTGCGCACATTCTAGAAATAAGCAATACGTCCAGTGGATCACAAAAATGGCAAATGTTATGCCAAGCTACCTCTCAAAGTAACACTATGAATCATCCATAAGCAAACCCTAAAGGCACTCAACGGGCAGAGCTGAACCAGGTCAAGCATCCAACATTTCTAAAGAGCGTCTTTCAAATGTAATTCTTTTGGTTACAATTTACAGCATTTATCCTCTCCAGCGATAAATTCTAAAAGTCCTTAATGTAATTCTTATAATCATTTAGCTAATTCCACTACATTGACCATAATTCTCTTCGTCCTCTATGCTTCGAGAAGTAATTGATACATACTCGTTTGCTTCAAGGGTATCTAAAATTTTAGAATGATATTAATCCTGATTCTCCATCATGTCTGGTTGCCAAATAATTGAAACCGCATTTTTTGTAAGTTTGTACTTTGATGACGATTGTGAAGATGTTGGTGAAGTTTTTTTGGTAGCCATAAGTTGTTCCATTTAACTGCCATCTACGGACCTTAAAAGCTGAAAAAAAATAACTACGTGACTACCTGAAAATTAACTATTGTAGGATTGTCTTCTATTCTTACTTAGATCAAGTTCATTGATGAAGGTCCCAACTGATCACATGCCTTATATACGGCTTAAGAAAGTTAAAAAACTTTCTCTGACATCAATCACTGTGTCATGGTATTTAACCTTTCTCCACATGATTGAAGATGAGGAAATATTTGACGAAGAAAGAAAATTTGCTTAGGTAAACAATGCGATCGAACACTCCGCAATTCCTGCATCATCACTCCCGTATTTACTATCCATTAGTGTGAAATGGCCAGCGAAATCATCGAGGGATCCCTGTGTAAACAACCACTCCTCGATCAAAGCTTTTCCTTCTTTTCTAGGGAAGGAAAGAAGGTTATTCTGCTCGCTACGATTACGAACCTAATTTGACTACTTTCGAAGTCCGAGGTAACTTTTGACCTTATCAAACAGGCAGCTGGGTTTGGGCAATTCCCTTGACCAACAGAAGCGTTTTGTCTGCTAACGCAACTTGAAGGTACAGACATTAAACAAAGTTGTACGCGAATCATTGCAATCACGCCTTACACGTACTTCAGGCGCACATAATCAATAATTAACGCACGTGGATCAAATTTATGACAGTGATGTCACGCATGACGCTGAATGAAAGTGACAGTTACCAGCTAAAAACCTAGCGCTTATTTTTTTGTCGGCAAGCAATTTAGTTTTATTTATGTTGACAGACGGTGTGTGTTACTCTGTTCAGATAATAGTATTTTTAAGCGACTTACGTTTCTATCATTAAGTATGTGCATATGTCTGAATGTATGTATCCTTCATTATTGTCCACTTTCAAGATTCTTAATAATTGCTTGCAACCATATTTTTAAATTATTGTATGTTCCGTCAACTATAATTTGCTATAATATTGAACCTGTTCACACAGATATGATATAAACATATAATAATAATAATAAAGTTTATTTGTGCATGGTAAAATATTGTACATCAAACGTCAAAATACCGTAAGTCTATGTAGTGCAACATAACGTTGTATCAAGTCAAACATATAAACTTAACTACAAATATTAAAAAGTCAGATTCAGAGAAACGCAATATTTTTGTAGGAGAATTATTAATATTTGTCTCAACATATACCAGACATCTGAAAATATATAGTGAATCAATTGTCATGATACCCAATTCAATTAATAGGGTACGTGAAGGAAATATCCGTGGCTTAAACGTTATCGATCTTAATATCATCTTTTGAAGTATGAACACCTTATTTACGGGAGAATAGTTACCTCAGCAGATGATGAAATAGCTGATAGTTGATTTGACATCAGCAAAGTAATTACCTTCTTAAATGCCACAACACAAAACAGTATATATAAATATGGAATATGGACTATACAGTGTATTTGGTATTTTGAACTAATAATAATTGAACAACAGCACCGATTGCAAAATTAACTGTACTAATTTTGGTACTGCAAAGGACTAGCATTCAAGGCCAATGCAATATTACCACAATATTCAGTCACGGAGCCACACGGTATAATATTTGCTTTTCGAGCTAGAGATATATAAGCAATTTTCTGCATGCAATACAGGACATATGTCATCTGCAAATAGAAATATAGAATTGCCAGGAAACTCAACCACCATATCATTCATAAAAAGGATAAAAAGGGTGGAGCCTAGGATGCTTCCCTGAGGAACTCCCGTGATTATTGACAATGGCTTAGAATTTCTCTTTGTTTCGTTACACATTATACATATCGGGGCATTTATACTGCCGTTACCAACTGTTTACAGTTTTCCCTCATATTCGTATGGTGATCGTTTTTCCGATTCCCCGAGAACAGACAAATGCAGATTGATGCATCACTTGAGGTCTAGATACATCTTCATTGTCGGTAATAAAAACAAACAAAGTTAATTGCTTTCAAGTTTGGCATCTAACATGTTTTCTTGCAGAAGTTGTCTATACACCGGATGATTGGCTTAATGTTCCAAGAAATTGTTGGAATAAGCTTGAGAACTTTGGTAATTCTTGAAGCACTTCAGTTCAATTTGTTGACTTTAGCTAATTATTGCAATTCAATATGACTTATAAACAGGTAGTCTAGCATCACGTCTCCATTCATCAATGCATGGTCATTTTTCTGTGGCAGAACCTGTATTCATTCAGGTATAGATCACGAGGGTAAAAAATATAACATGTACTTTCTACATACACGATTATTGGAATGGATTTACACCATTAATGGTTTAGTTGCATAAATCCCATTCTTCTTATCTTATAAAAAATTAGAGAACGAATTACTGGTCGGGGCTATGAATATAATAATTCTTATCTGATCCGAACAGGTAGCAGTAAATATTTGATTGAGTACTTTCGCCTCAAATAATTCGAAATATCAACAGTTTAAAATGCGATGTGTATTCATCATTAGAAGCAGTGTTGAGCTAGAATTCGTTGAGTTAGCTGACACGTCAGCACGGTTTGTTTATATGCTTATGCAGTTACAATTGTTGACCAGCTAAGGTATAGCCAACTTTTATAGTATGTTGATGAAAAGTACAAACGGTGACTTCTGGCTCTGCATAATTCAACCCCCCCCCAACCCTGTAATAGTCGAATATATTATAGATATTTCTAAATAATTAATGTGATAAGCATTTCCCAGTATCTCAGTTTCAAGTTGGCAAATGTATGTTCTCTAAAATTAAATAGAATCGACAAGACCAATACTCGATTCATTTTCCATCATGCTTTTGGGGACAATAATATGTCCTGGCACGATCTTGATTTTCTCTTTTGCCGTGGAAAATTGTGTTCAGCGCAACAGTGACTATGCTTTACAAGGCTCAGAACAGATAGACATTGGAATACTTTGTAGGGCTACGCACTGGAAAACTCCTTGAGGTCTCTGGACTATCCAGAAAGAAGAATGCATCTAGTGGATGCGCTTGCATTACAAACGACTCTTATGCATTCTCTAACATCGAAGAATGGTGACTGGTCAGTCTGATGTCGCATGTTTCTCAACAAGCATTTTGCTGATACCATAGCATCATAATTTAGTGTCTATAGAATTCTTCTTACAAAAAAATGTTTCTAGAGAATTCCATATTTCCTGTTTAGGAAACCTTGATGACGCCAGGAATCGCCACGAATTGAAACGACAAGGTTGCCCATTCGTCCGTATAAACGGTCATTCGAGGAGTTGGGAGTTCGTCCGCTGTGTGCGCCGCGCTACGCTGGGTTGCCACCTGGATCGATGTGCGGCAAAGTGGCAGTAGCGTCGCTAAGATAATGGTTTATTTACTTCCTAGTCCGTTATATGAGAACAACTTACAAATCCGCGTTTTTACCGCACTTCAAATTGCGTGCATTGTTCACAACTAGGAAGATGTTAAAAGGATTTTTAAATTCAAATCGCACCATACGATATGAAACCACATGTCGCCATACCAGCTATGGAGATGATGGGACATCCACCATTCGATTCATCTTCCATCCAAGCTTCTACCATAAGTCGTAAGTCCTGCTTAGTCAGAATTCCAAAAGTTAGAGGATTCTCTTCTACGTATGGAGCAGCTGCTTCCTCCTCTACAAGCCTCAGGTCAGACCTATAATCAGCATTCATCACACATGTGTGGGGATGCGCTACGAAGAACTCTTATGTGACTGAACGGACTACACATTACAAATGACCTCCACAGTCTAGAGCATCGGAGATAAGTGACTAATCTTCTACTATACTATAGACTCTACTATGGTAAGTGTTTCACCGAGCTGCCTCAAGTAACAATACCAAGAGCCATCAGTACAACGAACATTAAGGGTTCATGGCCTCATTTTCACTAGGTCGAACTTTCAAAATCTCGAACGAGCCTCAACCAGAAATCATTCTTTTGGAGAACCTTAGCGTTGTGAAATGAGATGTCGACAGTTTATTCCTTGATAGTTACGGTTTACAACTTATTGAGTCAATATGATTAGACATTAACGTATCCTCCTTCAGCGCTTTTGGAGCAAGATAGGCTTTGTGCCTTTATAATAGGTTATCCATAAATAAAGGGAAGCCCTAGTCCGGTCACTATAAAAGGTCCTGCAATCGCTCCTCCACTGTCGATGACGCTTCGACGCCGACGTGATGGCGTCGTCACGATACGTGCGGCGCGCGGTCTCCATCGTGCCGAGGAGGGTGCGCGATTCCCACACCCCAATCCGTCCAACAGTTGGTTTGCCCGCCGCGTCTCGCGCTCACATGCCGACACAGAAACCTACTGACACGCGCGTCACGACACTCACGAGGTCGCGTTACTGAGTAATACGTCATCCGCGCGTCAAGCGTCAGACCGATGGTAGTTCCTTTGTTTTGAGGTGATTCTTGTGCTGAAGCTTCCAGGATTGCGCTAGTATCTTTGTTGGCGGAAAATGCTGTGTATATTTTTCTCTTTTTGTCACCTCCACCACATTTGTGTTTACCCTTTTTTCGTTACCTACATACAAACAAAAATATTCATAAATAGAACGATAGGACAACACACGTAGTTAGCAAGCATAAAGTTGAATTTGATCGCATCAAAATCTGCTCAAATAACCAAAACTAATTCAATACTGAAGTTCACAATTTTGTGAGAAATAAACTGAAATATAAATGTCCCCGTTTTTATATATTTTATTGCTAAATGAAATCACTAATAATAATCAGCATAACAAGCGGTATTGGTGTCTTCCACGGTAGTGCAATGCTGGTACTGATAATCTGTTATTTTAATTGATTTGAGGTGATTCTTGTACTGAATCATTGATGCTGTGATCTGACATTTACCCTTTTGGTTGCTTGCACCACTGGATTTTATTTCTCTTCGATACCTACAAGACGTATTCATAAATACACGAATAAGTTAATCAGCACGATGATTTGGCATAAAATTTGAATGATTATTCACATGCATACACAGCAGAAAAGTTGGAAGTTTTGCTTTGCTTTGGAAGATTTGCTATGACTTGGTTGCTACATCGAAACAAGTTTAGTTTTGAGAAGCAGAACCATTTTGATATTGTGGTCCACCATTTATATTATGTGAATCAAACTCAAGTGCAATTATCCTTTGTGATATTTTTTTAAATAGCATAATTTATTATAATCAGTGTCGGATTTACCAGCAGGCTGAGTAGGCTGGAATCAATGTCACTGACAGAGTAAATGTGATTATGCATGCAAAGTAGGGTGTCGAATTTTTGAGGTCAATAGGGGCGGCAAAAATTGAATAGTTTATTGGCGGCAAATTTGTAAATCCGCCATTGATTATCAAAACATATCGTTGGTTGTACCCCGCTGTAACTGCATTTTCTATTTTTGAGGTGATTCATATGAAAATTACATGAATAACATATCGAGAAAATTTTGGATTTGTAATCCTATAGTTGTACCTGTACAGCATTTATACAGTTTCTCTCTGTTTCGGATATAGCAGCACAACATTCGATACTTATTTGTAATTGTACTATAACAAACGTAACCCATGAAAATGGTCTGTATTTATCTGTAAACCACCATGCAGTAGCATGCACGATTGAGTATGATCTGTGTAGGAACATATCACAATTCAACTGATTATGTTGTCTTTGTCGCCTTGATTGCCATTACATGGACTGGCGAGATTCAAAATAACAGACAGAACTGTTTGAATTAAAATTGCATTTTTTACTTGAGTAACCATTGTCAAGAGCCATTTTGACAATGTGCTAAAGTTGAAATGAAGGTCTTCAAGTATTTTCAACCTTTTATCCATCAAAGTTGATGTAAAGCAATTAGACTTCGAGGCAATCAGAAACTGCTGCTTTAATAATCAGATGCAGTTTGAGAAACATGACTTTTCTCGTCTATCATGTTAGATTACTTTTTTCACGGACAAAAATGATCATAATAATCAAACTCCTCATTACTACAGTACAACCCCTCATCAGTCAAATCTCCAAGTACAAATACCAATTCTGGTTTATGGAGAGTCATGGCAGTTTGAAAGGCCCTATACATCTGCCACTCTCGTTGGAGTTTATCCAACCAGTGTCCATTTCTTGAGCCCAAAAGATAAGTATCAGCAATGACCATGATCTTAACAGGTTGCTCACTTGTAGGGTTGATAGAGTTGTCTTCATTTTCAGGATCTAAGTCTGGCCAGTTACACTTACTTTGAACTAAATAGAAAATGAGAAATTGGCAGTATAAATTTAATTACAATATACCAAAAACAGTTTTCATGAAGACAACTCTATCAACCCTACAAGTGAGCAGCCTGTTAAAATCATGGTCATTGCTGGTACTCATCTTTTGGGCTCAAGAAATGGACACTGGTTGGATAAGCTCCAACAAGAGTGGCAGATGTATAGGGTTTTTCAAACTGCCATGACTCTCCACAAACCAGAATTGGTATTTGTACTTGGAGATTTGACTGATGTGGGGTTGTACTGTAGTGATGAGGAGTTTGATTATTATGTCAGAAGATTTTTATAGTTTATTGAAAATACCAGAAACTGTTACTGTTAAAAAATAATTCCTGCCGAGTCCGAAGCTGCATTGTCTATGTCCGCCGTTGGCGACGCAAACTCCAAAAGAAATAGAACGGTTTCCGTGCGACACGAATGCCGCATTGGACATTAAACGATTCTTTTGCAGCATAAAGCATACTCGTATTTGAGGTCTGGGGAATGGTGGCAGCCATAGTTGCAGTGAAAACTAATAAATTCAAAACCATTGCAGGATTACAGACATGCTTTCTTCTGGGCTAAGTTCTTAGGATGTTTCAGTATTTCGTATTCAATATGAATCTTAGTAAAAGAGTACTCATCTTGTTCTCTCTTTCATTGCGTACATTTGGTTGTGGTCAATTCTTTCAAATGCCCATGAGATAAACAATATATCCTTTTGCATTGTACAATAATACTTTTTGCCATGATCCTGAGATCAAAAATCGCAAAATATCTGATTTCGTCATACTATTTTTTCAGCATTCTCAAAAAAAAATCATTTGATTGATTTTATTATAAATTTTCAATTGTGTCTTGTTGTCTTCTCATGATCAGGTTCATCAACCAGATGTAATGATCTTTTCTGGAACGGAGGAGAACTCCCAGTTTCTGATACTGATCATCTTGAACGTAGTCAAAAAAGACCTCAAAAACATTTTTCGAGGGCTCAAAAATTTTGATAGTTACTTTTATGTATGTCCATGTAGTGTAATTACTTTCTTAGCTTGCTATACAAATAGGTAAATTCATTTGCTTCATTATCCTTGATGATTATTACATGGCCAACATGTCCAGGTTTTTAGCCATTCTTTGACGTAGAGAGAGAAAAGAGAGGCTTTGTGGGACCCTCATGAAACTCCAAATAAGAGACCAAATATCTCAACCAGCAAAATATGGTTTCGCTACAAACTAGAAAAATGCTGTTGGATGTTTGGTCTTTTTATATATGTAATTTTTTTGTATATTTAATTACCTAACGATAGTCTTGCATTTTCATATCTGTCTTTAGAATTTTGCCCACATTTGACAACAAAAACAGATTCATCTAGCTTTTTATCTTTTCCTGCAATGTTCGTATTGTTAATGATATTCAAAACCGAAACTGAGTGAATTCAGGAACAAAGATCGTTTGCAGATACCTGAAAGAACAACCCTGGCGTGGATCAAATGCTGTTATTACTGTTGAACACTAATTGGCTTTCCCGAATTAATATCTCTCTGTAGAAACAAAGCTGAGAGATAGGATAATGACGAGGAGTACACAAAACTAGAACTTCTGTTTATTTGTCTTATTTCTTAGTGCTTCATAGTGCAAGAAACAATATATACTTTTTTCAATGATTTGAATCGCATTTTAGTAAATATGTTATCACAATGCACATCAAAAAATGAAGTAACCTCTGTCAATTATCTTCATGAATAATTTCACCATTTTTGGTAATTCGAGATTAATTATAAACCATGGCAGCTTCTGACATAGCCATTTCGTGAAATAGACCCATGAACAACGCAAGTTAAAGTGACAGTACCTCTTTAGCCTCGTTCTCATTGTGTATCATATTCAAATGATATTATATTTTTAGTTAACATATGTGCTTGAATTATTTTATTTCACTATATTATAGCATTCTTATTTTCCTTATTTCCAGCATACATCCTGATAATTTGATACTAGATTTTGGAATCATATCCTATAAACGAAAAACATACAAAAATCAAGTTTGAGAATCATCCATTCGTGTATATACCCCAAAAAATCAATGTCTTAAATAATAAATCAACACGATTAATCCCATTTTGGCTGGAACAATATTACAGCCAAAAATAATGACACCCTGAGATTGCCATTCAGGCATCATAAAACAAACAAATATAATCTCAAAATAAGAACTTTTTATGGGTGAAATCCATAACAATGTTTCAAGTGTGACTTTATCTAAAAGTCTAAAATAATCAGGAAGGCAACAGATACGTGGATTCAGATTAGCAAATGAGGTAGGAAAGTATCTAGAGTCAGGCACGGGAGCCTGTTGCTAGGAGAAGACAATTCTGTCTCTCTTTTGACAGATGACACTTGATAATGCTGGTAGGAAAATTATTGTAGAAGTTTTGGATGCATACCAAGTGTCTCAAAGTTGCTGTTTATGATGATTGTATGCCACCAAACAAGTATGTTACTTACTTCATTCCTCATTCAATATGTTGCATCCATATAATCCGTCTCTGGCTTCAGAATACGATGTCAGATAATGCATTGTAAACATAATATCGAGTATTTACCTGTATCGAATAATAGGGATTATTTGGTAATGAAGGCTGAGTAACATCATATGTAAAATGCATATAGGTATGCTATTATGCTTAAAACAGTGTCAAATGAGGTCAGTTGATCAATTAATACCAAACATTGTTCCAATTCCATTATGCTGAAATGTATCATAAAGTTTCACAAATTAAAATTCAGAAAATCTGTGATACATTGCGTAACATGGGCATTTGGTATTCAGGTATGAGATTACCCGGAAGGTGTTCAAAAAGTTCTGAAAATTGGTGTTATAAATTTTGACATGATTGAATTTCCACTGTGCCTAAGAGAGTTCTTCTGTCAATATTACAATGGAAGTAGTGTAAATAATATCATATTGTTCATGCACTAACCTTTGCCAATTCTAATGCGACACATATTTTGAAAAAAAAATCATTTCCACAACGCCATAAAGGTATTCTTATTTGTTTAGTAATGCCTAATGAACCATATTTTGCGAGCTAATCGTCTTCAACAAAAAAGTCACAGACACAAATTTCTAACACAGGAGTATCAACTTCGTTGTAATGGTCTTGCTCCTTGATTTCGTCATATCGAGAACAGTCTACGTTTCTTCTTGTTCATGTATTCGTGCACATGACGTAGCACTTTGATTCAGCCTTTCTGCATCTAACAGCTCATAATATCCCTTCTTGCATTTAAAAAAAATTAGCCTAGCAGCGTTTCCGGAGTTAGGAGTACAAGTTTCTTTACAGGAATTACACCATTCTTGCTAATGTTCCATTTCTATATCGTTCGGCTTTTTGTTCACCTCCAAACCACGGCGCAACCTGTTTCTGTCGGCCACAGCGATTAAAATGTATTTCCTTTTTTCCTATATAGTGTTCAAACATATTCATCCTTAAACCTACCCTAGGAAAAATGTCACAAAGAAATATCTCAAATGTTCAAGAGCTTGTCCTAATATTCAAAAACCAGAATTCTGATTCTGAGATCATAATGGAAGTTAAACAACGCTTCCCCTTGTCATGATACGATTACAGTGGTGTGATAAGTATCTCGTTAAACAACTAAAGATATATAGGCTTCGCAAAATGAGAATACACAGTATATTCAATATCGCCTCACTGCCACCGGCATAAGCAGCAGCACAACATTTGTTCCAAACCTATCACTAGATTGAACAGTAGTAGTAGGAGAATAAGCTAATTCCTCTCATAACCAGCGATGAAGAGAAGGAAATGGAGACTGTTCTCGCGAAATTGAATAGCAAAATCAAGGAACAATAGTATTCTCTTTTCTATCTTCTTTTGAAGATGATGTACAAATACATTACATGTGCATTAGACTCATTAGACCATGGAAAAAACGCGTCACTTACCATACTCATGGTGATGTGGAAATCAGTTTTTCCTGGGTAAAGCGCATTTTAGAGAGAACTCTGCTGTGTTCGTACGCTTGAACAACAACAAAACTTATGAGGAATTTTCTCTAGTTTTCACCGGATGCTTTTTGGGGTAAAAGGATAACGTCTATTTTTTGTGTAACTTTAAATACTTTCATCATTTGTGCCAGGACAAGTTTTTTTGGATTTATACTATTTCCTTAGAAAAGATGTGCACTGGTAGTGTCGCTGTCATAAAAAAAAGTTATAAGCCCAACTCAATTCTTTTTTATATGTATACTCGTAAAGTATCGAATCACTTTAAGGCTTTGATTGGATAGTGTTAAAAATTATGTTGCTATAACGACTTGATTTGCTTATTTCTATTTCTGTACTCCATTTTCAAATATTGATCGAGCGAAGGACACGTATCTATATCAAGTCAAATATACTCCTTTTCATTAGTAGTCTAGGAAAATTATTTTTATTCCTTCTCCTCCTCTAGGAAGAATTGAATGTATCTAACGTCACATCCAGAGTTTCTCTTTTTATTTCATCATCAATATTATCTGGCATAATACAATTTCATAGCCCTCACATACTAGCAAATTCGACCGCAGAGAACACTCCATCCATGAGTGAACTTCCCAGCAATCTATCCGGCAAACCCATGATCCCCATACGCAGCTTTTCCGCAAACAAAGACCAATAACACATAAATCTAGAGTCTCCCTTACGAGCCGTACAAGCAGGTCGATACCCGTAAATCACTTCGACCTCAAAGCCGCTCTTGATTCGTTAAGTGTCACAGTGTGCTATGATGGATACCACACCGGACAGTGAAAATCGAAGATATCATCAAGTTACCGTTTGCAGACGTGGTGAAGCGATTGATGGGGAAACATTGCCTTAAGTGTAATAAAAATACAGTCTTTGCGGCTTAATGAGATGCCTGTACTTCTCTCACAGTGTAGAATTTTGAATTAATGAATCAATGAAGTTTGGACAATTAGAAAGCTGTGATTAACTAATTAATTATCATTCATCTAATCGTGTGATGAAACATTATTGAAACAATTATTCGTTGTGCAAACATTGAAATTTTGGATTAGTTTTATCTAAGTAGATTGTTCGAAATAATGTTCGTCATCCAGTTCATTGAATGGAAAAAATAGTCAGTATTTGACTTGCCCAGTCCTCACTGGAATTGAATATTTTGTGAGAAAAAATATAAGTAAAGTTCTAATTCAACTTAAACAGTTGAGTACCGAGTAATGTTATTTAGCTACACAAAAACTGACATCAGTAATAGAATCCTTAGAAGAGCTTTAGAAAATAAGATTACATTAACTCAACCAGTGTCAACATAATGTGATCGATTAATTTTACATGAGTAATCCTTCCTACTATACTTGTGAGTAATCCAAATATCAATACATTGATATCTGGAGTTCAAAGGAATAGAATTAATTGTTAACCTGTTAACCTGATGTAACTTTTGAAACTTATCCTGTGATTGTATGTTTGATTCGGATTCGCTTGTCCTTCCAATTAACGAATTGGAATCACATAGGATAGCTAAAGTAACTACTCTAACGTTTCTGTTACCTTAGATTGGCATGAATCAATATTGATTAACAATCTCCAAAATAAAAATTTTGTCATCATATCAGAACTCAGAGATTACGTCTATGGTATAATATTAATGAGGTAAAAATAAAAGAAATGAGATGGGCCTTGTGAATATGAAAGATATAATTAGTATAAATAGTAAATGTGATACAAATTATGCCAATCTCATCGTGAATATACAATATTCAGATATAAAGGTGGACAATCTGTATTAGAAAAAGTACAGCTATAAGTAATCCATCGAAACATCTTTTTTCACAACTTGCCAAAATTATGGCGTTTTCACGGATGATAGTGTTAAGCTCACGGATATGACGCTGTACGATTCTGGTACAGAAAGATGTCTTGACAAAGAGTAAGGCGTTTGGTGCTTTCGTAAATTAGTAATTAATATTACATAGTTATGGATATAATAGAACAGTTATTTGTCAGCGTGACAGGTGTTTGTATTCTGATTACATCTTACCATTCATATGCATTAAGATACAAAATATCAATACTATGGTAAGGTACATTTCAGGAACTTATATTTTTAATTCAAGCATTATTCGAAAGGTGAAATCTTTTTGCTGCATCTAGTTTTTCGCTAATGAAAAAAATCCTTATTGTGATTGTTCAATATTAAATATCGAATTTTGTGTAATCAAATATACGCTCAATTCGAAAAAATATTATCAATTCTAATATTTAATCAACGTATAGAATTAGAATGTAAGAAAAGGTGCAAGAATAGCTTCTACAAAAGCGATATTTGGATTCAATGATATTCCTAGAAAAATGGTGACTCACTCACGCACTATAGTAGTTTCCATAATTCACTCTCAATCATCTTCACCATAATCAGTTGTATACTTTGGATGAATGCAAGCTAATATTGAAAAAATACTATTCAAATTCACAATGAGAGTAATATCTTGTTAAATATAGTCGTATAAACTTTGGACAATGTTTGATACTGGATACAATGACGCAGCAACCACCAGCACAACATAGTTTTACCTCTGGAAAAATCGAAATAATTACGCCTTCTTATTGATTCATATATATCAGCCTTAGGTCACGTTATAATTAAGAACCTAGGGCAAACAACTAGTTGTTGTAATATGCCTCTTTACTGTACAGGTACTACGAATGTGACATTACTTTTGAGGTCATTGGAAAAACATTCGTGTTTGAATATTATCTCATCAACGAAAATTGGTTTTTCTAAAACTAATATTGGAAGGTGCTATTTTAACCTCAGACTTTAATTAACCAGCCCAAAATAATTAGGAATCTATGCTGCCTAATGAAAGTTACTATTTATTTTGATCAGCTGAATGAGTATTTCACCTGAAAAATATAATTTTTCAAAAATTCCTTATTTCTCATATCTCCATCCCATAGCTGTAGATTAAATAACAGTTATAATTCTATTTGCAAGCCTGCTCCAACATTTCGCTTTTTGTATGTCTTTTAATAATGGCGCTGAACAAAGGTCCGTTTCCGTGCATATACATTTTTAAACGAAATTCATGCATTCCTATGATACAGCATAGAAACTTGTTTATTGTGGCATGGTTATATGCAGTTTCATTTGGTGTTTATGAATATTTAAAATTAAATTTACTGTAATTCAACCTTAGACCGATAAGCCCAAGGAAGTTATATAGAGTCCGCATTCCGGTAGAAATACATAGTATGAAATGAAGTCATGCTTACATTTTTTGGATAACTGGTATATCTTTTTTCTCGCAGCGCTTATGAAGCACGATAGGTTTTCTGCGTGAGGCTATCTATATAAAGAAGAATCCCCTCTCTGATTATTATAGTTGAACATATATATGTTATTTGGTTCAAAAAGTTACAAACAATGGAATACTTTTAGTATACTAAAATCCTGAGCTATGGGACACCAAATTTTCGCTAAATGCACACTGTTAGAGTAGAAGAAAAATATATAGTCAGTTTAAGCAAAAGCATTCTATAATACTAAGGAAACCAATATCGAGATTCATAGTAACCTTATTATGCACCTCTCACATAATATAACAATCGATACCGCACAAAACAAATAGAAAATGAGGTACAGAAGATTCTGCTAAAAATGTGGTATGTTGTACATTATTATATTTTGATGAAATATTTCCACGTATACATTGTCTTGACATGGTTAGTTCCTAGGATATGTTGTTGAAAATCTAGTTTATTGTTACCCGCAATTGCGCTGTTATTCTAGTGTTTGCACACCGATTTGAACGTAGGAACACAACTTCTCATCATTACACAATATAATCTACTCAAATACTTACTTTATCAAGTAACAATTTGTGCAATTTTTCAGTTTAGAATGACAATAAACTTTCACATGCCAACAAGCCATACGATCTGTAATTTACAAAGAGTGCAGTATCCAGTTGTTTCAATAGATATATCCGAAGTAGATTTCCATCCCTAAGCCATCGCAGTCTCTTTTAGTTCTCTTGACAGAGAGATGGGTTTATCATAATATACAGAGCATAAACCTGCATTTCGCTTCAATCAATGTTTACATGCCTAGACGCACTTAAATGGCCCATTGCTAAACAGCCGCTTTTGTACTTAAAATCCGATCTCCACATTAAATGATTGAGATTCGATCGATACTGTCGGTTCTAGGCGCCAAGCATATCATTATAATAAGCTGGGGTAATTTTGCATGGCGGATTATCTTTTTGAGAAGTATTTGCGTTATTTTACTAACTGTCACTTTCTGTCGGCCTGTCCATCGATTTGTCTCTCCATTTGCTTGTTTACGTTTTTTTTTGTCACCGCATAATCTGCATCGGTTTTTAATCAGGTGAAGTGGCGACGAAAGAATCCTCAGAACAAAACAAAACGTCCCCGAAATTTATTTATGCTTTTTCTGATTTTTTGGGTCGTAATCAAAAATATATTTGGAGAAATCACAACTTTTAGAAAGTCTTCATTATTAAATTTTTTTAATCATTTCTGGGTATTGACAAAAAAAATTCAGGGTTCAGGGATTTTTAGTGGATCTATATTATATTGCGCCACGCCACATTAATATTTAAACTAGGTGGAAATGGAGTAATCATCAAAAAACTATCGGATCATTTGGCAAAATACTAAAAAAATATTTAAACTCAGAACCTTGAAAACTAATTAATTTTTTTAAATAATTTCTTAAGTTTCTACCTAATTCAGGACGAACCCAATCATACTCTTTGGGGACCATACCCCTAACATTGAATTAATCTTTGTATTTCACTTATCCAATGTATGACTAATAGTACTAGGATTCTTGCATTCTATTTATAACGGATTTTAGGTCATTTTCCATTTACCGAGCACTTAAGAACGTTTTAAAATGAAAAAATGTAGATCTATAAAAGAGGTTATAATGACCCAAATAATAGTAAACTTGAGATACCTATAAAAATAATTGTTCGGAAATGTTTTGATGTTATATAACTTTTATTAATAGCGTCCTCACGCATAGCTACATATCTCCTAAAATTTCATCAACATAGGTGCAGTGGTTACTGACATTATGCGATGACTAAAACGCAGATAGACTGACGAAAATGTGCGACAGGGATTGGTGTCATCCAGGTGTCATAAAACATCCAAAAAACGTATGATGGCAAATAGATAAGTTTCCGTACACATCATAATAATATCTGACTTACCCATGAGAAGTGGAAGCAGAGGTGCATAAACAACTTTTAAGTAATGTTCCTCTCATTTCAACAAATCTTTTACAACACTTTTGCAAGGTGTCAGTAGAAAACGTTTTAAAATTCATCCAGGTATATCACTAATTACACGGGGAACACAAATCCATTACCTCAGCAGATTTGGACCATTACGCAGCGTCATAGCAACATGGGATTTGGATAATTGCACTGCAAAAAGAGAGCAATTTACCTCCCGTTGCGAACGCCCCAAAAGGGCTACAAAGGCAACTTTGTTTTACGGCGATTATATTCCAACGACCATTTTAATTACTAACACCACATTCCTCAGTTCACTTTTTTCACCATTGAAGAAAGCCATTTCTTTATTCAAACGATTTTGGTCCCTATACAGAAGTCTTATGAATTTTAAAAACACTTTTCGTCTTTGGAAAGAGGATATTGAAAAAAATGTCCTCCCTCTTTAATTGTTTTAGTTAATGAAAATAAACGAGCCTTATCATTTATGAGTAGAGTTTCGTAAGGACGGCTGAAGCGAATGCTGTGGCTCCACGGTGACAAAAACACAAACATACGAAACGTCAGACAAGACGGGACATTCGAAATGAGTACCTTGGATTTTCGTTCTATAACCCAATAAAGATCGGATAACTTTTTCAATAGATATTTGAATGAAATCTTTAAATACCGTTAGCCAAGATCAAACAGATTCGTTGCAAAAGCAACGCCAACTACTTTATTGTTCAGCGTTGATATCTCAAAAAATGACCGGACTTTTATATCAAAAAGCAATATAACGATTGTAGTGCACTAATTTATTGTATTTGCTGAGGATATCATATATTCAGTTTGCTACAATTACTTCTTTAAAAAGATTCTTTCGATCATATCTCACGTCTGGTAATTGGTTTGTGGGAAGCTTTGACTCTAGCCCTAAAGGCAGAATTGATGTGCTGAGAGCTAAATTATTTATCATACATTTATTTTGACAATACGCTGAAATCCTGATTTCTCCTAAATCGTCCTTTTTGCAAATATTTCTGAATTTACTCAGGTTATAGTGTTGCGAGAAGGTTCATTCCTTCTTTTCTTTTGCAATTTTCAGCTCTTCTCTTCGCAGAATATTCTCACTAAAGGTCCATCATCTTTTTTTATTCTTTTGATCTCATTTTTAAGTTTTACTTTTATGTTGTTATTCCGCTACATACATCTTCCATGTCTTATCCCAAAACTCCATTCCAATGTTGCTATTTGATCTTCAGAGTTTTTATCATCAGTATCGGTATGAGCTTGATTTTGAGGGACATACGAATAGATATATTCGAAATAATTCAATAGCTTTTCTGCATCTTGTGGATCACTAGTTATACCATGTATTTTTAGAAAAGGTATTAGACATTACCATTAACACCAAATACAAGATTTTGCATACCCATATCCAGACGCATATTGGATGTTATCTGACAAAACTCATCATTGTTTCACTTTTTTGGAGTTGACTAAAATATTCAAAAGTATTATTCACACATAATTGGAACTCAGGTTAAACTTTTTTGTATTTATTGATCATTGAAACTTTCCAGAGCGGCATTTTCACGTGAAAAGTATTTACAATGTAATTTAAATAACGAATGCAGCATATGAATACATAAATGAAACATTCTTTTTGTATCAATAATCCAGTAAGAAGCTAATACAACAAGCTGTATAAGAATTAACTTGCTGACTGTTATATCTGCTTGTATGAATAATCTAACTTGCAATTAAATTTTATTTTATTTGTGGTATACCAAATCGTCGGTACTATTGGGTGTACGTATAATGTAGAAAATAGGGAAGTGTAAATCTACAATTAATACTGATATAGATATAATATAATAATTTTTTTGAATACAAAAGGGTCTTCGAATGCAAACTTTCAAAATAAATACAAAACGGTAGTCGGATTTTTTGAGGAACTTGTACGTTTTTTCAACATTCGCCTTAACTTACCTCGAAAAGAATGGCAAACATGAAAAAAATCAACGATTCTACAAGCACTCGCTGAAACGTTAGCCAAGGCTTGTAATGCCGTCTGAAGATGACTTTATATAAGAGAATAAGCAGCTAGCAAATATAAAATTGGAAATACTCCAAACTAAGGGTTTTCCTACAAAAAACGACGATGAAATCATTAATAAATAGTTTTCTAATAGAGAAGGATAGAAAAGATCACGCAAGATTAGAGGTACAGAAATAATCATAAACGAACTTGTATTGAAAACGCAATGTTGTCTCATGCTCGTACAATAGATATAAAAACAACTGTATTCTAAAAATCGATACAACTGGCTACGTATCTATTTCAATGGATTAGGTCAACTGACAGAGAAGCGAGAAATAAATAAATAAATAAATGTACGTTCCATTCAGCGTGACACAGTGCTTGACGCATTTATTTCAATTATATTTTCCGGCATAACTATAACGCTGTTAAAATAACCTGGATATTATTTAATGCTGGACGTAATTCGACTGAGCAAATATGTAAGCAAAACAAAAGAAAAACGATATAATAACATGAGTTTTAGTACTTTCAGATATCGCCTACATGGTACTGAATCGTTGAGCAAAATATCAATCGTACTACAATCAAAGTACTGCCTCATTACTGAATAAGCTAAAATTTTATTCCACTTTTCCAGATATCCATTTAATCTGCCAGGTTATTCTGTACCCATCGTTCAAGCTTATTCCATTCGCACCCAATGGTGAACATATAACCTATAAAGATACCATCTGCGGCTCGCAGACTGAATTAAATATACAACGCTGATGCCTAGTACGTGGCTTTTTTTCCAGTTTACAGCAGTCACTAGCTCATCCTGCTAAAATAATACTTTTTACTTTCACATATATATTCCGTTCATGTTTGATTTATACCTGGTTGTTTTCAGCTTTTATCAGCACACTATTATCAGCTTACTTTTATGTAACTAACGTAAGCAAATTTACTAATGGCTACTAGTAAACCTCTCGGGCTCAAGCGCATTTCAGACGAATACATAAGTAACATAAATTGACGAAAAAATCATAGCTTGAAAAAGCTAAAAACTACTGCCCTAAAACTTAAAAATTAATCATTAAATCTATTCTCTTTGTGTATCCCGGAAGTCGCTTAGTACAAGTCTTGTTTATAATTAAGTATAATACGAGAATAAAAAAGCGTGGTGACTTTTTCTTGAAATAACTGAATATTTACTGTTCCAAAAGTCTTATTGCCGTGTCTCTAGATACGAACAACACACGCAATTTTAAATTCAGAAATAAATATTTTTTCATGGGAGTCTACCTAACATTACCTTTGGAACTGATTGAGATATATGCTTGTGTATCTCAGTTGGTAGTGTGTCTGCTCGGAGGATTCGTGATTCGAATCTCGCGGTAGGTCAAACTTTTCCATATTTCTAAATATGAATTTCTGACTTGTTTCCATCCTGCTGATCAGCAAACAAATACGGTCATTAAAACTGCTATTTTGGATTACATTACCACATAACAATATTGTAGTTCTTATTCTCGATTGCTAACTGATATTTGCGGTTCTACGTGAATACCAGCGGAATTCAAGAAGAATCGAACAATTTATTTATTTTCCTATTCTAATCAATTCTCATTTGTGTGCTATATCAGCAATGTTTATTGTATTTAATTATGGTGGGCAATCTATCCCCAGTGAACCTTTCACCAAATTCCAATCATATCAATGAGGATTTCCTCCTCGTTTGTACAATAAGCATACTCTCGCTACCCTTGCTGTCTTGAGTAGCACATACCTACTTATAACATCTGAGAAGTTATGCAGTGATAATTAGTATCATGCTCTGACTTCACTATTCAACTGCTTATTTATATATCTTTCCGATGATGGGGACTCCGATTTGAACTTGGAAACCTCTTAGATTCGTCTATTGTTTGTTGGCATATTTGTCCGGGTAGTTGCTGTTTTGAATACCATCCTAGCGTCGGTTTGCCTCAGACCATTGTATTTCCTTAGTAGTGCTTTTGGACTGCATGGCCGCATTCAGGAATTGAACATATTGTTCGCAGCCGACATCCCTAGAGCAAACATATAGCATAGAATCTGATGACATGTATACATATATACTCACATGATTTAAGAGTTATTGAGAAGTTGTTGGTGCGTTTTAAACAAACATCATTCAAGATGCAAATAATTTCGTTCGTTAGACTTGATGAACCGATTCCTCAACGTTAAGATATTCAGGAAGAGGAACCTGTTCATTGAGGTGACCAGATCTGTCAACAAGCGAATAAACCTTAATGAAAAATAGTTATATAGCGGTATATAAAAACGATTTTGTATATTTTTCAATTCTGTACAAACGGATATGGAAAGTAACGCGGTTTGATCCGTACTGCTCATAATATGAGCAGAAAAAGGAGAAAATCGTTCTAGGCTTTATTCGTAACACAAACATGAAGATGGCTCACTTCATTCAACACTTTGAAATTCTGGGCTGCAGCGACCTGAATAATATACGCCATTTCGAATATCTAGTCAGAGCCTCTCTGCTGGCTCCTTTTCACAATACTCTTTGTTCGTAATCAATTTTATCTTGTTGCTTCATTTTTACCCTATTCTGCACCTAGTTATGGCATAACCGTTGGTTTGTACCATTTTTCCAACTTTTCCCTTGAGAATGGGTCAAGGGTAGGAGGACAATTATTTGAATATTGAAAATTTAATGAAACCTCATTTGCGGCGACTGCTGTGTCGCAAAGGAATCGATATTGATTACCCATGAACGTGGACAAAAATACATTCATTTGATAATGAAAATGATAGTCGACCTGCACAATCATGTCCGATCGATTTTCGACAAATTACATACCACATGCAACTAGCACTAACTGGAAAACATAGTTTTTCCACTTGTTGAAGCAAAGGCGTAGCCAAAGACAAAATCTAGGCAACCTCATTGTTTATTATATATGCCATATAACAAACCATGTTGCAAGTTTTATCAACAGTTATTACCGTTTTAAGATGGTGGTTATTTAATCATAATTTTTAGACACTCTGTATAAGTTAGTAAAAATTCCACAAGTGCGAAATAAAACTTAATCAATTGGTAGAATTTAGCATTAATGTGTTAAAAAAAAGAAAACACCAGCTGAGAAAATAAGCATTGATACGGATACTAAATTTTCGCAAAATTAACGTTATTTCAAAAACCATAAGGTTTAGGTGCATTAAACCATAATTAAACTTACGTTAATTTTGATCGTACAAACCAAAAATGAAATAATATAGAGGGTGTTCTATTTGAAAAAATACAATTTTGATGCGTTTCGTGTTTTGGGGACACCCTGTATAACAACAAATATTATTAAATGTAGCTTTAATGGGTCCCTATCCATCCAAAAAAATTTTTAATCATATACTTTAGCCATAATGCTTCGTGTCGAATAACGTAAATGACCCGGTATATATATATATATATATAAAAAGTCACATCTTTAAAATATATACCTACATGCGTTACCTTTTTTAGTACACGTGTTGTACGATAGGAGGTGAGGTAACTCACCACGTATCACCAGGGTAATGAGGGGGGGGGGGGGGTGTAGAAAGTAGACTAAAAATCTCACGTGATTAATGGATGGCTCCAAAATGCCGAAGAAATCCACAGATGGTACACTAAAACTAATTTATCAGAAAATAATTATTAAGATAAGTTATAAATGACTATATCTCTTCATAATCTATATATAATTTCATCAATATCTCCCAATTTGCTGATCACCGTTTGTTCATAGAATCAGCGTTTACCTGTTGCTACCCTCATATTTCCATGGCAAATTCAAATTCAATTCTATATTCCATAATTCAACAGTGACAGTGATCGTAGTATTATAATGAAATAATACTGGAAATTGTGGTTAATTACAGTTCAATTGTGACTGGGCTTTCACTGGAAAAACAATTACGGATCAATACCGACGACTACTTGCGCATTATATCAAATATCACCAGCGCGCAGTTTATCCAAACACTACAACATTTATGAAGGTACCACTTTTAATATGCATAGCGTTTAACCTAAAATCTTCTCTCGAAGCAAACCAATTATTAGGGATCGAAAACTGAGCTTCTTTAAACGAGAAATGCCAAAATGTTCGCAATGAGATTGGAATACAAGTATTTGGCGGCTGTACAAACTATTTTAATCTGTTGAAACAGCTTTATTCAGCTTATGTTATGATTCTTGTAATTTTCGATAACAAAATAATACACACAAGTTCTAGATTAATTTTTTTAGCAATAGTTAATAATTACCTTATCCTGCAATTTAGTTCACACGCAGACACACACAGACTGAAAATTATTATAGTTGAGGGTACGTAATAGGAGCAGTACGCATGATTCATCTAAAAACAAAACAAAATCTGATTAGCTACAAAATTGTAATGATTAACAAATGAATCTATAGGAATTATATATTTATTTTACATATATTTTTATACTCTGAATATAAATACTGTAACCGCTAAGCTGCCCACCAACCAGATTCTAGTAAATCCATGAAAAAAATAAGTAAGTACCCAGTACTTACTTATATTATGATAATTATTCCGTAAGGTTCCTAATTATCACCAATTAGATTAAAATTAAAAATAATTCTCCTAATATGGGACTATGGTTGTGAGACGGAGTATTTGGCCAGGACGATAGGAATTAATTACGGATTCTACCACCCTGGGATTAAAATCGTTATATCCTATTGCTACATAATCATTTGTTTTTTGTTTCTTTACATGAAGGAGCGAATTACATATATGTATGTGCTAAAAGTTGTTTCGTCAAGTTGGAGCTAAAAAGTGTTTCCTCATATTAAAGTACCTATATCTATTTGTATACCATGATCGGTTTTATTGTGATTCCTATCAAAAACAATACTTTTAGTCTCTTATAATTACTAAATAAGTAAAACAAAGCAATAGTAGAATTACAGAGCATACCATAAGGTTCCAAATCGGTTTCACGGCCGTTGAAACCATAGTGATGTGTTTTATTGAAACGACAAAAGGCAAAGAAAGAACTTAGAACCTAAAAAATGCATAAAAGTAGTAAACAAAACTAGTGCACGTCAAAAGCTTGAATATAAAATACATATGTCGGCGTCAATTAGTGAAATCTGTCATTCCCTGAAATGCCTAGTCATTTCACGTATTGCCGACAAACAGCGTAATTCTACATGTGGTACACTGATTTCCTAAAAATTTCAGGCATTCCCTGTAATGCCTGATTTATGTTAGTCAAATGCCGTAATTTTCATTTTTCAGCCGTTACTTTGTTTGCCAAATTTAGTCTAACGCTGTTATTTTTGCTAATGTCTTTGAAGTGATTTCTGAAATATCGAAGCATTCATGATTGTTTTATAAAAAGTTAGATGACTATTACTAAACTAAACTAAACAAGAAAAAACCTTGAAATATTGCGGAGTTGACGGAGATAAGTAAATTCTTTAGGATTATCAACATAACCTCAAACTACTGGAACCTACAAAATTACTTCAAATTCGTAAACTGATGTCACGTTTAACACGGTTTTATAATTCATTTACTTGAGGTTGGAGTGATTTTATTGTTTGCCCTTTTATTGGTTTTTGAGCAATGTAGATTTTAATTATAAAACTCTGGTATTATATTTTGGTGGAAAATGAGGGGTACTGACAAAAAAGAGAGGGGGTACATAAGAAGTCAAATGTATTTTATAAACTCGAGTAATGTTTTTTATGTTTTTACACATTGTGTGTAATACAATAGGCTGACTCAGATTGCTTAGAGAGAGTGATAGTGAATGCTATACTAAAAAATCACCCTCCGAGGTTATCCGGAGATACGTGATATGACTAGGCATTTTAAGGAATGGCGGATGTCACTAATTGATGCCGACATATATAAGGTAATAACAGAGTATCAGAAAATTACCTAAATTATCAACATCACTTCCGAAGTTATGTATTTAATCTCTTTAATCCATCTCAAATGTTTGTTACTTTCGCGTTATATAATCTTTGCATAATCGTGATTTTTTAGATATTTTTGAGGATGCTGCTATCAATAATCTTCCCGGAATTAGTTTTTTCCGATAACATATTGTAGGCTTCAACTTAGTTGGTAAGTTTTTACTTTTGTTTGATAGTTGATGTGCTATTTCAATATGTATTTATTTTTCTGAAGATTATTTTTATTTTGTCTATACTTTTTGTCATTTCATCGGAAGTAGTGTTGAACTGCGTTGCTCAATCGTTCTGTTTCATTTATTGTGATGCGCTACTGTAGAAATTATAAACTACTTGAAGATGGTTTGAGACAAAATAAACCGCAACGTCAAGAAACATTTCTCTTTTATAACAGTTTGACCAAATAACCTATAGCACATATATATATATATATATATATATATATATATATATAAATTTGCTTAAAATACGGTCATAAATCAGATCTATAGTAATGTAATATTAAAAAAGCGCCAAAACACTGTTCTATCCGAAAGCACCAGACCGTTTGAATGCGCCCAACACAAGCAGCACTTTTCTCATGTAGAATGATCGAGACGCCATCTGTATCGCATCATCCTACGCCGTCATCATCGCCAGAGCCGTCGCAAGTAATTGGCCGGCACGGGAGATGAACCGATCACGTGACCGCCTCCGTTACGTTACCCGCAGCAGCCGCAGGCCGGCCGCCGGTCGCCTGCCCCGCCAATGCTGTCCTTGGTGATGTTGCCAGACATGAACCGAAGCGAACAGGAGCACCTCTACAGGACGTCACGGAAGCTCAGCTTGGTACCACCACCAACCTCTGTCGGCCTGCTGGACAATGCGCGCAGACTTTCAGGTACTGCTGATGTGTGTGAGAATTATCAAACATCTATAGGGCCGTATTCATACTCAAGCCTTGAGGGAGTGGCACCCTTAAGCTAAAATGCATCCCATGGTCGGCGGACTGCAAGCGACCGTTCTCTCAAGTTACCGCTACTGTTTATTGATTTGTAGTTGTGGGAGCCCTTAACGATCTTTTGACATAAGAAGCCTGAAGGGTTGAGTATTGAATATGAAATGGCATTTTTTAGGATCGTTCCTAAATATGGTATATTTATATATTTTATATCAGTTACAGTTGTTTATTTTTTTAACATTCGTACAATATCGGAGAAAATATGTTTTTTAAAAAACAAACCTTCGAAATACTCTAAGGCACAATTTCTCCAAATTTTATTTAAGTCTATTAATTTTTGCAGGAGGAAAAAACTCTTTTTCGTATTGTCCATACCTTTTATGAAACTATGGAAGCTAATCCATATAAAATTTTCAGCAAATTTTCTGATAGCCTATACATTTTACGTAAAACTTTTTTACTGGAAAGCTAGCTTTGCCAAACATTATGTCCTGCAGTATTTCTAGGTTTGTTCCAACAGAGAGTTCTTTGAAGTTCGAAACTGTTCAACGTTCATGCGCGAACTTATAATTAAAGATCGACATGACTAGTAATAAAACGACCTAAAACCAAGCAAAATCGATGGTTCAGTGTAACTTATGAAATCACAAAGTAAGGAAATACATATAATTGCATAAGTTATACTGCTATATTCTCACAGTATCATAAACGTATCGCAAGTATCATTTCCATTGTTTTATTTCAATAACATCGCGCAACATCTTTATTCCTCAAAAGCCTCAAGAAAATTGCTGATATGCTCTAATCAGGAATTAGTTTATTCCATCATATGTATAAGTATATTATCATATGACTTTCATTAAAAACAACAACAATATGAGGTAACTCCAACCAAATCCCGAAACCATGAAAACAGTTTAGAATCACTTCAAAATATACTTCATTCGTTGATGTCATTAATGGTTTTGAATTTTGAAATCGAATTGTTGGAAAGAATTCAGAATCTCATTCTTCTTCCGCGGCGAGCTCCCAATCAAAGAAAGTAGCTAACAATCGGCTTCTGGCTCAAAATACGCAGCCAGAGCCATCATTGTGGACAGTGATGACGAGCAGCATTCCCATCACCAGCAGCGACGTCGCAGACATTCCTGGAGTCGCGATGGGGTGGACGGTGAAGGGAATTCCCCTTCGGCGCCGATGCCAGAGGACCTGGTGCTCAGCGTGCTCAAGTCACCGCTCAACCACGCCGGTGTACCCGCGGGAGCCGGGGGTGTCAGGGAATCCAGCTACATCGGACGAACTGATGATGATCATGAGGAGGATAGGTAAGCGAAGAGGAAATTACTCCGATTTTTTATGGTGGAGTTATAAGCGACAATGAGTAATCCAGAGAAGGGGATTCTTAGAAATGGTTGAAATACATACAGAAAGGTTATGTGATCTTATTTAAGTATACCATATATCCCTTTATGGCAGAGCTATGACTATCTTAAATAAAGAATACTGTATTTTTTGAGCATATAGAGTAAATTTAAGTAATATACTCAATTCAGACCTGGGAAATTCTTGGAAGTGATAATATCAAAATCTCAAACTGAGCATATCATAATCTTGGCACAAAACAGAGCAAGTCTAGCCTACAGCATTTCATAATCTTGGTGCAAATAGTTCAACTTCATTATATAAGTATTTATAACAATTTTTCTCCACTCATCAAAAATCTAATCTAACGCTCTTTGCCTGAAAGGTTCAAGCACACAACAGGAAGCGAGGACGAGGAGTGCTCGGAGAGGTTGCCATTTCTGCACCAATTTCGAATGCAAAAGAACGCCCATATTCACCATTTCGAACCGCACCATCGGAGAGTACCGACGCCCATCAAAAGGTCGCGCAAAAAAGAGAAGAAAGAGAAGCTGGTAAGCTTATAAGAATCATCCCGTCACACAGTGATCTATAATCAAAAAATCTTATAGTTTTTCAATTACAAGTAACTCAGAAATCAGTATAAGCTTTCTCTTTTACCTAAACTCATTGTTCAATATTTTTCTCAAGTGACTGAGGTGCTACTTTCACCCATAGTGGAAAGCGCACATTTCCGTTATACAAATTTTGTTTTATGGGTTCAAGTACTCAGGATATCTGAGGATAGGAACATACATGAAATATGGCGTCTTGGTAGATTTCAGCACTAGGAATGTAAATCAAAACAACTGACGTTATCAAAATATTCTTTTAAGTAATCTGAACATGTGAACATTTACATTTAGATCTTGTATATTTTGTTTTTATTTTATTTTGTATACATTTTTATACTAATTGTTATAATTATGTTATGATTATGTATCAGATATTTTCTTTTTATTTTCTTTGTAATGGCTCCTGAGCACAGAGGGTATTCTCTCTCTTCAGGTTTACTTGTATCTCCTATGGAGAATGGATACTTGTAAATTGCCAATAAATAAATAAATAAATAAATAAATAAATAAATATCATCAATTTTTTTGCATGTATTTTGAAAAGTAGAAAGTCCGTAATAGTAAATCAAAGAAAGGGAGATTAAAGATTTCAATTTAATTTGAAATTTTGCTTATCGACCTTCTTGACAAAGGAATTTTAAGCTCTCTCTCTCTCTTTCTCTCTCTCTCTCTCTCTCTCTCTGTATCGAGTTGCTGATGTTGTTACATTCGAGTGTTCATAATTTATAAGAAAAATATATTTTTTTTAGAAAAGTCCCATAACAGAAATATATCTCTATAATTAAATGATTGCAACTCATGAAAAGTGCTGACATCAATCACAAACACTTTAGGTCAAAAAAGGTACTTTTTCGTTAAATATCTCATTATTATCTACTTTTTTAGCAGTTACTGATTCAATTTGTGTGACACAATTTTTGGAGCTTCTGTCCTACGAAACCCTGTTTTGCAAATGTGAGATAAGTTGCAAAAAATATGTGAAATAAGCACACGTTGACATTTTTTTTTTTGAATTTCAAGAGATTTAGGTAGTTTTTCCGATTCCATTTACCTTCATGTATAGTCGTAGCAAATTTCTGACAATAAATATTTCCAAATGATCGTAAAATCAAATCCATTATATTTTTAACATTGCCTCTGTTACCAGTATCTCTTTTTTACTGTGAGATTCTCTGCTTTTCATTCCCAGAAGGTGGTGGACACTGACGTAGTAGACGACCCAGTGGACGACGTGATAGGGCCGCCCCTGGAGGAGACGACCCCCAGAGGTGTACCCGACCCCTACTATCCCATCTACTTGCCTATCGACCAGGCCTTCAAGACAAAATACGTATTCCACCACAAGAAGGGAAAGACGTGTCAGGAAAGGACGTACGTCTTCCTTGAACACCCCGGCGGTTGGCTGTGCTTTATTTATCATTTTTCTGTGTGAGTATTGGCTTACTGGAGAGGTTTGTCATGTCAATTGATGGAACATGTAATCATTTGGTGTAAAAACCACAGACACTAAACAGTTTTGCCACCAAGGGAACCAAGTTTTTAACGCCAGACGATTTAAAATGATTTTGTTATATCCTGAAGACGCTAGCGCGCCTGCGAAATACATGTTGAGTGTTAAAACTGGTTTTCGAGTGGAGTGAGATAGATACAAATGCGAGTTTATAAATGATTCCACGTCATATACAAAATAAGTACAAGGGAAAGAAACCTGAATTTTTTGCAGTTTGGAGCACTTCCTAATATTTACCAAACATTTGAAGAATTGTCGGAATTATTCGGAGGTGTTGTGAAGCTTCGTATAAACAGACTTTTTTCTAGATTCAGTCCAGGTGATTGTTGTTGTTTAAAATACGACAAACGACGCTGGGAGCATTTAAAGACCATTAGGCAACAAATTGATACAACTAAGCAACTAAAAATACCAAATAATGCTGTTGTACAATTTGGGGAACAGTTGGTGATTATACCTAAATGAAAATGGACGACATAATTATCAAACATTTGCAATAACCACTGTTGAACATAATAAATCTGATTATTCAATCAATCAGATGTCTTCCACATCCTGTTGTTAATTTTAAGAAAAACACATGAAAGTCTCTAATATTTCCTTTACTCTATGGTAATCTTTTACATCAAAAGGGAAACAGAAAATCTACGTTCTAGTGTCGCCCTCTATGGGGACTCCCATTAACAACTTACGCAGCCAAAGGTCGTAACACACCCGATTGCTCTTCACAGCAAGATCTCCAGGCTATACTGGCGAGTCTAGGCTAAAGACGAAACATGCACGTCTGTTGCATAGAGAGCATACACTATATAATTCGCTAATAAACATTAGGCAGTGCCGAGATGGCAGTTCATTTGTAGACATAAATATGCACTTTTAAGTCGCCCATGTTATTGATGTAAAAATACAAAGCATGTTCGGTATCACGGCACATGAATATTAAGAGTTCAAGGTCTACCCTGCCTTCTCCTACAGCTTATCTTAGAAGTGAGTAAATTTACATAATAATTAGTGCAAATCCTATATACTTGCCAAATCCCGTACCTTCCTTATTCTACTAATACATTGAACTGGTCACGAAACGTATTACTCCAGTGATATTGAGAAAAACGGGCACTTTGATACATAGGACTTGTTTTGATCTTTAGATAATTTTTACGGCAGTATTTTATTTGTACTGTAAATTTATTTACAGTTTGAAAAACACTGAGTAGAATCCGGTGACGTCACACCATTATGTTTCTGTGTGTGTGTGCTATGAGAATATACGATCCTATCCATCTTACTCTCTTCATAACGAAACTGTGAGCACTCGAAAGTCTAGCAGCATCTATTAGTTTTCAAACCAGCCAAATCTTTAGCCACAGATGTGCAATATGACGCCAGGCGAGAAGCTGCTATTGGATGTCGTTAGATTTTTGAGTGTTTGCAGTTTGGGAAGGCTGACGAGAGAATTATGGGGTAGATGCATCATTTACTTTCTTTGCACGCACAATTAGGTACAGAATGTAACTGTTTATGGGAATTTGGTCCGACTGCTATTGAACATTGTCGCTAGGTGTCGAATGTTTGCAGTTTGGAGATGCGAAAGAGCGAGTGGTAGAGCATATTGACGCTCATAGAACCATTGTAAAATGTACATGGTTCATAACGTGATGGGCAAAAGTGTGGGTACGGAAAAAACTGCAAATAAATTTGAATAATTAGGTCGTTTCTCACCTGTTGTCATTTGACATTATATCTAAAATTATATCGCTGAAATTTCAGTATGATGGTTTTTGCTGAAATTTCAGCGTGTATCTGCAAAGAAGTCTAAAAACCTAGCCCAACATCGCCTTTAGGGCAACTTTTGAATGAAGTTCATACCACCCTGAGAAGAACATGTTGAGAGAAAAATGCTAGACCAGCGATTTTGACCCCAGATTTTGTTAAAATTATATGACAGTGATTTAGTAACTGTATGTATCGGATCAATTCATATTTTCCGAACAGAATCCCTTTTGCCTTAACCTTCAACACAAACTTGTTAGACAACTTAGTTAGTACCTAACAGTGTTTAGTTTTGTGAATAAGCTACTATATTTAAATTTTACAGATATTTCTAACAGTTGTGTCACTTTAATGTTGAATAGTATCCATATTCCTCAAAGCATCCTAAATTCAATTGAAATTCACGAACCTATCTAAAAAAAATAATCCGTATGAAAAGTTTGACATTCACAAGGAAAACGCTTAGAGGTTATATTATAAATAGGCACAATACACATATAGGTATGTCGATATGCATCCGAAGCTGGCGATCTCGTTCCGCATGACATCACAGGGATAAAATCACAAGCGACCAATAAATGATGTATGGATCGAGAAGTTTTAACTGGGTGGTGCCACATATTAGGCATTGTTCAGTTTGTCGCGCAATGCACCTTACAAGTATATTCCTTGTTTCAACGGCTTATCATTCCACTGGAGTATATGGCGTGCTGAATGTCGTAAATATGTGCCCCGCAAGCACGTACTTACTCCAAGTGTTTTATAAAATACCTTGCATGCTGTTTTCTAATTATAATTTGGGGTTATATAACTTACATTGCTGATTGGGTCTTGGATAACATAGTTTCCACAGATGGGTGTTTATATTAATTGTAATTTGTATTATGTGTACTGAGGCAGTGCAAAGTTGGTATGTATTTTTCACTCCACCTTCAGCGTCGTATATCCATGCTCATTGGAGGTCGATCTCTGAGCAGATTAAGTTGGCAATTCTGAAGCAATCTCTTATGGAAGTAGTAAATAATAAATACCACTTTGGGAGCATTATGAAATCGCAGTCTTCACATACCGGTGTAAAAATTTTTTGTCAATTGCAAAATTTTACATATAATGAGTATGATAAAAAATGCGAGAAAAAAATATTTCGTTCCGACTATGCATGTTTAAACACGGCGAAAGAAAATCCGGGCCCGGGAATAGTGTATCTAGACCTACTACAAACCAAGTTGAAAAGTTTTATAATGACTTTTACTTCCGGTCCCCCTTCAAACTGCCACCAAAAAGGATTGGTAAATAAATGCTGAGCCAGAATAACTTTGTCCATCTACATCTATTATTTTTTGGTTCACGTTTCCAATAATCGATTTATGCATTGCCGGCTGACCGATGACCTAGTCATTTTAAGGACAGCCACGAGATTAGGTCGGAGCCACGCTATAAGTTACAAGGTCTTCACTCAAATGGTAACTTTCTCATGGTCAAATCAAATGATAAACGATTACCGTATCTCCATTATGGAAGAAATATATACATTATGTAATATTTACTGTGGAAGGTGTACTCATGCAATCCTTATCTAAGTCTTACAAGAGAAGCTAATGACGAATATGAATGAATAGATCAGCCTATATAGAGGTTTGACATAGTTATATCAGAACGATCGATCAAAATGCTTTACAGGACTATTACTTTCAGACATCATCGATACCTTCCCCTGCTTCTTCAAATATAAAGGCAGGAATAGTTGACCAAGTAAAATGGAGATAAAACTTGTTTATTGAGAAATGATGTATGAACTGAATGAGAAACCCCATTCATTCTGGACACACAACAGAAGATTTTGTCAATTTATGACATTGTCAATATTTGCTTGCAGTTTATTTATTTCTTTCTACAGATCCAAACTTGATGAATCGTTTAGTAAATCGTAATTGTATTTTGTGAATCCCAATCAAGAATTTCGTTCCATTATTCATTTTGTATTATGCAATATATTTTCAGTAAAATCTATGTGCAGTGATGATTGATCTACGTAATACCCAAAAATAGTGCATTTATCGTGGTATTCCATATATTTTTACAGTGGAACGTGTATGAGATATTAAACAAGGACTATCCAACTAGATTGTAGATGCTCTTACTTGGTAAACACTTCCAACATTCAGATAAAATATGTGTAATTTTAACACAAATTTCAGAAATAAATCTCTCCTTCTGGGAAACTGTGTCCAAATTACACATTTCTTATCTGAAACACTCCCCAAATAATTATATAATCTGTAAGAAAGTGTCATCCTGTGAATATAAACGAATAATTTGAAAAAAAAACAGAAGAAAAGTCTTATAATTAGAAAAACAATTGTTTCTTTTCTAATTATATATATTCGTATTTACACTGGCAGGTATATTCACTAAAGAATGATAGCTATTTAGAATTATAGACAATTACTTAATACTTTGTCGCTTTACGTAGAATATTCTCGCTCCACTACTGTACTCATCGCAGTAGCTTTACACGTGTTAAGTAATGTTTGCAGTGGTCTTCGATATACGTTAGGGTGAATACTCTAGTACTTAACCAACAAAGTTTAGTGTCGATGTGTGTACACAGTTGCTATAAAATTAAATACAAGACCGGATCGGTCATCATTGTTGCGTTACGACTGTCATGTTTTTCATTTGCTTCCAGCTGTTTATATGAAATGATCTGTTGAGCACAAGAAAATAGGTCACTAAATTGTTCTCATTTTGGACACCCTCAAGACACCTGATGGTTGTCGAGCCAGGTGCAGCACAACCCATACATGCACATATTACAAAATATCTGGGATAATATTGCACACCGCTTTATATATTTATGGAATATATTGCTCATCAAATTGGTTATAAAGATGATTTCGCAGTAATAATCAACGTATAATGTGAACACATTCATTACTCTTCAATGAAATCATTAAGACATAAAATTAAGTACGCTGTATGCGATTCACAGCATTTACTAAAAACGCACATTCACCATGATTTTTATTTATCTGGTTTCAAAATTATGGTGGATGTGCGAAACATAGTTCTAGCTGAAGAAGCTAATTTGATTAATCCTTTTGCACTGTTATATAGGTGGGTTGTATATTGCATTTAGTCAATCAGCTGTAAGATTAACATTCTCTTTGTTTTCGTCATATCTTAAAAAAAATCCACTACCCGCTCATTATGACAATATTGCACAGCAAACTTTGATAGTATAAGTGCACTGCATGTTTAGACAGGAACATTCTCAGATAATCTACGTGATCGTAATAGTTTGATTAACATGCATGCTAACGAACTGCTGTAGCTCTAGATAAGGTGAGTAAAGTTAGCTGTTATGCACAATAGAACTTATTGATGAAAAGTGTCAGCTGCAGCTGTGGGCAATGATTGGCGAAACCATTTCAGAGTCATTGCAGTGCATTTAAATAATCCTGCAAAATGTGTAAGAAGGAAAAAATATACAGGATGCATCAATTTGAGTTCTTATATGCGGATTTCAAGGACCCTAAGAGGAGTGGCTGAATTTCAAAGATTTTATAGTCCGGAAAAGATATGCAGGAACTAAAGAAATTTTGTTGCCAAAACTATTAATTTTCGGAATTATAGAGCTATTCGTGTTTCTTAATATGGCGATCGGGGGATACCTCATATTTATATGAGAATTCACATTATGTTTATAATGATATACCCGTTTCATCTATACAAAACTTATCTGTGATATATCTAATCTATCAAAATATCTAACTTAATCGGTCTGAACTATTCAAATATTTTTCACTTTTCTTCTTCTGGGAAAATCCCTGGCTAAGCTACCAGGTTGTAAATTATAAATATTTTTTTTCTGTTTGAAGATAATCGATTATTTCATTCTGAATGTCTAAAGTCGAAAATCGAATTCTTTCAAACAAGACGAAAAATCGTTTCCTAGCTAATTTTGCTCCCGGACTGAAAGGAAAGCTTCTGTCGGTCTCAATTTTGCACCCGGACTGTGAGGAGAGCCTTTAGCGAACCTCTGAGCGCTCACCTGACGACTTACGTCTTTCTAATTGTCATATTCGGGTTTTAAATCCATCGAGTTACCCAGAAAACGAATTCTTGTTCTGTTTGAAGAAAATCGATTTTTTTATTCTGATATTCTAAAATCGAAAATCGCATTCTCTCAAACAAGTCGAAAAACCGTGACATGGCTAATTTGGGGGCGTTGATTACGAATCCGGCCTCAATTTTACACCCGGACTAAAAGGAGGCATCTGGCGAACCTCTGAGCGGTCACCTAACGACTTACGCCTTTCTACTTCTACTTCTTATTCTTTATGTGCCTTGTCAGATCTCCCTTACGTTGGCAATGATTTATTGTTTTACATTTTTAGACAATGGGAAAATCTAACTAGCATTGCATCAAATTTCTATTACCTTGATTTTTTTGGGTTTCACAACTTTTCGATTGATGTGGTATCGTCAAAGTACTTTAACTTAAACGATCGAAGGTTTTTTTCAGAGGCAGCTTTTATATTTCCTACTTGTCGTCGCGGTCTACCCTACCCCTTCCAATCTACCACTGGTAACGACAGTGCATTCGGTCGCGGTGACTCACGCTGCCCGGAGGAAGATGACTAGGCGCCGCTGAATTATCCTTGTTTATGTGCAGTGTATCGATGCTGTTTATTAGCGGCCGCCATGTTGGCTTGATTCCACACTGCGTCTGCTGTAAATATTATTGTTGTTAGGAATAAAAGTTGCCTCCTTGAACTTTCGGCGACACCCAGGTGGCTACCTGTGTGTGACCTTCACGTCATCCTGAGCAATTCTATAGTGCTCGTCTGATCCATGATCCGCTATAATAGATTTATTAGTTTCAGCTATCTGCCTGTTAATTCGATGATCTTTAATTCTCACTTGCAGGATCTTTTGTGTCTCTCAGAGGTATGTACGAGTACTGCCACACTCACAAGGCACCGTTCGTGCGCTTGGTTTTTGTAAGGATACTGCGTAGGGTGGCGTTCCTTGAATATCTTGCTTGTCTGTTGGTGCTTTTTTTTAAAGACTATAGAAAGTTTTTTACTAACACAATAATTTACAACCTCTTACAACCTTCCTTCCCCATCATCATTCTTGTGACATGCTCTGCATAATTGAGCCATTATCAAAAAAATAAGGACTTGGGAGACGAGTTATTACTTTTGGCTAACTTAGCGAGGTTTGACTTCGAATGAAGGTGAGCTTGCGACTACAGTATTTTGAGTTAACGTGTTCACTTCACGGTGAAATATCACGTTGAATATCATACTAATGCCTTAAGTTACCTTTTATGCCGCGTTTGGACTCAGAATGAATGTCAGAGGACACGTATCTGTTATAGACGCTTGGTGTTCATCGATTATGTATGCATAATACGAAGGAAGTAGCTAAAATATATAATGTCAGCTAAATTTATCCAACGAGTGTCTATTGACAAAAATGTGTTCCTCGAAATTGAATATTCACTGACAAGATTATCCATTTATTAGGAATTCTCCTTATTACGGTTTTATAGTGTATAAAATTTTCAAATTGTATAAGGCTTGCTCAAAGTCCAAATATCTCTAGTTGTATATTAATTCAAATATAGAGCAAACTGATGTAAAGCTGAAAAATTTGTATATCCTACGCTCGATATAAACTTTTTCAATACACGCATACATCCTGTTACTAAATACTATAAATATCAGCGCAAACTTAAGAGCAGAAAAAGGAAATCTTAGTTTCTCAAATTTGTTCCACAAAAAAGTTTTCGATCAAAATTAGAGAAACGTTTCACAGTAATCGTTGCTACTATTAAAATATTTTGTACTTTCTTGATCCGTACTCTTCGAAAAATAAATTAGATTACTGGCAAACAAAAACCATAAATTTGAGACATCCCTATTATTTTCTGTTTTCCTCAATAACACCTGCGCCACTGCATTGTTGTGACATATTACATAATACTTCAATTTCCATCCAAACTGACAAAGTATGTGCTTTGGTTTATTGGCTCAAAAAATAGCAGTTCGTTAGACCTGACGGCAGATTACATACAGACAAAAATTACTGATGTAGATGATAATGCTAAAGAAATCGGTCACTAAGTTCCTTTGTTTGTGAGAGGTGAGAGCAAATCACAGATACTAGAATTTTGCCGACTCAATACTGTTAAACGTTTGTGATAGAAAACATGACACAACAAATTTTCCACACTCGACTCTCAAGAGTTTGTTCCAAATGTGTTCTTATTTTATCTGTTTTGTTAGTTGAGATTTTGCAAGTAGTTGTTGTTATAAAGCCTCAATTGTATTATAGGAATATTCTGCGAACATTGCGCTTGGAGGAAATTTTATACGATTTTCCTAATGAACGATACTCAGTTAGGGACAAAATTCATGATTACGCTTTCACCATATTTAGAGGTAATTAAGTTTTTTGGTCTTATACTTAAAAAATATTTATCAAAAATTGATATCTGTCCTCTTTCAAATGTTGTCATATTGAAAAATGAACTCGGTAACTTCCATTTACATTTTCTATTCACCAACACAAAATTGAAACAACTTCTTTGACAGACAGCCGTGTGAAACTGATTTCAAAATACTGCTGTTTCGATGTGCGTGCTTTATAATAGCCTCACCTCTACCTGACCTACGGAATAGACGCAAATGAACACGAATATATACAGAATGGCAGAAGCTCTTAACAGACTTCAGAATGTACAGAAACGTATCAACCCAAATCTAAATTTCCTATCTATTCCTGAACCGGGAACAAAATCTGTGGCGACCCGAAAACACACCCAACTGCCCTAATCGATATTGATTTCGCCTGATTTGGGGTGCAGGTGAATACCCACCCATCAGACATCGGATCATTTAATCAACGTTTAGCGGGCGTCCATTAATGAATTACATTTCATTTTAATTAGAGTTAAAAGCGTCCAGACTACAAAAACTACCTCAACCGATCGTGTTTTTAGGGGGAAACGACACAGTTGAGACGTCTGTTTAGCTAGAAGGAGGAATATTCCGAACATATTGCCATACAACAACATTTGGCCAAACCACATTTGTGAATGGGTGGGTTAATTTACAAGTTATAAAGCCGTAAAGACCTGGTCGCATGATAATCAATATGTATTTTTTTTTGTTCTTGTAAGCATCATCCATCCATTTTATTTTCTGTTTGTAATTCCAAATAAATTGCGTTTGTCATTTATAATGCGTACCTGTTCCAAAAGGAAATTCAACTTATGTAGAGAACAAAAACCATATCGCTTTACCACTCACCATACCACTTTTTTCAAAAAAACGGACACGTGTTGGCTAACTACGTTAGCATCTTCAGAGCGGTTACAGAGCCAAGCAATCTAGTATCGCATATTTATGAAAAATAAATTACGAGCTAACAAAATCCTGACACTAAATACAAAAAATTTCATAGTTCAAGCTGTCGGCCCAATAAGTAGAATTGAAAGACGATCGAGATCTTTTGTATTATATTACAACAACCGTATTTGGATATTTAAATAACATACAAACCATTTTTTTATCTCCAATCATTCGTTGACTTTAGTCCTAGTTATTGATTTGTGAGAGCGGAATCAATTAAAACAGTTAGTGTAGATTGGATAGTAGTAGATAAATAGTTTAGGATGCAGGACAATCTCGAAAAGACTGATAGGACAAGGTATGGTAGATGAGGATTAAGACAATATATAGATATATACAATTTTTTCATATGGATGAGTAGTAATGAATATTTCTCCATTGAGAAACAAAATATAATAATAAAAAATGAACGTATTCACGAACAATCACTTTGTACCATCATTAAGCGTTCAAATTTAATGATGTAAGGTCTGGGACATTGACAACCTTAGTGAGAGTCTCTTTAGGTAATCGTTAATAGGTAGGACAATAATTTTGTATTCATGAGAACGATAAAGCTTAACAGCACAAATGTTGAAACTGAATTGAAATTTTGTTAAATCCTTATTTGTTTCTTGCGTCGCTGGAAGTACCAACCGAAAGTAATATCTACTGCGTAGGTATGAACCAAAAACCCCACCAATGACGTATAACAGTACCAGGATATCAATCTCGAAGAGGTGGCAACTTCACCAATCAACCTCCTAAAAATGTATCGCTTCTTCACTTGTACCAATGCTCAAAACCGATTTTCCAACTCTTTTTTAATGCAGAGAAGCTGATTCAGTCAATGTCTTCAAATTATTTGATGTGGATAATTCAATTATCTAGTATACATGATGTACAAGTGTCGCCCTCTATGGGGCATTGGCAACTTACGAAGTCAGAGGTCCTAACACCTGGACTACATTGAATCGGCAACAATGGATGTCAAGTGTTAGAACCTTTCACTTCGTAAGTTGCCAATGGGCGTCTCTATAGAGAGAGACACTTGGAAATGAGTTGATGCTGCTATCACACCCTTGACTGGGTTACGTATATACTATCCGGATGCTCGCTACAGCTAGACCGCTAGAGCGCCAGGCTATACTGACGAGTCTAGGCTAAAGACGTATCATGCATGTCTATAGCAGGCCCGATGCATAGTGGAGAGCATACACTTAATATAAACATCGTTAAAATTTCATTAGCACGATGAATAAATGAAATCGCATAGTAGTAATTATCTAGCAAACTCACAGTTCCACACTCAACATTTATAGAGAGCAGATACTGTAAAGTATGTGCTTCTATCCAATAATCTCTGTTATAACTGATGTACGGGATAAGTACTAAGACTAGGCTGTATCCACGTGTAGCAGGATAAATTTTCAACTGAGCATCAGTTCTTATTGGGGATATATTTATTACTAACACTTGGTTCGGCATGCATGCCTTCAAGCAACTGCTAATTATCGATGTTGCATATGGAACTATGAGTTTGTCAGATAGTTACTATCATGTGATTTTATTTGCTCATTTGAATATTTAACGAAATATTATGGACCAATGAATAAAATTGCAACTCTGATACACTGTACTGCTCCTTAGATTTCCAGCTGTCTAGACACGATAATCCGTCCGTAATGAAGGTTAGCATTTTTCTATACCCTCGTAATGTGGGTTGGATTTTGTGAGACTCGGTTAACGGACTTTGGGAACGCACATGCTTACATCTGTTCACTATCAATGTGGCGTATGATAAAGATATAGTCCAGATACAGCATCCCTTTTTTAGTTGTTCTGGTAGAATTTATAGTAATCCATATTGCTCATAACAATAATCAAAGTTCATGAATGAAAGACTAACTTGAAGTATCTCTTTCTTTCAGATTTATGTTGGTCCTCGTCTGTCTTATATTCAGCGTACTTTCAACGATAGATACATATGCAAATTTTGCCAACGAAACCCTTTTCTGGATGGTAAGTAAACAATAATCTTTAGATACTTCTGATAATGCACGAGCCACATTGAGTAAGTTAATTTAATTACTTTCCCAATGCTATATGCTCAAGGGTTTCTCTAATAGATACAAAGCTCTTGAATTTATCTTTCTCTACTGTTTAAAAAGTGAACGATAACCATTATGTATTCCAAACTACATTCAAGAAATTCTAACAGACGTAGATGTCGGCCTATGCACCCGAAGAGCACTCTCGAATCTTCAAACAGTTTACGTGTCAAAAAAGTGGCTGTAGTAATAAACAAATTAACATTGGTCTATGTGATGACTGAACAACCACTCACTCAATGGAATTCTCTTGAAATTTGTCAGAATAAAACAAGGTCTTACACAGTTTGTGGCATTGTGCCACATCTATTCTTTATTCTATATCCTTTTGAATATATTATCATACAGAAGAAGCTGTTATGATAATATTTAAATAACTTAAGAATTTGTGGTTGGGGAGGAAAACCTACAATCTGAAAGCTGTGATTTGAAAGTCTTAGTTACCAGTGTATATTTTAAAGGGTTGAATGAAACGTTTGATTTTCTAGATATGATATAATTTTAGTACCTGCCCATAAGTACGAATGGAGATTAAAATAGATGCTTTATATGTATAGTGCTATGAAGGTCAATACAAATATTTGGTAGGTGGTAGAATACGTTGCTTGGAACACATAAAACCATTATGACCTTAATACCAGCAATGTAAACTTTTTCAGTTTTCCTTGATTTTGAAAAAAGTAATTCATATTTCCTTTATTTTTTTGCTGCTATATAATGTGATATTTTCTGGTCTATAAGGCTACGTTCATCAGATATTGACAAAATTCTTATGAAGTAATCTCATGATCTTTTGTTTTCCAATCTCAATTGTTTACTTTTCAGCTCGCGGATTTGATCCAACCAATTTAGTTATAAGTTTTCTTATTGAGATACTTTATTGAAATTCCTGTACCACCATACAGAGTATCGCAGTTGAGGGCTGATAAACGATCCTCTTGCAACAAACCTATACGTATATTTACTGTTAGTCCAAAAGACAGTGACGCTTTTTAGTTCTTTTTCTCCCAGTCGACATATATGAATTAGTTTTGCAGATAAAATAATTATGTATTTCCCAAATAAAAAATAAAACTGCCTGTTAAATACATAATTATTTTATCTGCATGATTCACCAAGTAAGGGCAACTACAATCTACATGAAGAATTAGTTTATTGGCTTAGTGACTTAAAATATCAATATTTGAGTCTGGCTAATATTTTCGTATGGATTCTAAAGATAAAGTCCTAAATATCATGTATTCTCTAAATAGGATCATGATATTTATGAAAATAATTGTCTAGCATTACTACCAAATTTTCAAAACAAAGAAAATTGGTGAAATTTTTTAATCAGATATTCACCTGACAGATATATTAGCCATCCTCAAAGATTAGCCAAACTATTTTGCTTTAATTTACTTAAAATTATTAAATGAATAAGTCTATCGATATTTACTGACTGAAAAATAAGTACCGGACTATGTCGCTCTAACAGGGATTCGGTGCCAGTTTCTTCCTGCATTCCTTCTTTTCGTTAATCTGATTCGTTTCATGTCTATCTCTCTGATTTATTGCGCATTAACTGGCCAAAATTCAAAACAGCATGTTTTAGAGGGAAACAATGCTGCCTCTGCAACTATTTTCAAAACATAAAGTATAATTATGGTGTTCCTCAATATACAACGTGGAATTGGGCTACCTGGGAAGATAAAAACAAGCTGCGTGAGGCGCTGCTCATGAGAACCAATGTTTTCTCAAATAATGTTATCTAAGCCACCTCCTTACCACTTCTAACTTTTTTGTTTCAAATTATATCTTTAATCGATATAAATGATATTCCAGTTTTAGTCCGGGAACTAGATATAGCAGAAATAGGAATCCCCAGTTCAAATGTCGCCCGGCACGCTGTCTAACAAGATCTCATATATGCAGCTGATATGCAAAATGGGATTTGGCGATTATGTTTCGCCGCCTCCGACGCTGACGACGGCTGCCGGATCCCGGAGGCGGATGCTTCGCCCCCAGTGAAGACAGTTCCTGTATATCGTGCATTCAGACTGACGGTGCACGGGGCTATCGATGTGGCGTCGGCGGTGCCCGCATTTTTTTTCGGCCACCGCCTGATGATGGCAAATCTGACCATATCCATGCACAAAAATCTCTCTGAGGATTCAGCACCAGTACGCAACTACGATAGCGGACAGGTATATGCGTCATCTATAACCAAAACGTCATTTCTTGGTTCATGAAAAACGCTTACCCCTTTACAGGGATATGGCCAAACGTTGTTCTTCGCTATTCATGAGTCCTGACAGTCGGATGGCTGAGAAATGGAGTCAGATATATTGATTCATTACTTTTCACGTTGTATTTTACTTAATCAACATCATTCCCTGGTATAATGAAATCAGATTTTCACAAGAACCTAAAACTGAGCATGCTTTTTCGTTGCACTTAGGCGAGTTTCCTTGCTTCCTATTAATGTTTGATAAGACTTACTGATACCTGAGTTTACAAAAATGTAATCAGGAATTAAAAGCTGGATCCCTAAGAGTTCATACACTTAGCAATAAGCCTAAAAATGATAGGATAACATAACTAAATTTGAATAGTCCTGATTTTGATTGTTCATTATTCCACCGCAAGGGCCGATTCAAATAAAAGCGAGCAGCAAAACCTACTATGTACCAAATCGTATCCCTCCGCGCATTAAATACGTTTATTGAGATTACGTAGTGACAAGAACGGCGACAGAAACACCGACAGACGAACATAGCACTAGCAGAATATTACTATAACACTAGATTTAAAATTTTACTTCACTGACGTCTCAGCTGCTTGGTGCATTATCAGATAAGCAATGTTGAAATTTCACGCTATTTTCGAACGTAAATTTATTGCGTGAAGAAAGATCCATAGCTTTAGAATCATAAATGCCAAATTACCGTTTCCCTCTGGTTTTCTGTTTCCCTGATATCCCTTTCACTACCACTAAACGTTTTTGCTAACTACATAGCGTATTTGTATTTAATAACAATAATCAACTCAACTGAACACTGAAATCACGCACCTTTTAGTAAATATAACGGCCTTTTTGATTAATTTGAGAATTTCGAAGTTTTATTACAAATAAAATGTTCATGAGTTATTTAAAGTCAACATTTGGAAGCTCATTGGAAAGGCTCTGTCCACAAAAATCCCAAAATCGGAAGCCAAGTGAAGATAAAAATACTTCCGTAATTGTTTAATTTTGATATAGGTTGATTTTCAACAACCTGAAGTTATTGGAATTTGTTTTAAAAAATCTTGTTCTAATAATTGTTTGGCTACATATTATTATCCACATTATATCAGCAAACCAGGAAGATACGTTTATGTATGTATAGCATAGAAATGTATAAAAGCGTTCGAACAGGACAATGGAAATGAGCGTACATAAATGGAAATTGTTTCAATTAAAACGGTCGGTGTGTGTTTGTTAAGTTTAAACGGCCATCTATAATCAGAACACCACTGAGAGGGGCATGTTGCTGATGTTCCTGTATTGGGAATTCATCAGTGGGTTGGCTGGTCTATTTGTGGTTTTCTATCGTTGGCAATACCTCTCCGTATAACGGTAAACAGGAACACTTCCAGTACTGGAAAAGCTGTTGATACTAATGAACGATAGTGGTCAAACAAATTCCATGAATTTCTATACCATGATAGAGCAGTGCCTATATTTCATTGCTAGGATACAAATTATACCTACATTTTTCTTGCTTTGGCAGTAAAATATAACAACGGCTCATTTATTTGAGCATGCTTTGACATTCTACAGAGCTCGTAATATCCAGCAAATATAATCCTAATATAGAGCTTAGTATTCAAGTCTAACCAATCTATTTTCTGAAATAGAGCCACAAACTTGAGGAGTGCTATAAATTATTGTATTACATACATTTTTATTATCAGATATAAACAAATCCATTTAATTACTTTTTCCTCGAGCAAATTGTTACAAATTAAAGCAAAAATGACTGGAATAGCATTGCTTTAAAAACATGACTGTGTGATATTTTGTAGACTGTCGACAAAATATTATTTAGTATGATTTAGTTGCGAGCGATCAGTGACAAGGATTATCGCAATGCGTATATACTTATTCTGATTATAAGGCGGGAACCAAAATTGTTCAGCTAAAGAGCGTCTGCCATCTATCGATTTTCGCTATAACTTCATGCCTGTACTATAACTGCTAATGGCTTCCTAAGCCAAGACAATTAATCTCTCCCAAATTATCAAACATGTTTTTATGTAAGCCGTATTCAGAAAGTTTCCACCACAGCTCCATAATAAATAAAACTCAACTCTACTATACTGTATTAATCATTGTGGTACTCTTCCGTTTACAGCCACATCAATTATGTACTATGGATTTTTTTGAATGGCATATGTCTTGTACAGCAACAGTATTAATTTGAAAAAGTGGCAGATATGATAAAGCCTTTTACCGATTTAACTGTTTTATACTGCGAATTCTGACCTGTTGATGCATTCAGATTGTGCAAGTTTAAAATAGCTATTCATATGGCCATTTATAAAATGACTAATTTTTTCCCACATTATAACACGAGTTGAAAAATATATTTCGTCACATAATATATAATTTGATCATTTTAATTACCTTTTGTAAGGAGAGTTTTATATTTCAAACACTCCAGCGGTTGTGCAGGTACCTTTTTCCATCGAATAAATTTTGTAAAATCTTAATGGTTTGCATGGTTCTATGATAGATATGAGAATACTGTCATCTACAAAGCTGTACATTGGATAAGGAGTTATTTTCACTATTTCTTTGACCTACATCAAAAATATCGCTGTAATGGTACATAAATTGCAAGCATATGGTTTGACTACCACGAATTAGAATTGGTCTACTTCTACTTCTGCTGCTTTAATAATCGAGGCAAATGTTATATTGCATAAATCTTCGATCCTTGTATTTTTAGATAGAACATTTTGCAGATTGACAAACTAATTTGTTGGAAGCTCCACAAGCTTCTAATGATTTAAAGCAAATTAAGGAAAATGTTTAAACATATCGAAGTTATATTTAAAAATATAAAGTATTAGCAGATTTTAATAACGTTATCGGCATTGTTGTCTACCAACCCTTGCTGCAGATAGTTTACCATTTTTTTAATGCTGTGTAAGTGTCTTTTATTAAAGAAAGTTGTTTGAAATTGCTTTATCCTCAGTAATTTAGGATTTCACGTTTTTATACTACAATTCTTCTATCATGCATCCTCCTGGAATACCTAGAGTTATATTAAACCTCGCTATATAACTCTATACAGGGAAACTAGGCTATTAAGCTGAAGACTTGTAACACGAACGCTACAAACAGAAATGTGAATCATCGGAGCATATCTCGCCTTTGAGGATTACCTTTAGTGGGAGAGTTCAACTTCCACGTGCTCCCCTCCCGGGGAGATGGTGTTGCTTTCACTGACTGATCTGTTTCCTACGGAAACACGCTTATAAATAATAAAATATAACGTCCTGGCATAGTTTAGCATAAGCACATCGCGTCAATTGTAGTAGCTTCAGGAAATGCTGAGATATCTATGGAAAAAATAAACTTACATCATATCTTATAGAACATGGTCTCGAATAACATTCAAGTCTGAAAAGGTACCACATGAAGTACCCTTTTTATATTCGATACAGTTCCTGAGGATATTTGTCTTTATGACCTTCTGTCATACGTTTGCGACTAATCACCAGAAACGCTCACTTCTTCGTGGTGTATCAAAATCTTAAAGCGATCTACCAAAAGTCATTATTCCTGATCCTTTAATTGTTTATCAATTCAAAATACGCATCAATATTTTTTAACCTATATGTAGCAGTTACGACACATTGTTGAAGGATATTCACTAGCTCTGCAACTATAGAAACTCGTAAAATCTTAAGAATGGCAGCAATAGATCCACACATCTTCTGTTTGCTGTATATACGCTCTACCAATTGAACTACAATACTAAGTCGCCCAATAAATATTATTTCTGGAAGGAAACACCATAGCAAACCCATTTCTGAATGTTTGCGCTCTTCACATCTAGAGAAACAAGGTCAGTTTTGGGTCAATCAGAGACTATTCTCTGACCATGCTACACGATACACTGATATTTAGGATTTTCCCTGCGTTGCTACCCGTATTTTAAGAGAATTGCTATTACGCAGAACACAAAAGAAAACATTAACCCAATTTCTTTATAAATAGTGTTTGTTCGGAATGACAGTTTCTAAGTCGCTTAGTAATGCAGCATTCCCCACGCTGTGTCCAAATCCGTGTAATTAAGGCATAAAGGTAAAATAAAATTAGTGCGTGATCAGCATGCAACTTTTTTTGGTTGCATGTCTAGATACATCGGCTAGTCGTTTCTGAATTATTGCTCGATCCCGATATACTTCCCTTGGTTTTGTTTGCTACAGTGAATACATATTATTTACTACGTCTTTAACTACCCACGTCAGTATTCGAGATATTTTCTATTCCTGTTCTTTCATCAAACATACTTCACCAACCTTCTGGTTGCCATTTATTGTAGGTACCTGAAAAGTACATTTCGTACTCATGTGAAACATTATCTTTGAGCGACGTCTTATTTGATATCTCCAGTATGGACAAAAAACCATATATAGTATTTTAAACCGATGCCCAATCTCTCAGCGCTACATATTTAAAAAGGCAAGATTTACTTATTTGAGATGCATACATACCGGTCGAAAGAAAACAGAAGCTTTTATGAACTGTCTCAATTACAGACAAATACACAAGCGTAGTTACAAATTTGTTGTTCTTTAAGAAAATGAATGAAATTCAAAATACCATAATGCTAGCTGCTAATTGCAACCAAAGGTGATTTAAAAAATAATTTACTCAACGTTTCTGCTGCTTCGGTTTCAATTAGAGGCTAGTCCAAATATACAATAGATCAGGATTTTCCGGAAGTTATTAATTTATTCATTGAAAACGTCTCCCTTAGTTGAATGAGATACAGAAAAACTACAAGGTTTTTTAAAATCTTTATTCTGTTTTTTCTACATATTCCCCCCTAACTTAATACATTCACGCATTCGGTATAACGACTCATCAAATTCTTGTGACCAACGTTCATTTGAAAGGTCGCTAATTTCCTCCTCAAATGGCGAAATCATAACTTTTCTGTGATCTAAGGGAATAAGAAGAAGTCGCACGGAGCTAGGTCCGGAGAATGAGGTGGATTTTGCTGTTCAGCAAAAAAATCGAGTGTTCTAGCGGCGTTATTGGCGGGTGCGTTGTCATGGTGCCATTGAATACCCCACAGACCAGTCTTTGGACGGCTCTTGTATAGTTCTTGGAAGACTACAGGAACACATTTGGTTATATACCATTCAGAAGCAAATTATCTTTGATTTTCCAAGGCTACCGTTGTAATGTATCGACTTTTAGAAAAAAAAGATGCGAATATTTCCAACACTCTTGGAACAACGAATTTTCGTTGGAGGCTGCTCACTTTCAAAGCACCAAATTAATGACTGCTGTTTAGTTTCGGGATCATTATGATATAACCACGTTTCGTCTCCGGTTACGATATTAAAAGTGTTTTTACTGTGTCCACTATAAAATTTTTCAAGCATAAACTTAGCCCAATCAACTCTTGTTGCTTTTTTCTCACTGGTCAACAAATGTGGCACCCATCTGGAATACCGCTTCCATAGGCGAAAGTGTTCATGAATGATTGTTCGGACCGCTGCCGATCCAATCCCCAGAGAAGCCTCAATCTCGCTGTAGGTTATATGTCGATCTTTTTCTACCATATCTTGCACAGCTTCGACAGTTTGAGAAGTAACAGCAGTGGTCGGTCGAGCTTTGCGAGGTTCATCATCGAGTGAGACCCGGCCCCTTTCAAACATGGCTAGCCAATTTAAAAATGTAGCCCTAGAAGGGGCAGAGTCCCCAAAGAAACTTACTGAACTTTTGTGACATTCCGCTTGTTTTAGTCCCTTTTTATAATCATACAAAATCATGGTTCGAAAATCGCGGATACCCGGTTCCATTTTCACGTTTAAATTCGGCCAACGCTAAGATACTTTCGAGATCGTGGCAAGGCAACTACTGAACGATTCAAACGCTGCCTTTGCGTGTAAGCACTTACAACTTTAGACAAAATAGCTGCGTGCTCAAACTTGTTTAAACTTGTATAGATTAGGAATATCTGAAGACCTTCAGCGTGACCCTCGTATATATATTAAAATTATAATGTTTCTTGTGACTCCAAAATGCATTCATCTATTTATACGTTATATATATATATATATATATATATAACGTGTGAATATTATTACTCTGTGAATAGTACTTGCATATCTGCTATAACATATCGACTAATATATTCCACAATTGGAGAGTGTTATCATGATGGATCATCATTATCATTCTATCGCGTGACTGGTACATATCCGCACGTTAATCATAAACCACTACTAAGAATAGCTAGCCCTTCTCATTTATGCGTACTTATACTGCACGCGAATCGATAAAAACTTCAAATCAAAAAGTTTGCGAGAGAGTTTGCATTGGTGTACATTGTATAATGAAAGCTTTATCTGGGCCTGCTTTGAATGCCCTAACAATAAATCAATTTTGACGTAAATGTATTCAGAATCGCATCAATGCTCCTACGGATCTTGCTTCAAAATCATTATACTTAGAGTTGCAGCATGTTAGTCTAGGATTTTTCCTTCTACTGGTCAATATTCAAAACCACATATATTTATAGAACAGCCCCGCTAATATTCCGGCCTTCTCAGCAGCCATTTTCGAAGTACTAAATCAAAAGTGTCATCAATTGGTTAACTTTACCCAGTCAATTTACACACTGATAACTCTAAAACGGCGTATTGCCAATATAGAGTACTTGTTAGCCTATCGTACGATAGGAAATGCAACATAAAAAAATGTAAACCCAGGCTAATGGATCAAAACATTTATCACTTGGGATTTATAAGGAATCCTAAATGCTGGTCAATTTTGAGGTTTGAATAACATTGATTAAGCCTTTTCTGGGAACATACTAAACTAAGTAATTTACAGACAAATTGGTATACATATAATGAAGATTCAACTAGGTACAGGCAAATTCTTTCTCCTTCCTTATGTAATTGTCATTTTCCCTGTGTGCTTTGTGCTATGTGCTTTATTTTGATTATTCTCTTCTAATCAGTTGAGTAGCTTTAATAATTAGTTGGACAATTGATACACGCATAAGAGTCACCAAAATAGAACCATTTTATTGTGAGACATGACAACACTAAGCTTCATCCTGCTTATGAATTTTGCAGAAAGCAGTCATCCTCGGTTTCCTCAATCTCAAATTGATTCCTGTTATTAAGATATAGTTGAAAAAGAACTGAAAAACATATCTTAGTTATCATAGAGAATGATCTAAATAAACAATTAACTAATCTGAACTCTTAGTGATTTTATTTACAAGAATTACATATAGACCTCATTACGAAATGTACTGTTTTTTAACTAATCTATTTATTTGAATGATCCCCACCATCATGCAATATATTTGAAAGTATTTCAATATGAATTCTGAGTTGTTTTTTAATATCAGAACTTTGGATTTCGAAGAATTCAAACGATTGTTTTTTTTGGATAATTTTTAAAGCACTTTAAATCCTCATATATCTTACTATTATATTTTTTGCTCAAGATTCATTATTATATAATAATCTCCAGTAATTAGCTATTGAAAGTGAATGATTTATCATATCGAATGTCTTAGTGTAATCTGATAAAACTAACGATTTTATCAAGTTTTGCTCCCAGGTATTATCAATATTATCAGTCAGGTGCAATAACGCTCCTGTCTTATTGTAACCCTTCTGAAAGCCACATTGTTGAGCTGGAAAAATTGCAGCTCTTAAAACAATGATTTAATTATATTCACATCGCTTTTTGTAATAATTTTGAAAGTATAGGTGAGGGTTAGATTTTAGCTACAGATGCAAGATATTTGTTGATTTTCATAGAATGTACAAAATGCACTTTATTCTCACTGTTTGTCGATTTTTGTACACGCTTTGATTTCAAATAATTTTATTTCCAAAGTAAATATGCATTTTTCTCATATGTAATTTGAGAATTGTAATTTTTTCTTGATGGACTAAAGTTAACCAAAGAAAACCGAATCCTGAGAACATTCTTGCAACGCTCCTGTATGTTAAGCAAGAATTTATATTGAGAGAAATCAAAAGCCTTCACACAAACTCGCTTTCCAATACTTTTGGTTCGTCTAAAACGGGATACCTAGGGGCAATATGCAAAATCCTTCGGCTCTATCACCAAATTCAATTCACATGTGGTCGAGCATCGATTCCAATATGTCTGGCTTCTCCGGTTTTGTAAATTGCCAACTATTCGAGTGATTTGCTTGGACTTCATTTCATTCTTTTATTGGGTCAGAAAAAGGGAGACAAAAGAGGCACATGACTGTGTATATAATAGTATATACGATGTAAGTGAATTGAGTGCTCTAACTGGATGACGTGAATCTTCTTGCTATTTCCCTGCTAAAATAACCTATCAAAATGTATCTTAAAATGCAGTGTTCTTGAGATAATGGATGTTGAATATCCATGGTTTTTCCAATATCCCTATAATCCTGTGACAGCTTTCAAAAGGCTTAATCAATATTTGGTACAACTGTAACTATAATTAGCTACAAACTGACCCATGTGAGGGTAATTTTAATCATTAGGAAGATTAAAATAAGTATGTGTAACTACGTAAGTCGATTAGTTTGTACCACGCATAACTTTATCGACAGACCGAAAAAACAATAGACACAGATAATTATTCAGCTATAATGCTGCTCATGTTAGAAAGGGATGTCAGATATCTAATTATTTTTCTGTGGTAAAAACTTTCAATTCTTTTTCTAGGAAATATGTTTAGTTTTATTTTTCGGCGCCGAATACCTGGTGAGACTCTGGTCGGCTGGCTGCAGGTCCAAATATATGGGCTTTTGGGGCCGATTGCGGTTCATCAGGAAGCCAATATGTATTATAGGTGAGTCTGATACGTTGCCTAATACCAAATTATATGAAAATACCCTGCTGAAACGATAAAAATGGTCATTCTATAAAACGTTGAAGCAGTTTCGCTTCAACTGGGATGTAATTTGAATTTCTGTCCTTCATAAACCATGTATTGCAGAATTATCGACAGGAAAGCAATAACAATTATTTATGATGCAAATGTTTGTGATTTCTTTTTTCGATAGCAATTTGAGTGCCTATTCGCCCTGATTTAACAATATAGTGTATATGGTATTTTCTATCGAAGACGAAAAAAAAATGAAAAGTCCCCTTGTCCAGCAACATTAGTCATTGAAAAAGGTATTGCGACCAGGCCTGAATAGAAAAGTCCAATTCACGTTACCCTTTTAAGGCTATAGGTGGTTTGAAAATCTCGCACGTGACGACGGAACTGTGTAGTCACTACCCTCATGGCTCTGATGTGTACGTATTTATCAACGAGTATCAACTTGACACTTGTAATGAAAAGTTGTAGATAATTGATAATACAAACAACAGTAGTATCCGAATTTCACATCGTCACAACTTTTTCGTAACGATGCCAGTTCAACTGCAATACCTTTAGGAATAACCGAACTAAATTGCACTGAATAGGAACACTCCTATCAAGCCAGCTTTCATGTAGATAAAAAGTTGTGTAATTATCACACAGTTTCACAAATAAAACTCTTTCTTTTAGTGACGCGTTTATCAAAATCATCTTCGGACTGTCTGAAGATGAAATTTTGCCAAACACTTACTAGATACTAATCATAAAGTTCGCAACGACAATAGAATGAGTATACTTCATACTTGTAATGAAATACATCATTTAAACTTCATGGAAACATTAGAGATGCAGAAATATCTGCGAATCCCTGACTTCATTGTAGTAAATGAACATGCTGATACTTTAAACTCAATTTTTATAGATACACTACTATAAGTTTCCATCTATTTGAATTCTAGGTTAACTTACTACTGAAATATATCACGTTATGGAATGTATTAAGAAGAATTGAATAGCTTAAGGAATAAAATATCTTAAAACGAGAAATATCTTAAGAAATAAAATTGTTCATCTCATGAAATATCTTAAGGACATTTTGACGGCGATGGTTAAGGTTTTGTAGGGGTTTACCTTAACACTAGTGTAAATGCAGTCGCCAAAAAAATATGTCCCCTAAGACAGACACAACAAATGAAAACATAATTTGATAGAAAAATAACTAGACAGGATAGATAGTATGTTAGTTTTGAGAGCTCTAGTTTTGTATCCATGATAGGACTAGTTAATTATTTGGCAAGTAATCTGGGTAGCCTTGTTAGCACAGTCAAATCTGACAGTCCGACGATGATGTTAATAAAAATTGAAACGCGTCACTAAAAGAAACAGTTTTATTTGTGAAACTGTATGATAATTACACAACTTTTTATCTACATGATGGAAGAGTTTCACCAAGTAAGAGCATCTACAATCTACATGAAGCCAGCTTTCGTTTGTTTTTCAGAGGGTTGTGTTTGGATTAGGGTCTATTAGATAGAAAATTTTTTAAAAACTGAAATAATTACGTATTTCATATGGCTGCTTGTCAGCAAGAGAGAGAGAGAGAGAGAGAGAGAGGTAAATCAACTGCCGCTTTCTTTAGTAACAATAGCCTGTGAAGAAACCGATCTACGCGCGATTGTAAAGGAATACTGTCGGAATGCTCCCTCCTTCATCGCTTTGTTCTACCTTATAATTAAATTAGAATAATAATACGATTTAGTCGTTCATTATTGCTTATGATCGACAAAACTTGCTTGCTCTAATGCGCCCATTTCTATGATTTTCTTTAGATCTGATCGTAGTCGTAGCATCAATAGTAGTGCTGACCCTAGGCTCGAATGGACAAGTATTCGCGACTTCCGCCATACGAGGCATTCGGTTTCTGCAAATTCTACGAATGCTACACGTCGACAGACAGGGAGGAACGTGGAGGCTACTTGGATCTGTTGTCTTCATACACAGACAGGTAAAACTTTTCCATGGTACAAGAATTCGTCCAAGTAATTTAGCCAATAGAAATACTGTTTCACAACGCTTCGACCGATGTCGCATCCTCAATGGTCCTCAAGTGAAAGGGGGAAGGGGACGATTGGGGATGCCACATCGGTCCAAATGTTGTGAAACGCAAAAATTTCAAGACAATGCAAGTAAAAAACAATGTTGCTAAAACACCCACATTGTCTACTATTTGTTTCCGAAATCGTACGTAGAGTGCACTGACGTATCTGAAGACTGTACAGCTTCCCACCACCCCTCAAAGCTGCCAATGAGATTACCGAATTAACTAAATAGCAAAAAGGTCACTCAACTCGATTGTCTGCTGTTTGGTTTGCATGTGTATATAAAAGACTGTTTTATACAAACAGCAGGCACGCCTCTACACTATGTACATACGAGTACTTTTACTGAGCGATATTCTTCCATCGTTGATATTGAGTTGTGTTATTACTACATTCTGCTTTGATAATTACAAGTCGTAAATATGTGACCTGTTTTCGCTTTAGTTTAGATTACGTACGTATGACAATGCACGAATGTCATGCTCACATACATTTGAGCACTCTGCTAAATGGGTGGTGGATCTTTACGAAGCTATAAAGTATTTCTGTATGTACGATGCTAAAAAGCATTTGAGATTATCTGCCTTTGGCAGAAAGGCTGTGGCGCTCCAAAACCGCTGCAAGCAGATAAACGTCCCTTCAAATTACCTAATTATAACCATCGGCGAATAAACTGCCTGTCAACCTATTTCGCAACGCTAAGGTTCTCCAAAAGACTGGTATTTGACATAGTGTCGTTCTAGTAGTTGAAAGCTCGACCAGATGAGAATTCATCCGTTCAGACCGTCTGATGTCTTTTAGTGTTATTATAACCAGATGCACTTTTCTTTGGATTGGGTCCAGATGCTTCAGGAGTGTGAGCAGATTCAAGAAATAACCTGATCTGAGCCTTGTAGATTAGTAATAGCTGTTCTGGTGGCTCTACTTCTGAGACACCGATTTATGAAGGTCGGCAACACAATCGTGCCAGGGCCTGTTATTGTTTATGTTACTCCCCAGATCCTTCATAAAAAATACTGGAGTATTGGACATAATTCCATTTCCACGGTTGACAAACCACCATGTTTCTTGTCAGGGTAATTGCCTCAGTCTGCTATGCATTGAACTGAACTTCATTTGATCTCCAATTCACAATTCTTTCAATGTCTTCGTTGACGTGGATCTGGCTCCCGTCAATGTATGGACTCTCGGGATGATATTGATTTGCCTGGCCTCATGCAGGAAATAAGGGGGGATGTTTATTCCAACAGTTCGTTGAGGTACAGAAGGAAGTGCATTTGAATTGCACACTCTTAACTTCAACAATTGGAAATATTTCACCATGGCATAACACCTACAACCTACATGATATAAATATCAGTAAGGGTTCATGAAAATACTGTCAATAACTACTTCTCTATTTCAAAACTGATTCACTAAGCGTGAAAAACTAATTTTCCCTGTGCAGTATTATCAATTGCTAGTCATTTTTTTTAATTTCTTAAATCCATCAAAAAAAGACTGAGTTTTTATGTAGAATCTTCCTGACAATTCCAAACTTCTATCGACAAACTGCAAAAACTAAATTATACAACTTCTATTTATAACCTTAATGAAGCACAGCTTTATAGGTCCTCAAAATAATATCTAGCAAACACAGAGAGTGAAGTAAAACTACAACAGACTGTATCGATTAGCTCTGAAATTCTGTTATTATATTTCATCTAGATTTCTACTTCTGCTCGTACATACATTTTTATACAGATGTACAGAGAGGTCCACTAGTAAGATATGCCAGCCGTTTTATTCACTACAGAACTATCCGGTCATTATTTATAATTAAAGTAACCATTACAAAAAAAACTGAGTTTATATATAAATTTTCTGACGCAAGAAGCAATTAATACAGCTTTCATATCTGAGTTTGATGAAGCTAATCTTTATAAGTAATAATATCTAGTAAAAACGGAGAGTGAAGTCTTCAGCGATTTCCTCTTCGAATATCTAAATCGGTACAGCAGTTACTTGGATCCAATATACACAATAGACAGACAGACAAACAAGCAGACCGATAAAATGTGAAAAAAACAATATTATCCCTATTCGGATTTCTTAAAGCACGATATAGATAAATAGTTGTGTAGTTATCACACAGTTTCACAAATAAAACTCTTTCTATTAGTGACGTGTTTCAATTTTTATTAAAATCATCATCGGACTGTCAGATTTGACTGCTAACAAGCTTGCCCAGATTACTTGCTAAATAACTAACTAGTCCTATCATGGATACAAAACTAGAGCTCTCAAAACTAGCATACTATCTATCCTGTCTAGTTATTTTTCTATTAAATTATGTTTTCATTTCTTGTGTCTGTCTTAGGGGACATATTTTTTTGACATTCCGACAATGATTTTAATAAAAATCGAAACGCGTCACTAAAAGAAAGAATTTTATTTGTGAAACTGTGTGATAATTACACAACTTTTTATTTACATGATAGAAGAGTTTCACCAAGTAAGATCTATATGATTAAATCACAATGTTCACCTCATCCATAGCGTAAGGAGTGAAGCAGTATATACAAAATTTTCCGTTGACCTCTTTCTGAAACACATACTTATAAATGCTTATTCCATCCGCAGGAGCTGATCACCACCCTCTACATCGGCTTTCTGGGGCTGATATTCAGCAGCTACTTCGTGTACCTAGCAGAAAAGGACGCAGTGGAGGAGGGAGAAGGAAAGGGCAGCGGCAGCTTCTCTAGTTATGCTGATGCCCTTTGGTGGGGTGTGATCACAGTCACCACCATTGGGTACGGAGACACGGTACCACGAACATGGATGGGAAAGATCGTCGCGTCATGTTTCAGCGTGTTCGCCATCTCTTTCTTTGCTCTTCCAGCGGTAAGTTTACTAAGAAAATCTTACATTGATAAGTTTAAATTGAGAAATAATTGGGTGATGAAACACTAGGAATCGGGTTAATAGAAAGCTGACTAGGACCTTTCAGTTTAATCTTTGGAGTAATCTTACTGTTCCTTAATCAATGTTGATTCTAGTTTGTTAATAAATGTTATTTTGGCTGCTATAAAATATGAAAATAATATTTATATGGACAGTTTTTTATAGATAGCCTCTCGCAAAGTCACATAGCTTATGGCACTCCAGAAGCACTGCGAGAGGATAAATATCTATTTACATTGACCTTAAGATGCTGTAAACTGTAATCATAGAGATAGAGACTCTCCAACAGCTCATTCCACAACATCTAGGTTCTCCATAAGACCAACTTTTAGAAGAGCAAGCTCGCTCCGTAACTCTTCTATTGCTGGATTTTCTGGAGAAAATGCCAATCATAAATGCAGTAACAAAACTTGTTTCATCTGTTCAATTATCAGGGTCAATTGAAGCATCTGTACAAAGAAATCAGAAAATTGTTCGATACATAGTGGCGCAAGCGTACCTTAGAAGACACGAGTTCGAGTCTCGCCCGTAAAATTGTTTGGTGTCTACTTGATCACAAATCTTACTTTGCTCAAGAATTCTATTACTCTCTGAGCGGACTCGTCAAACTTTTGCTCCTCATTCCAATGCAGCTCAGTCGTCTGTGTGCTTCAAGTATCAACTTGTACTGCAGGAAGTCTGAATATTTTAACGTCATTGTCTCGGTATATTTTGCTTTATTACGAAACCAGGTGTTCTAGTGGCAAATAGCTATGGGATGTCCATAAATACGGCATGTCCATGGATATAGAATCCACTCGATTATATCTGGCTATTATATGGCTGGCAAGTCCAGCAGATTATGCAAAACAACTTCAAGTTGACTGCTGCAATTAAAATATCTGATCGTGAATTATGACGCCTCATTTGATATCTCCAGTCGAAGAGTCTTGTATTTGTTTACGGCTATGGCGATGTTTTTTCGCGAGAACAATTCATACTAGGGTGTATCGAGGTATATTCGACAACATTCTCTCAATTTTAGAGAAAATCCGAGCCACAATCTGTTTTACCAATTATATCTCATTAAGCCTCCAAGTTTTAAACCCCTTAAAATTGCATCTGAAACCTACCCGTGCATCCTATTTCTGCCTTCGCTACTGCCATCCATCCAGTTAATTTGGAATTGAATCGAATTAAAGGTTAATAAATGATGGAGATTACCATCAAAATGGTAAATAATGTGAATTTATATTTGAAATTCAACTAAGAGTATTTAGCTATTACATTTTTAGAATAATTGCCAGCGTATAGGTATTACCAACGGCATTATCCCGATTCTGTAGAAATATGTTACTGCCAATTAATATATAATTTCTGAAAATGTTATTATTGAGTAATATTTTCATAGAAATCATTTAACAGACACTATCGATAGCTCCCATTCACCCTGGATTGACTGTCATGTTGAGCAGGTCTCAGTAAGGTCAGTCATGTTGAAACAGAAACACATATAATTTAGATTTTCACTTTGACGTTATGATTAATTCAACATGGATTTTTACATCTATTATCAAATACACGTCAATCGATTATATCAATCAATAGCAGACAGTTTTTCATGTTGAATAAACATTTTCCACCAATAATACATACCGCGGTTTATTTGATTTCTACACAATCCACATATATTGGGCTCCTATTCCACATCATATACTCGTACATTCCAGTAACTATCAGGAGAGTTTTAAAGTTGTTTTTATGACTAACAGTTTCGTTCTGATTCTATTTTTGGAGCAACGGAATATGCATCTGAACATGTAGGCCAAATAGAGTTGTATCATGTTACAGAAAATTGAATATTTCCATAACGGGAAGCAAACAACACAAAACTGTTTTAGCAGCTCTATAGATACTTGATGTTATGTATGGTAGAATTTAGAAACAGATATGTGTTTGCTTTCAGCTGACGTAAAATTGGCTAGTTTAAGCAAGCATTACCCTTATGAAAACATTGCGATTTATTCTTTCCACCTATTTTTTTTCTTAGCTACACCTAGGGTGTAGTCAAAGAATAATGAGGGGAGCAAAAATTTTATAATTTATAAAACTTCATTTCCTCCCGTCAACTAGAATTTTGAGTTGGAGAAAATTTGTTATTTGTCTTTTTCTAATCATTGCACCGATAAATAAGTTCAAAACATAAAGCAGTCTCACCTACTACATATTACATATCTAATACCTTCAACATTTTCATCAAAATTTGTGGTTACATTGATGATTATTTAGTGACTAAAACGTCAACAGATTATCGCAAGTATAAGGCATATCGATTCCTTCTGTTTTATCCCTTGCAGTGATTCACTTGTGATTGAGATTAAATCACACGAAACAACGAATCCATAAATCTCTTTGCAGGGCATCCTGGGTAGCGGTTTTGCCCTAAAGGTCCAACAGAAGCAGCGCCAGAAGCATTTCAACCGGCAGATACCAGCCGCAGCTATGCTGATACAATGCCTTTGGAGATGCTATGCAGCCGACAAGTCTTTCAACTCTACGGCCACGTGGCAGGTTTACCTCGGCGAAAATGGCAGAGAGGGAGGAGGAGGGGGTATGAGCGGTGGACCTAGTGGCGGAGGAGGATCCCAAATGGGCGGATCTACAGGAGGCGGGATGCCGATCAGCAAGGTGTGTGGTTATGCTTTTGCACCTGTTCCGCTTGTTTGTCAGCTACTTTGCCTGTCGTTAAGTACACTAAATGCTTCGAAAATTGAAAGGATGGAATTGTTATTAAACATGATCTATTACCTAAGGCAATGTAAGCTTTGCTGCAGTCACTCAAACTCAGCCTCATTCGGCTGTTTTGATAGCGTTCGACCTTGTATGAAAAAGTCCTTAATAACAACCTCCACTGTGTGCATCTGATCACTATTTCGCCACAATTTTTTTCGTCTTATTTAATTCCATCAAGGCTGTAAAGATAGCCAAAGCGATAATAAGGGTAGTGAAGTTAAATATTGATTATTCGTACTAAATCACACAGAGTCATGGTCCACCATCCACGATGAGTATCGGTTGTCATTTCATCCACACAATGATAGTGGCGTTTAGTGTTGCCAACTATCAAGAACAAAATCCGCCAAATATATTCCTAAGATACGCCAAATTTGAAATGTTTCCGCTGAAAGAATAGATTTTTTATTTTATCGAAAAAAGTTGTTAAAGTTTCAAATTTTTTTGACCGTCTGAACAAACATCACAAAACTTGTTAGAGTATTGTAAATACAAAATAAAATATATAAGAAAATTAAATCGTCTTATTACCTAATAATAGAACAAGATCGTCAGATAAAAGTGAATAATATAAACTACATATGCATAATTAACAAGAAAGAAGTATCTGTATCAAACTTACAAAGGAACAAGTTATCTAAAAAAACAAGTTATCAAAACAAATGCCCCAGTCTTCTCGATAGTAAATCAGTCTTAAAACACGAACAAGTATTCCGCTGATAAAAAATAAAAATTAAGGTATAAAAAAATAAAATAAAAGCTAAACGTGAACTAATATATTATAATATTTGCATAAACTTCCTACTAATTCATTTGTATGTATATCAAAATCTATGTATTTTTATCCAAAGACTTTTTTTTGCTTATTTTATTAAGGACATCAAGACGTACCATATAATTTTTACAGCACTGATCTGCCCTTCTTAGCCCATATTTTACTGAAAGTAGAGCATTCAACATTTGGTACTTATTTTATTTCGGTATCTGTTATTAGCTATGCGGAACCGCTTACAAAAATCCCAGGCCGGGGTTCCCAGCAAGTGAAGGCGCTGATGCCAAATGAAGGCGTGACAACTGATATTCAAAAGCGTAATCGAAATTAAAGTGACGTCAATTTTGACTTTATTATCAATATCAATAATCAGCTAAAAAGAAACCACAACTAAACCTGAGTATTCAGCTAAAAAATCCGCTGTCCACAATTTTCCGATTATTTTCCACCAAAATTAAAATCTGCTAATGAAATTCCGATAAGTTGGCAACACTGGTGGCGTTAATAGTTTCATTATTTGTTTGAAATGTCTGCTTGTCGTCTTACTAAGATATCTCTCATTTCTCTTAAATACGTTTTGATGCAAACTGTTCCATTCTTGAAACAACTAACAATTTTTGCATAAATTATATTATGTATCAGTTCTGTTTTATGGCAACTCATAATAAAAAGCTTCATAATATACTACTGTAAATTTTCACCGGAAGCATTTATCGAATCAAAATCTTCTCTTTGCTTGTTTGTTCAGTAGCGACCTTGTCTGGTTACTTAATTTTGTATGAGAAATGATAGACGACTTTCAATATAAACACACGTTATATTGAGCTTGCTCTGTAATTTTATACTATAAGACTTTTTCATTATAGTTGCCGTAAATACATATTTATGTGTTATCGATGGCGTGCCATTCAGAAAATCATTCGGGTTTATCAAGTTTACTTGACAGTTGCAATGAGTCTCATGACATTTGCTACTACTAAAAAGTGAAATAAAAAGCAGGGGACTCGTTATAATCCTGAAAAATTTCGAATTCGATTTTCTTATTTTCTTGGCGTTTCATGACATATATCACGTAAGCATCTTTCTGTCGGTCTGTCTGTCTGTCTGTCGGTATGTATTTTGGTCGCAATCGTTGACACAGTGTATGAGTCGGAAATTACTTTTTCGGGCATACAGTCATGCCACATTCCATTCATTCATGCATATATTATGCCCAATATCATATTATCGAACAAAATCTCATGCTCTGATGAGTCAGTCAAAAAGTTACAGTGGGGATGTAAATGGATGCCTTTCTTATGTTCTTATTATTTCGATGGGTTCCTAGAGTTTCAAACAAATTGAAATTCTATAATATTTTTAGGCCATTTTAGGTCATAGTTAACTTTTTCTAAACAGGAATTATATGTTTCCGTTCTGTTTTAGCAGCTACAGGTAACTGCGTTTTAACTGATTTAAGAACACATTGTTGTGGGGCGTTTTAGGCTATTAAAAAAATTCCTAAGTATATTGACACTGTACTTCCCACACAATGATATCAGTTTATAAATAAAAATTTGAATCGATTTTTGAAACTAACAAACTTCGTTTTTATTATCGAATAAAAAATAGGTCACCATATTCAATACAGTAGTACAGCATTACATAGAATAGGGAGTCAACTCACTTGGCGCCAGTATTTAAGAGAAAACAATATAGCGGTCTCCTGATTATTCTCGCTATTTAGATAGAAAGCAGTAATCTGTAGTAAAAGCCGCTAAAACTAAAACAGAACAAATTAGCCCCATTGAGAAAAAAGTGTTTTGTGTTGGAATATTTAGCAACGTCGCTGAACTGTTTATATTGAATCTCACGTTATGAAATATTCTACATTTAGCGATTACGATGCTCGCACTATCGTAAATCCATCGTACAAAACAATAATAATTGAAGTCTGGCAACGCTAATTGAATTGTTTTCGATGCTCTGACTTTGCGCCGGCGCGATGGCGACGTGAAATAATCACGATTCCTGGTGGGGGATCATAATTTTATAGACGATAGAACGTCTCCTAACAACACTTAATTTTATTAATCTCTCTCTACCTCCCCCCACTCCACCAATCCCAAAATTTTGACCGTCACCCGGATTTATTTCTGGAAATTTTCAGGGGTCTCGAAAACGTCCAAAAGCGAGTTTTGAGAGTGTTTCGTTTTCTATGTTTTTTAACCGCCGCCACAGGCCCGATTTCCAAAAACTATAAATCTTATTCTTCCTCATCAAACTAGTAACCCAGTGTCAAAGTTTCGTCACAATCTAAAAAGTTTTTTCGGAGTTATAGAGGGGCCAAGGATTACCGAAGAGAGTACAGACAGACAGACAGACTGACGGGAACGAGTGCCATGGTTCTTTGTGATGTATATATCATGAGATTCACCTGAAGAATAGAAGGCAGCAATTAGGTTGAAACTCAATTAAAAAGATTCGTACTCCAAAAATTCGACCAAAATCTTAATTCACAAACTAATACCTCTGTATGGAGAATACAGCGTCAACCTACTTCAAGCCATTTTCAAGGTAGAGAAGCACTGTTCCTGCAATTGTATTTGACCCACAGATCATGCTGTAATAGTGCGACAATCATAATCAGCTCTCAAAGCAACAGGGCTTCCCTCGATAGCCACCGATATTAACACATAGTACCTTAGACTAGGCTTAGTTTTAGCATTGCAATTGGATGTAATCGGTGTTTACGTGTATCCACTCGGTCGGGTCAGTCCCTGATATTACAGGTAGCGAAGAAGGCATCAGTACTGAAGCGACGTAAATCCCGGAACAGGATGGATCCGGCGACAGCATCTTCCCGAACTGAAGCCAATACTCCGGGTACGGAGACTCCAAGCGGGGAGGGACCGGGAGTAGGTGGGACCACGCAGCCTAATCGAGCACTCTCTGATACTGATGTAGTCTTCTATATGGAAGAACCCAAAGCTGGTAAGCTCAGTAGAAAGAACTGTTAGAGTTATTTAGATGTCGGTTATAGTCCAGTAAAATTGTAATTTTTATGGAAACTATAAGCGAGCAAGCGTCAAATTTGCATGTGTATATGGTATGACTAGGAAAGCCAAACTGTGGAGTTATATGACTACCCTCAACTGCGGAGGCATCTAGAATCAAACGGCTTGTATGGTTTTTCGCTCGTAGCTTGTATTACTTTTCTACTAAGAAAGAATAACAAAACTGAAATCGTTCCGTTGAGTTTATTCAAAAAATAATTTAATTTTGATAATGAACAACTGAATTAATAATATAAAATAGTCGAGGACATCCTTTTTGGACTATTGTTTCGATTTTTTTTTATTTTTTTCTTAGTATACAAAAATAATAAAGTGGTGGAGGTTAAGGCATATACGTATGTATTAAACAAATAGTTTACAAAGGCTTTTGAGAGACATGAAATTATTCTAGTTGACTCCATTTTCATTCATGTAGATCTCAAATCTAGTCTTGCCGCCAAAAAAAACTTGAAGATACAGTATTTATTGTGTCTAACTGAAGTTCATTTCAATAAGACTGGACGATGAAACTCCAGACCAATTTACATTCCGCCATACAAAGCAACAACCTTAATCCAGACCGACATGAAGACTGGCACCGACAAGAATGAAAGGCGCCAATTGAAAAATCAAACATTAAAATTATGTTTTTCAAGGTTTTCCATATTTTCTTTTCGGTTATATGAAATTGCTCTTTTGAGACAAAAAACGCATGTAAGTTGTGCATATTTTTATTTAATGAAACTTCTCCACCGTTGGCGTTGGTGTTGAACTTGATTAACTGGGACAAAAGACACAGATAAAGGATTGACTGTTTTATGACGAAATTCACTGTATTAATGGGAAACAGTCAAACTACACTATTCAATTCCCGTTTGCACTTTTATTGTAAAACTCTATTTAAGTTACGCAAATCCAATCTGAACATTTTTTTCAGTTTTTCCCAGATTCAACTGCTATTTAGTTAGTGTAGATTCAGGTACTCCCGAAATTTGGTTTTTTAATACCTAATTGTCAAGTTTTCATTTAGCACACAAGAAATGAGTAGGAGTACGTAATAGGATTTTCTAGAATCCATTCATGATATTGAAATGAAAACGAGGTAGTAATTTTTTCATCTAACTTAACATCTTACTGGTATCATAGTCCCAAAAGCTATTTCTACTAGACCTTGCTATTTTATATGAATCTAGCACTGATTGACTGATTTTTTTGCATAAATGGTATGTTTTATTCCAGGTACGCCAAACAAATTTCGACGTGGTGAAAGGGAAAGTGCCAGAGGTGCAATTTTTACTAGTCAAACCAGCACCGTCACTGAAGCTGCCAGTGATGATATCGATGACTTGGACGCGGAGTTGCCTAGAGTTACACAGTAAGTCTGAACTACTACCAATTTGTACCAATACGTGAAACATTCAAAAATCCAAACCTTGTATCTAATGGTCAACAGGTTATATCAATTGGGAAAGGGATGTATTTTCGATGAAAATACAGCACATTTGACATCGTACAGGCGACTCACATTATATAACACGTTGATGCTATATCACGGCCTCCATTATAATTAATCAGTATATAGTTTTTTTCAGTTCCTTAATAATACCCACTAAGCAATAATTCTGTGCACCCCAATCGCTGGAGTCAGGCTGACCACCAAAAGCTCTTTATCAGCTTCCACACGGTATCTGTTCTCCTGATTAGTACATCACTAAACTTTTCAAATAGGAGGCCTTCCCTACATAAGGCAGTTCAAACCAACTTAACGTGCTTCGCATTTATTTTTTCCCTTCACATTTTCGGTACTCCATTATCTGTAGAGGTGTTTTCAATAACCATTAGTCACTTACAATCTTCGCAGTTCGTTTTTGCTCTACTTAAAAGCATCCGCTCAATTTTAATAGGACCACTTCTACGTACCCTTGGATTGACCACTTGCCCCGGGCGGTGAGCACCAGAGGGTGGGCAGCCAGTCTCCAGTCAGTGCAGTACAGTATGAAAATATGTGTAACGCTCTCCGCTCTCCTCTCTTATCACCTACGTGTGCTATACTAGCGAAACGGTCTGGAATCATGAAAATTTTGTAAAAATCTTAGTATTTCATTTGTTGTAAGTTTTTGCCTAGTGAGCGGCAAAATGGCACCCTGCCCCATCGCCCCCTTTTTTGTGATGTTTGGGCACCATTTCTGCAATTGCGCCACTACTTACGTAAATTCTAATAACATTTCAATGTAGCCCCCTATTAATGAGGTTTGTATATCCCGATTTCGATATGTTTTAGAACCAGTTTGTAAATCTAAATATTTAAAACACCATCTTCAACCAAGAATTTAGAATCTGATTCAAGCTAAAAACATATCTGCCAAATATATTTTTCACCTAACATGTTGGGCTAAGGATGAACGAAGATCTCATTTACACGTAATTTCAGTTATTTCAGACATAAATCGAGCTAAATCGGAAAATATTACACCCGCTTATAAACCCAGACACGTCCGATAACTGTTCGCATTAAAGTGAATTCTGCAATATCAATTTTTACAACTGGGTATCTTTTTATAGCTACGGATAATGGACAGTGGCGTTCTCACTACCTGTGGGTGTGGTCCGTATCGTGAAACAATTTTCCTGATAAACATAAAATCAGACTAGTGAGGATATATCTAGAAGTCTTTCCAGGATATGATAGCAACATCAACTCATCTAGGCTAAAGACGCGACATGCATGTCTATAGCAGATCTGATGCATATTGGAGGGCATATTCTCAATATCAGTTGTCAACTTCTGATGTGAATGAGACGAGACAACCGTACATCATAAATAGTGTTTACGAATCAGTTCACCCTTGTTGACAGATGTCGTAAGGGACATCTGTTGCCGCTTCAAGGCTGTCCAGATGTTAGGACCTTTGACTTCGTAATTTGCCAATGGGCAGCGCCATAGAGTGCGACGCTTGGGGATGAGTTGAAATAGATTATTGTCATCAATAAATTATAGCCTACAACTGATATCGGGCACCCCATGCTTTTATCACAACATTGACTATCTCGTTATTTTTTCTTATCCTATAGTCATTTTATTCCTATATTATGAATTATTTTTTAAGTTTTAGTTCGATTAACTATAAAAGCGTGATTTTTGTTAAAAAAATGTTGGTCATACAAAAAGTTTCCGGTACAAGGAATTTAACCTGAGCCGTCTGAATGAGATCCAGGTATCCTAACCACCAAACCATACCAGATTTGTATTTCATGCTTTTATGATCTGCTTATATGAGAATTAGTTCATCAGAAAGAATTTGAAAATGAAAAGCGATAATGGCACAATTTTGATAAACTATTTTATTGTCATCGGTCCATGATAAGTGAGCACAATTATAAATTACTCTGACGTTTTGAAGTGGGTTAGGAGACTTTATAAATATGCTATGCTCGATAAATCGAAGGATATTTCATTAGAATTTGATGGACGTGTGCAAGTATGTAGCAAGTTCCTGTCAGCCCCTAAGCTCCGTCAATAATATCCTGTCTTTACTTTTTATATGCCTCGACTGTGTTTCCTTTCCAGACTAACAGAAGCGCATAAAAACGCTATTCGAGCTATCAGGAAGATTAAATATTTCGTAGCTCGCAGGAAGTTTCAGCAGGCTAGAAAGCCGTATGACGTTCGGGACGTTATAGAGCAATACAGCCAGGGCCACTTGAACATGATGGTTCGCATTAAGGTACGTTCACACAGCCAACGTATTCTTTTGATATCGATTAAATATACAAGAAAGATTTAAGGCTGAATATATGCGAAAATAACTACATTTTATAGAATAGAATGATTAATTCATTTTTTATATTATTTGAATGATGGAACGTAATTTGTATCAATAGATATGTATCGGTACATTTGGGATTTTACCAGTTATTAATTCGCAATAATAATGCCTCAGATTTGGAGCTGTTCCACCACTTAGTGGTTTATATCATTGCCCTTATATGTGAGCTGACAGTGGTTTGACAACTTTTATTCTAATCGTCATACGTATTGTTTAATTCACAAGCACAAAATAAGATGCTTACGTGTCGGTTAAATGCGAAAGGTTATCATGATCTATGGCATCTCTGTGATTAGACGTTAAGACGTCAGATCCCATTACCATGATAAGAATCACAGATATTTGCCTTATCTAACACCCTAAAATTAATAGGCAAAAGTCTAGATATGTGATAGATACCGAAATATATGACAAAATGTTTTTGGATATGAAGTCTTCCTTCGGGAAAACACTATTTCAAGAGCTTTGTATAATTGTGACTTGATTAACATTGCCACGGAATAATATTTTTCCAATGGACTAATATAACATTCCATACAAATCCAGAAAAATATCCACGTTAGATGTAGGAAGTTGATACAAATTTTGCATATATCATAAGGAACCAAATGCAAACTAATTTAATTATCATTAGAAATTGGATCTAAATAATCGATGACAGCTTTCAAAATAAACATCGACTAGAAAAATACCTCATTCGCCAATTGTATGATTTACAATTTTCCGAACGTCCTTGGTACATATTGTCGCCCGTCAAGGTCTTAAGCCTACTGGTTCTAATGACAAATCCTTCACAGCGAAAAACACCAAGTAAATGAGGCCCTTGCGAGTAAATACCTCTTGTAGATTGTCCTCTGGAGTACCTAAACGGTAAGTCCTCGAGTCTCACGGAGTTTTGATTGAACGCGTTCTCCCTTCATTTTTATTTTTATTGTTGAAGGCAATCCAGCCGGGTCGTTTCAAGAGTTAATCGTTGAATCTGTCATTAGGCCTAACTGAAACTTAGCTTTATGCATCTGTATTGATATACCAGGTCGGACGTGAAAGATAAGAAATACTGAATAAACTTTGCGCTTTTTTTTGAATAACCGTGAATTTTGAAATTATTAGGATATAAATTTTTTCACCTGATCCCAGGCAGAAACAGGTCTGTTTTCTTAATATTTAGTATAAGCCATTATAGAACGTTACAGGTCTACTGAAGCCTTCGAGTAGTTGTAAAATCTTGAATTAGGTACATAATGAATCACCACATCAGAAACACACAAAGACAAATACATTATAAAATTCAGAAGTAACATTAATACCGCCCAATTTCTTGTATAATTTCCCACTTCTTAAAATGGTGGACTATGCTTATCTATATAGATGATTGTTTTGAAGCCAGTAAAAAAAAAACAAGGAAGAAAAATGGCGTAATTCCTTTTTTCAAATCATCCTATGGATTATCTTTTCATTTATCATAAACTTAAAATAATTTTTTTAAGCGGAGTCGGAAAAATGATAAAAAGCCCGCCTCAGCAAGATTTATTAGGTCAAGATATCTTATATGATTTTCATACTTTTTCCGCCACTTTCAGATGACAAGTTTTGAACTGATGTTACACTATTTTTGCTATCATGAGTAAAAGCGCTTTGAAATAGATAAAAGCTAGTTCGAAACTGAGCATTTCTCTAGATCTAACATAAATTGACTATTGAGAAACTTCGTTTTATCCCGCTCAGGAATTGCAACGAAGACTTGACCAAACTCTGGGGAAGCCAGGTAGCTACTTAGCTGGTATCGACAGGGTTGGAAATGTCAAACCCATGACTGTGGGGGCCAGATTATACAGGGTGGAGCAACAAGTAAGATGGATTTTTTTGTAATTGTAAATGAATCGGAGATTATACAACATGTTGAGTATTAGTCAAATTCATAGTTGATTCTCACAAAAGATCTCCTTACATGATGGCATTATAATGCTGGAGATTGTTCTGCGGCAATTAATAGTTGTTACATAGGAATTTGTGGTGTTGAATCAAGTCAGCATTGTTATACGGTGAGTGGTAGCCAAAATTTACATGAAATCAAGGTTGACAAAAATTTAAACACCTAAGAAATATGAGACGTTATATTAAGTTTCCAATATAAATTGCAGACCTTAAAATAATTTGAACCTGAGTGAATTTGCTTACATATATCTGTTCATATGAAATGTTTTCCGTGGTCGATTTAAATTTTATCATTAGGAATTGTGAATTTCAGAATATATCGTGCGTCTCGAAATGTGGTAGGGTCATTGGTGATGATTTAAAACAATGCCGAGTCAGTGCAAAACTTATTAAAAGTTTCAGAATAATATGCAGATTAGTATTATCTGGAAAACTTTCAAAGAAAATAAAAATATTCATGGTATTTTCATGGGGATCAAGGGAGTGAGTTCAACCCCACTGTGTCACGTTGTCCGCTTATTTTTGGGGTGTCATGACTACCTTGAGCATCCCCTGCATCCGCAAGTGAAAGTTGAATAATATTGAGGCTTTGCACTAAACTGACATCTTCATAGATCAAGATAAATAGCATTTGCAAATATTTTTTCATAATCCAACAATGAAAAAGTCACCTCAAGGTACATAAAACATGTATCACTGCTAAACAGCAGACGAGTTTAAATTCTTAGTTTCGTAAATCAATAGTACTAACAAACAGTTTTTTACATTTGTGAATATTTTTTACATTAAAAATTTATAATCTCGAATATACACGAAGTAATGATACGTACTTGGTGAATAAAAAACACAGCTCAGGACGAAACATTCTGTCAAAATAACGTAATACTAGACAACCTCAGACACACATTCTTATACCTTTTTAGAACAAGTTGTTGTATACAGCCATATAATATGATATCATGAATGTAATTTATCGAGCTCCAGACTACTTTATTGCTTTCAAGATATGTGGTTGAGCCTGAATAACCAATGAAATTCATTTTAGTTGGGATCAATGGACAAGAAACTTGACGCTATCAATCAAGTTATATCATCGTTAGCACAAAATCATCAAGTAGCAATACGGTCAACAGAAGAAGATACTTAGAATATGAGAGCCAAGAACCGATATTCCTGTTTGTTTGCGAAAACCCCAAGCATGCAACACTATTTTGAGTATCCTAACATTAAGAAAACAATTACTGTAGATCTAATTGCATAGTAAGCACAATCATATTTAGTGTGGTAAGTGCTAGTTTGAATTATTTATTATAGGTAACGTAGGAATATTGGGTTTACAATATTTGAATTCAGTGGAGATAACGCACAGCGTCCGCGTTGTGCGGATAAACTGAATGATATATTATCAACGATAAATGCTGATAAAGAAGAATTCAAAGATTAGGCCTTGTATTACCGCTTGTGAGGAAATTAGTGGAAAATAAATGAATAATTAGCGATTACTATTTTTAATAACTTCAATGTATGAATTTGTACATATCATATTCATAATTCAAAATATTACAGTACTTCTAACTGAAGTGTCTCCTGTTGCATTCAATACTGTATTTTTTGAGGAATAGGTTGAACTTTGAAGATATTTCTTCGGTGCAAACTCAGTGAATTTGTTTACTGGAAAGATCTTACGATATTGATTATGGACCGGTAGCATAAATACAGTGTATGAGAAATAAGAATTCATTGGATATTGCAGATCGATAGAAGATATTCTTTGTTCTTGTTTTTGCCCAGCTGCTCGCTTCATCTGATGAAACAGGTTACACCCCATGTTTAAAAAAACGCCTTGCAGAATAATTTGCTATGTATGTGCTTTTTCTGTACCCGGAAAATAAATGTGTTCCTTTGTGAAATAATTTGTAACTCGATGTCAATAACTTGTGAATGTGCTATGTATACTGGAATATGCACATCCCACAATTAGAAAAGTCAATGTATGTTTCAATCAGATCACGAAATTCCTGGAATGAGGAGCAATTGCGCATTCATATCAATTGTAATCCTATATGTTCAGGAAAAAAATTAATAACGTTCTGGTTGCCACTGCAGTTCCAGTCACAATAAATAGTTAAGAAATATAAAAAAATGAGTAAACATCAAAATTCCTTGATTCGTTTGAACTATTTCTTGCTAGCCAAGATTTTCCCTTCCGTCAATTGAATACTTTGCGCATACAATACGTAACTTCGCAGTATGAATGTTTTCATTTTCGGCTTTTTCCTCCGATATTTCTGTTTCCTCCATTTTTGTAGCTTATTCTTTTTGACCAGAAATTTCTTATGGAATTCTATTATGACTGAATGTCGATATTCTTACAATCAAATCACCTATTCTCATTGAAAGGCAAATGGCAATTATAGATTCTTTATTATTGATTTTCTTCTATCAATATAAAAAATATGAATGCTCCATATGAGCACAAAATTTCCTTCGTACATAAAAAGCAAGCAAACCTGAACGTGTAATAAGAAGTCTTATATCATTATGTTATCACAGCGGAGTCTGGTTTTATGTCAAACTAGACCTCGCTTTTATCATATATAAAAAACAATATTCTGTATGAGCACAAACTTATTTGTTGTGTACAAGAAAATCACATAACCCTGTTGATCTAATCATTTCATCATAGCATAGTTTATTCTACATTTTCTCCTGTGACCAAATTACATAGCTATTTGGATATCATTTTAGTGAAATGGCTATTTATATACAGCTAATACCAACTAATATTGCAATTCATCCTTAAACACAGTTGATGATTATGCTACACGGACACATGAACAAAGAATTACCTTCTTGGTGCGTTTGGTGACATTTCAGCCTATTTAGCATCACGACTGAGCCCTCATACACATTTACTACTTGGGATAGGAATAAGGTAACTCATAATGTATTATTATGTGATATAATTATACAGGGTGTTAAAAAATTCATTTCGAATACAGAAAAACTGTCTGACATGTTCACAAACAGTAGGATGTCTCTAAGTGAGAAGTGGGTTATTCAATTAAGGAATATTCAGTGATTGTACTAAAAATGTCTATTTTTATTGAGATGAATGATCAGTATACAAATTATACGATTCTGTCTTGATAAACATAACAAGGATTTCCAATCTCTGAGTCATCAATACTGTCAAATAGCAATGAGCTGTATATCACGGACTGATTCAAATAATATTATTTTTGGAGGGTACCTCGTGGGATTCTAATTTCATTACACCCAATAGTGATAATTCACATCAAATAACAATATCCATACAACATGGAAAGTACCCAGTCAATCTGCTTGGGCCCATTTATTTGGCGATATGCCTGTCCAGATGAACAAATTATAGTTAATTAGTTTGAATCGTGCATCAATCTATTATTAAGAATGACCATTCAAATTTTTCTCCCACTGCGCATGGAATAATCAAATTCAATTAAGCAACCAACTATTTCGAATTTCTCCGGTTATCACTTATATCAATTTTGCAATGTCTGGGATAGTCACACAGAATAATCAATCAATACAAAGCAACTAATGCTAATGAGATTCTTTTATAACCCATATTTTCCTCTCAGAATCATTCAAAGATTGAGATTCTCAAGAAAAAACATGACTTATATATGGCGCACTTCTCAATTATTTTAATATTTGACAACTTTCGATGTTGACTATATTATCATGTGATTCAGAAACATCCTGTATAAAAGTAACTTGACCTTTCGCTATAATTTCGATATCATTCTTTCATATGTATAGAGCTTTGTGTATTTACCAACGACCTTTATGGCAATAATAGGGATTGTTTACAAGGCCTGAAATAAAGTAACATAACCCACACGCTATTTACTCCAATTAGTAATGTTTGCGAGCTAACACGAATGTTGCCTGACTAAAATTGGTGAAATATAATAGCTATATATCAGACTGTTTCACGGTATTTTCACTCACATTTCTTTACTGGGCTCTAGCTCTAACAAATGCCTATGATGCTGCTTATCGTAAGATAATATACTCAATTATGCCATCATTATTGATTTTATTAATGTAAATTTTATACTTGAACATACTTGTATCACTATGAAACAGTTGGGTTTAAACTCTAATAAAAAGTAGAGCGTTATAATATATATTTCTATCATAATGACAATCTGTATGAAGTTGAAGTTGAGAATATGTCCATCATATTCAAAGTAAGTTTTATTGTAATAATAACAGCTATGATGTAAGTCATAATCTTTGTTTTTTCCAAACATACGCGGTAGTGATTGTCGAAACTGAAACATGTATCTTCAAAAATTAATTCTTTGTCACTAAGTTCCTCTACCAGTACATTCATATTGTGAAGCTCTCCTAACACACATATAAATAATAGAGTAAAATACAGTAAATCAAGGGCAAGTCTTACATCTTAAGGCAAATTTGAAATTTGTATTGTCCTTCTTATGAGCCAAGATAGCTCAGATATAAGCTGTTTTTTTTTTGAGGCATGGACTTTGCAACGTTAAATTGCATATCGTGTATTTTTGTATGAGCTCCGTTGGAAGAAACGAATCAAAAGTTGAATTAAAATAGTTGTAAAGGACATTGAAAAACTAACGTGTTACTGGGAGCCCTTATACCTCATGTATCTGTTAAAAGTACAAAATTTAATTATGTGTTCAGATGTGCTGAACAAATCTTAGAATTTGTATATTTTCAATGCGTTTCTCTAATTTATCCACCACACCATAAAACATATTATGGACTCTATCTTTTCAAATTAAGGGACTGGGTTCAGAAAATATGTGAAGACAAGAAAATCACAGAGAAGAGGTTATATAAAAATCTCTGCACTTCATTGATATAAAAAAAACTGGTTAAGCAAGGTCTATGACATTAAATATTACACTTCTGTTATTTTGAATGTTAAAAACTGGAGTTCCAAACACTACTGCTCCAATAAATTGGGAAATGTTTATCATTTGTGACTTACATCACAGTTTCTGCATATAACACCTTATCGATGATACCAAGGGCACATTATTGTAAATATTTATAGTAATAATAGCAATTCTTTGTATTTGGTGATATTTCTACAACCTTTAATCTAACTAGATTGTGCCTATTTTACGCTGTAGGCTATAAAGTTACCTATATATACTGAATCCTATGGAAAGTTTTAGAACTACTTTTGTATGTAGTGTTTCTTTTGTTACTTTCATTAATTTTGGCGAATATATCCGACAATCTTCATTAGCGTATGCAGGAAATATTGTCATACGAAATTAGGCCTTAAGTGTAACATTTAAAATAACTATGAATGCGAGCAAACAACCAGTAGGAAATTTCAATTGATTATATTTGTATTTGTACGTATTGGCATCTATCCTTCTTGGTTCGTGCCATGAATTCCGATGACAACTTCTGGGATTCAATCAAGTACATGTTCAACTTTCTACACTTACTAGATATTGCTAACGACTTTTCCCATCGAATTTGTACGTTGCGCATATGTATCTATAGTTTGTTGTTACAAACGTTCAATAAACGAACGCGTAACTGTCATTATCACATCGAATGGGAACTAATTTTACGATCATCCATTGATGCGATTTATGAAGAAATATAGTTTTTTTTAAAGTGTCTGGGTATAGCATTATTTCATATATTCCTATATGTTAAATCAAAGTTTACGCCTAATTAACGAATTTTAGTGTTGATTTTTTGAATAAAGTTTCTATCCAAAAATAGTAGTGATAATACGAAGACGAATGATCAAATGATATGTATTTCAACAATATCTAGAATTCATCGCTTTTTATGTAACCACTAATGGAATCAATATATTTTTGTATAACGCTTTATTAACCGTTTGGCAGTGAGAGTGGAGTCATTTTTTTTAAAATCCTTTATTTCCAGCACAATCGAAACAAGAACGACATAGCAACGTCAAAAGAAACAGAGTGATGTCGTGTCAATCGACATAAAACGAATCATTTTCCATAGTTCATTGATACAGTCTAGTAGTTTGAGTAAGAATAAGACACATTTACAATTCACACATCAAAAATTTAGAATGAAATCATATATGGTACATCGTAATAAAAGATGATTTTTTTTAGACACATTTACATTAAATAACTGAAATTATACAAACACTTATCCAACAAATATTTGTTTGTGGCTTTCTTGAAGAAAGTAAAATTGGTTTCATTTTTGATTTCTGGTGGTAACATGTTATAGGCTCTTACAGCCATGTATATTGGGGTCCTTCCATAAAAAGTTGAGGCATGAAGCGGAATGCTTTCAAACTACTAGTTTCAATTATTGCCTAACTGAGGATAAGTGAAAGTTGTTTGAGTGGCTTCAAACCCTTTTGAACCATTTTTTTATAGTTTTGATCATCGCAAAGTGAGCTGGTGTCTGCAAATTGATTAAAATATAGAAAATCAACTCGAACACATTACAGGAAATCTTCTTCTTCATATGTTTCCTAAGACATTATAGAAGGACCATAAGAATTTCCTCTTTGTTCTATAATTAATCACGGTTAATGTGACTGTGGTCATTAAACACAACCACAACATATCTCATTGAATGTTGAGAATCAGTCTATATTGTGAAAGAATATATTATAAAACTCTTACTTATTAAATCCTGGAAGTTGTCAATAAAAGCTTCATTCATTTGAAACAACGGTGCAGTTCCTCTTTCTTTTGGATATCATTGAATTTCCTGATTTATCAAAGTTATCTTTATGTAGATAATCATTATAATCGCATGTTCTAGGAACACGCAATGTTGTTGCTTTGTGATATAACGTCCCAAAATGTTTGTTCTGTTTTTACTATGTTACATATGAATAAAGCAGCAGTAGCAATACAGACACCAAAGATGTTCGAAACGTAACAGAAAATGATAGTAGCAAGTAAGTACCAGGTGATGGCAATAAATACAATATATTTTCAGACCAAGTAACAATTGCTTCATCGATCATTTGTAAATAATCTAAAAACATTTCAGATTCAGCAATTTATCAGGTCAGCGCCGAGGTCAGAAGTAAATGTTACAGAAAATGTCCAGTTTGGCAATAACAGAATAATGTAAATTTTAGATGCTCTTACTGGGTGAAACTCATCCATCATGTAGTTAAAATAATTGTGTATTCAACACACAGTTTCACAAATAAAACTCTTTTTTTTAGTGACGCATTTCGATTTATATTTAAATCATCGTTGGATTTAGTCAAATCTTAAAAAAATGATTAATAAAATATAGTATTTTCACTATTAAGCTCTACACACAATGTCCTATTTTGGTATTTTGTAAAACTCATATTTTGAATTTTGTACCTGTAATTAACTCAAAACTATTCAGTAGATCCTACATGTTGTTGCGGCCGTACAACTGCTGGTAATACTTCCATCTTCTGTCACGTTTCCTTTTCAAAAATTGTCACTTCCATTCGCCTTTTTTGATTCCAATGTTCAAATCTTTGAATGTGTTGCTTTGAACATAAGATATCTAGATATGAGCCATAAAAAACTAAAGTTATACATTACATGATTTCTGTGCCAGAAAGAAGTCTACGAAAACTCACATCTTACACAAACGTCAGAAGTAATTTGATTAGCTTACGACTACTGAGTTAAATTTCTTGCAAGTTGGATTTTAAAAAACTTCTGCTAAGATTTTTTCAAGCATCAGAGTCAACCTGATCTACACACATAATATATTCGTCTAATTCATGATTCCCTTAATCTTTACCCTAGCTGCACATTCAAAGACTCAGCTATTATAAAGATGGAAATAACCTTGTGCTGTTGCGTTTAACCTTTAGATCAGTGCCTGTAAATCTGTGATTTCTATTTCGAATCCATGTTTTGAAACCGAATTAATGTATCTATCACTTTGAGAGGACCAAATATAAAACGTTAAGTATCGAATAGAGCACCCTAAATCTGAAATAAAAAGTTTTTCTACTGCAATATGTTGTTATTAGATTTTACGAACAGCAAAAATGCTGAGGGGTTTCAGAGCAATAATCGTTTCACTAATAACTGATCAAAGATGATCAGTTATTAAAATATACTCAATTAAACTTCATTCCAGCAAGCAAGAGAAAAATGCTTGCGCAGGTTGAACATAATTCATTATTATTTCTTATAATACTTTTGTGCTTGTGACGTAATAACATTTTGAGGTATGTCATCATCAAAATTTTCCTAATTGCCCATCCTTATCCCCCGATCCCGCCGTCCCCCTGATCAATACTTTTTCAATGAAATTAGAAATCGCTGAGTATAAAAAATGTTTATGATGTCTTATTTAAATCACGATGCTATTACCAGTGCAAAGTTATTCCAAAAAAGCACATCTAAAAACTGTGTTCGACCTGAGAGTCAACAAAAGCCAGAACTATTTTCTATTTTTTTATTATTCTGCACTCAGACCAGATGCTTTTGGACAAAGTTGACACTGACTAGACCAACCTTTTTGAGAACAATAAAATAATTTTAATGTATCACGTAAACGCATATACTTGTTCCTCATGAATACTTTTGAAACCCTGGGACAACATTGTTGCTACTCTACTTATAATTCTTTGTTTTTTCCAGAAATTATTATACTTTAGATGAATAACATGTCTGTAAATAGTATATATTAAATAGACAGAATTTATTGAATTCAATGTTGAGATGTAAAATCGATACTACTATCATTTGTTCTTTCTAACAGAGTAAAATATTTTTCATTCCGAATCAGACAGTGGAAATTTATCATTATTTTTACATATCACTAAGTAAATTATCATGAATAATTTACATTACTTTAACACTACCAGTAAACCATAGTATTATTTTTAAACTTTATATAAAACCTTCAGAAATCGCTTGAAAATGAGTTTTCTGTCTAGTTTGGTTTTCTTATCACTCATCTCAACACACGCAGAATGACAACTATTCTCTAACCTAACGATTAACGATTAAAAAATCACAAATTTTAATAATTGATATGTACCTGTCTGATTAATTTATAATCTATTTTGAAGATTATTAAAATTGGATAATTTATTTACAGATAAATCATTTCCATAGACATTGAGTTTAATTTCCTCACATATGACACATAAGATTCAAATTTCCAGAAACGTATTAACAAAATAAATTTTAAAAAATCTCAGTTACTAGTTATTGGAAAATTGTTGCCTTTCTCTGTTTTTCCAATCTTATGCACCAGTTCTGTCGAGTCTGGGCACAAATTATATTCAATTCGTATTATAGCTTCATCACCATCATCTAGTTTTCACTCTGGATGTAAAAATCAATTTTTCTCAGTATTTGCTGATTTATATATTGTTTTAAATAATTACTATGTGGAAACTACATATGTAAAGATAAATGAAATTAGTATCTATATTCCGTCTTCAAACTGTCCAGGGAGATTTACCCTGTAAAATGTAAGTACCCTTTTGCCACTTTTAATTGGCCTACTATAACTGACGTAGTAGGTAGGTACATATAGCAGATTTATATTGTGTATGGCTTCTGTCTTCGAATGTCAAAGAAAGTCTAAAATAAAACGTTAGAAACATCTGATATCGAAACATTACAAACAATATGATTTTTCTATAACGTCGATGAATGAAATAAAACAAATTGTAGAAATGCTTGCATCCTTGAAAAATTAGTTAGAAATTACTTTAAAAAGGCATGTACCTCTTTGGCATTAGAATGAAAGACGAGATGTCTAAAATGGGCAAGCAAAACCCATCCAAACAGAACTCATCTTGCATACCTTATTACGCCAGGTTTTGGTATGATACAAAAAGTTGATACCTGTTCATATTCCTTGTTGGTCAGAATCTTGCATGTAGCTTATTCAACTAATAACATGACCACCATATATCGATTTGACCAAAAATATGTAATTATCAAGTCTAAAAAGGTAAAACCTTTTGACTTTCTAACCTAACCTAACTAAAGCTTCGTGTATGCAATTATTTCACGTTATGGGCATATTAAACGCAATTCTACCTGCACTATAAGTGCTAACATCTCCTTATACTTAAGTTCTAACTTAGGCTATGAAACTTGTATGCAAATCGTAATAACAGGCAAAAATATCAAATATCCAGAGTATCAACGTATTCGAGGATTTGTTTAAATAAACATATTTGGACGATTCTTTTGATTTACGCTAATCGTTTCCTATAATCTAAGCCTCTGGCATAGTTTCCACAACGTAGCATAAGACATTACTGGCCGTTTCCTTGTTTCCGTAAGCCATAAGGGTTTATCGACGCATTATTCTGATTAGATTTATGTTACGTTTATGTCGTTATTACTTTTATTTTAAGGTTATAACTGCTACGTAAACACAAAATGAGATCCATGTTGACGATTTTTGTTTTCATAGATTCAACGTAACAGATCCTAAAAATCGCTTTCAGCTTCAACTGATTAAACTAATTTTGTCAGCTACTAAACCACTCCTGACGCACGATATTTTGCTCTTCCTCTCGTGTATGCACCTTCAGCAATAGATATTTACGTTGCAACGATCTAGGTTTACACAGAACTAAAGCTAAATAAATCAAATTCAAATGTCTTTATAATTTGAAGTATTCAGAAAAAAATCTGTTGACGGTAAAATTCGAACCCACAACTCCCCCAATACTGGAGTTGTGGATGAGAGAGTGGTGGTATGATTAATTATTCAGTCTCATAGCGCTGCTATGAGACTTGCAGGACGTATTTGGCAAAATTACTTGTACATCAGACCATTAAACAAAATACATTTTCATTGTTTGATAGCGTCCATCTCGTGAGCAAGTGTTTGTATAGAATTTTCTTGTGGGCCTAGGACAGTATCTACTAAAATATGTGGATGATGTTCCTAAAGGCCAAGACCTATATCAAAGCCTGTTATGATCGAGTTGCATCTAGCAATAAAGCACGTTTGTCAATTGTTATCTTCCAAGCTGTTTATTAGATGTTGTTACGCCTTATACAATATAGTGATTACTTTACTATTGTGATAGCACTTTTTTACTTTTCACTGTTTGAGATTCTATTGTATTTGTATACTAACATTCTGTAAATAATTTATTGTCATTTTATGCTCACACAGTTCGTGATTTTTCAATTATAGATACAAGTTTATCTTAAGTCTATTACAGTATGCATTTTAAACTATTTAATAGTCTATTTATTAGTATATATTATTAGAAAGTTAGTTTTCCTTGCAGCAATATCAATTGTAAGTAGTCATAACTAAGCTTGAAGAGTCATTGTACATTTAAATAATAAATGACTATCATGCTTATTTTCATGTTCACCTCTATTATCCCGCTCATCCTTAGTCGCAAATATCACTAAATCTACGTGGTGTATTTTGAAACAAGATTCTATGGGTCAAAAACGATGTCAATCCAAAACGGAATCTGCAATCGAAGGCTAAACAGATTATACTATAATACGAATCTAATTCATATGACGTTATATCCTTACATTCAAGCGCATAGTCGTATGTACGAGGGTCACGCTTCAAGTTTTTAGGTACAGGAAAACTATAAGGTTTTTTTTTAAAACTTCATTCTGTTTTTTATACATATTATCCCCCTACCTCAATACATTTACGCATTTGGTAGAACCACTTATTCAATTCTTGTGCAACGTTCTTTTGAAAGGTTGCTAATTTCCTCCTCAAATGCAGCGATTGCTTCTTCATCGCTGAAAAAATGACGACCTCGTAACTTTTCTTTGATCTTAGGGAATATTAAGAAGTCGCATGGAGCTAGGTCCTGAGAATAAGGTGGGTGAGGCAACAGTTTGACACCCTGTTCAGCAAAAAAATCGAGTGTTCTAGCGGGGCTGTGGGCGGGTGCGTTGTCATGGTGCCATTGAATACCCTGCAGACCAGTCTTTGGCCGGCTCTTGCATAGTTCTTGGAAGACTACATGAACACATTTGGTTATATACCATTCAGAAGTAACTGTCTTTCGATTTTCCAAGGCTACCTTTGTGATGTCTCCACTTTAAAAAAAAAAGATGCGACTACTTTCTTTCCAACACCCTTGGAACGCCGAATTTTCGTTGGAGGCTGCTCACTTTCAAAGCACCAAATGACTGCTGTTTAGTTTCGGGATCATGATGATATAACCATGTTGCGTCTCCGGTTACGATATTGAAAGTGTTTTTACTGTCATTATCAAATTTTTCAAGCATAAACTTAGCCCAATCAGCTCTTGTTGCTTTTTGCTCACTGGTCAACAAATGTGGCACCCATCTGGAACATCGCATCCTTAGGCGAAGGTGATCATTAATAATTGTTCACCGCTGCCCATCCAATCCCCAGAGAGCCTCAATATCGGTGTAGGTTATATGTCGATCTTTTTTTACCATATTTTGCACAGCTTCTACAGTTTCCGGAGTAACAGCATTGGGCGGGCGGTCGACCTGTGCGAGGTTGATCATCGAGTGAGACCCGGCCCCTTTTAAACTCAGCAAACCAATACAAACTGTAGCCATAGAAGAGGCAGAGTCCCCAAAGCAACGCTACACTAAACTTTCGTGACATTCCGTTTATTTAAATCCCTTTTTATAGTCCTACAAAATCATGGCTCGAAAATCGCGACTACCCGGTTCCAATTTCACGTTAAAATTCGGCCAACACTTAGATGCATTCGAGACGGTGGCAAGGCAATTACTGAATGATTCAAACGGTGTCTTTGCGTGTAAGCACTTACAACTTCAGACAAAATAGCTGCGTGCTTGAACTTGTTTAAACTTGTATAGATTAGGAATATCTAAAGACTTTCAGCGTGAACCTCGTATCTATTCTGAATTCATTAAGAATTTTAGTTACTTTTTATGTAGTGGTTTCGGGATAACACTGACAGTAGCAGCTGTTAATCTAAAGAGGCTAATTCTTCAGTTGGAACGGCTCCATCAAATAGCATCGTTAGAGTACCTGCAACACCTAGCATGCAGTTATTCGTGCATATTTATAGTGAGAAATTGAACATACAGTTTAATTTATAATATATTTTATTGGTTAATAAATCGTCAACAAAGTACACAGTACTGATATTTATACAAATATGGACTAGATTATACATTGATTTTTACATAAAAAATATCGTTTAAAAACTTAACAGCTAATATTAGCACCTCATCTTAACACAAAAAGTATTGCACCCTGTTCATTTCTATATTCATACTTGTCTTTGGTTATTTTTCATACTAATCACATACAACATACGTACTTTCAATAAAAATGCTAATCTATAATAATTCTCCAAACTCGTCCCCTAATTTTATTCTAGCTTTGTCATCTTTGATTGCAAATTAATAAATTCAAAGGTTTTGTGAGCAACTACCGTCTGCTACTATCGTACTAAATTAAGATATATAAAGTATATTTTGTATTTAATATACATCCACATATCTGTTCAATCATCGCATTTTTTGTGCTAAAAATACAATACATATCATTGATACATGAAGTTTTAAATGTTCTCTTTCTATTTTTCTCCCTGAATTCACTAATTCCATTTTTTCTATCTAAATTCCTTCACTTTCACGGTAAGAAATATCACATGTTTGTCTATATCAATTACTTATGTTCTAGCTTTTTTTCGATAGCTATTACGAATTAAACATGTTTGAATGAACAAGTTGTGATTTTAGTTAGATCTCCGGGATAAAATACTACAAAAGGACTCTCCATATCACTGATTCGAATTTTCATTCTCTTGAGAATTTTGTTTTTCGCAATGTTTCAGTTGAAATCGTTCAATCACTCAGACAATGAACCCTTGAGATGAATAATAAAGAAGGTTTATTAAAGCAAGTTCTCTCTAGAGCTCTTCACATAGTTGTCAGTTTAGCTAATTAGTGGAAAACAATATATGGTGGTGAACTTGGGACCCTTGGGCATGATCTCAGAGGAAGAGGAAATCCGTCATAGTTTGTCTAATATGTAAAGGATTCATGGGGAGGAGATTTCGAGAATATATGTAAACATCACAGAAACCCCTATTAGGTTCAGATTTCTCCAACGGGCAAAGACATTTTGGAGATGGATGTAGATCAAACAATAATTCCTCTATCACCAACTTCATCAAATCGTAGTTTTCGCAATATCAACTGAAGACGTTTGAAGGTACCACAAAAATCGACACTGTTAGATCCAAAACTCTCAATGCAAGGGATGTTCGAAACAGTGTTATTGAATCCTCTACATACTATCTACTACAAACGTGGAGAATACATAACGTCATATCTCATATCGCTCATGGATTTTATTTGAGCTTCATATAAAAAATTTACATGAGCTATAAAAATTTGCTTCTACTTAAATGCTTCTGATTTTTATCAGAAGAACATGATGATTAAACAAAATAAATTAATAACCATCAACTCGAAAGGCATAGCAGCATATTAAGGAGAAAGAATCCAGTCTCACATAGAAATAAATACAATAATCAGGCATCCAACAATTTGTTATCAATAATACCACAGACAAGTATTTGAATACATATTTTTTTCATGGATAGATAGTATCCAATATTCACTGCGAAAATTTGTATATGCAACAGTGTTTAACCTTACACTAATGTGATCATACAAATGCAAAATAATTGAGTAACTGACATTCACAACAGACGTAAATTTCTTCAGAATGTCATATAAATATTTCAGGGTATTATAGGAAAAATATAAGTCTAGCAGGAATATGTGTTCTCTGAGCCAACAACGACAGTAATTCTTAAGTACGAGAACTAACGGTAGCACAGTGCCAAGCTTGATGAAAACTCCAATTGTGAGACTTCTTGATTATACACCTAGCTTTTCTATAAACAATCTGTATTTTTGATACTCTGTCTCAGTAAATGTAGCCGCTTTTCAATCTATTACTGAGAACATTCTATTATACCAACAGTAACTAAGTACGTTTTGTGTTGTTTGCAGTGATAGAGAACTCAGAGTTAACCTAGGTGGGCTTTCTGGCAAACCGTGGTACCTACAGCATTTCTAAACAGTGGTAATTGTGTTCCATACTCCCATAGGCAATTTAGTATGAGATTGAACTTGGTTGCCGGTAGCCCCGATGAAAATTGTCATTCTCAATGTTCCATAGCTAAAAAAATCATGGTCAAGAACTACACGATTTTTTGTACCTTCTCAGCTGTTGTTGTTTTTGTGTGATATGTTCAAGTTGGGTTAGCTACGAAATACATTTGAAGTTGTGCGCACTTTATAGTTGATATGATCGACACATTGCGAATAAGCAAAGTTCGCATCCAGAATAATGGAATTGTGCAAAATGGCAACGTCGCACTGCTAACAAAGTAGATGAAGGTTTTTCACCTCATATCATGGCAGAATGGATCATTCTAACCTTTGTTTTGTCGTAATGGTAGTTGGACGTTGCCGTAAGGCACATTTAAGGGATTCTGGACGTGAACTTGAAAAAAACCATACTTTTCACATTTCCAACTAAAACCTGATTGTCAAAATTGTAATTCCAGAAAATACCAAATGTTCATTTTCAAGAAAGAAAATTGGGAGCGTATTCTTTTCATTATCAATTTCTAAAAAAATGTATATGTTAAAGAAATCTCGATATCTAAATATATATACGCTGGTCGTTTGATATCCATCTATACCCTGTATATTCATATCAATTTAGAAGCTAATCATAAAACTAAGAATAATAAATAATTTAACGTAAATAATAGTGAATTTTTGTTTTTTTATTTTCTCCCAGCTTTCTTTATTATAATTGGAGTTACATCATATCTTCATAATAAGAAACAACTGGACAATGACGGAACAGTTTCACCAAGTGAGAGCATCTTCAATTTACACGATCCTAGGACGAGTTTTTTTATATGATTGATACCTACGAATATCCGACAACCATCATGGTGCCATCTCATGGTCAGTATATTTTTTGGAAAGGGTAGCACGTGATAGCGAAGCTGGTGCTTCATCCTTCTGTTCTTCCAAATGACATCGAAATCCTCCATTAACCTATAATTCAGCAGCCATTCGCGTTAATCGAATGTGCGGATAAATTGTCTATCTCATCCCTGGAAAGCTCGTTGAGAATCAGTTCATTGTCACTTTTAGAGGTCCTGCCTTGATCGGATTCGGCTATGTTCCCAGGAAGGTAGTCTTTCCAGGACCTGAACAGATACCTGGTGAACTTCCTCAGCTGTCTGAATTTGCAGTACGTCGCCCCCTCAGCGCTTTCCGTTTGTTGCGTTTGAATGAGAAACCCCTTTTCCTTGAAAGTTTGCTCTAGCTTTTCGCGTTGCAAGCTTTTTCTTGATTTTCTTTTCTTCATTTTGTGGACGGCTAGTTCCTGAAATTAGAAATGCACGTTGGTAACAAGATTTTTAGTCATATTTTGAAATAGCAATAAGCTAATAAGCAAGTAATGAATAGAACGGAGGTATTTGTTCGCCAAATAGGTATATTCAATGTTCAAATGGAAGTATTTTCATTTTGAATAATAAATAATTATTATTTACATTTGTCTTATAACTGTTGCATTTAAAGCTTTCCGTTTTTCCTGCAGCTGGTACAAGCTCTTTTTAAATAATTTACCATTTACAAGTCGATATGATTCAACAATTAAAGTTTTAGAAATAGCACCATCCTCAACCGGTTTTATACGTTGTACAATATTAAGCACCTCCCTCTTTGGGTTTTTTTACCCCTTGAGATTTGCGTGTCTAGTAACTGCCCCCAAAAACCATCTCTACCTGCGGTACTGTCCAGATGTGGATTTTTGTAAAGATGCCACTAAAATTTAATAAAGTGTATTCTTACATTTGCAACTGTTCGACAACAGTGTTTAATTATAACAAATTTAAAACAATTCCACTGTGTCGCTGTTGAAAAATGCATCGATAAAGTGACATATTATACTCATTTTTTATTTAGAATTTCATGTCTAGAAATCGCTATTCAAACCTTATAATTATTCGACGAGCTTTCAATTTTGGCACAAATGTAACCTTAAAGTGAACATTTTGGCTTCACGAGCAACAAAATTGCAGCAAGTTAAACTGCTGGTAAAACCATGAATTCCCAATATCTTATATATTGTTTCCAGTCGATATTTGCATGTATCTCTACCTGCGCCTGATGGCTCTTGGGAAAATTCGGAACTGGCAGTTCCGGACTCAGCAGGAAATCCGAACCAGACTTGGTTCCTGCAAAATCAACCGGAGGCGTAGGGTAAATTTTCTCACCGCTGGCTTGCAGAAAAGCGCCCGTCGATGAACCATGGCTGTTGTGCACCTGTTGCTGCAAGGTTTCCCTCGGAAAGAATTCGTAACCTCGCATGGATTTGTCCCCGGTGCCACTGTAGTACCTAGAATAAAAGCGTATTCGCTCAGTACTACCCGCTCACTTCCCATTTTCGTTGGAATATATGGTCTGAAATTAAACGTTTACAATAGTCGATAGACATCTACAGACTGTAGCCTGATGGTCTAACTGTAGAGAGTTAGGTCTAACTCTCCAGGCTATACTGATGAGTCTAGGTTAAATACAAAACATGCATGTCTATAGCAGGTCTGATGCACAGTGGAGACCATACACTTAATTTCCAAACTTGCTACTCAATATAGCTTAATTTGGTGAAATTGGTTTACTATGTCTCTGCGTACCTGAAATTTCCTCCGGAATCCACCGATAGCATCTTTTTCTCTTGCAAACTAGGTTTTGCTCCACCGGTAAACTTGAACTTGCATATGCTGACCTCAGTTGCTGGGTTGGTGTTATTTTCTGTGGGTATCGGAGGAATGAATATGGCGGACCTCTTTCTCTTGGTGGGCGCTTTACCGTTCTCGGAAGAAGAGGGTGCGTTTCGCTTTTTAAGCTCTTGAGCACTGCTACAACCCGGTGATCCGGTTGATTGATCAGTCTCTTCTGCAGTGCTATCTGCAAATAGGTTTGGTTCAATGCAAAGGCTCAGAAATTAATGGATAATTCAAGAAGGGAGATATTGACAAAGCAAATTGGATTGATAAAAATACGAGAAAAGATTTCTAGTGTGTCTCCAGTATTCCTTATTCACACCCGACCGACAGACCGACAGACCAACAGACCGACAGACCGAAAGACAAACAGATCGACAGACCGACAGATCGACAGACCGACAGACCGACAGACCGACAGACCGACAGACCGACAGACCGACAGACCGACAGACCGACAGACCGACAGACCGACAGACCGACAGACCGACAGACCGACAGACCGACAGACCGACAGACCGACAGACCGACAGACCGACAGACCGACAGACCGACAGACCGACAGACCGACAGACCGACAGACCGACAGACCGACAGACCGACAGACCGACAGACCGACAGACCGACAGACCGACAGACCGACAGATTGACAGACCGACATACCAACAGATCGACAGATCGACAGATCGACAGATCGACAGTTCGACAGATCGACAGATCGACAGATCGACAGATCGACAGATCGACAGATCGACAGATCGACAGACCGATAGACCGACAGACCGACAGACCGACGGACCGACGGACCGACGGACCGACAGACCGACAGACCGACAGACCGACAGACCGACAGACCGACAGACCGACAGACCGACAGACCGACAGACCGACAGACCGACGAACCGACAGACCGAATAATAATACATAACTTAACGAAAATATTTTCAGATAAAAAATTGTGGGTCAGAACACAAATTTCCACAAATAAAAATGTCTTTCAATGACGCGTTTCGATTTATAGTTGTGTAGTATAGTCATGACTGTTAGATTTTACTGCAGTCTATACAAAAATATTTTGCTCAATTTCATACTCAAATGAGGAATAACTTTTGGAATATATCTGATTGGTCTCTTTTGTTCATTTTACTTATACTGGCCAATATTAAAATATGACTGAAAGAATTACTATTTTAAAATTATTATTGAACATTTCAATGTCTTACATTTTATACTTTGAGAAGGGCTGCAGAAGTCGCCGAAACGTTTATAAAGTTATCTCTCCAGTATAGGTGAGGTGAACTACTGAAGAAAAAAAGACAACTTTTCTTATCTAAATTAACCCACATTAACGCAGAGCTATTAAAAACTGTTCTGCTTGACGTATTATGCCAAATTATGTCAGTCGATTTATTTATGCTACATAAGCAGACTCAATTGAAGTTCTATCGAATTCATTCGCATTCATTTATTCAATTTAGGTGTGCAAAGCTTTGGAAGCATTCATGAGTGGTCATAATTTGAACAGATGTATTGAATGACATGACCTTCGCAACACCAACAAAACAACTAATTTTAGACTCATGAATATTCTTTCTGAATAACACACCAGGTATATGGTTGTTAGTAGCTATTTCGAAATATTGGAACCATTTCAAGGAAGTTGTTCAAACGCGAATTATATTTTCGCAATGAAAGTTTACTCGAATTTACCGTTTATTTATAGGACTGTTCGAGTTTATGAATGCTTACACCATTTTAAAGACATTCGCAAGGCAAAATAAAATTTCCACCGACTTCCTAGTCATAAACACTGTGGCCTATCAATACCCATAGCGTATGTGCGGGTATCAGCATCCGTTACTGCAAAAGATATAATGTATTGGACTAGGATTTCGGCCACTTAAAATGTGCATCTATTTGTATACATGTATATATGTGTATATATATATATATCCACCGATTTGTATTTTAGGTTAAAAAATCATTAAGATGATCTCCTATTTTACATAAAAACATACATATCTCAATGTTAAATTAGGCTCATTTGTAGTGATATTGCAGCTCTTGAATGAATGTATATATGATCTTTTCCCAACAAAATATCAATTTCAACAATGTTATTATAATCGGAGATCAGACACCTTCAAAACCAAAATGAGTAAGTTTCAAAGGTATATGCAAAATACTTGGATGATTGATCTCTCAGGTTCCAATTTTGTTTCAAAAAATTGTGTTGTAGGTGCTGTTGTTTCAAGCACCTCGAACTTGAGGTTTCAGAAATATAACATAGATTGGAAAATGATATCAGTACCTTCCAAAAGTGTGTATTCAATGAAATAATACCCTACCTTTCTGCAGCTACAAAATCGAGGTGCCCATTTTACCAAAATTACAGTCAATTCAACAGAACTTCTTTGCTTTATAATCTATACGTGCTAAGGCTATTGATTCAATTAGTGAGTTTGGTGTATATATTTTCGTAAGATTTGGATTATTTTGAACCACCTCCGAATCTCAATCGCAAAACTTATATAGAAGGTATATTTTGGATGCTGTAACCACCACAAATTAAATCGATTCAAATTATATGTTACTTCCTACGCATAAGCGAAAAGAGTATTGTGATGAAAAAAAAATTAAACGCGAGATTGTGCTTTGGGTCTTAGGCCGCCGTCTGTCGGAATTTCGTCCTGACATTTATTTTTATTATTATTAACTCCGTTTATCGATATATATATATATATATATATATATATATATATATATATATATATATATATATATATATATATATATATAGATATGTCTATCCATTGGAGTTTTTGTGGACTGATTTCAGTAACCGCTGTACTGATTTTAAAGAGATTTGGGGGACCAATATGCTGTACATCATAGTGAATGCTCGCAAAATTATCAGCTAAGACCTGGAAAACTTGAGAAACACGTTGAAATGATGCTCAACACATTTCAGAATACTTAGTCCTAGAAAGTTACGTTTGGCACAGAAAATGATCAGCCATCTAAAAATCATAAAAACGTAGATTGTAATGTTTTAACAGTTTTCGTTTAATTACTCTACTGCCAATGCACCGTATTTGAAAAGGATTAAGCTTTGCCATCTCACAGCAAGTTTGAATCGAAGAACTCAATGAATGATCTTTTGCTAAAGAAGGAAAGAAGAATATGAAAATTCCATATATTTTCTAACATATCATTACAGCAAATAGTTAAACTATGGACATACCTTTGGAAGACGAAGCTCTAGACTTGACAGTTTTTGGTATGATCTTCCTGAGCTCGACTTGTGGTTCTATTGGTAAAGCAGAAGCAGCTGTCAAAGTAGTTTCCTCGTGAGGTGGCGGCCTTGGACTGTGACCATTAGGAAGGTTAAAACTGTCGCTACCTCCACTCATGCGCTGGAAATACAAGATTGCTTCAGATAGTTTAGGTGTCTTGTATAGGGGTGATTGCTGTCTACTGCTTCGACTGATTGATTCCAAGAGGTTTGGTTTCGAGAGAGAGAAAGAGAGAGAGAGAGAGAGAGAGAGCTAACAGAAGTAAATCAACTCCCTCCTTGAGTTTTTATCTTCTGTTACATTTAAATGTTGTTTAAATTACTATGTCATGACTATCTATTTTGTACTCCTACTGTTCTCTCTCTTGACAAAGACCACAAATTGAAAAACAGATGCTAGCAAAGAATGTACTGTCAGAAACCAGTCTTTTATATAATAGTTAGTATTTTATTATAGCAATAGACTATTTTTAATGGCAGATGTCGATTCAATGCTTCAATCATACGCAGACAATCTTTTTGTCCTGTCTGGATCTTTTTTCGTGCAACCGCAAAAATATATTCACAAATGTATTCAAATGGAGGATATCAATGACTCTGAAAAGTGTATTTAATGTAAAGTTATGAGCTAATTCACTTACAGTGTACAGTAACAACTGTTGCTGCAATGCCAAAGGGTGTATGAAGACTCCGGCATTTGGCCAATACACGTAACCCCCCGGAGTCATGCCTTCTGCTGGTTTGGGCGTTGTCGATCCGGCCCCCGCACCTGAAGAGTCAGGACTGCTTCGCGCTGAAGCAGGATCTATCAGAAGGGGACGGCAATGGAGCTCGTTCGGATGGATGATCTGCAAGGATACCGAACATCGTTTCAAATAGTAAGGGTTATTGACAAAGAGGTATAATTTAATTCGTTCATTCAGGCCAAATTGTGGACAACATCGTTTCGTCCTCACTCTCACCTGTTTCGCTAGCTACGTCAGCATTTTCAGGAGAAGATTTCAGATCAAAACACGAATGGGATATTTTTTTAAATTGGTTTGGCGACTGCTAAAAACTGTGTAGTATCCAAAGGTATCAGATACTTACACTTGGACTAGGAGTGTCTTGAAATAAATCTACATCTTCATCCGATTGTGGCTCTGATTTGATTTCGGCTGAGCTGTAAGTGTTGTCATTATTTTTCAGTAGTCTTATCTTTAGATGATTCAAATCACGAATGCATAGATTGAGCGGTTCATTTTGGTCCATCTTTTCCTGCAAGAAAATGCACATTGTGTATATAAGAAAAATTATCTGAATACAAAAAATCTGATTCAGTGATGTAAGTTGATATGTTATAAATGATGATAGATAACCTACAAAATCATTCTTAACCAATATTACAAGTTATTACTATTATTAATTTTGATATCTAAAAGTGTATGTCTTGAGTCACAGGTAATTTTGACATATCAATTAGATCAAATTATAATGAGACCCGTAATAACAACAGGTTAAATCTAAACATTAAATCAATGCAGCTTTTCTTTCTTCGAGTAAGCGACAGAGAAAACATCGAACAACTTTTCTGAAAACTTTGCATGTGAAGCAGTCGACAATAGTAAACAAAATTTTAAATATTTATCAATTTCTATGTTCTGTTTTTACCTTTGGAGAATTCCTTTTGTTCTCTCTGGTTCTCCTATACTCTTGAGTCAGTCTTTTTTCGAGTAAACTAGATATAATCTTATTCTGTACATCAGTTCTATTTACACTATCTATAGCTTCTTTACTGTCTAACACAGATACTTTTTTCAAAATGCCATTGTCTTTCTCTAAATAACTATCTGGATTCGGAGTACCCGGAAGAATAGTTCCGTAATTTTTGTAAATCAGATGGCAGATGTCCGCCTTTTTGGGTTTTCTGCCTCTTCTTGACTTGGAGCTATCTAAAGTGATCTCACCCATATAAGGTAAGTCTTGGTACTTCATTATCCTTGATGGTGCATTGTTTGTATTGGTACTACCACTGTTCACGGATGGGCTGTTCACCACCTGTAAAAAATTCAGTCGAATAGATGGAATCAGTATTGTTGAAGAAATCTAGGGTACTTGAAAAATATAAGGAATTCCAGATATTTTATTTCAATTATGTAGTTCAAAGATATTCACTTGAGAGGTGTACATTATTTAAATTTTTGTGACTGCAGAACTAAAAAATATAAGCAGTCTAATTGGGAATTTCCTTTAACTTTCTACCGGCTAGTGGCCAAGGCTTCTATGACAATTAATAATTATAAACCTCAGCGTGATTGCCAAGTTTCCACCTGTATATGACTGGTTTATCAATGATCAGAATTTGAAACTGTAAGGTGAGAGCTTTATATGAAGGAATCACCAACTGATTACAGGAGTCTAGTTATCTTTTTCAATTGTAGCACATGATGTCACCTACCGTTGAAATACTTGACTGGTTGGTCAGATGCCTCTTCTGAATCTCATGTTGGGCATCCGTTATCCTTTGCAACCAGCTCTTAATTGATTCAGTGGGATTCTGAGTAGGAATGCCGCTAAATAAAGGTGACAATAACTGTGATTTAGGTGTTGGTGAGTCATAGTCCAAACAGTCGGGTTCGTGCTCTTCCGACGACTCATGACTAGTAACTTCCACCTTCTCTATGTCGTCTTCCAAGTTGATACCCTTAAATTTTGTTTGAACTTCTGGTGACTCGCTGAAAGATATAGTCAAGTAAAAAACAGACGTATCAATAAGTAAATTGATCCTGTTTCACACTCTTGTTCTTGTTGTGCTTTAAAAGTACTTCCGATCCATTAATATGGAGCCATTTTTTAAATACGCATAGATCTATGTTATGTTTTTCGACATTATCAATAAAATATTATAGAGAAGTGCAACTAAATTTGCAACCTTCAAAAATATCGTTGACCTCGAGCTGAGATCATCAGGATACCTTTAACCGTCTAATTTTCAAATTTTTTGAGTCTGAAAAATATATAATAAATAATGATATATATATATATATATATATATATATATATATATATATATATATATGACTTAAGCCAGAACTACAAATATAATGGGGTTATTAAGACACAATGAAAATTAGTTTGGTTGTGGTTTGTCGATAATCACTGTGTTTGTTATATACTCCGCCACCAATCCGACATATTTCAAAAATAAGGTAAGGAAACGAAGATCAAATCATAATATAATTCATGGTAACTGTGGTCCAAAAGACACGATCAGTATGCAAATCTTGAATAATAGAATTAATACAAATTCAATTTTCATATAACAACTATTAGTGATTGTAATTAAAGTAATAATTTATGAGGAATATGATACTGAACCGTGTTCAGGTATATATTCCTATTTCCATTGAATAGTTCCTTAAAAAGAAATTTCAAGGCCTAAGATACTGAATTAAAATTCTCTTTCAGATAATTATATAGCATTGAGCTTACCAATACTCATTTATTACTGGTTCACATTTAACTTCTACTGTGTCAGTTCCATCATTTTTGTAAGTCATTTTACTTGCTGTATCCTTGCGTAGAACTTCTATGACGTCTGCTTGCATTTTTGACTTCGCTGTAATAAAATTAGGTTTTATTATACTTCTCATTTGATTCTGATATGATATACTCATAGTCTGTATTATTTCGAAATAACCATGTAAATCCTTGATGTTCATAGAACCTGTGATGTCGCTTTTAAGAAATGGTCATTAATTACTTAAACAAAAATATTTTTATCATTGGACCAAATTGCTTTTCTTCGGCGAGTCATGAGCACTAAGTGTTTAATCGTTTGGTACTCGGCTGATATTGATAGTCCAACACTCTACTCTGAAATAGGCTGCCTATGGATAATTGGAAGTAATTAAATTATTTTAGGCGAAACTTTAAATTCATTTAGAGATACAGAAGCGAGTTTTTTCGAGAAAATTATATGAAACCATAAAATTAGATAAGGAGACGTATTGTAGGATTGATGAATTATTTTACTATTTAATGGTTGATAGAATAACAACGTGTATGGAATTGTGGACTGGAACCGGAAGTCTGGATATGTAGTTAGGCATGTTTGAAGCTACATAGATAGAAATTCCAGAAATAGTATAGCCTAGATACAATTTAGTCTATTTATAGAGCTAATGCTGGCGAAATTCAGAACGACTGTGAGAAATATAGTAGTTATGTACTTTAATTCGCATTATGTGATGTTACGTATGTGTTATGTATAACTCGCAACATTTTGCTAAAATTATGAATAAGTTGAAGGGCGTACAAGAATATGCAGTTTTCAACATATTCGAGTCTCTTAAAAAATAACTGGGTCCAACCGATGAGGATTTTTTTTTTTGGAATTGAGGCACTAAAATGCTGTTAGCCTTCCCAACAAATCATACTGAAAATGATAATGGCTATTTAGGCTAATACAATTGAATCTTGATTAATCCTATCCTTATTTGATATATATTATAGATAAAGAGGAAATAATGAGAATAGAGGACTTGGAGCACAGGATACATCTTTCTGAGAAATAATGCTATAAACGTCACACCAAATTACATTATGATGGAAAAGTTTCACCAAGTGAGAACATCTACAATCTACATGATTATGTAATGAAACTTTCAGGAATTCCTCATATCCTTCAAGAAAGAAAATCTAGCAAGAATAAATTCTCTACATAGCTTTGTGCCTTGCAGTTTGTCAACAGATCTGTTCCTATGTAAGAGTAACCCACACAGTCTTATTCCACAAAGAGATATTAAGCGAGCATAAAAATTAGAAATAAATTTGAATTTAATGCAAAATAAGCGGATATCCGATATAGTTGTCAAATTTTGATTGCCGAATTAAATTTCGTTCATATATATATAAACGACTCAGAATAAAGGAATCATCTAATAACAGTATTTGTGGAAAATTTTCAAATAAAGCTAAATAAATGTATACTTAAATAGAATCATATCTGAGCTGTTATTAGGGTGGGGGCGATTCTGTCTCTCTCTTGATAGAAAACACCTGAAGTTGTTCGTGGGACTGATAACTGCCCACAACACCTTTAGACACCACCTACGTGGGGTGTTAATGATTGTCTTATATGCGCACGCTGTGGCGAAAAGGATGGTATTGAGATATGATCGATGACAGACTATGTTACGGGCTAGAGTTTTGGAACCAGAAGACATATGACTGGTAGGCTAAACTCACCTTTTGGAAAAGCGCTGGCCTGAGGATTAGTAAGGATGAAAACGCAAAGGAGCCATTTGGTAACCTATGCATATGCTCCACAGCATAATCATTATGCAATTCCTAATTATGACAGTGTTATTGAGTCAGTATAGATTTTCGGATATTTGCTAATAAGTCTTATTAAAACATTTAGTTTTATAGTAAATTTAAGCAATTTGTGGTATTAACTATATTTGAGTTGTGGGTATATTATTTAGAATAGTCCATATTCATAACAGGGAATATTTAAGAGGCAGCTAGTAAGTTGATGTGCTCTGATGATTGGCGTGCTTAAGAGTTCGCAATGTCCATGGCACGGGGGGGGGGGTCGCCTTTCAGAGGGCACTGCTAACCTCGGAAGAATCTTTAAAATCCAATTACAATGCAGTCAATTAAAAGTATTGGTGATTTTATATTATATATGTGCAGGTAGATTTTCAAAAACAAATGTTTAAAATCCATGTAACGCAGAGCATCAGGGTCTTAGCGTGACTAGTTGAATCTGAGAGGTCAACTGTGGGTAACTGCAGAAGGCCTCATGTGGTTATAAGAAATGCTTTACCAAATAAGGGATGTATTGACTCAGAAAATCGTTCTTGTATCAATGTTTCTCCTAGCTGAAAGGTGTCTAGGATATTAGTCAAATATCTGTTTCGTTATTCATGTATATGCTGACTCTTTTACAGGGGCACAAATTCTTCAACTGGTAGGGAACGCTTATTCGTGCCTTATACAGAAATTGGTACCTCACTGCGTTCATACTGAATACAAATGTGGAAAAAATGCTGAAATCCAAAGGAGCAAAGCCCAGGTAATGTAGCACAACTGCTGTGTTTCTACAGTTAGATGAAAGTTGATGTTTTTCAGAAAATGCAAGCAAAACAACTAAGACCTTCATAGAAAAAAAAATGATAAAAGTAATCTGTAGCTAGTAGATACCTGGAATCTTAACTTTTCTTTCATTTAAAACTTATATTATTTTCACACTTCTGAATTTAGTGCTATTCCTACTCTCTCTTTCTCACATTGAATAAACATGCTTCGATAAAGCATAGAAACGAGTTACATTCCTTTTTTGGACTTCAGGTTTTTTTGAGACCCCCCAGAAAAGTTCTCCCCTCAATTTTGTACGTATGCCTTCGCTCCGACACCAACCATACTCAAGGCAGTAATGTATAAATTTTATCCATAAAAATGAATATGTCATATTCGCCATATCATATCAAATTACCTGTTTAGTAAATGCAGTCATTCACATTTTTTTAAAACCCCAATAACCTCCGCTAGCCATCACGTGATGTGCATATTTGATATAGTGTGATTCGTCGTTATATAAGAACGACCCATACAAGTCATGGTGTACATAGAGCCAAAAATATATAGAAAAAAGTTAGGCTTGCCACCTCCACATTTCACAAAACTTCAAACGAAATAGAATAGAATAGAAAACTAATCAAGAGTCTGAAGATGTTCCGTGATACAATCTATTGGAATAAATGGAATTGTATACCATCAAACTGCTATTAAGCACTATAACGCATAATCTAGTATCCCTCTTAAGTCTAATTGCTTAGTACAGACGGATATAAAACCTAGATTTTCAGTAAATTGAGATTCGCTACTTCCTTCTAAGCGTCGCTCACACTGAGTCGAAGTATGAATAGGACCATAAATAGTACGCGTCTTCCAACTTACGTTCAACGATGGTCTCCAACATCACCATACCGTAATGCAATCCCTTGGAATGAGTTCTTTCACCGTATCACCAAGCCACCATTAAGTCACTATAAGGTGTACGCGAGTATTCCTCGTAAGTCAGACATGTTCGCGTCGCATCTGTCCGAACTGGTCGCTGAAAGCGCCGCGACGCTCGTCGTCCATAGATGGCGACCGGCGCTATTTCGGGCGTCGGGACGCCCCCCTCCCTGCCCTGCACAGACTGTATATTCTGAAAATGGCCCTGCTGTAACCCGAGATAGTACCATATTCGGTACTTCCCGCCTGAACAGCTTCCCGGGGTTATTAATAACCTGTTCTTATATTCCGAGTCTACCGCGCGCCGTGCGGTATGTCAGTGCTGGCGCTGTGAGGAGGGAGGGTACTGGAGCTATTTATTCATCTATTATGTCAAAAATATTTACATTTTAATAATAGGACATAAACTCATAAAATAAATGTGACAAATATTAAATTATTTTTTTTACTGGTCGCTGATTAAAACAACATACGATTAACTGAAGAGATCTTCTAACTTTTGACTGGCTGGACAGCCTTTTTTAAGTAGAATAAGAAAAAATCAATTTTGAAATAATAATGTTTATGGCATTTTAGACTCCTTCTAGGGGACCTGCGATCTATTTTTTTAGAACAAGACATTGATGAGAACTATTATGAAAGGCTAGAATACAGATGATTCAGCTGTATTGTTAATAGATCCAAAACCTGGGACTGCCACACTATCGAGCAAATTCATCTGTTCTATCATAATATGCAGTTCATATTAAGGTATTTTATGAAAGCAAAGCTGTTCCTCTGGACGCAGTAAAATATGCCATTGTCATTCAGTAAGGACATTCATTATATTATATGTTGTTTTAATGGTATGATCCAACAGAGACAAAAACAGGATAAGTTTCAAATGTACATACTACACATCTAAATATATTTCGGGTTTAACCAAGTCGCTTGTCAGTGCAGCTCCTCGACTGGTGTTTTTTCAGCAGCCATCAACTAAATATTGAAATGCCTTTCCTTATACAACGTGACAAATAAAACTTGTTGACACATAGACGTGCAAACTCAGTATTGGCTGGAAGTTACACGTAACATTACACTTACATAATCTATATGGAATGTACAACTTCCAATCTCTATAACTGTGTTGTGATTGAATATAAAGGTATACGTGCCATAATAAGGTAATTTTGTTATGTTGCCTAGAACCGCCATTTGAATGTATGGTTGATGGCTTCTACAAAATAATAAAAAACCTCGACTGCTTCCCGCATTTAGCTTATCAATGATAGCGTCTCGATAAATTCGACTGAAGACAGTCAAATGCCACCAGATGTCCTACCAAAATTCGACCGGTTTGCTGAGTAAAAATTTAGTAGGAATATTTGCGCGTACCTAAGTTGTTTATTACGGGGTTTCCGTTGCAAAATGATTGGAGCATCCTTAGGCCATCTCTATACAGGCTCACAGTAGCTGTTCCGAAGAGTACAATTTCCTGGAGCGAAAGAGCCCTCAGCTTCTAGCGAGACCAACAACATGATCCTGCCAGGACATGTTTATGTTTGATGTCAATTGATTTGATGGAAGATAACCCAAATATTGGGCATACATACATCTCCACGGCGCGGCTGGCTGTCAGACCTACATGTGATTTGTCAGGGCTGCTGTACGTGTTCGTTAAACCATTTGTAAGTTCCCATTCATTTAACAATTATTATCAATGTCCTCATTAATCATTGTTCCATTTTACAGATCCGGATGGTAGTAGTATTCAATATAAAACCTTCCATCTTGATATGCGAAAGGTATATATTGTGTCGTGCTACCACTGCCTCACCTCAGGCATCGCTCTATTTTGTGCATTTTCGTGTGCGCTCGTATTTTCGGTATATTCGGGTTATTTCGGGCAGGCATTGAGCAGCAGGCACCGCCCGCGTTACGGACGCCGCGTACAGGATATAGCCGTGTGCCGGGATTTATGGGACGACTGCTTGTTTCCTGCTCGATTCCATCAAGAGGTCATCTGTCTATACATAGGTATTAGACACAGTAGCGCGTCCTGTTTTCAGTTCAAAAATTCTGTTGAAGTTGTACAAGGAACTATCTCAGAACCGTTATGCTCAAAAAATTCATACTATTTGTGTTATTTCATTCTAGATCCGCTCTACAGTTATTTCCGTCTTGAAGTCCAGTGAAATATTTCCAATATTTTACTCAAATATTTTTGACATTGGTAAAAAACACTTTATGTTCGAAGAAAAATTTAATCGATCCGGTATTCCTTGTACTTATTAAACGTAGCTGATTGCTTACACCAATACTACCTACTGAATTTTTACCAAATTTGGCTTATAAGCAATTAAGCCGTTTACACTTTTAAGAAATGACATTAAGTAGGTTGACTCTGCATCTGATGTGCAGTGGTGTTCCATTTTTTTGAACTTTAATCAGAATCTATAAATATTGATTCACTTGTTTCTGAAATATTTTGAAATTGTAAATTATGGAAAACTATGAAATTCTTTGAAGTTATCGAAGATTTGAAGCTCGTCTACTAAGAATGTTTTTTAATTCGATTCCAAAAAACCAGCAGTCTCAAAATTACATTCAATTATTTGTTTCTAAGCATGCATAAAACTATCCTATATTCGCTTTTTTGTTACTTTATGCAATTTTTATATTTTGCTATAGTATTTTTAGCATCGGTTATATAATCCTATAACCTACTAGTAGTAGGTACTGAAAAAATTCGGTATGCGTCTATATGCCATCAATCACAAGCAAATGAGACCGTGTCAATTTGTTTATAGTACGATGGGATTAATCCATTTGTGATTTAACATGATGTAAAAAATGACTGACATGACTGCGTAGTTATGACGTTATGCTCACTTAATTCACTTTATTATTTATAACAGCTTTGGATTGTAGTATCAATGTTTTGGGTTTAAAAAAATAGTCCCCCAACGGTTTCTTTGGCCACGGCCTAATTTGTTCAGAGACTAATGAAACCTTTAAATATGAAGTTTGGACACTATTCAATTTGAGTTCCTGTTAATATTGTTGTTTGGCAACGCTCAAAAATGATCAGAAAATTCGAGACATATAAGAAACTAACCGGGTAGACTGTATACGCTCTTAATAGGTGAATCACTTAATAGTTTTACAAATAAAACTCTTTTTCGTGGCGCGCTCTGATTTAATATTAAATTAAGGAATTAACCCTCGTATTAACCGTTCAATTTTGAGGATGATTTAAATATTAAATCCCAAATAAATCGCAATTGCACTTTCATTATTGAAATCTGGTGGTTAAATAACACCTTTTCCACCTTAATAGGTAACGAAGTTTGAGTAAGTTCTGTTTTTGCTTGGTATTTACTAATTGTGTGGAGAAAAGTTATTAATATTACAAGAGGTGACCAGTCTCCGAAAGTAGTATTTTACTCGACCACGGACTCGCAAAAAAGTGCAATATGATATTTCCAAGCGTAATCTAGCATTTAAGCTTAGGAAGTATCGGGTCAATTCATTTGACACGATTTAAAAAATAGCGCATGATCATTTGCAAGAATTTTGAATAATGAATGTAATTTTTAGATAGCAGCAGAAATGCTTCTGTCGCAATCTCCTTTCTGTAACATGAACTTCCCATTCCAAAGAATTTCCGAAAAATAGCTTTATGTAACTCATTTAGATTTCAAATGGCGAATAACACGCAGCCTTGTAACGGTATAAACAGATTTATTTTTATTTGACCAGTTTTATACAGCATTGCGAATCCTGGGTAGGCAGCTGGGTAGGTAGACAGGTAGATTTCATTTCTCCTTTTGAAATGTTACTAGAGTAATGACCCCTTTAAAATGCTAATATCTTCTTAGAAACGTATTTGGTTGGATCATCCAAAAAGGTGTGAAGATCCTTATTGGAATTAAATAATCTAGGATTATTGAACAGTCCATTTGAAATATGGCAACTAGCTGAATTTTATTAAGGACGTTGAAATAGATATTATGAAAAACAGTACTCTCGGTATTTAAAGAATACTCGTAAAGCCACTGTATTTTCGTAACTCCTCTAAAATTTGAAACAACTTCAATAATCGGAGTGTAATGTAATTTTTGCACTACGTATAGCATAGATTCAGGACAAACTTTAAAACAGTCACCTTGTGGGGGATAAGGAACACCAAAGCTTTTTGTGTTGGTAAAAATTTTCTCGTTGTCACAGACTTGATTCTGAAACCTGACTGATCAATCAATCCCCGGAAATGAACCAGTATCAGCTAATTAACTTTGTATTTTTTATTATTGTAGTGCATTTAATCTATTTTTCCCCTTGTAGAATTAAAAAATCATCTTGACCAGGAAATAGAGTTAAAGACAAACAAACAATTATCGTGCTTTTCGTGGAGTACCATCGAAACATTAAAATAAGTTTTGGGCTGGAAACGGAGGAAGAGAGGTGTAGAATAACTTTAACACTGATTGTCATGGAAGATTGGCATTATATTAGTACTGCAAAATGAAGAAAAAGTTATTCAAAATTAGTCATTACATCCTCGTACATTACAGCTCACATAGTTATTTGATCGAATTAACTTATTCATAGTCACTTCGCGCTGTTTGTTCACAGCCACCTTCGTGAGTTAATTTTATCATTTGGTATAGCATCCAACTATAGAAAATGTTGAAGTATTTTACGGAGGATTTTATTAGCGCCTCTAGTTGACTAGATTAATTTCATTGAAATCGATCAATTGTAGTGTTTCTGAGTTGAGAAAAAAATAAGGTGTACAGGATAGGCAGACGTTTAGTCGCATCAAATATCCAACGAACATATAAAAAAAGAACAACACCTTGAAATGATTCAATGCTTAAATCTCATAAAATATATAGTATAGTCACAAATGAAATTTCTTGATAAGAAACTTTCAATTATCTATGATCTTTTAACCCCGATTATCCTCCGTACTTCACAGACATTATTTGATGAATGAGATTTCAGTTGAATTGAAATGATTTATATAAACACCTCATTCAAGCAAGTTGATCATTTTTTTTCTAATATTGTATCTAATCAATCCTCTGCTTGGTTTTATACAGCAACCGATGCCAACTTACCCCGTTGCTATGATCCATTTTAAAACCGTCCTCTCACTCCATGAAAGGGTAGCAGTCACTTAAAGACATATTTGCACATCACAAATCACAGACTGTACATTTAGTAAATCCGCCCTTTCGTAATCAAAACCCGCGCACTTTTTGTCTACCACGTCGTTCGCGATTCATGTTCATCTTAGCCGGTAGTGAATTAACGATGATGATAGCTGAAGGAATACGAAGATCTTTTTTTTGGTAGCGAATGTAGTGAACGGCGTGCGGATGCCTAGCAGAAAACGTCTTTCTGCCTTGCATGCCTCAATTTGCTGCATTAATCACGTAAATACTTCAGGAATGTGTAGGTTTTCATTCAGGGCGGGCAGCGGACGCTGGCTAACTCCACCTAGGTCGTTTTTATAATTTGCATATTTCTTGGTCTGGTTATTTATATATATTTAAGTAAGTTTACTAGAAGAAAAGACGTATTAGATAGATTGGCGAGTATGCCAATGGTGATTGGTAGTTATAAGACACTCACTTTTTCTCAAGCGCCCGATGAGCTTCCAGACTTGTTAATCGAAGTGCCGTAAGATTTCTCTTTAAACCTTAATTAGTTAACTGCAAGTTTGGGGCGCAACTAGTAACTTGCAGTGTGTGAGACTAGTTCTACTTTAAAGCGCAAAAAATTAAACCGTTCTGATTGATTTTTATGAATATGTAAAGAGATATTGAGTACGTATTTATAAATGATAATATTATATGAAGTAACTAATGACTTAACTTAAAATAACTAGTTTTGGAAGTATCGGAAATTCGGGAACACACGAAAAACTTCTAAGTTTCTGGAATTTCAAGAGATTTATAGTTTTTCAAAATGTAAAGACATTATCAAAAATAACTCCAAAAGATCAATAGTTCCAAAATCTGATATTTTTCAAAACTAGTACAATTCCTTGGGAGGTACAGCTTTAACCTAATGTTAGCATTTTTTTCGGAAATCGGTGTATTAAAATCGCTATAATAATAAGTCGCGCTAACAAGGGTGTTAGCGGAGTTTAGTAGCGTCCGTCCTTCAGAACGAATAGCATTTGCAGAACGACTCACGCTGTGTAGAACTGTCAAGTGCTGGCGCACGTGGGTGGACCAGTGTTTCTTCCCCCACTATCTCACGGTAGTACCTCGCGGGCCGCTACTAGCTCGATGGTGTTACTCATTCTCTCCCGCCAAGAGGAATCTTCACACCTTTGTTAGTTTTCAACAAGAAACAATGAGATATTATTGAACGAAGTAACCCCATGTCACCAGGACTCCTATTTAACGTCAGGGAATAAAACAAATGACCAAACGCATGATAGCTTCTATAAGCTCCATCAAACCTGTATTTACTTCCCAGCAATAGTTGGATTTCCCCCCTCAAGGTCACTTGATTAGTATTTTTGGCTCATATACTCATAATAAGAAGATGGTAGCTCCATCATATCATTTATCAGTGGCTTAGGTCATTTTCGCATGAATAATCGCGTATTTTTTTGTCTGACTCAGGTGAGGAGTCCAGTAACAGCAATGTTTCACATAACGTTGGTTGGATTATGCATTATGTCAACTTCAAGATTCTGATTCATCTTCATTTTTTAAAGTATTCAAAAAGATTTCTAAAGAAAGAGGAGCCAAAATAATACTGATATTGTATTCATATTCCAATTTTTTTTTGATCATCTTTAGGCGTAGTTAAAAATAAAACTTTCAGTGTTCAAAAAGTTTAATACAGCTTCATGTTTTTATCTTCATGGTCAAAATACAAAATAAAGTTATATGTGTATTCAGTGATCCTGCAAATAGAATAATTGAAAAAGAAAACGCATTTTTGAATTATTCATAATATCTGGTCAGCCCACTAAACCATATTTTTGTGAAATATACTATAGCCAATGATTTGACTAAAGAAGAGCTTTGGGTGGTGTTCAATAAAATACATTTTTCCTAACCCATCCATTGTTACCGCCTTTATCAAAATCTATTCTATTCTTAAGTCATTTAATGTTACTATATGTATTGCCATGCATTTAACTCAAAATATTTCGACTAATGCAGTATGGAAAATTGTTGATACAATATAAATGATACAAATTATCCACAAATGCTCCAAGCATCCGTAAAATGTATCTCGAGACAAAATAAAAAATATTAATTTATATGAAAGACATTTTTTCAGATGAATTTACCTTCCAGGTCAATGCGTATTGCAAAAAAAACTAATTCCGGTTGTCTTTGATCCCTATGTATGTTGGAAAGTGCCATTCAGATTTTAATGAAATTTTAACAAAAAGCTATTACTATGGCAAGGACGAAAAAGATTTGTTGTTTTAAAAACTGGGTAGTGGCGGCCGAAGACAAATAGACTAACAACAAGTTCCTAATCCATTTCCAAAAATTCTTGTGTGCGCAGCGTGCGAATTTTCAAGTCAATGATACCAATTTTTTCATTACCATGTAAATATAATCATAACCATCTGATAAACTGTTATGATTCATGAAGTATAACAAAAATTAAATCTTAGAAGCCATATAATATACACAAAAATATTTTGTTTGCTCATATTATTCAAAAATACGCAACGTTCCCAAATGATTACAAATATATGACGACCGTAATGTTTCTACTTATATGGTGAATAAATATATAACTAGCAAACGTTGTTCTTTGTTAGCTTCTCGTTATGGATAAAGCCCAGTGAATCACATTAGAAACGACGTCGTTTTTATTTATTATTTAATTAGTCGTCGACACACCTAACCTAAAAAATGTTGTTTTTGACGTGGGCGTTCCGTAGCGAGGCCAACTTGATGTTCTAAAACCAGGTGCATTTTCTCCACTTGTCGCATTCATATTCATATATTCCCACAAAACACATCTTACGCCTTATATGGAAAGCAAGTTATTTGAAACAACATTTATAATTAGGTATCTGCAATTCCAGTATAATCGCTTTGATATTATTACTTTTATTTCTTCAGGGCATGTAAGCTGTGGGTTATTGAATGGAAGGTCGTTCCTTTGGCATCAAAACCATTTCAGTTGTGGAAAACGACTTATAGAATCGAATAACATATTTATTTTTGAAAATATTGTAGAAATTAATTCCGATGCCATAGTGTTAGATTAGAAAAGGGTATTTAGAAGTTGGACTGCTCATTCCTTGGAATTTATATAAGAAAATCATAAAGAATAGACAAATCATCTAGTATATACCCAGTTTAAGTTTCCCAAAATTTCCATAATATCCAATGCTTCTAAGACCTTCTTCAGGTGGATTATTCGATCAAAATATTCCATACTAATACCACTGGGTAGGGCATTTTTTGCAGTGATGATGGAAAGAAATTAAGTAAAGCTGTTTTACCGTACACAACCCTGAAAGGAGGTAAATATATGGGTATGACAAGCAGTTAACTACTTTGCAATCTTTATTGATGAACATAAATATACACACAGTTACTCATTAACTAGGACGATTTAGTCCTTCCCGCACTTTCGTGTTTCTTTAATAGCAGACAGAGCTGCCATATCCTGATAGTTAAAAAAAATCTATTCCTTCTTGTGTCAAAGAGCTGTTAAAAAGTTAAATATAATGCAAGATTTTATATTCTTTATATTTATATCCTCTACAAAAGACCACAGTATAACAATGATTAATAATTACTTGTCTGCGATAAAACTCTAAAGCGAAAGAGTGAAAGTAGATTGGGATTGTTTGATCCGTTATCAAATCTGAAGGTATTCAATAGAGGCTGGTACAGTGTTTTTTACTATTTTATAGGCAAAAATTATGCACCGTACTGCTTGTCCACTGGCTTTTGATCAACTTTCACGTTTCACCTTTCTTATACCTTCCTATAAATAGAAGCCACATAAAACACAATTGAGCCTATCATCCTGGCCAGAATTCTAAGTTTCTTACTAAACGCATCCCTCCATCCCCCCAGGTGGCATAAATATCATCTGACAGACAATTGATCCCTTTATGTTCTCTAATCATTTTTGTGTCCTGGAGTACTTGTCAGATTATGACTTCTGTGTATATAGTTTATAAACTTTGGTCTCATATAATTATGTAGCTGCCGTTGAAGTAATGTTAAAACAATAAACAGTTTCGCTTACAATTTATTATAAAAATAATCACAAAATATGTACAAAATATAAATTTTCAAATATTAAGTTATTTTTGTCTCTTAACCGGTACATTAAAGGATTCATATTTTTCTACGATTCTTCCAGCTAGTAGTTAATGAGTACAGCACGCGCTTTTCAACTGTTGCCGCTCTAAGTTGAGTTACCTTTTATAATGAGAAATCAAAAGCTTTTATCGAAATTTACAGAATAAGTAATGGAATCAAATAGATTTACTCCGTACTTCTCACTCGTTGAGCAGCCCTCACTTGATCACACTTTAATAATTATTGCACTAAAAAGCAGAAAATAATCATGGTCCTTCTTCTCTCTGTCAATTTAGCAAGGGCTTTACTGTCAACCATGTTATATATAAACGGTATTGCTCTTCAAATTAAAGCTACGTAAATAAAAATGCTTAAGAAATTCAATTTCAAGTATGCGAGCACCATGCTCCAATATTATGCAGATTTGCGAACATGGCTAATATTAAGGCATTTATGAGATGCTAAAAAAGAATTAAATATTTGTTAGATATTTTATGCAATCCTTTTTCAACTAGAGAAGTTGTTATTCCTTTGGTAATTACTCCGCCACCAACACAACTTCCAAAGATATAGCAGCATTACCTGCGATGAGCCCACACACAGTAGCGGTTGCTAATATGAAGCAGTCACTATAACACCAACTATCAGACCAATAGACAGGAACTGAGAGTCTTTCATTAAACTAATTCATACCAATTCAATTTTAAACTTTACAATTTTTTGTATAATACTTTACAGACAATTAAAACGCAGCTCAATTCATTGGAATCAGAATCAAAAACGAATTGAATGTTTTTGGATAGAATCATGGAGTAATAGGAAATGTTTCCGGAAAATACTTATTTATATATTTTGCTCATGCGGAAAGTAATTTCCATAGCCGCAACCTCCTCTCTTAGTTGTTCAATGAGCAGCGACTGCTGGCTGTCTTTTCTGGCATTATCTTCACAGATCTTCTTGTACATATCTTCTAACCTCCTATTTTTTGAACTGGATTCCTTCAGCTGGTATCTTAAGTTGTTGATAATATTCCATAGCTTTTCGTTGTCTTCTGACTTGAGTACTGCGCGAACTGTCGAACTAAAGGCATTCAATACTTTGTTGCTATCCCATTTCGATTTTTCAACAATATCTGAGTTAAGTTCTTTCAGTTCTGATTTAAAGTTCTCTAGTCGTTTTTCTGTTTCCTTGGTCGTTTTCAAAACGGATTGGCTCGAAAGTAATCGCAGCTTCCGAACAGCATCATTTAAAGCTGACTGAATGCTTTTGGACAAGGCTGAACTGTTATGTGCAGAATTTGAAGACGATATCTTTATTTCGACGTCAGTGTGAGATAGACTATCTGAAGAGGCGCATAGATTTGCCTTACCATCAAATATGTTTGGTGATGAAATTTTTAAATCTAAGCCTTTGACGCCTTGAACCTTCTGTAAGTTTTTGTTTAACGTCTTTCTCTGAATGATCTGTTCTGTGGAGCTATTTTTTCCATTATTTTTATCTGCTTCATTATGTATATTCGATGATACTTCAATTTCTAGGGTTTTGGATGAAAAACGTGGTGATTTGTTACTTGGACTTGTTCCATTCATAGTACTACCTTCACTAGATGTTTTACCATGAGCTTTTGGGTTTGTTCGCCTGATGGTGCAGCGATCACTGCTGTAGCACAAATTCGAGTCTTCTTGCCTTGGTGTTCTTAATGGAGAAGGCTTTATACTACTACTATTGTTAGCTGCGCTAGGGCTCACCTTTGGGGATGTTCGTCTGATTATACAGCGCTCAGTCTTGTAAATGACACCTGCCTCTTCCTTTTGGTTTGGCGTTGATTGTGTCGGACAGAATTGTCGTAAAATTGAGTCTTCCTGTAACAAAGTAAAAATTTTGTTAGACAAAAATACTATGTGGGATTATACCCAAAAACTATACAGATGATGTAGAAGCTACGATCTAAATCATTTTATGGAAGACTCCGTAAGAGATTCTCGCTGAAGTCACTATCTGTCTCCATTTCTCTCACTCCCAATCACGCATGACCTGGAGAACACTCCACCTAAGTGCATAAATGCTGGACAAGTCTTCTAATCCATTTTTCACGTAGTGAACCACAACATATCGCACAATTGGCAGTGGCGCCAAGCGATCTATGGTGCCAGCATGGAATGTTAGAGCCACAGGTTTGAGTTCTGTCGACGCCTACAATTTCTCTGGATTTTTTTCACTCCATAGGTATGTCTTTGATCTTCCTGGGTGGGTGTGACGTGTTCTTCAGTCATGCGCGACAGGCAGTGAGAGAAATACAGAGAGATGATGGACGAGCGGAATGTGGTGGCCAAGCAGTCTAAGCATTGTTACAGAATGCTGGAGACAAGTGTTCAAATCCTGTCCGCAAATAGTGTCTCTACTCTATCTCTGTCAAACTATTTTGATGTAAGAGTTTCAATAAACATCGCTTATGTCATCAGTCATCAGAAACTCTTAAGACTCGCCCTTAATAGGTAAAACAGAAAATATTGGTGCAAAACTAGTTATGTTGTAAAAAATATACCATTACACATACTGATATGAATCCAACAACAGAATGTAACGAAAATACCTTTATTCACAAGAAATATCTTTCTGAACGAATTCCTTAACGAAATTATTCCATAGGGTGTTTTGAAGTTAGGGTAATAAAACATCCTTTCTATTTTCTGTATATTAAGTTTAATAACAACGTTTATCAAAAACTCAAAAATTCGGCTGCAACTTAATAAACGCAACTACATGCTTCTCAAAAAATTATCGAGGAAAGTCAAAAAATGAAAAGTAAACTAACACTAGATCGAGTATTTGGATGTTTAAGATCGCGAAAAACTATGGCGGAGTTGGACCGAACTCTAAAAGCGTGTCTGCAAAAAATTGTGACAGGATGTCACGACTGTAATTGGAAACACGTTAGTGGAAGAATCCTGCTGGTTCAAATCCCACTGGCGTCAAATTTCTTCCGAACTCAAACTGTTTATTTAAATTTATTCAAAAATCCTATGTATGGCATTATTCATGAAACATACGTGGCTTTTGAGATAACTTTTGTTCCTTTGTCCCTCTTTGGAATGAGAGTTAATTCGAACCACACATCTGGTTTTATTTATCGGCTAAGGGACGTGGGACGAAACAAAGAGTGATGTCTTGGTTTTTCAAATTACATGTTAAAATAATATCAATCAATATGTGGTAAGAATGCGTTTATGTTTATTATTATATTACTTTTGTAACCCAGGTTTAGATTGAAGCACGACATACCTTGGAAATAACGAAGGTCCCCTCTCTCCTCCATGCAGCCTTCGGAGTTTCGCATTTTCTAAGAACTGCTGAACATTTTTTTCCTAACTTTTTACTTCCAATCTCACTGGTTATATTCTGGAATCGTTTCGCTTTATTAAACATTGTTGCAACCCAACGACACGGCTTACCTGACGATACTGAATAAAACAAAATCTGCATCTGTTAAGGGCCATCAAAATCTACCTGATATTTTGATTCAATACATGGCAGACTCATTAGATGGTAATAAAGCAAACTATCTATCCAGGTATTTCTCCATCGAAGTCACAACTCCATTATGAAAATTTAATCCTATGGCAGACACGTGGCTGAGTGTCTGGTGAGAGGATAAAGTCTTAATTAGGTTTAATACTTATACTGGCCGACCGGACATGATGGCAAACTGAAAAGCCATATTATGACAATCGCAAATTGTGTTACTTTGATTCGTCTTGTGTGCCCTGCATTATTAATTTCCAATTAACCATCCGCCTGAAATAAAAACCGTGCATTATTTATTTTCTTGAATTATTTGATTGCTAGAAGTCAAGTTCGCATTTGTTTAATTTGGTAATGCAGTTTCTTTATCATTCAGATGAAACGAAGTGAATTATAGAGAAAATCATTTCATTAACAGGATCGCCACTTTCTCTCCTTTTGTTGGAGGGGAAAACTTACAATATACAAGTAATTTAGGTTTTATAACTACAAATTGTTTCTTTGTTCGCCAAATATGAATCTGATGATTTAAATAGATCTTTGCAAGGAGTACATTCACCTTATAACTTATATTTACGTCTTACAATGATTAAAGATATATCATTATACATATATCAAAGAACTGCAAGAGACCCACATTTTGTGGTAACTTCAGACTTCTCTTAGAGTGTATTTAAAAACAGAATTTTACTCATGTAGATTGTAGATGCTTCTACTTTGTGAAACTCCTCCATCATGCAGATAAAAAGATTGTGTAATTAACAGCCGGAATGTAATATGTGGTTCTGATAATGATCAGCGTTGAACTTTGCATATATAAATTGACGGAGGAGTACCATAGGATTTCACATCCTACTCTCTTAAGACTGAAACCCTCAGAATTTTTTTTTATCAAAAAGCAAGCAGATATAAAGTGTTTCAGCTCTCATGTCTATTTCCAATTCGACACAGATCATAATTTTATTATAAGTCCAATAGTAGATATGCAGTTACCCTGTTGGAACTAATTTATGTACCTAATGTTCCATCTGTCTATAATTATTATTGCATAAATATAACAATGTGATCCATCATCTTATATTCTGATTATCGTAGACACATATATATATATATATATATATATATATATATATATATATATATATATATTTATAATATTAGTACGTTGGGTAACACCTAACAGGTGTATATTTCAATATTTATGAATTGAATATATGTATGTATTTACCAAGGAACTAATGATTGCCTACATATTGGTATAGCAACAAAGAAACTATATTTAAATATTCTGAAATCTCAGCTGCCTACAGCAAAAAAACTTGAACGCATTTGGAAATAGGAAATGATACTCCACAAATATGTGTTGTCATCCCACATGTTGCTCACTTTGAGAATGGTTAATAATAATTAGATTGAATGCTAGTGTCATCAACAATAGACCGGATGTCTTCTTGGATCTAGCGAATTGGCCGGGGACATACCTTTTTTGTTTTTAAAGATACCTTCTTGCAAGGGCAGAAATCCTAACAAGCTCCCTGCGAAGAAATGAATGTCTGTGGACATTGACCTTGGAAAGCTTTGCTCTGTAACTTTTGGGAAATAAACTCACTCGCTCGCTCAAAGATTTAGCATGGTATAATCTATAGTATAGAAACCTATTATTAACTTTTCAAGACAACGAAAACACTAAGATTACTCCCTTGCTTTACAAAGTTAAGAAATAAAAATTTAGTTAGAAAAAATTCTATATATAAAATAAAAATTTCGTAATTCTCTAATACAAAACAAAGGTTAGATATTACGGTAATTATCGACAGTTATTCACTTGAAATCATCACTGATAGCTCATTACGCCAATGGTCAATATTTGACAACATGAACTGTAATTATTGCCAACAATGTCAATCGTGCTTCTGACACTAAACAGAACCACAATGGTGGTGAGCATACCCAGAATTTATTATATATTTATTTAAGTCTTCTAGATCTACCAAGCGTCGATTCAAAGAAATCAAAAATTATATAAAGAAAAGAAAAACGTCCAAATCTCAGCACCAAATGATCATGTTTGGATAAAGGGGAAGATCAATGGATTAGCCTATATAAAGTTTAGCGATTATAGTATTACTATTTCCTCAGTAGACTGTGAGTCAGAGATCTATTCAATGTTCTCCAAATCTACAGATGGACCATAGGTTTTGATACATATGTCCTTATTTTGGATCCCAAAGTGCGATATTTTAATGCTGCCTTTGATGATGTCTTGCTTCATGTTATAAGGCAGACAGTGTTATGTTTACTATGTGGCAATGCATTATTTTCCTTGTTTTAAATTTATCAGCGATGCAAATGTACAAGTTCTTTCTAATCATTCATAGTAGTTCACATTTAGGGTTGTTTGAAAAAACTATGACCTAGGAGGCATACAAAAATATCATTATAATGTTTCCCCGCCCATATCCAGCGCCGTCAAGAGGGTGCTGTATCGGCATATAAGAAAACATTCTTCTGAATCTCTTATTTCGGGACATCGTCTGTTTTTTAAATTCACCTAATTCACCTATATTAAGGTGTTTTTATTGTAGCCCCCTTATCTATGTTAACCAATTTTAATGTTGCATTAAATATTCTTAACTAGTCCTGTTTTAGCTACAGTAAATAAATTTTTTTCAGTGGAGCCACTAAAAGGGTTTTGCCGCGGTTGCAGATCGATAGATGCGGATTATGGGAGTAATTTTCCTATTCGAAACAGTTTCTTCTGCTCCATTTAAGGCTACCTCAACACAAACTCCATCAAATACTGTAGCTGTTTTCTTTATAAAATTCCCATGACTGCACATCATCATTCTCTATACTATTTGGTATTCTGGCATTTATGTCATCGAGTACTTATTTTGCTCACTTCTTTTGAGCACGATTTGTTCATAGAGGTTGTGCACATTATTAATACATACACTATTACAAGCTTCTTTATGTAACTATCTTTGTTCGGTGTAATTTTGCAGCCCAATTTTGAAGCAGATATCTTCAACCGATTGAGCTGAAATTTTGTATACACGTTTAGTTTGGATGTCAATATATGGTTAGCTATGTGACGTCACTCTAAATCCAACATGGCGCAACACCCAAGATGGCGGACTAGTTATGCACTCCTGCAATATGCATATCAAATGAAAGGGCTTGCTGAGAATAACTCGAAAAATAAAGTGACGTCACTCTGAACCAAATATGTCCCAAGATGGCGGACAAAATATTTACAATGCACTCCTACAATATGGGTATCAAATAAAATGACTTAATGAGAATACGAATCAGAGTAAAAAAAGATGATCATAAACTCCGTTGCTCCAATCCGTCTGTAATTTTGGTGTACATGTCTTTTTGCAGACTTGTCCAGCGATATTTAAAAAGTTCTTACTTCTTAGCTTTCATTCAAATGCGCTAAAAATAATAAAATAAACCTTTCCTTTAAAACTTCTTCTATCAACTTGAATGTCATCACACAATTTATATGATATCAAACCTAATCGCAAGATTTACCTGTCTAGATAAACAAGTAAATTAAATAACTTGAAGTGATTATTTTCAATTTTTTTAATTTTCAAACTAGGTAAATACGAGTACTTGAATATTTAAATAAATTGAAATTGATTGAAGGGTATACATTCATACAATTTTCATGTGAACCAATTATTATTAATTCATACAAAAATAAAATATCAGAACGTACATCAATGTAGGTAACAGTAGTAGGGAGCAGTCATACTAGCTCCTAACCTTCTAGGTAATGAATGTACACTACCTCTTTGCCTCTTGAAATAAGTTTGGGTATAGCTAATCCTTATGCTAACAGAGAAGAAACCAGCCAGATCGAGATATGTTACAACCAAAAGCTTAAAGCAAAAGGTTATGAATGCTACTCTAATCTTCCAGCAAAGTTGCCTTCAAACATGTCGATTTTGAAGTCACACATAGCTTGGCAATCAGAACGTCGGATGATAGTTTTCAGGTACAAGCTCTAGTTTATATTTATTGTTTTAGTAGCCTTTGACAAACTGTCGAAATATTGAATAAAAATGCAACTCCACTTCACTGCTTCAGATACCTATTTGATATATAAGGTCTACCATAAACCTTCACGGTTATAAATTGACTGCAACTGCAATAACAATAGAATCGAGGAATTTAATCAGATATACCTCACAGTAAGGAAGGTCCATCGTGAAATAACCATACAGAGTGCCTACCAACACTATTCAGTAGCCATTTTTGCGGCCACGTTATACACAGAAGGACACCATTCCAGCTGTTTAGAAAACGTGGAGGCCGATGTTAGTAGAAAAAAAACGTACGCCTCTCTGTTTTAAGCCTACCTGACATAGGCGTATACAGAATATAAGATCGTAACACAAACACTGTTTCTCTCTTTTAAAAACATGCACAATGACAGTGTTTTTATATTGTCTCTTGGTATACATTTGAACGTCAAACTTACCTAGAAAGAACACGTTAATTACCAGATTACTGAACTTAATAAAAGCATTTTGGCACAATGTTGTATCGAAAACAACATTTCAACTAAAATACTCAGTCATACCTAACAAGTATTCCGTTATCCACACATGACGTATTGGGTCTGTGGTCACTCCGCCCACACATCCAAAGATTTTATAAGACAAAAGTGATCCAGAATTCAGGTCAACACTGAAAAATAATGTAGCGAACGTATCATAAATTTGGAAATCCTCATGTTTCCTACTAAGTATAGAAAACATATCCTAAAACAAACTGGAAAAAGTTAAATACGTCCATTTTCATATTTAATTAAAAATTTAAAAAAAAACGGGTTCTCGAAACTCTTTTCATATAACTAATACAAGTACAAGAAAAAGCTTAGAAATATGTTTGAGATGTAAAATAACAATATCTCCGCCTGAAGATATGTATCATGCATCTGCTTGCTGTATTTTGCCACTGTGAGTAGTGTCATGATTTATATCATACTATCGGTATTCAGATTTTGTCTTACTTTCTAACATATCTGTATTTCTTGAAGTGTCCAGCTTAACTGTGTTGTCTGCTTTTCTTGTCGTAACCTTAGTTGGAATCATGTACTTCATAACTGGCTGCATTCGAATTCATTCATTTTCGTGTTAATATGCTTGGTAAATCTGTTGATGGAGTAACTTTCACCTAAAGACATTTTTTTCACTCAGAGCAGCTTATCTTATCAACAATAATTAGCTATACTTCTTCTTGAAGCATAACCAAGCTGTGAAATTCTTTTTTCTTCAGTGCTTATACCATCAGCAGACGACAGGGTACATTACCTTGTTCTCCTTATTCATAGTCTTCGTATCTTAGTCAATTCACATGTCAAAATACTTTATCGCATTTTGGCTTCACTCTTCAGCATTACCAACCTTAACCATTAGCGAAATTTATTTCTAAGTACCAGAAAACGCATCTGCCTTTGATTTTTCTACAGCAATCGACAATCCATATTCCAGCAGTACTTTATGTATATTGTATACCGTACCTTGTAGCTACCACACTGCACTTTAATTCCTGCAATACACAACAAACAGTAACTGTTTACTAAAATACCATTCCTAATGAAGTTCTCAGCCCACGTAATACCTCCAATAAAATTTCTAAAGGATTTTTATGAACCACTTTTACATAAAAACCATACAATTATATCGTGGGCAGTCGCGAAACCGGTCTGTAAATCGCAATATTTTATGTATGTATATTCAAAGATAGGCCATATTTGTAAGGTAACGTGGGACAGCGATTTTTCGTTCGTGTTTACTGGAATTGATTTTGCATTTATGGTATTTAATTAGAGATTCACGCGAGCGAATGGCTTCGCGAAGGTGTTAATGCAGCGAGTGTTCTTGTATATTTCTCTCTTAAAGGATAACTTCGCAGCACCTTGGTTTTGTTGAATTTATTTGTTATTGACTGGTAGCCCATGATTTTTTCGATGACTTATCGGCATAGATAGTTGGATTTAAATGAAATATGTCGGCAATCTCAGTCTCACATGGATAACACATAAATAATATAATATATAATATATAAGTTCCTATAAGATTTTTTTTACGGGTCTCTCCTATGGAGATACAGGCCTCTAAGGAACGCCACTGCAAATGGAAACTTGTATAACTTTTGGACGACAGTGTACAATTCAATTATTTCAAAAATGTTGGAGACCCACATAGAATAGTGTCATAGAATAAATTGATTCATTTAGTTCTACAGGGGCGAAATAACTTGGATGGATTTATAACAATTCTTTACCATCCTGTATAATAAGGCCACAAGAGTAATATTCACATATAATTTAACCAACAACGGTTTGATATTCATTAAATAATCCATTTTCGACGAAAGTATTGTTTTTTATATAATTTTTGACCAATTAGTTGAAATATACGGTATTTTAATAAATCTGTGTGCTGTAAATTATTATTATTCCGTCAAGACTAGTCCATCCCTGTCACAATGAATAAGCTGAGTCTTTTTAAAGACCCTATTTAAGTAGGTCATCCATAATATCAAACAAATTATCGAATTATACGGTGACGTTAAAAAGTTGTTCTGGTTGTTAAAGTTTTTAAGTGGTTAAAGTTGTAAAAGTTGTTAATGTTGTTAAAGTTCTTAAAGTTGTTAAAGTTGTTATTATTCTCTATGGATTCTTTATGAATCTGACACTATTCCAAAGTTATGATTAACGAAAACCTCTATATTGAGAGTCAGGTAAATTGTATTGAATTTGCTGAATATGAAACTTACAGAATTACAGAATAACCCGGAATATACAAATAATATCTCAAATTCATATAGAAAATACAAAATTTGTATGACAGGTTCCTTTAAAAAAATGTCTACAGGGCCCTAAAAGATGGAACTTTTTAATGTCATGACTTTTTTATTGGAAGGATTCTTGAAAAACGGACTAGCATTAATAAAACCTATGTGATAAATGCACATAAATAATATTTTCAGAGCTTGACAGTTGAATGGAAAAAATATAATCTTGTTTGGTATCCGTATAATGCACCCCATTAAAAAAGATTACCACTGCTAATGTATTCCGTAACTTTCAGATTTGTATAGAGCACACAAAAATATTGTGTGAAGTCCCTATCAGAAATTGTTCTTTTCGGATCTCCACTACAGAGTTACAGACTTCGTCCCCAAAGATACCACTGGAAATCAGCTCTTCCTAAATAGCTTTTGAAAAATACTGTAAAAATCAACGATTATCCTCAATATGACATGCTACAGACAGACAGTCGACCGACGCAAATGAGGGATAATATTTTTTCCGTGATGTATACCTGTATGTCATGAGGTTTTATGTCAATTACAATCTTCTCCTGGCATATTGACGTCAGCAGCGGCGTCGCGTCGGAAGTAAAAACAGGGACATTAAAATAACTTGACTAATCAATTACAGTGGACTCTCGATTATTCGAGCTAATGTGGGCTATACTCTAGCTCGGATAATTGGCGGATCTAATAATCCAGATTTTTGCCGTGGACTTGAGTTACTGCTCCACATATTGCAAGGCTTTTTCTAAAGCACCAAAACCTTCTTGATTAGGAAAAGTGTTCACCAACAAACCCTAACTCTTCATCTTCATTTTCAAGCAACAGCTCTAGACTCTGTTCAGAGGCAGCTATTTCTTCTATAAAAAGCTCTTTCTTGCATATGGTCATCTCATCCTCACAATCGCTGTCGTCTTACGTGTCCCTCAAACTTACAGCTAGGCAAGGCAAACTATATCCTGTGTCATGATCCTGGGTTAAAATATTGTTACAGGATTTTTGTATTGTGGATGCTTGGACAGAAATCCAAGATTGACTCACTCAGCTGATAACAACGTGAACTTGATCCAATGCAATTTTTTTTCTCCACATAAGGCTATCTGGCGCATAGTATATCATTTCTTCCAACAGGTAAGCCAATCAATATCATCATGTTGAGGCGGAGGTAAGAGAACAGACAACGAAGGCAACAAGAATAGCAGGATGTTTAAATGACACGATATGGCGTAATAAAAATATTAAAGTAGAAACCACGTCAAAAATCTACAAAGGAGTGGTCAGACCAACTATGACATACACTGCATAAACTCGACCTGACCCAGCGAAAACTAAATAACTAGGTACTAGAGACAACCGAAATGAGAGTACTTCGCAGAATAACTGGAAAAACGCTATTGGACAGAGAGAGAAGTGAGAATATAAGAAGAACATGCATGGTAGAAAATGATAATGAGTGGATACTAGGTAGGAAGAAGGAATGGAACGAACACATCAATAGAATGGACAGAAGGATAGTCAGAATCGACGCGACAAAGCAACGTTAGGTCGCAGGAAACCAGGGCGCCCTCGAAAACGATGGAGTGACAACTTGGCGATGTAATAGGCAGAGTGACGACGAAAAAAACAGGCGATTTTCCTATACTAAAAGGAAGAAGAAGAAGAAGAAGAAGAAGGTAAGCCAATCATTATCAAGTAATTAAGTCATAAAAACGTACCTAGACACCTTGGTATGTAGATGGAAATATAATAAAGAGATATTCCCGTAATTACCCCATATGTTAGACCGGATGCTCGAATAAAACGGATTTCAAGGTAATTCATTTCAAAGTAATCGAGAGTCTACTGTACTCCTTTTTCTTCCTTTTACTTCAACAAATATGGCATCTCTTATATTTCTGATACTCGCTTAATAAGCATTGAATCTCATTCATTCGAGCTATGGACCCGCTCAAAATCACGTTTTACATGAAAAACATATTCTCTCCCACTATGTAAAACCCTGACTACGTAATTTACGTGTGGACAAAATATACATGCGAACTTAGATATAACAGATAACGCTTTCGAAAATGAAGAAATCACCTATCAGCTATTCGATATTATAACCGTATACCATTTTAGCCAGTGTCAGTTTAATGCCAATAATAAACTGGAATGATCGATCTTATATGGTTGGTTGGTTTACGTGTGTGTAGATGTATTTTCGCGAGGTAGAAGTGTACCTTCCGGGGGCGACGAATAGCGAGGGGGCGGTCGTTCTTGCCATTTTCGGGCAAAGGCTTGCCGTTCGCCTCTGGCAGTGCGGTTCTGCTAATCCGCTTGTCTGCATCAGAGTTCGCATCCCGGCCTTTGTGTTTGGTATTAGAAGGCCGTCATTGGCGCACAGCGGTAACCTTTCCTAATAGACCAGCCGTACAGAGAGAGAATGTACATAAGAACAACCAAGGGCGTATCTAGACCATTTTTTGTCATACCTTCGTCGAGCTAGTTGAAGAAACAGGCAGAGGTATATGTTAAAGTATTATAATAAAGAAGGTGCAGATAAAGAGTACCTAAGTGAAAAAGTGAAGTCTTTCACATCCTAGGAAGATGAAAATTATTTCAACACTATGGGATTTCAGATATCGCACAAGAATTCTGCAATTATTATTTATATTTTATTATTTCAATGATAGCATAGTCACATTATTTCTTTATTTCTTTCAAAAACCAGAGTTGTTCATATATCCGAAGAAAACGGCGATCAGTGCACAGAATAGAATAGAAATAAATCATGTATTTATGTGCTATTTTTATTTGAAACATAATATATAGATACCAAATTAACCATACGTTTCTATAGAGATCATGTAACTCAAATTTAGATATGAACCATTCATTCCTTGGGAAAACAAATGAATTTTTTTGGTTAAAAATCTTGAGGGGTAATTACCGCCTCTTACCTACCGTCCCCTACTCATATGCATCAGATCTGCTATAGACATGCATGTTTCGTCTCTATAGCTTGACGGACAAAATGTAGACAGCAATCGGATGGTGTATACGTAACCCAGTCAAAGTGTTAGGACCTTTGACATCGTAAGTTGCCAATGAGCGTCCCCATAGAGGGCGACACTTGGAGATGAGTAGATATTGAAAATAATGTGTTATGAAAAATAATTACAATTATATATGTATATGCTTAAACAAAAATTAATTCTCTAAGCATTGCTTTGGACACCTGTATCAAGAATAAATACAATTTTACTGCGCTTCTTTGTAATTTTAGATCACTTGTTTAATATAATTAATAATTAGGGTTCGGTAAATGTAAGAGTGGCCTTTGGCTAAATTTCCCCCTAATTAAGTCGTTATTATTAGATATTATTATTATTATTATTATTATTATTATTATTATTATTATTATTATTATATTTATTATTAATTATTCTACATATTGTAACGTTCTTAAACAATAATTTATTTCAACTGGTAACAACACAAGAACTTATACGCTAATTTATATCCATGATTTAAAGGTATTAACTATTTGACGTCTTAAAATGAATGATCACTACTCGATGCTCCAATAAATACAAAAATGTCCACCTCGAATATTCCATAAACAAATTCTAACAATCTGACTGATTCGAGATGTCTGTTGACAACTACTCACATGTATGGATGACCCACATACAGAGCGATCCTTTCTGATCTGATGCCTCTGATCTCGTTGCAATATAATTATTTAACACACTTCCTGCAGTTCATAAATTCCATCCATAATAACATCAAATATACAGTACAGGAAGAATTGTCTGGATCAATTGGTTTTTCAGACTTAAATATAACCAGACAGCAAGGAAAACTGAATTTTTCATTATATAGGAAACCAAGACATACAGATACAACAATTCCCGCCATGCCCCCCCATGAATCATAAATTAGCTACATATAACTCGACGGTACATAGAGGTTTGAATTCACCATTGAGCGACTCAGATCTTCAAAATGAAATTGGAATTATTAAACAAATAGCTTATAATAATGATTATAATCCAAAAATAGTAGATCATTTAATAAACAAAAAAGAATATAAAAAGGCTATTAGGAGCATATATGCGCATAATGCACAACAGGAAACAAAACGATACACGACAATTACTTATTTCGGAAACATTAGCAGAAAGATATCGAAAACAATAAAAACGGTGTATGATAATCAAATAAGTATAGCTAATTAGGTCAGCACCTAATTTACAACCATATTTAATAAATTCAAAGGAGAAGAAATATGTGTAAGTCAGGTGTTTATAGGATTTCATGTGCTTTTTGTAATGCTGTGTTTATATAGGGCAAACTGCTAGAGCATTTGCAACAAGGTACAGGGAACATATAAGTGCCTTCAAAAACAACCATCCAGAAAGATCAAATTTTGCCAAACACTTACTAGATACTAATCATAAAGTTGGCGACGACAATAGTGTGATAAGATGCATGATTTAAACTTCATGGAAACATTAGAGATTCAGAAATATCTGCGAAACACTGATTGGATTGTAGTAAATGAACAGACTGATCTTTTAAACTCAATTTTTAGAGATACACTAGTATAAGTTTCCATCTATTTTTATTCTGGGTTACCTTACTACTGAAATATATTAAGTTATGGAATGAATTAAGAAGAATGAAAGAGCTTAAGGAATAAAATATCTTAAAACGTGAAATATCTTGAGAAATAAAATTGTTTATCACATGAAATATCTTAAGGACATTTTGACGGCGATGGTTAAGGTTTTCTTAACACTAGTGTAAATGCAGTCGCTAAAAAAATATGTCCCCTAAGACAGACACAATCAATGAAAACATAATTTGATAGAAAAATAACTAGACAGGATAGATAGTATGCTAGTTTTAAGAGCTCTAGTTTTGTATTCATGATAGGACTAGTTAGTTATTTGGCAAGTAATCTGGGTAGCCTTGTTAGCAGTCAAATCTGACAGTCTACGATGATCTTAATAAAAATCGAAACGCGTCGCTAAAAGAAAGAGTTTTATTTGTGAAACTGTGTAATTATTACACAACTTTTTCGTCGGACGCGTCACTGAAAGATAAAGAGTTTTATTTGTGAAACTGTGTGATAATAACACACCTTTTTATCTGCATAATGAAAGAGTTTCACCAAGTAAGAGCATCTACAATCTAAATGATTAAAAAATACCAGTATTGTTGGATGTTCGTTATTTTGGATATATTTACACTGTTCAAGCTGGAGTAAGTTTTCACTTCAAAGATGCACCTATTATAGGTCACCTGTATGTGTAGACCAATTCAGATCAAATGAAATATTTGATGCTTTATTTTATTTCTAATTTGTTAAAGTTGACTTGTCCAGATATACTCCACACAGGAAGAAGTTTTTTACATAACAGATTATGGGAACTATTTCCAAGTTTTGAGAGAAGTAATTTTTTCCGCTGAACATACCATACTATATTTTTATGAATCTTCAATTTCTTGACTGCTGGCGCCCCCTATTTTATAGTAGTGATTTCATCGAGTGCGTAAAAACTATAATTAAAGTGTTCCAGCATGAAGCAGCTGTATAGTTTTGCTTCGCTTCTATAGATGTCAGACAAACTGATAGCCATGTTTGTTTATTTTTACCCCTAAATTTTCAATAAATCTATTCACCCCCTTCAAAACTGTCAAAATTGATCATGTGTTTTGAGTATAAATTCCAAGGGAAGTGATAAGCACAACAATAAGCTCAGCTACATGTTCCCATAATATATAAAATGTCGACTATCTGTGAAGAAGTGTTTGATGAAATTAGTCATCCCTCTGAAGAAGGTTTGTTTCAATTGCAACTTCTGGAACATAAAAATCAAAACTAGGGCACCAAGTTTATTTATTTTCTATACTTTCAATATGTTTAGTTAATAGCATTTACATATTTTGTTTTATTCACAGAAATCAAAGACTATGCTACTAAAATTGGCATTGATCCTGATTCAGAACCACAGCTGCTACCTTTGGCTGCTGAAGGGCTCATGAAAGCACTGCCACCCGGTTGGAAACCCTGGTAATCTATTGCTTTTACCAGTAACATGTTTGGCTATTTCTATTAATATTGTGAAGTTTATTAGTTATAGATATAAACCATAACTTGTTATATAAATATAATGCATGATATATTGAAACCCGCATTGAAATCTAGCAATTTCATATTATCCTGGTGCTACTTTGCCATTCAAATTCTCGTGTTTTTCTTAATCTAGAATAGTCTTGAAGATTGTTCAAAATTATCACCGCATACTTTTTTAACTCCAATTAGCTTTTTCATATCTCAGTTGAATGAACGTTAATTTACATATATTTTAAAACATTTACTGCAATCAGCTTCTTTTTATTGTTTTCACCAACATTTTTCAACATCAAATCAGCTTTCAGCCAGTATTTTGCCATGTTCAACAATTGTGAAAGTAATTTTGTGAGTTCACAGTAGAATACTGAAATAAATATGTTAACCAGTACTTTCACCTTTATTTGATTTGTCTCTAACATTATCAACGACATTAACTTTTACATCATCTTCATCATCGTCTCCACCTCCTTCTTCATCACTTCCATTGTCTTCTTCCTCTTCATAAGAATGTCTTGACAGTTTTCTTTTTATCCACTCAACCATCTGCATTTCATTCACTTCTTTCTCAATTATTGTGGGGAAAATATACTTTTCCTTAAATTCCATAACTTTATCCTCAACTTCTTCCCATGTCAATGTTTCATGCATACCATCAGCACCATACCTATTGTTGTATCTAAAAAATACAATTAATGTTTAATAAGTACACAATCTTTTTATCTGGATGATGGAAAAGTTTCACCAAGTAAGAGCATTTACAATATACATAATTAATGTTTAGGCTATTGGTATTCTTCTGTGAAACTGCAAAACATATATCATCAAATATTTGATTGAGCAGCATTGTTAGTACTAGTTACTTTGTAAATAATAATTAATATCTACATAAATAGTCACATGGCTAATCATTTGATGGGTAATGGGTAATCACAAAGACCACTCAATTTAGTGAATAAAAAACAGCATATTATGGCAATCACTCTTCATAATCTATGGTGATAATATCATCATGGATTCAGACAAATCAAGCTAATATATTTTTCTATATTGTGACCATATTTTTTGCTTATTTTTGTTCCATTGGCAGTTATAGAAATATATTATGTCCTATATCCTTTTACAGCCCATATGATAGAATCTTAAAAAATGTTGTAAATCAATTATAATTATTGAAGTAAGTCAAAAAATTATATCCATCATGATTTATTTAATTATTTGCATAAAGATGTAATTGTAATAAAGAAGCCTTACCTATCATAATGAACATATTCTAAAACAAGCCCCAAACCTGGAGCTCTGGGTATATTAACTTTCTCAAATTTAAATGAATCATGTACAATATCTTCAGTTGCTAAGCCTCTTACTGTAGCTAAAAGTAAACCAACCATTTTTCTTATTTGATGCATCATAAAACTTTGTCCATGTACCTTCAGGATTGTAAATTCTACATTGTTCCTTATGAATGGTTCCTCACATACAAAGGATTTTATATACCTGGAAAAGTAAAGATGAAAGTTATTGCTATATTTCAAAGTATAGGTAACTTTACTTTGTACAACCCTCTATCTTTAATGATTAACCTTTTTTAGAAGAAATAGTGCTAATCTTAGAGCATTTGTCAGCACCCATGGAATTCACTGCTTCCTAAAGTGTTCAAAACAATCTAAGATTATTGCTTCTCTATCTTCAAGAATCAATGATTTTTGAAGAGTAGAAAAATGTCCTTCAACCATTTTTACAATCATCTGACATACATATGCCCACCCATTTATATGTGAATTTTAACAAGTAGTATAAGTAGCCAGAAAATTCCATATTTTGCTTCTACTAGTCTAAAATAAAATTATATTGACTATATATTATATTAACTATCATGTTAACTGAGAAATCTAGAAATTATAATTGATTGAGCATACAAGTATACCTTTTCGCACTTGGATCATTTGGCTTCTTCTTTGATGTATAATTATGATAGTTTTTTGTGCCAACAAAATGTTTGAGGAGATCATTGACTCTATTCATTATCTTCAAATCTAATCTGAAATTTTCCTGTTGGACATCTTCATTGTGATCAGCAAATGCTACAGTTGGTAGCATGTAAATGTAGGTTCTGCCACTACATTGAGATTTGCTGTTAAACCCCTTTGTAACTCTTTTATAACCAAATATCCTTATTTCTTCAGGAAGTTCTTTGTTAACCTTGAGGATGTCCAAGTTTTCTGGTAACTTGAGGGACACCACTTGCCTTATAGCAGAAACACCTTTATCAGTCCTAGCAGCCCTTTGAAATTGCATGTTCTGCACCTGGTTATAACAAGAATCATTAATGAATTCTGCCTTGTGCAAAGCTTTGAATAAATCTTCTTCTATGGTTTTGGTGTATGGATTTCTCTGCATCCCAAAATAATTGATGCCAGAATAGCCCATGAGCAATGCGAATTTCCTGCGCTTTATTTTCTCAACTGGTAATTCTGTCTCCACCTGAACTCCATCTTCTATCTTTAGTTTTTTTGGTTCTGAAGCAATACTTTCACCTTTGTCAGAACGTCGTTCTTCCCATTGTCTCTTTTTTGTCCGACCATCATACTTTGGTTTTTTGAAAGGTTTCTTCTCGTTCATGTTAAATTTAATTGGTATTGAACCTTCTGTTGCAATTTGTTTCAGTATTGAAGTAGATGTGAAAAGTTGTTTGCTTATGCCAATGTATTTTCTAAACATCACTTATCTGATAAGATGGCAGCTCGGAGTTGAAAATGGAAGAAACATTATTTCATATTTTGTCTTTATTAAAAACTATCATAAAAATATGCATACCAAATGATGGATTTGGTTTACTTTCAAAATGCAGAAAAATGAGGTTAGATGACCCACGGCATGTTGGCGACCACATGGCAGCTGACAGTGGTGGTGTCATTTTTCATTCACGAATTAGCAACTTTAAGAATTCAATGAATCAATCCATCGGTAAGCGTCTGTTCCAAGGGATAGATGGCTCTGCAGACATTTCATAGGCGTCAACTAATAATAATTTATTTGAAGCTGTCGGAAATCTTAAACAAATTTCGCAAGTTCTACATTATATCTGTACCTCAAGATTAAGAATATCAAGTGCAAAAATACTAAAATCTTTTTTCCATTAAATCTATCAAGTTCTCTTTTAAATTCAATCATTTACTATGTAAATAATAACTGCATCTTTGTTATTTACATCAATAGGACTTCACACGTTACGTTAGTGACTTAAAAGATGACTGCATACAATGTAGTTTCCCATGAAAAAACCCATTTTGGTACTCTTGGACTTGATGCACTTCCGCCAGATACTAGATCACCTATCTTATTTTTGAGTTCTTGATCGCATTTTTATAAAAAAATTAGTAAGTTCGAATATATTTAATAGTACCTATCATCAAATCCCAAAAATACGTGTTTTCCAGATTCTACTTAATTATTTTAGAAACGTTTAGTGTACTCAAAACTTTTCACACATTTCCAGTGTTATTTTACAGTTTAAAAACTTACTTCTGAACTTTCACTAATCTGAAAGCATATTCAAAATATTTTCAAAAAATCATATTTACTTTCAATTTCTTTCCTGCGTACGTTACGGAGTACGTTTATTTTGTTTGTATGTTCCAACGACGATAGAACCTATCGTCAGTAGTATGTTCAAATAGATTATAATCAGGGGCGTCGGTCATAATGGATAATGGGGATAATCCCTCCAGGAATTCTGGATACTGTTATCATTGTGTGATTCGTATATTTAGCCTAGGCTATGCCAGATTCGTGGCGGAGTCGAACGCAGTTTTTCAACGTTAAAACATAAAATACTGAATGGGCATATAACCTCTACAGGTTGAGAAATGCTAGTAAGATTGGGATTAATACATCTTCATCAAGATCAGGACCGTAGCTAGGGTAGGACCAGAGGAAAACCCGTGCGTTTTTTGTAAAAGATGTATGTCCAAAAGGATGAGAGATAGTTTCAGTAGAGAAGTTTTCTCGCCTTTAAGATTTTTCGGAGGTGTAAGAATAAATACTGATGCAGTTTTCAATCGATTTGTATGAAAAAAATTATATGAAATTTGAATAATTGTATGAGTTTTGATATACAAAAAGAACTTTTGTAATAAGTAATAAAAATGTTAATACTTTGCATTCAAGTGTGTAGGTACTTAAAAACAGAAGACTAATTTAAATATATTATGTTTGAAGTGTTAGCTTCTGAGTTTCAGTATTATTTGAGAATAGTATTTTGATGTTATTTTTGACAATGTGTGTCGTTTACAGTATGTTTTATTTTTTGAGTTTGGTTTCTTCAGTTCACACATACCCTTATTATAATTATAATGTTGTAGGTCCTACAATCGATTGATCTCATTCAGAGATTTTAATATCTAATTTTTTTTAATTAAAAATGCTATGAAACTTGTGTTCTGGGTGCTATTGGTCTTTTATTATGCTCAAAATTAAGCATGTCACGTAGTTCAACTTCAACATCAATCAATAAGAAACTAGAACAAACATTAGAAATTTCACCGCCACGGTACTGATATCAAAATTGAATATTCAAAATATTTGCGTGAATCTCTTTAAATTCTTAAAATAATAAAACAAATAATGAATTATAGGACTTTGATAATCATACAGAGAGATTTACCGTATTTTCTTTCTTGGTTTTTACAATCTTTAAAATTTATTAACATTAGAATTAAAATAATTTTTATAATAGTCTTAGAATAAAACAAAGTTTAAAATTAGTTAAATATTGAAATTAATTAAATATACAATAGATTTTAGTTATAAAAGCTAAACTTTCGATTATAAGACGACTCTTTATCGAATTTTATACATTAAGTTTGAAAAACTAAAAATCACGACATGCCACGGTACTGATATTTTGGGTATATTCATGATCCATGAATACTTATGCTTTAATATACAATGTCGACGGTAAAATACTATCAAATTTATCATATTTATAATTTTCTGATAAAAAAAATCATGTCGAATAATAAAGTATCACAGCTATCTGAGAATCGCCCACGTATACGTTTTGCTCGTGCAATGATTTGAATGTAATTTGTATGTATTTTATTGCAGTTATGATGATAAATCGAAGTCCTACTATTACTACAACAACACCACAAAGAAAACACAATGGGAACATCCTCTGGATGAAGTTTATCGAGGGTTAGTGAAAAAAGCGAGAGCAGAAAGCCAGTCGGCTAGTATCCACGACAACAGAGATGATGCTACTTTCGTTACTGATGATCTCTTGAGTCTTGATGAACCTCCGAGACTATCAGATCCGTTTCCCATAGGTAAATCATAGTTAGATTCAATTTGATTAAGTGCTACTTTTAGCAATCAGATGCATTTGTAGAAAACATTTTTATTCGAAAAGTAGTACTAATAGGAGTCTAGTATCATTGAAATCAAAGTAAAATTTTGCACACCTTGCGATTACTCAAAATCAGCTGCAACGATTTTCTAAATCCCATAGAGCGACCAGAACTAAAATTCGGCAAGGTAAGCATCCATTTGTACCTATCAGAGAGACAGGACGAACGAAAATGTTTCCTTACCCTCTTTCAAATGAGCTAAGGCACATAGTATTTATCTGTTTGATTTCATTTGAAAAAACAACACAATGCCTCCATTGTGGCGGCTCGGAGCTCAAAGAATTCCACTGTTTCACTTACTGTTAGCTTCTCCTACTTTATTATAATGACTATCAACATATACCTTTTTCTGTTGCCTCAACTATCTCGACGAAGGTATTAAAAAAACTGGTGAAATCATCAACAATCGTTTTATCATCAGAAAAACCTGTTCTACTCATTTCCATCGTTATGTAGATTTCCGATGCATTCCGAAATTTTCAAATAAACTTAGCACATACGGCCTGTTAAGACGTAGCTAACTTTATCAAGACACTTTTTATTAACTTCACTCGTATGTATGTTTGTGACGGAATCTCCATCGCTATTTTCACTCACTTCAAAACTTCATATTTTTTTTAAATTTTGCACACTTATCAATCACCGATGACAATCCAACAGTTTGATAAGTTTGCCTCACTATATATTGTTATAAAGCAATACGTTAGAAGTGATGATACGAATTAACATAATTCATTATGGGACGTATCGGGGCCCCCTAACCGGAGAAAATACCCTTCACACCCGTTAATTAAGATCCATTGAAGAGCAAGTCTAATTCCAGCAACCTCGTGATTGCGGCTCAAAGATAAATTCAACAATGAATAAAAAAAACTATCAACAAACGCTTTTATATAGTGGATAGAACTAAATTATCTCTTTTATAGTTAATCAAACTCAACAACAAAATATAATTCTTAATATGAGATAAAAATGATTAACGAGAAAATTAATGTTCTTATGATAAAAGCTTGGCGTGCTCGATTTCTTACTTGTTCTATTTCAAAATGCAGAGTTAGTGTAAAAATGTAGTACAGCAAACCAAGTTTTTTTAGGACATTTATTTTCTCGTTGATCATTTTATTCTTATATAAAAATGATTGTATACTTTTAGTTCGAATTATTATAATTTAATTTTCAAATGTTTGGTCGCCTCTGTTTAGACCACAACTACTGCTATTAATATTACTGCATATTAACTGGATAATGATAATAAATATCAATTACTGAATTTCTATACAGCATCCAAAAATGGGCCTCCGGTTGACTTGTGCATTGGCATCAGGTTATTGAAGATTTTTTTAGGATTTTAGAACGGTTGATCCTCTAAAAGCAATTTTTAGCAATATTGAAAAATTGTGAAAATTTTGGAAACACTTTTTGGATGTTTCTGAAGCTCTAAAATATAAAATTCATCTATATTGTTAAAATCCAAAATTATAGGAGATGAACCATTACGTGGAAAATACACCGTTATTCTTTTGACGTCATTTTGTTATTTTGGTGGACGAATTATTATCATGCTAAAATCGAATCTATTACACACGCAAATATAATCAACATTGCAGCTCGTAGCTCTCTTAGCCTATAATATCACAAACTCTATCTAAACAGACTTTCACTAAAAAAAACTGTTACCAGGCTTTCGATCTTCGAATAATCAGTAAATTCTGTTTATTGGCATTTCATCATTTATATCGTATCGATTATTTCAAATATATCTGATAATTGCAAATTCTGTAATATTCACGATAATTTTGATTTATTCCAATTTCTACAAAATCCGTTCATTCTAGATATATAAATGGAATAAAGATCAAAGATGTGTAACTTGACTAGCTTTCGGTTATAACAGAAATGAAGCTCATTTTGTTAATTCAAATGATACGTATTGGAATATGCGATTAATTAAGAATTACTCCCAAGCTATATATATATATATAATTAAATTAAGAATATATATATATATATATATATATATATATTCTTAATTAATCGCATATTCCAATACGTATCATTTGAAATAACAAAATGATATCCATTTCTGTTATAACCGAAACTGAAATATTTTAACTAAGAAGAGCATGTTGGAAATTCCTTCATACACGTTTTCAGAAACCGAATCCTAATAGTTTACCATATACATATCGACTAAATTCGTCATTTAGAACTAAGTATGGTAGGAGGAGTTTATACTTAAATATAGAATGTGTCAATTTAACTTTGATTTTATTTCTTGAAATCCAATTTTTATTTCTCTCATCTCTCACTTTATTGTTTTGTCTTTCCCAAAAGTAGGTACAAAGAGAAAAGATGTGCGATTATCTCCACTGAAGTTGAGTCCTGCTGCTAGTCCCAAAAAGGAAAGTAGACTGTTTAAGCAGATGTCTGAGGATATAAATATAAAGAGTGCCAAAAAATTATCATTAGGTTTCAGTAGTTTCGATAATGATAAAGATATTAGTTTTGATAAGCATCCTAGGAGTATGGACAAACCTGAACTGAAACTAACTGGAGGGGGAAGCATGTTTTTAAAATCAAATACGAAAAAGTCCACATTATTGGAACAGCAGTCTAGTTTGGTTGTTACTAGTAATATGGGAAAATCAGACTCTTTTCAAGGTAAGTTTTTGTTGTACGTAGCTTTTTGTAAATTTTTTCTATTTTGTTCATTTTTCATTTGTACAATTATATGGGATGAAAGCATGATAGGAGTCCAGCAGATTTGTGCTATTATGTACAAAGAGAAATTGCATCAATGTATGGACAATATAAGGGCAATAAAAAACCTCACTTTATGTCAAAGGTATCGAAAAATATTTTAACACATCAGAAACTATTACACGTATATGACTTCCATAGTTCAATTTTAAAGTCAAACAATAATTTTCCAAAAAAATTATATCGATCATAAAGAATAGTGTAAATTTTCAAGTATTCAATTCCCATTTCAGAATCTCAGCAGCCAAAAAGTATCCTCAGAGAAAAACTAGCGATGGAACATTCAAAAAGTGTAGAATTTGACAAGCTGTCAACACTAGATAAATCTGATAAAGAAGATGATGAGAGAAAAAGTGTGCGATTCAATTTAGATACCAATACAGACATAGGTAATATTTTATTTCTACACATATTTACTGAATTTAATGCTTTTTCGTTGTGATATGAGAAAATAAGAAAATACAAAATTGTATTTCGCAATTAGAAAGCATCCTCCATTGAAACATGTAGCAGTTATCTATTTTACAGTGCTTCTGGTGCTTGACGCCGAACTAAGCGATAGAGGAGACAAATTCAACTGAAACAAATTTTAAAAATTTTATTCACTTTTCTATTGACATGAAAGGGGTGAGCTAATCCGTATAAATTATTGGTAAAAAATATATACGAAAAATAGTAATATTTATATATTATATTTCAAATTGTATGGCTTACATTGCGAGAGCTTCAAATTTAAACGTAGTAACAATATTTTTTGTATTTTCAGTTTCAAAATTCTCAGTGTAAAACTTTTTGTGATTTTGATTATATCATAATAATATCGCATTGTTATCAAGACAGGTTTTCACTACATTTATGATAACAATAAACGCGATAGGCAGAATTTTATATAGTTTATTTGTCAGTGAGATCATTGGATAACATAAATGGCGAGATTATTTGATTTAACAATATTTTTGAAGCCCTCAGCTTTTTTTAAATTGTGCCTAAACTGCTGAAGCGATTTTAAACGAACATGTCAACATGTCTTTTCTAATATTGCGCTAATGTTTTACGTTTTACGGTTTTGTTTTAAATAAGTCGGGTTTTCTGATTTGATTTTCGCAATATTTCCATATTTTTGGCGATGTCAAGATTGTTCATAGCTCGTAGCTGCCCTGTTTTTCAAAAATATCATCTAAAAATACTACATATAAGCGATTTTTTTTAAACTATACGTCTTTAAATGTTAACAATTGGATACAGACGGGCTTGTCTCCCATTCCCTTAGTCCAGCAAAGATCGCCAGGGCAATGTTTGTGTATGTTTCATTGAAAGTGGTAAAAGTATATCAATTAATGACAGGTATAACTTTCTCAGACAAAAGCTCAAGCGAAGATGAGTTGAGTAGCAATAAAAATATGAAAGCTGACGAAATAATCAACGTTAAGGTTACTCCTAACAAATCAAGGTTCACTGTGGTTCCGGTTTCGGAACCAAGCAATTCATTAAAGTTGATAAAGCCGAATCCTAGCGACTTTGTAAAACCTAAATTAACTTTGAACAAAGGTTCGGATTCCGATGAAGAAACTAGAAGTCTGGAAAAAATTGCAATCAACAATATGGACTCACTTTTTGATAGTGATAACTCCACGTCTAGTCATGAAGATAAATTAGGACCAGCTACTCATAGTAAGTTAGTAAATAAGTCTGACAAAGCAGTAGAAAAGATGAAACAGAAGATCTGGGAAGAAAAGAATGACGAATTGGTAAAGTTTAAGGATGGCTTAGAGTCCTCGCATAAAAACGAAATAGACAGGATAGTAGATAGTGAGAAATCAAAATATGAAGAAACACTTAAGACTGAACTGGACGATCTTAGAAAAACAATTAAAGAGAAACATAAGATAGTATTAGAAAAAGATGAGAAAAAGTTGGACGCAGATCTGGTAAAATTAAAAGCGGAACTTGAAGCGAAATTCGAAATGAAGGAAAAGCAGATGAGAGAAGAATTTGAAAATAAAAAAGATGAACTCGAGAAGTATTATGAAGAGAAACTTGCAGAAGTAGAGAAAGAGTTAGCTGATAAAGTAGATAGGAGTAAATCGGAACTAATGTTCACGCACAACGCAAATTTGGACCAGCTCAAACAGAACCATTCAATATTAATTGATGATCTCAAACGGGGATTTAAAACAGAGGTGAGTGATATCTTGGAGCCTCAATATGAATGTGGTCCTACTAACCTTAACGAACACTTGAGATTCTTGTAGTGCTATAATCATTAAAAATGCAATTACAATGGTATTTCATGCGATGCTGGCACAGATTTAGAAATTCATAATTATTTTTTAACACCATAAAACATTCATTTTTGGTCAGGGAAATTTGGTAAATTGTCCAGGTAAATGCTAGGAATTTTTTTCATGGATTTACTCTGATATCCTGACAAAGCACGACATAAAGGTCAAGAGTTTGTTACCATGTGCATGTCTTTTTAGGAACAGCTTTTAAAAAAAGAGCACCAAGCGCAAATGAGCGAATTGAGAGCCAGGAATCAAAACGAAGTAGAACTGGAGAAAAACAAATGTGATGAAAAAGCATATGAGAAATTGAGATGCGAGAAGCGTCTTTTAGAAGAAAAATATAGATGCCTGAAAGATAAATATCTACGCCTAAAGACTGATGTTAAATTATCAATAGAAAAAAGGAACAAGAAAAAAGAACAAAGTATCACTACAAATACAACAGGATCAGAGACTGAGCAAAGTAATTCCAACAACAAGGATAGGTAACTTTAAATCACAGCTGCTTTGTAAGCACCATTTTGGTTCATTTATTTCTCCCATTCCACTACTTCTGCTTCTTATTAGATGGTTTAGAATTAACCGGGAGAAAACTTCATTCCATCAATCCATGTTCATTCCAAATTTGTATTTAGATATATTTGATATTTTAAATACCATCGATCATTTTGTAGTTCAGCTAAATAACATTTTCAGGCAATTGAGTTATTATTCAAGAAGAAAGTATAGTGAAAATAGGGAACATTCTTTGGGATTAAGTGAGCTATTTTTTATCTCACCAAAATGATTGACAATGTCAGTCACATTACATAAAAATAGATTCTGAAATTTCCTTAATAAGAATCGAACTACGTATATCCGATATAGAAACTCTTGATAAATCTATGTATTTCATCCTCTGGAATTGTATATATAAAACTGAAAATATTTATAAATAATTCATAATAAACAGTGCCTTAAAGAAAATATCTTCACTATTTTTATGATAGGGACCTTTTCTATTCCTCTTCCTCCCATGCACTTTATAATTATAGAAACCTCATGATATAATTATGTTGTTGGACTGGCTGTGTTGCCTTGAATAATGAAAATTGTCTTGATGAAGTTTCACAATTTTTTAATAGATAGTCGAAATTTCAGTAGTTTTCTTTAAAACATATGGGCTCTCAAATTATTAGCATTGTATCTACTGTCTCCGACGAATAGTTGCATTGCTTATGTTTATGCGTAGTGTTGAATGTAGGAATAGAGATTGGCTGCTGACACCATGTTTATACATATAAATCCGATACCTGAAACCCTCGTGAATTCTCCCTTCAAGGAAACTCATCGACAAACCCCCCACCCCTAAACAGAATCGTTCTGGTGTAGACGCAGCTCAACACAAGTCGGAGGGCCGAAATCTGAAACAGGTCATCATTCAGGATTTGGACACGTCGATCAGTGATAACTGCTACCAAAGCGATGATAAGGCCAACCAAAATGACAGCTCTGATAGTACCAATCCGGGCAGAAACAAAAGGAAACTGTTCTCAAGGTCAGTATATATCCCTTTGATAAAACCAGAAAGTTCTTTGTCTAGAAAAACCTTGAAACTACTACTATTGCTACTACAGATGTCACAGGTCTTGTAAATATTTGTCAGTATACTTAACATATGTCGAATAGTGTGCTGGTAACGTCAGCAAAAATCAGGTGGAAACGCAACCACAAAAAATGAGTTTCTAGTGGATCGGCTGAATACTGCACGTACGATTGTATCCACTTTCCAAGTGTCATCAAAATCGGTGCAGTGGCTTCCGAGATTACGCGGTGACGAAAATACCAACAAACGGACTGGCGGAAATGAGTGATAAAATAGACATAAAATTCCTAGATTTTCGCGATCGCGATACTTCCCACACTTATACGTGTGAAGTAAAAACTAAACAACAACTTTATATCCTATATTCTATGGAAAATCAATTTATTTTCTCGTTTTAAATTGGTAGGCAACATTATATATCAGACCTTCATTGTTTATACGACTTTGAGTATAACAATATTCCGTTCTGTTGTGCGATCTTCAGTGATCTCCAGGCTGATTCACAGGTATTGCTGTAGTTCGACACTCAAAATTGTATAGACAGTGGGAGTTTGAATTGAAACCTTTGAATAAATTTTATAGGCTGAAAAGCTCATCCACGTCTCGTATAAACAACAACGCCAAATCGAAGAAGCCTCAGAGGGCATGCTCGCCGGTAGAGAATCTGCGTAAACAACTGCAAAAGCTGGAAGACCTAGAAGACCAATTCCCTAATAACTCGCAATCGGACACCTACCATTTGCGGTATCCGTTCTCGGACGGGCACAAGTTCGAAGGTAGCTCCGAACTAGAATTCTTCAGACACCGGATACACCTGGAGAGGGATTCTATCAAGAGGGCCAAGGAAAGCCTTAGAAGTCAGAAGACGCTTTTTCAACAGCGACAGAAGGAACTGAAGCTCAAGCACGGTTCTATGGCGAGGCATACCTTACAACAGCTATGTCAGGTAAATAGTATCAGACCTATAATAGTCTAAATATATGCTTGATATCAGGTTCATACAATACTGCACGTATCGTTTGGTCTCGCAAATAAAACCACGTACTTGCAATCTTTGTATACATTAATTAGGCTGTTAGATTTGTAATCCTATCATTCAGATTACAGATGCTCTTATTTGGTGAAACTCTTCCATCATTGTATACTTAACACACAGTTTCACAAATAAAACTATTTTTCTTTCAGTGGCGCGTTTCGATTTATATTTAAATCATCGTCGGACCGTCAGATTTGACTGTTAACAAAGACTACCGAGATTAATTGCTAACTAACTAACTAGACCCTATCAGGGATACAAAACTAGAGCTCTCAAATCTATCATACTTTATCGTGTCTAGCTTTTTTCTATTCAATTTTCTTTCTTTTGTCTGTCTTAGGGGAAATATTTTCCTGGCAACTGCATTTGCACTAGTGTTAAGGGAAAACCCTACAAGACCTTAACCATCACCGTCAAAATGTCCTTGAGGTATTTTACGTTTGAAAATAGTTTATTCCTTAAGCTATTTCATTCTTTCTTCTCTCAAGAAAAAGATTTTTATTTGTGAAATTGTGTACTAAGTAAACTATCTTTTCATAATCCTATGATTCGCTGTGTCGTTCATAAATGATTTCCTAGTTAGTATATTTTTGTCTTCAGGAATTACTCGCCCGGGACGTGTGGTCTGATTTATTTGAATGCATCACATACCATATATCTTTTTTCACCAGAATATTAGTTGGAAAATTTTCTGGAAGCATAAAATTGGACTATTCTGACAGTTCCTTGCTCCGTTCCGCTATAATTATTGCTAGAACTAGCCTTGTTAGATAGAATAGTCTTGTCTGATCTCTAAATGAATCGATGATATACACAGCATAATTTTCAGAAGTTACAGTAAACTCTTGTTTAATTTTTTTCCCATTTGAAAATTCTCAAATCTCAACAAATGAGCACTATTTCCAATAGTATTTCGCCTGCAGGAGGAAAAGGAGCTGACCGACATGGAAGTGAACCTGCACCGGACGCGCAGTCTGCTGGGCGAGAAGGTTATTCGGCTGCGCCACCTGGAGCAGTCTCTTCAAAGAGCGAACCTGAAAAGCGACCAGAAGTGCGAGGACGCCACGCTGAGCGACCTATCATCGCATAGCGCAAGCTCAGGCATCAGCTCTACTGAGTTCGCCGCTGGTGAATTCGCTAGGGGATCTGAGAAGTACCAGGAGTCCTCGGAGATTATGCAAAGTCTCGAAAATCTGAACTCGGAGATCAGGGAGATCTGGGATGTGTTGCGAACTCAGCAGCAGCAGAACAACTTGGCCAAAGGTGAGAACTTCCAGACATATTTTTATGATGAAAGGTCGTCCATATGAGACATCAAGAGGTGGGCATATAGTCCCTTGGCTTTGACTCAATAAGCAATATTCTAAAGGCTTCAATTTATATATACTCTACTAAACCCGTTTTTCTGCAGTGACAACGATTCCACCGCTGGCAATGTATCCGGATCTCGGTTGGCCTATGCTGGCGGCGACAAGCTCTTCTAGTGCTGCCGTGACTGCGCCCCACTCTATCCCCACTCTTGCGGACCGCCTCCACACGTACAGGCAGCAAGTGGCCATGCTGGCGAACGCGCAAAGCACGATAGTGACGGCGGCAGGGGCGGGCGGCGAACAGGCAATCACTACGCACTTGGTAGAACGCACCAGAAACCTGAAGCACTGGCTGCGGCAAACGACGGCCGCCGCCACCGTCGGGGAGGCGGCAACCAGCCAGGAGGCCTCGCATAGCAAACCGCCGCAGGCTACCCTCTAAGCGGGAATGGGAATATCCACATCAAACGTCGTAAGAAGGCGGTATGGAGTTTCATTTTATTTATACCGTGATGAGAGCACAATAACACTAGTTATCAAGGATATTTAGCTTTTTTTGTTTTTTCAGTTGGCATATCATCTTGCATTCTCTATCAGAAACGTTACTTTTTTCACTAGTGCTGCAGCAATGATTGACTTTTTGCATCCAATGCCAGAAAATTTTTGTTGGCGTCAAAGGACATCATGATATATAGTGTATTACGCAAAGAAGGCACACATATTCTTGTCAAAACTGAAATCATACATCTTCAAATTAATTATTATCCACTATTTCTACTATTATATACTGTACTGATTTCAAATGAAAAAACGATACGTTCTGAAACGATGACATATTATATGTACACGTTATGCTCTATCAACGAGCATTGACGAGGTACATGCGATTTATCTGAGGTAACGTAAATTTACAAACATATATGCAACGGCGATACTCGCTACTATTGTTCAGCTTATACTGGCTCACCGTTTTTAAACGACGAGTACGGGAAATAATCTGTGAACAAATCTCAGCGAAGAGAAGCAGGAATGGGGGAAGACGAACATGTTAAAATATCCATAATAGATACTTTGGTTGCACCTTTTGCCTCTAGTGAGTTTGCTCAAAAACAATCAATTTCCGATTACTTATTCCCTTTTCTTTTTTCATTAAACTGCGTGGGTACATTTTAATAAAAACTGTATTCATGAATATTTGTTAGCTAAGTGTTTCAAGTCGTTGACCGTTATTCCATCGACAAAGTCACAATTATATGCATCTACTACTATTACCAAATTAAGCAAATTATATGTTTATAATATATATATATATGTTCAGTTTGACTGGGAGTTCAACTTAGACCTCAACTAGATCGTCCATCTTGTCAGTGCGAGAATGGAGTAGGTATTTTAACAAGTTTAACACGAAAATTATACTCTAATCAAAGTATAAATATTAGGTATATAAACAGCTTTGAAAATTGGATATGATGGGCTGTTTTAACAGTTATGCACAGGAATGTTTGTATTATGGTATTAATTTGTTGAAATAGGTTTAAAAATATGAATTCTTAAGCAATAATAGATTGAAAGGTCATGTATTGAAAATGAAACACTTAAAATAGTGGTTTTTTAAATTGATAAATGATTTATGAGCTATGGTGAAAATGTATTGAAGGAATATCTAATGTTATACCAAAAATGTGACCTTTCAGCAAACAGTCATTGACAAAGCAACATTTTCCATTGATTAAATGTTTAGTCTTCTTTGGGTAATAAGCTAATGATGCCCGGCTACTAAATAACATAATCACATGGTTAAGATGCCTCCTGATCTGCACCCCACCCTCCAGAATGGATACTAGTGGAAACAAATTAATGTGTGAATGACTTCCTATCAGCACGATTGGTAAAAGTTTTATAAACACCGGAGTAAATTTTCTGTTACAATTTTGTGTATTCATCATGCTCATCACGATTTTCTTTTAAAAGTAAAATGTTATGAGGTAGATTTACACCTCCTCCAGAATTAAGTAACTACTATCGTTCAATTCATTTGTTACGTTTATAAACGTATAATAGAAATCACAAGTGAACAATATATTTATTTTCGAATTTCGAAAGAGTAGTTTTTGGTAGTTCTATTTCTAGAAAATATTCTTTGTACCGCGGTATAATGAAATTGAGAATAAATGTATGGGATAAATCTTCTAATCACTTTATAATGTTTAATATTTCATAACTGACCGGTGTATGTGTATTAATTAGAATTTAATGTAATCACAAATCAATACTCCACACGTAGCTGAATACTATCTAATATATGTGAATTTTTACCGACCAAGCTGAAGAAATTATGAAATTACAGAAATACTAACCTTGTGCTTGCTATATGCAATAAACCTAGGTCCAAATTCGGATCTGTCTAAAAGGTCCAAAACCTTGGTTGGGTATGGCTTCCGATTAAAAATTGACAATTTTGTTAAATCAATGGTGTAGTCTCTTGAAAAACATATATTTTGAATAACTCAATATCTAGCGTACTTTATTCTCATCCGTCCTAATTTTCTAAGTAGCTAATATTATATGATTATCTGGATACTCTGTACATGATATGCTATTCCAGTAATAGTGTGAATACGTTATTTCCTGCCAAATCAAAACTTGTGCCATTGCACCATGGAACAAAAATTTATGCAAAGGTGTGATTGATTTTTCCAAGTAATTCCCAAAATCAACTACTTATGGTAGGTTTTCTCGCACTGTACTATTTAGATTTTAAATAATTATGAAAATTCTGCTCAATTCATAATTTTTTGAGTATATTATCAAAAATCAGTATGATTTTACTCAATGAAAAATGCGAATGCATGTAATATTGGATCAAAATTATCACGATAAAGTATGACTGACCTCTAGAGCATGAGCGCCGAAAAGGGGCAAACAAAACTTAGATATGTATCGCCCCGCCCCCTCTTGAGATTATGCGCTATTATTTCTTATCATCTGAGACCTGATTTATTTTTATATGTTGTTTTCCAGATCGCTTAACTCATATTCACCACAATGCTTATTCCCTCAAAACATTAAAGATTCATAAAAAAATTTAATGCTATTCAAATATATTTATAACATATCCCGACAGCGATATAATGTATTTACTATATCCCATGTGTATTCTTAGAAACATGAACTATTTCTATTGGTCCATTTAAATAGGTAGTTTCGAATATGGAATGATCCTATTTTTGTTTATACCTAATTCCTCTAAGAAATGTTTAATCAAATTTATATTTGCACTGCACGTATATTTACCAAAATACTCATTCGCTCAATGTCAAGGTGCATTTGTATGTATATTTGTATATTTTGGGAAACATAGATTATTTCTGTTGTTCTATTTGAATAGTTTATGACATATGTGAACATCGAAGGATATATATATATATATATATATATATATATATATATATATATATATATATATATATATATATAAGGTTTATACAGAATCAATATACTATTCGAAATACCATCATAGTCAACTGAAATTATTATAAGTATTTCTACAATGTTTATTGAACTCATTCTGTTAAGTTACCGATAAAATATGATGCTTAAGTATCCTGAATAAAATTAAGAGTTGCGAAAATTGAAACCCTGCTAGTTATAATCATCAGACTGAGACTAAAACAATTATGATTGCATCAAACTGGGAAATAGGCTGTCTTGCAATGATTGAAACAGTGTCTTTGACCAACCAGTTATAGTTTTTTTTTCTGATACTGTTTCCATTTGAGACTTTACTTTGACCATCAAGAAAAATCTCATGTTAGTATCTCTAGTAACAATTGGAATCATAACCGCCACTATTTTATGTAACAAAATATACAGATACCAAAGACTACGTACATATAGATTAGATGCAAAACCAATCTGTTCTGTTACAGAATGTCAGAATTAATATTAAAAGCATTAGAATAACTTTGAATAAATTAACAAATCAGAGGCTAACAAGATCACCAAACTCTTAAAGACATGAATATTTTCCGGTGTTATTGTCTAAACAAAATAAAATAGAAAATACCGTTGAATGAAAATAATTCAATTGGGACTCTCCACATCAGTTGAATGTCTGTCAAATTTATTTAATGGGAAGCTTCTCTTTCAGCGCACTGAAGTAGCGAGCTCTTTGTTAATATGAAAGTGTTGATACTCATGTAGATTGTAGACGCTCTTACTTGGTGAAACTCTTCCATCATGTAGATAAAAAGTTGTGTAGTTTCCACACAGTTTCACAAATAATGCTCTTTCTTTTAGTGACTATGATTTTAATAAAAATCGAAACGCGTCACTAAAAGAAAGATTATTATTTGTGAAACTGTATGAAAACTACACAACTTTTTATCTACATAAGTGTTGATACTGTTCGGGTATTGCCATATTTTTCATTAAATATTCTTTATGGTGGCAGTGCAGTATTTAGGTTTGTGTTTCATTGATATGTTTTTTGGATCTTTTATTATATGAACTCGTGCGACTCATTTCCATCACCGCGTAACCTCAGTAACCGTTCAAGATTAGTTTTTGTATGTTTTTAGAGTATCAAACACCTCCTATCACCCCCCTGCAAGAGTTCTAGTGACTGACGCAATATCCGGAGACATTTATCCATCTTGAAGAGTGTTGTTCCGGAACCCATTCCCCCGTTGCACTTATTATATTTGTGGTTAATTCTATTACTGGTGAAAGCAAAGCTCCTCCTGCCGTCGCAAGAACGTCCGCCATAACGTTACCGTGTACCCCAGCATGTTTAGGTACCCACACTAGTGAGCACTGGTAATTCTCTGCAATCTCATCAAGAACTTTCCTACACTGCAAAACAACTTTCGATGTTATATTCCAGGCACTGACTGCTTTGATTGATGCTTGTCTGTCGGAGCGCGTTTGTCATTCCTGAAGACCAAATTTACGAGACATAATACCGGGCCGAATAACCCATAACCAGAGTCATCGCTTAACGAGGCATCTGTAAATTAGACTTGTACCCCTCTCGGTCAGCTACTAGCCCCTTGCTCCCACTTTTTCCTTGTTGGATACTCCACCGTGAATTTATGGTCGAAGCAAAACAGGTGAAATAGTATCACCTGGGTTCACAAAAGCCCCACTGCCCTGACTCCATAATAAGAATGCATTCTTAGTCTCTCCAGAAGAAGGAGATTCGATGGTGATTCAAGTGCACTTAAAGGAGTCGTTTGCACTGCTCTCATCATACACATACAGTACAGTTCTCCTACTTACTGCGATCTCACCTTAACAAAGTGTGTGATATGTCACCAGAAGAATTTCAAAACTGTAATCCGTTATAAGATTGTACCTTCGAGGTAGAATATCTGTGACTGCTAATTTCAATCAACAGCATTGTTCTGTATTGACTTTGCATTCACTATTATTGTATGCCGCCTTCATATAAAATGTTTTAGAATTAAATTTTCACCCTAGTGAAATAAATACCAAGTTTGCCAAGTTATTTTAGCTGGCTTGAATGAATAATCTTCTAAACTGAACATGTTAACTTGCTCTGTTTAAATATTTTTAGGATGTATTTTGTCCGCTTACGATACCTGTGACGTTACGAGTGGACAACATTTTATCTTTTCTCTTCATGTTGTTTCTATCCACATTTGTATTACAATGAGTATATAACTTAATTCTCTTACATTCCTGTTAGCTCTACATATATAGTATTTAAGTACAGATCTAAAACTTCTATTAAATGGAAATGTTTAGTAGCTCATGTTATATAGTCCATAATAAAATTATTTTAAATTAATTATGTTTAAAAATGTTAATAATGCTTTTTGTAGACATCAGTGTTTTGGTACTATCATACTACTAATTAGTATATCCTAAGATCTAGGCATAACTATTATCGCCTGAAAAGGATATCATAGGACAAAATTGACATAGAAATTAGTGTTGATTATACACTACTAAATTACAGAAAATATAGCAAAAATTAAATTCTTGTTCATCGGTATGCTGATTCTATCAATATTCTATTGTATTAATTTACCACAGTTCTAATTTCAAAACATTTGTCCTAAAATATAATAATTGTTTAGACATTTTTCTGTAATGGAAAAAGTACATATTTATGCAGAGAGAATATATTTCAGACTTAAAAAGAAAAACAGATCGCAGAATTTCACATTTTTCAAAAGCAAAATTCAGAAGTAGGTAGCTGATAAATCATACAGCTTAGTTCTGAGGATTGTAGATGCTCTTACGCCTCTTACTTGGTGAAACTCTTCCATCATGTAGATAAAAAGTTGTGTAACTATCACACAGTTTCACAAATAATGTTTGTGAAACTGTGTAATTATTCAACAACTTTTTATCTACATGAAGGTCAATGTAGTCCAAATGAAGAGTTTTATCAAACTGCCTGAATATTGTCATTGATTTTCATAATATCCAGAATAGTATTGAGGGTTACTACAACACAAAGGATGAAATATACAAACAAAGAATTTATGAAAGTCATAAGATTTGAATAAATGTAAATCCAAATATCTTTTGAGTGATTTTGTATGAAAATTAATTTCCATAACATTGTACGAATTTTTTAAGCATAAAAAATCATACCGGAAATACTGATGTTTATGAAAAATATTGTTTTCAGCAAACTATAAACATTTTATATTATCAGGTACAATATGTCATACTATAATCCTGCTGTTACTGGGCTGCGATGTAGGCTCTCTTCTATGTACTGAACTATCCCTTGCCTTATAGGTTGACTGAAAAGTTCTCGTTGAATTGTGATAGGTGAATAGCTTATGGATCACTTCAGGTGTCAATGATTTATTATTATGAAAATGTTATGTGATCCTTTTGTTCAGGCTTATAACTCCAGATCAATATAATGACTATATAAAATATATATAATACAAAAGTAACTATTATAAAATAGTAATGGTAGTTGCAATTCCTCTGAAATTTCTATTTGCTGTATTCAGCAGATGTTTGTATAGTCTCTAACTATTGTCTTGTAATCATAGTCTTCATGTCCTAATTTTCAAATTGTTCAGGTTTAAAGAACTTTGTAACCATTTAGTGCAACACTTCTTCAAAATACATGGTTTAGTCCACTCTTTGTCTAAAGTTTTACATTTCTACTCTTATAAATGCTCAAACTGTTATTTGAAGGTTAAAGTTAACTTAGACGTTTCAAGCTTCGATTATCTAAATAGCTTTGAGATCAGGTGAAAATCGATTAAAAATAATAATCATTCATCAAACGTCTTGATACTCAAAATTATATCGACAATAGAAGTCCTAAGTACAATGTTTATTGCTCACTATGGGCTGTGTAGTTATTTAACATCCTGAATAGATCCATGAGACTAGTGATATATCGAGAGTATCTATCTATTATATAAGAAAATTTTTAAATTGCACAATGCTAGATATGTAATGATAACTGTATGCACTAATATTTGCATATATCAATAGTATATGGACGTTTAATATTAAAGTTCATTTTTTCTAAATGTTTTATCATATTAGTACAATTTAGTGCCAATAAATACAGATTTGTGCAAGTGCATTTTAAGTCCAAGAGTTTTATTCTTTTATAATGTGTATATGCAGTTACATATTGCCAAATTGAATTAATATTTGTTCTTTTTTATCTGGCTACTAACACAAAAGAATAAAACTTTTTAATATTTTGAATCCTCAAATATTTTCTAGTCAAAACTTAAACTTACACAATGTTAGAGATATTGTATCAAATATAAACTTAAAGTCGAAATATTGTTTTTACTCACCATCATTTACATGCATATCTCTTATAAAAAAAAATAATAAAGAACTATTGTGAAACTGTTTACTAAGCATATCAATTGAGTATTATGCAAGTCATGTAAAATATGACAAAAAAAAATCAAAAAGCAATAACTATTTTAAAAGACAGCTTAGCTATCACATAGCAAGTCTAACTGGAACTTCCGATTTAAATCACAAAGCAGTCTGCAAGCCCACATACAAATGTTTATCTATTAGATATCATCAAATGAAACTCAAATTATTTTTTATATATAATTATGTCAATTACAAAGTAAGAACAGTAGATGCTTTCAAAGCTTTACGTTCCTTAACTTTAACTTGGGCTGCAATTCGATCCAAATCTCTCCTTCCTTGTTGTGTCAACTTTCTGCCACCATCAGGAGACTTCTCAATGAGCTTAAGCCCTTCCAGGCTTTGGAGGGCTTTTCTTGCAATGCTTCCAGCTGACCTGAAAATAGAGATTTCAAAGTTTTGGAGAATTGATTTCCAGGTGTTTTAAACATTAGATATATCAAGTAATTTTAAAAAAAAATTATTAGATATCTTCATAATGCCAAATTCTTGCCAAATATATCAAAAAGTCTTTGGATGATTACTAATAAATCTCCCCTTTAACACTGCAGGAAGATAATGTTTAACCAACCACCCTATATGGTTATACAGCTACTTTTACAAGAGCCAGCAAATTGTAGTAGTATTGAAAGTATATGATCACAAAACAGGGGTTCTTGGTAAATACAACTACTACACAAAATCTAGTCGTCTAATATTTCTATCCTTTTTTTGTGGCATGCAGTATGGTTTCAGATCCAAACACAATATTAGAAAGTTCCATTTAGTATTATCGGGGAAATTTTGGTGACTTTATCCAAGCACATCCAATGCTGAATATTACAATCAACTGAATACCTGCAGAAGTGAGATGGTTTGGTTCCATTACGCTTGCGAGAACCAAAAATCTTCGTAAGTGATCCAACACCTACTGGTGAACGAATGTAAATATGCCTAACAACTGCAGCACATCGCACATAGTACCAATCAGGATCATAGGGAGCTAATTCCTTGGCCTTGGAGGTTTTCACAAGATCCACCCATTCTGGTACACGCAGTTTACCAGTTCTAAAAGAGAAAAAAAGTGACAGTGACTACAAATAAGAGGTGATAGATCGACTTACTTTTTCAAAAAGGAGGCAAACGCTTTGACGAATTTGTGCTGATCGACATCTTTCAATGTTACCGACGGCATTTTTCTGAAAAAAATATACAGCTTTTAACACACACACGTGTGATAACCTAAAAGTGTTAGTATAGTAATATTCTTCTAAGAGGCAAGAGCCATTTCTCCCACAAAAACAAATACATCGTATTTTTCTTAAACAGACACATACTTTGGATTTTGAACTCACAGTAATAATAATAATTATTGAAAAATTGTTATACATATATGACTAACCTATCTATGTCCCTCGTTGACAAACGGAAAAGGAAATTCACAGAAAAAAAAATTTAAGATTAAGGCACAGAACAGTTCAGAAATAGAGGTGGTATTTGATAGAGAACTCAAGTGCAAAAGCAGACACATTCAACTGTCATCTGTTTGGTGGATCAATACCTTATCTTACATCTTGCTATATTTAGGAATTTTGACGAAATCAGACGTTCAGGTGGGTATATACATCGCATATATATATATATATATATATATATATATATATATATATATATATATATATATATATATATATATATATATATATATATATATATATATATATATATATATATATATATATATATATATATATATATATATGATTTAGTATTATACTAAGGAACCTACTAAATATCTTTGTAGGGCTTTAATTATACATATCTCATGGCGAACATTATTCATGAAACAGCAGATTTGTTTCTTTCCGTAATACCTAGTCTGTGATTCAAACTTGTAAAAGGGTAAAGTGATGTCAAATATCAAAGTCAAATTGGTAAAATTTCTCTGAAATTTTTTGTTATGAATTTTGAAAAAATTTCCTTCACTAAAAATTATAACAAGTATTTTTTTTAATTGCTCTTGTGTATTTTTAAACAAAGTTCGGCAGCCATGGACGTTACGAAAGACACTAGCTTAACTACATTCACTACCTATTGCAGTGCTAATGAAAACTAGAAATTCTCCAATTTTGAAAGTAATAACGGAGTTATCAAAACAAATACTGATAGTTGATCGAACGTCTTCTCGACTAATGAAATCAATATGTGTTTTTCCATTAAAATATCTCATCTAGCTGAAATGTTTTCCAGATATAATATTGGTAATTTCAACTCTATTTCAACAAAATTTCAGACATGTATGTTGCATCATCATCTACCACTATCAAACTCCATGAATTTCCCACTGGTGATGCAGTTCGCAATTACCAACCTGGTACAAAAGTTGATGGACCAATCCACAGCATATCTTGGAGCAGAGATGAGAATTGGCTGGTGATTGTGCCACACTATGGCAGTATGGCCCTCCTGATATACTGTGTCAAAAACAATTTAAAATTATAAAAGTTGATCCCAAATGTGTAAGAACCAACTTGTGCTGTATTTCTTAGTTGGTATCAGTACAAAGAATGGCCTCATTATGCTATATGATGTCAAATCTAAAACTGTCTAGAATTCCCAGATGCATAAGCCAAATTACACATTTAGAATTTTCAACAAAAGATACTGATTGTGCTGTTGGATGTAAAAATGGTAATATTTATGTATTTCATACTATAAATAATATTCTTCCATCAATACTAAAAGTGCCCAAGTCTGCTTCTGTAAGTTGTATGAAAATAAACCACCTGAAACATAACTTATTGAGTGGTGGTAGCAATGAAGGTGTTGTTACTGTGTGAGACAGCAATGTAGGCAAACCAAAGTGGTTCAGAGCAGCATTCAGTGCTCTTGTAAATGCTGTTTCCTTTTCTACAATTAATCAGAATCTGATAGCATCAGCAGGTGCTGATAGGCAGTTTTTCTTTTTTGATTATAATGAAAAAAAGCAAGTAGCTTCAGTTACAGCTGACAACATTACAGCACTGCATTACTCACATGATAGATTGCATGTGATAGCTGATTCACAGAATGGACAGGTTTTGATCTATGATTGTAGAAATATTACCACTCTACTGTGATATTACTGAACCAGTTCACTCTATTCAAGCACACAAAGCTACTATAAGACACTTAGCTTCACAGAAATGATGTGAAAAAGTAAACAGTGCTATGTCTAGTCTGTTGTCTGATGTAGCTTTACCAGTTCTATCTGAAGACCCACAAATGGAAGCTCATAGGACAAGTGATTTGATTGCTTTGGTACCAACTGATTCTTTTCTTTTAGCCTTAGGTATAGGAGAAGGCAGTAGAGTGTATTCTAGTAATGACAGTATACTTTCAAAAAGTACTTCCAAGCTTCCTATGAATGAAAGGGGTGAGAGCATTCCAACATCAAATTCTGCCAAACTGCTTGAGGACAAACATTTACTATCTGATTTCCTCTACACCAAAGGTCTTCCCTGAACCTGTCAATAAATATGAAACAAATGGATTAAAATCAATCATGGATATTAAATCAACCCTTAAGGAATTATTTGAAGAAGAAATGGATCAACATATGGGACATTTAAAAAAAAACTGTTGAATTAAATGGTATGCACATTAGGTATATTATATGAGTTGAGAAGCAATCTCTTTGCAGAATGTACAATTTAAACAATTCATTTATATGAGAAATATATTTGAGACAATGAAACATGCTAACCCCATTTTGGCTGCTAGGTTGGACTCCTAAGTTGAAGAAAATGAACCAATTTCTCAAAGACCAACTAAAGAATGCTCTGATAGCCAAGGACAACAATTCTCAAATCTTGTGATAGATGTGTATGAGACTTTATTCTGTCTTGAGCATCTTTAGCTCATAATTTTTTCGTGGTCATTGAGAATTTCCATAATTTTGTTACATGTATTTTTGATATATTTTCAGAATAAAAGATTACTATCACTGTACTGTTTTATGAATAGGATTATAAAATGCGACGATTTTTTAATAAGGTAGAATCATGGAAACTATGCCTGTGTTCTAGGTATCTTTATGCTAAATACTACACATGTTATGTAATCAATGTATTAGCTATTTTGTTCATCATTAATCATGATACAAGATTTCAAACCTAGTTATCACATCCAATTATTTTCTGTTTGGCCATTTCAAAATTTGACATTAAATAGCATTTGAGTGCAGGAAATTGCAAATCATGAAGTCCGTTTTATTGAAATTCCAAAAATTCACTTATATCACTGTAACTCAGCTTATATAACTGAAGAGATTGATTTTTTTAGTTACATGTGATTTGAATGTGAATTATATGGTGATCAAGAAGGTGTCAAGTATGTTGACCCTGTATTACAGGTGCAGTATTATATGTTTGAAGATTATAGTCATTTTTTTAGAATTGTTTATTTATTTGAGGTAAACTTTAAGAATATCAAAAATTATGAAAATTTTGTAAAACTAGAAAATATTGGGTGTTCATACAATTTTAGAAGCCTTAAAGTCATTCAATGTTATCAATATTAATTAAATGTTTTGATTGAGAAGTGAAAGTGTTGAGTATTTCACTGAATGTTGAATCAAGATTCAGATCATCTATGAGATGTAACTACTAATCTATTTGACTCATTTTTTTTAAGGAAGCTGAATATATTTTTTTGAATTGTCAAACGTGTTTTTAAGTTCCTATTTTTGGTCATTTCATGATGCATGAATATTTTTCCTGGATATCCAAAAAGCATATAATGCTTTATTATACTGTACACAGATTTCAAACATCAATGGGTTTTTTATTTTAGCATACATGTATCTTCGAACGTTATTTTCACATGATTTATTTTGAATTTTGCACATCTATCAGGGACTGATGGCAATACAATAGTTTAATTAGTTTGTCACATTCATTATTTTTATAAAGCAAGACATTTAGAAGTGATGATATGAATTAACATCATAATTACATTTTTTACCAGTTCTTGAAGCAATATATTTAAAAGGTGATAATACGAATGACATTTAATATTTTTTCTTAACATACTTTTATTAGGTTGACCTTTATCTATAGAGACTGTTACGGAGACAATCAATGAAACACCTTCCTCTTCAACGACTCGATTTATTCTGACCAAACAGATTTCAAAACAAACACCCTAAAAAGTAACACTTCTTATCTACCGGCTCGGACCGCCTGACACGTACATTCTCGACGGTCGAGTCATTCAGTTCTTACAAAGAAGCAATCCTGTCTACAGGGTGATACAAATATACGTTAACAAATGCTAGTAATACTAGTAATAATAATAATAGAATAATAGTAGTAGTCTGGTCAATTCACCCACGCGTTACAAGACAGAATCTTTGAAATATGTATAACGATACGGGACTCATACAAGGCCCAAGTAAACGGAGAGAGAATACCTTTCAGACCCGTTGAATAAGATCCATTGAAGAGCAAGTCTGATTTCGGTGGCCACGTAGTTGCGGCTCCAAATATAAAAGTACAAGGATAAATTCATCTATGAATGAAAAGTATAGGAGATCAAACTAAAAAAGTGAAAAATAGTCTTAGTTTGAGAATAAAATGATCAACGAGAAAATTAATGTCATTGTGATAAAAGCGTGGGGTGCTTGATATCAATTGTTATAATGCCTCATTATTCAAAATAATAAGATTACTGCATATTTAAACTTCCTCCGCCGTCATTAAGTCCTCGCGGTATTTAGTTTCCCTGGTACGATTCTACTAGCTGTAGAATAGATGGATGTCGGTCATCAATGAGAGCACCGTTTCATGTGTGCGTTATCGCACCCAGGAGGAAGTGCCGCTTCCGCATGGGGGACCTGCAGGATCCATCAGAGGCGCGCCACGACGACGGCCTGGCTGCCACTGCATGCGGTGTTGCCAATTAATATTCGATTTCGTAGGCTTTTTCTTCCTACACATATACGAGAGAAATATTTGTGTACTCTTACGAATTATAGAGTTTGGAAATGAAGATTTGAATGAGTTTTTGAGATTGTTGATCTTTTTGTTTTCAATAGATCCTAGGATATTTTTTACCAACGCTAGGAAAGAATTGAGTTTCCCCTTCTCTATTTTTCAACCACACAAAATTTTTGCGTATAATCGGGGACCTCCCAGGACAAACAAATACCTACGTTTTATCGTTTTTAATGTTTATTTTTCGTTATTTGAAGTTAACTGCCCACCACTGAATCGATTTTCCCATACTTGCCATAGTAACAAAGTTACAGTTCATACATAACAGATATAGTGGAGATAACAACGTCACTCATTTCTTGTCATGCCACTCATGTCTTCCAACTTCCTAGTAATCCTTGGCTATCCGATAACTATAAAAAGTACTTTTTAGATCACCATGAAATTCTTACACGAGGTTACTAGTGTGACAAATATATGAAAGCGTCATTGCAAGTTTGCGAAAATCGGTTTAGTGGCAGCGCAATTATGGTCAAAAAAACAACAAATAAAAAAGTCCAAACTTCATTGTTGAACGTATAAGAGTCGCCTTATATTTATTCTGGAGGAGTCTTAAGTTTGGGAGGAGGAAGCGGACACCTCAAATCAATTCCTTAACGTTGGTAAAAGACGTTCAACCATATACCGTATAAATCAGAGACCCCAGTAATTTACCCTACTTGTTCGACATGAACATTAGTTTGCCTCCAAAAATTAGATATAATTTGAATAGCTGTGGACTTTCACTTTTATATCTGACTCACGAACCTAGTACATAATTGTTCCATCTTAAATTTTTTCCGAAATTAATCCATTTGATCTATAAAATGCTGACCGCCCATATTCCACAACGACGTATCGTCGTTGCTCCACTTAGGACATCTAGGGTGCACTAATCAGAAAGCTAACGTCCAACGATGATGAAAACAAATCTGTCATTGTCACTGTTAGTCCATCACCACTGTGTTCGTGACGTTGCTTCTGTTTGATCGACAGACGCTGCTTTGGTGGATTGCTGTCTGTGATGATGATGGCAGATCTTGCATAAAAGCGTTAAGTTACTAGATAAGCACAAGGGGTTAATTTGTTTGACTTGTTAAGAATGTCGTTATAAGTATCATTTATGATTATGGAATTGCGTTTTAGCCTATTAAATATGTGGTTAGCTCGGTTGACTCATTTTTTTTAACATATTGGTGGGCTTTGACGACTGTCCCAGTTGAAGCCTTTTAAATATGATGAACTAAGGAGAAGTTTGTTTTTATATGTGAAATAAATGATCAAATATTTATTTTGAACATTCATGCTAATTATTCCCCACATAACGGGGAATTATCTTGTACACATAAACTCCCAATGGTAATGATTGGACATATTTGACGTTCATTATATAACCAAAGAACAAAGAGAATGAGTTTATGTGTTCGCCATGACACCAAACAAAACTTAGTGTGAACTGTTCCGTTTTGGATAGAAATTGAAATTCATGTTTCATATTATGAAATTGACGTAAATCATACTAGGCCAGAAGGTACGCATTTGTTTCATATCAAGAACAGTCAGTGATTATCTAATTCTGTTCAATACGCAATTCAGATGTTTTCATCTGTTACAGGTGAAACGAGGATCCGATTTGTTTCATGATGATAAAACTGAACAAACAATATTATATATATTATATTATATATATAACCATGTTGTCAGCTCGTGGAAGAGATCTCACGATATATTTATATATATATATATATATATATATATATATATATATATATATATATATATATATATATATATATATATATATATATATATATATATATATAGCAAACGTGAGATCTCTTCCACAAGCTGACAACATGGATATCGTCTGCACGGTGGTTTATCGCGCACCGCGATGCACGATGTGCTGTTGTTTTGTTGTTTATTTCTTCATTTCTTGGACGACTGTGATGCGACGTGAAGTCAAAACACATAACGACACTCGTCTAGTGGGCTTTGACGACGCCGGCGTCTTCCACCGTTCGCCGCGTTTCAAATTTAGCGGAATAATCGAATAACTGTTGTGAGGTTTCTTGGATTTTATATACCTACTTACATATTACGAAACAGTGGCTGTGGTGTCAAGTAAGTTTTATTTTTCATATCATTAGTTTTCCCGCTTCTTAGGAATTTTCTAAACACTTGATGGTGACTTAATTTTTTTCTACAATATCTGCGAAATGGGAAAACTATTGTAAAAGCGAGGCGGAAACAATATTTTTTAAATATCCTTGATATCTGTCACTGAATCACTGGTATTTATCTTACAGTCGTACATGCCTAGTTAAAAATATTTCATTTTCTACACTGTTTTATAGTCTTCAAGCTAGATAATTTTTATTAATGTTTGGCTGTACGGACACCTGGTGATTTGGAAAAATATAAAGTAGGTAAACTTATATACATTGGCATCAGCCTGTTGACTTGTTTTTCAAATGTAAATTTTGTGATTATGTATAGGTATAAATAAGGGAGATGAGGTAGCATTTTTTACATCTGCTGACATTATCTGGAAACCTTATTAATGCTCAAAAAATGACTAGTGTTTGGGCTGTCCGTTGTAACATAGGGAACACCCTATGTTAACCCCTTATGTATTTCCCTCAAGTTTGTATACATTTCTGAAAATATTTTCTACACGGGAATAAAATATTTCTAAAAATGGTTGACCCAGTATTTAGAACTTTACTGGATCTCCGGGCCCAGAAAATAAGCACTGTCAAAGTTTGTAAAATCATTTGTAGGTATTTTATAATTATTTGCTTTTTAGGCAGTAGGCAAACAATCCAATATCGGCAACGTCTGCTAAGTATGGCACCAAGACCATTATACCATTAGATATTTGTAATGAACGCAGTCTTGTTAATCTTCGTCCCAGCTTTAACTAGAATCTGCCTTACTGTTTTGCAAAACGGCAATGACCATCAGAAACGTTTAAAACCGAGTTTAAACGAATTTTGACCGTTCCTAGTCTGTTTTATTTTCTCCTCTTTCACTTTTACTTTTTGGGTTGTAGAGGATATTTTATATGAGTGAAACAATCAGAGATGTTGAGAGCAAAAAAGTTTTTTGATCATTTCTTCAAGCCCATGACCGATTTTCAGCCTATTTTTATAACTATAATAGTAACATTGTGGCGCGATCAAAATAATAATAAGAAGAAGCTTCCAAGTTATAGAAATACAAGTAATTACCAATCAAACCGATGCAGACATAAATAAGTTAAAGCCCGTCGACAAGTGCCAGTGCATTTTAATGCTTTGAAAGATATCCCAGAAATGAAAGCCTAAATTATCAAAAATGTAAAACTATTTTCTTCCACTTTTTCGTCCCATTTCCTCTTCTTTTTATACTCTTCAAGTCCTCACTGTCCTGTTAATTCACCCAAATTCGGATATTTTCACAACGTGCCGAATGAATTGCATGGCGGTTGAAGATCTCAACAACTGAAAAACGTCTTTCCCAGCTAGCTAAATCTTGCGATATTATTCAAAGTTAAAAGAAATAATAAATAGAATTACTCTGGTCTGCGTGTTAATCAACATGAAAAAAATATTATAGATTATATTTGAGGATTCTCTAATTTGGATAATTGTTAATTAAATGCCTTTTATGTTGGATGTGCATTTCGGTGAGAAACAAAATTGAATTACTCAACACGTGGTACTGAACAATGTTTTTAGATATAATTCCATTCATTCTGGAAGTTTCATCTTTCGGTTTAGTGGTAATTTCCGGTAATTCAATTATTGTGCGATTGTGATTGTGGCATTGGACCTACATCAAATGCAATGGCTTCTAGATTTTTATTGAAACGTTTTGAATATAGGTCGGACACACAGGCTACCTATCGATCATCTAATTATATAAGTTAAAGATATGTTCCATATGTTTTTGCTGTGTGGGCGATTACCAAATATTGCATATTTATATTTTTCGCATGTTCTCAATCATAAGTGTCACTTTAAAACTTGACATATGATATGAGTTAGGAAGTTTCTTGAATTATAAATAATACCCTGAAAAAGCAGAAGATGTGAAGAAAAGTAAAGTAAGAAACGATAACATGTTTTCAAAAGTCTACATCACAACGTTCCATTTCAAAATCTGTACATGTGCGCCAAAAAAAAAACATCCTTTGAACATGGGAATGTTATTTTGAATTTAACTATAGCACTGCATAAATTTTGCTGTTTAGGAGAAATAAAACAAAATCAGGAAATCTTCACTCTGTTCTTGTTCCAGAGAATCCGAACATTTGAGAAACGCAAATATTTGCTGGGGTTTAAAATTTAAAGTACCTGAACAGCATTTATATATGGTATTTTAAAACAACAAAACCTCTGTTACACTTTTTAAGTAGAAAACTGACCTTTCCTGACCTGTCATTTTTCAACCATCATATGTTGAAACTATATTGGCGGATCTACACACTGCGGAACCGTTCTCTCTCTAAAAATATTAAAAGTTGAGTCGTTCCATTAAAAATCTTAAGGTAATAACTCATCAGCACTTTCCACTATATTTAACTTTGAAATATCTCCAGTCTTCGTCAGTTTGCACGATCAATCATGTTTTTTGTGTCCACTCTCGAAGCACATCTTAAGCATACCCAGTGATAAATAATTCATGAACAATCTGTGCAGGAGGCAAATTAGAAATGCCTTCACGCCACTAAACAGAGCACAAATCTGCGTTAATTTCCATACTCTGAATTATTTATCATATAAAAAGTAAAAACACTAATGGGAAAAATGAACGCTTATGTAGTGTATTTTCTATCGCGAAATGATATTCATTTAAAACGTTTCTATACCCACAGATGATAATTTAGAAATCAATTACATGTGCAAGCGTGAGTTACGAGGTAAACGAGGCAATAAAAATGAAAGTAACATCTTTGACTCCAGAGGTGATCATTTTTTCTAAGCCGTATTACTCAAACTTGAGTATATTACTTTAATTCCCATACATAGGAGAGAAAAAAATTAATATTTTTCTTAAAGATCATACAATACGTTCTTTGGAGGTTTCTTGACATCTCGTACATCTTTTAATGTACGGTTCTTGATACTAATACGCAAAATGCATTATTTTATTTATGTCACATAAGATCCGTAACGCTAGTCTTCATAAAGTTTTACATTTTATTTTAAAATTATATACCTATGGCGCGAAATTATGCCATTAATATAATCCAGTCGTTATACTAAATAGAGCAATAGAGCAAACATGTCCAATGTTTCACTAACCTGTCCACGTAAGGAAAGTAAATTATATGAAAAGACAAGAAAAACACAATGAGGTTTCAGATTACTATAGTTCGGTATAATATTATATATTGCAATGTAAAATGTTTATGTATATGTCATATCCATTTGTATATCTCATTGTAGCTAAAGCTATGCTAGAATTATTGTCAGAACTCACTATATAGTGTAGATTTTTGCTTTGTCTGCTGCGAACAATATGGTGAAGATATTATATTATAATAGTGATTCAAGCACTTATTATCGACATTCTTCACGAAAACGGTCTGTAACATTTTCAGTTACTTACAACATGAGCATTAGGTGACATATATAATTAAAAATTATTATTCAATCATCCATCTCTCCAAACCGTAATTTCTTTTACACTCTATTATGTAATTATATCGTGAAATCTGGTAACAAGTAACAATTATCTGGTGTTGCAAATAAGACTTTCAACGCAGGTAGAGAACTGAGTCTCATTTATTACACTGGAATCTGATAGTATGTGCCACGTAAATTCACTACAGAGGGTATTTGAAATACTCGAAAGAAATATAGCATGTATACAGGCTAAATCTCAGGCTACTTAGGGCGATCTTGAATTGGTCCTTAATATTTAAGGACATTTCAAGATCAGTTACAACAATGGCACATCTTGAAACATCCTGACCCCAGAAAAAACTTCAAACATAATAGCGTTGTATTAAGCTTTACTGGTTGTGTATTTGTTAGGTCTGTTAGTGATTTTGTAAATGACCATAATTATTTATTAATTCCAAGGCATATCATAAGCATCATATTTTTGACGTTGGAAATTAAAAAGTGGATAATTTTTAACGATTAAATCTTACCCATCAAAGTCATCGCATTTAGTTAAATTTGGATTTCACAGGCACTGGACACTGGACCAGTATCAAAAGTCCACAAAACTATTTCATACTCGCTTTGGGCGACCAATCGTGAAAATTTCATTGATCATATAGACTATTTTAGTGATCCGAATTTTCAGGCGATAAGTTTACTCCAGAAATCATCAAAAAAAGCCTAACTTTTCATAATATTTGGCCTTTCCGTGATTATAATAGTTACCCTTTTATTGGTATGTCAAATATAATGAAATACAAACCGAGGCTACAGTTGTTTTCGGAGCATGTTTATCGTTTTGGATTTCCTACGTACCTATGTAATATTTGAGCCTCATAAACAAAGTCAGCTCCCTTGTGGCGAATATCATGAAAGTTCATTCCCTTAGGACTATGTTTCATATAGTAGTAACGCAACAATCATCTTTTAATTAATCAAGCCAGTGTTGGACGCGTTCCAAAGACCTTTATTACTGAGAAATGTTAGTAGTCGGTAAATACTTGATACGAGGGATCATCGTTTAATATTTGGCTTTCCATCCACTATTGTTCCCTCATTGTGTAACGAGTGAAACCTACCGAACCAGTTGATTCCGAACAGGACAACTAGCTCAACAATACAGATACCGGTAATATTCAATTCAATCAATTGCTAACTATAATGCTGGATGAGCCAGGTTTCGTTTGTAGTTCAATCCAAACATCACCAGCGCTGGTCGTTACCCGCTAAAATGACACCCATTTGATTCAAATAGTTTCTCATGCGTGATTCAACATGCAATGAGCCAAAAACCGAAAACAAATGTCTGATATGTTCAACCGTATCTGATCGTACGGGTAACCTAACTCAAAACTACGCTTAACCACCAGGTTCGTCGAGAGATAATCTGGCCGCGAGTTAGGAACAAGCCACTGACACCTGAAGAGTAAAAAAAGGATCATATATAAAAGTTAAAGAAAACGTTGAAATATTTGATAAAGCCGGTGTTTCAAAAAGTGCCTCGAAAGCGTCCAAATACGAAATAATTACGTTTTTTTTACTTCTCTGTTTTTTGACAATAACTTTGCTGCTACAGGAGATATTTTCGAAATTTGGAAAGATTTTTCCTCCATGTCAATTTCATCAAAATTGGGAAAGAACTTTCCGGCTATAGAGCGCGACCAAGGATTACCAGGCAGAAAGACAGACATACCCACGGAACTAAGTGTCATGGTTTCTCTTGATGCACATGTCATGAAGCACCAAGAAAACAATATGTAGAACTCGAAACTTTTCGGGATTACAATATTTGCTAGGCCACTGGCGAGATAACTAAACTGCAAAAATTGCCCCCTCCTTCCCTCACCGAAATCTTGAAAGTCGTCTACGAGATGAGGCTCAAAAGTTACAAGCAAAAAAATTGTTCTTGCCAATGTCAAACTTTATTAAGTATTACTTGACAACAACCTATTGTTTTATGGCGTTTAATGGAAAATGCCGCAATAGACAAACCACGATTGTCAACTTTTTCACCTAGACTGCAGCGGCGTACTAGGTTCCAGATCTCCCAAAACCTTTAATATCACTGTTATAGTCAGCCTGCCCATCTAGAGTGAAAATAAGAGGGAAGCGTCTTTTGACTCATGTTTATTATCAACATATATGAATTGTTAGGATATTAATTATCATTGGCCAATTAAGATGAAATACGGGGAAAACTGACATCAACAGACATATTATTGCAATAGTGCACAAGTAAAAAAATGACCGTTACCTAATATGATTTCGTAGAAATCGACATTCATTCTACGATTAGTTATAGTTGCAATTACTTTGTTTTCAAAGCTCAAAGTCCTCAAATGCAATCCGAATAGCATTAAACACTTTATTAAAAAACTATTTGTCTCCAAAAGCAATATTGAAAGACGAGATTTCCATCATTTTGTAGATCCTCTTATTTGGTGAAATTAATAACATCGATATTAAAACCGTGCAAACCTATCAAAGTTTCAATAATAGAAACGACGCGTTTCACTAGATCGAATAGCATCGTATACTATTTTTGTTTGCGGCGTCCGGATCGATCAACTTTAAATACAATGTTGATTCCACCTATAGTTCTGAAATATCAAGACGCCCCTCGTTCACTTCAACATTGTGCGACGTAATCATCCTCGAATCGCGTCGCACCCTTTTACTACGCTGTCAAATATATACAATTTGAATACCACCCAGCCCATTCTTTGGACGAGTGTACATTTCAGCTCGGTCTTGATTCTTTGTTTTGTGTAGCCATAGCCACAGAGCTTGGCGTGTACGTGATGCATTAAACGAGGGCTGTTTCTTACTCTCAACATAGTTTTATGCCAAACGAACAACTGGCAAAATTAGAAAAAAAATTCATCGCCATCAGGCATCGAACCCTAACATTCTAGGTATACGCTTCATCATTCAGCTATCTAAAGTCTGCTTAGAATACAGCCCACTAGCGACACATTTATATTCTTAAATCTTGATCATAATTAGTTTAGTCGATCTTTAGTTTCATTAGCGGATTGCAGTGGAATCCAATAAAAATCTGCTATAGTGTTATGCCGGCTATACACTAGTCGAGACCTTCCGATACACGCTGACATAAGACTGATCGCGACTATGCACATGGTACTCACGAACTCTGAGCGCGCCTCTCCAGTTCTCGATCGTTAACTTCAGAGAAAAGAGAAATAGCCTGTCAACAAGGGTTTTTACGTCTGTTAAGGACATCGGTATGAAGGAACCCAAAAGAGCACGCTCAAGACTGAGTAAAAGCAGTGGTAAAAGTAAGAGCCTCTCGGCGAGGTTGATCAGCCAGTTTCGGGAAAAGCGTCGCTTGGTAGATTGTACCGAATGTTTGACACCATAGGATCAAAAAAGGCCACTTGATGTCATGGTTGAAAAAGCAGCGCTATGATGGAAGAGAGCTCAGGAGAATGGATAATCGTTAGAATATCTATCGAGAAATGCGTGGTCACCAACTATTCGTCGACGAGGAAGTGGCTTGGTCGTGCTAATGCGTTCGAGAAAAGTCACTGACAAGTCGAATTCCCATCAAATATAGATAGGATAGTTGCTGCAGCAGCTCCCCAGACAGAAGCAGTATTTTAATCATGGTGTTATCTGTATTTCGTTTATAATGTAATGACTATGATGAATCGGTTGATGAGAAGACTTGCTCTACGTAGATAATTGGAAATCCTTCTCTTCCAGCAGGTTTTGCAAGTAATGAGATTTTTACATGTCAAATCAGGTCCAGTAATTGCCGCTTCCACAAGCATAAATTTATGGACTCTTGGCAGAGCTCAGTTGGTCATCAGAAATGAGGCCTTGATACTACAGAGCCGAGAAATAGAACTTTAAACATAGCTTCACGCTTTAGCTTTGAAATATTATCTGTTTATGAAAGTAACATTTTATCTGCTTTCTGAAGCATTTATCCAAGTACAAACTATGAAAAATTATATTAATCTGACATTAATTTAGGAACGTTTTTGAGTGAACAGTGTTCCGCCACAGTAGAGTCTCCGCATTGAAATACAAGAATTCGTATTATTATGGAATGGTTGATCATAGAGTTATGCAATGGACGTGATAAATCTAAATAAGAAATAATGTATCGTTAACCTACCGATTAAATATTATATGTCTCTGAGAAAAAAAAAACTTGTAACCTGCTATACTATAACCCCAAGGTGATACCACAAACTAGAAATCTTGGGTTTGAAAACAAACCATAAGGAAACACGAAGAATATTGTGAAGTCTTGCTGTAACTTTGAACATATTAAATTCCTCCTAGAAGCATACATATCTAGATAGGTATACAGTTCTCAAAAATTCGGAATGAAATTTAGTTAGTTAGCAGTCGCTGGAAAACGTCAGTATTTAGTAACACTGTAGTTCAAGGAAGAGCAATGGAGTTGCTGACAGAGGGAATAGGTATACTAAAGTTCGGAACTGATTTGTTAGTTTGTGGAAATCCGAAATCTGATGCACACGTTAAGATCATGTAATTTCCAAAAATACAATTACCTAGGAAATGCTTCGATTTGTGTTACCTTTCCTAGCTTCCCTGTATATCAGATAAAATATACAAGGATATTATGGGTGATAACGTTGAAAGCGAGAAAAGGGCGTATACATTTGCATCTCTATTTCCGTTTGTCGCACCCTCGTTTTTTTTTGTCATATATAAAACTCCAATATAAATACAGTTCTTTATTCCTACCCTTCACTCATTTTATCATTCTCCAGAAATAAGTGCTTGCAATTCCTTGGTCTTCCTCATTCTCTCCAGTATTGTATTCCCCACCGATATAACCCCTCTGTTCTTGATTTACGGTGATCCCAGGTCGAGATTTCCTCTAGAGGGCATTAATTTTGAACGAGAATTAATATAAAATGATTTGTTGAAGTTCGGGGTCTCCACTTGATTTATCGGAGTAGGTAATTGGACCATGGCCTAGCTGAGCCACACTTTAATGAGAAAATGGGGTTATCGTGTGCAATCAGAATTCTTGGGATAAACCACAAGGGGTATAGTAAGTTTATGCATGCCTTAACCGTAAACTCAATACAAAAGACTTTAATGTGTATATTCCTGTGAATGTTAGGATATAGGTACAGGTTAACAAAATGATTCGAAGTCGTATTATTGACCTTGAAGAAAAAATATTACATACAGGTCAATTGACTCGGTATTTCCCACGATACTGTGTTCCACTTGGAAAGATCACTCTCAGGTATAACGGATTCAGAATTTTATTAGAGGTCCCTTCTTAGGGGTCAAATTAAATGCATCCGCCTTTCTGAATTTTCTGTGAGTTTCTGTTTGAGCAAGATTTCATTTCTAATTGGGAATTACGGATACCCCGCGTCTATTCAAACTTGTAAAATGTCGTTGATTTTGGAAATTTTTAGTGTTAAAAAAATTTACTAATAAATCGCCCACAAATGATCAGACACTGGAAAAACATATGATTGCGAAGTTTGAAATAATTCTGTTTTGTTATTTTATATAAGTATTAGTTAGTTTTTCATTCCTTACTTTTATGAAGCTATAGTTGTTTGATCTTACAGTTTGGTACTTTGAAAATTGGTAGACATTCTTGACATTAGTATACCTTTGAGACCTTTTCAAACCAAAGTACAATAGTAGTTATTGATAGTATTTTTTAAATTAATTCTATATAAATTGGTTGTAAGACGGGAGTAAGGTAAAGTGCGCTAAACTAAAAATGCTAAAAATCACATAAATATATAATTATTGGTTTGTCGATCAGTCTATAGATTTTTACGTTAAACAAAATACTTTCGATCCCTTTTGACAAAGTGGAAGAGACATTGAATCAAAAATCACCCCAAGATTCTTAATACTGTCAACAGAAGGTCAACTAATATCACGAACCCGTATATCAAAGTCCTCAGTTACGATATTTATATTACTCATGGGCAGAATCCGTAAGAACCAATAATATAGTTGAATATAGTCAGTACAGATAACATGAATAAGAAATAATGTTGGGCCCGTTACTGAGCCCTGCGTAGCACCAGAAATTATTGGCCTAAGATCTGATGTGGAATAATCATAGCAGTGACATTAGGCCGGGTACTCATTGGCGAACTGCAACCAAATTTGCTAATGTAGACGCGTTGCGAACCAATATTTTAACTTAGCTCTGGAAAAGTCAAGCAGAGTCAGTGCTGTTGCTCTACCTACAGCCAAAGCCAAAAGGCTACTTACTATCAATAAGGTAGTAGTATCACTGTGCTATTTCCTGACTCCATAAAAAAATTTCATACTTCCCCAGACAGACCTACATACAAACCAGCGCAACTGAGTCACTTGGAACTTTGTGATGCATACCTATATTATAAATATTGCCCTCGACTATGCCTGACAAGTAAAATCGATTGCTGTACCCTTCCTAGTAAATATAATCTTGCTATAACAAACAGCTTCAAAAATTTGCCTGTAAATGCATTTGTTTCAGACACACCTATTATTTCAACTAGCATTTTTCTGCAAACTATAATCTAGTAACTGTATCTTTGTACTGCATAACAATTTATGTTCAGCTGTCTATAAAGCGGTACTGGTGAAAAATTAATCACATTGCATAAGAATCCGAACGGATATAAGTATGTAAATGATGGTACAGATTTTTGATAAGCAATTCACAAAGGTAACTAAAATACGTTGAAATGTATACCTACAAAATATCAGAACATGTTTGGGAAAATAAACCAAACAATAAAGTAAAACAATATCGAAGTTATTTCAAATAATATTAAACAGAATTCAACTGACATTTCCGGAAACTTTCTGATCCTGACAAAAAGTACTCCAAATGAAATGGGGTGAATCTTTTATTTTCTAATGCATCTTAAACGTTTTGTTGTTGGAATGGGTCAACTGTTTCTCTAATTAGGCATTAGGTTTTTGATCACTTTCTCTCCTTCCTCTCTAGGAACCGTTTGACCACAAAATTCAAATTTCCTTTACATGAAACAGCATTATGGCTCAGCCAAATTCAGACACCTCTTTTCGACACAGACACATCACGAGCAGTGATGCCGGCATAAATTCAATTTCAAGTAAATTGTTGCAATTTGTCTCAATATGTCCGATGATATCGTAGGAGTGCTTTTCTGCTACCACATTGTTTATTTTTATAGATTCATTCCCGATAAAACTTACCCGGTAGGAAATTGTTATTTGTTATATATGTATACCTATGTTTACGAAATTATAACGAGAGATTCTGGATTTTCTATAACTATTTATTACCCACGCTCAAGCTTGTGCAAGCTAATAAGCCCTCCTCGACCAACAACGAAAGAGAGTTCGTTATTGAATTCTCGGTTCCACCCGATATGAGTATCGTCTATTGAAGGTGGATGAAAAACGGACCACGTACCAGAAGCTCCTCAGTCAGGTTCGCAGGCTCTGACCAGACTACACTGTAAGTCTGCTTGTTATGGTCATTTGAACCTTAGGTAGGATGAGGATGCAAATCTTCGATGAAAGGGTGCAGAAAACAGTCTCCTCTGTTCTTTCCGTCTATCTTTATAACTCACTCATTATGTCAGTCTCAGGGCCTCACGTCCATCACATTCACACCACACATAAAATAATTAAGACTAGACGAAAAGTTACATATAACCTTCTGCCTGTGGCCTTCAAGGCCTGTAGTATTGTAAGATCCTACCTCAGAACAGAGCAATAGCGCGGACATGCTCTTGACACATTCCGATCATACCGCAATCCTGCGAGAAAAGTTTGAAGGAAAAAAATAACAATACACATTTACCATGTTAGGATCCATAGAATAAGGACAGATCAGGTACTTTTCATCGTTTTTCGAGACTGTGGTCGTCCTTTGTAAGGTCAGCTGCGTTGACTAGCCATGTTGCTCTTTCCGGTCCAGAAGCTTCGATTCGATCAGTTTTTCAAAGACAGTAGTGGTTTGCCTAGTTCCATGCAGGATATAAAAGTGCTATCACATACCAAACATGTTATTTCCAACAGTTTGTTGTACTCCTATAGCAATCAAAGAACAAATCCTTGGGAAACAACGACGTTGATGGTAAATAATTCAGAAGTATATCGATACACCACCACGATTGAGGATCGATCCCTGATGATAATATTCATTGAACTGTAACCTTTGATTAGACAGCAATGAAACTATCCAACAATTGCTATTGATCGGCAAAGACCCGGTGGCAGCCCTTAGACAGAAGCTTGAGAAGTACATTTTCGAACCATTGGACATAATGTCATTACACTAGAGACCTCAAGCCACCTGAATCGCTAAGCTCTGAAAAGTGTCCCAAATCTACATTCAGCATTCAGAATATTAAAACCTAATACTTCATATACCTTTGGGTTTCAAATGTTGCAATGAACCTCTAATCAATAGATAATATAACTAAAAATATTTAAACACCCCGCGAAAAAAATCTTATTCATTTTTCACGTCAAGAGGAAGGTCTTTGAAACTGAATGTTTTCTAAGTGAAATTGAAGTGGAAAAAGTATTGTAGTAAAATACTTGGGTTTCAGTCGAATATAACGTCATTAATTTATCTGTTCTCCATATAGAAACACAGGATATAGCTACACACCTCTAGATTATTTTTAAATCTTAATGGGCACTTGAGCAGCTATTGAGCATGTTGAATGTCACCCAATCTACTAAGAATTGTTTTTCATAAATCGTTTTAAGCTGTCTATTTTAGAAGACAGATAAAGACTACACACTTAATTTTATTATGATAAGTGTCTGTAAAGATTTCCTTTAGGTTGTTCTACCGAAACACATCGACTTTCCAGACGATTTTCCGGTTACATCCATATGCGCCGCTATATCAACATAGCTAAGAGGAAAATACAAAACCGAAGTGTTTCCTCGATTTCAGCATTCATTTTTTGTCTATTCTATGAAAATAAAACACAATAAAATGCTGCTGCGTTATAATAGATGTTCATTGATATTGTTTTCCCATGTTTCATAATATTAATTATGATCTCCGTTTTCCACAGGATGTCTGGAAAAGTCGATGAATACCACCTGTCAAATACAAAAATATCCGGGTACCTTGAGAAAAAAGGAAAAAAGGTATGAAAAATCCATTACCTGTCATCATTTAATAATTTTAATATGATTATTTTACTTTTTCACAGAAGATGATAGCTTCGTACAAAAAATATTGGTTTGTCCTAGAAGGAAGATTGTTGTTGTACTACAGGTCGGAGGATGAATATAAAGGTATATCACCATGTAAAGGATCCATTAATTTAGGCCCACCTTGCAGCGTTAAGCCTTGCCTTTCCCTACCTGGAGTATTTCAGATCGAAACAAGGAGTTCAACTATCACTCTGGTAAGTTTTTGATTTCCCACGCCAAGAGGAAATATTATCTTAGTGCAAAATTGTTTATATAAAATTTAAAGAACATTACATTATGGTGAACTCTAACGTACTATGCTGATTATTCAACTGACGATATTTTAGAATTGGACCAGATACGAAAATGTTGTAATTACTAAAAATTAAATCAAGTAGATGGACTCAGTCCTTTTCACGCTACATTGATACCATTTTTTCGCTTTGGAAGAACACGTTTCGGTATAATGAAATCAGAATTTAACGAGGTTCTCTCGTTATTTCTTAAACTGATCATGCCTTCTTTTTGAGCTATGGCGCTTCTCTGGTCAAGCGAGAAATATTTTTATCAGAATCCGGTAGTACTCACAAGAGACAGACCAAAGGAGGCAAGTGATATATATATTTAACCGATGTTTACCCAATAGAACATAAGAAAACAATATTCTCTTGAATTTGAATATTTTTTGCTTATCGGTGAAAAGTAACTAAACTTATTCTGAGCATATAGATGCCATTAAATGTAAATTCTGTTGCAAAAATGTAAGGACTGCACAGTTTTTGAAATTTGTTCTAGTGATGGAGAAATCATAATCCAAAAACAACAAAAAGGAACGCTTGTTGAAAATCTTTATTTATTTTTTGGAACTTGATGGAGTCACTGATCATTTTCAAAAAAAAGTTCCAATTACAATGTTAGCATAAATTAACTAGTACCTACTTCCGCTCGCTATCTTAAGTCTTCAATGAATAAATGATGCATGATGCCCACAAACTACCTACCACTGACCTGCTCCTCAAATAAACAGTTTTGGGTCGGTCAAGTATCAGTCAAAAATCCCCCGCCATAAGAACTGGTATTTTGGAAGTGCTCACAGAAAATGATTTCATTATCGCAATGTACATATGTGTTTCAAATGATTTTGTCTATTCAACACTACACAACACCCCATACGATATAGTAGTCGCATTAGGCACAGACATACCTATGTCTTTGTTATTTGATCATGTCCAGGAAAATGGCGCTCTCAACTATTTGAACAGTAATCGATTCTATATTGCTGAAAAAAATGCCTACCTCCATCGCAACTGTATCAGTTCAATAATAATGTTTCAGATATGTAGAGTTTTTGGAATTTCATTATTGAATCAGTAATACTGTTTTGGACTTCCATTGTCTTGAGATTTTTTTGCGTTTCACAACGTCCTTTTTCTCACCTAAAGACGATTGAGGAGATCACATCAATCGAAACGTTCCTCGTATTGCACGTGAAATATTAGTCAATGGCGTATATAGGGGGTGGTCACGGGAATTAATTCTCACATGACTCTACGAAAAATTTGGCGAATTGATTTTCTTCTTTGATGATACAATCATTTTTCCAATAATGTATATAGTGGCCTCCAGCCATAATTTATTTCCTTTGATCTTATCAAAGAAGTCGATACCGCGGCTACTCATAGGCCGGGCGTATATATTTTTCAAATGTCGTATTATGAAAATGTTCAAATACCAACTTTTTTTATCGAACATGCTCCAAGATATTTTTAAAAACAATTTTGAAACTATTTTCTAAGTGTCCTTATGAAAAAGATACATTTTTAAGAGCATTGAAAAAATCCAAATAATTCAAACGTACATATCGACCAGACTAATAGAAATCATCCTGGAGATATGGTACAATACGATTTATCTTCCCTCTCTTTTTCGGAGATTTATTAAACGAAGATAAAATATGCACGTCAGGAAAATAATTAGGATAGGGTTTTTTGTCTCTCTCGTACACATATTAGTCACTCAAATTACCAGCCGTACTTTGCGAGTTAAATTAACTTTGAGTGATTTCCCCCATAGCAAAAAGCTATGTACGCCACTGTACTGAATCAACCTACTTTACGCCATTTACACTATACAGGATTTTTGTAATTATTTATCATTCTCATTCAGTTGAAATGCAGTAACCTGTAGCAGTATGTTCCAAAATTAAAAGGGATCAAACTAGCCTCCTTCATATGAAAAGTTACCTATTATATAAATTTACTGTTCATAATTACTGTAACTACCAAAAATTCAGAATTATATATATATATATATATATATATATATATATATTATTTAAATTTTTTTCGCGATTGCAATACTTTCCTTGCCTATTACGTGGAAGTGAAGTTGCTATTAAATGTACAAGCAGCTACGCTAGACATCGCCCATATAGATCTAAGTATATATAAATAAGCAAGTGCGAAATACTTTCATCTGATGAAAAAAAGTGAAAAATTACCGAGACGTGCTTATGGTTGAATACTTGAGTAATTAGATAGGTATTTCATTTAATTTGAAAGAGAAAACATAAGGCAGAACGTGTAAGGCGAACTGAGGCATGTAAAAATACGGTGTACATAGCCATAAAACTATGTAATGTTATTATTATACAGCATACTGACATTGATTCATATTTTGATGTTGCGTACGTTAATGAGTCTTACTGTGAAACTAGGAAGGAAAATCATTAATAATGAAATATTCTTGGAAAGCAGACTTTCGTGATAGGAATGGGGCATAACCTGTTTAATTCCCACGCCAATGTGCAGGTTTCTGTTTTAGTTACCTTTACTACAGATTAGTGCATCTGGACTGCTTAGGGACCCTGAATGACCATAATAAATACATTTTCCTTGCAGAGAGCAGAAAACATGGAAAAGCAAAACAAATGGATGCATTGTCTAATGGCCGCCATCAACCCTACTGAGCAACCTCCAAGACTAAGTCACTTCAGGTACTCGTTAGATGAACGACAGAAAGATATTAAGTCTCAAAATCCGAAAGATGGAGTAACTGTAGGAATTAAACAAAGCAAAGTAATCATCGATCGTCTGCAGAAAATCGGAGCGCAAAGCTACGTCACCCAACTGCTGAACAGAAAAATAGAAGTTGGGAAAAAGGCGATGTCTGAAGAATCTCTATTCCGAGGCAATTGCGACTGTATCGTGCAACTATCGCGATCGTCAGAGAATGTCGGGATCAGTCAGAGATCCGCTGAACACATCTATGAGCGGATTTCGAAGGAGTCCTTGGGGTCCACAGGAAGTTCGAATAACGGTAATGGAGTTGCGAGGAACACATTTGCAAGCTACAGAAACAACTCTTTTAAAGATGACGACGGTGCTGATAAAGTGAATGATATGGCCAACACTCGAAGAATATCTGAAGAGTCTTTAAGGTCATCAGTTCGCTCAAACAACGTTATTGAGATGGTAGGTTTATATAATTTTTATCATTCCTATATTCTTGATGGTTGCTGCATCTGATTCGCGTTCAACGTCGAGCTATCGAAGTCGTCCACTCCTTCGAGTCGTTATCAATGAACTAAGACAAAAAAAAATGGGAGATCTACGTCCAACCGATATATAAATATTATATTGTACTGTTTGTGTTTACTTTCGAAATCGATGCCTTGTCGGCGTAGTATCAAACAAAAAAGATGAGATCATAAAAAAAACGAGTTTTTTTAGATTTCTGGCTGGTGCAATATTATAAATACTTCACGTTTTTCGAGTATCTGGTGATTTTTAGGCATGATCAAAAAACTGTCAGAATTTAGTTCAAATTATTGTTAGACAACCACCTATTTAATCTAATTGACAAAACATTTTTTCATATGTCTTTTAACGCAATTATTTCAGAACAATCAAGCCGGACCAACGACTATAATTAAGGAAAATTACCTAAGAGTGCGAGAATCTCCTAATCAATCGAAAAGCTCCAACAGTCGACAAGACATAGCAATAAAATCATCCACAAAGCTGCAAAACCGCCTGAAATCATTAACTTTAGGAAACGGCAGTTGTATAAGAAAAGATAAGTTTATTATAAACGAAAGTAATAAGTCCGAGGTTGCTACCCAGACGGAAGTGCTCGCACATGAAAACTACAGTGTTGTAGGCAAGAAAGTCGACCGGGGAAACGATAACATGCTTAGCGAAAATATCGAAAAGGTCGACCATAACGAGAATAAAGTCCTCGTGTCAGATAACAGGAACATCGAAGAAAACGCATACTGTATTGCGGACATCTACGAACTTGCTAAGAACAATGACGTTCTGTACGAAGACCTGGAAAAGTACGCTAGATACTGTGAACTGAAGAACAAGGAAGTGGAGAAAAATAAAGTGACGGATAAAAAGTCTAAGAAAAAAGAAGAGGATCTTGAAAGAAAGGATAAATTAAAAAAACGTCCGAGCTTTATTAAAAGAGTTTGGAAGCGGAAAACGAGAAAAAATAAAGATGAACAAATCTTAAACAGTTCAGTGATTGATACTGGGGATAAGATTTGTATAAGTGATCAAACAACAGTGAAAATGCTATCAGAATTGCATGATATTTTGGAAACCAAGGTTCCAATCCTTCGAGTAAGTATACCTAGTTTTTTTATTTACAAAAAGCCGAATTATTAGGAGATTATTGGGGCTTAGTATTGAATACAATATCTAATATATAAATTCGAGTCAAGTGTTATAATCCAATAACTTTAAGTAACCATTCGGTCAAATGTCTCCTTAACATATCCGATATAGAAACGAAATGCTGTTTTGTAAATTTTTCCTGAAATTTTGAACTGGATGATCTGTGTGATGGATACTGATCAAAAGTGTAGTGTCACGACACTCCACTTATGAGTTAAGTTCCTGATCAGGTCGAGTCTGTTTTTACAGGTGGATATACTATATTTAATATGTAGGTTACAATTTAGAGGTGTAAAAATCAAAAAAGGAGTTTTTGGAATACTGTCTCATTCACTATTACAGATATGTCATTCAGGTTTGTTTTCGATGAGAGCATATGTTTCGTTTTATCGCGATGTTCTTAACCCATGAGTCAATGAGGCAACCCTATCTAAAAAAATCAAAATCGAGATATTTGTGTTAGGTTTTTGAACGTTTTATTCAGTGTCTAAGGCATGAAACTTCGAATAACTACTTTGTGTCGATCTGTGTCAGTCCGATCCAGTGGGAGCTGGTAAAGCGCATGGCTATTCAGGCTTTTTACACAACATAACATGAAAAATTTTTATCAAGCTTAGGATCAAATTGATGTGACTGAAAGTTGCAACATTTATGTGTATTTTGAAATTTGGATATTATTGCGTGTGAAAATATACAATAAGTAACATTTTCCTCATTACTTACAATGGTTATTTATGTTAGAAGTTTAAAGGATACTCAGAAAATGTACGGCTTTTCAAATAGTATTGAAATGAATTATCAAGGGTTTTACTTGCTCATTTGAAATCTGCATAGCTGTTATTTTGAAAGGGCAAAAATACTGAACATACATGTTACAACAGTGTCCTAACTTTTCCATACATTTCAGGGTAAAATTTCGCAAAGCTCCTCTTCAGAGTTTAATCCTAAAAGTGAAATTAACAGTGAAGATAGAAGTAGTAATTGCTCTAGTGCTATAATGGTGGATATTTGTGAGAATGATACAGGTATTTGGAGAAATACAATAAAAAGTGGTTTTGGAGACGCAACTTTAACATATAATCAAAGTATTAACTATTGCTCCATGCTCATTATTAATTTTAGATTGCCCCGCGCTTCCGCCAAAAACTAAAAAGATCGAGTGTCTGTCTCCCTACCATGATGTGCCCACCAACAATAAACCCACAGTTCTGCCAGCTAAAAGGAAAAAGGCACTTGATAACGTGAAGAGTTTAGATGAAATTTTAGATGAATTGGAGTGCGAGAGACGAGACGAAACGGGCAAGGTACAGCATACAATGTGTTCAGAATCATGCCCTCTGGAAATAATGGATTGAAGATACCATTTTGGTGAAATTGCAATCGTCTTGGATAATAAAGATACTCTTAAATGAGATATATCACATAAACAGCAGTTTCATTATTTATGGACGACCTTCAGTAGAAGCGGCCATCAACCTGTTCCATTTAAGTTAAAGAAGTAATGATTCAATGTCAATTACAGGTTAAACATCTCATTCAGCAATTTAGTTCAAAAGAATTTACCATAGAGGAAGATGGTGTCGTTCTGAGGGGACACAGAAGGTTCAATTATCCAAGGGAACACCTAGAATCAGATGAATTAACAAGGCTTTTAGACGAGTTAGCAAAGGTTACAAATGCACCAATTTTAACCCCTGGAGCTACATGCAGTTTGGTTGCACCAAATTTAAAAGATAAAGAGGTACTAAGCATTTACAAAATGAGTGAAAATAATCTTTATATCAAAAGAGTATTTCCACATTAGATTCTTGATACATTTTCCAAAATTAATGAGCTAGCAATTCACTAAATTCTTTATGCATATTGAAAGAGGCTTCTACAAAGCCATATTCATCTAAATTAATGTTTCAGCTATCAAAACTTGTGTCTGAACGTAGAAGAAGATATTCTGAACCAGACTATGATATCCCAAGATCTCATAAATCCTTGAGAAGTTTTAAGAAAAAAGAAAACTCTGACAATGTGATAGGATCTACCAGATTTTTTGGACCAATTTTGAAACCATCAGATGTTATATCAAACTTCCAAAAGTGAGTATATGAAAGTTGGTGGGAGGACTATATATGAGTCATAGTAAGTAACTGAAAATATTTTCAACATAAATACAGTGAACATTTGTTTTGTTTTGGGAATATGGTCTGTTAGTCATGTTCATATATGCATGACAGTTTTCAATGGAATTATATTCAATCTATAAAACAACATATATTAACAATAGACATACAAACATACAGTTTTCAAAATAAAACATTCATCTATGAAATCATCTGAAGATAAGAAATTTATGGATCTGAAAGGGCAGCAACACCTGGTAATACTTTTCCTTCCAACAACTCCAAACTGGCACCACCTCCTGTTGAAACATGTGATACTTTGTCTTCTGTACCCCACTTGGCACAGCATGTTGCTGTGTCTCCTCCTCCTATGATGGTGATAGCACCTTTCTTTGTGACAGCAACTATTTCATCCATGATAGCTTTGGTACCATTTGCAAATTTTTCAAACTCAAAGACACCAGCAGGCCCATTCCAGACAATGGTTTTGGCCCTAAAACATAAAAATTTTAATTTATCTTATTTGGAGTAGCAATAGTTATTCCTATAATTGAGTAGAGATCATAAGTAACTAATGTATTCTAAAATATAAAAATATCAACATCGAATAATAATGTATTATGATTTTTATTATCATTTTTTTTCAACCATTACATTATTCTACTACTACATACATCTAGAGGGTAAATGAGGTCAGACTTCTTGAAGTGATATATTAGATGAGTTATTTTTAGAATTACTATTCAATAAGCTCAAGTCAGGCTCAACATTAAGTCATATCAGCTGGTATTGAAAAAATTGTCACAAAACTGTGATATTTGCAGGATAATACTGAAGTCTGTTGGAAGTTGTTTGACAAAATGTATGATTTGCTAACTAAATTGAATTGTGTAGATTGTAGATGCTCTTACTTGGTGAAACTCTTCCCTCAGATAGAATGAATATAAATTTAACACAAAGTTTCAAAAATAACACTGTCTTTCTCATTTTGATTTATATATTACACTGAAAGAAATATATATTTGTCAAACTGTGTGTTAAATACACAATCCTTTAATCTGCAAGATTTAATTGTATTACGAATCTATTTATTTATTCAACTGATTTACAGGGATATCAATTTTAATTATGAAAAGAAAATCTAGTTAGCACATACATCATTTAAACAGGCCTCTCTTACCTTCTGATAGGTTCCCTAAACAGCTCAATAGTCCTATCCCCAACATCCAATCCCATCCAACCTGGAGGAATTCCTTGTTCCACTGTAGCACAGCTAGCATTAGCATTCTCATCAAATTTATCAGCAGTAACAAAATCCACAGGTAGGTGAATTTGCACATTATTAGCTTTGGCTTTGTCTAATAGTTTTCCAACTATTTTTGCACCCTCAGCATCATAAAGAGATGCACCAATTTCCATTCCTTTGGATTCTTTGAGGAATGTATAGGCCATACCACCACCTATGAGTATATAAATTTAAATTAATTCAACTTCTGGAACTTCTAAGGGCCACATATAAATGACATGAAAAGATTCAATTAGCAGACAGTATAAGATCAAATACTTTTGAAAGGTAGCTGCCAATCAACATTTTCATGCACTTGATATCAAGAGATTGGGTTTATATAATCTTCCATGTTCTAATAGCATTAATAAGTATCAAGATTTGAACTGTTATGTATCAATTATTTTGTGATTATTGTGTTATATATTGCAAAATTTACAATTTATACACATACTTTGTATGACCTTTTGTAACCTTCATCACATTTCATTTGAAAAATACAGCACAAATAAATGAATTATAACTACATTGCATGCAATGAAACAGAATTATTTTAATATAGTTAAGTTTATGCATGCAAAAATGAAGAACAGTGTAAATGATAAAATTCTATCTCATACCTATTATCATTTCATTGACCTTATCCAACAGATTCTCAATAAGTTGGATTTTATCTGCAACTTTGGCTCCACCAAGAATGGCCAGGAATGGTCTTTCAGGGTTATCCAATGCTTTTGCAAAATACTGCAGTTCTTTCTTCAACAAGAATCCTGCAGCCCTCTTATCAAATCCTTCACCCATCATTGATGAGTGTGCTCTATGTGCAGTACCAAAAGCATCGTTTATGTAGATATCTCCCAGTTTACGGAGACTCTCTCTGAATGCCTTCACCTTATCCTTATCTGCCTTGATCTTATTTCCTGATGCATCTACACCTTTACCTTCCTCTTCTACATGGTACCTCAAATTTTCCAATAAAATTATAGAACCAGGTTTTGGATCAGCACAAGCACTCTCTACTTCAGGGCCCACACAATCAGGAAGGAAAGTGACATCTTTGTTAAGTAATTTTTTTAGTTCATCAGCAACTGGCTTCATGGAATACTTTGCATTCGGTGTACCGTCAGGTCTTCCTAAATGGGACATCAATACTACACTTTTTGCATTTTTGTCCAGAGCATACTTTACAGTGTCCAAGGCAGCTACAATTCTTTGGTTATTTGTTATTTTACCCTCCTTCAAAGGCACATTGAAATCTACTCGCATCAAAACCCTCTTGTTCGCGAGGTCTAGAGCATCGATCGAAAGCTTATTAAGAGCCATATCACTTGAATTTCGAAAAACTATAAGCCGGCAAGCTAAACGTGACCTGTTCAACAGTTCTTTTAAAACTGTCAAAGTCATGTTGAGGTCGATGCTGTCAAATCAAGAAGGCGTTGTGGTGGTGGGAGAAGCATTAGTGGGAGTAATGTATTATGTGTTGCCGACATTACAACTATTTGTTATATTTCATAACAGATGGCGCAGGTAGTAGGACGTGAAAATTTTCCTGTCCGGTAACATCTTGTACATTGTAGTCCTCTAGGCCAAGCCACCAAAACGGATTCAGCCAGTTGATTTACAAATTAAACATGTCAAAAAGCATTTTAACATATTTACACACATTACTGTAACATGATATATGTTTTGTATCGTATGTCGTCGACCGATAAGCAATGCTTATTCGGAGTTCTTAACGCCGAATAATTGGATCAACGGCCGACTATTGACCATAGTATTTATAAAAAAGTTGAACAAAAGGTCTTGCTTGTAAAAAACACCAAAAGATAATTTTATAGTGCAAAAGAATTGATGTGCCCAGAACACACTCAGTCGTATATTAGAAAATGTCAATGCAATAAATTATTGAAATAGTGTTGCAAACAACTTTCAATTTTATATAGTGAGCTTCTTTTTACATTTATATATTGTATTTTTGTTATGACTCTCGAAAATGTTCTGAGTTCTTTTAAATCACATAATATATAAAGCCACTAAAACTACCAATCTTCATTTTTTCAGTACATCAGAGAATGAACCAGAAAGTATGACTCCTGATTCTTTGGAAGAAAATATCCATGATATCGACTATATGCGTAGTAAGTCAAAACCAGGGCACAATGAATATTTGTATAATCCGAATGTTGAGCACAGAAAAACAAACGCAAATATGTACAGCACTAATGAAGAACTGATCATTTACAATGATCTATATGGCAATTTCAAACCATATGGTTCTATTTATCCCAATGAACATTACTTTAGGAATGGAAGAATGCCATGTAAGAAAAATGAAGATTTCAAATGTGATGATGTTTTCATAGATTCTTTGGAGATTTGTAATGCAGAAACCTCTACGGCATTCTAAAATCTTCCATCCATCCATTGCTTAGGATATTAGGATTAGGGTCATTGCATATGATATCCATTTGTTTATGTATATTTTTTAAGGAATGTATATTATATAGACATAGAGAAATCAAACACTGCTTCAGGCACAAACATTTAATATGGAATATGCATATGGTGATAACATCATCGGATATTCAGTGATTCTTGCTTAATTGATCGTACTTGTGGTTTTATATTTAATATTCAGTTGCAGGCAAGTACCCAGGGGGGTTGCCAGAGGCCCCCTCCCAAAATTTGAAAAAATTTAGTTATTTGTATACTTTCCACAACGCACAAACAATATTATCGTTTTTGAAACTACGGGCGCCCTCAGAAAGAAAATTCTGGATAGGGGCCTGTTCAGTTGTAAGTCTATTTTTAGATTTTTACTCAAAGGTGTATTGAAGAGTTACCAATTAGGTTATGAATAATTGTACTAATTTTTAACAAAATCACTTGTGTTCGCATGTTCGATGAAAAGATATGTGAACAATGTATATTTGGCATACGAAAATATGTGACGTTAATATTTGAGTACAATCATGAATTTTGAAACATCAAACAGTGTTTCCTTTTACTCGCCAGTTCAGACAATCTAAAGGACATCGCTGAAATGAAGATATAATTGTCCTATGGCTGCTCCAATAATTCCTTGCTCTCCACCTATTTACCCAATTTGAAGAATATAAAAGCATTTGCTGAACATGCAACACAATTTGTGAGAAATTTACTCCGGGTCTGCATCTTACACGTTTAAATAATTTAAAAGCCTATTTTTCATAGATAACATAGAAAACCTATCACGCTCCAAGAGGTTTAATGTCTTTTCACATAAAATAAAATGCTGTAAATTGTATCCATCGGGAACAAACTTTTCAGCAGCTCATTCCAAAGTGTAGAGGTTCTTAAAAAGAATGATTGCTGAAAAAGGCTCATACCACCAGGTAGTGCTGTTACAACGGAACTGGACCTGGTTGGTTGGAATAGGTATTAGTTGCCTGTTCCCTGCAACTATTTTCAATAATAATAGGTACTTATTCAAAGTATCGCCACAGTTCCTCAGTATCGAAGAAACGGAGAGCGAACTGGAATAGTTTTCGGAATAGGTATGAAATTGGAACTGGAAATAGATGATACATGGCGCATCCACTAGACGTTTTACTCATTGCTGGATTGTGTCCAGAAGCTGCGAAAATGGTCTGATCTGAGCCTTGTAGTCACTGTTGCTGTGAATACATTTTTTTATGGAGCGGAAGAGGACGCCGACACAAGAAAGGCTACATAATCATGCAAGTATATGTTATTGTTGATGTTAATAACTAGAAGCTTCATGGAAGATGACTCGCGTATTAGACCTCTCTCTATCTCCATGGCTGGAAGACCAACACATAATTTTTTGTCAGGGTTATTGTCAGTCTCCTGAAGTCCATTTTGTATATAAAATAATTGTGTACCTTACACTCAGTTTCGAGAATAACATTTTTTCTTTCAGTAACTGTGTCAAGTACACAATTATTTTATCTACACCAAGAGCATATACAATCTACATGCAAGTCCTTTTGTAGATCCCCATTCCACAACTCTTCACATTCTCATTAATCGGAAGTACATGCCGTCCCCAACGAACTAAGGTCTCTGGACGGTAGTGGTTTGCCTGGTTCCATGTAGGAAATAAGGATCTTGTCATTTGAGAACCTGCAGGTTAGATTAGATGTTATTTCCAACTGTTCCATAATGCAGATCGCTGAGGATAGCCTGCATTGATGGCAAATAGATTGAAAGCATATCCCATCACAAACAAGGAGCAGTCCTTGAGAAAACCTGATAGCAACAAGATGGTCTCTCATATCACACATTATCCAAAGATTTCAATATATCGAGCACCACATACTGCCAACAAGCAAATGGATGCACTGTCCCATTTGCTGGCGATTGGTGCCATTCAGATGTAACGGTCCAACCTGTGCAACCCGTCTAGTGGAAACCAAAACTAACATAATTCAAGCAGCCTGTATGTGACACTCGGTTCATTCTAACAAATCTATGGGAACATGTAAGATCCATCTGTCACAGCCATGGAATGGAGTATAGTAGCTCGCAGACTAACCTATGTTAGTTTAGCATGATAAATATGAGAAAGGTATGGCATTTTATTAAGCTAACTATGCCATATACTTACTTTTTTTATTATTTGTTGTGTTAGCAGAAATAGGACTTAGGAATTTAAAATAAATTCGAAGAGACCTGTATATTAAAAATACAGAAAAGGAACACTTAAACATTATTATTTCTTTTTCTTCCAACTGGGCTTTCCTTTTAACCTTTTCCTAACACCAACTGCTTCCTCTGTATCATCTTCTTCACCTCCAGCAGATCCCTTTTTTCTTTTGCCCTTTTTGTCTGTAATATCCTTCATTTCCTGGAAACAAAGTTATTTTTTTCCATTTCCTAGATCAACACATACAATCAACAATTAATGCATACAATTAATATGCAAAATATATGACCAGGGCGAAAAATTTCATGAAAAAAGTATCTAGAAAACTATGATGCTGTCTACCATGTTGAATAACATCAGAGTGGCAAATTGTTTACAATGGCAGCCCCTAACATAACTTCATTATATCTGTTAGGATTTGTTGAGTAGCCTTATGTAACCACCTGTGTAGCTACTGGAGAGAATTTCCATATAATGATGCTATTCAATATAGAAAAGTTTTTTGGGTTTTTTATTTGTGACAGTGCATCCCTGATAAATTTATATTGACTCTCAAGATGGGAGAATAAAGTAAAAAAATCTATAGGCTGTATATAAAACACACCATTTTTGCAATTCTCTGTGCCTCAGCAGTTCTTTCTTGTAATACCATAACTTCATCCTCCTCTGTTTTATACAATGGGAGTTGCTTGCCAATTAACTGTTCTATCCGTTGGTATAGCTCGACATCATACTAAAAATGTAAAAAAATATCAGATCATCTCATCCTTCATTTGATATAGCAGTACAACATTATAATATGAGATCATTGCAGTTGGATTTTAATTTAGTATATATTCGCTCTATATTCTAAAATTTTCTGCAGACTGAATCAAAAACAATGATATATGAAATAACCACATTTTCATTTCAATTTCATTTTTCTTCCATTTTATACTTTGATAAGTGCTGCCAAACCAGCAATTCTTGTTTTGTTATATTGTTATACTTCACTATTTATCTGGGGTTTTCCTGATATACAAATAAAGGAGTCAGAGGCTAGTTTAAATATCTTAGAAATTAGCACTAAATTCCTTACCCTGCAACTACTCCTTAATTTGCTCTATTCTCACTCATTTTTTTACAAATTCTAACTCATCCTTAAAACAGTTTTTCTTACCTGTGTTACAAAGGTTATTGCTTGGCCAGATCTACCAGCTCTGGCAGTTCTACCTACTCGATGAATGTAGTCCTTGCTGTGAGTGGGAATGTCAAAGTTTATGACGATATCGACATGTGGTATATCCAGACCTCTATGAAAAATAATAATCTTTATTTTCGGACATACAGTTTTAAATGAATAATTCCTGAATCTCCAAATTTAAGTCATATGCAAAGAAAAAAGTAATCTTGGAGATAAAAAACAAACAGTTTTATATATTTCACTACCAGTAGGGCTTTCTCTAAAGATTTACAGACATAAAACATCCGAAGCCATTGGTTTGTATTGAAGTAAAGGACTAAAGAAACTAATAATAATCAATTTATGTACTATATACCTGCTAGCAACATCAGTTGAAATCAAGATTGATCTGTTCTTAGCCTTAAACTTGGTCAGTGCTGCTAATCTCTTATTTTGTGACATTTGACCATGCAGAGGAACTGCTGTTAGACCAAGATTCCTCAGCATCAAAGCTGTTCTAACTGTATTATTACAGGTAGAACAGAAGATCATGAAGCTATTACCTGCCAGTTCATTCAATATATGAACAAGATAAACATCCTAAAAAATAAGTCTATTAAAAAAAATTAAGTAGAATTTGATATACAACAGTTTCATAATTTGCCTCAGAGGTAGTGACGAAAAGTGTTATGATTTCATTATAAAATCAACAAATTGTTATGCATCATAGATAAATATTATAAATAAATTTCTCATCCATACTAACTGAATATTCAAAAACAATTCTACCTATATTGATAATAGTGAGTTCCTCCATCTTCTCTTAAATAATTTTTTTAATGGTCCTGAATGTTCAGGGTTTCAACATCTTTTTGATTGGCACACTATTAATTTGAAGTCACTGATACTAGTCAGTGCATTCTTATCAAAGCAGCTGTAAAAATGCTATATACCAGACATCGCGAAAAATAGTCCTGGTAAGGTTCTAGTATCCCATTGAGAAATATCTGGGTAAAATTTTTAAGTCTGTCAATGCCAGAACTAGTCTATACAATTTGATCAGCTATCATTGTGAAAGCAATGGACTCATTATGCAAGACTACTTTCCTAAAGTGTCTCAGTGAAAACTAGTTGCATAATAATGTTAATAAAGTATAGAATCTGATCAGAAACAGAAAATATGATCACATACTAGAACTGACTGCATCAGCTCTATATAGGTATAATAGTCTTTGGGTAGTCTAAATATTCAGTTGATTGATTTGGTTAGGCATCCAAATGACTTACCTTAAACTTTACTGGGATGAATATATAATACTGTTGTAATTTTTCCACTGTCTGATACTTTGTAGAAACTTCTACCTTGACAGGTTCTTGCAGACAAGCCCTTTGAAGCTTTTTAACCTTTTTTGTCATGGTAGCTGAGAAAAGAAATGTTCTTCTTTCTCGTGGTATAACTTTCAGTATCTTATCTACTTCAACTTCAAAATCCATATTGAGTATTCTATCTGCTTCATCCATAACCAAATATTTAAGAGCTCTCAAACTAAATCCTTTAGTATTTTCCAAGTGGTCCAATAATCTCCCAGGAGTTGCAATTAAAATGTGTGGTTTTTTTGCTAAAATTAATGCTTGAGACATCATATCCATGCCACCAACTATAACAGCACATTTTACACCTATACTGGTACCTAATGCTTCAAATTGCTCTGAGATCTAGAAATATATAGATACATTATGGTATGGTATAGTATTACTTAATAGGAAGAGTTACATGACAAAAATTGTAGTAAACAACAAGCAAGCTCTCAATTTTTTGCAGTTTACTGGTAAATGTACATTTTAGCTGCCTTGCCATTTAAAGTTTTGTAAGAGACTGATAAGGCAAACCTTATAAGCTATATCACAGTGCAATATAATAAAAATTGATGAACTGAATGATATAGAGCACAATTTATATACATCCAATATTGACAGCTAGTGGTGTAAAGGTACTTCTACTGTTCTTGCTGTGGTTTGAAGTTTATAGGCAATGCAATCTAGATGTTCCAATAATACTGCTTCAAAAATGTAGCCTGGAAATGTCTGAAGATACCACATCAATTCAAACATTGGAAAACTCAAATCTTAAGACAATGTAACTTCAAAGCAGTGCCAAGCTAAGTTCTCTCAAATACTGATATTGATTGTGTGAATGAAGTATAGTCAGCAACATCTTCTGTGAAATGAGTTCTACAAAGCCAACTTTTTAGCTCAAGAAAGTTTACAGTACAGTCCATCAGGTACTATCTAAGCTCTATTTAAACAATGGAATTTCATCAAGAGCATCTACAACTTAAAATCAATACAATCTTTATACTTATTAGCGCCAAAAACTGTCCCCATCTCCATACCCAGTAGCATTTATTAGAGCACATACATTAAGTTCACATGTACGCGTCTTAAACTCATTAATTACCTGGAAAGCTAACTCTCTGGTAGGTGTTAAAATCAGCGCAAAATATCTTTGCGGATTCTCTAATAGTGCTTGTAATATTGGCAATGCAAATGCAGCTGTCTTTCCAGAACCCGTTTCCGCGAGTCCAATCACATCTTTGCCTTGTAACGCAACGGGTATTGCTTCTCGCTGGATCTTTGAAGGTTCTTTCCATTTAAGTTGCTCACACGCTTTGCATAATGCATCTACAAGCCCCTAAATTTAATCGAATTTATACAAGAAATTATCGACCACGTGGTGCTTGGCTTACCAAATCTTTCCATGTGATGGATTTCTCTTCAGCTATGTCTTCATCTTCAGATACTTTTTCACTGGAAGACGCTTCTGAATCTTTTTCCAGAAGAGACATTGTATAATGTTATTTGCACTTTCTATTTAATATTTGTTATACATTAATGATAGCCGTACATGATCAAACCTAACCTATTCTCTCTCATCAACAGTGATGCCAACTCCTTGGAATTTAAATAGCTAGAGTACTGTCTGAAAATAGCTAGAATTTTGTTTCGGTGTCTATTTTATTCCTATTACAGAATATTATAGTTAATTTTTTTCGAACGTAAGGGATGCTCGATCAAAAATTTAATTGACAAATGCCAACAGAATAATACAGACAAATGACAATATGAAATTACGACGTTTATCTTGACAATTCTGTTTTATGGCATGGGTGAATTGTCAAATTTGCCATTGATAACTGCACTGAAATTTGAAATTTAAATAAAAAAGATGAGTGAGGACTGGGAATAAGATATAAAATATGAACAAAAAACAAAACAAATGTATTCTCACAAACGTTATACATATAAAATAAATTGAAGATATAAAAATTCCAACCACAATCCTAGAGCACGAACAAGCACAAACGATTACTTTCATAGCTTCGCAAAACAGTCAAAGCATAGATGGAGGAAGCAACCATAAAATGGGAATAAAACAGAAAATGGAAATAGCTAGACAAAATAGCTAGATAGCTAGACGATATTTTACTAGCTAAACCTTGGCGCGAAATAGCTAGATCTAGCTATAAAATAGCTAAATTGGCATCACTGCTCATCAATATGGCTTATGGCATTTCTTTCATAAAATCATAAACTATAGCATCACAGAACATATATAGGGTTAAGGGTTAAGCAAATCACCACTGACGATAGAACACTGTGTTCTATCGTGGTTGCAAATCACTAACGCTCGATATAGCGCTGTTTATCGGTTTTCACTATCCAGCCAGTCGAAATTGGCGTGCATGAAAATACTCCCACCATTCGTTCTAGCTCCCATTGACATCACAGAATTTCTCTGCTACAAGTGCTACACGACTATTTCTATTTCGTTGCTGACAAAGGACACAAGCATTGTCCCTTGGCCTTGTCCCTTCTCCCGGATTTCACGAAAATGCAAATGCATCATACACAAAGGTTTTGCTTGGATACAGAACTGTTATCCTGGAAGCAGTCAAAAAATAATATTGACTCAATAAGGTTGGTTCCAACAATCATGATTATGTAAATAGTCGCCATCGACCAGTATAAAAAGTCGCCAGTATTATGCCACAGCGTTTTTCAAATACAGTGTCAGCCGTAACTCTCTGGAGCGAGATTGTTTTTCGAGTTCCGCGTGGAAAAAGAAAATACCTCTAACCTTGTATGTTCCTCTGGAATCTATCCGAATCCAGAGCCCGGCGAAAACCTAACATTTGGGCCCTGAAAAAACAGAATAGTAAAAAAAGAAGAATAGTTACTGCAGTACCTAACGCTGTGAAAATAAAAAATGGATATTTTTCAGATGCTTCAAATGCACGGGCAAAAACTAGTACCTCTAGAATTTTACTGAATACTAAAACTTTGTACCTAGTTTTAATTATATTCCAGTCGATATTGAATTTTCTAATTACAATCATGTCACGAGATTACTGAAATCATGTCTGGCAGAGAATCATAGTATACAAGTCTTTCGGTACTTGAAATGTCAATAAAAATGTCGCCAAGAATACTTCATAAAAATTCACCGCTCTGATAAAGACAAAAAGTCATTTTACCGACGTGTCGCCTTAAATGCCTGCACTGAACAATACAGACGTATTTATTCATATCTAGCAACATATTACCTTTTTTTCTAACAATAACATACAAGTCGGTCAAGATACATTTTGCCTATAATTTCTACCTATTGTACAGTTCGGGAGCACAGCAGTCTTGGCCACGCCATAGTCCCATCGAGTTTATTCATATAATGCAAGGCGGAAACACTTAAGTCGCCTGTTGTTTGGTTGCAGTGATTAGACTATAGAAAATACAAATGTTTCTGCTGATTCAAACTTAATCGTCAATAATTATTGTTGTGTCGAAACATTGATTATTCGTCATTCGTGATCCTCCTCGTACTACCAATCTACCAATGTCGGCGTGTAAACAATGGGCACTTTAGGACTGGCTCCGTCTATCATTTTCATATATCTTTGGCTATAACCATCCTATAACACAGCTCTATAACGTCATAGATCTGAAGATCAAACGTGACAGTATGTTTTGTGCTATAGGATAGGATAGGGCTAACAGTCAGATTTGACATTCTCAGAATCTGCATTATCTGTCTTTTTGTGGGTAAACATTTTTCATGAGCTATTTGAAATTAAATTTTTCTGTTAATCTTTTGTCATGTATTTCTCGTAGATATTCATGTAAAAATGTATCAAATGGTATTATGAAATACCTAAACGTTGCAGAGAAAAATGATGCTGCCAAAAATATTGCTCAAATTCTTTCTAGAGGAAGTTCGAACCGGGTAGGATTGATTTATTTACTACATATTATTAAAACCGCCCTAATATACTGCTTACTGAATTTTAGCGTGAGGGGCTTTCACAATATAACAAAATATATGAGTTCAATACGCAAGTTTTTGGAGAAAATGCTGTTATGGTCATGACATCAGTCTCTGGACACCTGTTGAACTATGAGTTTGCTCCATCCTTCAAAAACTGGCAAAGCTGCAATCCTGTTGCATTATTTGATGCCCCAGTTATTAAAACATGTCCACCAGATTATCAGAATATCAAGGTAGGCTTTTACCAGATAACTACTTATTATATATACATTCATTTTTATAGAAAACATTGGAAAGGGAAATTAGGACTTGTCAAGGGTTGATTATTTGGACTGATTGTGATAGAGAAGGTGAAAACATTGGTTTTGAAGTTATTAAAGTTTGTACAGATGTCAAACCTAATCTTAGAATATATCGTGCTAAATTCTCAGAAATAACTGCTGCCTCAATCTTCCGTGCCTTAAATACCTTAGGACAACCAAATAAAAATGTGAGTGATGCTGTTGATGTTAGACAAGAATTAGATCTTAGGACAGGTAGGTGACTTGTTAGTACAATGAAATAAAAGTCAAATAAACTCGCCATTCAAAGGTGCTGCATTCACAAGACTACAAACTCTTAGATTACAAAGAGTATTCCCGCAGAAATTAGCTGATAAGTTGATCAGCTATGGATCTTGTCAGTTTCCAACACTGGGGTTTGTGGTAGAAAGATATCAGGCTATTGAAGATTTTATACCAGAGGAGTTTTGGAAAATTAAAAGTAAGTTTTCAAACTAAACTATGTTTTATTGAAATCTGTAGATGTTTCAATAATTCTGCTTTAAATTTCATTTGTCTTGTGTTTCACAGTTACTCCATAAAATTGTGAAATCTCTAGCTGATGTATTCAGTGGTGATCATACACTACTGGAATGATGTGCATGCATTATTGAATCTATTTGGTCTAGATGCATCTATCAATTGTGCTCATTTAGCAGATAGTTAGGCTTGATTTCACGGTTAGTTCTGCTATATGTCTTATTGGTGCCTTCAATGAAAGCTGTCATATTTTGAGTCATATTCACATTACAAATACAAGCCATCCCATCTCAAATGAAGTAATCAAAATGTTCACCTTACTGGTATAATCATGGTGTGTATTGAGACTAAGAAAAATACCAAATTTTATTTCGTTATCTCAAACCATTCCTGACCTATGGCTATGTAGTTTTCAAAAACTGGACAAATATTCCATATTGATACAAAAAAATACTTGCTAAATTATAATATATAGTTTTGCAAGTTTTGGAAATTAACTATTGGATGGATGGATGGAAGTTTCACTAAAGTATATTAGTTAAACAATTGTTTAATGTAGTGATAATAACTGTTTTATATTCATACCATTGTGCACTATAATGGCTTAGGAACATAAGTAAAAAAGTTTGACCATTCACCAGTGGAAGGAAACAATACAGCTAACAAATCTTCCCAGTAAAAGCTTTAGCCCTTGAAATATTGTACAAAACGGACAGCAAGTGCCTGGCTGTAGGCAAACAGAATTTGTTTCAACTTGTTCACAGCTGCATGCATAGAAAGGAGAACCAACTACATGCATATATTCAAGTAACTAGAGATGGAATGTGCATTCTGATTCTGTTTGGACCAGAACTATCACATCAATACTTACAATTTCATAGTTATGGGTTGCATGTTCAATTTTTTTTATCAATAGGCTATTAGTTTAAATTGTACAACATTGAAGTAATAATCAACTTGATTTGAATATAGAATATGCTTAATAGTTTTATATTAAGGAGGTGATATTTCTAATTTTCTGATATTTTTTAATTACATGTCTCTTTGTTCAATTAAATTCTTATTTGTTGAAGTTAGGGTTGGTAAAAATGGGGCTATTAGTGAGCAAATCAATCAAAAAAATGTTCAATGTTCAAAAGTTTGATTTCGGACTTCCATTGTCTATAAAATTTTGAGTATCACGACGTTTCGATTGATGTGCTATCTTCAATCGTCTTCAGGTGAACTGACGATTGAAGATAGCACATCAATCAAAACGTCGTGATACTCAAAATTTTATAGACAATGGAAGTCCGAAATCAAGCTTTTGATAAATCCACCTTGTCTACAAGTTTCAAACAACAGTTCAATGTTCAAATCATTCATATCCAGTTTCAGTTGATTATCTGTTTATACTCGGTTTTTTCTACACAAGCTATGTGCACATTAATTCATAATATTTACTTCTAAGGATGAATTATCTAAATAGCCTATATTTTGACCTAAGATATTGCCTTACAATATTTTTTTATGATATAAGGTTATGTAATTCTTATTGGTACCATGATTGATTTTTTGAAAATAGTATTTTGAGTTATATATATATACATATATATAATTTCAGTGAGTCATACAGTGAAAGAAATCACAACAGACTTCAATTGGAAGAGAGAAAGACTATTCGACAAAAATACATGCCAAGCAATATTAGATATCTGCAATGAAAATCCTCAAGCTACTGTTGAAAATGTGGAGAGTAGAGAAAAGAGTAAATGGAGACCTACACCTTTGGATACAGTTGTAAGTAAGCTATAAAAGTTATAGTTTGAAAAACAAAAAAAACATGCTTTATAGCAAACCACACCAAAAATTTATAAATAATGTTTTATAAACATCTTATATGCTTGTTTAAAATTCATGGATTAACTATTACTTTTGTAGTCTAAGAAACCATTATAGGTAACTTACATTTCTACTCAATTAAATTTAAAATTAATCATTCAAATGTATTTGAAGGAAATGGAGAAAATAGTATCACGGAAATTGAGAATAAATGCAAAAGAAACCATGAAAATAGCTGAGAAGTTATACACGCAAGGATATATTAGTTATCCCAGAACAGAGACCAATATTTTTCCAAAAGAATTAAACCTAGTCAACTTAGTTGAGCAACAGCGTCAAGATCAGAGGTGGGGCTCCTTTGCTACCAGGATAATAGAGGAGGGAGGACCGACCCCCAGACAGGGAAGGAAATCTGATCAGGCAAGTTTCAGTGTATAATTTATTTATAGTTAGATGACACTATGACAGTGACGTTACACATTTAATGACAGATCCTTCGATTTCGGAAGAATTTTATTTATTGTAGAGTATTAAACCCTTTTTGGAATATTTTGAATCAAGTTAGTGAAATAAACAAAACTATGTCATTCAATTTACTTCTATTTGTGACAGATTGTGTGTAAATTGTTAGAGGGATATCCACAAAGTACATCATGGTTGTTTAGGATTTTTTTACCCCTCGCCATTGCCACAAATCTCACCAGCACCTCCCGTTCTTAAGGTGTCGTCACAAATTTGGATAAAAACAAATGAACAGATATACTCAAAATGAAAAATGAAAGAGTTTAATTCTAATACACTTCAATTTTTTAGGAATTTTTAGCGCGGACCATGCAGAATGTCGCGTCTTTTTCACACTTTATAAGAACCCTCTAACAAAGTGATGTCCTTTATGGTCAGTCATAATTATCTTGTTTTGGATAATATAAAATGATTTGAAATATATGGAGAAATATTGTATGAACTACATAATGAAATTACTTAGTTTCTAAATTTTGTGATATTGCAGGAATTATTTATCAAAATAAACTATATATGTATTTTGATAAATGGTTAAATACATAAGTATTGTTTTGTACGTTTGGTTGTACAGTATTTGCAATTCATGTAAGCTAGTGCCCAATGAATATTTTAAAATATTCATTGGGCACTAGGTTACATGAATTTTCGGTTACAACCAGTATCTTGATATATTTCACTAGCTTGAAACAACAACAACAACAAAATAATTGTAAAGTATAATAGTAGTCAAATCTTAAGAAATGTATGTCTCGTGTATGTATCGTACAGACTCCGCTAATGTCCTCCTGCGTGCGATCAGCTGTAATAGTTATAAAAATGGTTTTAGCCTGAGGTAGAGATAGATACGTCATTGTCATTTAATTAGAGTATATAGGAATATCTGAACGTAGCTCAGCAAAATATAAGATAAATCATTTCAGGCCCATCCTCCAATACACCCTACAAAATACGCGAACAACCTTTCAGGGAACGATCAGCGTCTGTACGAGTACATCGTACGACACTTCTTGGCTTGTCTGCATAAAGACGCGAAAGGCTTCGAGACTACTGTCAACGTAGATATTGCCGGAGAAAAATTCACGGCCAAAGGTCTTGTGATTCTCGAGAGAAACTACTTAGATGTATACGTGTATGACAAGTGGAACGCCAAAGAGATTTGGAGCTACAGGGTGGGAGATACGTTTATGCCTACAGTTCTGGATATGGTAATACTAGTGTTAAGATGCCATAGCAATCAAGTTTCTTTTTAGCTATGATACCAAGACCGAGGATATCTCCATGTACTAAAAATACTTAAAACATGCTCCCATATCATATGAAGGTTCCATGTACAAAATCAACCAAGCAATGATTCGACGTCGGCAGAAAGTTGCCGAAATAAAGAGAAAATAATAATGCGCCATCTAAAAAGCACTAAGCCGACACTCTAATCGCTTTTGTATTACCGTTTTTATAATGCAGTGCAAAAGGTTCAAAAATTCATTGGTAGCATGCGTTTATAGATGTGATGATCTGCGTCCATTTTCTGAATTCATTTTACTGCATTGTATTAAAAAAAGTTTGAGGAGTTAGAGAGCACACGGATTAAAAATATACAAAAAACACATCAATGATGTTTAAATTATGAATCGTTAATGCACTATGAAACATTTTTAAATATCTATTATCCAAGTCCAAGTACAGCTGCGAAAGCGAAAATGCTATATATGTATGCATTATGCATTGTGTAGTTTTATGTGCGGCAGCGGTTTAGTCAGAGAAATTAATATCTCATCATGGTTACATCCGGACATCCTGACAACACTAGAGTCATATCCTAACAATGAAGAAGGGAACGATTTATTACATCACGCTAATAATATAGATTATTTCACAGCTTTGAGCGATATTTGGTTCAAACTTTGAAGTTGATTTGTTGCATTTTTCCCTTCATGGAAACACTAAAAACATTAAGTATGAAATTTTCAGACAGACATACTATCTATTTTTAGGTCGGTGGCAGTACAACACCACCAAAGTTATTAACAGAGGCAGATCTAATAGCGCTGATGGAAAAACATGGTATAGGTACTGATGCTACTCATGCAGAGCATATAGATAAAATTAAATCAAGGGAATATGTTGGATTGCACGAAAATATATACTTTGTTCCTGGAAATCTTGGAATGGGTCTTGTTGAGGGGTGAGTGTTAAAATAATATGGGGAATAAGAATTATAATTTTTCATGTAGATTATAGATGCTCTTACTTGGTGAAACTCTTCCATCACGCAGATAAAAATATTGTGTAATTAACATACAGTTCCACAAGTGAATCTCGCACTGTCAGATATATAGTACCAAAAATGTGGCAAGATAAAAAATCGGACAGTCTGGCGATGATTTAATATGAATCGAAACGCGTCACTGAGAGAAAAATCGTTTTATTTGTGTCTGTTAATTATGCAATCTTTTTATCTTGCATTATAATTTTTATCTTCCATATACTAACTGGCCTCAAAAAAATAAATTCTCCATTTCTAATCACTTCTATATATAAATATATTTTTTCATAAGTGTAGTAAACAAGAATTAGAAACTTTCTTTGTAGACATGTAAAACAAGTCTTCCATACAATCTATAAGAATAATCTCACGAGCCCCCTATAGTTCTCAAATAAAGGTACAAGAAATGAATACGGTTTATATGTATACTTTCAATATATTAGTTGAAGCTTGTAGATTTACAAACGAAAACGTTAGAATTATGCCCACTGTCTTGGACACTATGAACATAATATTAAAAAAGCATAATAAAACTTTGTTCGAATACACGATTATTATCCGCAAGATGCAAATGTACAGTTTGAAAATCGGAGAAAAATCTCATGGAGGTTCGCCGAGGTTGGCCAGGATGACAGTATTCCGTTGATAACCAGAAAACTTTTATGGACCACTTTAAAAAAATAATGGATTTTACCTGGGAACAGGATAACCGTAAAGCACTTACTGGTGCACCAACTTTTTCCATACGTAATTTTACATAGGTATGAAATGTTATAATAAACACTGAGATCCTACCAGTTACGCCTAGTAAAACATATTGAATAGGTACTTATGTGACAGTTATTGATCATCATCAACATATTTTGATCCAATTTCTCTTCTAGAATTGATTTCAATTCACATATTTTTTCCTGCTTGGCGAATTTTTTCATTTCGAATTGCTACACCAAATTTTTATGGGTATACATCACCACATACATCTGAAGGATTCCATCATATATGTTATCATGATTCCCAGTCACGGAGAATGCGATCACTACTGTTGTTTTTGTTTAAAGACTTCTTAGGTAGGCTTTGCATTGGTTTCATATATCAATCTTAATTGGTTTTCGTGATATGTCTGTACGACTGGCATTGTCAAATCCCCAATCATTTTGATGAAATCATGGGGAGCTTTGTACTACATTTTTACAGTAACTGCATTATGAAATAGAACTAGTAAGAAATTAAAACAATTAATATCGAGCACCCCACGCTTATATCACAATGAAATTGATTTATCGTTAATAATTTTTTTCTTATTTTAAGAATAATTTTTAATTTTTAGTTCTTTTAACTATGATAGCGTATTTTTGAGATTTTTAACTGCAAATTCTTCATAAACCTTGTACTTTAATATTTGGAGCGTGGCAGCTGGAATTACACTAGCTTTTCAATGGATCTTAATTAACGGGTCTGAATGGTATTCTCTCCGTTTATGGTGCCACGGATAAGTCTCGTATCGTTATATTTCAAAGACTCTGTCTCCATAGTTACAGGTCAAACTAATAAAAGTGTTTAGAAGAAAAATATTAAATATCTGGTGGAAAATTTGGTATCATCACTTCTAAATGTATTGCTTTACTAAAATAAATAATAAGTAAACTTGTTATCAGTCCTTGATAAGTGTGCAAAATTGGAAATTCATTGCCGTTTTGAAGTGGGTGAAAATAACGTTCGATGATGTCGTGGCGAACATACATACACGTGAGGCTAATATAAAGCCTGTTAAAGAAATGTTGGTCACACAAAGTTTCCGGTGCTGGGTATCGAATCTGAGCCTCCAGGGTCAGAACCAGGTATCCTAGCCACTACACTATACAAGATTTGTATGTCATGCTTTTAGTATACGTGTCATTTGCTTATATATAATTTTAATCAGAAAGAATTTGGAAATGTAAAGCAATAATAGGACAAACTTAATATTGCCATCGGTACTTGACAAGTGTGCAAAATTTAAAATTACATTGATGATGGAGTGGGTGAAAATAGCGTTCGAAGATTCCGTTACAAACGTAGATACATTCATACATGGAACACGTGAAGCTAATGAATGCTTGTTAAAATAGAAGGATCATGAATCATTTTCGATATAACCTTTGTACCTGATACTACTCATATTTCTCTATGCAGCTACAACAATATTGGGCTGGAAGTGTCCTTAGCTAAACCAATTCTTCGCGCAGAGTTCGAAAATGATTTAAAACTGATATGCGACGGATTAAAAAGTCCAGAAACAGTACGAACCGAACAGATCGCGAAGTACAGGGCCGTATTTGAAACAGTAATGGAGAAAATTAGATGTATAGACGAAAGTTTGGGTCAAAGGCTTGAAGATAGACCGCAGGACGTACCGCAGGATCGAACTGCAAGTGGTGGAGGCCCTAACAATTTCAGATCTCTATTGAAGTGCCCGAAATGTGGAACTGACATGTTCATCAGGTAAATTCAATTAAAATTCATTTCATTTGGATTATACTTGCTAACAAGACAACTTAATGCTGAAAGCCGTATATCTCTGAAAGTACTGATCACAATTATATTTATATGTTAGGTTACTACTGGGACAAGAACCAAAATGCTTCGTAGTTTTTGTAAATGTTCAACTCTTTGTTAGCCGTGTGAGAAGTCAATTGATTTTGAGAGCGGCTTTCAGCTTGGAGATTGACGATCAAGTTTTTGCTTAATAGCATAGGTTTATATCTATGGCGAATTTTCTGGAATACCGGAAATGAAAAAAATACAACACCTGATTGAAAAATGTTTTTGAGGCAGTAATATCCGTGCAGCCGTGTTGTACCATTAAAATTGCACGCAATTAAAATGTTTTTATAGACAAAATAAAAACAAATATTTATTGACCATATATACAATTATATAGGTTACTGTAGTTTTTTCAATTTGAAACTAGTTACAGATTTTTATAGGAAATTCGTTTTTATCTGCGATTAATAAAATAAATGTTACAAAAAGATTATCTGACCAAATCTTAATTGATGAAAAATATATCCCGTTGAAATTAATAAAATACGGATAGTGTTTTATCTCCGTATTTCTGACTATTTATTTCATTCATTAGGGAAAGACAAAATGGAGCTGGAAAGTACATAGGTTGCGCAAACTTTCCCAACTGTAAGAATGCTATCTGGTTGCCCTCTATTGTTGAAAACATAGAAGTATTGGATGAACATTGCCCAAACGTGAGTACTCATTTATCATTAAGTATATACTTTTATCTTTGATCTGACCAATCACTGACACCACGTGAATGCATAGAAAATCATGTCAGCTGCCGCCGTCTTTTAATGATGGCAATACTGGATACATTATGAACAAAGTTTCTGTCACTTATTCAAGTGAATAATAATCTTATTTGAATGTTTGAAATAATATATGTTTTTAGTGTGGCCCAAACACAAAAAAATTGAAGATCAAGTTCAGACAGAATCCATTCCCAGGTGAATCAAATCCAAATGTATTATGTATTGGGGGATGTGACGAAAGTGTTTTAGAAGCTTTGGATATTAGTCGAAATGCTGTGGCTTCACGTAAGTAAACAATAAATCCGATCAACTGTGGTCAAATGAAACTGATCATAGCATTTGTATATTTGTTTTCCCCAAAATACACATGTTATTTTGACAGTAGCCTTGATCTTATCAGAAAGTTGGAGGCGAGACAACTTATACAAACATATTTCTGTATTTGGATGTATCACCTTCCATCCTCTGACAAGTCTTTATTACTCTGTCAATATTGGGCACCTATTAGACAATATTGAGTATTCGACGGCTTGACCACCGTATAAAAACAGAATTAATATTTTTTTTTGACGCATAGTTAGTTAAATAGTTATGTTTTCTAATTAGATATGCTGTATCATGGAAAATAAGTTACCGATACAATATCTAGCAATTATTTTTAACGTCCAACGTCGCAAAAAATCCGGTAATATAATGTAATTCAGTTCTTCATTAAATTAACTATATATTTACTCATTGATTTTAGGACAGAATGCCGCTGTTCCTGCTAACACCACATCCACAACACATAATGCTACAACCAACCATCATTCTAGTATAAATGAGACAAATTCCCATATCACTTCTAGCACGAGCAACTGGAATTTCTCATCAGTTCCTAATAGCACCGCCACTTCCACAAATAATACTGGACAATCAAACGATTGGTCAAGAAGTATTACCGCAAACAGGCCATCCCTAGGATCTATGCCAATGCATTCCAGTGATAATATGGATATGGGGAACGACGAGATAGTCTGTTCATGCAACAAAGTCGCTATTTTGCTAACAGTGCGAAAGGATGGACCCAATAAAGGTAAATCATCTCTTAGTAATTATTTTGAAAACCACATTTTTATTTAATATTGGTATTACTTTGAGGGCAGTATACATATTTTTTCCAATTATTTATAAGACATTAGTTGAATGTCAAATAAAATGTAGTCAATTAGACGGATCACGCTTTCGGTTTGGAAGTTATTATTTTCTGGTACAATGAAATCAAGAGAAATCCTCGTAGATGTTTAAAGTGAATGTATTCGATTTTCTGCATTAGGAGTATGTTTTGGAATGGATGGACCACTAACAACTTTTAAAGGCTTGACAAATGGACATTCCCTGCGAAAATAATAAGTGGAATGCAGGTTCACTGTAGGAGGATTATTGCAAGTGCTGTTCTCAAACTTTTGAGAAGTTTGGACATAGTAAAACCTATCACCTATTTGGATATAATAGTTACACAAAATGAATTCAATTTCAAAATAATGGAACACTTCGCCTAACATTTTTTGCATCATGAAACCATATTTCAAATACAAAAATATTCCCGAGCGCATTCGCTCATTTATACGTGGGAACAAAATTTATATCACATGGCCTAAGCAGAGAGGTTGTATGATTAAAGAAGTTGACAACAAAATTAACTATTGAAGACAAAAAAGACAGTAGACCAGATTTTCAAATTTGAATTGTTCATGATTTTATAAAAAGCAAAACAGATTCATGTCGGATTACATGCTTTTTTACATAACTGCCAGAAGAGTGAGAGTAATTTTTATCCAGCTTTATTGAGGCAAAATAGTATATTTTCTAAACTTTATATTATAGGTAGACAGTTCTACAAATGCAGTGAAGGAACCTGCAACTTCTTCTTATGGGCGCCAGACCCCAATGGGGTACCTTCGACATCGGGAAGCCCAAAGACTAGCATTGGCAGTGTTCAACAGGATATGAGGTTAATAATGTATTATTTAGATGTGTCCACATCATCATATTAGAAACACCAATACTTTATGATGTATTTTCTGTTTGCTGTTATTAAAAAACAGTGTTCGAGGAAAAATGAATACAAGAGGCAATTCAAAATATCAACTGTATAGCCCCTTAGACGTTGAAGAGCTACAGATAAGCTTATTTTTAAATAAGACTTATATTCTTCCAAATTCAAACCACTATTTTCCAACTAGATGCACCTGTGGACAACAAGCAGCACTTAGAACTGTAAATAAAGAAGGACCCAATAAAGGCAGGCAGTTTTATTGCTGTGCAAAACCTAGAGGCGAGGGATGCAACTTTTTCAAGTGGGCAGACGAGGTAATATTTATTTTCACTTGACACGTGCGAGTCCTTAACTGGTTTCATCAGAAATTTTACCTTGTTGATGTTCTATAAATTTGCCTAAACGTTAATCCATTGGCCTTCGCAAAAACATCGACAAAATTTGCAGGTAAGGCCTAAATATTTTTTTATTGCTGTCATATTGAGATTTTTTTATAACAGTTGGAGCAATCTTTGCAACTGTAACTGGGGTAAGATCGTAAAAGCTTTATAGTCTGAATTCATCTGATTTTGGCGAAGTAATAATAAATAACGAGCAAAAAACAAACTTCGAATTTCGATACTTTCAAGGCTCTTGATCGCTTGTAAATTATGCGGATGATAGAAAACCAATGTAGCTTTCACATTAGAAATTAGAATGATCCAAAATTGGATATATAATCTAGCATCATATCAGAAACACATGGCTCTATCTATTATGAGAAAACAGTACATACAACACTGTAATTTTAAGACAATAAAAATATGTTCACAGTACATTGATTAGATTTTCTCTCGTAAGCATATACCCAACCAGAATAGTCTACTGGAGGAATTGATAAGACAATTATGGTTCAACTGTAGACAGATTCCTTGACCTTATGTATGTATTATAAAATATATAAAATTTATTTTCAGAGTGATAATAACTGGGGAGGAGGCAATGACGGGGATGGAGGCGACGGAGGTGGAGGGGGAGGAGGAGGAGGGGGTTTCCGAACAGCCAACACATCCAACTGGCACGGCAAAGCAACACACTCGAATAAAAACAAAAAGACCGCCAACCGTTCGGCGCCATACAAGACAAATAAACCTAGAGCGAAGCGAAGATGCGGTATCTGCGGAGATGAAGGTATGTTATTACCTTGACATCAATACATCAAAATACTTGCTGAGCGCTCCAGGTGGATTATGTACAAAAAACTTCGTTCATGGGTGTGTTCTGATCAATTATCGATTAATCGGTTTTTGATCACAAATAAAACAAGTTTTCATAAAACGCCTTATTGGTTTATGATTTGTGCCATTTTACGGTCGCCCGAATACGCACAAATTATCTTGTACTGGCCGCTGATTGAAAACACACATCTCAAAAGAAATTACTAACGTTTCGCCTACCTCAGCAGTCATTTACAAATTACAAAAATGAGATATAAAACAGTATCTATAATAAAATGACATGTTTCAAAATTTATTTATTTTTCAGGTCATATCAGATCCAAGTGTCCTAATAGCAACTAAACATGTTGGTGTGTGTATATATATACATAAGCATAAATAATAAATGTGTAAATGGTTTTGTCTTAAGCTGTAAATATAAGTATATTTATTTTTTCTTGGAAAATCCATCTAATTTTCTCTGCTCTTGGTTTTGTATAGTTGTCTCTGTGAGCTGCAATAAATACCAATCGTTAACAAACAGGTATCTCAGGAACACTTAATTTTCTTAATGTAAATCTGATTTAAAAAATAATGCTCCTTTCCTTCCTAGATAGTATATGTATTTGAAGAATGGGGTTAATGGATAATAAGATTAAATGTTTTTTAAGTATTGAGGATATCGCTGCATCTGTTATACATTTATCCAATACCATCCAATATCCATATTGATATAAATTTTACCGAAATTATTCAATAGTATTGTTACTAGTTGATTGATATTTTTAATAAAGGGAATAGGTAGTGGGAAAATTATTTATTTGAAACATGATTTGAGATGATTGAAATATGTGTGATGTATAATAATACATTTCAGAAAAGTAATATGAATAAAACTACCTACTTGGTTCAAACATTTTGCATTTCATCAAGATGCATGAAGATATGCGAGGTACAATTTTAAGCATGGATAGTGTGGTTACAGTTGTTATTATATTTTTTAGTGCTTTGAGCCCTGCCTCCACTGTCGCAATGTCATGTCCAATAATCTATTCACTTATACGATTTTACCAGGGTAATATTACAAGATCTAAAAGGTTGACCTTTTTTTAAAAAAACATTAAAGATCCTGCACTTGTTTACAAACATGTGATTCCAATTATACATTATACCATTCTTAGAGTTTATTGCATTTTTGATAAAAAAATATAATCATACCATATTAAGCATCATCTCATACTTCAGCTTCAACATATTATTTTCCTCTTCAACTTCCAGCAATTTCTTCTTTAAGTTTTGTTTTGTCTTGAAAACAGTAGTACCCTGCTGTCCCCCCTCTGAAATTTTACTAAACATTAATATACAGGGTATTTTGAAACTAATATGTAAAATTTTAGTGGGTGATTACTTTGTTAAAAATAGTTTTTTATATTATCATTGAGGAGGGCATTTTGGTATCTTTTTCACCATTCTGAGATACAAGGGAAACCAGTTGATTAGATCACCACATTGTTGTATGTCACTCAATTGGCCCATGGTAGTTTGGATTTGCCATAAGTGATTCAGACCTTTAGAAAAAATTCAGAAAATTAATAAAATAATTGATCCAGAAAAATAAATGTATGTGCTTAATTTTGAATAAGAGTATGCAGACAATAATAAAAAAAAAGTAAGATCAAATTGGTTGTTAAATACCTGGTTATGATTTTGATTTAAAAAATTAAGAAGACACTGTTAACAAATTGTCTCATTAAGCTAACAACCTACAGGATGTCAACCATCTGCCTAATATTATTGGACAGCAAGTATCTCTTTGTGTAGTTTGTGTTTGAAAGATAGTGGATTTTTTTGGGAAATTAATGAAATGAATGTATAATTCAATGGTACATAAGGCCATATTATTAAAATTTGTACCATATTGTTATAGTCTGAAATATGCTGTCATATGACATAGACACTATTACTACTAACAATAAAAAAGATGCAGCAAACAAGTGCTTCTAATAAAAGATACCCAAAGGTTTCACATATCTTGAGCATGTTTATTTGTGAAGGTTTTGCTAGATCAGCACAAATTCAATATTTACTCAATTTTGCATGACCATGTGGAAAATTGATTTTCTATATGCATTTAACCTATCCTGATCGCAAAGTGTAAAAAAGATTGGCAATTACTGAAAATATTGAACCTGAGATGATTGCTATATCTATATTAATCAAGAAGTGGATAATTAGCTTTGACTCAGTTACCCTTTTTCAATAAGATGAATGTTGTCAGATTATCGGACTGCAAGTTCCACAAATAAAAACTCAAAATTGTGAGATGTCTTTTATTTATTCCATACATCCTCCTTCATTTAGCATAATGCTTTCAATGAGATTAGTTTTATTACCAACCATGTTATCCAGGTTATCCTATGAAACTAGCTCACACACCTGGTATCCATTCTCCATCATCAAATTTAAATCTTTGATCGCCTAAACTCAAGTGTACCACTCTTCCTTCAGATATTAGGTCTTGTACATTATTTTTTACCAAGTCTATACTACTTTTTCGGATAGGTGTTTTTTTGGGAGAAAATTTGTTTCCGAAAAAAGGCATGTCTAGTTATAGGAAATCTCTAGTAGCAAAATTTGATTTTCACCGCCGTTTCCATAGCAACGTAGCGTTTGACACGGAACCAATGAACGAGAAACATACAAAGTATATATACCAAGATCGGACAAGTATGATATTTAGATCTTTTTCTGGGATCGAAATATCGCAAAGCTTGAGTGAAATTGATGTCTATCTATCAATATTATGTAATTAAACCCAAATAAGATGACAAACTGATCTTTTTCAACAAGATTCATAAAGTGAAAAAACATGGTGTCGCGAATTGCGAATGAATTGTTATACACATCTCGATTCCAAAATGACATCGAGGATTTCAAATAAACATTCTGTGAAATAAACGTCAAACTGAAACGTACCAAGCGTGTGACATTCCTCTGAAAATTCTAAAATATTTGCCTGTTAACCCTGTATTAGCTTAAAAAATGGGTATTTTGGAAAAAATATCGGAAATTGAGAAAGAGATATCTAGAACGCAAAAGAATAAAGGTAAGCTTTGAGCTACTTCTATTTCTAGAAATGTTACTTAACCTAACTTTTTTAAAGCTACCGAGTACCACTTGGGTCTTTTGAAAGCAAAACTAGCAAAATATAGGTCTCAACTATTGGAACCCTCGAAAAAAGCAGGTGAAAAGGGCGAAGGCTTCGACGTTTTGAAGAGTGGAGATGCACGAGTTGCACTTATTGGATTCCCATCAGTAGGAAAGGTATACCAGGATTTTTCTATCATAATCATAACAGATATAAGTAATGATTATAAAAAAACTGCCTGCAACGAGGCCACTAATGTGGCATATACATTTTTTGTGCATGTCGTGGAAATTTCTAAATATACTCATTGCAGTCAACATTATTATCTACATTAACTAAAACAGAGAGTGAGGCTGCTTCTTATGAATTCACAACTTTAACTTGTATACCAGGAGTGATAGATTATAATGGTGCCAACATCCAGCTATTAGATTTACCTGGAATAATCGAAGGAGCAGCACAAGGAAAAGGAAGGGGTAAGTTGTGCTATAAAATAACTATTATACAGGAGGAAATTATTCAATCTCAAAGCAGTGATTATGAATGTTTTACAGTACAGTAGAACCTCAATTAACCATGCCAGTCAGGACTGAGCCTTTACCAGATAATTGAAAACATGGATAATCCAAAGACCTCCATTCATTTTTTCAATACTTTACTTAGTCAAATGCATCTGACAAACGAGGAGATAAAACATGATTCTACATACATATAACAAAAAATAAAAGTTTTAATTGTGGTACTACAACATTGAATAATATATGTATACATATATGTATGTACATACTGTGTGAAATCACTTGACAAAATCACTTATTTTTGTTTGCTTTTGAGCTTCATAACTTCTACCTCTTATAATTACCTTCATTTTCCTAAGCTGAAGCAAATAAATGTCGTCGGTTCCCGGCTGCTCTTTTAAATATTCAATGAGACATTCACTGCATCCCCTGCTTCTCAATGGCTTGTTTTGATGACGCAATTATTCTCATCGTCATCACTGCTTTAGTCGGAACTTTTTGTAGATGTCTGATTAATTAGGTAATCGTCATCCATAATCTGAGTCCCTTTTTCTCCGCGATCACATTCTGTCCATTCCTGTATTTGTTCATTGTCCACTTCTTCTAAACCTTTGATTCGAGCGGCAATAGATGCTATGTAATCTATCGATCACTCACCTTCATTCAAGTGATTATCATCCTCAGTGTTATCTCCAGTTTCATCTACATTATATACTTGCTCATATTTTAGATCATGCTCCTTTATAAGATTTTCCAAACCATAGCAAAATTCTACCATAGCTACATCATCAGCACTTAATTTCTCCCCTTGAACAGCTAATTCTCGTATTCCATGGCGTTTTTTGAATCTATATAGCCAACCAGAAGACGCCGAGAAGTTTCCTTTGATTTTCAACTGCTCGTGAAACTTTTGGGCTTGCCTAGCACACATAGATCCTGATATTGGCATTCCTTCTGATCTTTTTTGTAAGAACTACCTGGTCATAACATCATCAAGTTCTCAAAAGGTAGACCCTTTTAGAGATTTTTTTGTCAGAAATAGCTTTTGCACTGTCAGCTTTAGCTACAAAGCTCTGTAATTCGGCTCTTTTCTTCACAATGTCACGAACAGTTTGTTTTCCAATGTTGTATGTCTTAGCCAGCACAGCAACACATATGTTATTTTGAAATCGTTTTAAAATTTCCATTTTTTGTTCAATAGTTAAAACATTGCGTTTACGGATTTGATTAGCACCGGTACACTGCATTTTGTGCGCCTGTTCACGTTTAACTAACGACTAACGAGATTCCCCGAGACTTACACTTACATAGTCTATTCAGCGTTCATGCCGTATCCTTTGGCCGTCAGCCACGGATAATCCGCGCACGGTTGGTCAATTTAAAACGTCACATGGAAAATCCGCCGTCCGGATAAAGCGCGGATAATGGGGGTCCTATTGTAAATATTGAAAATCGATATATGACTTATCATGTAGATTGTAGATGCTCTTACTTGGTGAAACTATTCCATCATGTAGATAAAAAGTTGTGTAATTATCACACAATTTCACAAATAAAACTCTTTCTGTTAGTGACGCGTTTCGATTTTCATTACAACATTTTTATATGACTTGGCATACAGTATTTTTGCATCTGCATTATTTGTCTTAAAAAAATTACTGAAATTCAACCCACATTATTGTGCAATGTTTGATATGACAATAAACATAAAGATGCTAACATATACCCAACACACAAGCTCACACTCACAGAAAAACACCCTCCCTTATAAATGTATTGAACTCTTTAATGCACTACCTGAACACATCAAACAGATACAGAGTGTAAAGTCTTTCAAAAAAGTATTATGGAAATATCTGGTACATTTAGAGCCATACAGTATAAGAGAATTAGATAAATATTGCTGGTATACATTTTAATATGATGCCATTATTATAAGCAAGTAGCAGCAAATACTACCATGGTGGCATACAGATGGGACACTCATTGGATTTTAGTATGTAAATTTTCAGGTTGGTGACACAGTTCTACAGAGCTTGTCTGCCTGAAAAGGACTATAAAACAATCCTTTTTACATTTTTTACTTTAATTTGCTTTTATTTTCTCTACTTCAAAAATTGTTCATAAACTGACAAAATTCAAATGTGAATTAGTTGTAATGTTTGAGTTCAATCCATGATCAAGACTAGTGAGTTGAATCAATGAGACAACCATAGAATAAGTATTAATAATAACATATAGAACCCTCTTCCAGTGATGCATTCCAAATTATATTTCATTGGATCATTGGATTATAATAATAATAATAATAATAATAATAATAATAATAATCTTTATTGCCCAACAGATCACTCCAATTACAGGGCAAGTAGTATAGTACATGCAAAATTACGTGCTATGATGTGCACTACAGATTTCAATATAAAATATAAAAACTAAGAACTTAGAACTATAAAAACTTATCATTTACTATATTGTTTGAATTTGTTAATTATTATACCCGATGACTCTGTATTTAGATCACATATATGGGATATTGAGTTTAAATTATTACACATGGTATGAATAGGTGAATTGGACAATACATTTGTTCTGGAGTTCTCAGAGTAAAACATACAGCTGTTCCGTGAGTTAAGTCTCGGCACAAGAAAATTTATTTTCTCCAACAAATTGATTGAATCTATCTCATTGTGTATTAGCTTATGAAGAAATATTATACTACTGCAGGATCTTCTCAGCTGTAATGAATCTATATTGAATCGTTGCAGTAGTAGAGCTTGATCGATACCCCGTTGAGGATATATTCCATCCACTTTAAGTGATAAAAACTTTAAAAATCTTCTTTGCACCGACTCCAACAGGTCTATATGATTACAGTAATGAGGGCTCCACACTAGTGAGGCATATTCTAATTTTGAGCGAACCATTGCAAAGTATAAAGTTTTCAGAGCATCCAAGTTGGTAAATGACTTACAATTACGGATTATAAATCCCAAAGTTCTTGTTGCCTCAGCTGTTATGTTTGTCATGTGCGATATAAAGTTCAACTCACTATCAAAATTAACACCTAGGTCCCTTATTATGTCACATCTACTAAGGTACTCATTATCTATTGAATAGTTGTATGAGATAATTTTATTTTTCCTGCTAAACGTACAAACTTTACATTTGGAAATATTTAGAAATAATGAATTATCCTTACACCATTTTGTAATGTTATTAAGGTCTTCTTGAAGAGCAAGACAGTCATCCAAGTTTGTCACCTTAATGAAAATTTTCAGATCATCAGCAAATAGTAAATTCCTGCACTTAAGAACATTCATTAAACTGTTTATAAACATCAAGAACAACAGGGGACCTAGATTTGAGCCTTGTGGGACTCCCGATGGAACTGCATATTTTTGAGATGTGTAACCATTATATGAAACATAATGAAGTCTATTGCGGAGATACGATTTGATTAGAGCTATCAAGGGATCACTGATTCCAAAACTATTCAAACAGCTAATTAGTAAATGATGATCAATCTTGTCGAATGCCTTTGTGAAGTCTGTGTATATAACGTCCAGTTGTGCTCTATCATCCAGTGTTTCTGCAATGCATTGTGTTATTTCTACTAAATTTGAAACTGTTGACCGATTATCATATTTAATGTTTACAAAGGGTACCCTGGTTACTTGCCAACTAGGTGACTAGATCCTATCATGGATACAAAACTAGAGCTCTCAAATCTAGCATACCATTTATCCTGACTATTAAATTTTTTTTTTCATCTGTCTTAGGGGATATATTTTTTGGCGATGTATTTCCACTATTGTTAAGGGAAAAACCCTAGATAGCCTTATTGAGAAAAATTAACTTCAAAAGATCAATATTCTCAAAGGCATTTGATAGTAATTGGTAATAATTAGCAAGTAACTCAATGTGTCCAAACGCGACTTTTTGTATTTCTTTTCATTTTTTCGCTTCATTTGCAACTTAAAAATGATTTGCTTCTGTTGAATACCATTTATTGACCAAAGTCAGAGAGAAGCATGTGCCTCCTCCTACCTATGGGCATACATGTTTCCATTTAATTTGCAAATATTTTATTCATAAGTCATACTAAGTTTGCGCTTAGCTTAGTAAATCCATACTTACATAGATATGCCACTTATTGATAGTAATAAGTCTGCTTCTAAATACAGTTGATATTGTTTGTTATCTATCTGTTTAGCCAGTATGAGAATGTTGTGATGGTGTTAATTTCTCATCCAAAAAGTTTAATATAATTGGACAAATGTTCTCCAACAAAACTGGAAACATTGAGCATAAAGAAATGTATTTTTTCATGTATGTTCTAAAGAATTTGTGATACTGAGTACATTAATGTTTAATTTTGCCTCAACTTGGAATTTAGGTCTTTTAAAGTAACTCATGATTTTTTTTTTAATTATTATGTGCTACAAAAAGTAGAAATTCTAAGTGAATACTGCTGTACCATACATATCACAGTTTTTGGTTTAGCTTTGAATATGCCATGAATATCATTTGGATTGTAGATGCTCAAATTTGAAATAGACAACATAGGTCGAGTTATTTTGCAGGTAGACAAGTTATAGCAGTGGCGCGTACAGCAGACTTGATCCTTATGATGTTAGATGCTACAAAGAAAGATGTGCATAAGCATTTATTAGAAAGAGAATTGGAAACAGTTGGAATTAGACTAAACAAGAAAAAACCTAATATTTATTTTAAGGTAAATGGTAACCAGATATTTGAATTTGATGTTAAGGATTTTTTGGGCTTATCATTTTTTGCTTTTTTGTTCTTTATACTAGTTTTACTTATTTATTTTTAGTATACCTATCCAAAAGAATTTTGAGGAATCAGTTATTATTGTAACTTACTATGTGATCTACTTCTTTCTGTGTTTAAATTATCTATTGGGTTTACCAGATTATATTACTTAACCTAAGTCAACTCATCACCGCTCTATGGGGACGCCCATTGGCAACTTACGAAGTCAAAGGTCCCAACACCTGGACTGACATACTGCGATTTACAGCGACATATCTTATTCTAAACACTTTTATGATGTACCGTTATCTCGGCTCATTCACATCATAAGCTTACAACTGATATTGAGTATATGCTCTTTAAGGTTTTTATATATAAATATGTTTTTAACAGTTTTTCATTCTATTTACAGGTCAAGAAAGGTGGTGGCATTTCCTTCAATTCAACAGTGCCCCTTACAAAAATAGATGAGAAATTAGTTCAAATGATATTACATGAATATAAATTATTTAATGCCGAGGTGTTATTTCGGGAAGACTGTACTGCAGACGAATTAATAGATGTCATTTGCGCAAATCGTGTATATTTACCTTGCTTGTATGTATACAACAAAATTGATCAGATATCTATAGAAGAAGTGGATAGGATTGCCAGAACTCCTAATAGTGTTGTTGTTAGGTGAGTTACAGTGATTTTAAAATGTAAAATGGCTATTATTAAAAATTGAACACAAGCAGAAATGATAAATATTCAGAAAATATTATTCAATAGAATATAGAACACTTATCTGTTGTGGAATATGATTTATAATGATTTAACTTTAATTATTTATATTTCAGTGCGAAGTTGATCAATATCATGTGCTTTTCTGTTATGGATTTAGTTGTTAGAATTGGTTTTTATGAATACGTGTTGGGGGATAGGTTTTCAGGGTGAAGTTAAATTTATAAATTAGAAATTACCTGTCAGTCTTAAGTGTAGTGTAGTAGTAACTACTATGCAGCTACTTTCAACCATCAGAAATATGAGTTGTTCTAAATGTCATATGTTGAAATGTGAAAACTTAATTTATTGTAGATACCTCTTTCATTTGTCATAAACCGATTTTATTTTGTATGATCCAATTTTTGTGCAAATACATAACTATTTTATATAGATAAAATATCTTTATTATTTTGCAATATTGTGTATCCTTGGGATCCAATGGGAACCTCGATTCTATGAGGATAGAAAATGTCTACATTTATGCCTAAATAGTATCAAAGAAAATTATTCTGATTTTTAACGTTAGCGTCAACCTGAAAAACCTAAGGATAATTTTTTTATCAATTACTGAATAAGATCACCTTTGTTTCTATTTTTAGTTGTAATATGAAACTCAACCTAGACTACTTGCTGGAGATACTATGGGAATATCTGAGTTTGATCAGGGTGTACACCAAAAAACCAGGCCAGCCTCCAGATTTCAGTGATGGATTGATTTTGAGGAAAGGTGTCACTGTTGAACACGTCTGCCATGCTATACATAGGTAATTTATTTCAACTTTAACATCATTTATTAATTGCAAAGGCAAAACAGGTTGAAGGTTCGATATTCATTTTAGATCATCTGAAAGCTATACGTATATAGCTTTTTGCAATATATTATTAAGCATTAAGCAAATTGAGGTCCGAAGATTCGTCTTAATACTAGACATCTCAGTAGGGACACTTAATTGGTCACCACTTGACCATCGCTGCAATAATATTTGACGCTGGTCAGAGCCCCCACAGCGCTGTGTTATGCGCGTGCTGGTTAGGTGTTTCGAGACAGACAACTGAACAGCGAGTAACATAGGTGGGGTGCGGACAAAAGACGTATACAGTCAGTTCAAGTTTTTGACTATTCTATTATTTGACTTGAATATTCAGTAACTAATAGATACCGATTATTGCAGGACTCTAGCACAGCAGTTCAAATATGCTTTAGTTTGGGGCACCAGTACTAAATATTCACCTCAACGAGTTGGTTCAAACCATGTAATGCATGATGAAGATGTTATTCAGATTCTTAAGAAATAAAATCTAACATTTTTATAAGTATAATAGCAGTGATTGTATTTGTATATTATACATACCTTTACATTGATTGCCTTTTCATATACCAAGATTATTATATTTAGTTCTGTGAACTTGTTACTGTTAATTTATTCCTAATAATTAGTAACTTCTAAGGCTGGACAAAATAAAACGAAAACACTTCTACAATGTTTAGAAGTTTGTAGCAAATTGGTTTCCAACAAAAAAGGAAATAGATTCTGTAATAAGCTGAAGAATTGATCCACAGTAACTGTTCTAATTGTGCAAACTACCATACACTGGCAATTTGTAATAGTCTAAATAAAAATTATACCTTGATCCTTTTGAGTAACCGTTAAATTTATTCACATAATCTTAGTTATAGTGTTTCTTAACTTCCAAGTTTGCTATAAATGTAGAGCTTCATACATATTTTTCATTCACTGTTCGAGCATCGACAGGAAGAGGTCCGTTTTCTTATGTGTTGGTGTCGCGCAAAAAATATTCGTTTTGCTACCTATGTTCACGTTTGTTTTGATACATATTTTGTTGAGATCTGGTAAGGTTTTAATTATCTATTCCTTTATTAACACTATGGGAGAGGAGACGGGCGGTCCGTAAATTAAAACATCCTGTATTCACCAGGGTACAGTAATGCAACTGTAGACAATATGGATAATGCAGCTATGAAATATGATTTAAAAAATAGGTACAATATTCGTGATGTAAGGCCATATTGTTTTTCTGGAACACAAAAAAAAATCTGGGCAGACTTTTCCCCGTAAAGATAGGTTTTTATTTACAGCAGGTGCAGGAATTTCAAAAATAGATATTAGACATTAAATCAGTAGGTTGGAAAAGTAATGTTCAAGTCATTCAAGATTGCTAATTCATTAGTGGAGCATGATGTTATCAAAAAGAATTATTTAATTGCATTCATACCGAAATTTATGAATTATAAAAAAAGTCTGGTTCGCATGGTGGACACATTTTTTTCAGAGGAATATCTAGTACAAGCTATCGAATCCGACTGTCCTGTGGATGAAGTTAAGCATTTAAAAAGAAAGGTGACTGATGAAAAAGATGGTACAGCAAGCTATACTATGAGACAGATGATAGTAGCTAAGTTTGTTAGAAACAGAATACCTGATAATATTGAAATAAACATGGTGAATTTACCTGTAGAACTCCTCATACACCCTGTCACATGAAAACAACGTAAGGGAAAATCCCGATGTTTTAAATGCTCTAAAGAATTTCAAACTAACTGATCATGTATGCAAGTCTGATGTAACGCATGTTTGTATTTATTGTAACAGCTATGACCACCCTCCTGTTTCAAAAAAGTGTTTGGCATATAATAAACAATATCAAATTAAAAAAATTATGGCCAATGAGAACACTTCTTTCAAGGAAGCTGAGATCATATATAATAATCCTTCATATGTACAGATTACAACTATTAACAGATTCTCACTATTAAATAAACTGACAAATTGCCCCAAACTACCTTCCACATCTGACAATAGTAATAATGTTACATCAAGAAATTATTCTCAGGCATCATCAGCCCGCCCTTCACACCCTTATAAAGATCAAGTTCTGGCATTTAAGGAGAGATTTAATATATATATATATATATATATATATATATATATATATATATATATATATACTATTACTGTTTGTGATATAAGAATAGTTTCTATCTAATAAATCGCCTGATGTGTGCACATCTCATCAAGATTGAACCTTATCATTATACCTCATTTCTCAATCTCTTCCTGTAGAGAATATGTTTCAACAATCACTTGTCTTAAAATGAATCATACCAAGTTTTCAGCTCATCTTAATAAAATTGGTGTTCTGGAATCATCTATATGTATTTGCAACAATCTTTCAATTGGGGATATTAACCACATTTTCTTTGAATGTACCAAGAACAGTAAATTTACATTTCATTTAATTTCCAAGTTGAATCAGTTACAAATTCCTCTTCCCACCAATATGTCTGTTCTCCTTTACTTGAGTCCTCAATTTGATTATAGATTTTGTTCATAAAACTAAAACATTGTTATAAGGACCTACAACTCTAACAAATTGTCTGTGGCTAAAGTGCTAAGCTCGATGCCAACCCTCCCCCTACACACATACACACACACACACATATTTTGCTTTCTAAATATCATACAATTACCATTAATTTTATTACCTCCTAGAATCAAACAATAATAAATTATTGAAAACGAATGTTTATTAACAACTTTACAAAAATACTTCATCAAAACAGATCACTCAGTTTGAAACTTATGAAACTTATTTGACTCGGTTATGAGGTTATAATAATAATAATCAGTTGGGCTTAGTCCAGGTCCATCTTCAGATCTTTCAGTGCTGGAATAAAATCATGTCATATGGATCAAATAATTGCTTGTTCATACATATGGCACATAGATAAGCCAATTAATAAACATATTTGAATTGATAAGCTATACAAAAATAGTTTAAATATTTGTGTTCTTTTCATAAAGCATTCCATCTCACAAGCCAAATAACTCAGCATTAAGAGACTGAAAAAATATATTTTTGTAAATTAAAATATATTGCCATTTATCGAATTGATTAATAGGATTGAAAAATTGAGCACCAAGAATGAAATCCTGCTTCAACTCTACAAAAACGTGAGGGCTGTGACGTTTGCAATTTGCTTATAACATACCATGAATAAAGTACAAAAAGATGTCAAACTCTGTTGTTGGAAATGGAAAGGAATTATTCAATCTTATTCTAGTCACAGAAATTCCCCTTACACATCCATGACCCCTTACACATCCATGATTTCTAAAATGAACGTTTAGATTTTAATTTTCTGTAAAGTACATATTTTTGTCCACCCCACTCTGGCTACAAATCATGTTTGCCTTTTCTGTTGTGCGCGAAAATTTAGTGCGTCTTGTATTGGATATCCCGAAAATACTTGCAAATGAGTTAACTAGTGCTAGATTTTTTTACATAACCGAAATTTATTGTTCCATCTCCAGTCGACCACGTTATTGTGGTGACAGATCCTAAATATACATCTTCAGTGCATTATAAATATACTTATTTTAACTGGATAGAACACAGAATATTTTTTTGTGAATTTATTCTACCATTAAAAAAACAGTGGAAAATAATTTTTTCAATTTCCATTCCTTTTAGTTTCGGATTACTGATCTAGCAAATCCTAAAGCTATGACAAAATTGTTTATTCGCTAAATGTATTCTTAAGAGATGTTTACTGCTCACCTTCTGTTAAATTTAACTGGGCCTCTTATCTGATTCCATCTGGACACTTTATGCTCATTGAAGACCATGAGACCCAAAACTGCCGTCCACAGAGCTGGGATCAGAACACCTTGATCTCCAGCCCACTGGTCCAGCAAATCTGCGCAAATGCTAAGTATCTCAGAAGCGTGGTATGCGTCTTTCAAATCCCCAAAGTATTTTAAATAATTCTCAAATAGAAATGATACAAACATAGATGGCTGGATCGCAAATTCGTCCACAAGTTTTCCAACATCATGGGCAATTTTCCATGAAGTTCCCACCTGAAAAAATCATTCACTTCGTGAGAATAAGCTTAAATGTATTGAGAGTGGTTGATTCTGGCTTTGAGAATCCATCTTTATGTGTAATACCAGCATTGTGAAAAATTACACTAAATTTCATATATTTGATTCGTTTCACTTCACTTAAATAACGTTGGTCATCATAAATCAACGACAAATTAATTAAAAAAATATAGGGTTTGCTCACACAATAAAATCTTAGTTTGACAAAGTAAGAGCATATACAAGCTGCACTACCCAAAAGCAATCAACCATCTGATGGTTTTCCATCATCAAAAAGAAACAAAAACTGATCGTAACTTTGTTGAGTATGAGTGAGTAATTTATTTGACCCTGCTTTGTTTTGGTCTATGGTCTGTTAATGGATTATCACATTTTTTCCAAATTAGATTATTTTATTCTGAGAAATATGAAAAATTAACTATGTTGAGTTTGTCCGTCTCCAACGCCAGTACCACAAAAACAATCAAAAACCAATAAAATCAACTCGATCCCATAGTATCTGTTAACAAAGTGATGAAAGCAGCCCTCTTTTCCAGCAGCATTCATAGTAGTAGACTGAACTCTCCAGATCATTTGGAAGAAAGGAATCCTCTTATTCCAAAAATTTGGATGTATATGGGGACATAAGTATATGTTGCAGCTCAATTTTTATAAGACTTGACACTCTAGTCCTATCAAACACAGACCACCCTAGCAAGATATGATGGAGCAGACTCACATTTACTCTTTTAGGGCAAAGTACCCTTCCCAGTCCATGGAAAAGACCCAAGCTCTCGTCTCTAGACATCCCTTTCAGCTGAGTGCTCTTAGCAGCTTTTTTTCTCTTGGATCCCTTAGATTCTCTCATACTCTGTATGGTAGGTATTTCTCCAGCATCTGAATATAAAATTATGCTAAATACTTCACATGTTCACTCAACATATAAGAGAACATATACATACAAAATTGGACTTATATGCAGTTGCCATGCAGTAGTTAAAAATTGATTTGCTGAGAAGTTTGTCCTATATAGGCAATAAAAGAATTGAAGTATATAAATAAATAATGCAGCTTCAGTCAAATTGCAGAACTACATGAAAAGGTGAGAAATCACTGTTGTTTAAAATGCATTGACATATTCAATTAAACTGTGTGTTCACATGAACAGCCCACTTCAATAATATAAAAGATATATTGGTTAAGACATTATGAATCATAGGCCAATAGATTTTCTGTTATTCAACAAATTATACCTTTCAAACTAGCTAGGTAAAACTGGTTCATGGCATTTCTTATATCTCCCATAGAGGATGCTACAATGGCTTCAATAGTAGATGGAGATAGTTGCTTGAAGGAGTCTGTTCTTTCCTTTATCAATCCTGCTGCTCTCTTGATAGCATTTTTCATCAAAGAGGAAGCACATGCATTGAAGCTAAAAAGAGGTTCATGTAACTGCTGAAATGCAATGTGTGGTTTTTTATATAATTAATCTTGTTTAAAAGTTTTATCACTCACCAAAAAACATTGAAAAAAATACCTGATAAATTTTCGTAACTATATGAGCATCTTCCTCTGAAGATCCTAAAGTAATTAGTGAAACATTTATAGGGTATTCTATATATATATATATATATATATATATATATATATATATATATATATATATATATATATATTATATCATCATTCATTTCATAATCTTGATTATTAATATATGTGTTCGAATATATGGAATTGGTCTATTTTAGACCAAAATGAATTTTTTTTTCTAATAGAACTATATTTATAAATACCTTACATGTGCTATATTATACTTTGCCATAATCTCGTCTGGGAATAATATTCTTACTAAGTTGATATTATTACTACTAGAGTCTGTGCAAATGAACACAATTGAATTATCTGTCTTGTAAGAGCATTCTCTGAAAGAAAATATAGCTATAATAGACTAAAAAAATAACTATCTGCACATACTCTAGTACATCAAAAAATTGTTCTGGCCTATGTATCACAGCATTGGGAAAGTCCTTAACAAGGGTGATTTTTTTCATGTTACTCTCAAACAATGAGTTCCACTTTGAATCACCCAAAAATTCCATAAATTGGCTTATCTGGTTTTGTCCTTTGATTTCATAATCTTGATCTATAGGGTTCACCCATTCTGATACTGATATTCCCATAGATTTACAGATAGCATTTAATGTAACTGTTTTGCCAGATCCTGTTGGACCTGATATCATTAGAAATGCACTTTTTTTCTGAAAGACAAAATATATTGATATTTTAAAACTTATTGTTCCAAGCTGAACAACAATCTATTTTGGAAATTTGTAGACAATGTAGATGATTCAATAACACCACTTTAGACTTCCATATCTGCAATCACTTCCAAGCCAGATCATTTTATCTGCAGGCAACCAAGAAAAAACTACATCAAATGAAACATTGTGAAACAAGAGTTCTCAAAAGCAATGTTAATGAAACATAATGCATTGGACTAAATTGTTGTTGGTGTACCAAATTCTGCTCAGGTGAAAGTACATATCTTTGTATCCAATTTTCAACCTCCTCAATCTTTTTTGGATGGACTGCAAGTTCACTGATAGTTTGTGGGGTCATTTTTTCATGGAAATCAAATACTGGTATTTTGGAAATACTACACATTCTGCTATTTGACGAATTGTTACAGGCTACTACATCCTCGACCATATAATTTATCTCTGCTGATGCGTTTGCTAGCTTCTGTTCAGTAGTATTATATACTCTGGAGGGTCCAAAATCAAAATTCTTCCACTAAAACATACCCCAACATTAGATGTTATTATTATAAATAAAAGTTACCTGCCTTTTTGTTTGATTCCATAGTGTATATCGTTTTCAGTTGGTATTTTTATTTTAAATATGTTTTTTTATGTGTTTAAAAACTGCGCATAACGTCACAAAATAATGTTTTTGACATTATTTGATTTTCTTCAAGCATAACAGTTTTGAATATTTGTTTGAAAATGAAAACTGACAAGCAACAATGACAAATAACGACATAGAAAATGCATGTCAATGTTGTCATATTTTTTGACAATTCGATATATTTGCTTGTATGTTTTGTTTCCTTCATCAAGGAACTTACAATTCTGATTCCCATCATCTTAGCTCTGTCAACCAAATCGCACTTATCTCTCCTCTATGCTCAGCACAGTAGAGTCTACTGTGAGGCTCAGTGTACATGTTTTGTGTTTCTATCTGTCTTTTTTGACATTTTTCTTTCAATCTTATGATTGTTGATTTTTGCAAAGAGAGTGTGAATATTTCTGTGTATAGAAATATTTCAAATTTACATTACAAAATACTTTTTTTAGATTGGTGGATTGGAAAATATTAGAAATTAATGGGATTGATAGACGATGAACTTGCTGAAGTTAAGAAGCTTTGTGAAAATGTCGTGCCTGGATCAAAACTTGTATCTTGTGTCCAAACTATGGTTCGTGTCGAAATAAGACGGACAGATTTCAAAAAATTAGTCGTTTGCATCCAATTTCCCAAGGAGTATCCCCAAACACCTTTACTACTAGAGCTGAAAAGTAAAACGTTATCGGAAAAGCTACTGCAACGTTTGACTAGTGTATGTGAGGAAGAAGCAAAAAAAATTCTAGGGAAACCCCAAGTTTTGAATACCATAAAGTTTCTGCGGAACTTTATCGACGAAAATCCTCTATCTTGTTGCTTTGACGAAATAAATGCTTTGAAGAAATCTTTGAGTGGCGAAGATGAATTTAAATTGAGGCAGAAAAACTCTAGCATAATTTTGAAGGCTTATAATGCAAAATATTATTTGAGTTGTAGGATTGTGGTGCCTGACAATTACCCTGTAAATGCAGTCGAGTAAGTTGAGTATATTTTTGAAATGTTAATGTAGATTGTAAATGCTCTTTGTAAAGCTCTAATGCAAAAGTTCTCAAAGTTTACAATTCTTATTAGAAAAATCTATTACAGAACAGAGATTAAACAATATTACCTAGGAAATATTAGCATACATTTTTTTTCCACAGCATTCAAGATGTTGATACAAATTTCACTGCAGCATTTCATAGGCACATGGTATCTCAGGCTAAGGAAATAGCAAGAAGATGTGTTGAGCCACCACTTAAGAAAAAAACTAATGAGCCAAAATTTGAACCCAGTCCATCACTAAAAAAGTCTGTAGAATTCCTTATTGATTGTGTTAAAAGGTTACCTACAGAAGATTGCCAGTTCTGCAAGAAAGTTTGCTTTCCAGACGATCCACACGTAATTATGATTTATAGCTATATTGCGTTGGAGTAAAGTTATTCTGGAAACATTGCTTGAAAAAGACTTCTTAATGACTTTTGGATATGGAAGGTAACAAGAGAAAATGGGCATAGCAATTTTGCCATTGCATTTTTTTAACTTGGAAGAATTATATTGTTTTAGGATGCAATGTAATAACCACAATATATTATTTTATATATATGCTACTATTGATTCTTGACTCTGATGTTTTGAAGAGTATCCACAATTTTAATAGTAATGTTTATTTTGCATTATTTATTTCACTTTGGTTTTCAATGGTTCTTCAAAAGATAAGCCTCAACAATTTATTTTTTCATTTATAAAACCAAACGTCTCTTCTCTACATAAAACATAATACTGCTCTGGTGTGTACTAGTCTATTTCAAGCACTGTCTAAAAACCTTTTTTTCTGAATTCAAGAGATTTAATACTTAAATATATAAGAAGATTTCCAACCTTTCTTAATCACCAGAAGCATAATAGAATCAAGCCTCAGGTAACTTATTCTATAAGTCAACACAGTGATATACCATAGATTCAAAAATAATTCAGCAATATAGGTGCGCCAGGACATCTTATTGTTGATGTTAACCTCTAGAAGCTTGATGGACAATAATGGGTTTTAAGCATTCATCTATCTCTATAGTTAGCAAACCAGCATGTGATTTTATTGTCAGTGAAGTTGTTGTCTTCTCTGCTGAACTCTATTTGCCTGTGCAAGGTCTATTAGGATGGTGATTGTTTTCCTGATTCCATGCAGGATATAATGGTACTGTCATCTTTGAAGCTGGGAATTGGTTTAGATCTTTTTTCCAACAGTTCATTGATGTACAGCCCAAAGAACATTGTGAAAGAACAGATCTCTGGGGTCGCTGGACTTGATGGTAAATATGTTAGAAGCATACTCAGCCACCATCATAAATTAGAATTGGTCGCTAAGAAGTATATCCAACCATTGGCATACACCCAGTGACATACCATAGGCATGAAGCTTGACTAGAAGTCTCCCATTGAAAGTTTTCAATATGTTGAGTGCATACTGGTTTCAAATCACAAGTTTGAACACTGTACTGTTTGTCAACATTTGCGCGAAAATTTAGAATTTTCAGAACACTATTCACTTCTCAAATAGTAACATTCCAGCAAGGCTAACCGATACAGCTACTTTTACGCGTTAATTTATTGGGCCCGACGTTTCACGTCATAATCGTCAGCTTACTACAAAAACAACTCAATATTCGTGGGTTTGTGAAAGTTGTTAATGTTGTAACAAGCCATGGGAAAAAAATTGGCAAGGTATGGAAATAATAATACATGGTGATCTATGTGCTTAGGATTTTTATCTCATTTCAACTGTATATTTACAGACGATGCACAAGTAGCTCGCCGTTTTCTGATCAGAATAGTAAAAATGAGTTTATCTTCTACTTGTAGCAATAAACAGTATTGTCTCATAGAAATATATCAAACTTCTTCACCTTTGTTTTACCTTGCAGTTGCTGGAAAAGGACGAGAACTCACCTAAACATATTGAAAGGGTGTACTGTGGACATTTATTCCATCAAGAGTGCTTTTTCACATATATGAAGCTCCCTCCATTTGGAAACAAGACCTGTTCAACATGTGGCAAAAGAATCTATCATTTTAAGTGGACTCTCTCTGACAAGCTTGCAGAAGATCGCTGGTCTCATCATCAAGCAAGGGAAAGGGAACTGGCAGAAGTTACTGAATTTTTCCACTAGTTTTGATAAATTTTAAGTTTCTGTATGACTGTATGGATAGTTCCAACAACATCTCATTACCTTTATAGCTAATTGTCTTAAGTAAAAAGTTACATTTTGATTTTTATCATTTGACTTCTATGAATATCCCTACTCTTGAACATTCAAAAGCTTTAACAGAATATTTATGTTCCGCCTCCAAAAAGTATGTAGCGAGGGTATGCTTTCTTATATTAACAAATTGTAGTTCAACGTTCAATTCGAATGTTGTGAGTCAAAGCTTTGACATAATCTCAACGAGACTACTGCATGCATGAATTGGCTAATGCCACCTGATGCAGCAGTAAGAGGTCGACAATGCTGGAAGGGTTGGCATTATGTTCCAAACAACTCCTGTTCTGAGAGCAGTACAAAAAAATAGAGACAGTTGATGCTAAGCAGTCAGTGCGGGACATAGCCGCGTGTGCTTTTTGCGCCATAAAACAGAGTCAACATAAAGATGTGTTGTTGGTTGTGATTCCGACAATCCACTTATGGTGGTGAATGGACGTGAAGTATACAGAAAATAAAAGAGGACAGTTACAAGTAAAAATGTTTAAAAAAAGGCAGAATTCAGGAGAGGCAGTGATCCATGAGACATGAAACGAAACTGACTCCAGGCCTGAAGGAATACACTGACAAAGAAACTGTGAATAGACCACTAGTCCGCACAATTCTGTACAGGTTATGGGTTTCCTTAAAAGAAAAGGGAAAGAGGAGAGTTCATACAATGTTCTGAAGAGGAGTATTCTCCAAACGGTATACGCCAATTTCGTAGATGTGCGACGACCAGAGGCAACGAATTGAAAGTCGGTGAATGGCTTATCGCTGGCAATTTCAACAAACAGATAAGCGAAGTCGGATGGATCGAAATTGTCAATTTTGAGGCATCTAATAGTGAGAAAACACACGACGAAAAAAAGACAATTGAAACAAATCACATCGTGAAGTTATGCGTCTTTCCATGGCTTATTTTTAAAATATGATAACCTAGGTATCAGACTTCAAGATTGTAACATACTGTTCGAACCAAAAATCCATTTTTATGGGTTGATTGTTTTTTAAAGAAATATGAAGATAAAAAGTTGTGTAGTTATCACACAGTTTCACAAATAAAACTCTTTCTTTTAGTGATAACTACACAACTTTTAATCTACATGATGGAAGAGTTCCACCAAGTGAGAGCATCTACAATCTACATGAAATATGAAGAATACAATTATAGCCTTATATGATAATTAGAAAGGCGTAAGTCGTCAGGTGAGCGCTCAGAGGTTCGCCAGAGGCTCTCCTTCGAGTCCATGTGGATTTTTTTCAGTGGAAAATCGAACTGTTTCAAACAAACAAACAATCGTTTTCTAGCTAATTTTGGGGCGCTGATTACGAATCAGGTCTCAATTTTGCACCCGCACTCTGGCGAACCTCTGAGCGCTCACCTGACCTCTGAGTCTCTCCTTCGAGTCCGGGCGCAAAATTGAGACCGGATTGGTCATCAGCGCCCAAAAATTAGCTAGGAAACGATTTTTCGTCTTGCTTGAAACAATTCGATTTTCAACTGAAAAAAATCCACAAGGCCTTCCACTTTTGGCGAGTTCAGAAAAAAATGATATCTAGTCTTCGATCAGAATGAAAAATCGTTTTCTGGGTAACTGTGGGTCGGTGATCACAAAATGGGAAAGATCATACCACATTGATATTGCTGATGGAGTTGAAGAATGCAGTTTGACACAGCAAAAGTATCTCTCTTGGAACTAATACCTCGATTAAAAGTCCTACACGTTTTCTTATAGTAGTCTGGCCACCAGTTCTTAAAATCAATAGTATCGATGTATCGAAGCTGCTCCACAGTAGTATAATGTCTTCGTATTTTTCTGGAATATAGATTCGATCATGTTTTCCGTTTTACACAGCCAAAATCTCAGTCACAGGGCAAAAATGAATGGCCTCTTATCGGGAAGTATTGATATATTTTTTTGAATCTCTGAGTTGCCTGCAATGTCAAGATAAAACGGACCATAGTATGGTTCCTGTTCTGCCCTGCACATTCATCAGAAAACAAGTGTAGTTCGGTGATTTCAGGGGGTATATGTTTCATTATGTAATCGTTGAGGAATCTGTACACCTCATTATGTCCTTTCTGACCTTGGTCTCCATGGTAGGTATAGAAATTCGTATTCAACTAGGTTTTCCAACTCTGGATATTTTTTGACGAAAAGGCTATGCATTTTCTTCACATCCAAAGCTTCATCCAAATAACGAATGGTTTTTGAGGAATAATGTGAAACTTTTACCGGAAATGCATCACTGTGCTCTTTAATTTTGCGAGTCCACTCATCGCATATTGCACGAGGTCTGATATTATGTCTTCCTCTAAGATCCTTTGGAGATTTACCTGCCTACCAAAAGTAGGGTGTTCAGGCGCTGAACTTGCGAATGTGATATGGCATAAAGACTTATGAATGCCTGTTTGCACACAGTCATTCGATTTGGGCCTTTCATAACAAAGTACGAACAGTTTGGTTTTCTTTCTTGTTTGTTTTCTGCACTTCTGATGCGATGTCCCTGAATTGGTCTTACTCCCATTAGTCCCTGTAGATATATATCTTGCTCATTTTTCGTCGTACGGTTATATAGTTTCGACATAACATCTTTTTTTTTCTTCCTCAGTAAAATGTTGCATGCATTTCTTTGTACAGCTGAAAAACCAAAAAACATACTTCAATAGTCGCATAAGAACTTGTTAAAACGTTTATCTTACCTCCATGCAGGTCCGGTTTTTCCCTTCTTAGAAATATATGCATGCCCTTACAAACGTGCTCTTTCGATTGCGTTGTGTTTCCAACTAGCGACATTCTTTTTACTTTTTCTGCTACCGCTACTAGTATTATCAACTCCCCCACTATCACTGGCTGACATAATTTCACTTGAAATGATTAATAATCCTAAATATCAAGCTATTTTTTACAATACACGCACACACGAAGCAAACTCTGTGCTTGTAAACAAACAACTGACCATTATTTTGTGGCTGAGATGAGAAACCGTACAAGTCACGGACATGTATCTACGGTTTTTCTCCTCATTTCACGGGAGTGACCAGCGAAACGGATAAGTATTGAGTACGGGTCTTATGTTCAATAGATAAAGAAACACATTTTAAATAAAATGGTTATCTTACTTCAAAATGTCAAATTTTGGACTTGTACGGTTGTCGAACTCACCGATTCAATTTTAGGGGAATTGTATAGTGTAATTTTTTTTAGTATCTTACTATTAAGAATTAAGAGATTAGATTAGTTTGTGATCCTGGGATCTCAAATTTTGGAAAGTTAGATCTTGAAGCGTGTAGATTTTTAGATTGTAGCAATTTATGGAATATCAAGGAGTACAATTCTGGAAAACACAAATTCCCCAAAATACACCTAATCCATTTGAATGGTATTTTTCTTATCAATGAATGACTAAAAACTAGGGACTTATTTTCCTTTTATATTGTTATTTTCAATATAAGCTCATTTCTTCAGAAAATAGATAACCAGCCCGAATACCCTTTGTTTCCAGCATCATGTGCTACGTAGGATATACTGTTCGTTCTGTACGTATAACCCTTATCCAACACTTCCTAACGTCCAATCAACATGCCATAATCACCGAATTAATCAGAAACATGGTGTTATCTATATGAATGATGTTTATCATATAAGTAGAAGGCGTGAAGAACCGTATCTTCCGATAAGAATACTTGATTGGTTGGGTACTGACACAGCCATTAAGCTTGGACTAATGGCGAATTAAAAAACAAAGAAGCCAGGTGCTATGAATACTTGTCACGACGGTGTTGACTTCCGTGAAAACGGTGGAAACGGTTGAAGCAGGTGCTAAGATAGTGAGTAAGCTATCATCTGATAAAAGGTGTTATGGGGGTGGAATAAGCAGTAGTCAGTTTCGAAATGCCAGTTGTTTCTGACCGTGCACCTTCCGCTTGCTGGAAAGACACTGCCACCTGGGCTACGTGCGGTTATTTACCTGCTATTCCACAAATTGGAGATAATACACCAATTATGAATTTAGAGATCGGCAGCTGCAAAACAATCAATATGACTGCTGATCATGCATCAACTTGTTTCATTGCTTGAAAGCATGCAATGAGTTCAATTTCCAAAGATACTAAACAAGATTTTTTAACGTGAGTATTTTGAAAAAATGGCAGTGTTTTATTGCAATAAATAATGACAGAAAGCTCAAAAAAGTTAACTCATGGAGTTCAGCAGAATATTTGCAAATTTCTTTTAAAAATATATAGTCTACCAATTAATAAATGAATAGTTACATAGCTATAGGGAAAAACAAAGGGCTATTATTTTTTATAGTACCATAAATAGATAAACCAACTATAACTAACTTTAAACCTATAGTGAAAAAGATAACGCCATACATCCCACGCAATGCTATCAATTTAGTAATAAGGATTTTTACCGGAATTTGGAACTATTGATGGAATGGAATTTAAATAATATTGAAATACTTAATTCTCGTATAATCTCAAAATATTATAAAATATTCAAGATATTACTACGCACCTAATGTGGCTCACCCCATACACAATCAAAGTATTGTATGGATTAATTTCTGAATGGTTGAAAATCAGTGTAGTGCTTGAAAAAAATGCAATAGATTGTGGTACCAACCTATCAAATGTATTATCTTCGTTATCTCATTATGAGTTTGCTAGATATTCATAACGAAGTATTAATCTACCATATTGTCTCATGAAGAAAAACCCATCTGGCCTAACATCGATGGCATGATAGGAATTAATTTCCAACTATTTACAAATTATAGGTATTAAGTTAAAAATTCTCTCACGTGTATAGCTATGAAGCTATAAAAACTTGGGATGTCTTTTATTCCATCCGTCTTGAAGCAGACACGCATAGTAAATTGGAGAGTGGTGTGTGTTCAAATAACTTACCGATCTTCGACAGGACTTTTCAGATATATAGATGAGGATAGAAAAATTAAATCAAAATACATGAATTAGAATAGATTTACTTTAGTTCATCATTAATATTATGCTAAATGATATGTTTGCACTATCTTTCATGAGGCGTACATTATGAAAATATATGAATAAGTTTTTTGACGCGTAAAATGGGATATATGTATGTATTTTACTCACTACACGTAAGCGAGCATTCTATTGTAATCACTATAATGTTCAAATTTGAACTGTTTCATAGTTTTCTTGATGTTTACATAATAAAATACATTAAAATAATTTCCGCCAACCTGTCAGTCGATCTGTTGGTCTGTCAGGTCGCTTTATAGGTGCTAGAAAGCATTTTTACTATTGATATTTTCAGAGACTACCTATTTATCGGTTTGTATGTCAGTCGAGTAGTCTCAGTGACCATTTTACTGACATTGATGAAAAGTGGAAGACATTTTGAAGGCCAAGAACACTGCTTAATTTTCTAGGCTAGTATCGTGACTATATTATATTGAATATTAGAATCCTACTGCACGAGGCTATACAAAACGTCAACAACAAAAATGTTCAATTGCTTGCCCACTCTTTCATTTAAAAAAATGAGTAGAAATATAAAATTCGAAGTAACGGATATTTCTGCCATGAGAAGACGATGTTGCTACCTGCTACAACAAGATGAATGCGTGTGATGTACTGAGTCGGTCTACTTGATTCAATTTTTGAATTACGATTGCTTACGACTGGGTTGATTATCGAAACGTGTTGGGGACTGTTTACGTGGTGCCAGTCTTTCACCGCAATCAAATTATCATTGTTTGATTTAGAGAAAGGCCTATGGCTGACTGTAATATGTAGAAAACAATTTCCACAGTTCACAGCCCAGTAAAGGTGACGATTGCATCACTTTCATTCTTTGAAAGCAAAATGTTTGAAGTACAGGAAACTTAACCATAAAATATCAAATTCAAAACTATTCACAAATGCAATACTTCTCCGTCCAAAATCAAAGAAGTCGGCAATTTGTGTCATTACGATTGTTCGTAACAGCGAATGGTGTTCCTCCCATCGACTCCGCGCGAAATGAAACCGCTCAGAGACATTATTTCCAAATTACAAGGCGGCATCTCATTCCCCATCATAATTACGAAAAAGGCAGCGAGATACCAATGTCGAATGCATTACAAAAATAACTATCACTATTTACAGAACGACTGTCGCAGTTCACAAGCAAGATGGAGGTAATATGTGAAAATTGTTCTGAAATATAGATTACTTCGTTTGAGTAAAACAATTTTATCATAAAAATCGTCCAGTAATAGTAAAAATATGGAGTCCGCTTCAACACACAGACAATCGTCATAAGCAAGTCACATGCTAGTCTACCATCTTCCATCAAGTTTTTGGAAATTAACATCAACATGAACAATTCTTGGCAAGATCATGTCACCGGCCTTGCTAGGTCACTGTCCCAGAAGCTGGGGTTTCTTTCCACTCCAGGAGATTTTATTCGCCGATTTTAACCTCGATTTTTTTTAATTACCATACATATTACAATAGTAGAAAGAAATTCCACTGAACGACAAGTTCACACAACTGTTCAAAAATCGAGCATTGTAGGAGAAAAACACCTTGTAAAATTTTGATTTGGTTAGACCAAGCCAATAACAGCGTGGAAACAAACTACTCGACTCCATCCCCTGTAGGCTGGAAGTCAAAGTATTCTCAGATCTTCCAGGGTGATTGGCAATTGCACGTTCGTGTGTGCATTCCGGTCAGCTACATAAATACACCTTTTCGTCATCGTGGGGTTTTCAGATGTACCCTAGTTAAATCCCATAATTAGCTCGGACACCCGTTGGAAAAGTAATTATTTTCGAATTCCGGACAAATGTAAAAAACACCGGCGCACATTCGAAAAATGTGGTTCGTTACACCACAAAAAGTAAATTGCTTCAAGACCCCTCATATCTAAATACGAGATGTGTATAATCTAAAAGGAAAAATAAATGTTCGGGGCTCGTCCTTTTCTTTTTATCTTCAACGTAATTGATAGTGCTGTCTCGCTCCGAGATGGCGAGGTAAGACGAGGACATAGCACGGGAGAGTGGAAGAAAGTAATCACTACAACTTTATTCTATTAACTTGTTAAATTGTGTCCTCAGATTAATTCGATAGTCGGTACTGGCTAGAGGATCCATTGTCCGCTGTAACGCAGTTACTTTTATTTTATGAGGTAGTCTCGCATCGTCACCTCAACAACCTAGTTAAAAATTGGACATGCGGCATGGTTTTGTTGTTTGCCGTTGATGTTTTATATAGCTTCCTGCAATATTGTTTCAATAGAAGGTTGGAGTTCATCATAATCTGTAATCTGTCACTGAGATCACGCAGTGATAAAAATGACAACTGACATGCAAACCGATATAGGTTTCTAAAATATTTGTAGCACATATTTGTAGCACATATTTGTAGCACAATACATACTGCTATTGAGCATGCATAAAGTTATCCGCTATTTGAAAAACAAACAGCCACAAAGGCAGTTTGGTCGATTTCAATATTTTGGGGCCCCCCATTGTCATTCAACTACAACTGAAAGATGAATGGAATGTCAAGAAACGGAAAAAAACTTTTGGAGAAGTTCTGATAGCATTTAGTCCTTTGCTTATTGTTCCACCACCTATGCACCGCTTTCAAAAAGGCAGCATCACTGGCTACATACCCTTTCTCAAATTTTCTCAAAATTGGTATAGCATTTACTAGGAATTTTCGAAGACCAACAACGCCGCCATTAAGACTGACAGACCGACGGACCCACAGACCGACACACATGCTGACGAAAAGACCGACATACAAATAAATAGACAGACAGACAGACATACATACAGACCGACAGATAGACATATTGACAGACAGAAGATCAAGATACAGACAGAGAGACAGACATACAGACAGACAGACAGAAAGACCAACGGAAAGGAGAGACATGCAGTTTCATGATATAGTCATCAGAAAAAATTTAAAAACCTTATCAACTCGAATTCGAAGATTTACGCGTATCACAAAGTGGCGTGTATAGAAACAGTGGAATACTAGTGCGGATACTAGTTAGAAATCATGAAAAGGACCAGCTATTTGTTTTATTGAACATCGTAAAAGATTAGAATTTATCATGACGATTATTTATTTTTCAGAAAACTCCACAGCATAGATCGTGAAACGTTTTATTGAAAACTCTCGGCATATGGCAATCAAATATACTTTTTTGATACTATACTCGTACTTACAGTTTGAGCAATACCATTTCTAAAACTTAACCTGTGGTTGTCTCTGTGGTTCATCTTATTTATAGTGGGCTCTGAGAGGGTTGAGTCCTCCTCATGATCGAAAGCGCACGTATGTACATTTGAGACAACTTGCCAAGGCATTATGAGAACCAGGATATCAATTCCAATTGTACAGAGCTCAGTTTCTTTCATAACATGTGTGCTGTAGAATAAAAATAAAGGACAAATATAATTGGTATGAGATGTAATACCACGCTACCCATTTTGACGAGATACAATATTCGGTACCTTAGCGTGAAGCGTAACGCACCACCAAAAGTTTCTGTAAATATGCTGTATCTTTGAAGAGTCTCAGAGACCATCTTCTATCTGATCACCCCTACTAAAATCCGGTGACTTAATACAGTCAGAGTCCAGATATATTGTCTTTTTATCAAGAAACTGCTCAAGAATGCGATCAGTCCTCCATCCTTTTCATACTCACTTACCATTGCAACTGTCGCGCTCTATCGACGACTCCACCACTAAAAAATCGAGAACCGGTACCACAGTACCGCGTTGCCACATTTCCGACGGTACCGTATATTTATGAAGATGCCAAACGTTGAGATTTTTAAGGGTGAATACGTAAAACGACATCTCTTCAGAATCCTACCAATAGTTCAGTTTAAAAAAACAAGTGTTTGACTTAGGTTGCACCTATTACCTTAATGACGCCGTCGACGTTGTGACCAAACGATCTAAGGTTCCCCTAAAAAATGACTTGGAAGAGACTTGCTTGAGGTACTGGAATTTCAATCTAGCGAAGAAGAACCCGTTGGGTTTTTCCAGTACTCGTTGTACTGGAGGCTTTTGGTGTCATCATTCGAGACAGTTCGCTTGGATACGGAACAGTAAAAGGATAAATTCTTAATTCTATATAGTGAACGCCCGAAGTGGAGTAAATTTTTCATAAGATTATCATATAGTTGGGTATCAAATGAAATAGAGGAATAGTAAACTATAACATTATACATCCAATATGAAGGAGGCGCCAAGATAGTGTAATCACACTATTGGTATGGTTATCCCAAGCTCGACTGTTAAAAGCTATCGAGCTATACCGGTTGTAGCAATACTGCGCACCGGGTTTTTAGACGCAAAGGGGAAGAATAATAGCTAGAAATGATGAATAGAATGCTAATTTTGAGATAGTTCAGTATTCGTCATGGGACTAACTAGTTGTCAAGTATCCAGGGTAACCTTTGTAAAATGTGAGTTTTGACAGTCCAACGATGATTTAAACATTAAATCAAATACCGTCACAAGTTTTATTTGTGAGACCTTGTGTTTAAATTACACAATTTTATCTGATTAATTTGTTATTTCATACTGACACAACCTTCACTAATACTTGTTGGTTTGGTGCTGTCAGATGTGGCAACCCCGACCGGCACGACCGTCGGTGTGGCTCTATCGCCGAGCGCGGGTTTTTTCCGTCTTCTCTCTGGTTCGTTGACTAAGAGCGCTAAGAGATGTTTGGGTTCATTCCTCACCGAGTGTACAGCTACAGTTCTCGCAGTACAGACTTTCTAATCCACTACTCTAAGCTGCAAAACGGAATTTATGTGAATTATTGGCAGAGCTGAGCAGTACTCGAGTTCATTGTTGTATCGGATATTCAAACTAAAAAACACAAATTGCAAAAAATATCAATAAATGAACCATTACAACCTCAAACAGCGCTAAGTCGTCGTTGATGGCTACAATTGGCCATGAAATATATTTCCTAGATGATAAATGCTGTTTTCATGGAACCAAAAGTCTGTTCTTATACCATTCTATTCACCTCCAACAAACAAAATATCTCTCATGGTCATTTTTTATCCTTTTGAAGGCGTGAAGGCAATAGCGAGCTAATTAGCCCAGAGCTGGTATTAAGATATCATTAAAATCACATTTGATGCAAAAACCGAGAGATTCTTAAGATTGTTCAGAAGACATCAAAGTGGATTTTTTGGCACACCGAGATGATTGAGATTAAGTTTCGAGGCCAGAGCTGTTTTTTGCTGCAAATTATTTACACAACGATGCTTTTAGCATCATCTGGCATATGAGATTTCAAATGTGTTACTTTTTTATCTGTTTGTTGGAGGTAATGGACTCGCTATTGAATGGTGATTATGTCTAAACGAGATTAGTGCGTCTGATTTGAATTAAATATTTCTGTGAGCCTCATGCAATTAATATATTTAAAAAAAACAGTATACCTATATCAGAGACGTCCTCTCGCAAAGGCATCAAATCTTTCACGCTCCAGAAGCCCTGCGAGATGATACATTGAGCTCAAGACGTTGAAAATTGTAACAATCGGGAAACAAACCCCTGACAATTCCACAAAGCTGAGGTCCTTCTACAGTTTAGTCGATCATTTATCATGGTAGAATCAATAGAATACGGACGAATCAGCCACCTTTCTTCGACATTATAGACTGTGGAAGTCCTTTGTAAGGTTAGGCGCTTCCACTAGCCGTATCACTCTTTCATCGATTGAGATCAGAAGGTTCAGGCGTGTATCCCCACGGATGCAAGCGGTATTTCTGAGGTGGTCTGATGTGATGCTTGAAATCAATCTGACAGAATACAGATTCATATGCAGAACAGGTGGTTAAGATTATAATGACAAGAAATATTATTCTTAGACACATGGTCTTATAATCCGAGGGAATACTTAGCCCTGAGATGATCTACATGTGCAACTATATTTCTTATACACAAACAGAATAAAAAGATATGCCAAGTTTTAAAATAACATTCATTTTTCATTCGTCGTTACTTGTCCCAGCCGTTGATTGAAACGGGGCACACTAAACTAGGATACTTGACTCGTTCAATCACCATTATTCTCTTTCCTCAATAAATTGTGATTCGGGTAGGTTGGAGATGCTTGAAGGCAATGTTGTCTAAATATGAACCTTCCAGTTTTTCGTAAATTTGTTATCTCCCAAATGATAGAGGCTTATTGTGGTTATCTTGGGATTACACTGTTGTATGTTGGATTCTTCTCTCATAGGTTAGGCAGCGTTAATCATAGTTGCAGCGCATCATGAACTTGCACCCAGGGCTCTTTTCTATTAAACGCACCCGAAAATTGAAGAAAATATGATATCTGGGGCACGTGGTTACGCCACTTTATTTCTAGCATCTGTTGTCAAATATTTTCCTATAGTATTTATCATTTATCCGATAAAGCGTTTCAAAGATGCCTGCAATTTTTTTCCAATTTAATTCCAAAAGATCAACAGAATCAACTTATTTTTTTTTTGTAATTTTGAGGTTTGAAAGAGACTGTCAGGTAGATGATATGATTTAATTAACTGCCAAGAAAATTAGAATGAATAGAAGAGAAAACCACAAGATGTTTCATAAGTTACATCCATCAGCTTAATTTCAATGTAGAAGTCTTACAATATACAAACACATTATAACGGAAAACATTAAAGTCCCATTATTCTATTTCGCCACAGACTATGCCACATATTAATATTCTGTCTGCCTTTGTGACTGCATGCGGCACCGCCAAAGCCTCTATTCATACGCCTGGTTAAGGATTTTTCCATCGATTCGCGCACACAATGTTCCTAACGCCTAATACATATTTATAGACGATGTTGCACCACACCTGGTTGCTACCGGGAGGAGGAGTGGTCGCGGTTACCTGCTCGGTTTCCTAACACTGTGCACCGGCACTTCCACAGCTTGGCGCTCTACTACGGTGACAGACTAATCGCAGAACAATTCTCGGGTTGGGCTGCACACTATTGCTGGAATGTTATCAAGTGGCATGGGAAGTTTCTTTCAAATAGTAGGATAATGAGTAATTATCATTGTCTATTACATTCGTTTCAACAAAGGGTCTTTGGACTTCAGTCGGGATAGCTTATACTATAAAATAACAAAGTAAGGTGAGACATATAAATGGAGAAGTTATTTCACTATATGTTGGTTTATCATATTAGTATCACAAGAATATTTCTTCGCTTTATTTCAACAATATCGTTCTCCATCAATTTCAACGAACCAAAAAATATAGTAGATTGCAGATGCTCTCACTTGGTGGAACTCTTCCATCATGTAGATAAAAAGTTGTGTAATTATCACACAGTTTCACAAATAAAACTCTTTCAGTGACGCGTTTCGATTTTTATTAGAATCATCTTCGGACTGTCAGATTTGACTGCTGATAAGGCTTCACAGATTACTTTCCAAATAACTAACTAGTCCTATCATGGATACAAAACTAAAGCTCTCAAAACTAGCATACTATCTATCCTGTCTGGTTATTTTTCTATTAAATTATGTTTTCATTTGTTTTGTCTGTCTTATGGGACATATTTTTTTAGCGACTGCATTTACACTAGTGTTAAGGAAAATCCCTACAAAACCTGAACCATCGCCGTCAAAATGTCCTTAATATATTTCATGTCATAAACAATTTTATTTCTTAAGATATTTCACGTTTTAAGATATTTTGTTCCTTGATCTATTCCATTCTTTTTAATACATTCCATAACTTAATATATTACAGTAGTCACAATCTCAACCTTTGAACAGCACATTCATCCTGAGAGGTGGTTGGTAAAAATTAAATTCAATAGAAACTAACGCGCGCGGAAACGGACGCACCCGTTCCGCTGAACTGTCGTTAACGAATATGGCGATGCCAAACAAGTAAATGTATGACTTAAAGGAAATCCCAAGATGTTTGTATTCTTGATTCCGTTGGAAAATATGATAACCTTACAAAAAAAAATGGAATACTTGTTAGAATTGCATTGAATCTTATTTCTGAAGAACATTATATTTTTCTTTAGAGTAGTTTTATTTAGAATGAGTATTGAATTCGAAAATATACTTTTATTGGTTCAATTCAATAATAATTTTCGTATCAAGTAAATTGTCTTAGGATCAGATGTTCTTGTCGCGAGTCTTGTCTATTGTCACTATGTTGGCAGGATATGTAACCTCTAAATTCTAATCAACTATAAAATAGAATTTGGTATTACCCCTTGTTCCGTAGCATCATGGTTAGTTACTACTAAAACTAACCGAGACCTCCCCTTCACGATTGATCTCTGGAATGGGAATTCTTACAATTCATCGTATCTTTGGTTTTGAGTAGGTGCTGTCGTATATTAATTTTATTCGATTTGCCTGTACTTTTGATCCTTTATAGGCACATCTCCTAGCATTGAGAATCCTTTCCTGTGTACTGAAAAGATTGCGCATATTTCGCATAGATACATCTGAAGCATCATAATTTGTGTGATTCCCACAAATATTGCCCATTGCATATATTTACAGTAATTATTGTCATATTTAGTCTGAGTGGCAATAGTGCGTATGCCGACGGTATAGTATATATATTTATATGGTCTGCAGCATTCAGGTTGTATATATACGACCTAGACCTAGACCATTATACATCTAATTTCATATATGGTCTGTGACATATTCATAAATGTTAAATTGATGTCACCAATGACTTTACAATACATAAAAAATGAATGTCATAGTGGATAATACAACTTTACAAGAAACATTCATTCTGACAAAGTTTTCCAATGTAATTCACTTGAAACCCTGAAGCTGATCCTCCTTGTTTCTTTCGCTTTTATTATTTATTGATGTCAGAATGTGTTGTCAACTGTTCGTAAATACCTAGAAACTGGAGTTGATAAACCTGAGTAAACAATATGCGATTTCCAGGCATTTGAAGAAGTTCCGGTTAGTTTGCACTATATGCGAGAATTTAAATATGAAAGAAGGAAATTGAATACAAATTAAATGCATAAATTCTTGAACTGCTATGTGTGCAGCGTCATTAATTATTTTGTAGGTACGTATTTCATATCCCTAATAATGATGTTGAATAATATCTGTAATAAAGTTTCACTAAATACCTACAGTTAAGGGCTGTAGAAAAAAGCTCAAATAATACTTCATCTTTTATTTCTATAATTATAATCAATATAAATCAACTTACAGTAAGTAAATAATTTGACAATAAAGTTTTCAACATAATTTTAAAAGATGCATTCACATTGAGATCGACATCACAACATTTCATGGAAAATTGGATAGCACAAAGCCCAAAAAATTGAATCAAAATTAAAACAAATCAATTCAAACTACAGTACGTATACAACTTTAAACAGCGTAATATCTAAAATAACTACATACAATAAATAAATGGAAAACTAAAATTAAGAAGATATTTTAGTTTGTACCATCATCAAAAAGGAATATGTTTATTCTTGGCTTTATATGAAAAAATAACAATTATACACACAAGCTTGTGATTTAGGAATTAGAAAGAATACAAACTCACAGTCTATATTAAAACCACACAAGTCATATTAACATATCATATTCAATTCGTAACTAGTTCATTATTACAACTTTCTAACAAGTTTTTGTACAGAAAATGCGGGAATGTACCGTTTCCATTTCTACAAAATAACATATCTTAAAATAAAAAATATATAAAACATTGCGAGAATTGGTCCCTCCATTATCGAAAGAATTTTACAATTTATACAAAGAAAAACACTACACATATATACAGATTCAAAATAAAATTAGCGCGATTTTCATTTCACAGTACTGACGGGCATGAAAAAATCACTATCCCAATTTAAAACATTATAAGATATAAAAGATAAATGAGGGGAATCGTAAAATTAATTCGAATGTTATACCAAATATCAACAACTTGAAAGTGTGTCTAATTAATAGTTTGTGTATGGCTAATGTTACCTACAGAAAGAAGTAACTATGTTTCAAATTTGTTTCATCAATGAAGAAACAAAGTACTATCGCCAGTCTGGTGTTCAGGAGCTTATGTGAACATGAAAAGTTAAATGGGGTTACTTAAGTTAAAAATTCTGGGGTTTTATCTCAGATTAATTCTGCTTCATCTGACCAATAAATGCCATAATGGTTAGATAGAAATTTGATAGGCTTCAGATGATTTTGATAAATGACAAATGACAATGGGTCAAGGTATTAGTCCTATACTTATTTGCCGATACTTATTTGACTGTTCCCAAAGGCGATTCATGCATACCGTTCGGGATCCAATACCAAATTTGACCGTTCCAAAACCAAAATAATAATAAAAATATTATGCTCAGAATGGTATTGATAACACACATCAATTAAGGACGTGGATAAGGAAATTGAAACGAAAGTATACCGACATAAATGAATCAGAAACTGAGCAAGACCAAACACATTATAAATCATATCACACCTTCCAAATACACGATTTGTGTTCGAGATGATGAATATAGAAACTGACATTTATTGCATGGCACTACTTTATAATTATTCAGATTCAGAAGCAGAACAGCTGATTTTCTAGCCATAATCGACACACAGATTTTCTTAAACCGCTTGTTAGTTTGATGTATGACGTTGTTTGGCGGATGAGAATGAAAGTAAAAATTGGCGTATGTTCTTGTACCCAATGTTTAATTTAGCATTTTTTCCTCTTGATATGTTGACTGAATTTTATTAATGAGAAATTTCATTTGGATCTACTGAATATCAGTACTAAGATATATACAGTACCTACATATGATATACACAGTTTAACAATATTCCTGTTTATTTAGAATACACACTCATTTTGGCATGTATTGAAATTGAAAACTTCATGAACACATCAACTCTCACTCTTTTTATGTACATGCTTTGTTACGGCATTTTAGACACATGATCCACTGAGTGCACCAACGACGACAGAACAACTATTCTAACGTCAGTGGAGTTCACACACATCAGACAATCATTATGAATCACATTCGAATAAACGTCATTCAATATCATCGAAATTGAGACTTCGATAGAGGGTAAATATCGAAAAACATGGGCGCCATCTATCGAACCTACAGCAAAATGCTAGTCCTTATGGTGATACCAATTATGGCCTCTGACAGAAGAGAGGCATGAACGTGTATAAACAAAGAGTTACAATTTCATTCGTTCATCAAAAACAAATCGTGGACGACTTCGTTTCGTCCTCCTTGAGACTCGTCAGTGCGATCTACGTTTCAGATAAACAAAATAAAATCATATGGTAGAACCTACATATCTAGCAAGATAATTGTTCCATACGTAATTTCGATTATGAAGTCTATCAGCGTTCTTGAGCTTTATTTCAGTTTTGTCCTAGCTAACAGTTCTACAATCTAAAAAGGTCTATAATACCTATAGTGAGCCTTCGAACCCATTTTAATGGAACTGCTGAAGTTTTCTGTGAACATGTAATTTTTTTACTCATGATACCTGGACTAATGTATGTATTTAAATTGTTCGAAAACAGACTCTTTATTACCCTCGATGACCTCAGGACAGCACCCATTAGCTGTGGCCTATTTCTGGATATCCATCTGGGTCATGTTCACCATCACCAATATAATGGTTCAAGTTTCCAAGATTTAGGCAGGGGCTCTTTATATACAGACTGGAATACGAACAAAGTTCATGGCACTGAGTCACTGCAGTTACTGGAGAACAGGCTCTTTATATTCCTCTCATCCCTAGACTGCACAGATAAGTTCTAGTCCTTTGAGACCCTCGATCTTGGTATTTTCTGTATAAACACTTCTCAGTAATCTAGAAGTGATAATTGTTGGTACTATTTACACAATAAATGCACTACCTTAAGCAATTTGATACAACTATCTCCCCATTATATCCGCTATAGTGAACCCAGTCTTTTTAGGGGGTTTTGGTTGCTGCGGCGGTGGTCGCGTAGCCTCCTCAGTGTTTTTCTTCATACTCAAATCACTTGCAACATTACTACAGCTGGGTCCAGGTGAAATATGCTGGGTCTTCGAAGGTCCTGGTATGGCTGGACCAAATATCATAGAAGGGGCAGTGTCAGGTGGTTTGAGAACATTCGAAGACGCCATTGACATGGATAGATTTTGAGGACCAATATCTGGAGGAAGGTACATCCTCAAATTCATTGGCGGAGTATGTGAACGAGAGTATGGTGGTGTCGGACGGTCTTGGTCCAAAGCACGTTTTCTGAAGGGCCCTAGGAAGTTTGTTTCTTGGTTCTCACTGGTTATAGTGGCTGATTTCGAATGGAGGTCTCTCCTAATTTGCAGTTGTGGTATATGAATAGGTTGTCGTTCTAATAAGGACTCATCATTATCTTTTATAATCTCAGTACAGTCTTCTTGACCAGGATCTATTTCTGGATCCTCGTCCAAGTCGTCTTCATCATCATCTATATCATGACCAAAGTCTCTACGGTCTAGTGAAGGTCTCATCGTATACGGACTGGAGGAAGAGCATGGCTCATGGCACTGAGTTATTGCAGGCACTGGAGAACAGATTCTAGCATCCCTTTCATCTCTCGACTCTACCGATGGACTTCTAGGTCTCGGAGATCCTCGCTCCTGGTCCAATTCCTCTCTGGATACGTATCCATCGCCCAACCCATCAGCCGGCACGTCACCAACAGCGTGCGTTAACGCATGTCGACGCAAATCGCAGTTTCTCCTAAATACTTTGCCACAAGAATTGCACTCGTAAGGTTTGTGATCAGTGTGGGTTAAAAGGTGAGTCTTGAGGTTGGAGCGTTGGTTGAAAGATCTACTGCATACTGGGCATTTGTGTGGAGACTCTTCCATGTGTAGGATCTTGTGGACGGCCAACGTGCGCGATTGGCAGAAACCCTTGCCGCATTCGCCACATTTGAATGGTTTTTCTTTACTGTGGATGTATCTGAAACAACAGAAAAATTTCGTTACTGATTGTTATAATTCATCAAAAAGAAAACAAAAAACTATTTTTGTAGTAGAAAATACATATGATTATGCTCTCTCCATTGGACAATGATGTTCCATCACCTCCTCCCACGCTGGGGTGTTTGGGCGCATTTGTAGAATCTACTGAAATTCTTCAAATTCTTCGATGATCTTTTTTTCAGAACAATCACAAACAAGGAATACCTCAACCTTCAGATAAATCTCATCGTGATTCGTACTGGTCTATAACCTGCCCCCTTTTGAGGATTTTTATACGCTGGATGTAAATACGTTACAAGGAAATTACGAACACATAAAAAAAATGTCAGTCGCTTGAAAAATGATTTTGAATTCAAGCAACACAAAAATTTTCAGAATCCATAAAAGATATTCCTTGCTATGCCCTGGTATGACCAGAAGTTTGATACCTGGGGAATGTGGGATAATCTAATATTCTTTCAATAACCATGTCGCCAACATACCAATTTTCAAGAAAACTGCTGCTTTTCGACCCACAACCCATCAAAATTGGAGTAATGTAAAGCTTCAAACATGTTTTCCGATAACACTAGATGCAGATCCGTTAGCATCTTCTAACAGTAGACCCAGAAACAAGAAGTGATTAAATGAATTCCTCCAAAAGTTGACGTTGTCAGAGCGATACCTCTGATGATTCAGTTTGATGAAGAACAGATTGTTCTCAATATCGATCTTGGGACTTCCACCAAAAGTCTAAACAAACAAGTCCTCTTTAGTGGACATTCTGTATGTCAGTAAATCGTTTGATTGTCTGCCATATAAATCATACGTTCATGCCCTTCAGCTTCCACACGGCATGCTCGCGTCCCAAATTGCAAAAATGCAAACGCTACAAGAATCCTGTTGGAACCCAATTCAAAAATAATCAAACAGCCTTGAAATCATCCTCATTTTTATATAACTTTTACACCTAACAGATATTATTTATACACCTGTATGGGTATTTTTAACTGTTAATTTAATCTTGGAGACAGGTTTGTATCCCGACGGGGGTAGCTTAATCCGCCTAGCATAGAAAAGATGTGAGAAGCCGTCATCTACCTGATCCTTTCATATTTAAAACCAAAATTTATTGCCGTCAAGATAAATGGTCTCCGTTCGACGTCGAGAATTCCTTAAAAAACCTACGACAGAAAAAATACAAATGCGGTGGACATCTCGCATAATGAGTCCGGTTTGTAATAATTTTTCATTATAAATGCTGTTCGTTTATTCATTTACACATAAATATGCCTGTCGATTGTTAAGTCTTCATAAACGCATATCGCTACAATGCGTATTGAATTTTAAACTGAGTGTCGTAATGACAGTGAAGCCTTTATTGAATGGAACTGCGTTGGATCGTTATTAAAATCGAATACTGCATTATAGGTATACTAAATGGAATTCTCAACTTTAATGGACAAACAATTAAGGATATAGCCATCTGTCACCAAAAGTCGGAACTGAATAGTGTAAATTGGGATCCCCCAATTATATAATTAAACCAATACTAAGATAAAGCAAAAAGTAAGAAATCATTCTTAATATAAGAATAAAATTATCAACGAGAAAATTATTGTCCTTGATATTCAAGGGTGGTGTGTACTAACTACTACAGTAACTCTCAGAATATTTGAATATAGAATTTATTCTGTAAATATGTACCTACTATTAGTATTGTACCTTTAAATTATTTATATAATAATAAGTTTTTAATAATATAATCTATAATCAAATTATTAACAATACATTCATTTTGGTGTGCATCAAGGTCTCTAGATTCAAAACCCTCACTAAAGTATTGTATTTTAGCCGGTCATATTGTAATTACAGCCGAGATAATCATTAACATAATAAATTAAAGCGGATTATAAAAACCCTCTGAGACAGCTAATCAGTCAAACAAACCTGTTTCTAACCAGGAAAAAATATAAGGCAATTAATAATATATCAATCACTTGGGGTTTTGTTTCTTATTGTATTTATTTCCTCCAACTTTAACCATATGAGAAATGATATGTGTTCGGCTCAAAAGTATTTTCTCCTCAGGATTATGTAACAAAGCTGTGAATTTCTAGTCAGTCCGTTTTTGCAAGATCTCAAGTTTGGGCGGTCAAAAATTCGGGATGAGATCTCAAAAAAGTAGGTATTGGTGGAGGTGGTTTATCATCATTCTATTATCTGTAATTTCTTACCCTGGTAGTACTTCGTAGTTTTTGAGATAAAATCCGGTGGCAGCAGGGAAATTCTAATAATACTGTCCAAACATACCAAAATCTAATTTTCAGATTTTGGTATGTTTGGATATAAAAACGCCCATTATATTGGTGAACATCCCTTTAGGCTCCCGGATTTTGCCAGTTTACGATTCCATAATTACTTTAACACAAGTTTGTCCTGCTTTTGTTTCAGCAACTACTAATACTACAAAATATTTTAGATATTAAGATGGAGAAGTATCTCTGAAGTTCTTGGCCATAAACACTGCTTATTTATTTTTTTGCCTCATATTAATTCAAAAAGTATGGGATAGCTGGATTTATCTTACTGGCTTTCATTGAACTAATAATGTACAAATGTACAAGTACTATTTATACTCAAAAATAAGTAGGTAATGTAGGAGTGCTTGCGGTAGCATGTAGTTGGGGTAGCTTTAACACTCATTCCATTTATCCAGCCAGTTAGATAATAGATAAAAAAATGCCAGACTAGCAACGTTATTAAATATACAATAAAAACGTAACATATAACATAGAGCATTATTAGTGAAACCTCTTTTACTACTTTTCATAAATCCATTATTTTCACACATTTTTTCAAAAATATTCCTATCAAAATTAAAAACGATATCACGGTACCTAAGTTACCAGTAATACATGAACTTCAAATACGCAGGTAAGGCGTGAGCTTTGACGACCAGATTAATTTAAATTTTCAATCAAATCATTGCTTATCTCCCATCAGATTAATGGCGCACTTGCTTTGAATCTCGATCAAGATAACGCGACTTTCTTCTCTGATTCGAATGAAAATTGGGACTGCGCAATCACACATAATCTTAAGTGAGAAGATATAGATATCATCTTGGCAAAAATATATCGTATTTATGAGTACGTACTCCTCTCGTGCAACTTCCCGTCTACGTATGTCTGTCTCTTTCCTTCTGCGGGCGCGCATTGCCCAAGGTTCCAGGGTTTCTGTCTTTTTCTACAACAGGTGTGCATGGCCGCAGTACCACCAGCGGCGGAGTTCCTACCGCCATGGACGACTCACCGTCTTATAGACCCTGATTTCGGATAGCTTAGCTTAGCTTAGATTTGCTCGAATGTGTAGTCTACTGTCTCACGCAACAAAGTAATCTGTTTTTCTAAATAGTTTCTTGAGTGAGGGATGTCGAAGTCTGTGTGTAGGGTATCGTTTGAGACATATAATTTTGTAGTAACTGTAGACTAGTGATAGCTAATCTAAATCTAGTGTTATATAGCAAAACTTTATTTATATTTTTGTGGAGTTTTTTACTGACGTTGTAATCTGAAATACTCTTTGTTAACACTACTTATAAAATCAAGTATTTTACTGTTTATTTCAATTGTTTGTGTCAAAATATTCCTTAATAACGTTTTGTATGCCCTAGATTCCATAATGTTGTTATTAATGTATCTAATAAGACCACCAATTTGTTAAAACGTATGGCCTAGATGAGACGCAAGTAACATTTTTCAAGGTATAATTTGATTTATCAAACTTTTGACGCCAATTTGTCATTCTTTTAAGATCATTTAGGTTTTTAAAAATAGCTTTTGATATTAATACTGAATAATTAGGTCGAAATTAGAAGAAATTTTTTCAAGTTATCTTCCACGTCTATTTTATTTACTATATCAGTAATTCTAAAACCTGATTCATTAACTGACAATAACCACAGCGAAAAAAAGTAGTAATTTAAATCTCACACTGTAAATTGTTGTCTGGAAACGTGGAATGAAACTGTCAAAATTCAATCGCTTATAAGGAAGAAGACTATGAGTATCGGAAGGCTTACGATAGCCCATTATTAACGTTATAAAAAATGGTACAGCTATAGGTTTATAAGCTTTCACCGGCGTTATCAATATATAATTACTCACTTCGGAATGAAACTAACGCTTGATTTGGAGTAAACGTCGCTCATTTATCCATAGGACATCCTCAAAGTGCATCCAGATGCACATGGATTTGAATAATTCCCTGATTATACTGTTTTCTTACCCTTTCCTTCCCCTACGCCACTGGTACAGCGGCCGAACGATTTCTTTTCAGTCTTTCGGTCTTTGGCCGCTCACCAAGGCTAACCAGATGTGGACGTTGCTTCAGAAGTACTACTCTCTGGTTGAGTCTGTGAGCGCGAGTACTGACTGGCGCGTACACTGTTGCCAATGGTTCATTGAGAAGTGAGTCAGTAAAAGCTTCTAAGGGGACTTCAATGAATTAAGCATGCTTCTACTAACCAGAAATTGAGAAGATACGTGAAGATTCAGCAGATGGATTCTGGTAATTCATTCATCACCAAAAATTGTATTTGTTACTAAATGTCAGGCAAAAATATAATGAAGATTAGCGTTTTTCGTTGTCCAGATATGTAAATGGGAAAGAATGATAAGAGGTTTGTGTTCTTATCAAGCGTCTGGATCTCTACGGTATTACGGAGTTTCATGAGATAGTTTGAATATTTCTATTCAAATTTCGACATGTAAAGTGACTTCCATTCAATACCAATAATTGCTATATTTGCTACTAAATTTCAGGAAAAAGTGTGTGGAAGATTAGCGTTGTCTGTTGTCCAGATATGTCAAAGATTCTTGGAAAGGAAAATAGAGGTTTGTGTTCTCATCTAGCGTCAGGATTTCTACGGTATCACGGAGTTTCATATCAAATGGAAATACTTTTAATATTTTTATTCAAATATCGATATAACTTTTTATAACTAGTTGTGGATAGTGAAATATTATCAACTACTTCTGGTAAATCAATATCCAAGTTACGAAAAAATGGAGCATACTAGACTTTCAAATCGTCACTGACTAAGGAATTGGTTTAGATGATAGATAGTCCGGGAGACAGTGACATTTCTGGTACTTATTTACCCAGTAATACATATTTTGAGGCCACTAAAGTGCATGAAGGAATTTATGAAATTATGATAACCTTTCATATCTCAAGCGAAAGAGAGTAAGTATATTTTCTACTTCTACTGTCATCTGATGAATTTTCAAAACTGAGAGAATAAGAGAATTTTCTTCTCAGTCTGCCGGACATGTTATCCATCCTCAGAGGTTATGACAGACTATTTTTGATCTATATTCCAGTATACCTCATTCAATTAGAACTATTTCAATACTACTAATAAATGCAGTGTAAACAATGCAATCACATTTTCTGTCTCAACCCATTGAACATTTGCTTAGAATTACATCGATGTTTGCTTACTGGGAAAATTAGTACCGAAAATGGTTCATACCTCCCGGACTAATAGAAAACAGGGCGTTATTCATCAAAGTGCGAAATTGGTCAAAATTATAAAATTATTCAGTTAAATACGATACGTTATATTTACGCTCGTATAGCAAAAATCACAAACGTTGAATAAAAAAAACAACTTCGTAAATGATTATATGAATAGCTATTGCTGTTTCTGTTATAAATCTATGCCCTTTGTAACTATTGCAAGAAATAGTGCTTAATACAACTTTGGTCTAATATAGGTGATTTACATAGCTATATATAATAGGTATACAAAGCTTTGTATACCCATTTAGCTTGAATATGAGTATAATCGAATGAGCTCTTGAGTACCTATATGATTCTGTACCCCAGAACATGTTCATAGATCTAAGACGAGTGGTACTTATAGTGACTCAATCATATCCTGTACATACATATTGATAAGAATTTCGGCGTTTAAAGCAGTTAGAGGCACAATCTATTCTGAACTGAGGAATTCGCTATGCAAATTATCTATGAAAGCTCCTACACCGGACCACAATTAGAAAAATTTAAAAAATCTCATCGAAATATAGATAAACATGATGAAGTCTAACCATTCTATATTAAAATGTTTAATGTCTGATATGCATTATGACGTCTGCAAAACATTCGGGGAATTAAATTTGAACCTGGTGTAATGAAGTTACACAGAAGTTCATCTTAATCAGGTAATAGAGTCCACAATTTTAATTTTTCAACTAAATTCTTGTCTTTACAATTCAAATACCCAGCAACTGGCAACAGAGCTAGATTCTAGTTCAATACGATTTTTCCTTTATGAATCTAGCTAGCTACGTTAGCAGTAGATGACGGTGCACCTAGGGCGGTCGGCGTTTGTTTTAATTTTACGAGTATCGTTAATATCAGGAAATTATTGGGTCGGATTTTGTTCTGACCAACGCCAACGGTGGGATTCGAATTAGCCTTGCCACTCATAAAACGAAAGGCTGATTTATATTAGAGGGATATTTATGCTTCATCATCAAGTCATAATGAGACGTTATTGTTTTTCTTAATACTTAATGGTTGAGGCTCATGTTTAGTTGTTTGCCATATTCGTAGTGGTGTATAAACTGAACTAAGATCAATGTCGGTTGTATTATATCTTCCTTCGCAGCCCTGGAAATAATGAGGTATAGAAAATGAAAGTTGAACTTCCCCATAATCTGTGAGTATCCTCTATTCGATATCGAAAGAAAGATAATTTGACAAGATTACAAGCTGTATGCCCAATAATTTCATATACGTCGTCTTCAAAGATTTTTTGTGGCCGCATGTAACTGAGCAGCTTCACTCACGACGACCATAGAAATATTTCTTCTTGTATCCTAAAGATTCGATGCGCGGTATAGCGGTGTGGCCACACAATATGTTTGTTCTAGACCAAAACAATAGGCGAATAGCATCGTCGGACTGGGATCCGGTTACTCATGATTAAATAAGAAAATTGAGACTGTCATTACCATGCATGGCCAAAATCAACATAACTAGTGATCATCATTGTGGGTTTTGCAAGCACATATCCATGAGGAATCTTGTTCCCTACGTCACACACAAGTAGAGCAAAGTGAGGAGTCTGGAACCGTCGCGCTCGATATTGTCAATTTTAGCTTATTTTATGGTTATTTGCTATTCATGTCTTGACTCAGTTTCTAAATCAAAATTGCAGAGGAATTCAGAATAATTGCTGTAGATTCATAATCGGCCTTAGAAAGTATAGTAGCGTTTCATTGCAAATAAAACAATTACAATGCCTCAGGATTGATGATTTATTCACTTACTTTATGGCCACACTTGTACACAGAGCTGTTAAAACTAATAACCCTATTCATTTGCTGGACAAGTTGATTCCGCGTAAAGCCCAATTTTTTGAAGCCTCAGACTCTATGATTTATTTTCCATCCCAATCCATCACACGAAATTTTTTGACAGAAGCTTTACGTACAATGTGGTTAAGTTCTATAATTCGCTACCAGCTAGCTACAAGATGTTAAGTAAACATAGTTTTAAAAAGTCGGTTAAAAATCAGCTACTGGATTTGACAAATTGAGTGGCAATTCAGCTATCGAAGTTATTAGCTAGCTTATATTTTGTATTGTTACTACTGTTTTTTATCGTGTTAGTCTGTGTTTTTAATCTGCTTATGTATAGGTTAATAATTCATGATTTTGTCTTCTAAACTGTAATTTAAACACTTGTAGTGTCTGGTCGTATAGCGGTTAAGTGGTAGAGTAGCCATGGCTAAGCTTCGCCGACCTGTGATCTTTGAGTTCAATAAAGACAATATTATTAGTATTATTATCATAATATGGAGAGCTTTCGAAAGGTGTGGAATGAAGGACTTCTGATCAAGTTTGCTACCTATGGGCTGCCACTGGGTGTATATCCAGTTGCTCCGAGACAGATCCTTATTTTTTGGTGGTTGATAGACGATCTTCCAATGTATTTCTCATAGATCAAAGTGTGAGTGACCATTGACGTGAGCAGCATGTTTTTCAGAGCAATGGACATATAGAAACAATTGTCCAATGAGAATTTACCAATGGAGTTCACTTCAACGCACAGGAGTCTCAGATAAGTATACTGACAGAAAAACTACGTGTGGTCTGTCAACTTTAGAAGATTCAGTTTCTGCTGGACCGGCGTTCCAGAAACTAAGGGCTCTTTTCCGCTCCAGAAAATTGTATTCACCGGACCAGCTACTACTACTCTATAAGGTTCAGACTAAATCATGTGTAGGTTTCAAAGCTTTTCCTCGGGAAGCTCCTGGACACAATGACAAAAAGAGCAATGCATCTAGTGTGCCTAACCTTAGAAAAGACCTCCGCAGTCTGGAACATCGGAGAAAAGTAGCTGATTTCTACCGGTTCTATAGATTCTACCATGGTGAATCTTCAACCGAGATGTCCAGCATAATAACTCGCACTAGCTGAGCCCAACGGCGCATCTCATCAGGTCAAAAACGAGTCTTCCAAAAGTCGTTTCTTTGGAGAAAATCAGCATTTTTGAATGAGCCGCCAGGAAGTTTGTACTTCGATGGTTCCAATTTGCAGCGTATGAAGATCAATCTGAATGAACATTTAACCGCTGGCAGCACTTCTGGAGCTTTCCAGCCTTTGCGAGAGGTTATTCATACAGCTAGTCCGCCGGGCTATACTGACGAGTTTAGGCTATAAACACTCATCTCCAATCGTCACGCACGGTGGCGCGGCCCATTGTAAACTCAAGAAGTCAAAGTTCTAACATTTGGATACTTCGTAATTGGATAAATGGGCAACGCCACCATATGCGACGCTGGAAGATGAGTGATGATGCTGCTATCACACCCTTGACTGGGTTACGTATAGACCCAATCGCTCTCTACAGTTAGACCGCCAGGCTATACTGACGAGTCCAGGCTAAAGACGAAACATACATGTCTATAGCAGGTCTGATGCATACACTTAAAAAAATATATGAAAACTGGAAAAGGTAGTAGTTTTGTTAACAGCTAAAGAGCTTTTTATGCATTCCAAATGTGTGGGAAGTGTCAATGCAGTCCACATGCGTCATTTTTTATCATATGTTTCATATACATAATCAAGTGTTAGAATTCGTATTTTCGATACATTCTATGTACCTCCCACAGTGTTATTAAAAAAATATCTGCGCTGACCAATCTATAAAGAGGCGAATAAGAAACTGTTGCGGTTGGTAATACGCGGTAGAATGTTAATATACATGGGATGTAAGACGGACACTTGCGGCATTCCAAGCGGCATTAAATCGGGCAATCCGTAATATACGACCAATCGAGGCAGATTAAAATCAACCGCCGGAGTGAGAGAGACGACCGTATAGAATATGGAGTTTTTTAATCCCGTAGTTTATTAACTTGAGGCACCAGTGACGTACTTCATGTCAGGAACCCGTTCTCTTGGTGGCTGAATGCAAAAATCAAGCTCGTTAAGGAGCTTTCCTTAGACGTAATTTGGAAGATTTTATAATGATTGGATTTTTTATAGTGTTATAGATTTATTTTCAACAACAAGGATATTTCAGAAAGCTGTCAAAACGTATGCATATTTCAATTTGAAGGTGAAAACATACTGTTTTTACGAATGCGTAATATAACGATACTTTTCTACTTGATTGGTACGTAATAGGAATAGAAAATGGCGTATAGATTTACAGTCGCAACATTCCCACTTTTTCAAATGAATGTAAATCGTATAAAATTTTCTACAAGCTTCACTGCATTTTAGGGCGTGGTTGAGGACTGATTTTTCCCGCTTTTGTTTTAGCAACCATTGCTACTATAGATTATTGCATTTTATCTGAATGAGGATCATACATAGTTACAAAAGTGTAATTTAGTTGAGTGGTATTTTAGGTGCAGTAGGTGGAGATTTTTATCTTAGAATGGTTGAACCACTTGAAATAACATTCTGGAAACACTGGAAATTATTGAAATTTTTGAAAATAAAATTTTGTGAATTTTTATAATTATAACAATATACTTTTAAAATATATTAATTATATTTTTTCACTTTACTTCAGTAGGTGAAAAATTTCAGTTTAGTGCAATTTTTTGTTTGTTAATGGCAACTGTCAATGCAGCATTACCTAAAAAAAATCCTTATTTATAAGGTGATATCATTGCTATAGTAGTACAGCGTCAAAATACTTGCCGCCGTTTTTTTAATGGTTGAAAATTATCTGAAAAGTGAAAAACCAGTAAAACCAAACTGGATGGAAGATATGGTAAATATCACTCCAAACGATAAACAGGTACTATCTTACGCTGTAAGGTGGTCTGGAACTGCTCGACCCCTTACCCGTCAACCGTCACGTCCACGTCATCCTCTAATGGACTCAGCTTCTTTATCTCCATTCGAATAATTTGTATAATGGACAAGTGCGATATTATGCCCATCTCAAGATATCTCGCAAGGCACATAACGTTAGATGTTAAAGCATGATACTAGTGGAGCAAGAACCAGTTAGTATAGGAATTTAAGTGTATACACGGTCAGACCGAAATGAAGGAAACGGCTTACGATTAAACTTAGAAGACGACGACGGATATACATATAGAAGGATCTTAGTTGACGTAATAAAATGACCGTAAAGGTGCGAAAGATGGTTATACGACGCTATATATTGAGAGCTTCGTACGACCCGCATGTGGTTCATAGGCGTGCCAAGAAATTTTTTTGTTTGTGTTATGTTTTTAAAGGTTTTTATTTAGCTTCTTCTTTCAGTATGTATCGTCTAGTGGTATTAGCGATCACATAAGGCCACCGTATTTTGTTTATTGCCGTTCTGAATAGTTCTGCTGATGTTGAGCCTGTCCATTTTCTAAGATTTGCTAGCCAGGAAATGCGTCTGCGTCCGGATTCTCTCTTGCTGTTGATTTCTAGTTATAATATCAACTGTAGCAATCGCTACTTCGAGTTGAATATTTCCCTGTCTTTCCTCAGTATTTTGTGGTATAGCGTCATTGGAACTCGAAGTAGCGATTGCTACAGTTGATCTTATAACTCAATGCAGCATTACCTCAAAAAAATCCTTATATACGTGCACCACATCTCCATGTGGTGCACGTATATTCACCAGTAGCATCGCATTTCGAATGCTTCCAATCACTTACAGGTTCAGTAAGGCTCCAACCTTCTTCACCATATAAAGGCTCATGGCATCGAAGAACTGTAATTCGTGCATCCATGTTTAACGAGAGTTTACAGAGGACTTTTCGCAGGCGGCTGAAAGCTTATTTCGTTTGAGTGATGGCACGTTGTTCACCGTGAATTGACTGCCGTCTGTATAATAATAGTTTTGGTCACTTCACTAGTTCCTAGTATCATCCGGTTTGGGAAAAAAGCCAGAGATCCTAACCTGGAAGGTATAAAGGCATGCTGGTGAGCTTTCCGATGGAATTAACATAGCATACTTCGCTGAATTCCAACAGTGCACAGAGCAAAATGTGTATATACATATGCTGCTCTGTCTTGATAACAGTGGCATATCTAGAGAGTCTAAGGACAGTATCAGCTCTTGTCCAGGTACGAAAAGTTTCTCATCAGAGATCAGCTTACTCCGTACAATCGATCTCTGGATACAGCAAAGTGCCGGGCAATAAAAGAGCAGACCATCTGGAAAGGCTAGTGGCTGCAGGTTCCTGGACAGATCCTGAACCAATCCTGAGTATTTTCGGATGCGATATGAATACCATGGTAAATGTTCCTTGCTCTCCATGGCCAAATAGTGGAGTGAAACTTGCTCTTATTTGATTAAGAAACAGGTGATTTCATTTTCAACACCTATGAACTGTGGAATTTTTAATACATATTTACTCGTTTTTGCCTTATTGTTGAAGGTACTAGACTAATTGTAATAAAATTTTGACAATTGTGGCATGTTCTCGAAATGTGAACAAACCAGATAACAGGAGTGGTGGTCGTAGTTCAATGCACAGTAACTATAACACAGAAAGGTTGGCGCTCTATATGGGCAGTTGGGCACGTAGACCAAAGTGCAACCATTTTATATTGATATTCCATCATCTCAAATACAAAAACTCGTCTCGAGCAATCAGCTCGGTTGATCTCCGATGAAATAAATCGGCCATCGTCGAACTAAAGTTGCTTGGCTAGTTGCTATGTTAGTAGCGCAGGGTCGGACTGAGGACTATAAAATTTAGCATGCAGCTTTAGATGGAAATAATTTTTATTTTGATGTTTCAAAAGCATCAACTTTTTGTAAAATTGTAACATTGACAGCGCCATATTCTAACACTTTGTTGAGTTATCTATTTGGTTGAACTGATATAAATCATTTTGATAATCTGATATAATTACAAAAATATTTCGTTCAGGGGTTTACTATAATATATCAAGTAGCATATTGTAGAATTGTTGCCACTTGTGAAAGATATTTCAAGCAATATCATATGAAGAAAAATATCGCAAGAACAACGTCTAACGTCAATGGTAGATTAAAGTAATGAAAAGCGAGATAATTAGCCCGCATTTAGCAGCAACACTCATTTGTATCTGTTGTATGTACTTGACAATCTTGACATTTCAAGCAACGATACCAAAAGTGAACCAGTGAACGTAACAGATATTGTAGTGCATTGATTATTAAAACGGTTAACTGCATCTTAAATGTGTCTAAAAGTGTGAAAATTAGTGGTCGCGTTTAAATAATGTAAATGTCTCAAAAAAACAGTGAAATTGTGATTCATATTCTCTACGGCATTTAAAGACTTTTTTTTCTCGATGAAACGTTATCTTCGTGCGCATGTATGATCACTGTAATTACTTTGTTAATTAATCCTGCATTTTTTCGAAAATCATCTCACTCCGGTCCTGGTAATCCGTGATAACATTCTTGACCGACGTGAATGTACTCTGTGCGGCACGGTGGGTACGTGTAGCATAATGGTGTGTGAGTAATTAAAGTCAGCAGTCCCCCCATTCTACGGTGACGTGTAATGTCTAGTAGATCGGAAAATTCGACATGTAATTGCTTGTAATTGGTACGACAGTGATACTGCTAATTGGTGGAACATGGAAATCTTTAATTGTACACAGATAATCGCACCGGATTTAGAGTTAACCCGCATTAATTCAATGAGTGGAAGAAATTAAGGATGACACTAATAGTGATTTCCTTAGACATGTTTAAGTGTATTCAGGATGTAATAGGTACATTCATAGGCACAACAACAGACTACAGTTAGATATAACAGTAATAATTATATTCTGTGAACGATAATAGTTCATGCTTCAATATTTTTGGAAATCAATGCATCAATGGCGAGGTAATTAGCAAGAACAATACATATCAAAATATTCCCAAAATCCATATTTGTACGTTTTTCAAGTATACAAGATGTAAAAACATGTCAACTAAGTTAAGGACGTACCAAACAAGTTTAGTCTATTAAAGAGTTTAAAATCGTCTACGGTAAATTTTTTTATGTTAGTGAACTTCATTCAAAGTCATTGTTGGGCATAGTTAGAATCATTTTTGTGGTATTCAAAGTCACCGTCAAAGTTTAGAATTATAATTTATACCATGTCAGCTTATTTTCCATAGTCCATGTGCTGCTTTAGATTGAATAACCTCTTTAGAAACTTTCTTTACCTCGCCTATAGTTCTGTCAGAGAAAAAGGTCTGTATGTATTCATCTGCATCACATCAATGTTTCCACAAGCAAAAACCAGCTAAGTCTTAAGTTAACCATTCGTTACGTTTCATGAGACCGGTTTTTAGACTACCAGTTTATAAATGAAGGCAACATTATAGTGGTGTGTGGTGTAGCGATTTTCTCACAGAAATGTGCGTGAAAAAATATTTATGTTGCATAATTATATACCACACACATCTTTGGTATACCTATGATTAATTTTTTATACACAAATAAATCATGAATTTGAGGTCTGCATCGCCCAAAGCAGATGTACTTATTAGAATAGAGATTAGATGCCAAGGATGGAGAAATTGCTTAACATCTACCCCAATACATGACACTATCAATTTGTGATCTAACCACGTATTGGTAGTTTTTTCTGAGATAAAAAATAGTGCACACATGAAAATAAATTCTCAGACCAAAATATGTGCTTTCATTCAAGTATACAATATCTTCCTATATGCGCAAAGCTATAATAATCTTAAAGAATACTGTATTTTTGAACATATAGAATAAATTTGAGTAAATATATTCAATTCAAATCTGGGAAAGTCTTGGAAGTGAGAATACCAAAATATCAAATTGAGCATATTATTATAATCTTGGCACAACACGGAGAAAATTCAACCTATAGTGTTAACTGAAGCATTTCATGATCTTGGCTCAAATAGTTCCACTTCATTATATAATTTATTATTGGTATGAACATTATGTAATTTTGATAAGCTGTTACCAAAGCTAACTGTTGATTCCTTAACCTTAAAATGAAGAACCCAAAAAGTATCAAAACTGTACCAATGCGGCTTCTTTCTTACATTTATCTGCTTCATAGAGTATTTTTTCTAATTTATTTTGAAAAGTGTTATACAGATAAACGGAATATAAAAAATATGTACCTGTTATCAAGCCAAAAGATACAAGTACACTATTTGTAATAGAGATTATTCACAACTCACATATCACTCATATCACATCAACACTTGTACACTTGTATGAGATCCTTACAACAGTCACAACCCAAACTTTTCAACAGCCCAATATTCATCCTGAGAGGTGGTTGGTAAAAATTAAATCCGATATAGAAATGAGATTATGTCAAATTCGGAAATTTTTGCAATTACAATACTGACTAATGCTTTTCAAGTTTCTAGCAGTGGTATTAATGACTAGTATATACAATTTGCCAGTTCAGTCTGATGAAAATATACCGTTTGATATCGCCTAAGGTCCTGAAACGACGAAATATTATTTAATACTCGTAGTACTTGCAACATGCCCGAACGAGCAATTTCTCTACCATTTTAGTAACAGCATAACGATATTTCAACCTCGCACGCTGAGCCGCCCGTATCTAGTAATACATAGTCTAGTGATATGGGAAAGGAAGGAACAATATTCCGAAAAAACTGCATTGCTATATTTCATGATATTCACTCAACAACTATAATTTTCATATGGTATTGTTGTATTAAAACGCGAGATTTGAAAGTGTATATCCATGTTGCTGGCTAATTCATACGTAGCTTGCCCATTGGTACTTTACGGAACCTTAATTGATCTTCAGTTTGCGGTGACTGAATACCCAGTTCAGGAGCAATCCCTAGGCAGGACGTACAACGAGCTCAACGTAGCCTTAGTGCAGTAATCTTACTAGATTACCCGTCTTGCAATACAGAATACAAACAGCACAATCGCGGAAAAAATGGGATTCCGCCATGATGTCATCACCATGGATAGTTGGCTTCCACGCTTGACCGTCACGAGTAGAGGAATGAAGTGTTATCATATACCCTGAATACCAACCATCTACGTGGCCACAACCTTAAGATGAAGAAATAGAAGTTCCAAATCACTCCCCGCCAGTTCTTCTTATCAAACATTATTTTCGGATCAACGCATCTTCAGTGAACAACTTCTAGAACCTTTGTGATCGCTGAATACAAGAAAACACCCCATAGTTTATTGCTCAATACTGTCATTGTTACTTATTTCATGTTCCAGTTTATAACTGTTGGTCAAATCATATTTTGTTGTAATAATAATAAGAATAATAATAATACTTCATTTGACGTTTGTTCAAGTTAATTTGTTTGTGTTCGTGGATATCCTGGTGAAGTATCTATGAGCCTACCATTGTAAACGATCAATTCGACAGTCTTAATTGAATTTTGAATAAAACTATTCTCGTCACAAATTCAAAGCATTTTTATTTGTGCACCTGTTTTCACATTTTTACCGTGACCTGAAACAAACTCGTATGGCACGATTATATACAAGCCGAAAACCGTATTATCACAGCGTGAGAATTACCGAGTCCATCCACTTGATTCCATTTTTAAGTGAGCACCGATTGACAATATGTCTCTTCAAATAAGGCTAAATCTCTTGGACTATAAAACGGATTTACGACGAACGTGTTTTTTTCTATGAAATTGCGCCTTGCTGGGAAGGAGATAATTACAAAATTGTCTTGATTTGTGATAATTTAAAATAGGCGGTATGGATACTACAAAAATATGACGTATGATATCTGTGGCTCCTAGTTATACGGGTTGCGAAAGTTACACCTGGTCTAATACTGCCTGTGAAAATCAGCTAAAGTAACGTTTGCTTCGTCTATTCCTAAATATTGCAATGCATACATGAATTGTTCCGAATATTCTCATTGAATACCTGTTGTACCCAATAATTCAGAAAAAAAATATATGTGCAAGAAGATCGACTCATAAGAGTGTACCGTCGCATTAACTTGAGAAAAAATAAAATAATTAGAAGCATTTACGTACTCTTTATTTTACCTTATTCAAAACAATTTTTTTAGTTTCATCAAAGATGTAGGGGGCTACGCAAAATCAAAACCAATAAGCGGATACTTATGGAGAAATGCGTATTTTTTAATAACTGCGATGTCGTCTGAAAACCTTATGAAGCTTGGGAATCAGAAAAAAGCCTTATTTTGAAGGAAAAAAATGATTAGTAATCTGCAAAAAACAACCCTCTATTTTTTTTTTATTATGCACCAATATATTATAAAACTGCTGAACTTAATGTAAAACTGAAATTTCTACACTTATCAAACTTCACTCAAAATCAGTCTAGCGGTTATTGAGATCAAGATATGGACAGACAGACGGACAACGGAAATGCGTGAAATTTTGAAATGTTCGTCTGTTCACAACACTTTCTTCGCTTATTACTGGGTATCTGCGTGTCAATATGAATAAAAAATAATAACCACAAAATAGTAGAGAGAAACAAAATCAGGCTTATTATGATGATTATTTTCATAAAATAAAAAGCAGTTACAACCACCTTCAAAAGTTGATTTGATTTTCTAGAGTTCGTGCTTGTCTATCATTTTTGATAAGCATGTCATTTCGGACTATCCCTTCATAATATTCCTATATAATAATAGAAATTAAAATAAATATCAGCATTTTATAGATTGGAGCACATGTGACCTCGACCACTACATACCGGGTGTTCCATTTAACTTGAGACAGTCGTATAGCTCGAAAACGGTGAGTTTTTTTATGAAAACGTTTGGATGAAAGTTCTTAGGTGCAATAAACGAGAGTTAATGATGATTTTTGTTTTCGATATTGATTGCATTTTCAAGGTTTTTTTCTAGGTCAACGATGTTTTTTAATGGTAACATGTATATTTTATTGCAGAATCTTAATCCACGAAAAAACAAATACCTTGTATTCAAAAAATTTTTAATCATTTGTTCTTTTTCGAAACGTTTTCTTATTTTCACAGAGGTCACCAGATTTATCCCTCTCGATTTCTTTTTATTGGGCCACGTAAGTTGTTTATCCAAGATGCTCCACTACATTGGAAAATATGATGTAACGCATGAGATATGCTTGTAGAGCAATCAATGAAGAAACTCTCCTTGGGTATCATGAAAACTATAAAATGTATTCATAAGTGTATTGAAGTTGGCGGGCATCATTTTGAACAATTGTTATAATAAATTTGAAAGTTTCCTATATGATAATTACGTTATTCATGCTTTCGTGAGAAAAATTCTGACGACCATGTACTTATTCATTGAAAGAATAAATATTTTATAATTTATCTACTTAAGTTGCAATCGGATTTTGAAATTTTGTCAACAAAAGATATTTTGTTGTTTTTTTTTCTCGTAGAGTAAGATTTTGCAATTGAAGTTATATCTATGTTACCATTAAAAAAACATCGTCGACCTCAAAAAATCTCGAAAATGCTGTCAATGTCTTCCACATTGCACTCAAGAACTTTCATCTAAAGGTATTCACCTGAAAACTCACCTTTTTCGCATTATACGGCTGTCTCAAGTTAAATTGACCACCCTGTATATTAAGTATATCTTGAATGCTGTGTGTTTTCGTGACCATAACGCTTTAGCATAAACGATCGGATAAGTTTTTTCTTTTTCTGTCGATTATACTACCAAATTAAATGATATATAAATTCTGCTTTGGCATGAGATGAGATTTTTATCGGTTCGAGAAAGACGGTGTGGTGCATAACTAACTATTGACCCCTTAAAAGCAGACTGATGTAAAGGAAAGCAAAAAAGAATAATCAAAAGCTTCCGATCCTACCGTCAATAAATAAGCATCTAGAGTCGATGGGTTATGTCTGGTTTTACTAGCGAAGACCTCGAAATACTAGAGCTGTGCGCATACCATGCTTGGGCTGAAAGCCATAAAATCGTTGTTGATACCGGAAAAATGTTACTACGATCTGAAATTCCTATGGAAGTATATAAATACCTACGTTCAACTCAATAGTAAAGTTAACTTATGAATAAACTATGTTTTACCGCTGATACGGTGACAATATCTATAATTTTGTGTGAAAAATTGAAAAAATTAGTTCGCACGAGTATAGAACCACTACTATCTTGAAAAATTAGCTCTCGAAACAAAATATTGGAAACCCATGTCTTTTCTATATAGAGCTCGTTCTTAACATATTTGAATACATTGATGTTTTTTTTTATTTCCTCTTCTGGCAACACTGGTTCTACTAGCACATCCATTGTTACAAAAGGTGATCATTCGGGTAAGTAATACCTGAAACTACTCACCTCTAAGCCGTACAACTGAATCTGGTATCGTATGTAAGAAGGCGAAAGAAACCTAATTAAAACGGATCAAATGGCCAGATCGATAGCCGACAACGCTATTCTTCGGCCAGCATAATGACTGTCGAAAAAAAACGATGACTGGTGAAATATTTCAATGGCTGTAAAATGCGTTAAATTAAATTTTGAATGACCGTACATTTTAGCTTGTCTATGCACTATTTTTGAGGAATTTGAACTTGTGCAAGTGCAGTTACAAAATTGTTTATGCGTTGAAATAGTTAATGCTAAAGAGTATCTACTATATAATATGTCACAAAAAAAACAGGAGGGTTGTGTATAAAAATTACCTTAGATTGTCCCTAATATCTGTAATTAGCTAATTATTAGAACTACATATACTAATCCAAACAAGTAACTAATTACTATTGCTAATGATTTTCGATTAGAAGGACGTTCTTGCAACTTGTCATCTATTTCCGTCTGTCTACCGGTCAATCAGTCTATTTATTTTATCAAGGCTAATTCTCACTAAGAATATTGAATACAATTTTAACTACGCCTTTAAATATTTGCAAGCTGTGCAAGATTTTCAGTAATACTCACCGGGAGATTTGGATTCCATCCTAACTGATACCAGATTTTTTTATTTATCACCGAATCTAGTAAAATATGATTATAATTAGGCTTAACTAGGCCTAAATGAATATGGTTTTATTATGCAAGGTGTAGCACTGTGAAGTTTCTTTAAGCACTCTGAAACTGGGGAATAGAGCCTCAAAAATATACAACCATCATGTATATTGTAGATGCTCTACTTAATGAAACTCTCCCATCATGTAGATAAAAAGTTGTGTAATTTACATACAGTTAGCAGTCAAATGTGACAGTCCGACGATGAATTAAATATAGATCGAAACGCATCACTGAAAGAAAAACAGTTTTATTTGTGAAACTTTGTGTAAATTACACAACTTTTTATCTACATATACAATCCTGTTCACTATTATACTTTAACGCCTACCAACCCGAGCACTTTGTAAGTTATAGCGAAACGAATCAGCCACTAAATGCCTTTTCCTTTTAGAATTTTTATTATCTGGCAACAATGCATCTCTGACCACAAAAGTATCACAACCGAATACTTTCAGTTGATCCAGAATGTAAAAGAATATTCTTCACGCTACATAAAAATTTAATACTTCCGACTTACTCGGTACCGACATTTTTTCCATTCAGTTAACGTGTAGGTATAATTAAAGGAAATGTGTATAAAGACGATAATGGACTTTCGAAGAGAATTTACGTGGCACGCCTTGCATGTAGCTCGCCACTTACATAGCTGGATACTTTAATTGCGACTTTGTACGGACACGGCCGAATAGACAGACCCCTCTGTGCTCTAAGATCAGTGGAGGGCTATTAATTGCTTTCATTAAATCGTTACAAGATCCAATTTGCGTGATCTGAGCTGGAGTTAGGTTAGACCTATCTGTAATTATGTGTTCAGAGGAAGTTTCCATTTCTAGTATTTGCCTAATTCTTGAGCACTGAGAAAGACGTTGAAGACAATGCCTTCATGTTCCCAGAAATGTTCTACTTTGGAATATACTTGTGATACGAATATGAATCCGAACTCCTTGCTATTGCAATTAGAAAGAGCAAGATGTCAGAATGAATGCACGAAATGCCATATGTTATCATGGGTTTCTTCTTCGTCTTTTATTCATTTCTGTCGAACATCCCGCAGAGAGTGCTCTAGTAACTCAAGAAGTATCTAGAACCTGTTTCTTCTTTTCTTCTTCGTCGCTGGTCGCGGGGTCTTGCGGTCGCCTGTTGCGAGGTTGCCATGCCTAAGAGGACATAGACATGGTTGTATAGTTCGTAGTTAATGTAACTTCTGACACGCACCACAGATTTTCCTTGCTGTGCAATTGTTTGATCCAGCTGATCTTTTCACAGCTCGTAAATGTTGATGTTCCTAATGACATCGGCTTCTCTATGTGGTGGAATGTTTCCTTTAAGTACGTATAACTAATCAATGGATAACACATCGACTGTTTGATTTATATGAAGATACTTTGTTCTTCTTCTTCATAAAGTATTGATATATCTATATTTCTGGTCGGTCCAATGTCATATTAAGAGTCTTCTCTTTCTTGATAGATTTTTATTATTTTTGAGTGTATCAGATAGTTTGAGATTTCAAAAACATAGTATATAGTTATATACCATATATATTTTTGCAGATAAAATTTTGCGCCTTTTTGGATGTATAGTCAACAGTATTCTGACTCTTTCTTTTGGCTTGATTCTCATGAATACAATGTTCATATTTGCTTGATAATGGATTACAGGTACCGTATTATGGAATCAAATACATGCCAAAATATTCCAAATACTATACAAAAATTGCATCTATAAGATTAGTTCGACATTTATTTAAGATGGATAAATAGTAAAGGCATCACATTCTTGTCTGTTATTTCTGTATTATTTTCTGTGATAATTGCTATTGCGATTCCTAAAAAGGAATAAAATGTGTTCGAAAAAGTAGTCATGAGGTGTAACTAAAAAAATATACTGCTTACACACATAAAAATAAATTCGCAGACGAAGAATATATGCTTTTATCATAGTATACCATATCTTCCTATATGCGCAAAGCTTTAATTTTAAAGTAAGAATACTGTGTTTTTGATCATATAGAGTTAATTAAGTAAATATATTCAATTCAAACCTGGGAAACTCTTGGGAGTGAGAATAACAAAATCTTTAATTATTAAGCATATCATAATCTAGGCACAAAACAGAGAAATTATAACCTATAAGCCTATAATATGACTGACGCATTTCATAATCATAATAGTTCAATTTCATTATATAATTTATTATTAATATATTCATTGGGTAATTTTGATGACCTGTTATCAAAGCTGGCGTTGGTTTCTTAACCTTGAATGAGAGAACCAAAAAAGTGTCAAAACTTTACCAATGTGACTTCTTTCTTACCTTTATCTGTATCATATAGTATTTTTCCTAATTCAAGAATGAAAGGTATTGTACAGATAAAACAGAATATAAAAAATATATACATCTACTTAGGCCAGAAGATATACGTCCACCATTTGTAATAGAGATTATTCACAACTCAGATATCACACATATCACATCAACACCTGTACACCTGTACTCGTGACAAAGCATTGAAATCTTAGTTGTGAACAAAATTATGTTCTTCTTTAGATCATATTTCTTTAAAATGAGTATTGAACTCGAAAATATGCAAATCTTGGTTGAAGTTAATAATAATTTTCTGATTAATTAAATTGTCTTAGATCAGATGTTCTTATCTTGAGTAGGTATTACAAGAATATCGCAATTCTTGAATTGAAAATTCCTTTTTATGTGTGTATGTGAAGGAACAAGTTTCTTAATGTCAATAAGCTTGTCGAGTATTTATGATTCAATTCAAAACATAAGGCTCAATCCTGAAACGTAAAACATGATGCTTGAGAAACACTATAGGTAGCATCTTGCGGAACAGAAACACAAGAATCTAAATCCAAAATCGAAGTCATTGAACAAACACATGAAACAGCAGACTGTAAACGGAATCTTTCTAACCCTAGTAAGTATACCAATAATTTCATTTCCATCTATAAACTCTACATGAAAATATCATTCCTCATTTTGTATTACATACCAAAAGGTATACAAAGAAGCTTCACATAAATGCACGTATACTCCCATGAGTGAACAAATAGAGACGACCTAAGAGCTTACGTGGGTATGCCGTCTTTTGGAGAGTGTCACACTCCGGCAGACTAAGCGAATGGATGTGAAAATGTGCCTTCATGCCCAAGAAGGGATCTGAATAGATGTTTACTAATAAAAAAGAACTGCTATTTAAACCGAACGGCCAATGGTCAGTGAACGAACCGAAAATCAAATCTGACAACCTTGCTTCTTCTTGCGATGCAAATCGGCCGACGTACCTCTAGAATATTAATAGGATATACTGGCGATTTTTGCTTTTTCACGGTATTCCTTGATCATAAATTAAAATTCCTGTGGACTTTTTGCAGAGATTGTTTTTTTTCTTGAATGAAATTATGTGGTATGCTGGGGAACAAGAGCACGCTATATATTTCTAGCTGATGCATTTATCAAATAAATCTGTAGTTGGGGCTACGAGTATATAGGTATTATTTTCTTGTACAAGCTGATTTATTAGGAAATGAAATGAGTTATTCCAATATTTACTCACTTTTTTGTGTTGGATGTGAAATTACTTTGACCCGATAGCCGTTTCACTCTTAGATGATTTACTTGATGAGAACATTATTATTTTTTGAACTAAGAATCGTATATTTTCGAATTCAATATTTATGCTAAAGAACTATACTCTAAAGAAAATTAAAATTTTCCTCACCACTGAGATTTCGATGCTTTCCCAACAAGTATTCCTTATTTTTTTAGTAAGATTGTCAAATTTTCCAACAAAGTCCCGTATACTTCGATCAAGAATACGAACATCTTGGGATTAGTGCCAAGTAATTAATTTATTTCGCATCGCTATCGTCATTAACGACATTTCAGCAGTAGGTACGCGTCTGTCTGGCTTCGCGCCTATTATTTTCCCTTGGTTTTTACCATATTTTTATCAACTCCCAGTCTAGAAGGATGAGCAATTAGAAAATTAGAATTGTGACTGTTGTGAGAATTTCATACAAGCGTACAGGTGTTGATGTGATATGTAAGTTGTGAATAAGCTCTATTACCAATGGTGGACGTATATTTTCTGGCTTATAAGTACAGGTACATATTTTTTATATTATGTTTATCTATATAATACTTTTGATACTGGAATACTATATGAAGCAGAGAAAGGTAAGAAAGAAGTCACATTGGTACAGTTTTGACAATTTTTTGGTTTTTCTTTTCAAGAAATCAACAGTAGCTTTGATAACAGCTCATCGAAATTAACGAATTTTTATACTGATTTTGGAGTGAAGATGAACTATTTGCCCCAAGATTATTATTAAAGTATTATTTAAGGTTAGATATTTTTTGTTTTGTGTCAAGATTATGATACCTATGCTCAATTTGATATTTTAATATTCTTACTTCCACAAAATTTCTCAGGTTCGAATCGAAGATATTTACTTAAGTTACTCCTTATGATCAATAATATAGTATTCTTACTTCAAGATTATTATAGCTTTGCGCATATAGGAAGATATGGTATACTAGAATGAATGCACATATTCTTGGTCTTCAATCTTCCAGAAGAATTTTCATGAAAATTCGTGAATATCAAATAAAACCTACATCTGATTTATGTGAATTGCTGAGCTTATGTCTGTGGTCACAAATCAAAATTTTCAAAATATGAATTAGGTATCTGTCTAATAATCATCAAGAGCATAATGACACTTAAACCAAATAACAGCCAATTGATTAAACTTAAATTATAAAAAAAGTATATTTTAGTAAACCTTCTATATCTAGCGAAAGTCACTTATAATTTTAGTGTTTAACACTATTAGCAATTCAATGTGTTCTTCATGGTAGTTTTACCGTAGAGATCCCAACGCTAGATGAGGACACAAACCTCTTTTTATACTTCCTGGATATAAATTGGCACATCTGAACAACTATGAATAAATCTGATCAATTTTTTTGTTAACTGGTGGCGTCAGGTAAGTTGACTTTACATTTCATGTGCAGTACTATCTCATTTTGTTGGAACTTTTTGTATTACAAAAGAGAAAGTATCTCAATATTTTCAATAGCTCGGTTAGCATACCTCAGAAGACCTTCTGAGTACGTTCTCGGTGTGCAACTTTTACAATTCTGAGCGGCAAAGACTCAGAGAGATGAATTACGTAAGCGAGAATGCACCTTACAAGACACTTACGGTGACAGCACGGAATGCTGAGGACATGGGTTTGAGCCACATTCGCATATTTTTTTCTGTATTTTCCAAAGTTGTATCTAATCTGTCAAAAGTGCCCATTTTCAAAATGATCGCACGTGTAGATACATTATTTTAACCGCTATGCCACATAACCGCACAAAGCAGGCAAACAACGCATACAAATTGCTCAGCCGCCACCGTCGTCGCCATCTCGACCGCCGAGCCTCAATATCGTAACGGTGAGTCGTGCGTTTTTTTTCGGCTGCGTATTTCGCTGCCACTCCACGCAGCCTCATAAAAATCGCACCATTATTCCACTTTCTGACATTTACCGCCGTTCGAGCGCTGAATCTAACACAATTAATTCCACAGAGACCACAAACACTGCTGGTGTGGACACACCCAACTCAGACATAAACAGGGTGGTCTTCGGACGTAAAAAGGACATTATTATTATCATAATAGGTTAATTGTCTCCCTATTCGGGAGAGCAAGGGCAAACATGCAAATTTAGAAATAGGAACACAGGAGGCGTTGGAGTTCAAACCATTCGTCATCTATTTTCCACAGCGAAAATTCTACCAGTTGAGCTACAATACCCCCTGAATTTGCTTATATGAACAATGCAAAAAAACGTCTTAACATCAATTTTTCTGCTGCACTTTAAACGATATTATGTTCAGATCCAGATCACAAAAAAGTAGTAGTTGGATCAGTCAAATCTTCTCGTTAAATCTCTCAAGACTCATATGGAACCCAAGAGAAATATACAAAATATATATAAAGAAATGTTCTAGTTACTGCCTGAGGAGATACAGGCCATTAAGAACTCCGCTATGAATTAATTTTCACTACTCAAGCCAATTTATTGGCGAAAATGTATTGAAATCGTGAAATATTTTGAATTCGAGGTATTGTTTTTTTTAATTTCATGATATATCCATCACGAACAATCATATCACTCATCCTTCTGTCTGTTCCTCTGTACTGATCGGTAATCTATAACTGATAAAGTGTTTTTTTGAATCTTCACGACAACTACTAATATGACAAGAATAAAAAAGCTTTATAGTTTTAGAAAATAGGTGGCAGCAGGTTATCGTAAAAAACAAAAAATAAGTTATTTTGAATGTTTTATAATATTCCCAAAAATTCTATAGAGCTGGAGAGTCAAAAGATTTGACTGCTAACAAGGCTACCCAGATCACTTGCCAAACAACTAACTAGTCTTATCATGGATACAAAACTAGAGCTCTCAAAACTAGCATATCATCTATCCTGTCTAGTTATTTTTTATTAAATTATGTTTTCATTTGTTGGGTCTGTCTTAGGGGACATTATCTATACACTACGATAAGTTTTCATCTATTTTTATTCTAGATTAACATACTACTGAAATATATTAAGTTATGGAATGTATTAAGAAGAATGAAATAGCTTAAGGAATAAAATAGTTTGTCACATGAAATATCTTAAGGACATTTTGATGGCGATAGTGAAGGTTTTGTAGGGGTTTCCCTTAACACTCGTGTGAATGCAGTCACCAAAATAATATGTCCCTTAAGACAGACACAACAAATGAAAACATAATTTAATAGAAACATAACTAGACAAGATAGATAGCATGCTAGTTTTGAGAGCTCTAGTCATGTATCCATGATAGGATCTAGTTAGTTATTTGGCAATTAATCTGTTGTTAGCAGTCAAATCTGACAGTCCGACGATGATTTAAATAAAAATCGGAACGCGTCACTAAAAGAAAGTTTTATTTATGAAACAGTGTGATAATTACACAACTTTTTATCTACATAATGGAAGAGTTTTACCAAGTAAGAGCATCTACAATCTACATGACCAAAAGTAATGTTTTAACTGTTAATTATATGTTATTTGTAATAATATATCCAACATTTATTAAAGTCTGTGGTAGTTAGTTGCAACGTTCCCCGATTTCACGCAATAAAAATGAAGTTACCGCTTCCGAATAACAACTGAATTTACATACACATAAACATACATGTACAACTTGTAGGTGGAAGCTTCTCTATAAGCTACTACGATTAATTTTCATGGTTGTGCGGTATTCGGAGGTTCGTTTCTTAGACTGGCATATTGGTACAAAATATGGCGTGGGCTGAGGTTAGTTGTTAATGGTAAATCGACGGATTCGGTTTATCTAAATGGTATTGTAAACGAACCTGACAAATGCTGGAATCTGGGGTCTGAAAGGCTCGGCTGAAGTCAGACGGTTTGCCAGTGCGGTAGTTGACTACTATTGACAGGCACCTTCGACGCTTGAAAATAAAATCAGCAGTATGCAGTGGTATTTTATTGGAGCCTGAGGACGTGAAATTGGTATACTCGTATATACACTTGAAAAAATATAATTCCTGTAAAAATAGAACGCTCGCACATGCCAGACACATTTAATAGCATTTTTTCACGGAATGCAGTCGTGACGTTGCAACCGTCTGAGATACGATGAATCATCATGAAATTTATTATCATAAAAATGAACAATGAGAAGAATAATAATTAGAATATAAATAATAATCATTTAGCAAATTCAATTTTGAAAGAAAAAAGTATGGCATAGAACAAATATAATAACAATTACGTAGTTGGATACAATTTTGAAATCGAATTTGAAAAAAATGACAAGGACCCAAAAGCTTTATAGGTTTTGAAAATCGGTTCAGTTCGACGTTTCAGAGCCTCCTATTTATTTTTCAAATTTTATGATTCTCAATTTTTTATTCAGATTGGTAAAAGATTTTATATGACCTTTAAATGTTTACGGTACTTATTTAACATACATGATTATTCACACATTTACCTTGAAAACAGATAACCTCAATTTTGCCAGCTATAGACTTTTACAGTACGTAAGATTTTTCATGCATTTAGCATTTTGCTAAAAAACTTGAGTCATTTGTATTTTCACCGTTTTAAAGCAGCCTAATTTGTTCCATTTTTATTTTAGACGATTTTATTACGGATTATTGCACTTTAACTCAATATTACGCGTGCAGTTCATTGAAGATTGTGATCTAATTTAAGAGCTACCTATACACTTGAACTAAGTTTTGGAAATATTCGAAGTTATGGAATGTTTGGGAAGTTTTTGATTCAGATATTCAATTTTTTTCATGGATAAATATCACAGAACCACCATGGATTTCTCAAACTCTACGCAAATGATTCTCCATTAATATAATGAGTCAATCAAGTGGGCGTATATGATTTTCGAGGAGCTTTTTCCCAGACCAAGTAATTTCTCATAAACGTAACCAGTTTCCTTTTCGCTGATCACTTCTTCACAAATTCTGTATAACAAAGATGTGAAACACCTCGTGTAAACTCGCTTATCTGATTACCGCACGTACTTAATTCTACTAAAACGTCAGCTAATTACTGCAGAGACGCTACTTCAATGTGACAGCCGCTGCATACCGTGATTGACCCACCAACCATAAAACTAGTTGGCTCCCTGATTACATTGTGTGCGAAAAGGATGTGCTTTGTGTATCCGGTTTCAACCGGCAACCGGAAAACATTATGCTACTGTATAATGACTGCATTTGTCCTTGTCTTGTCTCAATTTATATGTACATATATGCAAATGACTTGAAAATATTCTCATCTATAAAATTCTAGTACTCAGAAGTTTTGAGGTAAGAAAAATAATAGTAGTCGTAGTAGTAGTAATGGGGAGGCAAAGCCTGGCAACTAGGCCACCTTTCGCCCTTTTTGCCGATCCTGGAGGCCAACAGTAGTGTCGAACCTTCCAAACCTTTTAATAAAAGTCATGATGCAGACGATTCCGCTGAGGAGCACTCTTCTCTGTCAAACTCAGCCCTAAAGCCGATGTATATGGCACACTCGCCCAGGAAATGGAACGAGGTCATGTTCTCCTCCCAGCACTTCTGACAGATTGGGTCTTTGACCACTTTTTTGAGTGTCATCTGCCTGTTCAATCTGCAGTAAGCTGTGAGGATCCCCACTAATAAGAGGAGTGAATCCCTCTTCCGGTTCAATAGTCACAGCTCCCTACGTTTGTTGGGGACTGCTATGAACCTCTTGGACTGCCTGCAGTCATCTCTCGCCAACCATGCTTTCACAAGTCCGCTATACGCCCCAGCATCTAGGGCATTACTAACATGCCCACTGCTAATAGCCAGCGAGGGTTCGAGGTCAATATACATGTGCCCTAGAGGGAAGAGCGAGTGAGAAACTCATATCGAACCTTGAACCTTATGTTATCTTTGGCTCTTGCTACTTTTAGTGAGGAAACCGGGAGGTTGCTTTCCGCTACCTCCTCAATCTTGGTGTGGCCCACCAACGGAGCTGACGCAGTCCATGAACGGAGGAAGAAAAATGAATATCAGGCTCATCTTGATATAGTGTTAGTTAGCACTAAGGCAACAAGGCACTCCATTAAGCTGATTGGACAGAACATACCGGAAATATTTCATAATATAACTCTATTTCACGAAATTGTATACTACAGGCCTCAAACAGAGATAAAGAATAAGCATTTTATTCGACAATCATTCTATTTTCGATATTTTTTGTATAAATTTATCTTCAAAATTAAAAAATTAAAATTGACCCACCTACTGCTTCTAGTTCATGTCAAAAGGAATGTATACTCCTTGAAAGTGGAAAATTCATTGGTTTTATGATGCTTTAAGGTCAATGTAAATAGTCATTTGTCCTCTAGCAGCGCTTTTGGAGCGCAATAGGGTTTCCACATTTGCGAGGTTATCTATAAAAAAATTAGAAGTCAGTTAAAGTCGACTTGGAAGATTAGTTCACACATTTAGTTACAGGTTACATAATATAAGGTAATAGAAGCATGTAAAAAATTACTGTGTACGAGTATAAAATCGGATATAACAGCAATCTCTTTAAAACTGAAAAAGTTGAGGACCTAGTTTTGGTAGAGACTCAACATTTAATTTACCTACATATTGATCCTAAAAAAGCTGAAGAGCTAGAATCAAATCCTAGAATGATTCTCAAGTAACTTCCACCTATACATAATATATTTTCATTTCACCTTCAATTGCATCACAAAATAAATATTCGTCCATTCTGTCGTATGTAACTAAGTATGAATCCGTTTCGTATTACGTCTAGAACCCTTTTATTCTTAACCGGGTTACTGAATTTTCCCTATTCTATAAACTTTCATTTTTCGAACCTACATAGGTACGTAACATCATCAAAGCAAAGTACCATAATTCCAGCAAGTTGTTTTGTTCGACTTTTTTGCATTTTGTTCTAGACATACAAATGCCATGATTCATTCAAGGCACTGTCCTCCAATGAACAATCTAAAGACAAGCGCAAACCACGCTTATCGAGAACCATGTCCACGTAACAATTCGACAATAAGCTTTCAACAGCTATTTGCTCATTGTTATTACATGCTTTTCTATCGCGTAAACATAATTATACAAGAACACAATTTTTACTTTATAGACACTCCCATGAATGATTACTAAACATTAATTTAAAGATTGAAGGAAGTACGTTACGAAAGAACACACATTCTTCTAGATTATCATGAATTGTGCGACTATATAATTAATACTTATTTTTCATCGTGTAACCAAGATAAGTTTTATTTTAATTTTATAAATATGCTAGTGGCTTATATACATTTTGATTTATTGACAGTAGACGAAGAATAGTTAAGAAATAAATGCTGATAATGTTCATACTTTATTAACTATTTGGTCTTGTATTGAATATATTTGAAGCTTTGAGACATTCTAAATATCTAATATTGAGTATTTACTTTCAACGCATAGATAATTTGAGCATTTATAATTGCAAAAATTTTATAGTTTCATAGTATATTTGTTGTACGCTGGGCAAAAAGGGCCAAAGGTGGCCTACTTGCCAGGCTTTGCCTACCCATTTGTAGATACTACTACATATTTGTTGGACGTTAGTGGTTCCTAAAGGACGAAAACCATTATGATATATTTCTGTCGGTCTGTCGACAACTTTCATAAACTTTGAACTTCGGTCATTATGGGCTTAGCAGGACAAGCTTTTGAAGGGTTGTTATGTACTACTCATACAATATTTTATAAACTAATGTAAGTCATTCGATTTGAGTTTAACTCTTTTTTTTATAACTAATCTGGAATAAAATTGCCTTTATTCTAAATAATACATAGTTAGGTATATATAGATAATCGTATTTTCATTTCGTTCAATGCAAACGTGTAAATCTATACACACCAAAAGACTCGCTAATACCTAGTCCGCCCTTTTGAGGGCATATGCCTTTAACTACATGAAAAAAAAAATCCAGATCTCAGTATCTTCATGCTCTGGCTTCATTAATCTTCGACACAAGACAAAGGTGCAGAAGCATAAAAGAGATAAGTGGTTCCGAAAATAGAGCAGAGGTTCAGAGGAACAGGTTTGTTTTCTTATCTGACATCGAAATCACCTTGACAGTCCATCTAGATTCAAGAATGGAATTGAAAAACTATATATAAACGCTCGTTTTTTATTGGGCTGGCTTGATTGGCTCCAATGATTACAGAAACAGCCCAGTCATTTGCATATTTTATGGCAAAAAGGAAAAAATAAATGTTTAGTGGTTTGGCACTTTCTGTCGCCACGAGATGCATTAAATTGCCGATGAAAATTGTAATTAAATATTACAGGGGGCTTCGCTTGATTTATCGTACGTATGTCACTTGCATATATAAATGCATCTCGTTTAGTATATACTGATTATAATTGGAACAGCTGTCAAAAATTTGGAAGATCAGACACATTTATCAATTAAATACATATAAAAGGTATGCACTTTCACCATGTTTTTAAATAGTACCCGATATATATGTTATTGTTTCTATCCAAGTGCTAAAGCTACATTCTCAGTCGAGTTAGTTCTAATCAGTGAAAATATTTTATAAAACATCGAATCAAGTGTGCGGTATATTTTTGATCAGAGAACGCGCATATTACGATAACACTTCGAATATCGTTTAAGCTACACCTTTTCGATTGGTACAGTACTATTCCTATCGAGTGAGCTCAAAAAATTGAAATCGCTATTTTACTAGCATACTCAAAGAACATAAAAAGTTATGATGAAATAAAAGACATCGCAAATTATACATCCTGAAATATCTGATAATAATTCCATAACTTGCTCCACCACCTGCTATAACAAAAATCTGGATGCGGAGGAAGTACCCGGTTGACCTACTTGGCGATTTTCTATATTTGATTTTATTTTTTATTTTTCTATATTTGATGAATCTTAGTGCGGTCGTAGAAAAAATAGTGCTTAGAGTAACAATTAGGTGAAATAATACACATATAGTTCGTCTATCGCCTCCCAGTTTCCATTATATCCATATAGGGCATCTCCAATATAAAAACATCCATTACATCGTCAATCAATTTTACACAACCCTGAACCCTTTCAATTTGACTAAAACTTCTTCTACCGTCCCTCACTATCCACAACACAATGCCTTCCAGGTTATTTATAACAACGACTTTTCCTCTCTGTATATATTTTTAATGATACAATATTAGGCTGATTATAAGATTAGAAAAAAGTATTAATCAAACCGAAACAGCACAATAGGACGACGGGCCGGCATGACGGCGGACCACTCCACAAGCTCGAAACCTTCCATCCATGGGCGTAGTTTAGATGCAGTATTGACTATTGAGGTGATCATTGCAGACAAAAAATTACAAGCAAATAATGCGTAGATTTAGATACAACTTAATTGTGCTATCCCTATCATATAGGTTCGTAAGTGAGAGTACCTCAGATGTGGGACGTGTTTCGCTTTATTTAAAAGCACCATCAAATTGGTAGATGCAATGGTTATTCATCTGGTAAAATAAGTAAATTAGCCTGGATAAAAACTAAATATAACCTTTTGAATCTACTGATTACCCTATCTCCACTATGTTTGGTATAATATCAGCCAGCCAAAAGGAAGAAACATGAAATGAATTATCTCTGTTTGAGCTGTTTAAATGGAAGATATATGAATGAAGAAGAAGAAACATTCCAATAGTCAGTATCATCGCTGCATAGGTCATCTACTCATCTATTCCATGCAAGTGACACCTGATGGTGTACATAGTTTCAAAAGTCCAGTCACCAGCAAATATGAAGTGTCTCCTGTAAAGAGAGAGATAGAGTCGTCCTTCTCTAGCACCAGGCACCAGACAAGTTTTCGTTGCATAGAGATTATTCCCCAGTTCAGAGAGTGCTGATTCTAAATCTGTTGCCTTTTTAATTCTAGGCACAGGTACCCCTAGGGCCAAGTTAGCGCCAAACGCTTTCTTTTTGACACCTCCTTCGTAAGTATCTACATCGGCTATTTTCTTGCTACGTGTCCCTGTATGTCCAAGAACCACACTTTTGAGAACTGATGTTTTGCTGTCCTTCATCAACAACATTCCTCAGGCCAGACCAGAGGGGTGAAAACTCTAGGCTTGCGATCTAGAGAGACCGGTGCATCTGAAAAGGGTGACTGTTCTTCCTGCCTACCTTGAGCAGGTTTTTTCAAGTTTTCAAGAATTCCAAGCCTTCTTGCATCTCAATCCTAGATCCGCCACTGGATCCACCTGACCAATTCCCGACTCTTGCTCTGTTATTATTTTCACCTCTTTCTCTGTTGATTCTTCTTCTCAACGATGCGGTCAGGTAAGATGCCTTAACGCAGTGTTGCCAAGATTGCAGACCGTCTGAGTGTAGATACCAATACAATACATATTTTCTAAAGGTGCGCTTGGTATTTTAGGCCAGTGGATTTGGAGGGATAAGAATTTTCTTGGCATGCAAATTATTTTTTTGTGGCCGCTAACGCAAGACATTATGAATACTATGATGATAACATGTGTGTAATTACTGAAATTCAATAAATCTGTAGAGATTTTAACGTTAGACCGCGAGACGAACCTCTTACAGAGACAATATAATGAATACCAAAAAAGAAATCGGTAGATGATGATGTTCGAATTCAAGTGTTCTAAATGCTAATCAACTGACAAAGTTTCAATGAAAATATGAACAGATTATACGAATCCCATATGACTGGTGAAAGAGCCTTGGTATCATTTCAGCTGCCTTTGCAGGCTACAAAAAAGTACAAATCAGGAGAAATTATGTGTCCTTATTCGTACACACTAAAAAACCTCCCAAATTCACCAAAATAATTCCGGTTGGAAGAAGACCTAACAGTAATTGAGACATTCTCTAGAAGTCAAAGGATAATTTATTTTCATTTAATGCTAGTACGGAGGCACTTAATACAGGGAGTCTTTGAGTCAATCAATGGCATAGATTACTTACAATAAGGCGTTTGTGCCTCCCAGATGAACAAAATAGAAAGCATTTCAGCAAATCAGTAAGTCTGTTAGTCAGTCTGTATCTGCATTACAATTCATAATTCCTGGGCAAATTGACTCGCTTTATTAGTTGCCACGCCGAAGGGCCGGGGGAGAGGGGTAAAATTTAATCTGTCGGTACGCGTCCATCCGAAATTGAAGAATGTTCCAGTAATAATGCATATTGAATCTTTTTGACAATTACATAGTCCCAGTCAGATTTTGGCTGAATAGGCGTTAGAAACAGTGATTTCTCAATTTTTAAGAGATAGTCAGCTGATAGCACAACCAAAAACAATAATATGCTGATATGACGGAAGCCCTACGGTAAGGTATTACTTCCCACGCAAATGGTGAGGGCGTATTGTGATAACGAAAAGTTTCGAATTAGAGATATAATGTTTCATAAGAAAAACCATCACGAAAAACCATGTCACTCATTTTGGTCGATCTGTCTGTCTGTCGGACTGTCTGGCTATCGACCATCTGTACTCTTTCTGGTTTTTGAGGCCACCTATTCTTTTAAATAATGTTTTCAGACACGACAAATTTTGGGTTGACTTTTTGCCTTAAGCAAGACGTTCATTCATCAACAAAACTTTTGCCGCGATAATTCTCCGCATTTTTTGAGCATAGATGATTATCCACACATTTGATGCCAATAAATTTTGATTGATTGCGAATTTTTCCAATATCTGTGGACCTAGAAACAAATTAGAATTTTTAACAGATTGCAGGGCGTTTTTTTCGAAGGGTGCTAATTTGTTCTGGGGTTCGGTTTTAGTGACTTTAGCGTTTTTACTACAATTTAACTGAATAGGGATCGTGAATAACAACAAAAGTGCTATTTAACCTCTTGAATAATGACGTTCTTGAAAAAAATGGGGGTAATGCGTTGATTGCAAAATCGCATTGCTGTATGTTTCATTTTATCTTACAGAATAGGCAGATGTATGGTTTTGGGTGGCGGTTGCGGTCCCTTACGACATCCGTCAACAAGAGTGAACTGATTCACAGCGACATCCCTTCATCAGCTTCTGGCGTGAAAGATGCCGGGATAACGGTACATCGTAAACAGTGTTCACAAAGAACAAGGGGTTTCGCTGTAAATTAGTTCAGCCTTGCTGACGGACGTCGTAAGGGAAATCTGTCGCCGATCCAAGGCAATAGGACCTTGTCTTCGTAAGCTGCCAATGGGCAGCGCCACCGTGCGCGACACTTGGTGATGTTTATATATGGTTTGCACCAACTGTGCGCTCCCACCTGTCAGTCGTCGGTGCGCTGTAGTCAGCAAATTTGCGTAGGCCTCCACATGCTCGTAAATATCGGGTCACATGGAAAATCATCGGCACATCTGACATTTATGTCCGATATTTTACGAGCCCGTCGGCTACCGAGGGAATTATTAAAATCGGCTGCCCGCTGCGAAAACGATGTTTGTGATGCATTTTTAATTAGCCACTTGCGCATACGAAATTTTAATTTCTTATTAGAATCAGCGGCGCAGTCTTTTTCGGTGCGCTTTTTCATTTTTCAACCCGAAATTATATGCGCTGGAAGCGCGTCGGAATGTTAATTCGGAAATTTACATGAAATTTACGGTACTGTCACTACGGGGATTAAGACGCTGTGGTATTATAGCCCCAGTTTACTCAACGAGTTGATTGCAGCTAGCCTTAATAAGGCTGTTAAAAAGATCATCTTCACACAAAAATGGATATACCTACAGTTAGGCAAAATTCAGAACTATAAATAGCGGACGATGCAAATTCGGGTTTGACGCTTTCAGCTCTAGTTTCCACAAACAAACCAATGCAACTGATATACAGTGTGTTACTTAATTATAGGCCATAATTCCAAGGGCACGGTGCAGAACCAAATTGAATCATAAAAGTTCACAAAAATATGTCTCGTGAAAAATCTGGATTTTGTAGATTCAGGGTGTCGAAGATTTAAAAAAAATGTTTTTTCATTAATATCTCAAAGATCCTTGTTCCGATGTTGTTGAAATTTGTGATTTTTGCTCATTGTCATGTCAAGTTCGCACTAGAGATATTTATAACTTTTACCGACGTCTCGCCAAAGCCTCACGAATAGTATTGATAAAAAAATATACGCCACTGAATTTTTATGAAAAAATAAATTTTTATCTGATTAAACAGTTGAAAAAATACATCGGTTTTGTCCCTTGATATCTCTTCTTTGTCTAAAAAGAAACCAAACAAAGCATTTCATCGCATGTCGGATAATCATTAAAAACAAATTCATAGACATGAAATGAATAGAAAATGAAGTGAGATATGATGAAGAGATATCGAACGACAATAAAATTGTATCTATAAAAATGAAAAGGTCATTGGCGTACATGTTTTATTAATACTATTCCTGACACTCCGTGACGCCACTGGAATTAATCATTACCTTTTAGTTAGCACTAACTAACTTGACTTCTTATTCTAACGAATATAAACTCTTTTACTTGCATTTTGTTCAGGAATTACGATCAGAGGGCGTATAGGCAAGAAAGTCCATAAATTCAAGAGACGTGATGATCATCTACCACCAAGTGGAAAGTGGAAAAGGGTGATCTCAGGACTGACTTTTTGAGCGGTTTTTTGTACATAATGCCGAGATTGATGATATTTTCTCAACTAAAGAAGATTCATTTGGGGTTATTTCAAGACAGGAGCGTAGTGCCGATACCATAAATCTTGGAACCCCAACAGTTCAATATTTAAAAATTCTAGATTTAGATATATGTAAAGATCACGGGGAAGACGCAATCGTTCTTCCAAAATAATTCATTCATTTCATTTTCATAATTAAAATGTACTTTGAGGATCCTTCAAGACCATGATTCGGACAAGAATTTCGTGTTTATGATTTAAAATGTTTATACAAAAACTAAAAATACTGCCTTATTGCATAAAGGATAAAGTCCCGATAAACTTATGATTTTCCGGGAGGGAGGCGGTAGGGGGACATTTTCCCGTCCCTGGTTGAAAAAACAGAAAATTGAAAACTAATTAGAATTTATATAATCGGCCGTTGCTTTTCAGAAAGCCTATAACTCAAACCATATTATGTCTGGACTATACCAATCTGCCAATAAAAATCTACTCACCGATGATCCCGAAGATGATCCTGCCTCCTGAAGGCCTTCCCGCAGATATCGCAAGAGTAGGGCCTTTCATCCGTGTGTGTCCTTTCATGGATAAGTAGGTTGTAGCTCTTTGTGAACTGTCGGTTGCAGAACTTGCAGATGAACTGCTTCTTGGGCCGAGACGCACGACCAGGCGCTCGCAGGAGGCGCCGATCTAGGTGAGCATGCATCTGAGGGGGGCCGGCGGGAAAAAGAGCCCCTGCTCCCCCCGGAAACGTGAACGAGGCGCCGGGGTTGGCAGGCGAGCCGGGTAGAAAGCCGGAGTACGAGTGAGCCTGCAGATGTGAAAAATATGTTTCCTTTTTTTATTCTTCATAGAAATTTAGTGAAGAGGATTTCCTAGTTACCTCCCAGGTATTGAATAAACTCATTTTTAAAATAAGTACACAGCGGAACACTACGCATTGGAGTGGTAGCGGCAACAGCACTGTCAATGCACCATTTACTTGCTAAGATTATGTTCGTAAATTGCGACATAAGTAAAATATTTTGCTTCACTTTTCACTTAAAGATCTACCAATGAAATTCATATTATCCATAATTTATTTATTATGTTTATTCCCTTGTATTTTCAGTTTTTACATTTCCCACATCAATAGACGGGGAAGGTATGTTGAATATTGATAATTTCAAATTCGATTATTTTATTATTTAATGAAATATAGATACATCACGAAAAACCATGTCAGTCATATCAGCTGCTCTCACTGTGTATTTGTCATTTGTCTGTCGTTGTTCTGGTGAAATTTGCCCTCTCTTTAATGGATAAGTTTATTATATTTTTCATGGATTCCAATAAAAATTTAATCGAAATTAAACAAAGGTGTAAAAGAAAAATTAATATATATATAAAAATAAAAAAGTCCTCTCATTTCTCGTTGTAGCCAAATTGGTGGTGCATTTATCATAAGAATTAAAAAATATAAAAACCGGGTTAAGGTAACAAACCTGTGAACCGCTCTGTGCATCCAACATCGCTGGAGGTGGCCCAGGCCGGTGGGGCAACATCAAAGCGGCTGCGTGGGCAGCTGCCACACAAGCCGCTTCCTCGCGAAGTTGCAACTCTTTGCGTTTGTCGGCCATTATCGCCATCAGATCGAAGCCGCTTGATGAGGATTTTCTGCTGAAGCTGGAACAAAAATTGTGTTGAATTGCGATTTTGCAAAATAATCATGGCCATGGAGAGCAAATCCCGACCAACGAGATGCAAAGCACAAACTCCCTTACCGTCCGCTTGCAAAGGAGAGATCCTGGATTTTTCTTAGAGAAACATCATCAATCTGTTTGCACGGCAACATAGTTATCTATTTTTTGGAATCCGTTGAAAAAAACGGACCAGGAAGAATCTGATCTCTGCACAATATTTGCTTCTGATTCTCAGGCTCACTGTTACAGTTTTTGTATGATATCGATTTACGTAATGTGGATGTAGTTTGCAGATATGACAAACAGAAAACCACTAAATGGCTAATGATTCTGATAACAGCTCAGGTGTAATTAAAATTATTATTCACACAAGATGCCATAATGTTTATAGTGGGTCACCCTAATAACCAACTAGAATTTAGCTTCTGACTTGAGGATGCATTTTCGTGTCCTGTTTATTATATTCATACAAGAATGTTAAATTTACCATCGAAAATAAAAATATAAATTAAAGCATCTATTGAACAATCGAAAGACAAAACAAAACGTGGTACCCAATAAATGATGCAAAAGACAAGCATTTATTATTTATGAGAAATATCATCTTCTTGGTGAGCCTTCCACCATTCCTCCAAATTTGATAGGTACAGACCAGAATCAATGAAGGTAAACAAAATAATTTGTGAAAGATACATGACTAATTCAAAATAGCTATATATGCTATGAATTCACCTTTGTGCGGAGGTACTGGCACCTTCACCTCCTTTGCCTTCGCTCCGATCTCTATTCTCTCGCATCAGCTCCTGACCCAAGAGAGGATGTATTTCTCCCGGGTATAGCATGTGAACGTTGCGTGATGGCACGACAGGAACAAAAGCGGAACTTTCCCTGTGGTGGCTCATTGCACTTTGTAAGGGTGGGATCTGAAACCAAACAAATACGTACAAAACATGCAGAACAGAATGTCATTATCACATCATCTACAACAGGGGCAGCTCTGAGGCATAAGTAAATAACTATTGTATTTATAATAATTATAAAAAATTTAATCGCCATTGGGGTTCGAACCCACAACGTCCTGCAATCTAGTACATTACTAGTTATCTCACTTTGTGATGGTATTTTCGGCTGATATTCGCATCGGCTCAACATGGTGGAATCATCTCTATTGCGGCTGAAGATAGTATCGGTTACTGGCACTAGATGTCTAACCTAAGATCGAGCTGGACAGGTTAGAAAAGTGCGAAGGAGAATTGCGCGGGGAATGTACCTTCCATAGCCTATCTGAAAAGTTTGTCATGACCGAACGGTAAGGCGTCTACCTACCTGCAGATCCGCACTGGTTACAAACAAATTTCATTCTAATTTGTCTAATTATTATTCCTTGTCCTTCTTACGGATTTCAATCTGATCTGATAAGGCTCTGTAATTAGTAACTATTGTGTAGAACCTTTTTAGGACATTAAATAACGTATCACTCTCGACAATCTGTAGTTTTAGGATTAATTCGGCTTAGGGAATTTGGTACTTTTTTAAGTACCTTGTAGATACATTGTGTTTTCGCCTAAACCTTCCTTTCCTATTTTGTTATCAGTAAATTTTAAGGCGCCTTTTAAGCTGTAAGGTGCATTTTTTATATTTTCCATCCATCAAAATGTCTTTTTTAATCATTATTACTATTCACTACGCTCAGCAGAATGCCGTCAGTAGACCAACTACCTACCGAATCATGCAGTGGGGAAGCGCCTCAACTTACAAATAAACAATAGCAACAAGTAATGATGCATCTCTTTAAGGTTGAAGTAAATTCAACTATATATTATTTTAGAGCTCTAAAATGTTTCACTGTCGTAATAATAATTGTTATCATTACTTGAAGCAAAAACACTCCTCCATGCTGTGATAAATCGCTCAGCTGTCCTCAGACACTGTTATGCAAATTATATCAAAATAAGAACATTCACACATTAAATTCATCGTGGTGTAATTTTCATAGCATCTGTCGAATTATATGAAGTGCTTCCGTAAAGATACACCAGATATCGTATTAATAAAATTAATGAGGATATACCTGGTGATGATAGGCCAGCTGTTGCTGAGCAGCATTTTCGTAGCGTCCACCAGATGGCGAGCGTCCGGTGCTGCTTCCTGGCGACGGAAGGGGAAAATCGCGACGTGACAGCGCCAGAGGGCGCTCTTCACCGGACGACGGCGTGGATGTCGGCCGCGGTGCCGCCACCGTTTCCGGCATTTTCTTTCTGCAAAAAAGATGAAAGCAATGTTAGCAAATTTTGTTCATGAATCATAAATATACATTTTTCATGTCCTCGAATATTTGACTTCTAATTGCCTGTAACACAACGAAACCAAAATAAGAAGTAATAATCAATTATGCTATTCAAGCATATCTTTCTAATGCACTCGTCAGTGACTAAGATTTCTGAACCTGTCAAAATATTAGGCACTCATTTTGGTGCCAATCTATTATTTTTAAGTTCACATAGACAGTGATTACAAGCAGTATTTTACATTGTACTAAAATTAAGTACAATTAGGTTGCCAATGATCTTAGATGCATTCCTTCGAAACTATTCTTTTTCCGAATTTCAATCTGCGCGCGTCGTTCGTATAGTGGTGGTGCTGAGTGCCTAACTAGCTCAGTTAGCATAGCGTCTGATCGGCACTCAACAGGTGTGCGATTCGAATTTCGCAGTATCACAATTGTTTTTCTGAATTTTTAAATGTGAATTTTCCATCTTGCAGATAAGCAAGTGAATAATTTAGTAGATTGTAAATACTCTTACTTGGTAAAACCCTTTTATTATGCAGATAAAATTGTTTAATTTGAACACAAGGTATCACGCATAAAACTATGATATTTTCTGACGCCTTCCGATTTAATATTTATATTCTGACAGTTAGACGATGATTTAAATATTAAATATAAACTCGACATACAAAAAGTTTTATTTGTCAAACCTTGTTTTAAAACGATACAATATCTTCAAGTTAATAATTGTAAGCATTATATATTGCAAAATGAACAACACCATGAATCAGATATCTACATACAAAAAAATCCTATATAAGAGCAAATCCTTGGAATATTATTTGATTCAGTCCACAGTTATGATCAATATAAATCTTATTTATTATATCCGCGACACTATTTTCTTAATTGTAGCATGTGAGAGTAATTTCAAACCATGCATATTCAGTAACCTGGATTTCCCACAAAGCAAGTCGATAAACACAAGTTTGCATAAATCAGCTTAATATTATCTGTTCAAAATAATGCGATTTAATGATCTCAAGAATACAGCTCCATGTTCCAAGCAATGATAAATATTTCTGGTATTTGAATTTGAAAATTAAAAATCTTATACAATTGAATCAAATACAGATTGAAGTCGCATCTTTTAGGAAACAGTTCTTTGGGAAACACTACAAAAGCTCTGATGTGAAAACAAATATCCAAAACTCTAATATAAATCGTTCTGATTATTATACTATACGAAAAGCCGTAAACTATATTAAAAAAAATAACTGAAGTAGTTTTATCTCATAATTCCTCAAACTGTACTAAACCTGAAACTTGATATGTATGGCAATATGAGCTTTGACATTAGCGGTGAAAATTGTGTAGCTTTTTACAAGATAGTCAAACGGAATCAAATTATAATTGACATTCTTCAAAAGAAACTCATTGAATTGCATATATATACAAAACGGATATAATTTTTGTTAACAAACTTACACACATCCTTTCGACTTTCGACTCACTAGGAAACCATCTTCAAAACAAACAAAGATGGCCGCTAGCCGAACGTTCGAGGAATTCAAAGACAAACACGGTTTCTATAATAGGAAGATAAACAAGCAGAGTAAACAGAAGACTGGAACTCGCGTACCTGTGAGGGTTTACAAGTGACGCGAGGATGATGCTCACTTTTTGAAGATGAATCTTTTGACTTGGTGTTTTCGTACGAAATATTGAACAAAAAACCACACCAGAAATTCTTGTGAAATAAAATATGTGGAAACTTGAGTGTTGTTGAGTTTTTGGCCAGGTTTAGTTCTCAATAGTTGGAAACAAAGAAAAAAATAGTTGTATGACGTAGGGGGTTCAGGTAATATAAGGTGATTACGTCTCTAATTTATGCAAATGTCTGAAATATTATCGTGACATTTGCAGCAACAATTATCGAACAGGAATTTGAATTGGCCGAACTGATAAAATATGTGATTCGTTTGTTTTGGATCCGTTACACAGCAATAAATCAGAGACCTGTGAATAATCATAGTGAAGGGGATGTGGGTTTTTGATATCCTATATTTTTTTTCTGACTCTATCAGTAGAACTTTATGAATATTTCGTGGCCTTGTTTTATTTTGGATGTTATTATTATTACGATCATCTAGATGGGTATACTTAAACCCTAAATACCAATACAAATCGAATCACATCATTGAAACTTTGCACTTATTTAAAACTAGATTCAAATAATTCATGTACAAAATTAATAGAGGTACTAAAACGCTTCATTGTAGTGTTCCAAATATGTTTACTGGTCATCACAATATAGATCATTAAGTCTAGTTCTTTGATATCAATTCGACAAATAATAAGGGATAAGGAGAAATCGACATTGACTGCTGGTCATAGGTAAAGTATATAAGAGGTGTTACATAAAAAAAACGAACATTCAAGGCCCCATAACACTTGTTATCCTTCCAAACGAGGCCATGAAACTGAACTACAGACCATTTCTCGGTTTCTTTCATCAAATCATCAGCATAATTTAACCGATTTGCATTAAGCTATTAGCGAAAACAGCATACCTACTTGATTTATCGGATATATCTAGCGAATGTCAGTACAATGACATAGTCTGTAAGAACGCATCCTATATGGAACCATGAGTTGGTGTACAGACACGCTTTACCGCGGCGTCATTTGATACACCTGAACATATTTGCATATCTAGGTGGCTACTTACTGTTAGGATCTGCGTAGGATGATCTATGAAACGAATGTTGGCAATTTTTCATTATGTCGTTGTCTATGCGATTGAAAAGGTGAATGAAAAAGTTTGCAAGAGATCGTTGGTAGCGGTAACGGTGAATTGAAGTAGGTGGTAGACGTGCAGTGGCACTGAATTGAGATTCAATTGGAATGCAAAGTATTTCGAAATTTGTAGACAACGTGGATGTTTCAAAAGGTTTATTTCGGACTTCCATTGTCTATACAATTTTTGAGATTGAGATTGAGATTTTGTGATCTCAAAAATTGTATAAACAATGGAAGTCCGAAATAAACCTTTTGGAATGCAAAGGTGCTATAAGTAAAGGCGATAGAGTATAGCATTTAATTTTTTCTGGGTGAAGTTATTGAATATCTATTATTTCCCACGCCAACGGGCGGGGAAAGTATTATAATCATGAAAATGACATATACATGAAGAAAATACGTTTCACTAGTTTCTGTCGGTATGTCTCTATTTCTTCGCTTGTCTAGTAACATGACTGACAGTCAGCAGTAATAGATCTGAAGATTTGGTGCGCAGTCGGAGACGTGATGTTGCTACAGTCGGTACAGCACGCTAGATCGATTGACTCGGCGAACATGTGCGGCTAGGTCGGCAGATTTATTTCCCACAATTAATTGTTGAAAAAACGTTACATTTCCATATATTCTCGTTACTTGATTGAATAAAAGAATCATATAATTTAGATTTTGCAGAAATTTGGATACTACCGTAACAATGACATAAAGTAGTAAGGTAGGTTTTAATAAACGGTTCACTGATGGATAAGATTTAAAAAAATATATATAAAACAGTAGACCTTGGAATTTTGACGTTTCCAAGGCCCCTGATCATTTGGGCGAAGGAGTGATTTCGAGAAATAAGTAGGTATCAAGATACGTCGAATATGTGAATCATCATAGATGTCAATAGTATAGATCTCGACAGTTTGCTTCTAAACATTTGGTGCGTTGTCGAAGACGCAGTGTGTCGCCACAGCTGGTACAGCACGTTGGATTGATTGGTCGGCAAGTTTTTTCCCACAATTATATTGAACAATAATATTTCCAAAAATTTCACTCTGGGCCACCCATCAGACATATTTTTCCCAGGAATACCGTCTTTAGTGAACGACAATCTACATTATCCCGTCGCGCCCAGGTCATTTCCTTAATTGTTGAAAATACAACATATTTTTATATATTCTCGTTATTTGATTTATTAAAAGAATCAATCTGGAGTGGGCTGGATAGCCTCAATATGCTGTTACCTCGTATACGCTGCTGTTATCAGTATATTGGAATGCGCCACATATAGGTACTCTACCAAGTGAGAGCTGAGAACATCCACAATGATTTATTTATTACAGACAGTGCTGTTAATCCTCTTACCTTTCTCTCGTTAGTTACGGCCAATTGAAGCTAGTTGTCATTAATGAAGATCTACTCCTCTCGATAGGTGAATGAAACAGCAATAACATCATTTAATGTGGAAAACGTGCCGTTCCAAATATTAAAGTTAATGTGTTTTAGCACCGAGATATAAACTTTATTAATTATTGCATCTAGCTGCTCCCAGATGTTCCTTGTGCTACTCACATATAACAACAACCTAAGGATTCGTGATGTAGAAGCAATAAAATATAAAAATATCCTTATTGAAAAAACTCCTCCCCTTATTATCGAAAAAATTTGATTGCTGTGTAAAATACACTCGACATCTAAAAATTCTGTATGAAGCCTTCAGTATAGTAATGATAATCAGCACCTGTCGGAGAAGGCTTTACAACTGAATGACTAGAAAAGTGCTGAAATTATTAGCAGCGTATGAAGCTAAACCTCCCAAATTCCAAATATTAAATTATGTACAATATAAATTCTTGATATTGTCCAACAAAATCAATTTTAAACTTTAATGCGACGTTTCGACGTTTTATAATGCCACCCTCACGTACACGTTATACATACTTCTGTACGGTGCCACAATATTTCGTTTGAAGCGCTTATTTTGAAATTTTTTGGAAATATTTGTTGTGCAAATTATAGAGAAAAGACGGCTCTATCCCCGTGTGAAACCCTTGTCTTGAGACATCGGTTACTAAAACGTTGAAAAAACATCCGGAATCAGTAAAAAAAATGGCAATATGCATGTGGCAAAATCTAAAATCTAGTTGCATGAGCATAGAACCAACGTTTCTCTATCATTTGCAAAAAATCGCATTATCTATCTTAAAAGTGGGTTCTGGAAACCCATGCTAAACGCGTTTTATTCTAGGTATGAGGCATAAGTGGATATCAAGAACAATCTCACAGCAGAAGAAGCTCTAGCATGTAATCGTAGATGCTCTTATTTGGTGAAACTCTTCCGTTATATAGATAAAATTGTGTAATGTGTAATGCCTGCATTAGGTTTCACGAATAATAAATATTGAAGCGATACGCACAAATCTACTACTTTCATGAAACCTGGTGTAAGAATTACACAATATGTAAAAAACACTATTAGAACACAAAGTTTATCAAATAAGACTTCGTTTCAGTGATGTCATTGAAATAAATAGTGTTTTATCTGTAAAACTTTGTGTCCTAATATACAACGTTTTTTCTAAATGTCGGAAGAGTTTCATGTCAAGTAAGAGCAACTCAATCAACATGTTAGGAATTTTGAAATATTTGTTTCTTTTCGAATGAACAATGAGGCTATAAGTTTAATCACTCATTTTTCACAATGCTCGAGTGAATAAATAATGAGTAGAATAGTATATTTCATTGACATTCAATTCATCATCTTTTTCGACACAACAGGAAATATATACAAGGTTATATCTTTAACCAAGTCGTTATGTTCTATTTGCAAAATGAATATTCAAGCTGCTGGCCGCCATATATACACACGACTTTTTTAGCATTTCAATAGGCTCAGTTCATGCGAAAAGAACAAATCACCAAAGATCACTATCTACATTGTCTGGAACTCCCAAGTTGCTAATTCAAACGTTTTGTTAAGCGGAAATCTATGACGCCACCAATCCGCGTATTTCTATTTAGATCGCGTTCTCGCGCTTTTTCCCAGCAATTGTTTTATGCAACCGCAAATATTCGTATCCGTCTTGCTATTTATAATAATTCAAATATGAAAATAATCATGATAAGGTGTGGTCCAAGAAACTCGATACCACGGGTGGCGCTCTTGTGAAATGGTTATGTCAAACGCAATTGCACTTACCGGTGTGTTTTTATAAATAACCTCAGAAAGGCAGAAAATAAATGTCTATTCGTATTGACCTTAACACACTGTAACTATTGGGGCATAAACTTCCTAGCAACTAATTCCACAACGGTCAGAAAACGAATTTTGAAAGAGGCTAGTTCGAGCTGTTGGAAGTCGACCTGGTGAGTATGAGCCCGTCGGCTCTCGGTTCAAATATCCGTGACAGCTCGATTGAAGATTTATCACAGTAGAATTTGTAGAATAGATTATTTATCACCCTGTCAACAATGGTAAGCATAAGAAGCCTCACACTACCACCTACTGCAACCGAGTATACTTTTTGTGCAATGGATGAAGGCTATCCAATAGTTGAATCCATCATCAAAGCCTTCAGAATGTTGGAAAATTCTCACAGCTAGGCCCAATTTTTCGATAGCTGTTACAGCTTCCTTGAAGCTTGTATTGAAACTCAAAGTATTTCGATAGGCGTGTCTTAAGCTTCTGATAAAACCACATGTTCGTTTGTTTGTTGAAGCCTACTCAACCTTGTTAATAAAGCCTATTTGCTTCAGGGCTGCTTTGAGCAATGTCATGTAAAATCTTTTTTATGCGCTCTTTATGTATGTTCTAACGTTCCATCTCTCTCACGAAATAGATTTCATCTCCTGTACTAGTTGCTCTTAACTTTAGAGCACCAATATTTTTATTAATTAATCTGTTTAAATGAATAAATCCACTGTAGTTTTTGACAGTTTTTTAATCATTTAAAACCATTCTGCGTTCTTCAAATCAAACAGTATTTAGAATACTTTTAGCGCCTATTTGTGTTGAAATAATATGTTAGGGTGGCTTTATTGCTTATTTCTGCTCAACGCCTTAAAACTCTTATAATTCATTAAAACCATTAGACCAACATATTTTAAGGAACTGTAAAGACTAAATAGTTTAGGTATTCAAATCCATTTCCAAATTACTTCATCACAAATATAATGAGCACCTCTAAATTGATTAATTACATTCAAAAATGCTGACAGATTCCGGAAACAATTCCTAATTTGAACATTTTCAAATTCACAAAATTTCTAGTATATAAATTCTTATAAACTTTCAAAAGTGTTGTTTTACATTTTCAACATTATCTAGCTATGCGTCAAAATGATTAGAAACTAAATTTTAATAACAAAATTTTCAAGTAGTAACTTTTTGGTTTCATTCATAACTCTGCCAATAATAAATAAATAATTGGCTATATTGTATAATTATAATGATGTCGATACAGTTATTGTGCTCTTTTTATGATATTTTTTTGATTATGCACGCCCCTGATGAAGTTGATGTGCACGTTGGATCAAATATGGAACGGCATAGCGTGTCGAAATCGATTCTACATAGTGACGTGATTAAGAATATGCCTTTTCGAAATTGCCACATTAATTTTTTGGGTCCGAGATGGTTCCCACACTGGCCACATCGATCAGGTAATTAGAATTGCTTCTTTTTCTACCTTTTTTGTGGTGAAGAGTAAATTCGAGAACTCCTGACTCTCCGCTTTGAGATTGCTGACAGTTCGTTAAGGCAAAAAATACGAAATTAACACAAGTAGGATTAGTTCCCTCAAATGCTTCCATGTCAAGAGCAAATGTCTGCAAGCCACTCCGAACCAACAGCTTCACGAACACCGGAGAATACGATCAAAGGCGGTCGCCTACCCAACGCTGGCTCGTCTGTCCTCGGCTATGACGAACAAGATCAACCACCGAATGCTCCAATTTATGTATTCCATAAACCTTGTTAATAATAGGTATGGCTTTAGGAGTTAGGCGAGTGAAAATACTGAAGCAACTACAGGCATATAGAAGTCATAGCAAATGAATAACCTGAAATTCAAATCCAGCATAGCATTGTTCCGCCACACCTACTGCGGAGATAGATTCTTGAGGCTAGAGCAGTTTTTATATATAATACTTTGCTATAGAGGCAAGGGAAGTCATGCGATCACAAACATTATCAAAAATCTGTAGGTTAATCCAAATATGCTGTACGTTTCTTAAGTTTCAGTTAATTCATGCACTTCACTAATTCGCGATACTTCAACGTAGCCCATAAATAACCGATTTTCGATCAGTAAAATCAGCATCCTTCAGCTTTTTACAAATATGGAAATTGCGTCAACATTAATACAGTTGATCTTGTACTTCAACTGTCGCGGTTCAGTTCTTTCTACAAAATTCCAAGATTACAGAACGCGATACCGCATTGCATTAAAATAATTGTCCTGAAATTGTGGTTCCAGTTTATCCTTTCGGCGTCTCATTAATAAGCATACACGCGATATCAGTGGATTAATTCCCTGAAAAAAAAAATGCACCAATTATCCGTAATTATAATTTCAAGAACTTGCAACCTATCTGTATGATAATACATTCGACGTATAATAATACGTATAAGATTGTAATTGTATATTGAAGTTCGATTTCCATTATTTAGTACGGTCGCTGCAAAACATAGGGACAGTGTATAATGCATTAGAATTGGGCAATAGGCCATACATGTCTAGGCACCCATCAATCCGATGGAAACGTAATAATTTGGCGATCAAATACCCGGGTTTGTTTTGACACGACGTAAATCTAAGCGTAAGAAGTACAATCGATACAGCTGCAATGTTAGTAACTCCCATACCTTTATACAATCAGCAAAAGTACAAATATGGGAGGACATGGGCGAAATCAAGTCTTTTAATCTGAAAAGGCAAGGAGGTCAGACATTTTTTGTGAGCTCGGCAAACAGAACTAAGTCTAATTAATTTCCTTAAAAATGTCTGGCCACCTGGGGGACAGGGGTCCCCTGTCGCATGTGTTTTGGAGTGCATTTGTGTATGAACTAATTGGAAGCTTAGCTTAGATCCCCAAAGCTCCTCCCCGAGATTCACCCATTTTGGAGGAAGCTAGGATTTTTTAGATAATATCAAAATTTCTACATAAGGATATTAATTGTAAAACTTATTAACACATCATTGTTTTGCATCCGAGATGTTGCTCTGAGAATGGTTTAAAATTTTCATGTAGAACAATTGATAATCAACAAAAAGAACACACATAGCAGATAAGAAAATGGCAAATATGGTAAACAGTAATATTAAGACTAAGTTGCGTCAACAATACCCGCCTCACAAATAAAAGTGCCGTTAATCTGTGACTCTTGTCTTGTCTGGAGTTTTACCTCCTTACTCACCCCATTATACTTTATCACCATTTTTACCTTACGATAGGAAAGAGACCATCTTGTATGTAAAATTATATAAATGCGATTTCCTTTGGTGTTCGAAAGGATATTTTTTTTATCAACACTCATCTCCAAGCGTTGCGCACTATGGATCTGCCTATTGGCAACTTACGAAGTCAAAGGTCCTAACAACTGCTCTCTACAGTTAGACCGCCAGGCTATACAGACGAGTCTAGGCTAAAGACGGAACATTCATGTCTATAGCAAGTCCGATGCATAGTGGAAAGCATATGCTTATTATTTTTTTATCACTAAGCTATTATATTGCCTGGACCTGCGCGTTTATCTGCAATTTGCTGAAAAATTGCACTTACCGTACTCACGATGGTTATTAACAATATTAATATGCATTACATTGAGGCGAGGTAGTAAAAATGGTAATTCTCAGACATACCTTTGATCATTATCTGCTATATATATATATATACGCCTTTGTAGAAATTATATATAAATTTTAAATGCCTTTCCCTGATTGTTCGTTAACTGAATTTGAGTCGTTTCTTAGTCTCCTTGCAATTTATTTTGTGTCAGAACTTCATCGGATTTCAAGTTAGAGATAAGTTTTTAACAGTCCCCAAATTTCAAACTAAGGGTTTGATTAAGTCTAAACTGCCTGACGAATCCATATGTACAAAATGGATTCGTAGTTTTCTACTTTATCATGGGTAATATCCAAAAAACAAATGTTAAATGTTGGTGAAAATTAAGCTATCCGGAGAAAAACTACTTATTCTATTACTTTAAAATATGAGGATAGCATTAATCATGAGTAAACCTTGCTAATGAAATCATGTGCCACTTGGCCTAACAATTCATAAAAAAGTGTTGAGATAACATTGGTTCCGAAAAGATGAAGAGCAGGAGACGAAATCCTGAGTGTATATATTATATATTTACACCTACTGAATCAGTGTCGATTTTCCATTTTGGATACAGTCATATCTATAACATCTTTTGAAATGTTATAGAGGCTTTGATGTTTGTATGTCAATATATATTGCTTGAATCACTATAAATTACTTTATGATCCATTTTTCATACACTGTTTATTCTGTGTTGGAGGTATTTTGCATAAAAATAGAAATTTACGATTAAATAGGTCGCAATGAATAAATATAATTGTTAGAAGATAAGCCATTTTCCATGCAGGTTAGGCATATACTAGTCATAAAATAATTCAAGTTAAATATACAGGTGCCGCCTGTTGTTAAGAAATGATAATCATATAAAAGGATAATTATAGAATCACTTTTGAATTACGAACTGCACTAGCGCAACCTTTGTTTGAATTTTACTATAATGCGATAGGCAACAAGGTTGCAGCTTATGGTAAGCTTATATCCAGTGATTATATATTATAATCACTTAAATATGGAAACGCCATCATACTTCATCAAATATTATTTTCTACTGAGCACACACAAAATTAAATTCTCAGACCAAGAATATGTGCTTTCTTTCAAGCATATCTGCCCATATGCGCAAAGCTATTATAATCGTAAAGTAAGACTATTGTATTTTTGATCATATAAGTAGAGTAAATTTAAGTAAATGCATTCAATTCATACCTGGGAAAGACTTGGAAGTGAATACCAAAATCTCAAACTGAGCATATCATAATCTTGGCACAAAACAGAGAAAATCTAATCTAGAAGAATACTATGGTGTTGACTGAAGCATATCATGATCTTGGCGCAAATAGTTCAACTTTATTATATAATTTATTATTGATATGATCATTCTGTAATTTTAATAGGCTGTTATCAAAGCTACTGTTGGTTCCTTAACCTTGAAAACAAGTTAAAAATTGTACCAATGTGACTTCTTTCATACATTTATCTGCATCAAATGGTATTTTTACTACTTCAAGTTTGAAAGGTGTTGTACAGATAAACAGAATATAAAAAATATGTACCTGTAATTAAGCCAAAAGATATACGTCCACCATTTGTAATAGAACTTATTCACAACTCACATATCACTCATATCACATCAACACCTGTACACTTGTATGAGATCCTTAAAACAGTCACAACCCCAACTTTTTAACAGATCATTCATTCTGAGAGGTGTTTGGTAAAAATTAAATCCAATATAAACTAACGGGAGCGGAAACAGTCACACGCGTACCGCTGGATTGCCGTTGACTAATATGGCGATGCCTAACAAGTAAATGAATTACTTGGAGGGAATCGCAAGATATTTGTATTCTTGAATTAAGTAAACGGAGCTCCGTTGAAAAATATGATAACCTTACAAAGCAAATATGGAATAATTGTTAAAAAAGCATTGAAATCTCAAATTGTGAAGAAAATTATATTATATCGGAATGAGTATTGAATACTTTTATTGATTCAGATTAATAATAATTTTCTTATCAAGTAAATTGTCTTAGAGTAAGATCAGATGATCTTATCGTGAGTATATCTTTACAAGAATATCAAAAGTCTTGAATTAAGAATTTCTTTTTATGTGTGAGGCTTTGTATCACGGAATAAATTTTAAGAACAATATAAGAATACGTTATAGCTTGATATTTTTTTATCTCGTTTGTATTGACGTCTTGTCGGATGTCATCATCATCTTGTATTCTCAACAAGACTCCCACATAATCCATCGCCCTTAATTTTTTTTAAAACAAACTTTCCCCAAAACCGATGTTCCACTTTTGCTCTTCGATTTTGTGTATTGCGAGTATATATATGTAACACTGAACACAACATGTCGATTGTATCTCTAGATATTTTTGCCATTCCAAGATACATATGCAGTATAACTTTCACTTTATTTGTCAGTTAAGAAATAGTACAAGTACTCGTGTTAATGGCATTAGTACTAATCTCGTGAGAAATATACGTGACATGTTATATGATTCAATATAGCGATCTAAGAAACTCATCATAAATTGATCAAAAATCAAGTCAAGTAGTTTGACTTTATTATTACCACTGAGGTAAACATATTTTTCAATAACCAACCACATTGTCCAAAACTGGAGCCGGATTTTAATAATGTTGAGCCTTTGAAGATCGTATCTTGAATTTAAAATTATTAACTATTACAGTACTGCCCTAAAGCGTTGAAGTAATAAACTATAATAGAAAAAATATCAATTTATAGTTTACAGATAAGTCAGCTCGGTTCCAAAGAAGTAAATTATCTAATAATTCGTGCTACTCATGCATGTAGGGAAAAGTTGTGTTAAAATTTTAGAAAAAATTCTATATCATACACATTTTCAACGTCTAAAGTGAGGAAGCTAAAAAATTCCAGTTAATTCCATCAAACTTCAGCGTTACTCGTTTCTGACGATTTTGATGATTTTATGGCGAAGGTTAAAATTTGTAATTTAAAAGAAAGTCTTAATCCCAAAAAAACAGCTTGCTATATTTATCGAATCCCGGATCATTTAATTGACGAAATTATTTTTTTAGAAATAGCATGCTCTCCGTTTTTCAATATTTCACACCTTCCTGTGCATCTTGGCACATAAAATTTGTTTTATAGACTAAAAAGTGTCGAAGGTTGATTTTTAGTTGAAGTTTCATTTTTTGGCTTTGGATAGCAACCGGCAACGATTCGACGGCAACCTAAATAGTTTGAGTACATTCTCACCATTCTTTTCAAACAGTATTCATCAATAATTCTCAAAAAGTTTACTCAAAAATATCAGATGGTATAACCCGCCTTCTCAAATTAATAAAAAGGATCAGATAATTCACCAAATATCAAGCAGGCAATGAACCCAATTTGGAAGACAAAAAGAAGCAAGAAGTGAACGCCATCCTCGCTCTACTGCGATGGTATCAAGTTACCGGTACCCAATGAAGAGTAACAGAAGGATGATGGACATCAAGATGGCCGTGCATAGAGGCTGTACGACGTTGTCAAATCGAATGCGTCTTCTCCAACACTACTTCTACAACACTTGATTTATGATGAGCTTTATATTATGCTTTGGACTCCATTAAATGCATCTAGTTGTTTACCATGTCATTTTGCCATTTGCTTTTGTTTCTATTAATACGAAATAAGAAATGGGTGCTTAATGTACCTACTCCAAAAGCTTTCATCATTCTGTCTGTGTTGCAACACGCGCACAGTGTCAATATGTTTATTGGAATATATTTTTGCACCTATTTTGATGACATTGTCTACCGACAAGAATCCAAATAAATATCACAATTTCTCAGGATTCATCATTGTTACCTACTTATATTTTATCTATCTTGAATATATGTTCTGTTACATAATATTCCAAAAATGAAGCTCTTTGCTTTGTATTACAGGTTATGGTCATAAAGTAAGGAGTACACTTCAAAGTATTATACAAGTGTAAGAAATGGAACTAGTAGCAACAATTGAATGGAAGTTATAGTTAGTTTCTTTTTTTAGTACCGGAAAATATGCAACGTCAATACCGTTTGCATCATTGTGTTAACTATGAAGAATCTCAAGAATGATGAAAATATCACATTAAGCTCCTTTTAAGTAGTTTATGAATTTATTATTCTAATCTACTATGTTTATATAAGGCTTATAAGGAAAGGCTGTTCGCAGCAACACTTGCTTGACATAATATACATAATACTACCTGCATACCTAATTTCGAAATTTACCTAAAGGTGACTTCTGATTTTTTCGTTGTTATGTAGGTTATCTAAGGATTACCACTTTTATAACTCTCCACAAGTCGCACGTAAAAACAATGTTTTCTTTCGGCAGCAGAAAAGGCATTGAATATTGAGCATACTGTTTCCAAGAGATATATTCCCATGTTTCCAATACACTATTGTAAATCATTTCTCGAACTAACTGATCTATGGTTGATCCGTTTATGTCCAAGCATATCTCTCTCACTTGCAGTGTCTATTAAATTCTAGTGGGATTAAATACATTCGAGTCAAGTCGATACGAGAATAACAGTTAAAAGCTAAGTCATATTTAGCATTTCTCAATCACAAACAGAACTCGTAAAAACGAGAAACCTCTCTAATGATGGAGGAGTTTCAGCAAGTAAGAGCATATACGATCTACATGTATACGGAATATGTTAAATCAAGGTGTAAAATTTAATACAATCCCAATTCGGAGAGATATAATAACATGAAACCTCCATGTAAGAAGTGGAATGTGAATATTCCATAAATTTTTCTAGATCAGAAGTATCAAAAAAATGTATCAAGACTTACAATTTATCATTGTTGCACTAAAATATAATGCCGCACAGAAAACAAAAAGGTAGGCTCTGTGGAGAAAGCTCGAATGTTCTAAAATCGGTCGTAGTCGCTACATCAACAGGAAGTAAATTGCGTTTTAGCAACTAGATGTTACTATAGAGAACTTCAGTCCTAAACGGGTTACAGCGTCAACATAACTCACACCATTCCTTCAGAAATCTACGTATCTATCCAGAGAAACATGAAATCAGAAACCAAAAGTCATCGCATGCCTTAGTGAAATCTGAATCAACCAATGACATGACTGATTTTTCTTTAAAATGTAGGTTGAAAACATACCATTTATACGATTACCATTGATTGTTCGACACGTGGAAATCACAGGTGCATCTTGGCAGCTGTTACGGAAGCAGTTTATGAATATTCAGTGCGCAAGACGCATTTCAGATTTTCAAAAGGATGGTGGATGGATGGCTTCGCGTGTATGAAATACTAAAAGGTGCGGTGCAATCATGGTTGTTAACGGTACGTTTCTGACCAGAAGATGGAATATATCGTTAGTCCACTATGCTAGCAGGAATTTACTACTTCGAATTGTTGTTGTCTTGATACCATAAGTTAGTTTAGAGTGTTCAGACTATCTATAAAATGTCTTCTGAAGATATGATCCAGAATCAATGCAGTGATGCTTCCATGTCATCATTCATATATATCTATATAGGACAGCATTATGCGAACAAGTTTTGCCAACTCATCATAAAAATGAATCAAGTAGATTGACTCAGTTCTTCCTACGCTATAATGATACCTTTTCTCTTCAGGGAACAGACTGCCCGGTAGCTCATTACGCAACGCTGAGGTTCTCCAAAAGAACGACATTTTGAAAAAGCTAGTTTGAAGCGTTGGAAGCTCGACCTGGCTAGGAAACCGACATCCGACCGAATATCCTAATTGATCTGCACCAGATCAGTCGAAGTAAGCTCTCTCGGGATGACTGTGGTTTGCCTGATTCCATACAGGAAATAGGGTCGCTATCATCAGCGAAACTGCAGATGGGAGATAGATGTTGTTTCAAACAGTTCGTTGATGATGAAGAAGAGCGTTGGAGAAAGGACATAACCCCGCACTTATTATGCGAAGTACATCGGAAGCATATTCTTCTACCACCGCAAATAAGCCGCAGTCTGTGAGACATCTATCCAACCATAGTCATAGATCCGGTGGCAGCTCATATAAAGCAAATGTCTCATGCACCATCCTATCAAATGCTGTGATGATAACGAGCGCGACGGCTCGAGACTAGACCCTAGAGATCGAATGGCTTATAACTAGAGCCAGTCGGAAGACTTTTTTACTGTTCAGAAAAATTCTGACGAAACGACATGACTACACTTCCAGACGACGCAAACTTCCCATTCTTCAGGCGGTCCACAGGGAGAAATTTCATGAACTGTCCTCTATATTAGCTAATGACTCAACTTGAGAAAATATATTTTGGGGGAAATTTTCAGAAATATTTTAATTTCTGCAATGCTGCATTTGCACATGATTTACAATTCTTCCTTTCATTTCGATCATTCATTGTGATCTCAGAACAACTTATCAATTATCGAATTCTATACTATTTCTTGCATGCGTACTACTTCCCATATACTTTTGGATTCAATTTGCTATATAAAGTATCGCAACGTACAAAATGAAACGGTCCAGGGTCCAGCTTAGTCCACTGGTAGCTCATTTTTTTAGTAGCATATGAACAAATATAAGTTCATCGCTAATTCAGCATTGGAGGAGCGTTTTATCTATGACCATCAAATGAAATTCGCCAAACCTGCTACATACATAATTGGTTTCACACCCTTCGTTATACGTTCCAAGTTGATTTTCAACCAATACAAGTCTTAAATACTTCGCCTGACAGCAGGAGCGTAGCTAGGATAGGATAAGGGGCGGGAAAGGATTTCAGTAGGGGCGCTTTTTGCTCTTTAGGTTTTTCGTCTGGATGGTGAGAAGTGGTTTTAGTAGACAAGTTTTTTTTGCTCTCCAGGTTTTGTGGTAAGGGTGAATGTGTAAAAGGGTGGGAAATGGTTTCAGTGGCTTTGCCCTTTGGCATTGGGACAGTTTAGTACCTGTACACCTAGATTATAAATGGAATCTTTTTCATTATACGTATTTGCTTAGAAATCATTAATAGTATTTGTTATTACTAGTGCTGTGGAAACGAATTGATGGCCAGTAGGCTGGACATGTCGAGCGATCTATTACCAACCTTTATTAAAAAAGTCACCCATTTTCCAAGCTTCCTTGAAAACTAGGGGCCTAGACTGATCCTAGCCTCCCACAATAACCTTATTATTTCAAAGAACAAATGAGATCCAGCCATATTTCAATCCCAATTGAAAATAACGGTCCCCTGGGTGATTCACCGACACTACCCCCTCTCTTGTCAGTCCTGGTTATTACAGTAGCGTATATCAATGCTTCTCACTCACCTAATTATAATATTGTCCGGTTACAAGAATATCCCATATCCTACAAGAACACAAAAATGTCAAGTCACAATAATCGTCACACTCGCGCTGTATAGTAGTACTGACATAAGGGTGCGTTAACGCAGGCTCGGAAGGGTGGAAAACTATCAAATATGCGTCGGTACGAAGCGCGGCCTCCTCCATTCGCGGTACGGCGTGGAACTGAAGAAATAGAAGAGGAAGGCTTACAGCAGGTTAGGCACCCGAGCTGCAGAGCGTCGGGCGCTGCGGGACGTAGGGGGGCACCGGCGGAGCGCACAGTAGTAGTGGCGGCTCTGCTGCTGCGGCGGCAGCGCGGCAACGGTTGCGTTATTCAACTGTTCTGTGTTAGGCCGCCGCCATCGCCGCGCGCCGTACCACGCCGGTCGCGGTGTTTTGTCGCCGCGTTTATGGACCAACCATTGGCGGTACGTAAAGCCGGGTCCACATCAAACCAACAAAACAGCAACTCAATGTTTCCCAACATTTTGGAAACAAAATTGAAACATTTAGGCAACTATTTTGTTTTGTTGGGGTTTCTAGCAACTTTTTATCTTCCCGTCGCCGGTCGGTAAAGATCAAAGCGTTGATGTTTTGTCTGCATTTCTCGCAACCCTGTTGGTCTGATGTGTACGCGCTCGAACAGAAGAATACATCAGACTCTGGTAATACTCTCCGGTTGCCAAAAATCTTAAAGTGATCACTAAACGTTCTGTTACACTAATGGCATTTCTAAAATTTGTATTTTTCTTCTATATCGATGGTCCGATGATTTGTATTAAATTTTCAAGCTCAGTACTGGTCATTCTCAAAAAGTTTTTAAAGCTAGATCGCATTTCTCCACTAATACCGACATCATCTTTTCGTAAATCTTCCAGTAATCCCTCAACACAGTTATTTTGTCAACTTTTCAGGCTAGGTCTAATCCAAAAACGTTTTTCCTTTTTTGGGTTAAGAATAGAAAACCAGCTGCCATAATAAACAAGTCATTGTTCCTTTGCAATTCACAATTTCGAGCACGCCACATTTTCTTTCAGGGACCAAACAGTTGACTAATCGTTTTCTGTATGTGGACAGCAGTTGACAATTTGTTTCTGTTTTCAAAAACTTGCAGTTTTGTTGTGTTGCTGTTTTGTTCGCGGTTTTATTTTGTTGGTTTGATGTGGACCCGGCATAATGGAAGTAAATGACTATTGGAGTTATTCGAAACAAATTTTATAAAATGGCATTCGTTTGATGTATTTGAAGGAACTAATCCAACTTGTATTCAGTTCGTAGGAAGTAGACGTGCAAGAGACCTTCTATATCGTACACAGGTACAATCATGTTATCTTATCTCACTCGAAGAATTGCATATTCTGTAGGAGCTCCACTGAGGAATGATGAAATGTTGCCAAAGATCAGGTTGACAGATTATGCTGTTGATGTAGCAATGGTTATTATAATTGAAAAAAAGAAAACGTTAGTAGCATATGCAATCACCAAAACCACCATACGTATGGAAGAAAATGGCATGGTTACTTCGCAGAAAACCGATTTAGTGATACATTCTAAAAGACAAACAATGACCTCGTTGACAATTAAAGTCAGGAACACTGAGATTCAAAGCAGAACTGCTACAAAATAGGGGGGGTTATAAAATTTATCAATATGACAATATTGACAATAAATCGCTGTAAGCTGTAATTATTGGCGAATTCGCTCTCAGCAACTCATTACACAGGACTTTGGTTCCTCAAAAGAGTGCCTTTTGGAAGAGACTCGTTCGATATGTTGAAGTTGGGCAAGTGAGGATGAGACCGTTGAGCTTTTATAGTGTTTGTTGTACAGACAACTCTCGCTGTAATGATCCCAGATTATAGTACCATCTGAGCCTTGTAGTAATAACTGTTCCAGTAAATACAATTTTCTGTAGTGGAAAAGAACCAAAAGCTTCTGGGAAGCCGACTTAGGAAGGACGGCAACATGGGCGTGCAATTCCAGGTTATTTGTTGATGTTAACCCACACTCTAGCTTGATGGAACAAGACGCGAAGAATTCAGGTCCTTCAATCCCCTCGCTTGGCAGACAATCATATGATTTTCTGATCAGGGCATTTCACTGAGCCTTGATGCTTTTAACTGAACTCTATTTGTAGATTCCCATTCCATGATTTTTTCGATGTCTTCAGTGATTTTGACCAAATGCAGAGCTTGGTTATTTATAAGACCCTGATATTCGCTTCGGTGTATATTGATTGATAAAGAACAACATTGACGGATTTAAATAAAATATAAAGATATCCCTAACCTGATTAGTCCAAATTATTGTTCTAATGAAGCTCTTATAGAGGTTCAAAGCATTAAACCACATTATTTAGTCACGCCACTGGTGTGTGCCTCACCACTACGATACACTACGATCTGGAGGTAGGCGTTGGATGTGGTGTGTCGCCTTAATGGTCCGAGTAGTACTTTGTTTATTATGTTTATGGTGCACCAGGTCGAATACAAAAGGCCTATTCGTATATACCCTTTTGCGGTTAAAAATCTGAAACAATACCTACTGCAAAAGCCGTATTCGTACTAAGATCCAATATAATAAATTACACTTCTCACTCGTATCTTATTTTGTAATGGTTTACTGATTAAATATTATGACAATAAATTATACCTAAATAAAAAAAATAAGAAAACAGGCTTTTATAGTTCATCGAACTAAAAGTAAAAAAGAATTCCTAATATAAGAATGAAAAAATCATAATACAATGGTTGAAAATGCCTAATCTTGTCACATATCACTATTTGATTCTTGTTAAAAAGGTGTTTTTGGTAGACCTCCCTACATACCTGCGGGAGAAACTAATACTTAGGTACAACATTCATGACAGAGCCTTAAGAAATCCATATACACTTACTATGTCATTGCACAGCACCACCTTATTCAAAAGATCGTTTACCTATAATGCAGTTACTCTATATAATGCTGTTGACGTTACTGCTAAGAGTATGTCGATATTTAGATTTAAGAAATATGTAAAAACCCTTCTCCTCAGCTCTCAATAACAATAACAGCCTAAATGTTTTATGCTCGTATTTCAAAATATATGGTATCTTTCAAATTTTTTCCTCTCTATCTTTTCATGTTCAATTTTGATTATCTTGGTATATCCATTTTTTATAGTTTTTACCATTTTAGTGATGTTTGTACGATATTATTTAACAGTCTTCCTACTTGCAGAACAACTTCATTATTGTAGCTCATGGTTAAGTGTAAGAATAGCTGTTAGCTAAACTTCGCCATTGTAAGCTACCCACTGTATATTACAGACTAAGTCTGTTATTATTAATTCAATAAAGACGATTTATTATTATTATTATTATTATTATTATTATTATTATTATTATTATTATTATTATTATTATTATTATTATTATTATTATTATTATTATTATTATTATTATTATTATTATTATTATTATTATTATTATTATTATTATTATTATTATTATTATTATTATTATTATTATTATTATAAATGATTATCGAGAATCATCGAGATAAAAGCGTGGGGTGCTTTGTACCTAAGTTCGCTACGAAAATTTAGGACTCTGCTCATAACTTATGATGTAGCATTTTAACTGATGAGTACTTAAAAGGAAATGTATTTTATTTTTGGTTTCAGGATGTTTATGCAACGTAATTTCATAGACCTATTAAGCATGTAAACGTGAGCCATTAGGCCATATCATATTGGACTCATATTTTACGAATCATTTCAAACTACATCCTATAGATATACATAGAAAATCTTATGCTAAAGTAGAATCAAGTTAGGAGTTTTTTGGATTGGATTTGTTTAATTAGAATATTAATATGAAAGCCTAACTCCAGTTGAAAATATAATAATAAAAATATTACCTGAATGAAAATAATTTTTTTTCCTCAGAGATCATCATTTTTTGGTAGAATTTTTAAAATTTGCCTGTTTTTCAGTAAATAGCAATTCAAATACCAAAAAACTGTTGAATACAAGTTCACATAGGATTACGGAGAATTTGTGACATTTGAGTACAAGTAAAACGATACACATATTTAACGTATTTTATAGGTGAGCGTATGAAATTTGCACAGTTCAATCGTAATGTTTCCATTTCTGGATTTGCAGACATCTCATTTGTAAAAACATCAATCAGCCGATTATCCACCTTGAAAATCAATTCGGTGTTTGAATTTGAATGAAAATCAGTTTCGCCATCTATCAACAAACATATTTCTGTGACATTCTGTTATTTAACTTCAGGGAATTTTTGTTGCTACGTTGATATCCCTTCTATTGTCATTTCAGTTGATGTATGACATGTATTATGTCATTATTGTTTGAGTATTCTCGTTGACGTGTAGTTAACTATTTGTAATATAGATATAGAAGTTGTCAACAAAGCACCAAAGAATATAAAATGCATTTATAAGTTTAAATATACGTCAAATACATAAGAATAATGGAGTATTTTAGAAGCGGTTTGAAGTCGGTGCTTGGTGCCCCACCCCCTGGTAGCCAGCCAACGGGTGCCGAAACCGTAAGTTCAGAAACAGCTGTCTGACAACAATCTAACCTCAGTTTACTCCCTTTCAGGTAGAAAGATTAGTGAACAGGGTTAGCACATCTACATTGCTAGAAGATCGTCGAGATGCCTGTAGAGCCCTCAAAGCATTATCGAAAAAGTACAGGCTCGAAGTGGGTGCACAAGGCATGGATATTTTGACTCAAGTACTTGAACTGGATAGAAGTGACTGTGAAATAGTAGGTTACTGCTTGGACACACTTTGTAATATAACTTCCAATGAAGTATTTGAAGAGGAAAGTGAAAACACTATTAACAAGCAAGTCAATGTTGGTGAACAGTTCACCGAGATGTTTTTGAAAAACCCTGAGAATGTCAGCCTAGTTTTGAGCTTTTTGGAAGAATATGACTTTAGGGTCAGATGGCCAGCTGTGAAATTAATGACTTCTTTAGTAATGTCTAAGCCTAAAGAAGTGCAAGACATAATTTTGGTATGTGTTTATTTTTATTACAGTAATTTATTTGCTACATAACTAATTCTGATTATTAGAATAAATGAAAGTAACATTCATGTGAATACTTTAGTGTGGGTCAGAAGACAATGGCTAAATAGTATATAGACATATTGCTTTATTAATAAAATTATAGTATATTTCATCATTTTTAGCAATATATCAATAAAAAGATATGTTATGTTTGAATAAAAGTTCTTAATTTGCCCAATGTATGATACATTTTCATGAAATTTCAGTATAGTTATATAGAATAGATGCCATTCAATACTACCACATCTTTGTCCTGTAATACTAGTGTTGATTTGCAATTTTCATCCCCCTCTATATTCACCCACAGCCAGTTGCAAGACTCTTTTCTTAGGCAATAGAGTTTGAAACTAGCTCAGTCTTGATTTATAAGTTGCATAAAGTAATATAAACATGTCCTAAACTAAAATTTATTGCTTTAGGTAATATTCTTGAGGTAATAAATCCATATACCATGTATTTAACTACTAATATATATAATCTTATCAAATGTCTTAATTCATTAATAGTTTCTGGAAATGTACTTTCAGGTTAGTCCAATGGGTGTATCAAAATTGATGGATCTTTTGTTGGAAAATCGTGAAGTAGTGAGAAATGATGCTTTACTCCTTCTGATAAACCTCACAAAGTCCAATGCCAACATTCAGAAAATTGTTGCTTTTGAAAATGCATTTGATCGTCTTTTTGACATAATCAAAGAAGAAGGTTCGACTGATGGAGGCATAGTTGTGGAGGATTGCCTAATACTAATATTAAATCTGTTAAAAAACAACACCAGTAATATTAACTTTTTTAAAGAGGGATCATATATTCAGAAGTTGACACCTATGTTCGAATTACCAGCAAATTTGGAGGAAGTTGGGTGGAGTCCCCAAAAAGTTTCAAATTTTCACTGTCTCCTACAAGTGATAAGGACATTAGTTTCACCAAATAATCCTGTTCAAATCATAACAGCATGCCAGAAAACTATGAGAAATACAAATCTCCTAGGTAAGTATCAGTATGTCATTATAACGGCAAAATGACAAAAAAAAATCAAATATGTCAGCAAGACCAAATCAACCATGTAAATAGTTGAGTAATGCTGCCAGATGTCAAGTACTCTTCATATTCTTTCAACATAATATAGTAATCTATAGTGACACTTGTTATGAATCCTTATTATCAATATTATTTATTGCATGTATATGTTACAAATTTACCAAATATTTGTCTAGAAACACTCTGCAACATTCTTATGGCCAATGGAGTACCTGCTGATATCCTCACAGAGACCATAAATACAGTTGGTGAGGTGATAAGAGGCAACTTGACCAACCAAGAATATTTCTCAAATGTTCTTGCACCGTCTACCCCACCCAGACCAGCAATTGTTGTTTTACTAATGTCCATGGTGAATGAGAAGCAGCCCTTTTCCCTCAGATGTGCAGTGCTGTATTGCTTTGAATGCTTCCTGTTCAAAAATGAAATAGGACAAGAGCTAGTAGTTCAAACACTATTGCCTAGTAATACTGGTAAGATGCCTTCATTGTAATTATGATTTTATATTATCTGTTATCTGAGATATGTTGGCAGTGATTTTTCAGTAACATTTTCTGAATTTCCCTTATGGTAAATATATATGCTACTATCAGATACAATAATTCTATACAAATATGCTTTGAAAATATGTTTATTTGCTATTTAATTTATGCTTCCTGTGATTCTAGTTTATTGACTACTGTTAAAGAGAGACCAAAATAAAAAGGATATACTTGATATAAGAACTAACACTTAGAAATTGATTGTTCCTCATTATATTTTTGCATTATTTGCCCCTCTTTTTTAAAGGACATACAGTAACTTTTTTTAAATAAATGAGTTTTATATCCTCAGCAACAACAACTCTGACCACAGGGCAGCTACTGTGCAGTGGTCTCTTCAGCAATGATCATTTGAGCAACTGGTTTTCAGCAGTAGCACTATCACATTGCCTGAATGATAATCCAGCTCAAAAGGAACAGTTACTTCGGGTTCTCTTAGCGACAAACTTAGGAGCACAGCCAGTAAGTATCTGAATGATTTAGTGCATATATTGGTTTCATTGGCCATATTAACTTATAAATGGGCATCATTCACATTTAGTCTTAGTGTCAAGCATCTGCAATTTATAAATATAAATAAATTTTGATGCCTTGTGAGTCATAATTTAATGGTCTTGTCAGTTATTTTTAAAGTAAGGTTTCATTGTATCACTTTTACTTTCCACAAAATTGAACATTTTGCAATTTCTGCAATTATAAATTTCAACCAAAAACTTTTATCTCCAAACATTGAGTAGAAAGTACAGTGTCAGCCTACTTGACGCTATTTTTTCATTGGCCTAGAGTCCACTTTTTACCAGTGATTTAGAACAGTATTTGTCAAACCGCCTACGCCAGTCCGCGCAAATAAATTACTGGTCCGCAGAAAATCCACCTATCTATTTAGAATTGTGCTAATGGACCAAATCATTAAACTTATCGGTCCGCGATAACGTTCTGAAATATTTTACTGGTACTTGGGGTAAACTATGTTGGGAAACACTTATTTCATGCGTATTAAAATTTCGTTTATATTTGACGTGACAAATTAAAAAAATCAAAGCCTACTATGGTTATAAAACCTTCTTTTTATATTCAGAATTACCAGACCCTCAAGGAAAACTTGTGAAACGTTATTAAGAAGGCAATAGACAGTTTCAATTTCCAGACTCCAATTTGTCTTTCAGAAGAAATAATAAATTGGATGATGGTTTAAAAGAAACAAAAGATGAGCATTTACACCACATACAATTCAACTCATTTGCAGTTTCTGAATTTGTTGCTGCCCATATTAATTTAGAGTATTCAGTAGTAATGTACATTAACTTATCATCATTGTCATTTATTGTTAACTGTAAACTAATGTATATAGAATTATGTATGAGAAAACTATGTTAACACAATTTTTCAGGTAAGTCTTCTTCATCAATGTGCCATATTCCTACAGCACACAAGCAAACTGCAAGCAAAAATCGGAGTTTTAATGTTGCTAGCCAACTGGATGGCACACTGTCCACCTGCTGTGAAAGTTTTTTTGAATGTCCCAGGTGCCATGGCCTTTTTGACTGCACAGACCTCAGCTAGTGAATTTGACAATAATGAAGAATTGTTACAGGTTAGGTTTTAACCATTATTATTTTTTGCTGATCTTGTCTCATCTGTAGCTCAAAAACTACCACCACTTCTGACAAGGGGGGGGGTGTTTCCTTCAGGCTCTAGGTTTTGAGGGGAAGTTGATGCGTCGGTATGAAACTCGGAAATAATAAGCTCTATTAAAAATTTGAACTCCTCGTTCCAATATATTAGTTCCCATCTTAATAGCAAATTACTCATGAAATATTTCTGAATTGTGATATTTTCAGATGCAATTTTTTTATGTGCTTTGCTCATTTTAGTGGGTAGTCGATTCATATCACTATTAACTCCTTATAATGCGTTGAAAATACCATTGAACTCGCTCATACAAGCATAAAATTCTGCTATCAAAGAAGCGATATAGGAATTATTTATTCACCTATGTACTAAATATTTTGATAAGGGTGCCATAAATTTTATAGGGTTCTAGGAAAACCGTGCAAAAGTTAAGAATTCTGCGGGATGGAATACAGGTAACTTTTGTCACCATCTTCATCATATTTAATATTTTTCAGGGTTTGTGCGCCTTCGTGATGGGACTATGCGTGGCTTTCAATGACAATTCATTACCTAACTACTCTAAGGAAAACCTATCACAGCTGATAGAGAAACGAGTTGGGATAGAAACGTACTGCAAAAAACTTGGTGAGATCTCTAGACACGAAGTTTATTCTAAGGCTGCCAAGCAGCCGCAAATCAAAGCTAAGCATTCCAGTGAGCTGCTCCTAGAATTTGAATTTTGCAAGTTGTTCAAAGCCTTAGAAGGGGTTATAATACAAGCATTGGGGGTGCAGAGGGATCTATCAAATGGTCTTTCAGAGTTGAGTTTGACAGAGCACGAAAACGCACTGCTATTGCAGTACAAAGAATTGATCAGGGATCAGGATAAGAAGCTACAGGAGATGCAGAAGAACATCAACAGTCTGCAGAGAAAGAATCAAGAACTGGAGGTAAGCTTTTTAGATACAATCACTTCACGATTCGTAGTTCAAGGGCTACCACAAAAACCTAAAGAGGGTCTTTAGGACATTTGGTCTAATATATGTTTTCATGGATATTTTGTCATCTACCCATTATTTTCAGATATGCACTTTTTTGTACATACTAAATGATTTATATAATCACTGCTTTAACGGTGACGTTTTTTTGCCCTAAAAAAACGAGTTTCCTTTTCATGGTGATGTACTTACTGATACTTTTATCAAACTAGTTGTCATTGATAATACTTGAAACTATTGAAAAATATTATTTTATAGTTTTTAAAGTGTTATACTAGACGGTATATAATAAGTGTAAAAATTTCCTAAATATAGTGCTATACAATACATTCATATTTTGTTATAAGAACGTCTGCGGCTAATGATTTGACACAGTCGTAGTTTATTGGATTGATAGCCTCCGATTTTATGACAAAAATAAGTTATTTAGATTATATCTATTATGCGCATATTGGGTCATTTATCATCCCCATAACACACTAATTTCTTAAAAATTATTTGTGGATGCATTGTCGCCGGTTTATAGGTTTATTTATATATATATATATATATATATATATATATATATATATATATATATATATATATATATATATATATATATATACCACACTTCAATACAAAGTCGACCATACATCATTTCTGATAAATATAATGGAAATTAAGTGGTCAAATAAAATTGTCATTTTTAACCAATTCCAGATGAGAATTCAAGAACTTCAAGAAACCAACACCCAACTGACCGATCAGAATACGCTGTTGAAAGCCCAGCTGTCAGCTAGCGGTACCGGCGTCCTTTCTTTCCCATCAACTGCTCCTCCACAACAAGTGAATCATGTTACTCCTCATCTGGATATGAATGAAACACTCTTGACTAAAATTGCAAGTCTGGAAGAAGAAAACAGGACGAAAGACGAAATGTTGGCCAAAATGAAGTCATTATTGGATAATAAAATAGAAGAACTGCAAATGGTCAGTCACAACTCTGTGCAGAATGCTATTAGTACCAACTCACAAGGTGCTTCTTTGAACTCCTCATCACCTGATATTTCTTATGAGGCACTATTTGTAAAAATAGAAAGGCTTATACAGGAAAACAAGGAGAAAGATGATGAGTTAGATAAGGTCAAGAAGGATCAGGACTCTCTGCTAGACTTGTTGACTGATCAGGAAACCAAACTATCCGCATACAAAACTAGATTAAGAGAGCTTGGAGAGACTGTGGATGATGATGGAGATTCAGACAACAACTCTGAGGATTTGGTGAATGAGGCGTAGTGACTGATTTTATGTGGATGTTTTCCAATGGGAAATCGTTTTTATGAGTATCTGTATTTATATCTGTAATATATAATTTAATTGCTTATGTGAAGTATCAGGATTTTAAAGCTACAGGAATCTTTCACAAACTAGGTGATACCGTTCTCGTTTGGGAGGAGGAAATGTTGAGGCAGCGGCCTCATCAACTCAAATTTTATTCCAGTGGAATTATTTCCACATAGTGGATTTTTACCAATTGGCACATTTTCCATTCGACCAGTGTCACGTATGTATAGAATTCCGGTTTGGGTAATGTTCAACCTTAAACAGCTAATCCGACTCTGTGGATTCAGCTGCGTGTTTTCTACAAACGCGAACACATAATGTTACTTTTTTTTCAAGAAAAGTTTCAATTGGAATTTATTGCAAATATTTTTTCTGTTAACTTGTAGACGGAAAATAAAAAATACTAATCTTCAGTAAACAAATATTTGAGATAATTTTTTAAATGTCAATATTATTTATTAATACTCGCATTGACGAAATGATTAAATGTATACTAAGTGTGACACAACATAACTATAACGCAATAAAACTCATACCTTTTGCAAAACTATATTACAGACAATTTCACAAACTTATTTTTTCTTTTTTCTTTTTCGTACTGGTAACCTTCAACAGCCGATGAAACTTGCAAAAATTTAGAGCTCTTATCTTAGCTTCCATGAACCTGACACTTTCAGTCCTTACAAGCACCTTCTCCCTCTTCACATCACAATCAGAAGCAAACCAACTTCTTATATCACCGAATCTAAAAGCAAACCTAGATTTATCTTCCCTGTCTACTACGCATTCTACACTGCATAGGATTTGTTTCATAGTGGTTACGTCATTTTTAATCAGCTTAAGATGTTTGTAAATTTTCGAAAACATCCCGAAATTTCCCTTGCGTTGGTGAGTCCTCTGGAGCTGCCCACCTTGGTCTTCCTTGTTTTCTTTGAACTCCTCTGATTCCTTTGGAAAATCGTCTTGATGCACCATGAGCTCTGCATCGCATTTGGTGAACTCTTGCGTCTGAGATAATGTATCTCTGTTGTTTACGATACTCAATGTATGTCTGTCTCTTTGTATTTTACACTTGATGCAAGCATTATTAAGAGTTACGTTAAATTTTAGACTTTCCTTACTTTGATCTTCGGTCAGCACAATTTCTGACTGAGGTTCTAATTCTTTCTCTTCTGGTTTGTAGACCTTCAGGCTATTCAACGTATTGATGAGTGAATCCAGTTTCCCAAGTGAGGTTTTGAACTCTTCTGCCAGCGGCAGTTCGTCGTTGTGTCGCAAAATGTTAACGTTGAATTGTGGTTTTGATGACAACTCCACATTTGCCCTGGTCAATCCAACCTGGTTTTGGTCTGCATCAAAACTGGATAATGAATACCCGTCAACTTGGCAAGCCTCATCTTTTTCGCTCTGAAATAAACTGTGTTACATTGAAATTGCAAAAAAGCATTGAATGTATTCCAATGAAACTTTCAGTTGCATTTTTCAGAGCCATATTATTGGTACTATAAAACAAAAGTGCACAGCGCCTGACCCTCCCCTCCTATGAAATTTCTTCTCACCCACCAAAAGGAAGAATCCGCGATTATTTTTGACAAATCCAGTGCAGTTGAAGATGTTGAGATGTTTATTCCCTTTTAGATGTGGAAATACGGCCTTATTGTAAAACTAAAACTGATGTCATTGCAAAATATGAGATTCCAATGAATTTTGAACGTATGTAAGTACATTAGTAGTATACTTGATTATTTCAATAAAGTTGGCTTTAATATTGCTGCTCTAAGACGAAAGCATAATTATCCAAAATTACTTAACTTCCCAGAGTTAGCCGTTGTTACCTGATATCAGAAGAATACATTCACCAGGTTCCATTAAAATATCTACAATGCTTCTTGCAATTTCAAGGAAAAACAGTGAGCATTTGTAAACCATAGAGGTCAACATATGTGACAGTATACCTTTAACTTCAGACAACACAACAAAGTCCAGAAGTTCCTGTTGGATTTCGAAGACCCAATTTTTGGCGGGCGCTTTGACATTTTCTTGAGGACACACGTCAAATTTGAGAAACTGTCTGGCAATTAATCAGAATCATAATAATTAGAAATATGACCGATATAAGTGCAAAAAGCCAAGAAAAAATAGATTTGAGTTATTTGGATCCTGATTTTTATAGAGGTAGCTCGAAGTTCGAATTCCCTAATGGTGACATATATGAAGGAGAATATTGTGCGCACAGAACTGGGCTTGTCTGGAGAGAGGGTAGGTATAGACTATGGAGTTGGGAATTTTTTTGTGCAGTAATTCTAAGGTGTCTAAAATAATTTTCGTCCATTGAGACCAAAAGGGGTATCATAATGTCTTTTGGTATGATAGACTGCGTTTTATATTGATTAATTTTGATCAGTCTCCACACAAGCACAGTGCTGCTTCTACAGAGAGTGTCATGAAACATCTGCGCACTGGTGACACTGAAGGTCTGTGAAGTATAAACACTAAGGTAGACCAAAAAGGTTCAAATCTAGACACAGTACTTTAAACAGTGTCAGATGGGAGCCGCAATAAATCTAATAGCCAATCTCTTGGTGTGTTCTAATCTACACAAGGGGGGAAATAACAAAAGTCCGATCGACAGAAGCTAGTGGATCTCCGACAACAAATCATTTCATACATGTTTATACTTCTCTGGTTCTATCTAAATAATAAGTCCTTCGCATATTTGTTACTATTTACACTTACAGGCCTGGGAACATACACAACAAAAGATGGACAAGAATACAAAGGATCTTGGTTGAACGACAAACTAATAAATACTGTAGAGATAACGTTCCCTAGTGGAAATCAATATTATGGAGAACTCAAAGACAGCAAATACAATGGTGACGGGCTATTTGTCACAGATCAGAATTTAGCAGTAATGTGTAACTTTGTCGATAATAAACCTTCTGGTGATTTGGTTTTGCTGGATTTCAAAGGCAATGAGTGGCATGGTAAGCTACTGTGTTACGAATAATATTAGAGTGAATATAGATTTTCACTCCAGAAATATCTTATCTAAGCGTATAAATATCTGAATACTACCGATATTGCCAATAAACCAAATGGTTTTGAGGAAAAATATGTTTTACACTTCATATACGACTAAAGCATCTCGGGGTCGAACAGTGGGGACTAGGGCGGGGGGCAGGGTTTAGTTTTGGAGAGGATGAATATCCAATAAGGTGGAAAAATGCTTTCTGTAGAGAATTTTTTCGGGAATGGGAGTGAGGGTTATGTCCACACAAGAGAGCTCAAACTACAGAACTTGCTACAGTGTCTAGTTGCGACTTTAGGATGTTTTGTTTAATTGAATTGTACATGTTAGTTTGCTTCTTATATTATGGTATAACAAATCACTAAATCTCCGGTGTTTATTTCTTTATTGTAAGGATAGATTCTTTTTGGTTATTAAAACGGAGTCTGTTTTATTGCAAACAGAACAAAATGATCAGGTATTTTGAAGTAATATTTCTTCAGCATGAGTATTGAATTCGAAAATATACTTTACTGGTTCAAATTAATAATAATTTTCTTATCGGGTAAATTGTCTTAGAGTAAGATCAGATGTTCTTGTGAGTATATCTTCACAAGAATATCGAAATTCTTGAATTGAGAATTTCTTTTCATGAGTGTAAGTACCGGTAGGAAAGAGATTTATCTGCAGGAAGCAATTCTTGCTAGCGGATGCTTTAAAGAGCAAAACAGTTTCTCTGTGCCTTTGGTAGTTTTTATTCCACAAATGTGCCTTGACGCAATCAGGTACCTTGCTTTATGTTACCGTTTTTGTGCTTCAGCTGCTGTCCGCTATTATATTTAAAAAAGAATTTCTGATATAGTTGACAAAATCTCTATTAAAATCTATCTAAAAAATGAATACTCTTTTACTAATATCACGAACTAAAACAAAGCCAGATTGGACATGTTCCCCCTAGGAGCCCGCTGTGGGCGCCCATGCTGTCCGACGTTTCGAAAGCAATATATAGTTAATTTATGAATTTTATAGGAGTTGCAGGTGAGAACAGCGCATTATTGTATAGAGAACACGTGTACTTCAATGATATCGACAAAGATTCCGGCAAAGGAAAATTAAGAGTTGAAAAGCCGAAGCGAAAAGTTCAGGAAAAAGTGGAAGAAGGAATCGAAGAGAATCGACAATCGATAGATAGAGACAAAATGAAAGAGTTGGAGTTGAGAATATTCGCGAAAACGAAAAAGACTGTGGCAGATTTGAAGTTTGAGGATTCAATGTGGTATCAAAATTATTTGAAATTCAGAGAAAAGTTCTCCAACATCAGGGATAAACTGGCGATCGACGGAGACAACGCCCTAGACGAAGAAGAACGTAAATGGTATGAAAAATACCAAGATTTCAGGGCTAGATATGAGAAAATAATGAAAAGAAAGAGAAACACTTCGTTAAAGCCTGACAAAACTAGTCGTCTCTTTGAATTATTTCATGGTGTGCAGTACAGAAGCGCTTGTCCGGGTATACCGGTATTTTATGGCAAACTTATAGAGGAAGAAGCAGAACCCGAACAAGAAGAAATAGTTCCCGATGGTGCTGAATAATAAGTATATATGTTATAGTGTGGCTCATTTTGGTGATGTATGTATTGTGATTTCAGAAACTACGAGTATATGAGAGATGAAAAAACGGTTCAATGGGAAAAGTTTGGAACAATTCTACTAATAATTCGGGCCCGTTCGCAGAACGATTTTCACGTTTATGTTTCCAAGATATTCAAAAAAAAAGCAAATTAAATTTTGGAAAAGAATTATTCAATTTCGATACACATTATCATAGCAATTTATTCATTCTAATTTGAATAACAAGGCTTCTGATTTCCATTGTCTTGAGAATTTTGCATTTCACACGTTTCGATTGATGTGATATCTTCATCCTCCTTATCACCTAAAAACGATCAAGATACCACATTATCCGAAACGTTGTGAAACGCAAAATTCTCAATACTACAAAAGTCCGTAGCAGCATTATTGAAATATCTACATTGTCTACCAATTTCAAACAACTATAATTTTAGTTTTGACGTTTCGGTTGTGTGAATTTATCAACGACACACTGCATGATAAAGACGCGAAAATAATATTCTGATAGTAGGTTTTGATCAAACAAGCTGCTTTTGAGAAAAATTGCGTTCTGAGTAGTTAGTTGACTAAAACGGTATCTATAAACGAACATTGCTTTTTGTTAATTCTATTGATACTAAACAGGAGTAGGCTTTTCAACTTGTAGAAGCTGTCAGATATAGTTTTCAGTCTTTGTCGTACTGGGTGGAAAAAAGTTAGTTGATAAAACGTGACTACTATAGGAAAGAAGATCAATCTTTTTGAAAACAGGTGTCAAAACAATTCCGCAAGCGTCTCTCATTTACTACACTTTCTTAAACTTTTCCTACAACCGTTTGCGTTTCATATACTTTACGCTATCCCAATAGATGCAGCACGAAAATGGTCCATTATGTACCTGTGATATATATTGTTCATGTACCTATGTGGATACTTTTTCATCGTACAACTCTTATCCATTTTAAAATGCAATTGTGCAATCAAATAAAAGTTATTTTTACTCTTACTCTTGTCAATCCCTTTGTCTCCACCCTAAATTCTATTTGTGACAAGTCTCAAATCATTCGTGTAAAAATGAAAGAGGCACTGTTTCTCCTTTAAAAATAATAATAACTTGCAACCTGCTGAACCTTTTACCGATTTTTGAGCGACTTCAAATACAAAAAGTATTTTTCACCGTTATTAGTGTAGGTATGTATATATGCCCTATAAACAAATTACCATTTTGTAGATAATGGAGTCGCATTCGGATTCAAAATTACTTGTTTTTAACTTTTCTAAGTATCAAATTATTTATCGATATACATTTGTATATTTGAGATAGGGACAACGATCCAATAAAATCATATTTACCAGACTGAAAGCTCGGATAAGATTAAGTAGCAGCGGGATTCGAACCCACATTCCGTGATACCGTCTTAGCGTGTTTCCCGTTTCAATTATAACGTCCTATCTTTGCAAACATGCTGCAAGAGGGATAGCTGGATCCGGTCTTTCTGAGCTTTCGAATGATCATTTGATCTCTCGCAAAAGTTGATAGTTCAATTCGAATCAAAATGTTCGTTAACACAGACTGAAGTAAGTGGTAAGTTAACATCGAAGAAGGGTGACTTATTTGTCCCTATTCTATAGATTATCTTGGCAGATATTCGAGCGAGATATCTTGCATAATAACACCAAGAGTCGCCAGTACAGCAAAGACTAGAGGAGCGGAATGGGCGCATCCTCACCTGGTCGAGCTTACAATGCCTCGAACAAGCCACTTCCAAAGATCGTTCTTTTGGAAAACCTCGCCGTTGCGGAATGAGCTACCGGGGTCCTTGTTTCCTGATGTTTACAATATACAGCACCTAAGCTCAATGTGAATAGATATTTATCCTCTCGCAGCACTTATGGATTGCAATAGTCCGTCGCGTGAAGCTACCTATCGAAAAAGTGCAAATAGCGACCAGATATAACACTGATCCAACTGTTACTGATCGGGTGTTTGGAAATTTGAAGTCACGAAGAAAGATGGCGTGGTTATATCGGACTAGCAGCGATATCGGCAAAGAATTGTGGCATGGTGTTATAGTGCAATTGTAATTTTTTGTCACTTTTTCCTGAACGCGCAAAGCATTCTTCAAAGACACTTGGACTCTTTATATTTGGAAATAGGTTTACACTGCACTTCACCTTAATTTTTCAAAATGCAAGTTTATTGTCGATGACTCGTTGAAAAAACAATTATACTTTGTTGTTGCAACATACACTAAGGGTGGCTCTGAGTGACGCTACCCTTTTTCATCTTTTCGAAGGCATAACTCTGCTACAGCAAATTGTATGGAATAAATGTAGAATAAATACAATTTGGAGCGAATGGACCACAGCGCCAGAAGTCATCGTAAAAAGATGCCACTTCCTCCACAAGCGGCCGCCGTTGATGTAACTGTCCGATGCTTGTGGGCATGGACTTTAGAAGCTTGGACATGAAATATTTGAGGATAGTGACTCAGCTTTTTTTTTAACTATAGCGCTATGCTCATCTCTACTATCAGCCGCCGAGCTGTACTGACCATGGTCTTGGTTGAAGCTAAGAAATGCATGTCCCTTAAAAGGTCACCTATGTAATGGATATCATACACTTAATATTCATAGATTTATTTCGAAAATATATTTGACGAATGATCTATAATAACAGCATATTCGAAACTTCGTTAACTTAACAAACGCCTATCAATTAGCATCGAATCAATGATGTGCCCATTTTGGCTTGCGTTTCTCCACGAAACTCTTGATTCCCTCTTTTCCATCGGGCAACTCTAGATTTTCCACCATCTTTTCTGCACCCAACTCGTAAGCTTCCTTCAGCTCTAGGTCAACTTGTTTATAGAAAAATCTTTTTCCCAACTCGATGACAGATCTGCTTTTTTCGATGATGCAGTCGCAAGTTGATTGAACTTCCTTTTCCAGATTTTCTTTGGAGCAAACGGTGGTTACTAAGCCGCTAGACTTTGCTTCTGCAGCTGAAATTGGCTGACCAGTTAACACCATTTTCAAGACTGTAGATTTCAGCACTTTTCTGGCCAGAGGAATACCTGGCGTTGAACAGAATATTCCGAAGTTAGCGCTGGAAAGAAAAATAGTTAATTATATGGAAAATTTGGAATGTAATTTTGACATTCCATACATAAGTAAGAGAAGTATTATGTTCCAAGAAATTCTTTCGGGATGTTCCATATCTATATCATAAAAATACAATAGTTCAACTCTAGTACTAGACCTAAATCCAGAGGTATAATTTCATTTCATTTTTGTTTATATAGCCTTTGTTTATTTATCGGGCAAATAAAAATATTTTGGGGGTTTGAGCTGCTTGAAATTGAACTAAACTTAAACAAAGTTTGCAGATATATGCAAAGTCTGCAATTTTGTTCTCATAAAAACTTCCATGAGAACATTATATATTAGGCGTTGGATATATTTATTTGTGATAATATTATATAAAGTAATTAAAAACGTAATGTAAATAAAAGGTAAATAATTTTCAACCTAAACGCAAATTGCCAGCGTAATTTCTAATGGATCAGTATAAAAAACTATTGATCTAACGTGATTTTATATATTTTGCGATTAATAATGAGTAAAAAAATGCATCTATGAAAAAAATCTTAAACATATATGGGAATTCACAATACAGGGACAAGATGGTGACATAGACTCTCATAATGAAACATCCAAAATCGCTTTATAAAAATTCCGAAATGTTTTCACTCACATTACTTCCTTCGGTAAGTAGCACAAATGAAACACTAAAGCTGAAGTTGCAATTAATTCAATTCCAAAAATCGCAAACTTGTAGTTTGCCTTTGGAATATCTACAGAGAATCGAATATCAGATTCCGCAAATAAAAATTGGTTTTGGAACTCCTATGAATGGAGGAATGGTATCTGATATATTGAAATAGTAATTGGCAAATATTGTCATATAATAAATTACTTTGTTGAATTTCAAAAGTTCATAGTTCATTGCTTATGAGTGGGAAGTGAAATCAAATTTAACTCATGTTTGACCTCCTATTTGGAATAACGGTAAACCACGAATATTAGTAAAAGTATATCTCAATATTTTTAGTGGGGGGGGGGGGGGGGCAGTGGGATGGGGGAGAATAACATGATAGCTTCCTCACGATTATCCTTACCCTGGTGTTGAGAAAGAACTGTTCTCTGTGCACACTGCAATATCGCACTGTGCAACCAACTGACAACCAGCTGCAGCTGCTAATCCATCTATTTGCGCTAAAACTGGCACAGGGCATTCTATGATACTGGTCATAAGTTCACTAGCTAGATTGAAAACTTCATGGTGGGCCGATTTTCCTGATTTTGCCGCCTGAAATACTATATAGTGTTATGTGTACAATGTGAATATGTAGGTATATCCACAGATTATGATGTATATATATATATAATGTTTCTGCAAGACACTTTCTATCATCTCTTCGAATTTGTGAGATCCTCTAAACTAAAGCATACGAGCACATCAAAGAATGTATGTACGCCACTAACACTACGTTTGTGATTTCAACGTTCGAAGTTTCAAACGAATTGGTGTTGAGACTGTTAAGGCGAAATCCCACGGCGCGGCACCTGTAATGACAAGTCCCGATTGAGACTCAAGAGAGTCGATGGTTGGCAAAGCGTAAGTCGGAAAATCACAGAGCTTTCTTACGGTCATTGTAAACTGCGACGACCCTAATATGAAATGACAGACAGTAATAAATTCAATCCATTGGTATAAAGGGATTAATCGTCAACAAAACCGTACTGCTCCTGCTGCTGGTAAAGAAAAAGATAGCTAATTTCATGGTGGTAAGTTACTCTAAAGTAGCAGAATCAAGAAGAGAAGACGATAGTGGAGAGGTTCTCTATATAATCGAAAATTTTATATGCACGGTTACAGCTCAATACGCCCAGATGTATGCTGGATTAAATTTTCATTTTTATGATTTGGATACGTCGTAATCATGGACAACTTTCGCTGTCGTCTGTGAAGATATACCGGCGATTGCTAATTAGAGCCAGGTCATCTATTGTAGATTCACCGATAGCAGGACCAACATTGAAGGATTAATGCTACTTTTCTTACCACTGACAATTGAATCGGCAGAATTACGTTGTTCATTGTTCTCCCTTCTCAAATAAATTATGTGGCAAATTTCACACTTTCCCACACAAAATATATAAGGTAACTTGACCACTTTATTTATTTTGGCCTTTCCGAAAACACTTTTGCTACTTCAAGTATGAAAATATTAAGATCCTCGATATGTCCGCGTGTTTAGACTAAATCACATGAAAATCCAGCAAGTGAGTATAGCCCTTAATACAGAGTGGGTTGTCTAGTATGATTAGAGCACCTAGTTTAATACAATAGACGCGACGGCACAGTCACAAATCAACGGAGACATATATAGGTACCATTTTTCATTTTATTAATTTTATATAAAATTAAACAATCAAGCGGCACAAAAGACAAAAATTGCAACTTAGCTTCAACGAAGTCTAGTGTTCATCCCAAATTACTATTAGCAAGTTGAATAACTCTCATTATGAATATTTTAAAATCAATTCACGAGAGCATACCAATTCTTTGAGATTGTGTCCAGCAGAAAAAATTGTTCCCTGCGAAGCTATAACAAGGACTCTCAATTCTTTGTTTTCTGCATCAATTCTGATTTGTTCCAGCAACTGCTTCATCATTTCTATTGATAAAGAATTCCTGAAATAGAAAAAAGCAAGCAATGACGAAAAATTCCCAGTATAAACGTTTAAACAGTTATATAATAAATTATATATATATATATATATATATATATATATATATATATATATATATACATATATATATATCAATTTTATTGTTATCATGTAAGTTTTAAGTAATGAAGAGTATTTAAAAAACAAGCATTATTTACCACGGAGTGAGTTTTTATAAATGAAATGGTTGCCACAGAATTTCAAAATAAAATAATAAGATCGGATCTGATCATACTCGCCTTCAAAATCAGCAACACTCACGTTATTCTACATCTTTGTGTAAATATCAGCAGTTAAAATTAATGCTAAAAAATACCTATGTTTCATATGATTTCGGTCTAGAGATTATCTTTCGAAGGTGTTGATGTGTGGTTTTTGGATCTGTTGACTTCTATACACAAAACGATAAAACTCATATCCTATATATGGTCTAGAAATCGACATGTAGGAAGAACGGTGGGTTGTCAAACGTAAATTCTCTTTTGGGGCATCTACCTACAATCATCATCGTTTATTTGCCAGTCAAAACCCGTGTAATTTTTGAGCCGACGACTAGTCAAGTCGACAAAGGGGCGGAACGACAAGACTACAGACAGGAGAGCTAATTTGAATGAAGGGGGTGAAAATTCATGAGGCAAAATATGTGTCCAGCAGTACGCAGTCCTCTTTTCCGGAACTATGCTTAGTAAGCGTCTGCGCAATCTTATAGTTGTTTACGTGGCGTACGCATAACATAATCCAACTTTTACATCAAAACAAAAACACACGTGAATTGTGTGTGAAGCATAGGCCAAATTGCCGGTTCTGCTAATCAGCTGATCCACGTCAAATCCGCCGGAAGTATCTGAGAACGTATTAAGTAATGCTTACCGCGTTTTGTGATCACACATCGTAATTTTTTTCACTCCATTGCTAAATTCCACATTAACTAGTTCGTTATTTGATGACATATGTCTGTTGAATTCATTAAGTAATGGAATACATCTGTTTCTTGGATGAGACAACATTACTGCCATTTTTAACAAACTGTTAGACATCATTCTAAAAAAATATAAAATATATATTATTTATTATAGGTTAAGTATTACTAGTTATAAGAACGAAGAACGATAACAAATCATCATATTCAGAATGGATAATTGAGTGCGTTTATTCTGCTAAGTGTATAATCTTCCAACATTAATAATTATTGATGATCGATAATTATTTGTGTTTAATGGAATAGAGTTGGATTGCGTGTTTAAGACTTTCGCCATCAGCGAGAGGCGCAAGAAGGTAGCAACTCTCCAAGATTCCTGGGGTTAAACAGTTGTTTTTTGATAGAATAACATGATTTGAAGTAATATTTAGTTAAACCTACTACTTCACATATCTTTGGAGTGAAATATCATCTTAAAACATTATTGTTGGCAAGTTCTCTTGATATACTTTCAAAGTGTATAAAATTTAATCAAAATGTTCCACTTCCATACTTTCCGTAAATGAAAATTTATTTTAACTGCATCACTTAAATCCCATTCATATGGAAGGTCATAAACTTAGCCACTCCTCGTGGCGCCATCTGCATTATCTGCAACGAAATGAAACTTTTCATAGTTCTATATACAGGGTGTAACGTGTAAAGTACATTCAATTTGATGTATATTCCAGATTTAATTCTAATAGTAGTTATGAACTGTGTATATGTTGAAGTCTAACTAACAGTTTGACAGCACCAAAGACTACACACTATAACCTCTTATTTTCATCTTCTGGGGATAAAGAACATGACACATTTCCTCAAACATTTGACAAAATTAAATATCCATCAAAATTCTTATGGATATAAAATATCAAATTTAGTTCTTAGACCGACCTTGCAGGTGATTATTGCTACCTTTCCATTATTTTGTAGTATTTCCAGTTAGATTTCACATAACTAATATTTTTTTTTCCATTTCAGATGAGCTCAGAAGTGGAAAAAGCAAAAACAGCTAAGCATATCAAGGAAAAGGAAACAATATTTGATAAAATAATTGCTAAGCAAATTCCAGCTGACATTATTTTTGAAGATGAAAAATGTTTGGCATTCAATGATGTTAACCCACAAGCCCCAACTCACTTTTTAGTTATACCTAAAAAGCGCATTCCAAAGCTGGATGATATTGGAGATAGTGATAAGGATGTAAGAAAAAATACAGGATAATGGTAGAATCATCACTCAATCTTTTTCCATTTGCAGCTACTAGGACATTTACTACTCACAGCTAAGACCTTAGCTCAAAAGAAATTGCAACATGGGTATCGGCTAGTTATAAATAATGGACCAGATGGATGTCAATCTGTATATCACCTGCACATTCACATTTTGGGAGGAAGACAAATGAAATGGCCTCCAGGGTGAATTGAGAGAGTATTTTAACTGTTTTTATAGTTTATTATAAAAAATTAAGGATTAGAACTATCCAGAGTTTTTTTAGATAAGTATCTCATGTATTCATCCTCGTTTAACAAATTCCAACTTCGTACTGTTTCTTCAAATTGGTATGTACGCCCTTTTGGTAATATAATAGCTAGAAATCCTAGCTTTTTAGATTCAGTTTTCAACAACTGTGGTTCTTTCTTTACCAGTTCATTTATTTCTACTAAATAACCAGTTACACCAGCTCTTATATTGTAAGGCTTTGCATCTCCCTCTAATGTAACTTTACATATTATTGTTGTAGTATCTACAGCCCTAGCTCCATGCTTTCTAACACCTTTTGTCTTAATATTTGACCTGTCGCTATTATTTACCACAAAATTGATATCACTGATATTTTTTTCACTTTTACAGATAGCATGGCCACACGCTGGTGCAAGGAGGATGGTTTTGTTTGTATGAACTCTCACAAGCATGTCATTTGGATAGTTATCTACACCTATGTTGATACTATACTGGTTCTCGAAGTAACGTTCATGATAGTACTTGAATGTTTGCACTGCATCGTCAGGAATTGTTTTTAAAATAGGTACCTCGAGTTCTTGCACTTTCTGTAGGTATTCTAAATAACATGCCCGATATTGCTCGGGGACATTAAGGGGTAATACTTTATCACAAGTGTGGACAACTTTATTTGACGAAACACTGTTTTCTGTGGGTTTAATAATTTTTTGACTACTGTCTACATCGTCTTCTTGCATTTTAAGGCTAGCTAATCCAACTTCTAGGTTTTTATGTTTTCTGTTTTTGGACGCTTTTGGCTTTTGTGGTTATGAGTTATGATACAACCTAACCCTATATATGTTGTGTGGTAGTGTATTTATGAGTATGACATTTTAATATGACGCACAGAACACTAAACATGAGACAAAGAGGTTATGTAAATGTAGAAGTCGAACGACGATAGAACAACAGTGTTCTATAGTCAATGTAGAAGTCCAATACCAATACACAGGGTGAAATGAAGTCCCAAACATATTTTTGTTTAGGTTTTTGACAATCAGCTGGTATAACTTTATTTATAAGATTGCACACAAAATACAAGCTTTTTGTGAAAGTTAGAAAAATAGAAAATTACACGCCGATCGGCAACACCACTGGCAAAATAAGTCTAATGAAACAGGATATTTGCTGAACAGAAACTGAAAAAAATCTCATGAACCAGAGAACATATGCTGTGTGTCATGTGAATTGTTATATACATTTAGTATAATATATATCGTATCTATTTCTCGTAAGACTCATATTTTTAAGTTATATAATGCTGAAGACAATTTCAAGATGAAGTTTCTTTTTTTTTCACTCGGAAGTTTTATTAATGCTGTCAACATGGCATAGTTATTGTGAAGCTCCTTGAATTTCTTGTGGATGTTTCCGCAATTCACAATATGTTGAAGGATTATTATAGTACACTATCACATATCCGATGACATTGTATGCAAGAGCGTATCTTGACCCCAGTTTTGGGAGGGGGAGTGATTGTAGGGCATGTAGTTGGTGTTTCACCATTTTTCGAGGTTTATGAGGCAGCAGAAAGGGATATCTTAATAGTATTATAATCAATAAGGAAAATATAACTTCTAAAACTGTGGTTGTCTCTCTGATTCATGATATGTTTTGAAGGCCGCTAATTGAAACCATACACTGACGTTTAGACTGCCTGAGCAGCCTTCATCAAAAATACGATGGAAAATATTTTGGAAAAATAATGACATTAATATTTATATTAATGGGTTTCCAGGATTTACAGTTCTGTTTTCAAAAAACACTGGGTATGAATTATTATGAATGACTTGAATACAGATGATGCATCTGCATTGTTGATTGATAAAAAAAAAATCAATGCATCGCCACACAAAAACCACAGAACTAACTGTCCTATAAAATGAAGTGGGTATTACGTTGCTACATTTGAACCATACTACCGGAATTTTCATTTAATTTTATAGGAAAGGCAGCGTCATGGTTTCTGTGTAGCTTGTGATTATTTGCTTTTTTGAATTTATCAGCAGTGCAATTGCATCATTTGAATTCTAGACTTTCATAACTTTCATACTAAGGTGTTTTTAATAACAGAACTGTAACCCTGGAAACAATCATAAATATAAATATTGATGTCATTATATTTCCAAAATCAATCTTTTCATGCTATTTTGTAGTTTGATTAAGGCTGCTGAGGCAGCCGAAACGTCAGTAAAGACTTATTGGTATGCATACGGTTTGAATTACCAGCGATAAATTGAATGAATAAGAAGGGGCAGATAAACAGTAAGTAAAACAATGGATTCTTTGAGATTTTAGGAGGATGAAATGAAAAATTGATTGTTATCGCAACGTTTGCGAAATTTTATTGCTATTTATTGATTCCAATACTCCTATTATTTATACCTAAAATCAGAGTTGTTCAATGCTACGAAGAAAATGAAAATCAGTGCAAAAAATATGTTAAAATAGAAATACATCATGTATTGATCTGTTATTTATATTTGTACATGCAATATATCTACCGGAATAGATACCGAATTATCAATATGTTTTTACAAAGATTAGGTACCATTCATTCCTTTGATAAAAACAAAATAGATTGAATTTTGGTCAAACTCTTTTGTGTGTGGCGGGGGTAATTACCTTTGGTAACCCATTGTATACGCCTTTGACTGTATGAAAACTGCTTCCTCAGTGTGTGATAAGGTTAAACAAGTGTTTTATGAAACTTCTTCGGCAAACAAGTTTAATGAGATTTGTTTCACCAGTGTGTCTATCTAAATAGACTATCTATTCCGTGATTGTTACTATTCAGTGTGTTTTGTGACTATTGAGACATTGACTGATTCCTTATATATGTTCTGTGATTGAAAGTGTTGAATTCTTATTTTGTGGAGGTTTCCATTATTGTAAATTTAACTTGGTTTTTATACAGAAAAATAATGTTTTTTCTTACAAGCAGTGTACCTCCGATCCCAAAGCTGTGAAAATGCACGAGAATATATGTTTGCAATGCAAAAAGGTTCCGCAGGGTCCACCGAATCGTTTAGTGCAGGACTCCTGCGGACACAAGAAATGCAGAACTTGCCTACTTAACGACGATGTGCAGTGCTCCCAATGTGAAGAAGTTAGCTGTCGCAGCAAAAACTTCAAAACTAGTTATAAATGTGATAAAAATGGTGATAGTGTCAAGCAAGTTGTCCTCAATAACCACACGGGCGTTATACAAGTTAATGGAAATGTTCCTAATAACGTCAATGGTATTGAGATTAATGGAAAGCATGAAATTCAGGACTCTTTTTGCGAACAGAGTAGAAATATAGATTTTGAAGAGCAAACGCCTGTTGGAGGGCCTATTGTTAAAACTAGTAATGAGCAAGCAAATAAATGCTCATCTGGCAGTGGAAAATCTAGTTATTCGAACATTCCAAATCACATCAAAGTACTTACCGAACCTCAATCATACCATTGCACAATTTGTGATAAAAAATTCATCACAAAGACACACGTCAAGTACCATGCCTATTGTACTGGTGCTCCTAAACCTTACAAATGTGAGGTATGCCAAAAAGAGTTCATTCTCAGAGCACAGCTAGATGTACACTCCTATAAACATAAGAACAGTAAACCACATATTTGCACTGTGTGTAAGAAATCTTTTAGTGATCGCTCAAAACTGGCTCGACATGCTGCTGTTCATTCCACAATCAAATCATTCATCTGTTCCACTTGTGGTAATGCTTATAGGAGTAAAGAGTCACTGAGGCTTCATTCAGTGACACATAAATCTGAAAAACCATACAGTTGTAAGTTATGTACAGCAAAGTTCAATAACCTGTCTAACTTAAATAAACATATTGTCACTCATTCAAGTAAGTATATGTATTGAAAGTAAATTGTTGAAGTGATAATATCCTTTGAGAGAATGTTTCCCAAAGTGTGGTAGGTGTACTTCCAATGGAATGGAAGCATATTGGCAGGGCTTCTGGCTATAATTCAAAACAGAAAAATATTATTTGTAAGTAGTGTGTATTCATTTATCTTAAATGAATTCCATCTAATGGTTATTACTATTTTTTATGTGACAGCAGGACAAAAACATTTTTTGATTATCATTACATTAGATGCATTTTTTATGGGCAATATGCCAGTTAAAAAAAGTACATTTGGGAAACATTACTCTAACAGAATTGTAGTTTTCAATGGTATAGTTATTGTGATCAAAAACACGGCTTTTTAATCTATATACTGTTTGATTTTGATGTCATAGTTTTTGAATAATTACTTATAAAATGATCATTCTTCCTGCAAATGTAAAGAATACTTAACCTGACTGAACAACACTTAATGCTTGGTCCTCTAAATCATAAGCTTCTATCTGACTTGATTCATTTCAATCATGTTATATCTTCCTGTATTATCTATCTTATTCTGTCATTGTCATCTTGGACGCCTTCTCAGATTTGGTCTAAGTCTACATATAATTTTCAATATAATCAACGCTTTAGCTTTCAGATTTAGAAAATTGTTTTTATGCCTCCTAAAAATCCATCATTTATGAACATCTTACTTTGTTGAAATATACTTTGCATTTCCACATTTTTAAGTATTTTGTTAAGAATCACTGATATCCCTTGTTTGCAAATACTGATATTTGTTTGTGTTATATTTTCAGATGAAAAATCTCATATGTGTGATCAATGTGGTAAGAGATTCAAACAAAAGTTATCTTTGTCAGTCCATCGTAGATCACACTTGAGGACTAGGCAACATCAATGTGGGGTTTGTTCTAAGGCTTTTGTTAACAGCAAAGACTTGAAGAGGCATAGTCTCATACATGCAGGTGAGTTTGATTTTCATTGATACAAGGTGTCTTCATTCTGTTACTATGTAATCCAATGAATCAGGTGTTTGCTGGACTTTATTTGCCAAATTCTCTCTCTCTCTCTCTCTCTCTTTCTACAAAGATTAATAATATAGAACAAGTTCAAATATTGCATACTGTACCAGTTCAACTGAAAATAGAAGCAGTTAACAAGCTAACAAATGCTTTAGTGATGCAGGAACAATTTTGGTTATATTGTGTGTAGGCTCCAGCTGTAGCAAATGTTACCAGCAAAATATTTCAAAATACTTTACTAGGCTGGTTGATACTATCCACAAAAAAAAATGTTTGGGCCCTGGTGTACTGCAGTCAGGTGCAGTTGTGGTTCCCAACAGAACTATTGAAAGTTTGTTCTGGATGCAGTGCACCTCATGCCATTAATCATTTTTCTTGTGATGTGCAAGAATTTTACATATAAAATTGCTGTGAATTGTCTTATTTAACCTAGTACAGTATATATAAAGACAACATATTTTGTGTGGCCAAATTTTGTATATTCAGACTATGAAGTATCTTTGGTGACTTAGCAATGTTGCCAATTTTTTGTTTTCATGTCTTGACTCATGTATGTATTGTTGCTTTATATCAGACACTAAAGGGTATGCATGTGGTATCTGCTCTACAAGTTTCCGACGAAAAGACAATCTACGGAGGCATATGAAAAATACTCACCCAGGTAAGTTTGGAATACTGGTATTTATTTTTTTTCATCAGATTATACTGCTGTGAATATTTTTTTGAGTAATAATCAAAACGTATTTATCAGGAAAAAAGGCATTGTTTAAATGCTTCAGATATTTAATAATCACTATCAACAACAAAAAGTTTGATACAGTGACAAACTAATAGCAATCCTTCATTCTATATACCATAAGTGAAGTGTGAAATTTTGAAATATATTCAGTTATCATCATTTAGTTTTAAACTATGTATACCTCAATTATCTTCTTCATCTATGTTTAAATTTCTGAAAAGTGTCAAAACTTCATTGCTTACCTTCATACATGAGTCTTGTAGAAAATTTATTTAGGAAAAGTCATAAGAGATTCATAGAACTGCTGAAAAAAGACCTCATTTATTTTAAGTAAATGACATTGAATTACTCATCCGCATAACAAACATGATCGACTCAAAATGTATGATAGAAACTGAGAGGAATTTCTCTAGTCAGTGGCATAACAAAGTATTTTTTTATTACACTGATTTGATTTAAATATAGATGACACATGCATTTTATTCAGCACACCAGAAAATAACATTGAGAATACTAAAATTGTAAACAAGTGTGTAGTTAACAGAAAATGCAATAGTTAGCAAAATGATAAATATATCCAATGAACCAATGCTATTGAACTGACCTGCTGTATTGATAGCATATGGAAATGAATGATCCAACTTGAATTTTCTTGGTGTATTTTTATTATTGTGCCTGTGATGTGAAGTTTGAATCGTTTAGAGAAACATATTTTTAATTATGCTTATTCTGTTTGACTATAAAAATGAAATAATTCAGATACAATATTTCTTTTACCATAGTAGAACAATATTAAAGTAGAAAAGTACAAAGATTCTCTGGAGGCAGCTGCAATGTTTTCAAGTACTCTTGTAGTGAATTCATAAAATTTATATGGTTTTAATAGTCAGCGCGTGAAAAAAACCGATCAAAGATGGTTAGATTTCTTTACATTTGCAATTTCAAACACATTTTTTAATATTTTTTCAATATACACTTTTGAATACAAATTATAATATAAATGAAATAATATTGCAGTTATATGTTAAAATTGAAATAAACATAACAATTATGAGGAATTGTTTCTCAAATATCTGGAAGCATTAGTTATCTAATAAAAAAACTGGGCATAAATTGAAGATACTCAGTTTATAAAAGGTTGCAAAATATTTGGCGGAAACTAAATAGGTGAGGTGTAATTACGATTTTGGTGTTAGCTAAAAAACAAAATGGCGGATAATCTCAATAAACATTGATTGATTTCCAAAGACTGCGAAAATCACGATTTTTGTTGGCGATTACGAATTTTAACTTTACATAAAGAATCGTACAGCCCAAGCAACTTTCATATACGGTTTACAGAAATCTGTATTTTGTTTAAAAATCAAATCTAGACTGATATATTGTGGCTTGTTTGTTGCATAAAATACGTTAATATAAATATTACAAATATTGGAATCCGAGTATTATTACAAGAGGAGTCGTTTTAATCATATTGATTATTTCATATAAAAACTAATCAACAATTCATGCAATCGACGTCTATGGATCATTCAAGCCAAAAAAATGTTATAGATACTGGTATACCCATTCAAAATACATAAAAGGATTTTCTTCTTTATTATGGCCAGTTTTCTGTGATGTTTGACCAATGTGGGGTGACAACATCAAACTTTCATCAACCCTAATGGTTATCGTAGTTGACAGTCCGGCATTCCAGGTAAAACAGCCGAAATCGTAATGGTACCGGTGCCGGCGTCGTCGTCATGCGAGAACCTGTTGCCGCTCCCGCCCGCGCCATCGACAGCGACCGTCGCGGCGATGGCGCCTGCGCCGGTGCCGCCTCCGCCCCCGCCGGACACCCCCAACGCCATTAAGGTGATCACCTCCGCCTCCTCCGTTGTTCACTCTGATTGCAGGCCGCCGGCAGCTGGCGGAGTCGACGCCAATCCATCCAATCAGGACGCCGCAAGAGGCGGGGCCGTCTGTCCGACACAGCGGCGTGCAGACAACTCAGCAACGGTCGCCGCAACGCCCGCAACGGTTATCAACGGGCCCATCAAGCTCGCGTTTAAGACACCGGCTTTTAAGAGCCACTACAATATTAACAGGTAGGCCATATGGAGGACATACACAGGTTAATTCATATAAATTTAACATAGCAGAATCTTATTTATCGCGCCGCTTAGCCTTTCAATGAGTCATAGCAGCGAAGTACTAATTATAGGTGTTATATATTTATGAAAAATGGCGTCAAGTACGTTGACTATGTACTTCCTACTAAATAGTATAACTTAAAAAAATATTTGAATGGAAATTATTGTTTATATTCGACTAGTCTCCCGCCTCCTCCTATAAGGGAGTAATAAATGAGCTTATTTCTCCACCTCCTTTGTGTAGCATAAGATAGTAGATAGTTGGTAACTGCTTCCGACAGAGATATTTAGAGAAAAATCATCCCCCATATTTTTTTATGCATAGGCTCAGGGTTAGATGAAATGATTTGTCATATTTTATGACAAACGCTGTGACTAGAATTAGATATCATATATGCTAGTTGTGATATGCGTCGCTACATTTTAATCACAAACAGCTTGACTCCGAACCCCTCACTCAGTTGTTTTTCCTACATTATACGTAGATTTAACTGTACATGTCCATCAATTGCAGAGATTTCAACTATGTACCAGCTTCTCAGCGCGAGAACAGCCATGTTATGGCGGAGTCGATAGACATTTGTCAAAAGATACTCTCCACCAGCTCCTCTAATCCCCCTACGGCCATAAGGGGTGCCATTCGCAATGTGGAGCCGACTTCGGAGGAGATCTGCCAGAAGATCCTGGGCCAAAACCCCACGACGCCACCCCTGCACTACGAGACGTCCTTCCAAAATAGGAAGCATGCTATGATAAAGAATATCAAGTTTAAGGTACCCATTCAGTACACAAAGACGTTCCAGGAGGAGCGAGACACGGCCAAAGTTGCGGATGGGGAAGTGGATAGCCACAGAAGTGTGATAGTCAATAATAATAACGTGGGACAGGGAAGTAGTTTGCATTGGAGAAGGCGAACTTCACAGAACCTACAGTATCGACCGAAATTGGATTGACTATTTGGACGGGAATTGTTTGAACTGTTGCATTTTTTAACGAATTTATTTAACTTCACTGCTATTCGGTATCGACCATCAAATATTGAGGAGTGCTGAATTCACTTGCTAAGTTTTTTTAATGATAAACTGTCAGAAACAGTGCGACCAGTCTTTTTTAGTCTTGAATTCGGCACACATAAACCGGATGACCATGCAATATTATTGTGATACAGGCAAGAGTAAATCAAGCTTTATTCTAAGCATCATACGTCTTGAGACCTGGAAATTGAAAAATAAAAAAACAAGTTTAATAAGAAACAATAGTTGTCATTGTCATGAAAATGGGGCATTAAACTTATTCATATATGATAGATTTATATTTCAGATTGCTAGTTTGGTAATTTGTTCTGCTTATTAAAATGTATACTTTTATTCATTGTGCACCTATTTTCAATCGGCTACACAACATTTTAGGCTAACCTCAAATGTTGCCCCGCCAAAAGTCGTTGAATGTTGAAAATATCACGGATTCAGGCGTTTTGAGGTTATGCTGACTTCAGAACTTTGATGAAAGACTTCTTTCGTGCCTGTGAGTCCGATTTGACGTACAACAGCTGATTCGGCAGTGGAGTTAATTTTCATAAGCCTACATATTTGTATTAACTATTGAACAAAAAAGATAGAAGCTTACTAAACAAACAACTTTTCCTTTGTATTTGTCGTCGTTGCCAATAGTATTTTTGGTAGAAAATAAATTCTATACATACTTGCTAATCAGCTGTTCCATTGTGAAATCGAACGCAAAAAGAGTATAGAGAGAGTATTATTTAGAAATTTTATTTGAGATCTCACATTTGAAAAAACAGATATCATGGATTCGTAGGCAATTGACACAAAACGAACGTTGTGCAACTTACAAACTAATGTTCTAAAGATGAAAATATGCAAAGCACAAATTTGATTTTATTTCGTTGTTACTTTGGATTTCCTTTGAAGTATTTTGTGTTTTCATCTTATAAAACTGACAAAGTTAATGAGGTGTCCAGAAAATCTAAATTTATGAAATTATATATAACATTGTCGTGACAAATTTACACTTGCCAAAATCCATTATTATTCAGCCGTCAAGCAGTTTATTTTATTAATCAGTTTTTTATGTAGACAATCATCGGAAAATTAATGCTATTAAAAAAATTATTAAAGGTCTAACATGTCGAAAATCATCATCAAATATCTCGTTATTTATTGAGTCAACTTTCTACCAATTTTATTCAATTGAAATTTCAAAATATCGTTATATTGTCCTGTGACCTTATTAAGATTCACATTAGCAAAAGTTCAATGAAAATACCAGTGAAAAAGTTAATCCGATACTGGAGGTTTATATATTTTGCGAGAAAAGACTGTAATTATTGTCGAAAGACTGGTTTTTAGTTTTTTATATTTGTTATTTTTTATTGTAGATTAAGCTAGACAGTAAATGTTATCTGTATCTGTGGTATACAACACACGTTCTGGTGCGTTCACTATTACAAATAGTCAAGTTTCTAAAATAAATGCATCCAATACAGAATAAGCTGTGTTTTTGCAGGCAACATGTGAAGGTGCAGCATATATCTAGTTTTTTTTTAAACTGGTTCAAATCCCTTCAAATATCTTTTGCAATTTAATTCTCACATGTTTTACCCATCCCGACATAAATTTTACTTTTCCCAAAAATTGCCGCTAAGTCGAAAAACATTCAAAATGGAAGTTTTTGGTTGATTTTTGATACCCGCCGCCAAAGGCACCGATTTTCAAAAACACTGCAACTTTACCTGCTGTGACTCCATTCTATATCACTTTCCAAATTTCATCAAAATTGGTGCATATAGACGGACATACAGACGAAAAAAGTGACGTGTATTTAAGTAATGTACATGTTGCAGAATGTCCAAAAACCTATCTAAATTTCGAAGAGCTTCGAAATTATCCACAATGTGTCTTATGTATATTCCTATTATGTTTTAAGGTTGTCATGTTCACTACGCAGGTAAGTCATTAAATATAGTCACTGTTTCGTATTTTCTTAAAAATCCTCTGCGGGATCTTAAAAAAATCTGCTAATGTACTGCGTGTTTGAATGGTCAAGTTTACAGCTTAAAAAATACAAAAGCCATCGAGAAACGGTTAAACATCAGATTTGAGAGGTTTTGTTTTACCAATATCTTATTGATAAACTCGCATTCACTGAACTCATTTTTGAAAACTAGTATGTTCTATTTTATTATCAAGGAATTGTGGCCGAGGAAACCTCTGAAGAAAGTTTGTGCCAAATTTGTGTCGAAGGTATCAACCAATGAACAAAAAGAATGTCATATGATTTGTAGAGAACTCCTTATTGTGGCAACCGGCGACTAGTTGTGGATTTGAGTGCGACCCCAAGACAAAGCGATAAAGCTTTGAATGGCACTCCTCCGGCTCATATCGAAAAAAGTCCGCATGAGCAAGTCGAAAGTGAAATTAATTGTGATATTATTTTGACTGCAAAGAAGTGGTCCACAGAGAGTTTGTGTCGTCTGGTCAGACTGTGGACGATGGATTTTACGTAGGAGTACTTGAAAGATTCTTTCCCGACGAATGCTTTTGAATGAGAAGAGGTATGTGCTCGTTTGTAAAAGAACTATTTTTATACGTTATGATCAAGGGTAGCTCGTTTGGAGAGATTGACTATTTTAATAGACGATAAATTTCGCAAAATGGAAGATCATAATATGATCTTATGGATAAATCTAGTTTTATTGATACAGGGTTTTGAAATTAAATGCTTTATATTCAGTGAGCTCTTGTGTAGTTTGAGTGGATAGATGATGAAATTCAAAACAATATCTAAGAAGTTGTCTTCACATCCAAAGTTTTTACTACTAGAAAATTTTTATATAAATAATCAATTATTGAATCCATAGTTTGGTGATGAACCCTGTATATGATGTATTTCTGGTATAACACCACATATAGCGCCTTAGGACTGTAAAACTGACTAAGTGATCGATTTTACCACCTGTTGCCGTCAAACTTCAGTCATCGTAATCATATGGTATTATTGACAAAACATTGCGAGTCGCAGTCGAATTCCGAATTTACACTTATTATACCCTATTCAATATGGCAGAACGAATAATTCCATCCCCAAATACGCTAGTCAAGTATGATAATCCTATACTGGTTACGAAACATCCGCAACAAGTTATAGTAAGTATCTCCAGATTTCACGTGTGATACTCAAAACATGGCTTGCAAATTTTGTATACGGACTCATATTTTAGAATAACATACGAGATTTGTCTAAAGAAGGTATCATAAAAATACTTACAAATATATCTTCCCTTTATGTGATTGTGACACAAAAAAATTCTGCAGTTCGTGTTACATTTTTTGTATCTGAAATATTTTGATTGGTTATTTTTCCCCAGAAAATGCTACAAATTGAACGGCCTGATGTGATGTTAAAAAAACATTCAAGCATCTTTTAAAAATCCTGAATTCAAAAAAACTATTTTATCCTTCCGAAAATAATAATTAGCAGTTCTAGAATCGACAATTAAATTAGGGAAAAATTTCAATTCCTTGCGAGTCCCTTAGATATGTCCGTTTCGAGTTCCACAAAAGAAGTTTCTCTGATACGCTTAAAAGTGAATGGACGTCTAAAATCACTAACACCTAAATAATCTTGTGTACATTTTTGTACAGAGAGTAACAACCATTTTCCAGAGTACTAAAAAAATGAAAGATGGTTCGAGAAACGCTCATCATTGACGAAGGTGTTTCTTCAATATTATAATATTTTTTACTACTTTCGATCGGTACCTACCTATTCTTTTAATTCGGTCTCATTCCGTTGCTTGGGCTCCATAAAAGAACATATCATCCAAACAGCATACAAAATTTGATTCGGAAGAAAACTTAAGACATGCTATGCGTATGAGCAATTCTGTGATGATACAAGGCCGCGCTGTTAAGCAATGTTTTGCCAAAAAGTTTAATTTAATTTTTTCTACTGTGATTTTTGAACAAGAATATTCCCAAAATTTACCCTATGACCTATAGGTCATCTTACCAGCTTAATCGTCATTTGGCACACTTTGTAGATTATAATTGCAGTGTAGCGTTACTCAAGAGTGCATCTATAGTAATCATTTTGTTGGGTAAAATTGGATAGTGGCGGATCCAGAACTGACTGTTCAGTTTCTGGGGGAGGACCATAGCAGCGGATTCTGGAAAGAAAAAAACGCAGCTTCTCTTTGAGCTCAAAGTCTTAGCTAATGTTTTTCTCTTGTAACTAGCCCTTGGATCCGTCAGTATCAATGACTGTACCATATTACCAGTCATAGTTTTTGTGAAACAGGCCCCAGACTGATACTTTCAGGAGGATCCAACGAAAAAGACTGCACTGACGGGGAGTGATCTTAAGAGAGAGACTGACGAGATTTTGAACACTATATTACCTCCGAGAGAATGGGAAGAAGACGGTCAACAATGGCGGCAGAGTGTGTCCACTACTCCTGCTACAAGGCTGGATGTTGTCAATCTACAAGAACAATTGGATATGAGGCTACAACAAAGGCAGGTGAGTAACTACAAGCAAGGAGTACCTAGAGGCAAGACAACAAGCAAAGGAATTATTTCTGAAAAATCATTACCATTCCAAATTTGTGAAATACCTTTCAGTAACAAATTAAATGGCCTTCTGAATAGTATGAAGCAGATTGACATGCTACTTCCTCAAAATAGGTACTAATCATTATCACAATATAAAAATATTGCTTCAAAAATATTTTTTCTGCAGTACAAATGTTGAGCCTCATATAACCTTTTTGACAACTTCCTAAAATCGTCAGTAATTTGAGATGTATATAAAAACTGTTTAAATATTTCTTACAATTTGATCAAAAAATAATCAGGAGCTCAAAAAAAATTAGGCATTACAGTAGCCTCGACACAAATATATTATTAAACGCATTATGAATCTGGATCTCTGGAGAAATGATGCAGGGTTTGCATCAAGGGCAAGAAAGCGTTAGACAGATGAAGGAACAAGATGTTTAGGCTCCCTTCACCTTCATGACTTGTTCACCCTTGGCGAAGATGTGAAGGTTGTGGTACTCAATGTTGCAGATGTTTTGAAGCCGTTTTTTTCACTTCCGAGTTTTTCACTGGTATAGGGATGTTAAGCAGCTTATTAAAATATTCCTTTGAAGGCAGACAGGACACGTGGCAGATGTACTGAAGCCATTTCATGATCTTAATTTTCCTAGGGAGTATAGGGCGTTTTTGATGCTTAGTCATTGAGATGAAAAGGCCAGGAAACAAAATTTGAATGTATCCTCAATAACTCTGCATTCACAAATGAATGAACTTCCACATAAATCATAGCAAAGTACCATTGTATTTGCGAGAATCTTAAAAATTCGCGTTTGGTTTTTCTGGCGCTTAGTGTATAATGGAAATAGATTAAACAGATAAAGGCTACAGAGGTAGTCGAAATGTTGTTTTTTTCTTTAGATATATGAAGTTCCAATTATTTGAGGTGATTAACCAGAGAAACAACAGCAGTATACGTTTCGCAAGTTACAATGCATAACATAATTGATGGTTGCAGATCCAATTCTTTTCGGAGCAGTCTTACTTTCCGTATGTGCTCAATATTTAAAATTGTTTAAGGATTCTATTGAAGCAATCTACTTGGCACGTCTGATTCTGTTAACAAATTATAGATGTGCATTTAAATACTCATTTCAGGCCAGAGAAACTGGAATTTGCCCTATACGTAGAGAATTGTACACACAATGTTTTGATGAATTAATTCGCCAAGTAACAATAAACTGCGCAGAGCGAGGCCTATTACTTCTTAGAGTGCGAGACGAAATGAAAATGACAATAGAAGCATTTCAGGCATTATACTGTAGCAGTGTTGCCTTTGGTGAGTAATATTCATATAAAGGGTAGTTTTTCCAAACTTATTCAAATAGTTTTCTGGTTGAATAATTTCAGGCATGAGGAAAGCATTGCAAGCAGAACAAGGTAAATCAGACCTCTTCCAGGCCGTAGAGATACTTAAGAACGAGAAACAAGACCTAGAACAGCAGATTACGGAACTGAAACAACGGGCCGAACAGGCCGATAGGAGAGCCGCCGAAACGAGGCTTGCCGAAGAAAGGAAGCATACGGAAGAAATTGCTTTCTTGAAGAAGGCTAATCAACAACTAAAGGTAATATGACTAATCAGTTGTTTATGGATGCTAAAGAAACAAAAATATTACATTGGAGGCTGATAACGATATGTACATCTGTTTTGCTAGAATGCTATCTCTATATAAGCAGAGATAATGCGCTCCATTGCAATTTTGCATGAACAAAAACCAGGGTCTTAAGAGTAACTTTGGAAAAATTAGATTTGTTAAAATATTATTAAACTTTGAAAGATGCATTTAACATTACCTATTTCTTTTCAGGCTCAACTGGAAGGTATAATCGCACCGAAGAAATAAAATATCGACTAAAAACGTATATATTTATTAAAATTTAAGTCTCATGTTCCAAAGCACTTCAGTTATATTGTCCTTAAATAAAGCTAGGAAACCTCGGCAGCGAATATAGTGTAAAATTGATAATAATAAAAAATATGACAGCTGCCAGTATTTTCCATATAGATACTAAAGCCTTGGATAAAAACATTCATATACATCGACATTGTTCAATAAAATACATAAAATATGTACTATTTAAATATTTTGTACAATAAAAAATAATTTAGAAATTACTTTCTTACAATAAATGGTTTTTGTTAGTTAAGTCTAGTATAATATAAAAGAACCCACACACCCTGGTGAAACAATGTGATGTCACTTAATACAGAATAGTGAAAAGTGGAACAGGTACAGCAACATATATCAACACGTTCCCATAACTGATCCATGTGGATAGAAAGATCCGTTCAGTAAGCTGGTATTCTGAGTGAATGAATCATTATTCACAAATCATTTTTTGTCCGTTGCCAAAATAATAAAAATCACATGAATTCAAAAAACTTTTTCCAAAGATACGCTGAAGGGGTCATGAGATTTAAGTGCATTTCCCCTAAAAATAAATTTAATGAATTCTATTTTCGGAATATAAAAATATAATACTGAAAAGGAAAGTAAAAAATATTTAATGGAAGATTGACTTACATACTTTGATATATATTGCAATATTAATTCAGTTAATGGTACTTTGGCACTCAAGAAGAGCATCCTGCTTGCTGTATATTAAAGGATAATATCAGTCAATTCCATATCAAGTAATAAAATGCAGTATACAGTCCAAATAATAAAAAGACGTATAGTAAGTAGCAAGCAGGATGGTCTCATCATATTATATAATAGATATACACTTTCAATAGCCTAAATACCCCCATCAGTGAGAGGAGAAGAATGACTATTTGATAGTTTGGAATGTTTGAGCTAGAAATTTGGAACATCAGTTAAGCATAAATCGAATAGTGAGTTTTAAGTATTTTTACTGAGATAGTACTGGAGTGCTATCGAGTCTTACGAATAACGAAATTGAAATTGGATGGTGACTAAAATCTACAGTTTGTCATCTATATTGACACATGTTCAAACGCATGGAATTAAATACAGTATTAATTACAGTGTGGACTTCCAAAAACTTGAATGAAGTTTATGAAACTACGGGCATTTACTACCCTATATAAGTAATTTGTGAAACAAGTTATGATAATTGAAGAGAAAAACCATCTTGATAATCTAATATTTAAGCATTAATGTTCTCCGAATGGTACCTTTTTTGATAAGACTGTAGTGTAAACCGTATAAGTAAAGCATCCACTTATATAAAATAGGTTGTTTTGATTTACAGTTTCAATTTAATTTAGACAGTGGGATGGAAAAATATGTACTTGAATTCAATCAAAATACCCACCTTACTATTATTCAATATAGGTAACCCAATTACTCGTCTCCAAATTAAAAAATATTTTAGAAGGATCTAACAGCTAGTTTTGTATGAATGAAAAAATCACGGACCTCACATAGATGGTTTGCAACTCGTTGCTGCTGATCTTTCCTGTTTATAAATATCCTTTATTGCACAAAAATGAATTCTGTCTTACCTCTCACACACAGAGCTTTATAACGCACCCGACTTTTCAAAAATAGTTACCATTATATCACTCAAAATACCCAGATAAATCCTACTGAACAGAGTAATGAATGTTCCATGGCAAAATCAAATCTAATGTTTCCCTTTCTTCTGCCGCTTTCGTCGCCTCCTCTTGCCACTATTCCCATCAACGCCATCAGTGATACTCTTCTCCTGGTCAGTAGTAGGGGTAGGAGGCTCTGAAACGCTCTCCTCATCTTCATCCTCTCCAACCTCCTTGGGCGTTCCCACCTCCCTTTCGGGAGAAGTGGGAATGTCCACTTCGGTGGAGGGAATGTCCATTTCTGTGGAGGGAGTATCCAGTTCTGTGGTCGGTGTATCCACTTCCGTGATAGGGGAGGTGACCCCGTTTGGAATTGCTGCTTCCTGGCTGGGTGTGGTCAGCTCCAGCGAGACAATTTTTTCTTGAATCTGTTCCACCTGAGGACATGGGAGTTAGTATGGCGTGATGGTGGTAGTTAAGGAGGCGTTAAGTGAGATGTGCTATGTAGGTGGTAAGTACTTTTGGATGATTCATGGGCTCATTCCGGCCTTAATGAACCCTATATTTGAGACGAAAGGGTTGATGTGTATATTCTGACATACATAAGGAACACTCCATGGGAATAAATATAAAACATTGAACTCATATGTCTTTTGCATAAGTGAAAAGCCTGCGACTTAATTTTACGGTTACTTTGAAACGTGTATTAACCTACTATCAATTTTATTAGGGTTGTATTGATGATAAAACTCGCTTATATTTTAAATGATAGATGCAGTGATAAGGATGAAACTTCATTTCTAACTTGAGTGTTTGTTGGTCAAATGTAATCGTCTGAAAATATGTACTAGTATGTCTCAAACCTTTCCAATCCCCTCTCAAAAATCTCTTAGATCCAGCCCAATAATGACAATGGACTCGAGAAACATAAATAAAGAATCTTGACACGCGTACCGTTTGAAATATGCACCACCTCAAAATTTACTATAAATATCTTTGTAAAGAGTCGCAGGTGAAAAAACAAAATAAAAGTATTTTTCATATTTTACTAGTCTGCTCATTTTCTAAAATAAAAATTTCATAAATTTCATCCCAGTCTAAACAGTGTATCAAAACGGAAATGATTTTGAGTCGTTTTATATACAAGGGTTGTGTACTGTGAAGTTAACGAGTGCAATTGGTTTCCATTAAAGCTATTCCTCCGCTGAGTAGCTCAGCATGAAAGCAGAACTGTTCCATATGTCGAACTATTTCCACCTTAAAAGCTTCACAAAATATTTACATTATACAGGGTGAATCGTGAGAGCTCTAGTAGAGAATATTGTGTTCGTGAAAATAACAAAAACATATGTCGTTATTTGCAATTTATTCGTTTTGACTTATGACCATAAAAATTAAAATAGTTGTCTCATCATACAAGTTTCTAGGTCTTAACGATAGTATCGGTCAGAGGATGAGAATGGGAGACAGAAAAACGAGACGGAAATCAGCAAAGCATGTATTAAATAGGGAGTCGATAGAATTGATCAATGACATAGCAGAACATCTCGAGAAGTAAGAATATATATCTTTAGGATATTTATGATCTATATACGAATTTTATTTATTCATAATTACATCTGGGTCTTTTGGAGAACTTCGGCGTTGTGGAATGAGCTGTCCAGGAGTTTGTTTTGAGATATTTACAATCTACAGCATTTCAAGGTCAATGTAAATAGACATTTATCCTCTCGCAGTGCTTCTCGAGCTTTTGCGAGAGTTTTTATATATTATTATTATTATTTGAAAATAATTGAATAATAAAGAACAGCCACTATAACGGAATGGACTTACAGTAGCACTCACTGCGTGAGAAGTCAAAAACACCCTTTTTCATTACGATAGTTGGCCGTAAGTGCTTACACTTAAAAACTGCCTTTATTTTATTCCAATTTATTTCCATTGTTTTTCTCTCTAATCACTCTGCATGTATCTGAGGTATATCTCTGCCCATATAGAAAAATGCTCTGTAGAATAAGGTGTTCATTTCAATATATAAGTGCATGATAACAAACAAAAAATATTTCAGTTATCAAATGAGAAAACTTTTGAATAATATTCACCAATCGCACTCTTTGAAATACATTTGTGTAGTGTGTGGTAGTGCTTCATCATTCCAGATAAAATGCTGAAGCGTGAATAATAGTACTTCATGAAATGCAAAAAATGTGCTGTACATTCAAAATATACTCGTTGATAGTAATCTACGCGAAGAAAATCACTCCGATATGAAGCAGTTGATACCGGCTACATCAATTCATGAAGATGAAAAATACTTGTTTGCAATCCTCAGATTATTGTCAGTTAATACAATATGATTTAATTATATATACTTAATAGCCATACTTTTCTGCTTGATATGTTAGTGATTTATAGCACCTACACTTTTTACTTAGAAATAAATCCACCATCATAAGACGTGAGCCTACAGTTTATTTATAGTCAATATAATATAAATACAATAAAATGTCAAATATATATCAAACATATGAAAATACAAATATAAAATCACAATATTTTTTTCGGATACTATAAAATAAAACAAAATAAAAACTTCAACTGCAAGTATATCTGATTTGTGCATATATAAAAATAAATGCAGCCATTGCATCCTCAAAATCCAAACCATAGCACTACTGGGCCATGCAGAACAACTTTTGTAGTTCAGTTTGCATATCTGGAGCTTAGTAAAAGCCCTTCTGATATTTTATTTCAATTAATGCTTGCGTGTTCTCGCGCCTTTGAGACACTTTTGTGTAACATGTTACGTTGTCAACAGATTCTTACATATCGATTACATGCAAACTTTATACACTAGGAAAGTTCGTAACCAGCTTACTTATTAAATTGATTGGAATTCCACCATTTTCAAGCTGAACTAATAAAGCTGTTCGCTTACCATACCAAATGCAGCCCAAAAAGCGGATCTGCAAATCCAACAGCCAAACTTTATCGCTACACCAATTCACATGACAGCAGTTCAACCATTACAATCCAAGACATTGACAACCACACTGTTTTATTAGAACTATTGATAACAAAATCATATTTAAAATAATAGAACAAGCTATTTTATAGAATTACCCCCAACAACAAATATAAAGTATATTCTCACCTTCAAAATAGATCAGTCATAAACTTGTAGATTGTAGGCTTATTTTGTGAGGCTCGTCTATCATTAAGATTCCTTTATTGTGCAAATGTTACATTAATTGAAGTAATTTTATGAAACACATCCGATGGTTTTTCTTTGATTGATTTGACTTTTACTCACCGTTAATTAATTTAATAACACATGTGGGTACTGTAAGAACTTATATTTCGGCAGCCTGGCTCAAGGTACAAATGATAGAAAATTAATTAGGTAGTTATAGTGACATTGGCTGATTAAATGTTTTCAGAATAAGTGTTTTGTTTCCAAATCAGACATTTGTATGAACTTTTGTAATGCTCACATACGGAGTTATGCATTTGCACTGCTCATAAATCCAAAATGAGGGACATCAGAAACACATCGTTGCCTGTTTTATGAGAGAAAAAACGCAACAAAATAATGTAATCTGAGTGAATGGAACAAATGCCTCCACATCTGGGATTCAAAGAAAAACCATAAAAAGGAGAAAAACTGAAAGAGGAGAGGTTTTGCATGGTTGCCTTGCGATTGAATTGTTGTAGGACACGTTTTTCTCAAGCTAGAAAGCATGGTGTTTTGTGGTGATAAGATGCATTCTTTTTTGAATTTATTAACGAAGCAAATACATAACTCTTTATGAATCATTCAACAATAGTTTATACTAAATTCTTTGAGAAACTGCAAGACATTTAACGTCAAAACTTGTTCTAATTCCATAATTTATTTTTGTCATATGTATTCTGACAGGGCAGAAAATTTACTGAATTATTTTAGTAATTGCATGTAGTTTTAGTTAACGGTTAGGACAAGTAACATTAAATCAAGTTTCACAAATAAAATGCCGTAATTCTGTGATTCTTATTACTTTCATCTAGATGCTTTTGGAATTATATTATAAAATATAAGCCATGACAGAATTGAGGTAATTCGGCTAAAGGGTGTTTTTAATGTTGATGGAACACTAGCATCCACATCTCGTCCAGATCAATGTCATCGATATTATGAATAAAATATTCATTGATCATGATCTGGTAACATTCTCATTGACCGATCTCCAGCGTCATTTTTGAAACCTATCAAGCACTTTCTATTTACACGAACAAAAGCAGTATGGTATTCAATCTCCCTCTACACATAAACCACATATAACCATTAATAAAATTCAGAGTGTTAAGAGATAGATAGGAAACTAACCAGAATGTGTGTGCATAAGATAGGAGAGTAGAGTGTCATGCTGCAAACGCGCAACGCAAGCCGTGTCCCCGGGTGTTATACCTCTCTCTCGATCAGCTTTTCGACGTATTCGACGGTGCGCACGCGCTTCTCGCCTGTCTGTTCGTCCACGTACTCCTCTGTCTTCCTGGTGATGGTTTCGCCGAGGACTTTTTCGCTCTCACGCACCTTCGTGCCCACTGGCTTCGTACGCATGGCCAACTTGGGGAAGTCGGCGCTAGAGGGCCGCAGAGGCGTCGGCCTTGGCTGAGGGGAGCATGCGCCGATCGGTTAGTGGTACAGCAGTGGGAAGGTGGGGTTAGTGATGGATGCATGTGTGTCATGGGGTTGAACGATGGAGGATTGAATGTGCTGCCGGAATTTGACAATTGAATCAGTTTGCAATAGTATCTTAAAGTGCGGGAGGTCGCAACCTGTTTTAAAAAGTGAGAGGAGGCGTCTGAGCCTGTGAAAAACTATAAAAATGACGAGATTTTCACGAAGATTCCAATTTCATTGGGATATGTCCATCAGTGCATGAGTTTGTTGCCGTAGCCGATAATGCTACACGACTAGATGATAAGTAGCTTTTCATCTATGGGGATATCACATATTTTTTCTTATTTTTTTGACAAGTTTAGGAGGCTCCTCGGACTAGTCCCACAATAGATATAGCAGTGATACGCCAGTTAAGTAATAAAGATACCTTTTGTCATCAGGAAAAATCACTGATGCAGTGCGGGCTCCCGCAAGGCAGCATCAAAGATATATTAATTATATGAACAAAAAAGCAATGTATTCATTTTTTATTTGTGTTTGTCACCATAAAAAATAATAATTTTCGATATTAAGAAAATGTATTCAAGTTATTGCAAAATTTCCACATTTTTTTGGTGGATATAAAAGCATATCAGAAGGCGTGTTAGAAATGTTCAGGAATTGAGAAAAAGGTATTTAAAACAAATAAATCTCTCAAAGTTAATTGAAAAAATAAAATATCGATAGTTCAATTACACGAAAATAAGTTTGAGTCTTCAAAACCATCTGTATCGATACAATCAACGACGATAGAACAACTTCAGTGGATACAATGCTACCTGATCAAACTGGAGAAAACTAAAAGTAGCAGTCGTCGAAAGAATTTCCAGCAGCACATACATATAAGTTAATGTGTAGATCTTCGGTTAGTACTATAGTTAAGATGAAAACCTAAATATGTTATCACCTTTATATAATGTAAATCTTCTAGATATGTTAGTTACATGATATCATTATCATACAGATTCTTAAATAAAACATTGCTAAAAATATCTACTAATCTCATAGGAAGAGAGATATATTGAACGAATAATTCAAAATTGTAATCACGATTAATAATTTGTATTTTTCTAGAAAGCAATTGTAATAGAAAAATTAATAATTAGACATAAAAGCGATGAAACACAGAAAAATAGAAGTATGATCATGAATAAAAAGGATAAGTAGGACACACTATCATCATTAAATTTATAACAGTCTCAGTTCACAAGAAATGCTACCTCTTATGGAACCTGAATTTAAGATATGACATCCTTCTAGGACAAGAGGTGCTGCTAACGACATAACCAGTGTTATGCAATACTCAATGGATGAAAGTTGGCCACAACTGAGATGGCTACTGTAGTGTAGTGCAGCATATTTTATCACACTTTTTAGAATAGAGATGAGGTAATATTACGATTCCTATTAAGAACAATATGCATCGTTCAATCAAAGTTAGGTTCAACAGGAGAGAAACAGTATCTCGTGTTCTCTTGTTGAATACTAGGTCCTAATAAGATGCATGTCATTCAGGAGGTACACATATTTTGAAAATCAAATAGTAAATTAACGAGAAAACGTAATTGGTCAAATTCGTCCTTCTCATTTTTCTATCTGCTTCATTGTAGACATGGTGAAGATAAATCCTACCTCATATTCTTGTTAAGATAAATTACATTAATGGGAAACGATTGGACCCATAATTGATACAGTGATTCATCAATGCTCTAGGTCCTACCTACCCTTCTTGCATCATTTACAACACAGTCATCTTCACACCACAGTTTAAATTCATACCACTCACCACATCTTCTTCGTTATCCCTGTGCTGTTCTGCCAGTTCCCCCTTCTTATCCTCGTCCAGAATAGGCGCCGCGGATCCCACCATGTCCGTCATACTTTTGATTACCATTTGCGCCTGGATAGCGTCTTGCTCCAGGCTGCGCAACCGCGCCGCCCTCCAGGCCGCTCTCTTTTCCGCCCGCAGAGCTCTTTCTTCAGCGGCGTTGAGTGCGCCTCCGGTGCCGTAGGTGGTATCTTCGTCATCAGTGATTCCCGCCTCCTCGCCGCTGGCTCCGCCTCCGCGCGCCGCTCGCCGCTGTTCGCGCAATCGACGCTCCGCCTTCGCTGTGCGGACCACGCCCACCGTCGATGACGGCCTGACAATACAACCCTCATTCAATTTTCTGCTTTTGCCATTGAAAACTCCACGGACTACTATTTATCTTCATTTTTACCGGGTGAGTGCACATTGCGAACAGATAAAGTTCGCCTACAGAATTTTTGAAGCATGTAAAATGGCAACGTCGCACTGGCGTCAAGATAAATAAAGGGAGCTCACCTCGTCGTCGTGGAATAATAGTTTATACGAACCATTTATCGGCCTTACTGGCAGTGCGACGTCGCCATGTTGCACAATTTAGGCATTCTAGAAGCGAACTTTGTTTATTCTCAATGTGTACAATAATTTCGGTTTTTGCGATATTGACTTGCTTCAATTGCTGACAAGTCATCTACTCCGTTATTCTTGTACTGTCTAGCGACTAATTTTGTTAACATACGATCATGAATTGACCCGATATATGGGATTTAGTAACAACGTTGGTCATCAAATCAACACCACCTAAACAAGAAGCATAACGACAAACAGAAATGCTTAAAAAATAATCGATACAGTTTTTGTTGAAAATCTAACAACACTGCGACGATCATCTCATTCATATCACAAATCATAGTATTTGGCCGTCAAAATTTAGAGAACTCAACTTTATGTGTTGGCGGCACTGATACAAGATAGCGCTTTTATTTCTAAACTTTCGAATTATTTTTTGAAGCTCTCTAATAATGTATACCTACTGATAACATATACATAAAAAAACGACAATGTTGAAGGAGAATTGTTGAAATACAAAAGCTATAGTATACTCATTGTGTTCAGGTTGAGCGAAAGACGCGGTGTATGAAATGATACTGAAAACGTTATCTATTTTGTGATAACATATGATCTTGGTTTGTAAATTGCAGTCACGTTTTTCATTTAATTTACCTATATAGCAAGAATTTAAGGCGATATTCTGCAACATATGTTTCGATTAGATGTCGGGTGGATGTTGATGTTTAATGCATGTTTGTTTGACTTTTCAAATGCAATACTTGTAACATGACGAAGACATCGCTTCAAAAAAAGATACACTACAAAAACCAATCTACCTGGAATGTTGTGATTCTGTAGACTCCCCTTCGGAATGGTCCAATTCATTGGCAGAGTTCACCTCTGTTCTAGACAGAGAAGCAATCTTCCTTTCTTCTTCCGCTTTTAACTTCTCCAGCTCGTCAGCGCTCAAGTAACTGAATACTTTTTCTAAAAATATTATTGGAAAACGTTAATACCTAAATAATGGATGATCATATAATTATGAGAGTTTACCTGGCTTTGAAGGTTTCTGACTTTCTTCCATAGCAGTTTCGAAGAACTTCTTCCGATCACTGACGGACTGCTTGGGTGGAGGATTACTATTTGGCGAATGAGGAGGCTGCCAAATTTCATATTAATGGTCAATCAACAATTTTCTACTTTTTTTTGTATCAGCAAAATATTATGAGTACTCTTTTTTTCTAGAGTAAATAACAATCTAATAACTATGTACAAGGAAAAATATTTCATATCAGATCAATTGACCCAATAAGTGAAGGTATTTCTAATGAAATAAGCTGATATGTAACTAAAAAACATGTGCAATTTTCAAAATCCTGCTGAAGCAATTTTTACTAAATATGAACATTTTTATTAGTTTAGTCCAAGCACATGAGAAGAATTAGATCTTTTTGAGAAGTAAGATTATCGCCGCAATGCCACCATATTCCAAGATCTGAATCTGTTCTGTACTGAAATCGCAGTGATTATCTTGCGATAGCTAAAAAAAGATCGTTTATTCTCGGAATGATAAACTTTTATTTGAGTCGCTACAAGTAGCGCTTGTCATTGGCGTCTTTACGAAGTCAAATGGTCCTAACAGCTTGGAGAATGCTTTTTCCAAATAATTTTATCTGGCTGAGTCATAGTTTAGCTAATATCAGTCTAGTAATTGTTATATTGCCTGGAAGCCAGAAATAGGATTCACTAAGATAGAGGAGGCATACATACTATTTATACTAACGGTACTTTGTCTCACTGCATTTTTGTATTTAGCAAGCAGATTATTCCTAATAAAACAATTAAAATCTACCAAATACCAGAAAGAAGGAAATTTTTTTACCTTTTCCACAGTACCAAACTTGCCCAAAGTTTCGCTACCAAATCCAAAATTCAGCTTATTCGATAGGACTAAAGAAACGGGTCTAGGGTTAAGCGCAGGTTTACTGAGGAATTTATTTTTAGGTGTATCTTCTAACAGCTTTTCTTCACTTCTGAAAGTTCTGAGACCAGTTTTCTTCTCAGGAATTGGAGGAGGCACTTTCTTTACTGGTTTTGTAGAAGGAACAGGTGGAGGAGGTACCTGAGGACGAACCACTGTAGGAGATGGTACTTTAAAACTGGATGATGTGCTTCTAGGATGAGATGAATCAAAGGATGAAGGTACATTTTTCGTAGCAAATTCGTACACTGGCAAAGCTACACTGTCAGCTAGGTAGTTCTGCTCTTTTTCTGGTACAGTGGTTTGTTCTATTTTCAATTCTCCATTCTCACCATCGTCGTCTAACGCGAGAGGAGGGGGCAAGATTTGGTCTACTATTTGCTGCAAAGGAGGAGGTGGAGATTTGGGCAAAGGTGGGGGGCAGCTAGATGGTAAAGGCGGCGGTATGTCCGAAGCTTTGAATGGCTGAGGACGAAGTAGATTATCTTCGTTTGATATAATAGGACGAGGTACCTCAGAAAAATTTAACGGTGGGGGAGGTGGTGGTACTCCAAAGATTTGTGATTCACTTAGCAGGAAAGCGTTAGTACTCACAGATGTAGGAGCTAATGGCGGTAAAATTAAGGGCGGTAAAGGTGGGAGTGGTTGATAGTAAGGACCGTAAACGTTCTGATATGGCGAGTGTTGAGGTACGGTATTGTTATATACGTTAATCTCAACTTGTTGAGGAGGAGGAGACAACATGCCATATCTATCCATAGGATATCCGCTACTCATGACTGGCGCTTGGATAGATACAGCGACATTCGCAGGAGGAGGGAAGCGTGTTGTGTCACATGTGTGAGGAGGTGGGGGGATGAAGGGAGGGTCTTGGGGGGTTTGTGTTTCTGTTGTGTGGCTCTTGGAAGAACCTTCTGTGCTATGCGGCAAAGTTCCCGTGTCGACCTCGATACTAGGTTTCGAAGATTTTGGTAGTGTAGCGGCATGCACTAACAAATCCTGTTAGAATATAGAGAAGGTCTTAGATGTGTGGAAGATGATTGTAACCCAACACCCTAAAGCACGTGTAGCCAAGACAAGACAGCAAAGGAAAGGAGTTTCCATCCAACTCAGTCACTATTTCCATTGGATCACAGTTTGTGAACAAATGTATGAATTGTAATTTCAGTTTTACACTAATAGATTGAATCAAATTATTTGGATATAATGCATCTGTATCAAACATGATACAAATTAGAGTTCTTCAATAGGTATATTGGAGTAAAGCTTCAAAATTTGATACTGATTTCAAAGATATGGCAATAATTTAAAAATGCCGCCTTTTCCAACACAAAAAAATAAAATATTTTTATGCCTTCGCGTGGAGAAAATTTGGACTTTCAAATATATACTTAGATGTTTTTTTCCATTTTCATGACACTTTTAATGCTTTATATATATATATAATATATATATATATATATATATATATATATATATATATATATATATATATATATGACAAGAGTTGAGGTCATGCATTTCGAGGGAGCAGTGTCGAAGTTAAATGATCCTAAAAAGGGTGTTTTTTACGAAACAGTTGCTGAAGTTCAATTGAACAACCTCACAAAAAGCTGTATGACCTGGTAATATGATTATTGTAATAATCATTGTTTTGTGTTATTGCAACTGAGGTCCACCTGGAGAAAGCATATATTCCTCTAAAATTTACTAGAAAATAAAACAACCCGTAAAACATACAGTAAAAGTAGACAGGTACAGGAAATTCAGATCAGGTTATATATTTTTACCTGCTTAGTCAGAATTTTATATCAGGATATTATTTTACCTAGAAATTTAGTGACAAATAGGGTTTGAAGTTACTGTATCATGCCAATAAGATTTTAAAATTGCTCCAACATTCGGTTTGATCGATCGATTTCATTGTAATGCTATTAGCGACGAAAATGATAACGAAAATCTGATCCAGCAGGTTATAAAGACACAAAGATTTACATTTGGTTTTAGAATTTTTTGTTTATCTATGTAGTTCTTAAGAGATTCAGCAAGTCTTAGATTCTATTTCTCTAGCGAAGCTGTGTTATGTACTTCACTAGCATTATGTATTGATAAATTCTCAATTCCAGATATCCCCAAATCTGATGTTTGAGGGTCAGCTTCGACCTCAATGAACTTCATCAATATTACGCTTCTTGACAAAGAATTCACTAAATAACTTCATAGCCACTAAATAACTTCATAGCCTATACCTTTTGAAGGAATTCAACGCAATTCTTTACAAATCACCAATAAAACTATAATCACAAATTAATGAAAGTATTATCTTTTGTTCACAAAGTGTGTATCAAAGTATTTCACCAGAGACAGAAAACAAGGAGAACCATAAGATAATGGGGAAGGACTGGACACCACTTCACATTTTGTACCAAAAATATATTTCCGAAATCCGAAATCACATTCAAAATTGTTATAATATTCAGATTTGCCATACTCTACATATAAATACATTCTTATGAGGTCTGTAATATAAATATAAAATTTTGTTAAAACTAGTGGCTGGACTTAAAAATAGTGGTGATAGATTTAAAACTTGTAAAAAAATATGATAACTTGCTATCATCTTCCATAACTAACACTGTAACAAGTCAAGACTGAGAAAATTTCATATAAGCGCATTTAGCATTATCGCTGTAGCGATCAGATACTGATATTGGTATCAAGCCGAATTGACTACCTCTGCGATGGCATCGGAAGAAAAATTAGTGGAACCAAATGAAATTAAAACATCTTCAAAAAGTTTGTATTTGATTTTTTCAACTGCTGCTTCAATTATGGAATATACACATACTTATTGGCAAAAAATGTGTCTCTTCATTATAACACCTTAAAAGATGATAGCAATTTACATGCATTTTTTGTCGTCTCGCTTCATTAAAAATATATGGTTCAATAAAATTATTCCTAAAAACTCCGTTAGAAATACATAAATAAGGAGGTATTACGATGAAATACTGAATATGTTGGGGATACACGTGTAAAAGAATGGAGAATATATAACGGTAATCCATTAGAAGAAAAAAGGCACATTAATTTATTACAACATAAATTAACAATCTTATACTAAAATGTTTTCAACGTTTAACAGTTACTTATAGATTTGATTTCAAAAACCTTCTAAAATTCCTTATTACTTTTAATAACTACCATACAGAATAGTAACTTAAAATCTGGTTGAAATACAAACAAATAAACATTCTCTACATGAAAATTTTAAAACTTTATCGAAACCACTAACCTTACATAAAATTTATGAACCCTTCTGGCAGTTACTACTTTTCAAAATCAATTCGCGAATATATCTATATCGAAGTATTTATTGATATGATGAAAGCATACAGAGTGTCTCATGCCAAAAAACGCGAAGAGAAAGTTGATAATTATACCAAAAATGGTAAAATATAACATGAAGTCTGATTGCGTTATTCAACAGTAGATTTGTTTAACAAAAATTGAGTATTCGGTGACAAATTGGCATCAACTTTAAAATATTTCTGCGATTTTTCGGTCTCGGTTTTTTTTATTTTCATTTTTGACGTGTCGCTGTTTTGTCTCCATTTTTCGCGATGATATCAGTGCAGGGTGGATAAATACTTAATGTTCGGTGCCAAAACAAATATTTTTACCTAGTCATTACGCGGTCTTGAGACATTGAAGAATATGCAAATTCAGTGAACTCTTCACTATGGGATTGAAAAAACAACGAATACAAACGTATATTTGGAAAGGGCGACGTTTTATGCGATAGAGTGTCTTTTCTCTATATCGAAGGCGCCTAAACATTTATGTAATATTCGAAATATTCACTGAACATCAGAAAATATTTGAAACGCTTGAGTGCACCATTCAGTCCAACGCTTTGTAAAACATTTAGCGTTTATACGATATTATAATATGTTCATTTTTTAAATTACCGTGACGTGCGTTTTGGTTTTCTGGATGCTGATGAGGAAATCAAATCAGCAAGCTGCAGTGAGCATTTACTTATTCCCAAAAATAATTGGAACCTTTCATTCTTTCTACGATAAAACAAAAAATAATGCACATATTATCGCAATTTCAATCCAAGTATTTGTGAACAGATGTCGAAGTTTTGTCCAAATTTCGCGAATTTGTCATGACACGCGAATTCACATGGTGTGGACGGGAACATACCTTATCACATCCTCTGGTCACCATAGTGTGGAGGTCGATTTTTTCTGGATATTCTGAAATTTGTACCTTTTTGTGTCTTTTATAACATTTGTCTGTCTTTTCTGTCATATCAAGATATTCATTTTATGAAAATCGGAATTGTTCAATTTGTTTTAACTATTATTTTCAGCATGACTGCTTTTGATTTAGAATTTTTATGTGACGAGTAATATATTTTGAGTTTATAAAGATTAATTTCATCGTCGTTCGCTATATTAACAAAATTTCTATTTAGGGGACACACTGTATACAATTTTTAACTAAATCAGTGAGAATGCCGATTGGATAATTTTTATAAAAATATGACATTGATGTTTTACCCAAATAGTATTGAATATACCATATCCAATTTTGCCATGTCATCCATTTCTCATATTTGAATATGCAAATAGGGCTATCTATATTTTAAAATATGTAGCAAAGGATATAAAATTGTCTTCGAATTTGTATACACTTTTTCTTATGCAGGCGATATTTTTGACGTTATCGTCATTATTTTATATAATGATTTTTTTTTCGATTTTCAAATATCTAGTTTATTCGATTGAGTAAGTCGTCAACATTGAATCTACCTCTTTAAGAAAATTTTCCTTTAATTTGTCAATAACATCCCACTGCTTCTCTAACATATTGTATAAGATTTGTTTATCAAAAGATGAGGCGAAAATATACTTAATAAATATTTTCTTCCATAACTACACATTGGCAACTCCATTGAAGTCTAAGAGAATACTTAGAAATATGAGCACCAAATTGTTACTTATGTTTATAATTTATTTGCTTGCATGCACACTTAGCTAAGTTCGGTTTATTTGTGATGTAGATACCGTACCTTCCTACAGTATCCATACGACATTACAACATTACAAATATTTTAGAAAAATATAACCTGACCTACAGTAAAATCTCATCCTTTTTTACTAATTGCTATGGATTTTTCTCTCGATTCATCTGCAAGAAAAAGTGCGTGTGTAACTTCTCATTTGTTAAATGAAAATGACACCGATCACATGCCGCGCATGCTGCTAACCAGTTAGGGCAGACATAACATAACCTCATTTTCTTTCACCAAGAGAATTGATTTCACGATACAAAAACAAATTGAGAAGTACAGGAAAGTTAGAAACGTCAGAATCCGTCACGATGCTGTCCTTATATTGGTCAGATTTTAGCATAGCGGCTATCATTTTTAGGTCAAAATTTCGTGTATCAATACACCATTGATTCAGCAAGAGCTCACAATAAAGTCAAAAAATATAGTGGGAAAAATTAACATTTTAGGTATTCGAATTGGATCCCTACTCAGCTTTCTTTGATAATCGTAACGAATGTTATCCATCCCACTGCCAAGGAAACACATTGCACAACGAAATTGGGCAATATATGAGAAGCATCAAGCTTGATGCAAGAAAGAATCTTATAACGTTAAGATGTGACTTGAAAAAGAACTTCTCAACTGAAACAAGATATAGGTGAGCAGGATACAGTAAGTTTTTGCCGAATTTTTCGCGTAGAAGTGCATGTCGTCTTGCACTGCACAACAATAAGAGGTTTACAGTGGTTTCGCAATGGAAAAAAATAGTGGGCTTTCCGTACAACAAAGTAACTTTGAAGCGAATGCCAAGTTACACAGAATCCACTAGAAATGAAAATGCAGATGATATTGCAAGAAATAGCCAAAACCAATTTTCAATGTTACAAAGAGGTGTAGGGCAAGGTGTTCCAGACTAACAGACTGACTACTGACCCACTAGGCGCGAATGAATGACGAATATAATGATTTAGATTACAAAACAAATATGTTGGGGATCGTATATCGAATAATACCACAATCTAGTTATCCTTGATAAAATCAACTAAACGCCAAAGAAATCCTTGTTGTACTGCCACACGTCGGTCCGGAAAAAAGCTTGCGGTAATATCTACCTTTCGTGAGGACATATAAATACTTCAAGGTGAATTTATTCAGGGTGAGACGGACGACATAGACTGTACACCTGAAGATAATTCAATAAAACTCATCATCTGATCTTCATTTGATTTCAAGATATGGCATCATTGAAAAATGATATGGTGCTTCGGCTGTTGTTCTCTCATTTTTGACAGATTTGGATTGGCCTGATTGGCAATATTATTTAACCTTAAAAATGTTCAGGTATCACACAACTAAACTACCATCTACATGAAACGTTCAAAAATGAATAGCAATACTGAGATTTGAGCAAAACATATCAATAAACAGTTCAATGGGTGATGTATTGCAATATTCTTGAAATGATTAAATCATGGTTATATAGAAAATTTTGGTTACTGCAGCTTGAAAGGGAAAAATTGAAATCGGAGAAAAATATAGTAATTTTATGATTTTCTAGTGTACACTCCTTGAATTTGGTAGCTTCCTCTCCACTCACCCCGTATTTTAGAAGCTAAGGTTATGTCATCTTACAAAGAGAAAATTTGTATTTCATGCTCAACCAGACATCAATAACTATACAACTATGGATTCATACGCACATGATATGTCTCAAATTTGTACCATACGTGTATTCTTGTCCACTATTTCATCACAGTCAAGCCATTAGTCGATTTCATGATGTTAAATTCTGATGGTGACCTATTTATTAATGCTGTCAGGCAAACACATACATCCTTAACCAATCTCAATAATTGCGTTCAACATGAATTGAGTTTATTTTTCAAACTCTTAAGTAGTCGTGCGGGCACACACAGAAATAGCAAATATTATATGACAGAATAAATAACATATACCATGTTAATGTGTCAATTATTTATCTGAGCACATCAGTAATGATGTATAATTATCATTTTGAAAATAAACGTTATTTACAATTAGTTAGGGTTATGCAATTATTATGCGGGATATGCGACAGGAAATGTATCCGATTGATAATTGAAAACATAATTATACTATAAAAGGCGTTTAATCTCAAAAATCATCTTTTACTTGATAACTTTCCTATTTTCGAAATGATACGGTTTATATATGACAGCATGACAGCATTAAGAAACAAAAAATCATTATCTATATGAAGTAGGCAAATCAGGCGCAATGGTACTTACCACATCGATAATTCACACCAAAAGACTACGATGATGCATGCAGGATATACTAACAACTGGACTCTACGAGGCACATAACCACAAAAGCACAGAGACAAAGACGATGACGCAGGGAGGAAGAACGGGATACTTACCGATGTCTGCTGAGGTGCCAAGGTGTGTTTGCTCATCACTATTGTGGTCGTTTTCAGTTCGGAGGTGGGAGATTTTGGGGGCACTGAGTTTTCCATTGGACCGTGGGCTAACGTTTCCACGGCGCGGACCACGTCTAAGACCTAGAAAACAAATCAATATCTGTCACATTTACAGACGTTAATCTTTTCACTTCTGATCCACTGTCTCAATTACCTATATCGTCCTAGCAAGCACAGGTTCTAGTTGCTATATTGGTATATATTTTCCTACCTTCGTCAGTACATTAAACATCGTGATATTTCAAAAATAGGTACCTTATCGGCAGGTGACGGGGGTTTGGCTTCTACTATGGAAAACTCCTCTTCACTCTGATAAATCGGTTGCAGTCTCTTCTCCGCTTCTTCTTTCTCAAACTGCATCAGTTCGGATCTTAATTTCTGTTCCTGAAACAGTGTTTGTAAAAGATTTTCAATCGTTGACCTGACAATCGCAAAAGGCTGAGTAATCGATGCACTTTGAAAAAGGATGCATATACTGATTAGTTTATTTTGGCAACATACACTAAATACAGTTCCAGCGATGAGGCTGCGGCAAATTTATCCGTACGCATACTACACTTACAGTGCAGTCATTATTGCATCCTTATTTTATCCTCGTACAGAAAAGTTTTTGTTTGTAATAGTGAAAAACGACTCCAAATTACAATAATCAAAAATAAATATGGAGCTGTTATGAGAAGAAAAATATTGCAAGTTTTGGGAATACTTCAATCAAAAGTGATTACACGAACAGTTGAAATTATGATGCTGCAATAAAAAAAATGCAGATATGAAAATCAATGTGTATATGCGTTATGGTTTAGTTACTTTATTTTGCTAAGGTGTAATATTTTATTTGTGATTGATATTCTTGTCATATAAGTAAGTGCTTAAGTTCAATTTATTTCAACAGTATGATGAAAAAAAAACACAAAGAATTAAGGGGAGGGACTTCAAACAATATTAAGCGTAGGTCCTGCCACTGTAGATACGGATAAACGATCACAGCATTAGCGACCATGAGGATCCTGAGCTCATGATAGAGACGAGTGAAACTATGTCTGTGGCCCTCTTGGAGCCGCCTCTTGTTTAGAGTTTCTAAAATTGGAATAGAGCCTTATTCCAAATCGTATAAGATATCGAGCATTGATGCTATGGGCAGTAACATTTAATGGAAATAATCCAGATTATTGAATATGTAGTTTAGTTTTCGAATAGTAATCTCCAAAACAAAAAGTTGCAACTGAAGGTTTCTTACCTGCTGACTATCTTCATCAGGAACATCTAGGGAGCTCACGCTTTGCGATCTACTGCTTATTGATCCGCCTCTAGTTAACCGCCCTTCTGCAATTGCTTTGTCCACTTCGCCTCTATCGTAACCTTTACAGACGACCAGCTGTATTCTGTTCCCACAAGCTCTGAGAGCATTTACAGCCTCTTGATGTGTAGCACCTACAATATGAAAATTGATTGTAAATTGATCAACGTTTATAATTCTGGTCAACCTTCCAGTATCTAACTTATATTTGAGTGCTGAGAATTGCAACCGGTACAAATTGCGGCTATTAGTAATGGTATTGGGTCATATACAACATCATATGTAATAGTTAGGAGGAGTCATAGGATTTTTTGTGCAGATTATTCACTTAGTTATCCGCAAGAAGGAGAGCAATGCTATAAATTTGCAGTTAGAAACTTGTAAAAAACTTGTGTAGGTTTTACTAGTTAAGCTATAATACCCAGTGGATAAACCGACACAAACACCATAGCAAGTTACACTCCCAACCAGCCATATTTCTGACGTTTTCCGAACACCGCATCGATAGGGTTTAGGGACATCTAGTGGTATTTTTTGGGTCAGTCTCGATCTTTGACCAAGTTATACTATCCCCGTATCGGAAAGAGTTATGGAATAGTTCCACCCTCATTTTGAACCACAGGCCTCTCATCATTATCCAAAACAAAAATTATATTCACTTCACTCTATATCTAAAATCTAAACAAAACACAGTAAAGTTTGTTCGTAAATGCATGTGGTTCAAATTATCACTGAATTAAAACGCGATGAATCTAAAAAATTCGCGCAGACCTTACCTAACAAAGATTTTCCGTTAACTTCCAGCAATCTCATACCAGTTTTGAGTCTACCATCTCGTCTTGCAGCTCCAACTGAGTTGATTTTGGAGATGAAGACGCCCTCGTCTGATCTATCTAGAGGATTGCCTCTCTGACCTTGAAGACCGCCCTTTATGTGCATACCAAGCTTCTCGTTTTCTCCTTTTTCGATAATCAGTTCCTGAAAGAAAATTCAATACTCGGAACTAACTTATTTTTGAATATGAACGGTATACAATTCTATTTTATCAAAAGTTTGATTTCGGACTTCCATTGTCTATAAAATTTTTGAGTATCACGACGTTTCGACGGACGGGGTATAAATAGGCATGAAAGGAACGTGTTCGCCCGTTCACCTGAAGACGATTGAAGATAGCATATCAATCAAAACGTCGCGATACTCAAAATTTTTATAGACAATGGAAGTCCGAAATCAAACTTTTGAAAAGTCCATCTATTTTATTACACTCTCGGCAAATACTCATACAGGATATCCAAAGTGTTCTATGAGGAAACTACGAATTACACAGTGGTTGTACGACCATATTCATATACAGTAAGATCATATATTGAAATTATTTTAGTTTATACTGGGTGTTGCATAGGTTCGTCGTTACATTACACAGTGTTTCTTAAATTGGATAATCTTTATTTCATTACATAGATAGAAAAACTCGTTTAATACTTGAAGAATGATATAAGATACTTTATCAATAGTTTTTAATGTCAGTTGTAAAGCAATTTGGGGTTTTATCTGAAAGAGACCTGACATTAATAGTTCAATTTTTTGAACAAGATACGTTTGCTGTGCTGCAAAGTTCTGCAAGACTCTGTATATATTCAAATTATGTTTAACTATATCATCCATCACTCTCTTATTGAGACCTATTCTTGATATCATTCGTACTTTTCACATAAAAAACTTTGGCCCGTTTTGTTGGGATGCTCTACATCGCTGACGTATATCGTTCGCCAAATGAATAGTGAGTTTCCTAAATGTCCGAAAAATCAAGCTTGAATTTAGCTAGGTACGTTAAATCACTCTGAGATATAGAAGGTAATCATGATTTAATCTTTAAAAAATGGTATGTGGCATCTCAGCTTAGTAAAGATACGACACTGAAGGAATCTTGGAGGAAATGGAACATGCACTGAAAAACATCATAACTACATTTGACCAGCATACTACGAGTATACAACAAGACATATTAAAATCATCACAGAGCTTAAGTATTCTATTACTATAAAATACCTCTACAATGTTGGAGCAAGCATATTAAATTTAATATTAAACTATTTTTGATACTTAAATATTAATGTGTGACAGTAAAACCTTCCATGAATAAGAAATCCCCATTTGACTAATGCGACTAATCTCGTTAAATTTAATTGAGCTCTGCTCCGAAAAAATAAGTTCGTCTAGTAGCTTGACTCCGAACTTCCCATAGTGGTATCGATGAAAAAATTATGAATATGCCAAACCTTCCACCCCTGTCTGCAAAATGACCCTCCCCATTTTTAAAAATGAGACCAGTGACCTCTAAAACCTCTAAAAACGAAGCTAAAGCACTTTTTTTTTATTATTTCGCCGCATCTTTCAAAAACAATAAAGCTTTCTTGTCCCTCCGCGATTGGCGATCTAACATGAACATTTCATAAATATCATATTAGTACTTTTTCCTATTTACCCTCGGGCCTAGGATAATTTGTCTATTAATCCGACGCCAATGAACTAATTTTCAAAAAACTATAAGGTTCTTTCGTATTTGCCCGACGGTGAAAATTTCATAAGGACCAGAACAGTACTTTCTGACCCATAGAAATGACTTATATGGTTTTTTCGGGCTCTTTCAACCCATCGGCATAGCAAACAAGCACATACACATGAATTTCTTCATTCCGTATGTTGTCTAACCAATCAAAAAGCAATGCAAACTAATTTCCTGAAACCAAAAACTTACCGTGGGGTCAACATAGGATACCATGAGTTGCTTGCAGGGAAAATAATACAATTTTTGAAATACTGCGATATCAAATACCACTAATTGATCAACAAATATTGACATAATTTTCAAAAGTAATATATTCTAGCTTCTATTAGTTATTTAATAACATACGCCTTTGGTCTCTTCAAATTGTCAAGATGAAAGTTTTAATGCACAGGATAGCACAGTTTAGAGAAACTGAAGCTGCTCTTCCAATGTGTACTGCTACGTTGAGTTAGATCACCTTCATGTTACGAAAAATAGATTTAAAAATGAAAATAGCTCAAACATGGGTAGGAGTTGTTGTAGAAGATCATAAAATGATTAAAGCTACGTCTACATCAAAAAGTATCCAGACAAAGAGGTTTATTTATTTTTACTTAGAAATATGGCAGTTAACGGTTTATAATCTGTGCCTTTAAAATGTTTTTTTTTATTCAATAAAATGGAATATTTTCTATTCCTATAATAATTTAAAATGTTAACTGTCAAGAACTTCTTGAGTATTTGAGTTACCTCAAACGCATTTGGATGAAAAAAAACCGTACAACACTGTCGTTTTGATATATATATATATATATATATATATATATATATATATATATATATATATATATATATATATATATATATATATATATATATATATATATATATATATATATATATATATATATATATATATATATATATATATATATATATATATATATATATATATATATATATATATATATATATATATATATATATATATGATTTTAAAATATTTTTTTTGTTATACTAACTCATGCCATTTTTCATATTTTAATTTTTTTAAAGAAAAACGTGCTATATAAATCACTTATAGTTTAAGTAAAGTCCGGATTTTGTACCTTCAAGGTTATTGATTTTGGACTTAATTGGTCAGTTTTTCCACAACGTAGAGCAAAATCGCCGAATTTTGCAATTTGAAACTAGCTATTCGGGGTTTTTACACGATCGAAAAATTTCAAGAAAATTTTGCAGTTCGGTTGTCTTTTTGCACCTTGTGTTATTCTCGATTCAAATTCGTGTTCTACACACCACTAATTGGTAAGTAAATTTTTCTGAAAGAAAAAATCGAGTCTACAGTTTGCAAAAACTTCCTGTGCGCATCAATTAAATGTATCTTTAGAAAATAGTAAGAAATTAACATACTTGGTAGCCATCCGGTAGAGGATCGTGTCTGATGGTAAGTGTGATATGGTCTCCAGGTCTTAAAAGTTCCATGACCGCCTCTTGGTGTGTGGCGTGGGTGACATCAGTGCCGTTTACTTTCAGAATACGGTCTCCTACTCTAAGTTTGCCGCTTTTGGCTGCAGTACCGCCAGGAACCATCTAAAAAAACATTCATAGGGTTATTCATAATCTCAGGTAACATAATTCAGTTATTTTTAGCACTATCTAATCGGAAAACAAAAGTATGCTGAGGAGAGAACGATAATAGATTGCGAAAATGAACAAAATGAACTTTAATAAAGGGGGTGAAAAGTGAACTAAAGCGCATCTGTATCAGTTGAAGATGTGTTCCTCCCTCACTCCTCATTGGTTTGATCATTACTTACAAACATTACTACTACTGAATTAATTTTACGAAAACCATAGTTTTTTTGTCTTTGCGCTAGTGGTGAGATGCCGTGCAAATTACTTAATGATAAGATTAGTCCTGTCAGTCAGTGGCCAAGGATCACAATTTTTTTGCTCAAGGTTTAACCTACTGTGAAAATTTCATCATGATCTAAACAATATTTCCAAAGTTATACAGTAAAAGGAACGGCCAAAAACCTAATATTTCGAATTATTTTTTTTGCGATTCCCATTCTATTAACGAGGGCACTGAAATCGATGATAAACAAGCAGAGCAGGTTTAGAACATCTTAAGATCCAACATAAACAACAACTGTTGGCTAATGCATCTCCGAGTATTATTGTCTTCACACAAATAAACGCAAAATAGTTTAAGTTGGTTGGGAAGACCGTGTTTATTGAATGTATTACATTGCTAGAAACTTTTCGTTATTGGCAACCTGCAATTACTATAACTCAACACTATATTTATTGCAAATTATACAAACTTTTCCAGAAAACTTCCTTAAAGTAGTTCATCAAGTAACTTGAACTTTCAAACGCGAAATAAATTTACTTCTGTGGGAAACCCATGAGTAATAAGTTAGTAATAGTTTCTAATTACATGTTTCGAGATTGAAATTAATTTAATTTAATGGTTATTTGAATTCGTTGATTTCAAATCCGCGAATACCCTGAGATTGCAAAAAGCGAGATACTTCATTTAGGTTTCGCCATTTGTACATTTACGTAAGATAAAATTTGCAGATAAATTATATAACCCAACGGTATCTGTGCTATGAATGGTATTTCAGTTTATTTATCGGTAGTAGCATGTCGAATAATGTGTATTTTTATTATTTGAATGCATGGACGTAGGTATGACTTTCACATGGAGGGGGGGGGGGCTTCAGATTGTCTCAAAAATAATAGCGCAACTTTCTTAATGCTGTCTTTTGTCCTTGGTCATCATCACATCTCTCAGTTTCTACTAGAACATTGCGTGCTGGGTATGCTTCCCAATTGTTCTTGGAAAAATAATATCGTTTGAAGTCATCTGCTTTGCTTGCTCGAGAAGAATCGCGAACTCATTTTCGTTCAGAACATTTTTTGAAGTTTTTCTAATATTTGCAAATATTGGTCAGATTGGCATTGACTTTTTGCATTGTTTTGTTTAGGTTATCTGTATAAGAATTAAATTAGGCATTGGAATTGGTTCATAACCTAATCTGGCTGAGAAAACCAATAACACTGGGGGTGATTAACAGCGTTAACTCATGCTAAGGTGTTTTCTTACAGTGAATTTTTATAAAATTATAATTATGTGTCTACTGATCGCTGTCTGAAGGTGGTAGAGTCAGTAGGGTTGCCAGTTTTTATCTCTGTTGAATGAAACTAGACAGCACACTGTATGTTTTACTTGCATAATCTCACAAATATACTTACATGTGAAATAAAAATGCCAGGTTCCTTGGCACCAAATGGAATACTCGAATGGTCCGTTCCCCCTATAATACTGAATCCTAGAGAACCCTCTAATTTGCTCAACGTGACATCCTGAAAGCAAAACATATATATTTTATAGAAGTAACCGATAATAGTTATGAAGGAAGTAACGTTGTAGAATACCAGAAAATCCTTAGAGTTTTTTTGCGACGATCTTGTGTCGCATGGTATGTAATACAAATTGGTTAATAGGACATAATGACATAATCGCATCTCATATGATTTATTTTCTCAATATATTCAGTTGATTGAAATAATAGCTTGTTTGAGCATTTCATATTTTTTATTCATGACTGCACTCAAACTAGTTCCAATTCAAACCTCAAATGCAGAATACAAAATAATTCAATTATAGAGACATTTTAGTTTGAAAGAAATCATCAAAAAAGTGAATCCAGTAGGACGAAGTAGGTGGTAGCTAGGCAATATAACAATTTATAAATGGGCAAATGTGAGGATGTTTATACATTTGTTTGGTTTATATCCCATTCAATTTCGGTGGCCACCCAAGAATAATTATACTCTTTCACACATAGAAGATTAGAAAACGGAGAGAGGATACCCTAACATCGCCTTGAAAGGGACTTCGTGCCGCATCCCCGGATTTAAATTTATCCTAGAATTTTCCACCAGTTTTGTCACATATCACTGGTTGAGATGATCGGTATTGGCTAGTTGAGAAGTAATCTGGTAGTATTTGTGAACAGTGAATTTGACACTATGACGTTGTCTCTTCAAATATCAAGAAAAAACGCGTCATGGAAAAAACCAATAAATATTTGGAAACCTTGTTTGAAAGCACAATTTGATCTAAATAACAAAAACGAGCCTTGGGACTCCAATCTGACCAAACCTAATGGAATCAATTCGTGTAGAGGGGACTTTCGTCAATATATGGTGTCTTTTGGGTGGTGTGTACTGTTGAAGGGGACTCGGAAACAAAAGGCATCATAAAAATGTTCAATTTTGCAGACTGTTACGACCTATTTTCTTATTTTTCAGTGAGCATTTTTTGTTCTTCAGGTCTTCAGAAGGATTTAGGGGGGGGGAATCCAGATTTTCCCCCGGGACTGAATTTTCTCTGTTAGGCGGCCACCGAAAACGAATCAAATACTATCAGAACCTCACAGATCTAAAATGAGACAAACAAGCGTAGGCAGAAGTTGCAATAACCAATAGACAAAGCTTATATAGTGTAGTTTTTATGGTATAATCCGTTACTGTGACTCTGTAGATTGAGAATGATCAAAATGAACTTTTCCCTGTACTTGTACTACTTTCCGCCATGGACAAGGCGTGGTTTTTAGGGTAATCTGAATTCTCAAAAGCAATATGAAACATGATTTGACTCATGCACAATAGGACACAAGACTCGTCCCAAGATTGTACGGGTATTCAGATCCTTTCCGCATTCTGATATTAATTCAATCATACTGGTACTAGACGTAAGTTCAAATACAGCCTGCTTGAGTTCAGAACTGCATAATAAATATTGTAACAATTGCTCTATTGAATGCATCTGTGTGTTTTATGTCGAGAGGCATCATAATAGAACGATTCAAAAGTGAAAATCGATCGTTGCAGCATTGTGCTTTACAACTAGGAAGTCCACAATGGCTCATACGTCAACTCGATTACGAAGCAAATTATGACATGATAATTATGTGGATCTTGCAGTCTGACGATGATTTAAATATAAAACGCGTCACTGAAAAAGAGTTTTATTTGTGAAACTCTCTGTTAAACACATTTTTTTTTAATCTGGCATGATAATTATTAATGTTCAGCAAAACCTCTCCTCCAGACAAGCCGGTTCAAGCTAAGTAATGCTGAAAGCAGCTTGAAAGCAGATATTAAAGCTCGAAAATATCGAAAATTCATAAAGTCTAGTAACTAGGAACTAACTTAGAATTAAGATACGTAGTTTTTTGCTAACGAATGTAGCTATTACTGCTAAATGATAGTCTTGTGCTTTTAGTGGAGTATTAAATTTCATTATAATAATGGGGTTAAGTGGTAAATATTTTTAGAACTATGTACTCATGTCTACAATGTAGTAGAGATATTGAGGTGAAAGCCTTTATGTATGTTGATCGCGTGACTGGGAAAGGTATTAATATTTCAGTGTAAATTACTGAGAGAGAACTGCACCTGAATTAAAGAACAAAATATAAAGTCAATTAGATTGTTTCTGTACTCCCCAGGATTTTAATAAATTCTGGTCCATAAAAAAGATTCTTCAACTATACCAAGCATGGAGTTGGAACTTGAGAAACATGCAAACATAGAGTTTGATGCAGTTAAACATTTTGTTGTCCCCTATTATTTTTACGTTAGTACGAGGGCTGTTCTCCTTCCGCTGAGCCTATCTGGAAGGGATGATATTTTTGCAATAAATTTAGTATAACATTTGAATCTGGTTGTTAAAGTGAAATATATATAACTACAAGTTACATAAGTTTAAAGTAGTCCTTCCACCAATAAGCAATGGAAATGAACAAGGATCATTTTCGGGCTGTGATTTTAAACAATTTTAGGCTGGGCTTAAGCCGTGATTAAACTTTTTAGGAAATCATTCGAGTGCATGGTCATGTTCCTACGCTACCGTAACTATGTTCCCACTGTAGCACGGGATACGCCGTATTGTTAATTACTCAGGTTCTGCAAAAGGTTTGCGATAATCGTCGAACAGGAAGGAGCATCTTGCGTTAAGATACAGTTCGGGCTCCCACTGGATAAACGAGTATTTCAACACCCAAAATATAAAAATAATGAGTGATTCTTGTTTCCGCGGGTGAAGAATAAATTACGGGGTTTACATTTCACATCACCCAAATCCCTTAAAAAATAAAATAAACAAACAACAGATGCAAAAACGAATAAAATCTGATTTTTTACAAGACTCGGCAGAAAGAGTCCAGCCATCATAACTATAAACATCACTCCCTACAGTCCCCACTCAATCATTGATTGCAAAGTAATTCACCATAACAACGGAAGAAATGTGTAGCATCGGCAGTAATAGCTACTATATTCTCACCTATACCTTACCACAAGTACTAGCATTATGTGCCTATAGTCTAAATCTAAAAAGAGAAGTTCAGTCATGGCAATGATATTCGTGGAGTAAGTAGAACAAAGCTAAGGTGTAGGAAACGGGAAGAGGTGTTGGTATAAACCGAGAAAAAATAAGTGAAGAGGTCCTCGATTTTCCGAATAGCACGACGCTTTTGGGAAAAGTTGGAAGCTTTTCGGAAAAGCGCGGGGTATATTGGAAAATCCAGGAATTCGTTACCTGTGTCCTTTTATGCCTGGTCCTCTAAATGGTTGTAGGTGAATGCCCCAATACATATACCAGAAATTAGTCACATATTAGACACAATGTCCAAAAATCCATGCAATGGTTCTACAGTGTACTCTCTAAAATTTTACGTATTTCACTAATTTACTGAGAGAAATAGTCTAAATTAAAAAAAAAACACTCAGTCAATCAAGTCATGCTGAAATTACACTTGTATAACCATGCATACCATGAATAGAAATACCTGTGTAATAAAAAGGAAATATATATCGATATTGATTTTTTTGCAAATAAGTTTTCTGTTTTGTACGGAAAATTATGAAAACTGCAAAGCTATAAAAAATAAATATTTTTCATGTTTATTCTAGAGAATGTAATTGCGAATAAGAACACTGAACAAGAAGTTATTTGTTTCTTTTGAACAATCTGGGTATTGTAATTTCTTGAATCAGAAGGATTCAAGAAACTGTTACGTGTTTTTAGATTATAAGACGGAATTGTGATAATTCATATATATCTATCGGATACAATCGAATCTTATAAAAAAACTCTGTGATTAGTTTTAGTATGAGGATTTAACAGTATTCATTAACTTTCTGTCATGAGCTGTTACAAAGAAGGTGATAACGTTCAAAAATGAAGCTTTCCAGATCTACGAGCATGGGGAGATACGAAACAACATAATACTATGGAAGGTAGAAGCATATAGGGGGACCTGTTGAAAAAGTGTCCAGCTGTAAGCAGTAAATAATAGTTCTGAATCCCTCCAGAATAGCGCTAGAGTGGCAAAGGAGTATGAAATGAATTTAGCAGTTGTAGACGAGTGCGCCGAGTTGAAAAATTTAATACTTTTTGTGACTAGAGTAGTTAATGAAACTACAGTATACAGAACCTCAGCTATTTACGTAGTCTAAAATAGTTTCGTAAAATATAACCTAAAAATCAGCTGCGTGATAGCTTGGAGAGTGATGAGATTTAGGAGATATTAATAATTATTTAATTAAAAGTGCGCAATAACAAAGTGGACGTTATTATTTCATCCTTCACTTCTTTATTATACTTTAGTATGTATCGGCGCTTCTTAAAAATTTACCCACGTGCTACACTAGCGCCACCATAAGTCAATTACTTCCAACGGACACTTTTGGATACACAGAGACAGTTCTCCGTAACCTCTTCCCTCCATAACAATACTTTCACACACAATCAAAATGCATTGAATACGTTGAAAAAATTAAGATCTCAACCAGACAATCTGTAAATCCAGGCGGCAAGATCTATTTACAAAGGTTTCTTATCAGAAAATCAACAATGAAAAACAAATGTAGTTCACTGGAGCATAAAACATAACATGACACAAATCTAATAACAGTGCATTACATAGATTTTGGGATGCCTAAAAATACATTCAAAGGAAATGAGGTAATATCCTCCAAAATATATTTTCGTGCTATCAATTTCCACACATCACATTAATTCAAACATCATGATCTGTTCTACGAATGACCTTATCAGTGAATTACTCTGATAAGTGTTAAAATGCGAGCGCTGAAGCATGGCCATATTTACAAATAATAAATGATAATTGTTATTGTTGAAAGTGTGCGGTTATACCACAAAAAAGTACGATTGTAAAGCATGAAATCCTTCATGATAAATTAATCAGTAATATAAATTAACCCTGTCAAATGATTAATGAGTTGCGATATTGGTGTTAAGTTACTTGAAAGTTGTTGAATCCAAATACAAACAATAATTATATTAGCTCACAACATGCCATTCAGTCCTTTTTTTCTTATAAATGATATTCAAACTAGACAACTGTTGTGAATTGTTTGGTTTAAAAAATAACTGCATGTTTCCCATGTTTCCAATGATTTTAAGAGTAAAAAATATCACGACATTCTAAAATATATTAAGATTCGAAAAATGTACTAGCACCTATTATAAAAAAATTGGTTTCAATTGTGTCGTATCAACTTTCCAAGCCAGACTTAAACTTTTTTGATCTGCTTATGCAAAGTCACTACTAGTATACCGCAATTCACTTGAAAAGTATTTAATGAAATTTCCACGTGTTGCTGATGTTCAATTGGGTCATTCGATGCTTACAACCAACCAACCAGGTGTTAGAAGTTTTAAAAAATATAGCGACTGAAAAAGGACAAAGCGAAAGAGGCAATAAACAGTAGGAAACACCATATTTCCGCTGATTCTAATGAATCTTTTCGCTAACCAGCACTGACACATGGCCAATACTTTATAGGGAAGTAATGTCAACGAAAATCCTGTTTCTTGTCCTGAAAAGAAAAGCACGTTGCTATACCTGGTATTACAAATTCGTGTTTTTACACGATAATCCCGAAAAATCAATGTTGATTTCAACAATCAGTTCAAAAATACACGAAGATTAATTTGATTTTTAACTAATTACACGTTGATATTTCTTTTAGGGTTGTAGAATCTTTCTCTGGACGAAGATATTTCACCTAAGATCAATATCAGGATATTTCGTTTTAAATGTTTGGTCGCGAAATGATGACTTTCCACATACACCTGCATTGTTACGACCCACTGTTTTTGAAGTTACAACGTTTCCACAGCTTCCATATTGAGAAAAATATTGTTATCACGAATAAATTGAGATCCCTCTCCCTCTTATTTTTGATTGTAAAATTATCAGGGATCTCGAGATACGCCAAAAACGAAGTTTCAGCAGCAATATTTTTCGGGGATTGGATCGGCAGCGGTCCGAACAATCATTCATGATCACCTTCGCCTAAGCAAGCGGTGTTCCAGATGGGTGCCACATTTGTTGACCAGTGAGCAAAAAGCAACAAGAGTTGATTGGGCTAAGTTTATGCTTGGAAAATTTGATAATATATTATTATGATCCAGAAACAAAAAGCAGAAATTAGTTTGGTGATTTGAAATTGAGCAGCCTCCAACGAAAATTCGTCGTTCCAAGGGTGTTGGAAAGAAAATGATTGCATCTTTTTTTCTAAAAGTGGATACATTACAACGGTAGCCTTGGAAAATCAAAGGACAATTACTTCTGAATGGTATATAACCAAATGTGTTATTATAGTCTTCTAAGAACTATGCAAGAGCCGTCCAAAAATTGGTCTGCGGGGTATTCAATGGCACCATGACAATGCACCCGCCCACAGCACACTCGATTTTTTTGCTGAATAGGGTGTCAAACTGTTGCCTCACCCACTTTATTCTCCGGACCTAACTCCGTGCGACGTCTTCTTATTCCCTAAGATCAAAGAAAGGTTACTAGGTCGCCATTTTTCCACCGATGAAGAGGCAATCGCTGCATTTGAGTAGGAAATTAGCAACCTTTCAAAAGAACGTTGGTCACAAGAATTCGACAAGTGGTTTTACCGAATGCGTAAATGTATCGAGGAAGGGGGAGAATATGTTGAAAAAATAGAATAAGGTTTTCCAAAAAAAAACCTTGCAGTTTTTCTGTATCTCAAAACTTTCAGCGTGATCCTTGTATCATAGGAATCTACGTAGTTTGGTCCTCTACTATAGTACTGCTGTCATCTTAATATTTTTCTCCGTCTTAAAGATAATCCATGAGGATCCAAAATTTTAAGCAAATTGCGAATAGTATCTTGTGTAATCGTAAATCCAGCATGAAGGTACATCTACCGGTATCAATATGGTACACTTTCCTAGGAAATGGAATGAGGTTTCGTCCTTCTTTCGGCACTCCTGGCAGGATTTTTTCAACTCCTATAAGCGATAATTGTCAGTTCAAAATGCAGTGATCTGTGAGGATCTCTGCCAACAGGTGGAGCGATTCCCTTTTTCTGTTCAGCAGCCACAGCTCCAGACGTTTGTCGGAGCCTGTTATGAACCTCTTGGCCTGCCTGCTGTCTTTGACTCGATTCACATTTTTTTATCAATTTCACTATTCCTTCTGCCGCTTTGCGAAATGTATGCTGTAATCTCGATATGCTCTGGATTGTGTCATATTATAAAGTCATCATCATGTCTATTTCGAATAAAAATTCACAGTTTTTGACAAAAAAATTGTTCAAGATGAAAACGCTTACCACTGTAGCGAATAAAGCCATATTTGTATCACTGTTTTCTAAATATAAAGGCCAAACTCGACAAGACTATCATCCCTTCGCACAACCTAAAGTTCAACTCGACTGATTATTATCGACCGATCTCAATAAGTTTGCTCATTTTTTTACGCAGCTGGCGCAGGCGGTTGATTTCACAGGCAATATTTACGAAATCATTATCTCAGAGCGTCCAGAGTATGCGGCCATGTTTATCGGAGTTTACAAACAATGTAGCAGTTCGCTGATAACCTGCTATGCAAACACATTTTATTATTAGGTGGAACAACCTAATATAATTCATACCCGCCACATATCAGAGAAAAAAGGGCAAAGCATTTCAACATTAGGGGAGACGAAAAAGCCCGTCCAGAGAAAATCCGGGCCCGGTGGAATCTGGATTCCGGGTCGACTGAACATCAAAAGAGTGAAATTAGGACACTCAAGATCTGAAGGGAAAAAAGGAAATGACCTTAACAGTGTGGAAAGTTGGATGACTTCTTCTTTAGAGGCGCATCAATTTCCGTGGTTTGTAGTCAAGTTAGAAGAAAATCAACATGGTAAATCTATTATCAAGATGCCTACACATTTATCAAATTGAGATTTATGCACAATCATTGCTTAGTTATCCGTCCTTACATTAGATCACCCAAAATTTTATAACTAAGGTAAATATTCCAAAAATCTTAAAATACGAATAAATTTTTGTACAATACAATAGATTTTTTGAAACGCACGATTTTCATGAAAATATGAGGATATTTCTTCAAAATTTTTATTGATTTAATTTTTGACTTTTCATGTTTCAAGGAGTGAAATGGGCGAAAATTTAATGATAACGATCAATATAATTTATCTAAGCCATAAGAATAACAAGATTTGAATATGTTTTCATCATTTTGAATTTTACCATGACAGTTTGTAAAGTACAATTAAATCTTAATTTTTGACTCTCAAAGTTTAACAACAACTGTTTACGAAGATTCGACTTTAGAATGACTCATGTTTGTTCCGGAACTAAAAACTCTCAACATTTTTAATATAATCTTGTCCTCAATTACGCTCAATTGTTTTGACTTCAATATAAATATTTTGGGCTGGTTCAGACAGTATTATTTTGAGTAATCTGTATTTTGTTAAATATAAGATTGGTAATGTTTTTTCTCGTTTTCAAGTTAGTAGAGGAGCAAAAAGTAAATGGGAACTAGTTTGTTGGTTAATGTATCTACAGGCACAGGTAATTTTATCATTGTTCGATGTTTTTTTGAGGTAAATAGAATGGAGAGGCCGTATTTGTAAATTTTACTGCGAAAACTCAACCGAGCACGGAGGAATTGAAAGTATTATTTTCATGCACCACACGTATTTATCAGTTGAAACATTTACTGTAACTGCTGTTTCCCAGGTCGTGTTACAAGCATTTTGTAGATTCATAGCCTCCAGAGCGGAGATTATTTAAAAAAATATATTCAGAACAGAACACAACCAACGACAATGTATGAACTAAAAGGCGATTTTGGATAATGCTCTTAATTTGTCAGGAATATATCAGGTGAAATATATGCCTTATTTCATGATAACCTTGTATTTCTCAGATAACTATATCGAGGCTACCTTTATGTTAGACCATGTATTGTATATACATGCAGGCTTAATTTATTTGTAGTACAGCTTCATATGGTTTAATAGTCGTAAGCATATTTTTGAACGTGATCAAAATTTAGATCAGGTTAGCTGGGAAAAGAGGTCTTGACCTTAGAAGTGAGAAAGTGAAGACAAACATTAGGTAGTAGTTATTCATGGCGTGTAGAATTCGTATTCAGTGGTATCTAGTCATAAGGTCAGACTTATCGTCGACAGTATTGTGACCTATATTTCTAAATTGAAAGTTAAACATGATTATATACCAATCTTTCATGAACAAATGCTGATAATAATCAAGAATTTTTTTATGTAGGTTATCGTTATACTGATACATAAAAATGCATTGATAGTTGTAGTTAGGATAGGTACTGAACTTAGATAGAAAGAACGTTCAAACATGCGTAAAATAATTTTTAAAAAAATGTAGTTAAACACAGTGAGTCAGTACTACGATGTAATTCGTTTGGAAAGAACATACTACGAGTGAACTTACTTTGGTTTTGTTTATTTTTTATATTGACTTATGACTTAGAAGCTTAGGGAAAGCAGCTGCACTACTTCATTTAATTTCAAATTTGTGGACATCTTGAGGCCGCGTTCTATTAGTTTTCGTTCAACTTTATGAGCCTATAATTCCGGTAATGCTCTGTACTTGTTATAAATGATAAATCTCACATAATAGCATTCAATATCCAGAAACAATTGCATTTCGATTTTTTACAGCAAATTTACACCACTTAACTTTTAATTATAAGTTGTACGACTTGGCGTATTCAATCATTTTTAAAAGGGTGATAATGTGTTGCCTGTTTGAGCAACTACCACTACTACTATTAATACACACGACTGCATTTTAATTGAATAAGGCATTCAAATAATCACGTAAGTGCTATTTACTGTGTTAAAACATTGCGTTTCGTTATACTGAAATTTTTGATTGGATTTTAGAACTGACGTTAGTATTGGAAATACTGGAGAATAAGAAAATTTTGGAAAGCTGAGAAGTTTCATTATTGTAGCAAGTATAAAAGATGTCGAAATATTTCGACATCTTTATATTTAAAAAAAATTGAATTACAGAAGACCATCCAATTCAATGCTTTATTTAAAAACCGATACTATTTTGTTTGAATTAAAGCTAGCGTCCACCTACTTGACGTTAATTTTTAGGTCGTTCAAAACGAATTGGATACATACTGCGTTTTAGTCAGTCTGTCAGTTCTCACTGTACAGTGAAATAACAGCTTATTTGAAGATCCAAGTTCACACGTACTACATCTATTATTTAAAATGGTTCCACGAGTATTTTGGTTGAAAATAGGTTCATGTTAATGGGAATTTGATGGAAAAATAATTGTTCGGTAACGTTCTAACACCCACCTTTGTACAGTTTGAACTTAAACCAGCCATATACCATACCATATATATCAAAGTATCGTTTGAAACCTTTTACTTTGCGATTCATGAGACCATTAGAACGGTTTTTAACTTTCAATAACCATGCCTGACCTTTCATGCAAACAAATATATGAGTATAATATATCTTGAGAGAAACGGCTGGATGTGGATTCTTGATATAAACATGCGCAAATTGATAACTGCAGCAAAGATTTACCTTTTTTTTGAATCAGTGCTGAGTAGTTTAACCGGTCTCATAGCTATTATAATTTATCCATTTACATTATACAGTGTGCTTTGAAATGATTCAAAGATTAACGCTACTGTGTTATATTTGGCATATATAGTAAAGTGTTCCATAAAAAATGACGCGAGTAAGTTGGTACCGTACTTTCCACACAACGGTATCAGTTTGGAAACAAAGATTTGAAAAGCATTTTGCAATACTTAATCTATTCGAATTAAACAGAAAAAATATAAAATATATTCAGTAGAATACTTTGTACTTATAATTTCGATAGTTACAAAATTTTTTTTTCAATTTTCTATTATTTCGAGTCCTTATTCCAATGGGTCTATTGCTCTAAAATTCGCATAAACTGATACCGCATCACGTTGATATACAGAGTCAATCTACTTGACTCTAAATAGCACTTTCCTCGTTATTCATGATCGCTGTTTAGATAAAATGTAGTAATCAATAGTTAAAGTCGCTAAAAAAGATGTTATGACAAGGATTCGGTTGTAGAACTGTTGATAGTTGAAACTCAATAAAGAAATATTGAAATCTTTTATAAGCTTGGATATTCTCAAAATTTTCACGTGTTCCAAAATTCCCATAGTTTCCTCTTTCCCCAAATCTCCAAAATTTTTGGTCCTAGCTATTGACAGGAATCATTTTGGTGGTTTAAATGCAAATGTGTTAATGTCTAAAACTTATGGAGTATTGCAGAGCTCAAAGTTTTATGGATGACTGGTTGTCAGCTTCTGTCATGAATGAGCCCCAGAAAACGGTAGATACATCGTCAATAGTGTTTAAGAAGAAACAAGGGATGTCACTGTAAATCAGTTCACCCTTGTTGACAGATGTCGTAAGGGACATCTGTCGCTGCCTCAAGGCTTGTCAAAATGTTAGTACCTTTGACTTCGTGAGTTGCCAATGGGCAGCGTCATGGTGCGCGATGCTTGGAAGTGAGTGTTGATGTTGCTACCACACCCTTGACTGGGTTATGTATATACCACCCAATTGCTCTGTACACTTAGACCGCCAGGTTATACTGATGAGTCTAGGTTAAAGGCGAAACATGCCTGTCTATACCAGGTGCATAGTGGAGAGCATACACTCCAAAACACAGACCGACAAAGGACACATATCAAAAAAATACTATCTTAACACCTTCCTCGTTGAGGTGTGCGAAGTTGAACAAGTACTCTTGTTTACATAAAAGTAGAAAGAGCTTGATCGAGTGTCATCCAGTGAAAAACTCACCAACATAATGGAAATCCTCCGACCCCCGAGTTTATATTTGAATATTTTCTCCTTCTTCTTTCGGAACCTGACCAAGGTCACGTCAGTGTCACCACACACAGTCTTTTTCTTGAACAATTTGCACAGAAACTTGTACATTTCGGTGTTCGGCGGAGTTCCGCGGCGCGCAGTCATATGATTTACCGTTTGCGCTATTTGGCGAACACTGTAATTTTTGATAACCCACTTGCCGGCGCTCCGCACTACCAAGTTCAATTTATTCACGAAAACATGTTTACCTTTGTTGCCGTATATCGAATAGACGTTTATATTTTTAGGCGAAACGACGAAGACTATGGTACCGTGACGTTCTGCGGAACTTTATTGCTGTATAATTATCTGAATACCACTTTTTTCGCATAAACTGATGACACTAAATTGAAGTCTCTGAATATTGTTGTCGAAATGTGTCGCTACGATGGTTTTTACGATTTTCCCACTCAACCTTCAAAGCAATTGACGAGATATGGAAATGCGCTGAAAATTTAGTTCAAGTACGGACACAATTGGATTCCTAATCTAAGGATTCATATTCGAGTAGTGGAGGTGGTGCTAGTTATTTTCATTGTTATTTTGAATGGTATCTTCCTTGATTGTGCCAAAGTGCTAGTAAAGTTGAAGTAGAATGCTCAATCACTTTTAGATTTTTTATAGATAATCTCTCACACAGGCGGAGAGACTATAACGTTCCAGAATCGCTGTGAGAAGGGAAATGTCAATTTATATTGACTTTGAAACGCCGTAAGCTACTAACAGCTAATTCCACAACGCTTAGGTCTCCCAGAAGAATGAATTTTGGAAGAAGCTTGTTTGAGGTGTTGAAGTTCCATCGGATGTCCGCTCTGTTCTGTGCTCTCGGTGTCATTGTCCGTTGGGCTTTTTCAGTGTTCGCTGTACTCATAGGTTTCGATGATATTATCCCAGACAGATCGTTCAGATACCTTTGAATGGTAGAGAATCTATAAAGTAGACCATCGGATTGTATCTGTTCCGCTGAATACAATTTCTGGTATGTCGATTCATTCAGATAGGCAATATAGTTATGTTAGGACATGCTATTGATGATGTTCACCAACGAAAGCTTGAGGAACTATGAGTATTAGGTGTCCTTCCATTTCCAAGGCTGTCAGACCAGCACGTGATTTCCTTGTTAGGGTGACTGCCTAACTCTTCTGTGCATTGACATTTGTAGATTCCCATTGTAAAATTTTCAAGGATGCCTTTTAAATCACGTTGTAGGAAGTTGTACTTATTGAGCTCACGTTGATAGCAGTGGATGAAGAGAGAGTAGATAGAAGTTTATCTTAGAATAGGCAGCGGAAACCTGTATCAAGATATTAGATCATTTTCTCTTGTCAGTGATGGTACAGACGATTAAGAGAAACTCATACTGATAGCCTTGGCGATAGACCTGAATTATCTAGATAAGTTACAGCATGAGACTCGTTTGTTCTCAACTTCAATAACAATTCAAAACATTTATTTTATATCAGAGAAACCAGGTACCACTTTACTAGTACTACACCAGCACAACACAGAAGCAAGAGCTCAATCTTCTAAAAGTTATTTAGATGTGGACTATGTAATTTTGTTTTTAATTATTATTAGACTTGAAATGTATTTGATTTTGTTTATAGTTTGATCTTGGAGGAATGTTGTGTTCGATTGGCAAAAAATGGTGAGTTTACTCCAAAACTGATATTAGTTGTTGTGAGTTAATTACATGATTGGTATTGACAGTAGGGCAAGGATCGAGGAAGCATGGTGGCAGAAATAACTACATTTTCAATGGTCCAAATACCCGTTGAAACAGGTACCTAGGAGCAAATTTCAGAAGACCGTAAATAACGTGACTGCTTTCGCAAAATGCTACATTTTCTTGTACTCTGCACATTTTTTTACATTTTTAATAGCTAAGTTATTTAAATAAAAACTACCAATCCTCATCGGATTTCAGTTATAAATTATACACGCTTACTACGTTATTTCATATTAATATTGGAGCTATAAATTCCCAAATTGACAGCGCATTGGCCTATAAGCACTTTGTTTAATTATCTTCGATTTGACAATTTTCCAATTTTCTATTTAACAATAGAAATTTGGAGAGTTATAAAATCTAGAGAAATGATTAACAAGATAATTAAAAAGCATGGGGTGCTTTGAATTACTATAATTTCTTACTAGTTATATTCCAAAATGCAAAGTTAGTGTAGAAATGAAGTAAGAGCACTCCAAACTTTTACCACAATGACATTCATTTTCTCGTTAATCATTTTATTCTTATATCAAGAATTATTAAAAAAAATTGATATACCCATTTTTTTAATATTAGAATATTTATTATTTTTGGCAAACAAATCCTGATATAACTTTTCCTAAAAAATATGCGCATTTTGGTTAAAAATCCTTATCAAATTTACATCTTTTGTATTGTTAATAACACTAATTATGTAAATGATAAATATAATCCCATTATAATGATTATTATCGTTGTTCTTATCGTCAGGTTGACACTAGAGACTGAGAACGTAGTTGTTCTTCCAACGTGGTACAGTATGACACAATATTTAAGACACTGTATTCACTGGAAATACCTACATATTTATGTCCTCCTGCACGTAGGAAAATAAGAGAAATATCCCACAAAAAATTCAAATATTTGAAGTATTTCAAAGGAAGAATAAGAAGCATCCACGATAGCGGTAATAATTCATGAAATTATCTTTCATTTCCAAACGGTAAAAAAATGAGAGAACTACCTGCTGAAGAAAGAAACATGAAAAGTTTCTGTTTATGAAATGACGTTTACTCCACATTTGGTGAAACTTAAAGCTACTGTTGTGAATGCTTCGAAAATAATAGTAATTCAATTAATAAAATTACAACTGAAATACTAATTATTGGAACCAAAACACTTTATTATATGATGATAATTTCTGATTACCTCCATTTAATTTTTTTGTTGTTTTTTAAAATATAAAATTTGAACCTTCAAGAACATCGGATAAGGCTGCTGAAATTGCTTTGGAACTTTCAAGATAAAGAACCGAGAAACAGGAATATAGTGATCTATTTATACTTTTTAGGTTCGTATTAATTTACCTCCTTTGAAAACAAGTTTACATATGCAAATTTATTTTGGATGGAGTTCAAGTTCAGTTATATGGATTGACCTGGAAAGCTTTTATGAACCAAATTGTAATCAAACTGCGGAAAAGCTCCCCAGTGCAACGAATTCATCAGCTGAAACGAAAAAGCCAATATTTACTTTATATTTGTAGGGTGATCCACAGCATATCTCAAAACATTTATCAAGGCGTTTTACTGTCCAAGCCAACAGGCGGGTCAGTAAAGCAACTTGATATATTGTGTTTTTTTGATATTTCATATATACACATGACAAAAAATCATGTCGTCACTCATTTCTTCCGGTTAGTTTAGTCTTGACTGTTTGTACTTTGTCTGATAATCTTTGACCCCTCTACAATGAGTGGTTCGAATGCCGCCGAATTTTACATGCTAATTTTAATCGCATATATTAATGTATTTGTGGCTTACTGTTTCCTTGCCAAGAACATATTATGCTGTCTCTAAAAGTTGCAGAGCAGGAAACTGGAAAAAATTACCAAGACCCATTATAGGCCTCGAATGGGGCCCTACACAAATACCGCAATATCTCTTATATCATTGCCGTTACCGTCATGAGATTTAGTTAATAGAACTGCAGCATAAAGAACTATTTACGTAGTCCAAAATGATAATATGAACTAAAAACACAACTGTGAAATAACGTAGAGCATGATCAATTTTCGTGAGCTTATAATAATTAATTAATTTAAAGTGAGCTATAACAAAGTTTTTGCTTGTTTATTTCTCTATCCTACTTTATTATTTTTCCTAGCTTTTTTTAAAATTTACCCACGCACTACACTAGCGCCACCATAATTTAACTACTTCCATCGGACTCAGAGATGGTGCTCCTTAACCTCTAACCTTCATAGACATAAAATTTTATACTATATCACAATAATGACATTTTTTACTACGTCCAAAGATTATTATCACTAACTTCTCTCTTTTTATCTTTCTTTCTTACTCGCCATTTTTGTCAAAGCGTAACGTCAGTAGCCGCTGCATCGATTTTGATGGAAGAGGAATTTTCAAGACAATGGAAATTCGAAGCAGTATTATTGAAACATCCATATTGTCTATAAATTTCAAACAATTGATAATGCTGTTTCATATTGAAATCCAGACATTTTCCATTTTTCAGTATTCAAATTTTGAAGGATTCTGATGGTTCTCGTCACTATACGTATTCAAGACACTTTTGAAATCATGGAGATGCTTTGAGCTGATCAGAATATTTATGCTAGGGTAGATCAGACAAGGAATTGTATTACTGCATGGGAACTAGTTAGTCAACTTAAATTACTTCTTTTGGGTTGATGAACAAAGTACAGTAACGTCATTTACAAAAAAACTGAAGCATCCACTCGCAAGACACGAACCGACTGCAGCACCAAAGTGTACATAAACCAGCTCCCAGACAACCGGCAATTTTCAATCGCAAATCAAGTTAGCCGATCAATCTGTCGAGTAGACACCCGCTAATCAGAATATCTGCAGAGATCATTCGATTAGAGTGGGCTGCTCACCTCATTCTGTTATCCGGGGTTACGGTTAATGCGAAACCGTGTTCCGCCAATTATTATCCGACCCACCGTGACGCAATGCCCATCATCAGGATCACTCGCTAATAGGATACCCACTATCCAGGTTAAGCCAGTTTCAAGATACTCATTTGACTGTTATTAGATACATGCTGCACCGCTATTTTACTAGCAAATGGCAAAGCTGTGCTTCCAACAAATGCAGTAGACTAGGTATAATGTCACGTTACACATTGCAACTGTATGCTGTCAATGCTAAGTTAAGGATGTGGAATATTATTGTTTGCCGAACGCAGCGTCTATTTGCTGAAACATCACGATAAATGCTAAACACGACGTCATTCTCGATTTTGTGTCATTTGCGTCGATCTGTATGTCTCTGTCTGGTCTGTCTTTCTCTTTCTAGTCTGTCTGTCTCTGGTATGTCTATCTCTAGTCTGGTATGTTTGTCCCTGTCTGGGCTGTCTGTCTCTGTCTGGTCTATCTGTCTCTGTTTGGTCTGTTTGTCTGTCTGGTCTGTCTCTATCTATCTGGTATGTTTGTCTTCCCTATTTTTGTTTGGTCTGTCTCTGTCTGGCCTATCTCTGTCTGGTCTGTCTCTTTCAAGTCTATCTCTATCTAGTCTGTCTGGTCTGTCTGTATCTGGTCTGGTCCTGTCTCTGATTGTTGTGTCTCTGTCTGGTCTGCTTGTGTCTGGTCTGTCTCTGTCTGGTCTATCTCTATCTGGTGTATCTCTTTCTAGTCGCTAATTATCATTTGACAACAAAAGAGGTCCACCACTAAATTTTCAACTGCAGCAATATTTTGGCAATCATCTTGATGAAGGTAGTTGTAGAAATGCGATTATCAAGGTGTGAAAAGATACAATAATGTTAGCAAAATGTCAGCTAAAGTACAATATATAAAAATAGAATCTAGTTGATTTACCGAGTATTTGTTACGCGATTCATGTTTCTCATAGTGCGTGGTCACCTGGTATTTTTATGGCTGAAGTATCTATTGTCTGGTACAATGTGAATACTCAGAATTTCAGAATCTCCTGGCAGCGTCATTTTCTCTCTTAACGTCAGGCAGCAAGTGAAACGTGTGACGTCTTTTGTTATTTACTATATCTTCGTATACGATAGGTTTAATAACTAAAAATTAATATCATTAGGAGACCAGTCAGCCCATTTTAGCATGTGATGTGATGCCAAATTAGCAGTATTCTCGGTACACAATTTATCCATATTTTTGAACAAGAGCATTAATCAAATTTCTCGCTTATTGAAAAATATGCGTTCAGTGTTTTTCAAACATTTTGAACCCACAAAAAAAATCGCGTTTATTTTTTGGGTTTTGCTAGATCACAGAAAAACAATGCTACGTCTACTGCATGATATTTAAGTGGAAATATTGCCATTGCTACGCCTAAAAAATGAATTAAGTTTTTTTAGTTTTGGTGTTTAAGGTTTGAAAAATGGTGAATGCTCGAGGTATAAAGCCGATAACATGAAGTATCATTGTGGTACGGTCAAGAGCACATGCCACCGTGAAGTAAGCATTTTACTTCTAGGAAAACTAACTAAGTGATAGTAAGTCGCCCACTAAAGCAATATAAGAAGTATGAAAATACTTCCGGTGATTAGTTTGATAATTTATTTTGGTTATTATTGGCGCTCTAATATTACGACGGATGTCTAAAAAGTAATCAATGTTAGTGTCATTTTTACAAATTTGATTTCTTCGATTTTGTACTCGGATAAAGGCTGCTGAGGCAGCAGAAACGTTACTGAAGCTATCACACAACATATGTTTCGAAAGATACAGATAATATCAATGAATCTCAACTTCACCAAATCAATCGTTGGGAAAAAAGCAACTGCACAACATTTTATAAGTATAAATATATCATAAAATTAGTATTCATGGTATGAGTCACACACATTATCAGTAATTCTCGCAGATCATTTACAGTTACTTGAGTTCAGCGTACGACTATCATGACAATAATATCGATTTTTTGATAATATGTTATATTATATATTATAATCGTGTTATAATTTGTACTGCCGCTTCCTGACGCTCACATGGTACCTGTTTAGAGCATCATTTGTACAATCTCTAAAATCAAAAAGGATATGATACGATTATCTCTTTTCTAGCACCGCATTCCAATATACCATGGATGTGAAAGTAAGTGGAGACTTTTTCCCATCAAAATGCTCATACAGTATTTGATTGAATTTTTTATTGTACCTACTCATATAACAAAAAAACCTTTATTGCACAGTAATAAAATAGGTTGTTTGAAAATTATTGGTTCTAAAGATTAGCCTTGGAATGACCAATTATTTTTGTCATTATATGATAGAGCTGGCCGTTATTGAATGCATGACATGATTGGAAGCTTTAAAATTCCAGCTAAAGACATCATAAAGTTAGTTGGTGATCGAATTTGACGGCTGAATGAAATATTAAAGCATGCACGCAATCCATAATAAAAATGTTATTCATTCTCATGAAACCCCAGCAAGCAGTCAGCTGAACTTAATTTTAAAGAGAGGAATTATATTTCTGTGTATGAAATATAAGCCAAGTGGCAAAATATTGTATTGACAATGATAGTCAAATATCATGATAAACATTATTACAATGTGCTGTTCAGTCATTCCTTCAGAATACGCTTTATTCCGCACCTGTAGAAAACATTTTAGTATCACTGAGAATCAGAAAAACCTAAAATGGCCAGGTATTGGAATAGGCCATCGGTGGAATATAGTTTTTTAAAATATTTCTGTTATCAAAGACTTAAAGACAACCAAGAGCAATGCGGATCATTGAAAACGTCCTCAATTATCTGAAACAACATTTTTTCGGCATTGGTAAAAGATATTCTATCATGTACAATATTTTGAACCCAGTAGCTCTCGATACTTGTTAGACATGTATAATTGCTCACACATTTTCCTGAATATTTGCTTTAATAGATATGTAATTTAACGTCGTCGTTCAATAAACTATTAAATACTCATTATTTAATAATTTTGACTCCATAGTTTCATCAAAACCTTTATAGAAAGTGCCGAGTCAATCTACTCGAATCGAATTTTTATGCCGTGTTTTTGATAGTTCGAACGATCAATAAAAGTGAGCATAAAGTAAATAACCAATAATCAAAACTGTTGAACAGACGGCAACGTAATATTTGACTTCCAACATTTTCCATCTTGACCTTGAGGTAATTTGAAGCTCCCAAGTGTCGCCATTGAAATATAGTATTTCGAACATCTAGCTATAAAAGTCCAACAAAGTAAAAGATACATAAAAATATTTAATGGTATTGTACGTAGTATTTAGCAATTTTGTAAAATGGTTCACACACATCACTCAGCATTGCTTTCCACATTCTCAGGTTATTGAAGCGGCTTTGCAGAAAACGCAAGAACAATAGTAAAACCCAACTGAACATCAAACACTGTTATAGACCAAAATGATCACTGTGGATTCTTTATTACCTGGAACTTACGTCTTTTTTACATCTCCATTATTAGAACACATCTTCCGCATAGCATGCAGACCAAACTGTTGAAATACACTGTAGCGTGCATTATAAGGCATATGACACAGAAGTGGGGTCATCGAAGCATGCAACCGAATGGGATAGAGTGCAGGACAATTTAGATGCATGCCATTCAAAGGTCAACCAACCATTTCGCAATCACTAAAGGAAAATCAATTTCTGAACGGCGCTAGCGGTTATAAGATTTTTTCACTTGCTGTGGAATTGAAATTTTATTTTATAGTACAGAAGTTGAAATCCTACTTGGCGACGAGAAAATATGTGGTCTCGTTTATTCGAATGTATTCCACTTAAAGTCACCACGTATATTTATTAATCATAAAGCTTTTCGTGATATTTTGAAAAAGGTAAAATATATAGGATTTACTCAATTCAAGCTTAATATTCACAATAAGTATATATTATTTTTTATGCGAACAAAAAAAACCTCAATTGAGTTTAAATTAATTATTTGATTTATGAAGGAATCCACTTTGAGATTTACTGCAATTCAGTGAAAATTATAAATTAAACATTTATGAATTGATAAATTGAAGTGCTACTCACTCGATGGCACAACATTAATTAAAAATAAAAGTTTGCAAATCCGAATAGATTTGATTGGTTTATTCCGCTATACGAGTATATGCATTATCAGCCAACACTGAATTTGTACTATTTTTATAAATTAGTGCTACGGTTTTTTTACAGTTTTGTAATAACAGTATTTTCATCATGCAAAACTTATCGATAAGCGAACTGTCAGCTTTTGTTTAAGAATACATTTAAAATACTTTTTGCCAACAACTATTGTGTCTTAAAACAAATGTGAAAAGCTGGTCGGGGCTGGTAGAAATAAATGGCAAAAATAATCGTTGATGAGACATCGCCCTGCAACGGAGGCAAAAAATTACATCCTCCAAAAAAACGAGGGAATGCCAAAGTAAAGTGAGTGTTGCCATAACTTGAAGGCTCTTTTAAAATATGTTTTGGTATGTGGATGATTGAACTAAACCTCTACCACCATGGTTGAATGAATACCTTGAACAACAGCATTCGAAAAATCAAACTTATATGGGCCGATTGATTAAGAGCTGATTTTGATTCTTAAAAATAAGTAATAGCAGCAGGAAGATTTTTGCATTTGTTTTTAAAACACACTGTATATTTAATTATCATTTTATCTCCGTTTGTTCTAAAAAGACCATAACGCGGTTTTAATTTTTTGCCACATCGAGTGTTTTCGATATTTATGCACGACATCTATTTAAATGACCTACGCCAGAAGTGTCATTTCCTGAAGTAACCACTACCTGTTGCACGCTACTGTGAGAAATAAGCAAAATTTCTTGCCCCGCCTACCTCAATGATCAGCGGCTCTACCAACTTATTGTCCGTAATCCTAGTGACAGTGGTTTCAGTAAAGGTGCTCTTGGTGATTGTCTCGGTGACCCTGCCGGGGCCCGTAGGAGGGGGCGGCAACTCGATGCCGGTTTCCGGCCGCTTTATCGTAACAGTCGTCACGGAATTCGGCTCGTTATGGACGGAGGAGGGCGGGGAGGAAGCGGAGGCGGACTGGGTGCGGGGTTTCAGGAAGTGGGGAGGGATCATCGCCTGGAACTCCTCGTTGGTGATCGGGCGCGGCAGTACCTGTTCGTCCTCGGTCAGCGAGCTCTGCGACGACGACGCGGTGGTCGTCGCAGGCCCGCCGGATCGCTTGTGGTTGGTCTGCGGCGCGGCCGTGGGCGGAGCCTTCTCGGTGGGCGTGGCCGGAGGCTCGCTGGAGGCGGAGTTGAGACGGCGCGGGGCGGGCCTAGGGCCAGACGGGTCGATACCGTTTGTCTTCGGGGTGGTGATGGTCGTTTCCTGATGCTGCTGCGATTGTGGCGTAGTTGTTTGGGGCGGAGTTAGTGGTTTGGTCGGTTCCGGAGATTCTGAGGGCTGCAACAAAGAAACAGAATTCATTTTTGGGAACTGTAAGACATCTACTACATTACTATAACATGTTTAAACAGTATATATTAGACAGGTACGGTTAAATTATGAAATTTTTACCATTGTTCTAGATGAGAACGTGTGAGCATGGCATAAAGTTTTGAAGACAAAAATATGAATGACGTGTTTGTGCATATCAATAGCATCGTCAAACTCTGAAATTGACTGTTTGCGACATCTAACTACGTTAAATGGGGAGTAAGTAGTTTACTAAGTTCTGGCACCAATATAACATCCAGTATAGAACTAATATGAATAAAAACTCTTGATTCTCGCGCCCTAGTAACCCTTTAATATGTAATATAAATATTACGTGTATATGGTATATGTATGTGTTTCCGAAGTTAAATCATTATCTGATCTTTTACTTCTCGTTGATTAAGAAAGTGTACTGCGAGGTACACGTAATATAAGAAAAACAATTCAGAGTTCCAAACCAAAATATGTGCTGTGAATAACTTTTGTCCAGACTTACATTATTCGTAAGATTTTGGTCAATTTTGGTTATAGGGGGCTCCATTATTTCAAATCGGATCAAAATCCAATTTTCATGTTTCATAAGGTATTGATCAAAAAACTTTAAAGACCGTTCATCATTGCAAATCGAGTCAATCAATGTTCCGCTACACTCAAACAGGTGATATACATCGAGGCTTGCTACGATCAATGTACAAAGTAATATAATCGCATTGCAATAATTTTTCTGGATTCCCCTACATATGCAGGGCATTTGAAGCATTATGAGATAATTTTGCACTGGTTGTTTATATTCACAACAGACATGTAGTCACGTTACATTGGTACTACCAAATATTGATAAAAAGAATGCTGCTTTAACACAAAGAGACATTTAATTTAGAGCATCGAAGAGGGTAGTTCAAAAATTCTGATTGCATTGTACCCGAAAATGATATTTCTAAGCGGAAAACGATTATTTACAAGGTCGGAAATAACGAGTATAGGTTCCATGACTTCCATTTTTTGGAGTATTCATTAATATTTGCACCAGGATTCCGAGAAACTCCTCAATAACCCCAACCAATACCGTCAAAATGAAATTAAAAGAATCATCTGAAGCATGTCCCATGCCTCAGAAAATGGGTGGCCTCACCTCAAGGAGTTATTGAAGAGAAGAAACAACAATTTTCGCATACCAATTCCCCAAGGAAAAATATTCCAAAAATTGGTTTTAACACACTAATGTGTACGGATCTGAAAGGTAAACATTCTGCATAGAAAATATCTTAGAAAAATATTTTATATTCAAGAAACTGCTCTCGTATTTATGCGTGTTGCATAGGCCAAACGAAGTTGACATTTCCAAAGCGTCTCGTCGGCATCGTGAAAACGAATTACTTATCTCGTTTCCTCATAAATACGCGCAGTGGCGTAATTCAGCAGGAAGTCGGCAGTATCAAACTGAAAGCAATTTCATAGATAGGGATTCATTTCAAAACGAATCGTTGTCGATCTGCGTCTCTCGAAACGAAATGACATTACGATCGTGCCCCGAATTAAATTCCCGGGTATTCAATCTCGTAGCGCCGAACATTAAAGAACTCGTTGACAGGGCGCGCCTTTCCAATAGTGCCTTGCAGAAAAATTAAGAGGAAAGACGTTTTTTGATTTATAGTCTAATAGAACTTCAGACGGAGCGCACGTTAGAAATGAATTACTGTCGCACGTAAATCGTCGCATGTACGACAGAATCTGTTGACTGTTGTTTGACCCCATGATGAATAATTCTTGATATAAAGCTGATATGATTAAACGTGAAAATTAATGTCATTGTAAATGGAAGAGTAGGATGCTTTGTATTACATTTCTATATCAACTCTGCATTTTGAAATAGAACTGGTGAGAAATTATAATAATTCATATCCCGCACCCTAAGCTTCTATCAATATGAATCAATTTGCTCGTTAATGCTTTTATTCTTATGCTAAGAATATTTGTTTACTTTTTTAGTTCAATTAACTATACACGCATTTTTTAGTTTGATTTACTATTCGCGGTATTCCTATGCGGTTACCCATCCAAGTACTAAACGCGCCCGACGCTGCTTAGCTTCGGCTATCTGGCGCCCGCATTCTCAGCGTGGTATGGCCGTTACCACCGTGAAAATGGCGTTCGAAATTCCGTTACAAACATAAATACATACATACATAGAAACATTGATAAAAGTGTGTAAAAATCTCTACCTTTTACAAAATTGTGATCAAGTAAACGCAATATTACTTTCTTTGCTAATACGTGCAAATTCTCATTTAGGTCTCAGAAAAAACTAGTCAACAGCGGGATTAAAATTAAAAATTTTCTGCTCGGCAGAAAGCCAGTCCACCGATTGAGCTACGCAGGTGCATCTGTCACTCCGGCCTAGGGGAGATGTTAGATAGAATCCCTGCCATCCTCAGAATTTTAAATAACGTGCGCAGAATCACGCTTTGGTCACTAAGGCTATGGATTGTCAAAATTTCAATTCTTTATAATTGTTAGAATATGCGGAATTGGTTTTGTTAAATTAGTCGAAAATGAGGAGGTTTTTGCAAGTAAACAACAAATTTTGCATCTTGCGAGTCTGAATATTATGACTCGCATGCAAAACGTAGTTGATATGTTCGTAACATAGTAATGAATAATAAGTAAATGATCTAGAATTCAAAGGCTGTATCTACAGCCCTGTCTCAGTTCCAAAATCCGGGTATATGCAATTCTTATTCTATTAGAATTCAACGACATTTTTAATTAAAGGCAAAAACAAAAATGCCATTCCGCATTATATGTACGATGGCGATGTGTGCGCGTCCTGCGTTTAAAAAAAGCGAAAGTGAGCTATCAAAACGGTTTTGTGCCATTGAAAAAGATCTTTCGATGAAACCCTGCATATTCAATAATTTCGCATAACAAATCTCATCTGTCTTAATTAATATAAGAATCTGACATTAGAATATGACGTTAGTTTCACGTTTCATTTAATTTTTTTAATGGTGTCATACGTTTTTGTGATGTCTACATTACTAATTTTTGTCGGTCTGTTGACGTTCTTGTCAGTGTATAATCTCACAACTCCAAATATCGTTTTGATTTTCCTTTACAACTTCCGCCAATTTTTAGTCCGTAATAAAAATTTTTGGGAGGTAAAATTATTTCAAAAGTACAAAGATTTCTATTCATTTTAGACCAATTTTAAGAATATATAGGGCTTGAAATTTTTGACATCCATTACCTTCCATTTTTGAATGTCATCCAAATAGCCTGTCGCATAATAAGTGTTTGGAAACAGCGTTGAGTGTGATTTTAATTCTTCGAAACTGCCTATCTATTTGCATGCTATATGCCATTTTGCCACAGCGGAATCTCAATAACCGTTTTCGAATTTAATGAAATATGCAAATGGATATGCTGTTATCCCTCAGAACACTGCTTTATTGTGACATCAGGTTATACATTGAGTCGACCGACTTGACTGTTTGTTCAAACTGATCATAGTGTTGCATATATGAAATTAACCTTGCACAAAGCTTGACTGCGTTTTATCATCTTCTGATTCTATTGGAGTCATCTGTAACTTTTCACTCAACACCTTGTATTTCTGTTCACGTATACCAGACTAGAGGGCTGATTCAGGTGCACATAAATTTAAATAAATCGGGTTGGGTCATGATTTGCCGTTATACATACATATCTGAATGTGCATTGCTCTTTAAAATGTCACTGCCTTCTAAAAAATATACGGATCTCGGTCGAATAACCCACCTCGTCAGAAAATTTACATATTAACTTCATCTCATCGAAACAGGATTTGCACAAATACCAGCTAAATAGCAGCATCTATTCAACGGGATTGCTGATGAGCGTCAGATATGGAATAATGAAAAACTCTGAAGTAGTTTCGTATTTGTAGTGCAAGACTTCATGCAGCAGCAACTAGATTTCTTTAATGGCTATTTTTATGAGCCGGATAAAAATGAAGACATCAATTGCTTGTTTGTGTTGTTTTTTCGTGCACTTCCGAATATAGATTGACAAAAATGAAATGCAAAACTAAAAAAAATATTTTCTTGAGAAATGACATTCAAGTGTGTTGAACAATGAACACATTCATGAAATACGAGAAATCTCCATAGGTGGGAAATTATTGAAACGTGAACATAGCAGAAATTCACTGCAAATTATTCTGAAAGTGAAGTTGACCAAACTGTATCGGTATTGCTAAAGCATTAACGTGAACTTATTTTCCAAATATCAAAACCTCGGAAAAATGATCAGATAGAAATTCGATATTTCTCAACTTTTGTGTCGATCCAACTACACCTTGAAATTCAAGTGATCAAAGAGTGGCAGAGCAATTAGTCTTTTATGCATTCAATTCCTATGTAAAGTCTATTTTTAAATCTATAAAATTGGACAAGTAAACACGATAAATAATTGCAGCCTTAACAAGATTTATGTGATAATGGTACTAAAATCTCATGTAAAAATATAATTACATTTCGAATAGATGCACACAGTATGCACAATAGAGGTAACAAGATTCACAAGCGCTTTACAACTGGACAATAATTCAAACTACATTCGTTAATAAAGAAAAATGTGACTAATGTTTTCGTTGTGTCTGTAGTCTTCACCAAAGTACATGAAATACTAAAAAAATTAGTTTTAAATTTCAGTTGACAATACATGTCAATGTTTCCAAGGTTACGGTGTTTAGTTTTTGGATAATTTTATTGCTGATGAATTTGTATGTCTGAAATTATCTATAAAATATGCCAACTCGACGACATCCATGCAAAACGTCTACTTTCAAGTTAAGTTAAACCAAATTAAACATTTGACTTAAAGCTCGATTTCCTCTAATATAAGCCATCTAGCATGGTTATACTACTATGAAGTTCATTCTATATATTTTGGTGTAGATTTCCTCCAAAGTAAGAGAATGCAATTATCATAAGGCGAGTTGAGAAAACGAAACGAAACAAGGACTGTGCACTGTAGTTACACTGGTATTGGTTTTCCACTTTCTTCGGATGTCAAGGTGGATTTCCTCCCATTTCACTATACGGAAAAAATAGGGAAACATCAGTATAAGTAGTAACTTAAAAATTTAAAGTACAAATGATCATGGAATTGGAAAGATCCCATCTAGAGCTCTCGCAGTTGACACCTCCTTTACTTTCTGGAACCTAGCAAACCACTACACTCCCGGATCAAGATCAACAGAGAAAAGTCTTGACATGACAGTTGCCGGTCTTGGTATCCCAGAATTCTGGAAAACTACTGCATTCCTGATAGATGGCGGAAGTAACTTATCATGGGTGAAAGAATTGTCGAATGGGAATCAACCAGTCGAGTTCAGTTGTGGAGATGGAGGAACCTCTAATAACCGAATCATCTTCCATCAAGCTTCTGGGAATTATCATCAACAATAACACGTCCTCGTACGATCATGTTTCCGAATTCCTACATTACTGCTCGCATGTATGGAGATACACTCCAAAGCACTTCTAGAAAACATACTGTTCTTCTAAAATGTATTCCGTCATAATTTCTTCAGAAGAATAACTATATCGACTGAGTTCATTCAAGTGTTCTTGCACCTTGAAATATCTGTTGAGACTTCAGCTTTTTGAATCGCAGTTTGACAATGTCAAATCTAACTGTACTCTGTATACTATACCACGTTTTGCATAAACATTCCCGACTCTTTAAATGGGATTTCCGTGGTGATGTAATCTCGGAGAAAGCAAATTTTACTGAATTGTTAACAGTCTAAAAAAAGCGATGGATAAAATGAACCTCGCATCTCTCAGTAGATTGCTGTGTAGTCACGAAATGCTTTTTTGGGATACACGACTGTGAAAAAGCAGATTAGGTATCTGACTTTTCGCGAGACGTGATAAAATCTTTTGAAACAAACGGTGAATATTCAAGATTTGTCAGACATGTATATAAGAAATTCTGGGAGAAATTTGAATGTTCTACTTTATAATGGACTTCCACACCAGTGCAACAGGGCAATCAATCAAAACACGTTTATAATTATTCATATATCTATCAGGTTAGATACTTTAAATTTGAAATAGTGTCTAGTGATTCCAACACATTTACTGATTTATTCTAACCATAGAAACCTCAAGGAATTTATATATCATCTAAACACGATTAAGAAAGAGATGGATGAGGTTTTCTAACAGGTATTTCTAACACGTATTGCATATGCGAGAAGTCAAAAAAAATGAACCACTCTTTGTATAACAACTATTTCTAAATTACAATTGAATTATGAATAGGCACTATGAAGATAGAAGAGGTACGTAGCTGGGTAAGATTCGTTGAGCCTCAATTCCACACATGTTAGCCAAATCTAATTTTATAGCAAAGACATGGAAAATAAGCAGTCACTATGGTTTGACCGATTGTTGAAACTGTCAATCATTAATGTTAATAAATTCGTTTTTTAGATTCCAATAACTTTGCGATAATGATACTTCCTCGCATAGATGTGGGAGGTAAAGTATAGGTATGTTGACGCATCTATTAAACATTTAACAATAGCCTATAAGAAAAGTTAGCTTCGCATGCAGAATTTAGCACAAATATACGAGTAGGTCAGAGTTCAGTTCATTATAATTTTTGTTGTTCTGGAGCAGTACTTTGGATTTATGTCAATTGCTTCCCAAAATTAATGACGAAACCAAAAAAAAAATGTTCCATTGTGCACCATTTTACGGCATCATTACTTGCCATTCACATCATTATTTTGCCGTTATCTGTTTTTACGATCTGACACAACCGAATATTAACATACTGCTATACATTTTTGCACAAACATACTGTCTTTGTTCTCGAAATGACGAGCAATAAACTGAAATTTGATTTTAAGCAAAACTATATTCTATATTCGTAGAAAATATATTTCAGTTCATTTAATTATATTTTTCAAGTGAACCTAAATTTGAGAATATTAAGACAACTTGCTTAACGGATTTCACATAATAAGTATTATAAGAAAATTGGGATTGGATAGACAAATACTAAGATGTTATTGATAAATTTAATTTTTCGTTACAATAGGTCGACAAAAAAAGTTCTTGCTGGAGTTCTTTTTCTGGGAGCTAGAGGTTTATAATGATAATGATTTAAATTGCTAGTTTAACTATACTTTCAATAAATAATTTGGTGATAAAAATCCTGAAGCCACCTCTATTAGGCAGTCCAAGTTTTTAGGACCTTGACTTCGCAAAGATGCCAATGGGCAGCACGATACTGTGCGATACTTGAAGATAAATGTTGATACTCCATTATAGGTCAAAAAATTCAGTTTGTCAATAAACAATTTTTTTTTTGTCTAACATATCCAGTGCTGGAAAATATTCACCTCATAATTGCTCAGTGTTGATATTTCGCTAATTTTTTGAGAATTGATAGAAGCAAGAGAATTGTTGTTTGGAAGTTGTAGACAATGTTGATGTTTCACGCCCTTTTGTTATGGAGCATTTGTTTTTCCTTCCACTTTATACTTCAAGCCAATGCCATATTTTTATTCATGAGACCTTTTATATTCATCTCGTAATTTCTAAAATTATGAATAATTTCTCAAAACCTTAGCATAAATAAAATAAAAAACGCATTACGCAGACTGCTCATTATTTACCCTACTATTCGAATGTTCAACTACTGGTTCGAGAGTTAGGATTTATGAGTGAACCGTAATTCCACGGTCACTATACCCATGAGATTGGCATGAATGATAAGCTTGCTTTGAATAATGTTCGATTTATTACACCCTACATCATTGTCGGAGGGAGAATGACAAAGATGTAATAAGAATGTGTGTATTTTCAAAGTGAAGTGGGACAGTAACAGCATAAATAATAATATAAAAATTGCCGTGGTTCGAAGGCATTTACGCTGGGAAACATAGGCAACAGCACACATTTTTCCATATAGCGATATAGCGAAGGTGGAGACAATACACAAATTCGCATTTAGAATTTCGCAAAAAAACATTCATCGGCAGTTGGAACGATTGAGAGACGTGGTTGGGTAGCTCAGTGTCTGTCCGGCAAACGGTACTTCGTTCGAATCCCGCCAGAAGTACAGTTTTTTTTTCAAGATCATAAATGAGTATTTGTATATTTCTGCCGAATTATCACTCAACTAAGGAACGGTGTAAAAATCGGGATGCTGATTTTTGCAAATGATTCTTGCGATGTTAGAGGACTATAATTAGGAAGGAAAGGGAAGTTGGACAGATTTAGAAGACTCAAAACTATTAGCCTGACAATAAAATCACACGAAGATCTGCCTGCCATGGAGATGGAGTTATGTTCCATAAAGCTTTTTAGGGGTTAACATCAACAATGATACTTCCTGGTACAACCGACCTGCTAGATCGGCGTCACAGAAGACGATCAAGTAGTTATCAGATTATCAAGTCACGAAGAATGTCTTAAACATGAAGCGCAAACTTTAAAATATACTTCACAGCTTTTTTTCCAATGTAGGCATCTCATGACGTCATCATAGTCAATAGATTAATCAGTAAAAAACTACTTGCGACATTGAATGGAATGTTGGGACGAACCTGAACATAATAGATATTGATAAGGATCGTAGCACAATACCGTATTCAATAAAAATTATGAATATGTGCTATATATACAAATATATATAATTCAAATGATAGGCGCTTATGCGCTATATATGGAAAACTCGTTCCAAAACCTCGGAGACATAAACCTCTACTCGTAATACTTTCACTCTTAAGCGTGCCGAATACATGAATACTAATCAGTAATCAGTATTTGTTGTTCCCTGTTAACTTGCACGTTGAAACAAAGAATCACTACTACTACTACTACTATACTACTAAATTCACGCTGACGAACACACAGAAAATTTGTGTTAAAAACTTGGATTTGTTGAAATGCATGTGGAAACACATTTCCAAATAACCAATTGGTTTTTTGTTGGCATTACACTAGGTTATATGGGTAAAACAATTTCTGCTTCTATTGGAGGATTAATTAGCTATTTGCTAAGCTAAACAGGATATTCAGACATATACACCGATTCTAAGCTTCCGATCAATAAAATTCAAATACATTTTTTTTATTATCACATACAGTCATGGACTCGGAAACATATTCATATGAGAAACTGTAGTACTCACGTTGATATAAATTTAGTTTGTATATAAGTATATAGCATTTTCGTATCGAAATTATCTGCAAGAACTGAGAAATGTTTGCGTAAATTTAATATCTGGACAGATTCCAACGCATATACTATGATCCCTTATTTACTTTAGAAAGCCTTTATAAATAATCCAATATCAAAAAATCGACTGTGTGTATGCCGAACGTTATTTGGCAAGTCTTCCACCCTTCTCAAATGTCAAACCCTACGGGGAAAACATCAAAATCCGCACTCAGTGGAACATGTTGGGAGATGTGACAGAGCAAAATGGGAATAAGTTTTTATATTGAACAAAGAAGCCAGTCACTTCAACAGAAAGGTTGAATGATATGCCTTTACAAAATTGAAATATGTATTGACTAAATTGACTTGGAAATTCCTCAGCTGACAGTGACCCAATAATTTTTTGTACGCGTCGGTAATTTAAAACACATGTGATTAGTAATAAATTTAACTAACGATTCGGGTGCTTCGTACAATAAATAAATAATTATATTTTAAAAATTACAGTTAATATTTCAAATTTAAATTTCTCATTTTTGTAATTCCATCATGCCTGTCACGGCAGCCAAAATTTTAGTAAATTCATTTTATTAGTGATACGTGTCGGTTTCATTCAACATCAGGCCCAGTAGAGATGAAACAACGGGAAAAGCACAGGACACATTTCAGAAGTAACATTAACCAGATCCTCAAAAAAATCTCAATATACTCCAGGGAAGGACTTATCTGCATACTCGAGGCATTACATTTATACCCAATGACAGAGCCACAATAGCTATTTTGGTGAGATTGCATCTTCAACTCTCAATCTTTTCCATAATCATGAAGTAGCCATGTACGAGTAGAGCAGAATCGGAAGATCTATTGGAACGAAAGTGGTCATTATACTAGTAAATCGTCCGTTAAGTGTAATGTAAGTACTCCTTTCTTAGCGACCATGAAATTAACGTTCAGTAACAGAAAAAAACAGGCGGAAAACGTCTTAATAACCGCAATGAAGTAGTTTCTCACTTGCCTTAAGGCGTTCGATATAAACTGGTGGGTTGGGATAGGTAATCGTTTGTAGTAGCTCAACTTGGCCAATTATCGTATCGAGTTATTATTGATGATGTAACTGTCATCGATTGGTCATTCGAGGGAATAAATTCTTTGCTATTATATTGCAACTACTACTGAAATATTCAGTACCTAGTAATTTGTTGTCTCAGTCCAAAATATGCATGTTATTTGTAATATATGTACAACTATAAAAGTTCAATTTAAAGCAGTTTTAAGAAATTTTTTTATGAATCGAAAATCGTATACAGTAAGCTATGATGAAGAAAATTATTTATAATTTTCACTTGATTCATACATCTCTTCACCTTATTTTTAAAAATATTTATCAACAAATTCCATTTATAACAACAAATGATTGCATAGATTCGAGTTACGAAATAATAATAAACGAATTTCGGAAAACAAATTCATCTTTCCTGGTATTTTTAGCAGCTTCAGCCATTTCTTAAAGCGATAAGATACCAAACAGAAAATTGGGTCATTCATTTATTTTTAATCAAAATAAGTTATTAAAATTCACTTTTAAATAGAATAAAAACTATTCGGTAATCTGGAAAATGTAAAAAAATTAAGAGAATGTTGATATAACTTCTTCTCTTTCAATTGTGAATACTGCCTATCCCTCGTAATTTTTTTGAAAATTTCATATTTATTGCTTACGGTGCTTAACCACGAGCTTTTACAGACAACGCTCTACTTTTGTAAAACGTTGTGTTTAAACTAAACGGTTTTATCTTAATGATGGAAGAGCTTCACCAAGTAAGAGCATCTATAATCAAGATTGACTGATATTACGAGAAGACGAAAATAGAAAAAAAACAAAGAGAAGCTCGACGAAAAATAGTGACCCATAATGTGGACTAAAAAAATAGTAGCTAGGTTTCAAGACCATATGCAGTCACAAAATTTTCTTGCATATTCGTACTTTTTGTATTTGCTAATTATTTATTATTATCTAAAACAGTGGTCGCCAACCCGTCGATCGCGAGCTACCGGTAGCTCGCAGAGACAATGCTAGTAGCTCACAACATATTTTAAAAATACAAACCATATCAAAATATTCATTAATTTCGTAAATTTTTATATTAAACACAGACTAAACCTTTAGAAGCAATACTAAGTTCCAATTTGGAAAAAACGCTGTATAATTAAGAGACTATAATCAGATATGAATCAGAGTTTCAAACTTTGATTGTTTTCATCCTATACTGTGTAAAAGCCTATCGATATACAAAACGTTACAAAATTCAAGTTAATGGCGATATCGTGTTATTCAAAATCGATTCAAGTTATGCAGAAAAAAAACACAAAGTTACATAAATATCACTTATCACTATGCTATCACACCACTCCAGAGGTACAGTAATAAGGAATTTAAATGAAATAACTAAAAACCTTGTAACGGTTAAATGCAAGTCAACAACTACTGCTAGTGCTGCATAATAAAACCCAAACAAGGTCTCTTATTATAAGGCACAGATGAAAACCGACGATAATAAAAGACCAATTTCTAGAGTAGGTCCATACATCCGTTACAATCCTTCGAATCGGTGCATTTGCTGTTATGCTGCATATTTTTCAACTACGCCCACTTTGGACCTGGTTCGAATAGCTCTGATGCGGGCAAATACGTGCAGAATTTAAATATTTGTTCATTTTGTTTATATGACACACGTGCCTATTAGGCGATGAAAATTGTGCGAATGATACAGTTTGTTTTTCAAAAAATAAATGCAGGTTCTATGTGACCAATAGAACTGAAACTACAAATGTTTGAAGAAAAACTTCAATTACGATTAGGCTGCCGCGCTGCGGTGGACCTTCAAACTACATATGTAGAAAAATAAAACTGAGATCAAATTGATACTGACATTGACCATCCCCTGGACATGAGTATTTTGTTTTAAAACTTAACATTCCAAATTGGATTGTTTGATAAACCTTGACGCATTTTCGTCTTCGATAATTCGCTACAACTACCTGTATTATTTGACACAGACAGTACTTTGGCATTTAAAAATTTTAAAAAGTGTGCAACCTCATTTTATTTTATATTCCCAGCGTAGATAAAAACAATTATTTGGGAGACTCAATATGTTTTCCTATATATAATTATTTTAAATTCAGACGTATTTTAAGGAATCTTGACCGATTATATTATATTATATTGTATGTAGTTATAATAAAGATGCATGTCAAAGTAGGTATCATATTATCCAATGTATATATTTGTACATGTTGTACAACTGTTCATAACATCAACAAAACCAGATTCCAACATGACTGCAGGCACATCAACATAATCAAGATCGGAGATATAAGCTTGATATATTAATGATATCAAGATTATACTGATATAAACATGATACAGCTTGACAGCTGCATACGCATATTTATCATAAAATCATACTGAAATAACTGTACTAAAAAATATATGAGTACAAAGATGTTCTTTCTGAATGATAATACTGCTGGTTGGTTTACATTGAAATATAATTTTTTTCAAGAACTTCTATATAATGGTTAAGATTTTGAGAAACGTACAAAAACAGTTCTATATTAAAAAAGATTTTTTTCTATGTCCAAAAATTGTTTTGAACTCCAAAAATATACAAAAACACCCCTGGTGAATATTTGTTTAGTTTGCACTTTGCTAATGACTCCGCCGTCAATAAATTAAGTACCATTCTATCTGCATTAACTTGAGAAAATATACCTCTCAGAATTTTACAAAAATCGGTACAGCACTTACTGAGATTACGGTAAAGAAGAAGCAGTTGACTGACAACCGACGGAAATGAGTGACATGTAATATCACATAACTAATTAGTCAACTTTGTTATACATTTTGAACAAGGAGCAAAAATGATTCGAACATACAAGGACGTATTGGCATTTGGCACACGCTGTATCATAAATATTTTCTAAATATATACATATATACAAGATTTATCATGTGACATGGCAGCTAATATTATCAACCACCTTGAGCAATGTTAGCTCCATACCCAAAGAAGCCGTTTGTATAGTTGATTGGTAAAATGATCGCGTTTGAAATACTAGTTGTTATGAATTCTAACAAACCGGTCACCGTTTATATGCAACGCAATTTCAGTGTGAAGGTTCCGCAGCAACCTTCGGAAACAAGTTTATAGATACAAATTTGAAATGCATTTTGAGGTGACTCCACCCAGACGAAACTGTTACTCCGGGAGACCGACGAGATATGTACAGAGACATGCTCATTTTTTATAGATAACCTCACAAGAACGGAGAAAGCATATCGTGCTCCAGAAGCACTGTGACAAGATACATATCACATACATGTCTTACAATGACAATGTCCGTGAAATGATGTAAACTGGAGGTGTCGGGAATAAACTCCTTGGCAGCTCATTTCACAACACTGAGGTTCTCCAAAAGATCTACTCTTGGAAAAAGGCTCATTAGAGATATTGGAAGTTGAGCATGGTGAATATGAGCACGTTGGGCCATCCTATTGTTCTTTGTTGGTTTACCATGGTAGAATCTATAGAATAGACACTGATCCTGAAATCTTTCTTAGACTCTTCTTCAGACTGTATAGCTTCTTTTTGAGGTCAGGTTTGCCAACTAGACCTATTGCTTTTTTCTTGATTTAGTCCAAGTTTTTATAGCACACATTCCAGGAGCGGAAGAGAACCTTCAGCATTTGGGAAACATGGAGCTGCTATTTTTGAGAATTGATACATTGGAGAAGTTATTAGCAAAAAAATGAGGAAATTCTCAACATCTTTTTTGTAGTATGTTTTCGATGATATTATGAAAGTAGTCATTTTTTCCAGAAGGGTTGAAAATGTCAAATTGTACTTATTTTTCACGTTCTTTGTCATTCTATAGCAGAGCCACAAAAATTATAGATGGCTCAAACATTCAGAAAATTACCAGATTCAATTTTTTGCATATAGAGTTTGTGCACATCACTAAATTTTTATAACATGAGATTGATCATTTTTTCTAAGCTTTGTTGAATTTTTTTTCAATTCTTGTTCCACATTCCATCATATGGTTGTTGACAATAAATGTTGTCATCTTATTTCAACACAATTTTCCAAGTCCTTGCAGCTAAAACTTGATTATATACTCATACAAAAAGAGTGTAAATTATTTTCCAAAATGAACATAACTTTTGGTGGATCAAGGGGGAACGGATTTCAACTTTTGGTATCGGAACTATATCGACTGAAAGGGAATAGCAAGAGTAATCGTGAAAATTAGTTCAAACATCCAAATTTCAGTAGAGTGATTACGAATATAAAAAACACGGTATATTCTAGCTAGCATTGAAAAATTTTACGATCAAAATGGAATTCCAGTTGAATTATATCTGGGATAATAATTTAAGGAAACGCGTGGGAAGCATTGAGTCAATCTAAGTCTTGCAATTTTATTTATCAAAGCCATAGACATGCCACATATTATAACAGCTCATTCCGACTACATGTTTTACATAACTGAGTGAACCAGAAACAAACCTTTCTACGGGACCCTAGTCCCGTGTGAAAGAATGTTAATGCCGCGAACTATAATTAATATAATGGCCGTGAAGCATTCACCTTCTTTCATCTCGTATTCCTCGCCGGTTAGCAAAACTGATTCAACTAATTTATTCAATAGACTTTTGTTTTAGTCATTCACAAAAAAATGGCCCTCAATAGATTGACAAAATACATCTAATGATCAATAAGGGAGAAGGGTTTTACAGCGATATGCCAGTTACGTCAAACTGTTATGATTTTACAATTATTAGCAGAGACAAGATTAGCACAAGAGTAGTGGGCGGTGTGTTTCTCCACTAGCCCACAGTTTAGGGGATGGTGTGCGTTCCAAGGGACCGTGAAATGATACGCTCTATATATATATATATATATATATATATATATATATATATATATATATATATATATATATTCCAAAGGTGGCGACAAGTTGGGCTGTCCATGATCGTCGACTGAAGTCAATGGTCTTGACACCGTAGCTTGCCAAAAGCGGTGATAGATAATTACTTATGACATATTATCTATATTATTATATAGTACTTATTGGAAGTTTTTTTGCAAGAGTAGGAAATATTACATTGTGAAGAAGACGTCAGTTTTGATATAAAACTGTTGGCGTCTTCTCAAATCGAAGTATCTATATCCAAGTGTATGCTCTCCACAATGCATTACACCTGCTATCGACATGCATGTTTCGTCTTTAGCCTAGACTCGTCAGTATAGCCTGGCGGTCTAAGTGTAGAGAGCAATCGGGTGTTATATACGTAACCCAGTAAAGGGTATGATAGCAACATGAACTTACCAAAGTGTCGCCCTCTATGGGGACGCCCATTGACATCTTACCAAACCAACGGTCCTAACACCTGGACTGCTTCAAAACAGTATAGATGTCAATGGGCGTCCCCATAGAGGGCGACACTTTGGTGAGTTCATGTAGATAACATATACATCAACAACATTTTCTTAGTTAAAACATTTATTTCTGCCTCTGATACCATCAGCTGACCGGTTAACTTATTTCCTATCGATGTTACATCGCCGCCAACTTCTATGGATTCTTTGCACTCTACACATTCTTGCTCTACTTTTCACCCTAGCTATAAGCCTAAAACCGCAGGACAACTAAGAGTAGTGACATGGAGTACACTCACCTTCTTATCGCTGTCGGTGGACTTCCTGAAGCCGGTGACGTAACTGGGCCTATTGGCCATGTAACTGTTGGCCGCGTACAGGCCGGTGTAGGGCTTTGGTAAGCCGAAGAGTCTCGGAGACTGTTGCGGCCCGGGGCTCGGGCTAGGACTGCTGCTATTCGCATCTAACGGGATCTCTCTTTCTACTGTCAGTCGCACGAACCGCTCCAGTCCTAGAACAAAAAACATTTTCATTTGAATACAATATGTTTGATCCAACAAATATCATATAGCGCCCCGAAACGGAGTTTGATCTAATAATGAGATGGAGGTAATTTAATTATTTCTTTGTCGAAAATTGATGGGACCATAAAAACGCACATATAGGCAGTCTCTAAAAGGGGTCAAGTTTTTACGTTTCTGTTTTAGCGATAACTACTACTATATACTGGATTTTTACTAAATAATGCAGAAAGTGCTAGTTGGTCTCTAAAAAATAGCGGCAAGAAGGTTGATCTACATTTCACGCGTAGTTGTCTCAATTTAATGAAGATTTTGATTCGATTTTACAGCTGCTGATCCACTAAAGTGAGTTTGGGAAATATTGGAAATCCCGACAATTCGGCAAATTGTTCAGATCCATATTGATTATCAATATTTTTTAAATTCAATTCCAACTACCAACAGTTCCAAAATTGGATGCAAATCCTTATTTTCAAACTAATAATATTGCGTGGGTACTACAGCATCAAGCTTCGTGAACTTTTTAAGGATATATAAAGTATATTCCTTACATTATGATAACCCAATATATTGGAGGCTAAGGGTGAAGAAAAAAGTCGTACACCCGTCATTAGATTCAAATAGTAAATAATTTAGAGGCAACGCAGCTCGACATAAAGTTTGATCTTATAAGGTTTCATATATATTCAGGAATTTCTATGATGTCACGTCCTACGATTCATTTAATTATTGGAAAACACATGTATTGAAATATGTAAGCGATATCCATGACTTTAGTAGAAATATTATGAAATCGCCAAACAATGTATTATAACTTCACATCTACTATTCACAAGTGGTAATAAAACTTTGAACAATGTATTCTCGAGAAAAAATATGTTGCTTACCTGTTAGCATGCTGACAGCTTGATTATGAGTAGCACCCGTTAGATCGACTCCGTTGATAGACACTACTCGATCACCGATGGCTAGTTTGCCGTCCTTGTCAGCCACACCTCCATCCGTGATGCGGGAAATATAGATGGCGTCCGAATCGGCTTTGAAGGGCTGCGATCCTTTGCCGCCCGCTATGCTGAAGCCCAACCCTCTGGAGTCTCTGATCAACGTCGTGTGCACCAGCACTTTTTGTACATTCGGCTCCTCTGCAGGGGGCGGGACTGGAGCTAAGGGGGGCGGGGCCGCGCTTCGTATGCTTGTGGGCGTCGTCTTGCCCGAAAGGTTGTTCAGAGGACGGACCAGTCTGGTTACCTGGAACAAAGGCATATTTATCAAGGCTTTATTCCACCATAATTTTTTTGGATAATCGTTTGAGGAACTTTAGTGTATAAATTGCACAATTCAATCTTTAAAACATATTTTAACTAGTTTAATCGATGTCATTAACAAAACAATCATGTAGGAATAAAATGAACATTTAAACTAGTCTAAAAAACCCGCCATTTATGATTAATTCTATTTCACATAGCTACCATCTTCTGATTGGCTTCCAATTTAAATTGTAAATTTTGTATTAGAATTTTGGAGAAACGTGTACGGATTTGGAAAAACATTTAAAATTCTAAAATACTCACACTTACTATATTTTTACGAAAAAACAATGATATTACGAAGGCACAACACATTGTTGATACTTGTTTACTTAACTTGAGCAGATTATTTTAATATAAATTTCCAACATTTTAAACGTGAATAATCCACTGAATTATGTAAAAATTATTTCATACTATTTAGTGCAAACTCAAAACGTAAGACGCTTAATGTAATAAACGATGTACTCTAGACCTCAACATAAGCAATTAGCCCCCATATTATTTTAGAGAGAGCATTCACCATTCCATGAAACTTCAAGATGTTCAATGGTTAACACCGGTCGACAGTAATTAATGTCAATATCACGGCCCTAGATTCCAACTTAAGGCGGCGCATTTGGACCAAAAAACCACAACACTCACCTCTCTGGTGACCTGAAGTATAAGGACCGCCCCCGAAGCCTTAAGCACCTCAACGGCATCGTAGTGGCTGACACCAACAACGCTGACTCCGTTCACCGTCAGCACCTTGTCGCCGACCTTGAGGCCGGCAAGATCTGCGGGACCGCCTTCCGTCACCCTCGAGATGAAGATCCCTTCGTCGTCACCCTTGAAGGGAGTCGAGCCCCGACCGCCTGCAATTGACAGTCCCAGGCCTGTTTGCGAACGCTCAATGTGGATCTCGTACTTCTCTTCACGCAGTTCCACGGTCGCGTCCGAGTCTCCGGCTGGAAAGAAAAGTTCGAGGTTAGATATCTGTGCTTTGTTAGGGTTGAATCGGTGACTGAAATATGATGAGGAATGAGTGGACGACATAGCCTGTCGTGAACTCAGCCATGCGACTCACAGATTAAATATTTGGTTTTACTTCCCACAGCTATTGGAGAGGAATAGCGGAAAATTTCTATTTTGAAATGTTGGATTTTCTTGATGGTTTCTGAAAAATGATCACGATTTTCTGTTGGTCTGTCTGTCGGTGCTCCATCCGCTATAGCTAATCCCTTCTATAACTTGGAAAGTACTTCGTGGATTTTGAGGAATCTTTGATAATAGTGTGACAAGGACGGAAGTTTTTAAAACTTCAGTGGTGGCGCAGTTATCGACAAAAAAAAAAAACGAAAAAATAAAAAAACCCGCTCAAATGAGATGAGAAAAGATTATCAGGTTTATCAACATCCGTCAGTCAATTCAGGTAAATTTCCAAGGCAGCCTAAATATCAAAGTTTTAGAAGTTACATTGAGAAGATAAATGTTCATTTACAATCAGTATATTCACATTCACAATATGGTTCATATTTGAGTCGTAAATCTAAAGCCGTACCCTTCACTCCGGACAGAAATAAATGTAAACGTGATTGCGAAGCATAATATATTACACAGACTTAGAAAACATACTCTTACTATATTCGTAAAAACTACGGTGGTATTGACATTATTCGCACCTATTTGTAGACCGGTTGAACTTGAATCGCACGATTATTCAAAAAATGTTTAACTAGCAGGCATCGAATACAGAAATGACCTCATGCAATATTGACTTGCGCAATTTTATTTGTTGGTCATTCATATGCTGATATTTCGGTAATAATTGTAAATGCCACCACAATGTTATCATACCAAACCCACACGTTGTGTTTAGTTTTCGAAGCGCGTTCCTCAACGCATGAATAATACTGTACGTGCATTCAATTAACCGCGATTTATTGAAAATTTAATCCTACTATTATTCATATCCATGAATGTCATCAGTAAACAATTTTGGTTGATTCGAGTAACCGAGTTAGGTTGAATTGAGAGACTATTTTTAAATTCATCGCAGTACAGAACGTATTCGGTATACATCCATCATGAACAATGGAGTTAGCTAAATTGGGACGAATTCAACTCCATACTCATCAATTTTATATAGGTATTTCTTCACACATAAAAATTGATTCGCAGACAAAGACTATGTGCTTTCATTCAAGTATACCATATCTTCCTATATGCACAAAGCAATAAATAATCTTAAAGTAAAAAACCCAATTGACTACTGCTGATAAGCTATATATAATTTTTTCGTGAGCAGATATTACTGAATAAATGCAAATAAAGCAATGCTTTTTTAATGGCAGTTATCTAGAGTTTTAAGGGAGTGTCAAGTGGTAAGAGGAATCATTCGCTAGACAGATTTTCATTTCTCAAGAAGTACCATTTTGCAGGTTTTTGTATTCTCACTGTTGAGAATACTTCAGCTTCTTTTTGATACCAGAAGTTATATGCAATAATATTTTGTTGTCATGCTTTGGTATAGCATTCAATCAAGTACACGTTTAATAGTTTCTATTCAATCGAAAATTAGATGCATCAATTTAATCAAGACTACCCAATCGCATACCGCTTAGTGCTCGATAATATCTAAAACTTGCTCCATTTTAAGATCATTTCACCATTAACTTCTATTAAAGTAAAAGGTGCAGACAGCCTTTCAATTTACTGTTAAAATTAGTTCGGAATGGACAGTTATACGTGAATTGAAAGTTTGGTAACATCATTCAGCGTGTCAAAAAATCCTATGGAACGTTTAAACGTTTTACTGACAAGATAATTACCGAAAACACTCGTCAGCGTTTTGAACTCGTCAAAAGGTGATGCAGTTAAACTAGTTTGACATGCAGCTCGATTGGAAAATGCCGATAGAAAAATTGGTGAATTCCAAACTTTCTTTGTATGTTTCTCGTTCCTGATCTTTTTAGGGCATTGTGAATCTTTTTGGTTAATACATTTTTAAAAACCTCATACCTTATTCATTTGGGTAAAAAGTAAGAAAAACCTTATTATTATTTCATCAAATCAATGTTTTATGAGTACTGTGAAAGCAGCTGTAAGAAGTGATTTTATCTCACGGAGCAATCCGTTACCTGTTGAATTATTTTATTTATTATTATTGTATTTATTGTAAGTGAGTTATTTATGAACGATAAGTCTTAAATGTCTAGATATTAATTAGCTCTGAGGCCTTATGTTGGATAATGATATGTCGCGAGTTTGCCCTTCATATCTAGCTAGCTATAAGACTGGGTACTTCACGCGTTCTCCCTTAGTACCTTAGTGAGTGCACACACTGGTTTACCATGTTAAAAACTCTGGAATAGCGCGCTCAACTTTATTACCCATGGCGGAATGTTTTGCGGGTTTGCCCCTAACATTTTAGGCCTGGGAAAATACTAACTTGAAAACTAATATTTCGTTGAGGTTTTCGCGAGTTGACCCTCAAACCGATGTCACGCAATATGTTTTTAAGTAGGTTTTCACTGCTCATTAATAGCTAATCTTGAGTTTTGACCATTTTATGTTCTATTTGATTTTAATGTCGAGATTGTTAAAGATGAACACTACAATCTTTAACGGTAATAAAGTATTTGGTTGTTCAGATATATTTTTCCATCTTTTCAGATCTGACATCTCGCATCTCTGATCTCTTGTTTTATTGAGTTTTTCTCTTATTCTTGGTACGCTCATTAAGAGTATATTGACAGAACGTCATTGCTGGTAATTCTTATTATTTTGAACACCAATCTAAAGCTCCAGGAAGGTTTTTTCGATATCATATGTGAACTTGACTCATGGAAATCATAAAAACTGAATTAAAAGGATATAAATCGTTCATCTATCCCGGATAGAATCATTCTTGATTCAGAGACTGAACAAAAAACATATACAACTCACATAAATAGAAACTGTATTCGAACTTTTTGTTTGTTTTCCCGTTAAAAACGGGTTGTCAGATATTAATTATCGTTATAGCTAGAAGCTTGTTAGGCAGATGACTAGCCTAGATACAATCATTTTCCATGCATTGTAGAGACAAAAAAAAATAGCAGCAAGTAGGTTGAAGACGCAGTTTTTGCTTGAACAAATCTGGATTAGGTAAAATACATGAAAGAATAAGTCCGAGGAAATTCGTAGATAATAGTGACAGACGTATACCTCGAAACTGATTTCAGGATAGTTGAAAGAAGAGTGAGTGGTTTTATTAAAGCGTCAGAAAGGCACAGAAAGAATTAAAATATATCTAATTTGTCAAAGTCATGTATACTATGTTTATGATTATGAAATTTCTTTTATTACTGCTCAGGCAATAGCAAGGCTATATTGTGATTCGAAAATTTTCTAAATTGAAGCAATACGCTTTTTGTACGGTCTCGGGATGTCGAGCCGATACGACGAAAATATGTTACTCATTTAAGTTCGTCAGTCTGCCTGTTTGTCAATCGATTCATTGGCAGGGGAATAATGAGCAAAAAATGCAAAATGGTGATGAGAATCAATCTAAACTGTTTTTTCTTCTGTTCCTCAAGATTATAATAACTTTAGGTAGTACTTGAGCATTTTGGGGGACGTAAAATCTAATTTCGAAAAACAATCAAATGTTTTTCAAGCATGTCACTTTCAATGTGCTAAAAAACAATTTTATTGATACATAATTACTTGTTTTTTCTCCGCAAGATGGAGTTTTTGATACATAAATTAGAAATCCGAAAAGAAGACCCAGTGCGGGATTCCAACCTGCATCTTCCGATTTCATGTCGGACGCTCTGACCAACTGGGTGGCTGGTCAGTCGTAACGCTGGTCATTCGTAAAGCTGCGGCACTTCGAGATACGAACGACGCGCGCAGTTTGAAATTCGGAAGAATGGCTTTAGGGGGATTCTGCTTAACATATCATCCGCGCTCTGTAAGGACTGTCCAGCTACCGGGTGGTTCAGTTGGTCAGAGCGTCCGACAGGAAATCGGAGGATGCAGGTTCGAAACCCGCACTGGGTCTTCTTTTCGGATTTCTAAATGCGAATTTATGTAACAATTTTATTGTTAATAATATTTAAATGTTAATCGCTCTTTTTGTCATTGCGCATTTTGATCTATTTTGACATCACATTACATACCTAATGGGCTCAATATTTTCAAACAACTTTATATGAATCTATACGAAGTATGAAGAAGAAAAAACAAACACCCAGTTTTTTCATACTCGTACGTTCTTTCATGCAAAGAGAGGAAATGACATAGGAGTGGCATTATCACTGACGTGATATGTTAGAAAGCAGAATTTGATATCGTTACGCAATATAAACATTAATGCGTAGGAAGTATTGATTCCATCCACCTGACTACATTTACATAAGTTATCTTAGAAGCTACTATTTGGTTACATTTCTTTAAATTATCCGAAAAGTAAAATTTTAAATTTATTTATTTCATTCAAAATTCAATCTCTTTTCTAAATTCATAGTACACACATCTTGAAGTAACTTGTGTGTCGCACAGAAACACAAAAAACAGTACTTCTAGGTTAAAACTGGACACTACATATTTATTATTTTCATAGCGAGAAGCTCGTTACGCACAGGCTATTCTAGAGTACACAACTTTCATACCTGATCGAACAGAAATTCCGGTCAAATGCATCCGAAGCTGAATTAACTGTTTTGATATTCCAAGACGTGTTTTCTATAAGGTGTACCTCGGAAACGGTACATTTTTACGCTTGTCTCTTTTATTCTCTACGCTCGATGTAACACAAGTGCATTAATAAGCGACCAAAAGTATCTGGTCAGGAATTTTCACTTTCATTCGTAGCCAGCTTTCTTGGGAACGACCAAAAGCGATGCGGTTAGAATCGTGATTTTTTTATTTTCTCCGGTCAGTTTGAACGATAAATATGAATACCTGGTCCGAACATGACGAATGAAAGAGGTATTTCAACTACCTGTTGTATCGAAACAAGTCATCGGACTTTTCTATCGCTCGGTCACTAACAACTTAATAATTGAGTACGTAATAGGTATAAATGTTTGGGATGTCGCTTAATGCGGTTTAAGCAACCAAACATGTTTATTTTTAGTTGATAATGTTATATGTATGTAAGTTACATTTAATTTAAAATAATCACAATTTGATGAAAAATGTATTATGGTAGAGAAAGTGAGATACACCATCTCTTGAAGAGTTTACTATATAATGCCGCAAACTTCACGAATATGCCATTATTATCTAGGATTTCTCAAAACTATACGTCAAGTAACCTTCAGAGGAAACTCTACCTAGAATGAAACGAGTTTTGCATGGGTTTCCATTATTTCGTTTCCTGCGCCCATTTTTTGATATAGTGGGAGGAGTTTTTTTAGATATTGCCACATTTTTTGACTCATTTCGGATGTTTTTTTAACATTTTGGTAACCGAAATATCGAAAAAGGGCTTCTCACGGCCATAGAGCCGTTCTTCTTCTATGTTTTGCACACAATGTGGACACAATCCAGAGCCGGTAGTTTTCCAGATTACTTGACATTTTGACATCTGCGCATGCAAATAGCTGATACACAAAGATAGCTAATTCAATTTTGAAGAGATGCTGACGTCGTTGTGGTCCTGGATGTTGTAATGATTTTGATTAGCTATGGCATGTTATTGAATAAATTTCTAACCTACGGCCTCCCTCATAGGGTTTGCAGTAGAATATTGACTTTTTTCCGTCCGCTTTGCAATCAGACGTGTCAGGCATTTAGAATTATTAAGCATGATTGATCGATTGAAATGGCTCCGCTTTGATCTTTAACCTATCCCAGTAGCTGCAATAAGCACAAGCTAAGGGCGAATTAGAGATTTACACTGCACATGTTTGGGGTTGTTTATTGATGTACGTAACGTAATTAGCGTCATACGTGACACCCGTCCAATAATCTACTGCCGATGTTGGCTGTGGCCTTTGTGCATACTATACAGGATGAACATCTAGATTGGATATAGTCCAATTTTGCTGCCGAAACTAAAGTTAATATTTTCTAATGGAAATCTCTATATTTCTTCGCTCGCTGTAGAATCTCAGGACTCTTTATTTTGATTTCCAAATACCTAAATCTTATCAATAGACTGGTCAAATTGAGATACATCTAAACGATTGTAGGAAATTACTCTGTGAAGGGTTGTTCTTATGGTGTCAAATTGCATTGTGTCTAGTCTCTAGTTCATTCTGCATCAGCTGTTTACATGATCATGCAGCGAAATTACACTTCCAACACCCTTCATAAGTTATATTATCGCTATGTACCGGTACTCTACAAATTGAGCAAAATAATTACCACTGCATGAAACGGTATTTATGAAGTTAACAAGACACAGATTGAAACAATTTGGAGTCAAAAATATTCCACATATGCTTGTGAACCTAAACATCAAAACAAAAAATAAAGGAATACCGCCAAATTACGCAGAACTGAATTCATTAGAATTTTAATATAAAAAGTGTATCAAAGCAAATGTGTCATCTATAAAGTAGGTTACTCCGTAATGAATTGGTTAATTACACGAAAAATGAACAATTTAAGCCTGAGAAAAACACCGTAGCAACTATGAAACAAACAAAATTGTGTTTATATTGTCTTTATCGTGCCGACAAGCGGTACCGGAAGGTACTATATGCTTTATTTGTATGTTTCGTAATAGCGCATATAATGATGCCAATTTTTTGCTTGTTATTGCTGCTGTCTATTTTTATGACGATCTACATACGAATTGTATGATTTTGAATACATCAATTCGCATATTTAGACTATAATTTTGTTATCAAATTGTTGCGGGCAATGTCACAGTCAATGTAATTATAATTATAGAAGTTCACATCTTACACTTGCCTTGTTTGTGCACGTATGGATATGTAGATATAGGGAACAGCTCACGGTAGTTTTTCTAAGAGTTTCACTTTGTTATATCATCATTACTACCGGTTTTAATTATTTAACAGAAGACTACTACGAATAAAAAAGGAAAAAATAGTTACTAGTCCCACTGTTGGCAACTTTAACTATTATTTCTTGCATTGTTTGTAAGAAACACTGCATAATCTAGTAAATTTTCAATTGGATGATTTTATTGTAAGCCAATAGTAGATAATGCTTTTTCAAGAATTCTACCACTTTGAGGCATACTCAGAGCTTACATAGTACTTAGAGGCAATTTTAGAGTATGAACGAAAAACTTTTTCAGGTTTAAATTTCGTGTATGTATATTCTGCGAATGGGTTTTCTTCAGTTTGATTTACGGAATCAATGAACCCCACTGTTTTTTTAATTACACCCTGGTTAGACTCACTATGTTAAAAACCCAAATCTTAAAATTGTTCACCACGTCTTTGTATTTGTACTATTCAACTAGTTTCCTAACTGAATAATAGATTGATTTTCGACTTGCATTTCTAATAAAGCGCCTGATTGAAAATCACGTACTTTATTTGGGACCTAAGGAAGCTGACACCTATCCATATATTCGCGGAGCTCATTTATAACTAAAATGTAGTTTGAAGGCACCAGTGAGGAAATGAAATCTGATATTCAAATTTCTTCTATTTTACTTCAATATTACACATTGTTTTTACGTCAAGCGGAAATGGGAGTAATCTACTGTTACGCCAGCCACTATAATCAGTAACGATAAAGATAATGATGATTACGAGATAAACTATATCTACGAGTATTAGGAATTATGGAAACCATATGTTGTTAGAAAAAACATAACAAGCTGCATGAGAATGTGGTATAGAATCCAACAGGAATGAGAATCAACATACTCCTCTAAATATCTAACTGGATAACTTGATTAAATCATAAACGTAATTAGGGATAGATGTTTCTTCCAGGCAATGATTTCTATATAGTTTCTCTACCACATCACAGATCTTGGTATTTTTGCAATGGTTTCTGAAACATAATTTAGAAAATTTATTTAAATTTATTGGTGCGGATTATGTTTCTTTTCAACGATATGAGCATCTGCTGTACTGCGTAATTTTCATGATTTTCCGAAGAAAAAAAAGTATATTCGTTCCTCGGACAAATTTTATTGAAATCGCCAGAGATCTTTAGAGGAGTGTTAAAATTTCGATTTTTTTAATCATCTGATCTCAGCATTTTTATTTTTAAATAAAACATTTACCTAGCTTCTATAACCATTTACTTCCTAGACATAATCGCGGGAAGTAATGTGATCGTGAAAATTTTCGAATCTGAGATACGTATTTTTGGATGATGTATAATGCCTACATCACTTATTTGCGTCGTGATGTCCCGATGGCGTCTCTATCATGTATTCTCAGTGAACGGTGCCTCGATTTTGATAAAGTTCTTGGAGGCGAGTATTATGTTATAGGAAGGCACAGCAAGTCTTCAACTGATTTCCAAGTACCCCTGGCGATGAATTGTTGTTGCTATCACACCCTTGACTTTGTTACGTTTATACCATCCGATTGCTCTCTACAACCAGGCCGCCAGGCTATACTGATGAGTCTAGGCTGAAGACTAAACATGCATGTCTATAGCAGGTCTGATGCATAGTGGAGTGCATACACTTAACCGCAAGACTCAACTCAACAACTCAAGAAACTACTGCAAACTGCAAACTGTAGGCGACAAATTATGATTCACACAATTATTTAGATATGACAACTCTGGATACCTGAATCAAGATTCGGTTCAATGATGCCATCACCATATTTGTTATGGAATGCGTTTATCTCAAACAAACTCACTCGCTACAATCCGAGATAAGAAACGATAGAGACGGTTTTGCGAAGCGAGTGAAAAATAAAGCAACCATTGCAGACATCTCACATGCTGATGTGTTTGTTAATTATCGTCCACCACAAACATTACATTACACGATGTAATGTGAAATATGATTATGACTGGGACGCTAATGATTATACGAAGGTTTCAGAAACAACGCAATAACAGGTATTGGTGTAGTAAAATAAAATAAATGGATTTCCGTACGTTATTTTGATAGGGAAATCCTCAGAATTTGGCTGAATTAGATTTCGAAAAGATCTGTTCGGGGAATTCCAGCGTCATTTGCGAAAGTTATATAAAAATATGGAACATATGGTATTTTGCCTATAACAAAAACCTCAGCTAATAAAGAAAATGCTATTCGATTTTAAAAAGGGAATCAGCTGTTCCAATTATGTGGTCATATCATACTCCTTCCCAAACCTCATTACAATCCGTGAAGCGGTTACTGAGATCACGCGGTGACACCCCAAGAGAGAGACAGGCCGATGAAAAAAAGTAGCCGGCATTATATCGATTAAGATATTACAAATCATGCGAAAACATGGGAAAATTTTAACGATTATAGATAAAAATTAAAAGATGCTAACAATAAGTGGTTGAGCAGAGAAGCACTGTAGGTACCTACCATACGATACACCTATGACGGAATTCATATGAAAAATACTTGTCCATGAATCATATCTATAACCGTCATTTTTATCCACCAATAAAACGTAAATCACAACAACCTTGATGAATTCCACAGCGCAATCGATAATTCTCACCAAATATTTGAAATTTCCTTTTGCATTTCTGTGTACAAAACAATGAAGCTCTGGGTGCAATAATTGCTACTAACCGTATTGTTTGCGGGCATCTTTTGTTCCCTCAAGGTGAGAGTTATTCATTTGTTAGCGAGGTATGATGATTATCTGGCTGCCCTTGCTCTTGACCTGATTTCTAAGATACTAGAGTACCTACTACTCATTTCACCCAATGAAAAAACAGTGAATTTTAATTATGTCAATTTCGTAGGCGTTTTTGGAAAGTATTTGAATGGTGTTAATTCAGCCGAATAATAAAAATAACGTTCAGCTATTGGGTGTTTTACAAAAGAAGTGGTTAAAAGAAGTTATAAATGATAGGACGTAATACGTGAAGAGAAAACTACCCAAGTTACTGCTACCTGTGCAACTTTTGTCCAAGTAAAAACTATACAGAAAATTGGTTTTGAACTTAAATTAATACTGGAATCGATTGAAGAGCTATTCTACTGGGAAAAGTTGGAAAATAAATTAATGCGTTTTAGTTGAAAATACGAGTATATGTTTTTCTATGTTTTGTACCGTAGTTGTAGAGGTAGCAGTCGAGATGAGAGAGTAATTGTATCTTAGTAGTTATTATAGTTGGCATCTTTTGTTTCTTCAGTCTGAGCGTTGCTGTGGCACTTTGGCATCCACGTATAAAAATAAACCGGTTGCCCTTTTTCTTGACCACAATCTTAGGCACGAGTTTCGCAATCTCGTCTGAGCTTAGAGGCATAATTTATTTTCATCCTATTCAATATTAAAAAAATTAAGGACACATCAGATTCATGAGCGTATTAAATTGTCTTTCGGTTGAATTAAAGCAGAGAACATTTTCCGATGTTTTCATTTTTTTCTGGTCATACTACGTCTAGGCAAGAAAATGACAAAACAACGGAAGCATTTTTTCTATATTTCAATTCAAAAGAAAGTCCAATCATACGTATTGTCTACAAGTATTCAACATTCAGCTTCAACTGAATTATGTGTAATTGCTCTATAAATGATCTAGATAATATATCTGATTCTCAGTACACCAATCATTGTAATAGTTTGTTTCCGTAACCCCTATGTGACTGAACGAAATAATAACCGAATTGCAATTGCGAACAATAACGCAATCAATGACCTTCAGTTTTGTGCAACTCTGGCAACGCGGGTACTTGATTGAAAATAAACGTCAGAAATACCAGTGCTTATAAACATATCAACAATCTTTATTCTTTTCAACATTTCCATTACGTTCTCACCTGCATTGCTGTACTTCAAGATAGTGTTATTGTTATTGTAATTATTGTTATTGTTGACGAGCGTCTTTTGTTTCGTCAGTGTTAGCGTCGCCGACTTGTTTGACTTGGGCAAGGTATCCGCTTTTATGATCAACCGGTTGCCCTTGTTCTTGACCCGAATCTTGGGCAGCGTGCTGGTCATCTTCACCACCCCGTTGCCACTCGCACCATCCGACACCCGTGCGTAAACAATCGCGAATCGCGTCGCGGATGCGCGGTCCTGATTGGCGCACGATCACGAACGTAAACGTACTGAGCTTGAGACGCGCACTCGCGACTCGCCCGCTAGCGCTAATCTACCGGAGCGCGTGGGCGGCGTTGCCGGCTCGGACCGGATTTCGGAGAATGGGGGAGGGAAATTGCGTGCCGCGGGTCAATGTGAAAGGTTGAGATACACATGCGATGCGGGTCGGAGAGAGACAGGCGCCAGCGGTAGTCGTTTGTTCATTCGCGCTGTATTGAGGTTGGTCAAGATATGTGGATTATTCTCTCGGACAAGTCATTTCTAATGTCAACATCAGAATTATTTGATGTTTGACAGAGACTTACGCAAATCATACATTGATTTTGATGAACTGGTAGATAATATAACACGTCCTTATAATAAAGGTGAAGCCACAGATCTCGTACTTTTCGAGAGCTTTTGATGCTTTAATCCTGAGCTGTTGAATGCAAAGTGTCATTATTGAGCTTTTTGTCAGATTGCCTGTAACCTCATGTGTAAAAAAACATACATGTAGGGTTCCACAAGGATCAATTCTGGTGCCTTTACTTTTCTTGCTCTCAACGGTTGATTTTTCCACTGCCCTTACTGCATGTCAGTCATTTTTTTAAGATGACGATATACAGTTGTGTTATCATTTTAATTTCAAACCTGCAGAGTGTACGAGAGCTGCTTATACGATATCTAGCGATTTCAAAGCAATAACCCAATACTGATACCGACATGGCCTTCTCTTAACTACCGAGAAAACCTAAATACTCTTAATCTGTCACAGGTTAAAAAGAAAACACCCAAAAAGTCAGTTGAAGATCACAAATTTGTAACTGAAATGAAAATTCCGGGGGTCAAGTTTGATTCTTCATATAAGTGATTTAAATGAAAAATGTTTTATTGCTCTAAAACCTGTGTAAGTGTGTATGCCAATGAGCATATTCTGATTTATCTAATGAGAAAAAAAGTGCGAAACGTTAAAAATTTTGTATTTTATTATTGGTTTGACATATGCTGAAGAAAATAAAAAATACCTGTTGTCGTTAATTAAAACTTACGAATGACGAAATAACTATATCAACGTTTCAGTTGCCTCGGTAGCCTTCAGTTCTCGTAGAAAATTACTTTTGAAAGAGTCTCGTTTGAGGTATAGGAACTAGCCATTCTAATGAATGCAAGAAATTCTTGTAAAAGTTAAATTTCTGATTTTAATATATAGATAACGAAAAATTGTTGTTATGTATCCTAAAGCATATTTCTCCAAAATTAGCGAACCGTTGTCTGGTTAATGTGTTCATTCATAAAATAAATTAATGTACGATAATAATGAAGATATTATGCCTTTTATGGGTGCGACATATTATAATCTATAAACATTATGTTATAACGTATCCAAGCATAACATTTATAACTGTAATTATTTCACTACCTAGCCAAATAGCTTTCTGTTCCTTCAAGGCTAAGAAAAAGTATTGTGTCATGATGTCTCTATTAAGAGAATTGTAGCACTAGAATAAAATCTATTCGAAAAATATAATCATTTTTATCTAGGTTATAGATACTCCTACTTTGAAAACTATTCCACAATTGAAATTGATCTGCATTCACATCTAGATCCACAAAGAAACGTGATTATTTTCTCTAGTATGTACCTTTAGTTTTCATCAAACATCGGAGCTTTGAACGGCAGCTGTCTAAATGTGTAGAATACTACAAAAAATTGATACAAGTGGACTAATCCAGTGTCTCCCAACATAAAAGTTTTTTGAGTGCATTCTAAGTTGATCAGAATGATGTGAAATATCTAAAGAAGAAGTTTGGTAACTTTACTTTAGAAGTACCTACGTCCAAAGTGAATAGTTTAATTACGCGTAACTAAAAATAAACTATATAAAATATCAGAGAAACGCATCTCCATTAAGAAAATCACTTTGAGAAAATCACAATTATTCAAAAAAACTTTTACATGCACATTAGTTTGGGTACATAGTATTTCACACACTAGTAACATACTTTTCTATTTTAATCCTGTTTTGACAATGAATGATCCCTAGCTTTTGCGTGTAAATCATAACATGAATAATATAATCTAGGACAAAAACAACATCCTGTATATTTGGCATTCTTTCTCCGAATAACTAATTTGAAAGGACATGTAATGGTCTCAGGCCAAGCAAATTCTAACGACATCGACAAGATGATTTATCTCCACCAATTCCATTGTACTAACAAGAGCTCTTGTAAGATACCGATCATTTCGATGTAATCGAAATACCGTTTTGATCGCCTTATTCTGACAAATTAGATAAATTACTTCGTGAATATCTGGTGTTCGATGTAACATTCCTTTTTTCACTACGACTTATTTATCTATCCTAAGATGTATTCGTAACCTATTCCAGATTGTACCCTTTATTCCGAGAGTGATTGAATTACAATAAGAAAAATTGTTCTAGTTGGCCGACTGCATTAACCATGAGTTTATATTTATGTATAAACTTTAAATTCCCCAATTTATTTTAATTTAGCCATGTATATGAATGTCGTAAAAAAATATTTCCAGTGGTTTTTATGACATGTTTATCTATCCCGTAGAGGAGAGTCAGGCCAAATAATGCTATACGATGCAATCATGGGCGGCTCGTCGGTACCATCTATATTATATTAGGATTGTTCAGCACAATAGATAGCAAAATATTTCATTAGATTGCATTGCGAAACTGAACGTATCTCTCGGTAAATCAAGACAATTCAAGGTTTCTCAATTGGCTTTAGGCATATTAAACATGAACTTCGTTCACTGAAACTACAGACGGGATGTAACGTTGTTTTTCCGGACAATACATTTACTGTGTTTTGGAACGAATAATTTTAATCAGTCACAGATCAACATTCCCAGATTACCAGACCACGACTGGGACACAAGTGCAGTGTAGTCAGCATAGAGAGAGACTATAGTTTCTGGATAAGGAATTGATCCACAAACAGAACCCCGAGAGACACCTGCTCTTGCAGGCCGTGTTATCAACAAGACGTTGTTAATTTGATCTGAAATTTCCTCTTGAAACATGGAAAAATTGGGTAGATACAATCAATATTTTCGATTGGCAATTACAGTTCCACAGCATACATCTCTTCCAATTTCATTGAAATTGTTTCAAGATTATTTCAAGGTGTACTCAAAATATTCTTTGGGAATATATTGAAAAGTTATTTAGTGCAACCTAAAAAGTGTTCAAGGTTTTTAATCATTACATTACAAAGCGATTGTAAGAATGAATGAAAGACTTATTTTATTTCTCTTACCTTGGCTCGAAGAGCAACTTCTATCCCCTTCTGTTCCTGGTGGTGTTGTTGATACTAAACTGGTCCTTTCGCTTTCTTCGTCTTTCCTCTTCAAGGCCTATAAATATAAGAATACCATAAATACCAAAGAAACAAGTATTGATTGGTCAACTATCACATCTATACACATGCTGTATAATAGGAAAGAAAACACATCTATACTCAATTTTACTAAAAATAGTCAATTTTTCCAAATGATTGTATTATAGCAAAAAGAATTTGATTGGAACTACTATTTTTCCTACTCAAAACAAACACGGCGGAAGTACTGTTTTCAGATTTTTTTCCTTTCAGTTGAGTGTTTATCATACATTAAAAGGTGGTGGCGAAGTGTTGCTGATTTTTATTAGGAAAATAGATTTCGAGGTCAAAACATTAAAGTCAAATAGGCTCAAAGCAGCAGCAAAGCAGACTCCAAAAGAACAACAATTACATGCACATTCACAGGAAATCAGCAATTTACAATTTAACACAAACTACAACGTGTGTTTCTCACCTACAATTTCACCTCATAAAATTACTCTATCCAATTTTAAATCGTAAATAATAACTGCATTATCATCAATTTCATTACACTTAAGTAATCTGACCAGACAGGATGTTATTTTCACTAAAATAGCGGCACTTCGTTCAATACATTACAAAAGATTAATGCTTTATCGAGACATGCAAACATACAAGTAGAATCAGTCTCGCTTCCACATCTTGGAAGTATGTCATAATCATCATTATGGTCACTTTGCAGCTAAAAAATATGGTATCGGAAGGATTTGAATCGCGTATCAACGCTGTCAATTAAACTGCGATATATCGTAAAATAAACTGTTTCAAATGCCAACGTGCGGAACGCTCCCGCGGGATCATCTTCCATATGGCTCTTCAACTTCAAGAGTCGGTCAAAATTACAGACTATTAACATGAGGTTTTGTACCAGTACACATCTTTGACTGTATTTTGTAGACAGGTTTCTGGATCGGACAATCATATGTACCTATACGAAATCTGTGGGGATAATTTTCTTCAAAAATCCGCAAGAGAGAGATCGTATTCGATCTACAAACAACAACTACAAATGTTTAGTTAGGTATGTTCGGATTCTCCAAGATTTTACTCTACAAGGCTCATATCAGATGGAGATGCTCTCCAAAGCAATCTCTGAAGCTTTTGTACTCGATCCAGAAAAGAGTCTGTTGGGCGCCCTTGTGCTTACAAAGGACCACTAGTCTCTAGCATCGAAAAGAGTGGCTGATGCTAAGATCCTAAATATTCGACGTTATTTTTTCGGAGAACCTCAGTGTTGCGGAATGGGCTACCAGAAAGTGTGTTCTTTGATAGTTATAAATTACACCGTTTTAATTATGATGTGAACAGACATCTATCCTTTCGCAGCGCTTATGGAGCACTATAGGTTGTCTGTATTTGCGAGGGGATATCTATAAAAACGGGTGCACTCTCAGTTGAACTACTATACTTTGTAGGGGAGGAGATATCAAAAATTTTTTCATACAATTTGTCAGCCGCCTTCTAAACTGTGCACGACGCCGACGTTTGGTTCTAAACACACCTAGGGCCAGTTTTTTGGTCAGTACAAATCTCTAACCACCTTTCACCAACAAATTGCTTCATCATCAGAATCAGTTAGTGGTCAGAGTTTTTTTAAACTACAATTTAACTATTTTTACCCCCACTGCTATCTTGACTCTTCAGAGCTTCCGAGACTTTAAAGAAAAATAGTTTCGAAATCATCTCGACCAGCAAATTGCATTCGGAAATACAAACTTGGCACGAACTACAAGCGATTGGTTTGACTGTCGATTCTTTCCTCCAGAAAGTAGGTACTCAACTTGGTTTGCAGTCACACGATTGCAAATTTTTAACGAAATTTGCTACTTAGATTAGTCTTGCAAAACATTAATGCTTCCGTGGCGTCTTAAAAATAGAAAATCAGTGCAGATCAGGTTAGTGAACTTTCAAAAAACTATATTGCTTCAACCATGAATGTGACTGTGCGCCTTTTATGCTGTTTTTTCTTCTAATTGATTTTTTGTGGTTAATGCATACCGTGAACCGTTTCACAACTATCACCGTATAAGAAAAACTTTCAAATATTTGAGATCTCAAAGCGATGCAAATCGCAGAAGATTTATGCTGGATTTCCCAATTTCAAGTTTGTTTCACATGTGTTTATTGTTATGCATAATTATATTAATTAATGTTCTTGAATTCGGTCATCATAAAAACTTTTTTTAATTAACTTTGTTTTGGCGTTCATCATTTCAAATTCAACTTTTTCTGATTTTGGTATTGTTCAAAATATTTCTGGATCATGTTATATTTTTTATGTGAATGGAGGTAAAAATATGGTGAATTAATAATTAATTTGTATTTTGATAAAATTTGACGGGGCAGCCGAAATATAGGTAAAACTATTCAGGCATCCTCATGTGGTTCCAATTAGCGGTGAGTAAAAAATATGAGACGAACAAGTTCCAGAAGACTTCTGGGTTTGCAGTACAATTTTATTGTTTTTTTTTTCAATGCAATTTCTTGTCGGTATTCGAATAAGAAAGACGCTATACAAAACAGGACTAGCACGCATACCTAATTTGACAGTTATAATATCGTAATAAAAACCACTAAACAGTCTCGATAGAAATTAGTGATATTTGGTTTAAAAGAAATGTTTCTTCATTTTCCTCGTGAAGTGAAAATTCAATCAGTATAATCCTGCTTTTTAAAACTAACACCGTACTAGAAAAACTTTTCTCTGTTGAGTTTCAATAGATACAGTTTATTCTCCTAACAATCAAAAATGCTTTCATCTAACTGTAATTATGGGGACGTTGTCAATAATGAAACTAGGACAGCACAAAAAACTGCAAAAAGATGTCTAACAAAAGATGAACTGTTAGGACATCATTAGTTAGTCCAATAAGCCACTTTCTATAGCTGGCATTATATTCCGGAAAAAAGAGCATCATGAAATTTAATAACGGTTCAGATCACAGTGCGCTCGCTGTCACCGTACCTCGCGGGTTTTTGCACTATCGCCACTACCCGCACCGTTGGAACGACAACTAGGCAAAGATGCTGAGTTATGACCGAATAAAGTTTATTCCGACGTGTTGCATACAAATTTCGCTTATGTAATCGGTTAGAAAATATTTTTGGTGGTCAGTGACCTACGCTATCTAACCATATATTGAATTATAGAGGGCCAACAAGCAAGTGATGATGTCACTCTGTCCCTTCAATGTGAAGCAAGCAGACTGACTCGTAAATCACAACGCATGTTTATAGATACTGAATCTATATAATAATAATAATAATAATAATAATAATAATAATAATAATAATAATAATAATAATAATAATAATAATAATAATAATAATAATAATAATAATAATAATAATAATAATAATAATAATAATAATAATAATAATAATAATAATAATAATAATAATAATAATAATAATAATAATAATAAGCTTTATTGAAAAGTATCACGATACATTCCAAAAGGCGGAGTTCAGTAAACGCCATAAATATGACAAAACTGATCTTCCACTCAACCCAAGTATCAGTTGGTTTTGATTTATTTTTGTCACTATTATGGTTTGAGTGTTGAGTAGGATGAAATAGGGGATCACGAACAAATTTTCTAACAATAAAGGGCTCGCGTTTTTGATAAACATTAATCCAAATGATGTGTTGCTGTCATTGATATGATGACTCTGGGGATAACGGTATATTTTTTTGGTTCCATGCAGGATATAAGGGTGCTGGCATCATAGATACGAATAAGAGAAATCAGTCACTATACCATCCCTGTTCATCAATAAAGTACACGTGAGTGTGCCTTGTTAAATTCGTAAATAAATAGACAAGACATATTTTATCGCCTGACTGGGCTGTATGAAAACAATCGTCACATCTGTTCACTTGCTAGGTAGGTTTTTCTGTAATACCTGCTACTGGTGTCGTCGACAGGATGTATTAACTTCCACTTAATTGGTTTCATACCAGAACAGATATGATTTAGTAAGCAAGGAAGCACCTACATATTTGTTTGCCACTTCATATATTATGATAACGGTATCTTCCGAGTCTTCGTCGTTTTTACTTTCTCTGAAAGCGACGACTATATTTTCTGAATATTACAATTTGCATGGTTGCGTAAAGGCTGGAAACGACATAGGATTATCACGAAAGATGCATCCTAGATTTCTATAATACAGCACAATGAGCGATCAATAAAATTAATAAAAAACATACTAAGATAATATGACAAGTTCCCATAAAATGTTGTACTATGCTATGGGATGCCCCTGGGAAAAGTGTCAACCAAATAGAGAAACTACAATTTTTTCTGAGACTATGGCACTTCAAAATACAATAAACAACTTGATGTATGATTTTTTATTTATAGGGTACAGAACGCATGAAAAATCACAATAAAAATGTAAAATATGTTGTCAAACAATTTCAGTTTACGCGATCGATGGTATACACACTGCTTCTTTAATATGGAAATTTAAACTTAATTGATGTAATTGTCCGAGATAAAATTATTTTTACTTTATTTTATAGGGCTTGTACTGTCAATTATATTGACAAGTAATAGAATTTAGACAAAATATTGTAATTACATGGTAAAACAGCTAAACATCCTTTATAATAAAGGATGAATTTCAAAAATTTCCTTATTTTGATACTACGTTTTAAAAAGATAAGGAGAAAAAACCAGAAAAAACGTGCAAAAAGTGTAGATTTTTCAAACCAGTACAAAAACACAAAAAATAAGTTTCGATGTTTTGAAATTCTTTTGCTTTAGTGTTGATCGAGACTATGCGGTAACAAAAACGCCAAAAGACAGACAGAAGTGTATTTCTAACCGACAGATACACAGACAAACAGATAGAAATGCATAGCAACGAATCTATCAATAGACAGGTCGACAGATACTCCGATCAAGTCATAGAACATCTGAAAACCAATTTTCACGATTTTGAATATTTTCGCGATCATGATACTTCTTTCACTTCAGTTAAAAGTAAAAGGGGCTTTCGTGGGAAACTTACACCTCTTTCTCATATGTGAATTCCTAGAGCTACGCCTGTTTATACTTGAGCTCTGTGATGAACTCTACCGCTCAGTAACACATGGTAACAAACCAGAACGCAAATTAAGATATGGGAACACAGACCATCAAGTGTGAAAATGTAAAATGAGAAGTTGACGAGCTTTCATCCTACGACTCTACCTCGTCGGCATTTCTACCACGTAAACAACCATTTTTCAACCTAGATTCGGTACCAGTGCCGCGTTTAGCACTGCACAATCGGCCTCTATTGATCCAGATCGCGCGGGTTAACCATAAATCAGAACGGACGGAATATCGTTACAGGAAAACCAAGATGGGTGTCCCGGGTGTGGGTTTCTCTAGGCGGTTGCGAAGGTGTCATCGATACTTTCTTTGTGGTGGCCATATCGGATTTAGCATCCTGAAAGTTAATTTGCAGCACTATAACTAAGCGCAGGCGAAGGTAGTCATTGCCAACAATAACTAGTTAGGTCAGACACTGATGTAAATAGGTATACAGAATGGAGTTGAGAGTGTGCTCTGGTCACTATTTATTGCCAGGCTTTCAGATATTATGCATTCATTTTCAGGGCTACAAATACCATAATCAGTAAGAGAAAACAGATGTACAAACGATTTCTGCTTATGCGGTTGAACATTTAGATTTGATGAAATCTTAAGGGCGTACAAGGGACATAAGTACCAAGCGATTTGAACAAAGTATCATTCCTCTAATACAGATTACAAGGGACAAAAATACAAATCTGAATCATATCCAAAAAGAAGCATAGATATCAGACCTAGAACAGAAAACTGACCCCCTAATTTGCCAAAAATGTCACGTCAAATAAAGAGACGTTACTCACTACGGACAGTTCCTCAAATATCATCCAAACGGACGAAACCGCCCACTGAAGACATACCGTCAAAGATAGACAGTCCAAAGAAAACAAATTACATGTATTTTCTTGACATATACATGATAAAACGCCAGAAAAGTGTAAATCTTGAAAATTAAACCCATCACAATATCTCAAACAATACTTGCCTAAAATGACGTTTTTACGCGGATTTTCCTTTGAAAGAAATTTAGGACAAATGACGTTTCTTAACTCAAATTTTTGCGACCTTGAGCTCTGCCAACCACCTTGTGAACCTATTTCGCACTCTTTCTCATATTTGAGAAAGTCCTAGATATAAGCAGACATTTTTATTCGCTTCTGCTAATAAAAAACCCAACAACGTTCATTATTGGTTTACTTAAACTATGCATATCTATTTAAACTACTTAAATCAGTCAGGAAAATCCCAGAGCCATGTGGCAAGCGTGAAGCAGCACAACAAAACAGTCATAAAATTCAAGCTCCTAATCAACGTAAGATGTTTATAAATCACATCATTAACTCAACTTACTGCTCATTCTGAGAGCTGCGGACTAAATCTACTGTTATCGGAAAAATAGTAACATGGAATGTTATACAATAAATATCTATGTGAATGGCGAACATTGAATGGGAGAGAAAGATTTTTCATGAACAGACCTTATAGAAAAATTATAATCTTCTTTACGGTTACGTCTGCAAAGTTTCAAGTGTGTAATGATAGGCAACAAATAAAATATTTCCAACTTTTTTTTTTTAATTTCTATAATTTGCTAGCTCGCAGTGGAACATATATCCTCAAAACGTTTTTATGCCAGTGCAATGTATGTATCTATGTATTTCGTACATCCGTAACTATGTAAATAGAGGATAGGGAGATCAGACATAATTTTGAGTGAGACAAAACCAGAAAAATTAAAGGCGCGGACGGGAATCGAACCCGTGTCGTTAGCATTCCGTGCTGACGCCCTAGACCATTCGGCGATCACACTGCGGCGGTGTCTAGGAGATCCAAATCCGTCATGTTAGGTTCGTCCTTCCTCTCGCCACACGCCATTATATCTCGAACACTCGATCTAGATCAATTTTCTTCGGCCATTGAAGCGAGCATATGTATACCCATTGCCCGATGTTGCGTGGTTTACTACGTAGGAAACAATATCCGCTACTGTGTAAATCCAGGAAAGGGAGATAATAACGCAAGTTTAGAGTGAGAAAAATCTATAAAATTTTCAGACGTGAATGGAACTCGAATCCTTATCTCTAGCACCACGCGTTGACGCCTTAGAACGCTTGTCTACAGCACTGTGGTATGTCAAGCGAAAAAAATTCCTGGATTTTTCTCAATCTAAAATTGTGTTTCTAATCCGTGATTCATTGAAGGCATATTAAATTTTTTTTTTGTGTATGAAAATTTCTGGAGTCAAATTTTGCTTGAGGATGTTTCTCAAGTTGGGTGTTTTTTGGTATGAAAATTTTTTGGAACATATTTTTGATCATTCATCTGGACCAGCCATTATTAGGCATAGTAAAAACCTTCATTAAGGCTAATGTGTTATAAATGGTATAAATACGTAGGAAGTACGGAGTCAATATAATTTATTATACTTTCAATAAAACGTAATAAGTAGGATAAAGAAAATTCAGAGGATATCTTATACTTAAATGCTTCCCTTTCATCCTTAAAGTTATACGGCTATTACTCTCAATTTATTACATATTTATAGTATATTATTAATTATAAAGAAAATAAAACTGACTGGTTTATTACTGTTTTATTTCATCTTCTGTACACGCCATTAAGATAGAACAGACGTGTATCTGTTTCCAGTGTAATAACGCGTAGCCAGAAACAAAATGATTATTCATGTGAGCTGAGCATCTCGGTAGCCGTTACATAACAAAAAACACATCGTCAATTAAGGTGACATCACCATTAACAGATAGCTACATGACAGCGGTAATTGTTTTCCCTCGTAATATAGTGAAAGTTTGACCCATTCTTGACCTTGTACGGGAATGTGATTTATCAGCCAGTCTGATGTTGCATGAAGAAGAGACAAGAACAACCTATTGCATCCTAGAGAACATGTTGTTCCTCTCGCGTTTATTGTAAGAACCGTTTGTAATGAAAGGACTTGCGTTTGATTTTTTGATTTTCGCGGCTGACCTTCCATTGTTTCTAAATTCTACATTCAGTGCACCTACCGAACGAAGTCATAGTATTTAATCGGGCTGTTTGGTTGGTAACGTTGACCTCATACGTCAATTTAATTCTTGTCTTGTTCAACCTTAATGATCAAACTAAGATGAATCACGCTACATAAAATTATGCAGTTCCACAAATAAGTCATTTTTGTGACGCGTTTCACTATCCAGATTGTTTGTCGACTGGTTTACTCATCTTACTTATCATGAATATAAAACTATGTCTAGCTACTGTTCAATTAAATATTGTATTTTCTGCATCCTAAAGAAAATATTTTCTGGCTTATTATTTGCACTGAGGTGGAAACCCTAGAAAATCTTAACCATCGCGTTAAAAATGTGAATCATGTAACAAAATATTCTATTACTCCAGACATTATATTACTTAAGATACTTTTAGAGTAAATTAAAATATTAGAAATATGATCAAATATATATTATGTACAATGTATAGTAATCACAGCGTAGTCAGGGTTTCTTAGGTATTTTTGGATGTCTAATGTTTCCATGCCATTTAAATCATCTTTTCTTTAAACAATTATGACGTATTTTTAATTGTCTTTACCAACTTTATGATTGGTATCTAGCAACTAAAGGTACTGAGTAAATAAACCAGACGGATCTTATGAACTCAATTTTTATCGATACATTACTGAGTTTTCATTTCCATATATTTCTGAGTATACTTTTATATGTTAGCTTACTTATAAAATATATGGTAAAAATAGAATGGAAAAATAAAATGGCTTAAGGAATAAAATATTATGTCAAAGTCATTTTGGCGGCAATGTTTGAGGTTTCCTAAGCATTTCTCTTAATCCTAGTAGAAAAAAGATTACCTTTTAAAAGCTCTTTAAATTTTATACTTTCCGTACCACAACTTATAACTTTCAACACGTCCAAGCGTTTTGTGGAAAATGATGAGTCATCGAAAATGCACAAAAATCAAATTTGAGCGTTTTTCCATTTTTTCGTTCGTTTGTTATTACGCCGGGCTTTCAGACTTTCATTGTTTGTATAATTTTTGAGTGTCAGTTCATCTCATTATTGAAGATTAGTATATCAATCGAAAAGTTGTATCTTTCAGTAATTGTAGGAAGTAAAATGATGACTAGTTTGTTTTTTTGGGAATCTTTTAGTATAGGTAAATCTGTGCAACTCATTTCCATCTGTCTATCTTGGTCTGTATAACTAGTGCAACTGTAACATCACACAACCCATTGCCTCCTCCTCAGCACTAAAGGAAACCATATTCTCTAACAGTATCGACTCTTTTTTGCGTTCCGTTCACTTTTCGCGCATCCAATATGCTTTAAATGAACGGCAGTGTATAACTGTATAGACCGGTATACTTATTTTTATGAAAAAACCTGATCTGTTTAAAATAAAATTAATTTAAATTAGAGTCCTATTGCTCGTGTTTACGGTCGACATAGATGTTACCGTTACCACTTCGTGATTATGATATGAAAAAACAGCTGGAAGTAGGTAACAGAATTTTTGGCAAAAAGTTGTGAAACGATTTCGATTATCTCTAGGTACGAGTGAATACAGGGTGACACAAATAATATATGTATATATATATATATATATATATATATTATATATAATATAACAGTAAAATTAGACTAAATTTGGAACCGATAAACTTAGCTTTATCCGATTGACTGACGAGTTTCACTCTAGAACGTTTGGAACCTCTAAAAAATATCTTAGGAACTAGAGAAGCCTAAAAACAAAGATTCAGCGTGTTTGTTCTGGCCGTGGATTAATACCTCATAATATCAACACTCTTGAGTGGGTTACTCACATATATACCACTCACTTGCTATCTACAGTTAGATTGCCAGGCTATACTGACGAGTAGGCTTAAGACGAAACATGCATGTCTATAACAGGTTTGATGCATATTGGAGAGCATACACTCAACCTGGTAATATGTTTACTGAATTAATTTTACTAAGAACTACGTTTCGGCTCCCTCGTCAGCCTGTTCAATGTACAAAAAGTTGACGTAAATTCTCAACATCAGACAGAAATTCATCAATTAATGTGATTTCGTCATAAATTAATTGAGGGTGCGAATGAACCTCGTTCAATATTCATAATTATGTGATTTAGATTATCGGCCAGGACAAGGGCTTCGAACCAAATATACAACCATATGATAGGTTTCCGCATTTACATTATTAAGAAATAAAGATTTTTGGAAATATATGTTTTTTGAGATCATTCCATCACACATTATGCACACATATCAGGGATTACCATTATTATAGCACGCTTTCATTAGCTTCACGTGTATCTATGTGTGTATGTTTGTATCAAAATTCTCATCCACATAAAAAACCACAGTGATTTCAAATTTTGCACACTTATCAAAGATCGATGACAATTCAATAGTTTCATACTAGGATACCTTAATCTCATCTAGCGGGCTCGGGTTCGATTCCCGGTACTGAAAACAAAATATCATTTGGTTTAAAGTCTTAGCAAGTAGTTTTTTGCGAAATATTCCAATCTGTAAGTATGGTTAACCAAGGAATTTCAGGTATTTCTGAATGTTCGATTTTAATACAAACTAGATTAGAACACCACAACCTGCTCCATCTATACAAGAACTTCAACTGCCTTCCACTCAACATCACTTCCCCTCCAGCATTACATGTCACAGTATAAACACCCATGCATGTGATGCCTTTAGTTGCGAACGTAGCAGGAAATCATACGTTTCCTTTGCCAAGTCGTTGGACCATCAAGTCCATCGAAGGACCGCCTGTGCAGTCAAGCGAACCAAACGCGTGGCGCAGTCTGTCGTCTTGCGAAACATCTAAATTTAGACCCGTTACGGTATATAACCACACACCAGTTACTGATGTGTGATAGTCAGAGAGATGACAAAATAAATGAAACCAAACATAGTAGGTTCTTTCCAATAGACAGTTCGGAACTTCATTCAGAATTGCTTAGAATCCATGCGCGAACTTATATTTCTGGAAGCGACTTACCCACTGTTGGAACTGACATAAAATTAGATTGATTATTCTAACCTATAAAATCGCAGAGTATGTCAATAAATAATTGAAAAGATATCTCACTATATTCCAATATCGCTGGATGCTTGACAGCCCTTACACAAAATCCGAAAATAGTGTTAACGAAAAACAAGGGATGTCGCTGTAAATCAGTTTACCTCTGTTGACATTTTGTCATGTCATAAGGGACATCTGTCGCAGCTTCAAGACAGTCCAAGTATTTTGACCTTTGACTCTGTAAGTTGCCAATGGGCAGCGTCTTACTGCGCGACGCTTGGAGATGACTGCTGATGTTGCTATCACATCCTTTAATGGGTCACGTATATACTTCTTGTTCTCTACCGTTAGACAGCCAGCCTATACTGACGAGTCTAGGCTAAAGACGAAACATGCATGTCTGTAGCAGGTCTGATGCATAGTAGAGATCATACACAGAAACTCAGTGTTATATTCTACCATGTATGTGGATTGTGATTTTCGTTAAACAAAAAGAAAGCATCAAAAATTCTAGCCAAATCCTGGAACTGCAGGAACAGCCCGTACTCGGCTTGGAATATAGTTACTTCATTCGTTGATGGGCAGATCAAGAGATAAAAAATGTATGATTAACACAAATAATCTCTTCGTCTCTTTCAGTGACGCGTTTCGATTTAAACCATCGCCGGGCTGATTTAAATATAAATCGAAACACGTCACTGGCAGAAAGAGAATTTTATTTATGAAATTTTGTGCTAAACGGAAAATTTTTGGTCTGGACGAAAGAATAATATTTTGGAAGCAGATGGTCACTTTGGTCAGATATAGGATTATAAGAAATAAAATTTTACGAAAATAACAACAATGATGAAGAAATTTAAACATTTTCGCGAGTACAATATTTCATCGCCAATAGGCATGTGGAAAGCATTATTCACAATCCATTAGTTCTGTAGCTGCAGTCGAAATTTCAGATCTAGCTGCTTTGACGTATGATAAAGGCAATCTTGAAGTTCGATCACGACCGAATTAACAATTTTCAAATTACCTGTTCTTTAATTAACTTTATCCTGATCCTTCCCTCATTTCAACTCCAACCTAAACTTATTATTCGAATAATGTATTTTTTTTTTAAATTTTCTCCAATTACAATACTTCACCCGCCATTTGGCGTGGGAGGTCATATGGTCTAGCTATTAACTATCATAACAAAAATACCCGATAAAATAAATGCTGAACTAGACTGTTCAGCACAATGCTGTTGCTATGGAGGTTGCAGTGTACTTTTGAAACATTGAACGAGATATTTTTACGAAGAACGATGCGGCGCGCGTGCGATACAGGTTGACATTTGCAGCTGCACTTTCACTTTCTCAGAACTGGGTTTACTACGATATAGTCCTAGTAACCTGGCTCTGTTAACCACACATTGACGATATTTGAAAGGAAAAAGTACTGAGGTTCCATTTCAAATGCCAGATCAAGTATCGTAACAAGATGCTCGCAGTAAGCTAGAGTTTCATTAGAAACCACAAGGCAAACATACTGATTTCCCTATTTATATACTGATTGAGATTAAGTAGGAGGATTAGTTTGTTTTTATATATCACACACGAATAACAAGACTCATAGCAAATATTTCGGAAGTTTTCTTTGTTTTATAGATAGGCTCATGCGAAGGCAGAAATCCCATCGCGCTTCATAAGCGCTGCGAGACGATGTCTATTCACATTGAGCTCAAAACGCTATAGATTGTAACCATCGGGTTACAAATTCCTCGGTAGCTCACCCAGCAACGCTGAGACTCTCTAAAGTGAACGTCTTTTGGATCGTTCGAGGCAGTATAAGCTCGATCTGATGAGGATATCTATAGAATAGATATAGGTAGAGTGTCTGCATTGTGTCCAGAAGCTTTAGAGATTGCTTCGGAACGCATCTTCACACATGGTCTACTCTGAGCCTTATAGTGTATCAGAAGCTGTTCTGGAGAATACTATGTCCTGGAGCGGAAGAAAAAGCCCATCAACAAGATCGTGCCATGACATGTTATTGTTGATATTAATTCCCAGAGGCTTGATGGACGATGATTCAAGTTTTGGGCGTACCTCCACCTTCCTTAGTCGACTTACATCGATTCAAAAAACAATTGTGTGGTTCTTCATAACGGCATGTTGATGAAATTTGGGAAACTTGTAATATGAATCTTTACTAGATTATTTTAATTTTAAAATTGATGCATAGACAGTCGAGTAATTAAAAAAAGAAAAAATATCCTATTATCTGAATCATCATCTATTTTACTTTGATGCATAAGCAAGAGAAGTAATGTAACTGTTTAATGAAATTTTTTGAGGTATATTTTTAAAACCAGTGCAAGGTTATTAGTGAAAAAAAACACTATCAAATCATTACCATTGTATAGGGCATCCTCAAGTCACTACGACGTCTGAGACTATTTATATGTCCATGGAGTCGTGAAACCATTACTCAAGCACTCATGGTATAATAAACCTCTCTAGTCACCACTTCTACTGCTTTAGCTTTAGAAAATTTAATCTGTAGCGCAGGCAATAAAATCCAATATGCAAAGATCTATGAATAGATTGATTGTATTCTAATATAACACTTGTCAGCATTTCCTAATGAAATTGTAATACTGTAAAGTTTGTATCCGATTTTATGTTAACTCCAATTTACAGTCATTTATGAGTTCATGTAACTGTGTCCAGGAGATAAACTGATCGTAAGGAACGAGTAGCAATCAAAAGCATATTGTATGTTAGCCGAAGAGACGACTGCATAAATGAATAAAATAACAAAAAATGCTCTTTAAATTATGATAAATCTACACCCGTTTTTAAAAATAATAGCAAAAATGGTTCATTAAGTGCCGGCCGCGGATTATCAATTTAGCGTAGGAATATTTGTATTCAAATAAATAATTTTTTTCAAAAAATGCCTCGCAAATATGGAACATGATAATTTTGAGTTACAAGAAGTTTGTTGATAATTTGGAATTCTATAAAAAGATATCAAAAACTAGGATGGGTTGAGCGGTTGACTTTTCGATTGCCATAAAACAACTACAATTACCTTTTTACAGTTTATTTTTAAAACTAAGTAAAAACTGCCTTTCTTATCTTATCATAGTCTCATCTTTCACAATTGCAGATAATACGTTGATTTGGAATTTCCATTTATGTCTATTTATACCAAGAGAACTTGAAGTTACTGATATCCGCTGGTTCATATGCTGCATGCCTTTTGCCATTTTTGTTAAAGCGTAGCGTATTAAGAATATTCTAAGAGACTCTTAATAGTGTGCACACGACCGGACGCAATGATATTTCTTGTCCTTTTTCCAGTTTAATATTTATAGGATGAATGCATTTTGTCCACACAAAAGCATGGTTGGTAATTCAAATAAGCCTTCATTGGATTTAGAAAAAGGAGATACATCACCTTGTTCCCAAGTTAAGGAACAAAAAATATCTTTTACGGTCTAGTTTAAATGCGTTGAATTCAATGGAGCTCTGGTGGAAGGTGCCTTTTCTCATGCAAACGAGATTGGCTGACATGATATATTTACGTATTTTGTACAATATTCCCTTTTTAGTTCACTCAAAAAATATACCGCTACACGTACTAAAAATACGTTCACTGGCGTACATACAATTTCACATATTTCAATTAAAATGTATGAGTTGAGTGAGTGGTATTTGTAAGCAAATCAGTTTTGTTAGTATTTATAGAACTTGTTTAATAGAAAAAAAACTTGTAATCGGCTTTAAATAAACATTCTTAAACTAGTAGAAATTGCTCATAGTATAGCATTTTCAAATACTTCCTGATAACCTACATACATATATAATAATTGATATATATTTTTCTTTGAAGTATTCATTAACCTTATAATCTTCTAATTGGTTCCTTAATTGCATCTGAATAATGCATGGGATTATAAGAGCTGCAATTCGAAACTGAACTACTACTGTTTGTCATCTATCAGAGACAACTCATATCTGCAAAAGCGTACATACAGATAAAAATAATGAATTGAGATCAATAGAATCTGTATGTACCAGTCGAGATTTAATATCGCAAGTGAGATAAAGGACATCATCAGGTTATTAGCAGCAAATCCATTAGCAAACGCTTTACTAAACTTTTTTATGAGTATTCAGTTAACGATACTTCTCGGAAATAGTGAAAATATCATTTTTTGAAGGTGCACACAATTGGGCACATTGGACTAGTTTTCAGTCATACAGTGGCATGTCAAAAACAAAGCTAGGCCTCGCAGCGATTTTGAAGCCTCAATTAGGATTGAGAGTACTTAAAATGATGATTTCCATCGTATGTACACTATTCCATGAAAATCATTTTGTCACGCTTATGCAATGACTTTCTTTGTTGTAACTTAAGGAGTCGGACTGAGTAATCGGCTATCAATCATGCATCGTTGCCATTTGCATCTTACAGCTTCAATATGGAGTAAACTAGGATAGAAAGAACGTGCGAAAGCATGGTTGGAGAGAGATTACTGCAGGAAGTGCAAGAGGTTCATTGTAGGCCCCAACAAACGTAGGGAGCTATGGCTATTGAACAGGAGGAGGGATTGACTCGACTTGTTGGTAGGTCACTGCAGATTGAACAGACAACTGTCACTCATAGAGTCAAAGACCCAATCTGTCAGAAGTACCGAGAGGAGAACGAGATTTCGTTCCACTTCCTGGGTGAGAGTGCCGTATACAGCAGCCTTAGGGCTAAGGGGTGCTCGTCACAGCAGACTTTGCCAGGGAAGAGTGCTACTTAGCAGAATGGTCGGACATTATGACCTTTATTGAAAGGTCTGGAAGGTTCGACATTAAGGAACTACCATGTCTGCCATAGTTCTAGTGATGGCCTTCGGGGTCGGCAAAAAAGACCAAACTAGAATGGTGCGAGAAGACAATTGCTATCGTATCTACGCAATTTCAATGTCTCACGGGTTGCTACAGATACGCATACCTGATTATTACAACAAAAGGTGGTATCGTTTTCACTTTCCTTCTTTGCACTAAAAAAGATAGATCAAGCAAGTCCACTAACGACGATATATCGTTGACATGAAAGGAGATATACGCGAAAAGATAATAGCTGCTGTGTGTACACGGTTTTACGTACATCAACGTCTTATGGGTTGCACTCCGAGGATGCTACAGCAACGCTTATGCAATGTCCACAACACAAGTGGAAAAAATAGTCGGTATCGTTTTCACTTCCCTTTCTTGTACCAAAAAAAGGCAGGCCAAGCAGTCTCGTGTCGGTACAAGCGCAGATAGACAGAGATACGGATCGTGTAATCACAGCCGCGTTCTCGTACAGTTAGCCAGCATTGAAAAAAACTATTGAAGAGTAACCGAAGAATAAGGATGGATAATGAGAGTCATGATAGGTAGATACCTGCAATGACGGCTACGGCGCGCTTGATTGCCGATTACCGGTTAATGAGATCTTCATAAGGAGAGATTGTGAGAGGAGAGATACAGGATGATGCTTCTCTTTCACTTTTAGGGGATTTTCCTCTAAAGTTTTAGGTTTTTCTATAGATAGATAACCTCGCGCAAAGGCAGATAGCCTATCGCGTTTCATAAGCACTGCGCGAGGATAAATGTCACATTGACCATAAAACGCCGTAGATTGTTACCATCAGGGAACTAAGTCCTCGGTAGCTCATTCCACAACGCAGAGGTTCTCCAAAAGAATGCATTCAATTCAAACCTGGGAAAGTCTTGGAAGTGAGAATAACAAAATCTCAAATTAAGCATATCATAATCTTGGCACAAAACAGAGAAAATCTAACCTAGAAGAATACTATATTGTTGACTGAAGCATTTCATCATCTTGGCGCAAATAGTTCAACTTCATTATATAATTTATTATTGGTATGAATATTCTGTAATTTTGATGATCTGTTATCAAAGCTACTTCTGGTTCCTTAACCTTGAAAATAAGAGCCAAAAAACTATCAAGACTGTACCAACTTCTTCCTTAACTGCGTCTTGAATTGAGAATTTCTTTTTATGTGTAAAATCAAAAAATAAAATGAGAGTCGCCCATGGACAGCTCGACCCAAAATAATGATTTTATCAAAACACATATTATAGCAGGAAAACTGGTTAGAAATTGGTTCATTAGAAGCACAAAAATTCGTGATTCCTGTTGATTCAGCAGAAACGCAATCAATGTAAGGACTTCAAATTTAGATGTGATCTAGCCTTAGTGACCTTGAATTGATAAACATATTACGTAGTGATTTTAAATTTAGTTTTTGTGCAGTTTTCCAAAAAAACTGGTATAAAATCATTATTCAAACATTCTTCTTCAATTACCAAAAGCGAGACACATGAATTCTTATAACGAAGTGCATTCAGGAGTGAAAAAATCCCAATCCAACAGAAATTTTCCTCATTCGAATTACTATTTCTTGTTTAAGCATATTGGGCTTTCACATAACAACTTTGGCAAACACTATCAGTTTTATGCTAGTATGTTTAAATATTTTTTGAATAATTTTAAGCTACCAAAAACAATTATAAACATTTATAGTTTGAATAAAAATCAAAATCTAACTAATAACCAAGTGCAAAATTGAATGATCGTAGTACTCGTCTACGGATAGCCCAAAACTAGCGTCATTGATTTTATGAACAAATCATGGCTCCTAAACATGACCGAAGGCTCTGTTCCGATGAATATTCATTGAATTGAACACTATTATGTAAGTAACAATCTTATTCAACCGTTTTAATCCGAATCTGCTCGGAGCATTCTCCATTACCCAACTGCACAATTTGCGGTCGAGACTTCATTATCAGCTGACTTGTTTCGCCCTATAAAAGTCGCGGAATGCAAAGGAAATGGTATAAATTAATTTAGATGATAGTCGGATACCGCCTATTGATTTTTTGATCTAAATTGCTCCAGCTTCCTTTATTGGTAACTGTTGATCCGCCAGGAGCCATTCCAGGCCGTATTATTTTTAGAACCGGCAGACGACGACCGCGGAATTCAAATAGAGTGGAAACAATTGCTCCGTTCGCAATGTATATTTTGTCCATTCAAAACGGGTAATCGAAAAAGCAAAGTGAGGTCATCGAATACTAATAGAGACATTTTTTAACGTGCCATCCCGCTCCAAGTGGCCTATGGCAATCAGCTTCTATATTGGATAAACGGACGGCAGGATAAAAATCAAGGAATCATCTATATAATGCTAAAATGGAATATCACAGCTGAACGATTTGACTTATTGAAAGAATACGCCCCCCTTAGTTTTAAAAAATGTGCTATATTCGGTTTGCAATAGGACAATATGAGGATGTTTTATAAAAGTTTGACTTCGGACTTCCATTGTCTATAAAATTTTTGAGTATCACAACGTTTCGATTGATATACTATCTTCAATCGTCTTCAGGTGAACTGGCGAACATGTTCCTTTCATGGCTACTTATACCTCGTCCGGTGACGTGTCGTTGTGTCTGCTCTGTTCTGATTGGTTGCAGATGAGTGGTGTTCCGGTCTGCTGACGTGGCTGTTCGCCGGTCATTGTTTATTGTCTGGTCCAGTCGTAGTCCATTGATCTTCTTTATGAGTGGCTGCCATATTGGTTTAATTTCTAGGCCGGGCTTGCTGTACACGTTGCTGTTGTTGGTGATGAATGCCGCCTGCTTGAATTTTTTTCGATATCAGTGCGGTTCTTTGGCAATAACCTTAGCGTCGTCCCAAGCTATTTTATGGTGCTCCGTCAATGCGTGGTCAGCTGTTCCAGATTTTCCTATCTCTGCTCGCGATATTCTTTGATTCTTACTTCCAGTGGCCTTTTTGTTTCTCCAACATAGATTTTACCACAATGACATGGTATCTGGTAGATGGTCAGTCCTTCGTCTCTTGACATTCATTCCTGGGCTTAGTTTTTGTTAGGATACTTCTGAGGGTGGCATTCCCAGAGAATCTTGTTTGAACCTTGTATTGCTGACCTATTCTTTTGATTCCATCTGATATTTCTTTGACGTAAGGCAGAATGAGATTCTTAATGGTATTCTCCTGTATCGTTACTTCCACTAGCTTCTTTGGGTATCCGTTTTTTGATAGATCTTGTTTAATGACATTGAGCTCTCTTTTTAGTCCCTCTTGTGTATTACAAATACCTCTACCTCGGTCGACTAAAATCCGGATGACTTCCTTCTTCGTGGCTGTTGGGTGGCTTGAAGTGTAGTGTAAGTATTGACCTGTGTGAGCTGGTTTCCTGTGTACTGTTGTTTCTATTTCGGTGTTTCTTCTCGTTACTAAAACATCTAAAAATGGAAGGCTGTTGTTGCTCTCTTCTTCTTTCGTAAATTTTAAAAAAATCCACCTTGTCTACAAGTTTCAAGCAATATGAGGATGAGTGAAACACCAGTCTGAGCAGGAAAGAAGACGCATTCGCTGTGCGATTGTCAGCCATCGTATGAATCAGAGAACCCATTCTGGGGGAGGGGGGGGGGGGGGGGTGGTTGTGACTCTATGCCCTATGGCCAGTGTAAGGGGTGTTCCGATGCGTCGTGTCACCACCTTTTTTACCAGTTGAATACCCAGTTTTCAGTCACCCCTTGGGCCCAATAGAGCATAAGGCTGTGATCTTGACAGATTACATTCATCCACTACAGAAAGTGAATCACGACATAGAGGCTGCTGGCCCTCTGAGTCTTAATTCACCTGGATAAATGAGTTACTGCTATGTGAATGAAGTGATTGGCTGTCACTGGGAGACGAGGTGTGGATCATAGCTAATGATATACTGGGATGTACAGCTGCTGTGCACATATAAGTTGCATAATTGAACTTAAGATTGCTTGAACACAAAGGATATTTTTTTCTTTTCCGATAGTCTCGATAACGATCGATAAATCTGAATATAGGTATGTAAAAAAAATTGCAACTTAAGAACTGAACGGTTAACCAGGATATGAGGGTAGTAACCCGAAATTAGAAAATACTACCAATCCTTCAAAGGTACACTAAACATATTGAAGTTTAATACTTAAAAGCTTTAAGGCTAGGTGTTTCCAAATACATACAAGTAGGCTGACATATCTTAAATTCAGTTTTACTATGTACGATATGAAGTAATAGAAATACTGGTTGTGATCATGTTCAATCGCTTAAGTCACAAATATAAAAATTATCGTTTCCACAGGTACGCATGTTCAGTCGTTAAAATTATGAAGAATATTTTAAATTGTGGCGACTAGTTGTGAGTGTGCACATTCACCATTTTTCAAACACAATTTGATAGTGTATGTATTTCAGGGATCATGCATCAATATGGTTCAAAGATTCGTTCAAGATATATTAGGCATGAAGCAGTCTGTATAAAATATTTTGTGCAACATACTACGAGTTCCGACAAGTGGCGTTGCCCATTAACTCCTCACGAACTACATGCAATAAATACTAGGACACATTTATAGTGTAAAGACTGTAAAGTATACGATTACAAGGTTTCTAGTCAGAATAATTCAAATCACTCCATAGAGATGCAGATATTAGAAAATAATACTATTATAACATCTCTAATTGTCTTAAATATGCATAAAACAAGAAGCACTAGGTCTATATAAAGCAAATCATGCAAAACAAGACCATCGAAACAACAAAGAACAAGCGAACAGTCGTTTTTATCAGTTATCGGCCTATTACAAAATCCGACATTCACAGGAAAGCACAATGCATGCGACAAAGCACGAAGACAAATCGGATAGAATTAACTTAATTCACACAATAATACTGATAAGTGACTTTATTGATGAGAGCACGTGGTAAAAGTATTGCTAATTCATATAATATATTCAGAACATGCACAAATATAGAGAAAACAGTACATTGATGAATGATGAATATATTAATTTTTTTGGCTTTTAGATTGAAGTTTTAATTTGTATTTTACATATTATTTTGTTAATTTGTTAAAAAAATCAAATAAGTAGTGCAAGTGGTTATTTGATATATTTTTTTATTGGAATAGGATGATCCTTTCATATTCCGGAAATTAATTTAATAAAAAATATGAATATAGAAGCATACAAAATAAGTAAAATTTAGTGTATATTGGTCTGTTTCGATTCAAATTGTAATTTCCATTGATTTAATAGAAATCAGTTCACTGAGATCATATAAAGACATCAAATCTTGATGTGATCTAGTCTCAGTAGCCTTTGATCGGTAAACATATTATGTGATGATTTTAAATTAAGCTTCTATGCAGGTCCAGTTTCCCTGAAATAATTATTCTGTAAACAGCTTTGAAAAAAATTGTGGGAGAAAATATAATTTTTTGAATATATTCATCTTTATCAATTACCGAAATAACTTATTTAGATACGAGACACACGAATTGGTATTGAACAAGATAAATGCTTTTGAGGGGTGGAAAAATCTCGATCCAACAGGCATTTTTCATGGCTTATTCTTATTTCTATAAATATACTTTATTTGGACCTGATGGACATTGCCACATTTGTGCAAGTTCTGAATTCGCAACATGTTATCATCGTGCTTTTGACGATCAATATCTTTTTATTTTTGGAAAAAATGAAGCAATTTTTGCTAATTCCATCCGATTCAACGAACGAGTATCGCACCTGGGCGATGATGGAGGCAACCCTGTCCTTGTCGACGGCGGCCGGCGTGATGCGTTTATTCTTGAGGTGGTGGGGGGTGTCGCGCCGGTGCAGTCGACCGCCTCCAGGCCCCCCTCGGTCTGACGCCTGCGGGGAAGCCATCGCGGCGTCAAACCCGACACGACGCTCTTGTTGAGGCGGGTCCTATAAACACCGACTCACTTGAGGAGAGATCTGCAGGTTTGGTTGAGATTGACAAAAAACTAAACATTTGAACGTACCGTTCTGGGGTCGTTCACTGTTCTATCAGAAATAGAATTTTCCGGTAGGGTTTGAGGAGAAAATATTGAAGTATTTTTTGTTATATTTAAGCTAAAATCCAAAGTTGCAGCGATTTATTTTAGTCGTGTCATCGCAGTGGTATTTCTCCAGATCCTCTTGCATTGCAATCGAGCAACAGGGCATATGAGATTACACATTGGGTAAATATAAAGTTCGGCACCAGTGTCTAGAATATTTAAAACGGCAACATCGCATTACTGGCAAGACACATACATAGTCTGAGAGCCAGACTTAAAAAGAATTACACACGCACGCGTTTAGGATGCGTATAGGAGATTACGTAACCACCTGGTCTACCAGGTGATCCTGGGTCAAGGCCAGGGCACACCTAGATTTTTTTCGTCGCACCATACAAGCCTATGCAATTTTTTATTCAATCCGACATCATGTTAAATTTCAGGATTTTTTGATTTTTCAATATTTAATTAATGCACTTTTGCACAGGATCTTCCTGGCAGACTTGGGGATTCCATAATCCCCTATACGCATACTAAACGCGTGTGTAATTCTTATTCAAATACGCGATGACGGGTGTCATTCGCTCTCATACTGACATGTTTTGTGTGATTTCCATTTCGCATACTTCACGTATTCTCCAGTCGAACTTAATTTTTGCGCAATGTGTATCGTCCGAGTATTTGGATATTCAGCCAGATATATAGCGATATATTTTACTTTGGCATGTTTATCGATAAACAATGATAAAAACGAAGTTTACTACTTTTCATTTTATACTTTGCACAGAATTTCGACACATATGTACCGAAAAAAAACAGATAGATCGACCGACGAAAATGGTGACAAGTTTATTGTGATGTACATGTTACAAAAAATCCAACTTTCTCACGGTTACAATACTTCGCTGCCTGTTGGTGCAGGGAGACTTTTGAAATTCGAGTGATTCAGTGGTTCACGTGTATACTTCTCGTGTTCATACTTTACTGGAAAACTACTAATAATATCGTTTTCAAAGTGTCGTATGCATTTAAATTCATTTATTTATTTTTGCAAAAACCTTTTAATATATATTAACTTTCGTGCGCAAAATTTCGAAGTTCAGTGAACTGTGTGAACTGTAAAGTAGTATACTCGTACTTCCATCATTGACAATGGGTAAGCAATCATAAGAAAAATCTAGCTTCACAGATATCAATACAAAAAATAGTTTGCGATATACCATCAATGAGGTCTTTAAGAGGAGATTAATCAGAAACACTCTAGCTTGGTCTAATGTTTTCCATGAGCTCGCCCCAATTGATGACGTATTGTGCAATTTGAGCAGCAATACAAATTCGATTTTAATACTATTACTTTTACAAAATAATATAATTATTCATATATAGGTATTGAAAAAATCTTCCTGCGGACTTCAGCCTGAATCTTCTTCTGAATACAAACTCATACTTAAAAAAACTGCTTCCTCTTCAACTGTTTGTAGTTCTGGTAGTTTAATTAATAAAATTGCAACTCATTCTATACTGAAAAAAATATATATTTCTCTACACCATTCTATGAACACTGTAAAGAATACAATGCCGGCAATATGCACTGAATAAAAGGAAACCTTACTACAATCTACTTTTTTTTGTAAGGGGTTTGGCCACGGACTTGTTGTCCATTTGCCACAGATTATTTGCAAATGATGACTAGGCAATGCTGTTTTGATATGTATCCTGAAGTTTGATGTGTTTTGTATTGTAATAGCGTCGGTTTAGAAAGAAGTTCATATCAACTGGTCTGACCTATTTTTTGAAAAATTCAAGGTCAAGGGAACTGATCAACAGTCTGGATCTTCCATATTAAACATTTTCTCTGTAAGAAGTAATCGATGAAGTCAGATTAAACAATAAAAAACCGTCATGAAGAAATCTTGCCTTGAATGCCGTGCTTAACTGACATCTCCAGGCCCCTAGAAAGGTATCAGTCTGGTTTCAGTGACACAGCAGTAAATTTACGACCGTGCTAATTACATAAACAACTGTTCGAAAACCTCAATGGGTTCATCCTCACCAGGTGAAACTTCCAATAGCTTGAACGAGTCTCTCTCAAAAACCATTCTATTCGATAACCTCAGCATTGTGGAACGAACTGCAGGAAATGTTGTCTCCAATAAATACAGTTGAAAACGGTGCAGGGTCAATGTCAATGGGCATTGATCCTCTCACAGCGCTTTGGAGCCCGATAGGCTTTTTGCATTTGTGAGAGGTTATCTATAAAAATGTAAAGTCCCGCTAACATATTCCGTTCGATAATGTGAGTTAGTATCACGAGTAAAACGTGGGCTCGAATGATGAATTAGGTTACGCTTGTTCCATTAAACTCCCCATCGTCATTTATCGGAATCTGCAATCCTTGTCAGCAATTAGCGGAAGGGCTCATCAATTAAGCTGGATGTAGTAGTAAATCAGTCGGTCTACGCCAAGACGCCGTTTCCAGGTTTGCTTCCTGTCGGCCCCTGTCTGTCGTACTATCATTTACGACCCAGGTTTGCATAAATGTTAGATCATATCTCCTATGTTAATGGGCTTTCACCCACTTGTATTTCCCTTGCATCTGATTTAACAGTGATTCCTTATAGTGCAGCAACTGTATAGTTCCCTTGTTGTTCCGTCAACATAATCTATATTGTTGGTATGGTTTTTTTTCTAATTTCGAGGATATTTATAATAATGTTCAAATGCATAGATAACGGTTTCAATAAGCACAATGTTTTTATGGAGTTGAAACTGTGAAAGATATGCAGTTAATCGGATTAGACTATACCCTACTCAAATTGTATTTACGAGGTGTCAAAATCAACTCAGGCTATCGGTCGATGGGAGCACAATAATTTGGAGATCAAGCACCTGTGTATGTTTTTACTCGTCGTACGATTCACTTCAAGCACTGTTGAACAGATTTCACTGTAACATTCTACTTTGACAATATTTAATTTGTCTAAGAAACTTTGTATTGATTTTGAACTCGTGACCAAAAGACCTATAAATACCAAATTCCTGCGTTCTGGGCCTAATTTTATTTTAGCGGTCGGCGTCGATAATACAACACCTGCAAAAAGTAGACTCAAATCATTCTTTCAAATTATATGGAATCAGAATTCTGGCTACCTATTCGCTAGGAAAGATTCACCACAGCATTCTAGCGAGGCGGTAGCGAAACGCTACCTGTCAGCTTTGCTTTGCTATAGGCACTGCGTCTGGACATTGTAGTCAGCTAGTGAAGCACCTCCGCAATGTGAGGTTTAGGAGGTATGCACCGTTGTATAAGGGATAGAAAGAGAAAGATGAGGCATTTAAATCACAACATTTGCTTTGTGATTGCCCGGCTGTCCTATGAATTCAGTAATCCATCCCTGACCTTCAGTGGACAACATATGGGAAACTCCGCAGGGGTGTTCAAACATCATCTTCATTAGTGAACCCTTTGAGATGATGTCCCGGTGGGCCTAAGTGCTCTATTCTATGCATTTTTACACAAAGAAAATCTTTTTTGGCTCTTTTTAGGCCAAAAACCATATATATCGTATATTCACCATCCAGCTCTGCATTTTCGACGCCATATTACTTCGGCGCTACAAAGATGTGCGGCCAGAAAAAACTCAATCCAATTTAAGACCATTACGACTACTACACGTATACACAAATAACAGATATCCTGGATCACGACTTTATCCTCCGGTGCAAAGAAACACCTAAGTGTGGGGCATTGCTTTTTATACCAGGTCAGGCAGACGCTGCAGACTAGATTTTTCGAGAAAGTGTTGGAATATCATCCGAGCTTAGAGAGCAATGAGGTGTGTGAACATGAACTAATAAACCAATGATGTTGTCGGTACACGAAGAGCTCGTTGACGGACGTTACAGGGGCGTACGCTCGTACCAAATAAAACAACCGTAACAAATGATATTTCACTAGTAACTTACTTTCAAGTTTCTATATGAAATGTGTATTGTGTAAATGTAACTTGCAAATAATTATTTTTCTTCTGGATGAGGGAGTTAATGTGGTAGTGGTATTTTCTGCCGACACCAGGTGCAACACTTAAATTAGGGCGAGTTAATGCAGTAATGTTTCCTGTTCCTGTGAATGTTTTATGCAAATGAAAATCATCATTATATGATTCTAAGCTGATTCCTCTGAGGTTTGTACATTATTCCAGAGTTCAGTAGTCAGTATAAGAAAACCACTCATTTAAGAGCTTCTTGGGAGGTATATAATGATAATTCGATAATACTTTGCTTTACCAGATAAAGAATTTATTGTAAATAATACTGGAGTGTATCCTATATTAATCTTGTCAGTAGTCAGTAACATATTTTTGCGTTAATATCTGTGAAGCTAGAATTTATGAGACGGTTGATTACACATTACACAGCATCAGTTACCACGCTTGACCATTCACCTTAAAAATTGGTTTACCGAAGACATTTTATTGAAATCGCATAGAGTGGTTAAAAAGATTCAAGCCATTAAACCATTCAAAACATCCTTTCAAAAATAGGGTTTTTCTATAGTTGAAGTATTTTAAAATAGATAGATAAAACGATTTCATGATTGTGGATGCTCTTACTTGGTGAAACTCTTCTATCATGCAGATAAAAAGATTGTGTAAGTAACAAACAGTTTCACAAACGATTTTTTTCTTTCAGTGACGCATTTCGATTTATAATTAAATCATCGTCGGACTGTCAGATTTTACTGCCAATAAGGCCATCCAGATTACTTGCCAACTTGTTAGCAGTCAAATCTGACAGTCTGACGATGATTTAAATATAAATCGAAACACGTCACTGAAAGAAAAAGAGTTTTATTTATGAAACTGTGTTAATTATACAATCTTCTCATCTGCAAGATAAAACGTTTTAAATTCTGTTATATATTTTACAATCTCTGCTTGAAACATTCAAGTTATTTTGCCATCTGTGATGATCTAACCTCGAGCCTAACCAATGTATAGGTTCGAATTATTAAATTTTCTGATCCAGTGATTTACATCAGTTCAAAAAATGGACGTGTTAATTCTATCATACAAGCGGACTCAGTTGATCAGTTTCAAAATGGGAATCGTTTATGGAACTGTTTGAAGGTGGTGAACCCATACTATCGCAAGATTAATTAAAGTAAATCAATAATCTACCGCATCTGGAGCTTTAACATGAAATTTTCAGTTTTTTATTACTAAAAAAGTGAGTTAAATGGAAGTCAACCAAACTGTAGCACAGACTTTTCTGAGCATCTTGTCTCAAACTATAAGCATTGTAGTTTAGCAGCAATCAACCCTTCGTCTCTTTAACAACATTGCAACCCTCAAGAATGAAAGGTTTGGTAATCGCACCACCCTCGTAATAAACTATTAAAATTTCGTATCATCGTAAAAGTTTTCGCTTCTTTGTATTGTTGCATAAACAAATTGATCATAAAGGCAATCTTCCGATTAAGTCTCCCCTAAAGCCTTGCTTATGTTCCACCAATGAGTCTTAACGTGACCGACAGATATGTTCTCTTGCGTGCCGATCTCCAAACCGTCAAAGTTTCGAAAAATCCAGACTAATGATACCTATTCTTTGTCTATTCGAAAATAATAGCACATTCACCGGAATAATTGCCACCCACTCACATTAGGTACGCTTCCACCAAGATGCCACTTTTTTACCGGTATCTTGAAACCGCCAATTAGAAGAGTGGAGAGTTCATAGGAAGATCAAGCAACCAATACCAAAGGCGGTTAACCCAAAACATTTTAGAACACAGGCAGAGCATGCAGTTTAGTTAACAGTTAAATTTATCGATTCCATTAAACGGTCTGGATTACATTGTATATCAAGTAAATCGATTCTATAGGATTAAAACGGATTCATAATGTTGCTATGCATAAATACGATCCGTATTTGTTTAGTTAATTTTTGTAACTTTTTTTTTAATCTGCAGTTATTTTTTATTCAATGGGATATACCTCTATTTTAAACCAGAGCTATTTTTTATTAATCTTGCCACCTTGAGCACCATTTTGGTCGGCATCTTCTGGAAATAATCCTGTAACAACCCTTGCAGACATGTACCTGGGCAATCCATAGGCGCAAATGGGGGATGCAACTCTGTTATTTAATAAATAGGTAATACTATTGAGAGGGTACCCATATTTTTTTTATGTAGAAATCGGTTTGGTGCCCAGGGCAAATGTCGTAATTTGCCCTCATTTGGACATTTACCCCCTTCCCCCCCTTTTTGAAACCTTAAAGGTAAAAAACCTCCCTACCGAAGGCATTTTCCGCCCCTTGAGCTCACGATTTTGCTCCTCATGTGGGTTGCTCTGCCCTAGATACGTCACTGATTGCGAGATAAAGTGACCCTTCTGGACTTGTTGTATTAGTAGATTACAGTAGCTGATTTCAAGCATCTATTTCCTTTTTATTTTTCTCTTCAAATTATCTACAAGTATAAAAATTGTCTCCCTTAGCTTTATAGCAGCCAGTAGATAGAACATCATGGTTACTATCAGTAAAATACTGGCATAGTATCTCATGTGCATTTTTTGTCGGATTACGGAACAAATTGCTTTACTGAATGCTGAATACTTTAAAATAGAAAAATTGAAATATGTCCCTCATACCGTTAGAATATTGAGAAAATATTGGACTTACGTCGTCGGTGTCATAGTCTTCCTGGCTGTTTTCACTGTTTTCTTCGATATTCCCATTCTCAATTACTTCTGCCTCAGGCTCTGGTTCTATTACCTGAAACTGGAACAAGATAATATAATGGATCATATTACACAATTATATCATTTTATGTTTTGCTTTTATAGCCCTACTGTCGGTATCAAATGTCAAATACTTATATCTGTGTCTGTCGACACAGCTCATGATCTTTAAGTTATACGATAAAACAAATCAATGCAATGTTTTTATATCAACACCTACCTGTGGCAGATTAGCCTGTTTGACATTTTCATTGACAGCCTCGACGGAAGAAAGTGCGGCGCTAGTGTCGTTAGAGTGCACCTCGCTATCTTCCATAGAGTTCTGGCCTTTGCCGAACAGTTTGTGAGCTTTGGCTTTCAGCTCACGGGGATGGGGGGTGTTCTGGCGGACGAACGGCGTCTGGAAGAAAATATTCGGTAAAAATGAAGAAAGGGTCTGAGACGTTGATTTTTTCGCTTCATATGTTGAAACCAATATAGATAAACATTTTCGGGTGGTTTCACTACGTCCCAGGCCGAAATGCTTATTTGAATGTCAACCAATTCAATTATAGATGGCGCTGATTGGCTGAGCACTGGTTCCACATCGTGATTGTATGTCAAATTATATCTACAAATAGGCATACATGAATTAACAGCAAAGTGAAATGCCATCATGCCAAAACTCGTACAATTCTTATTCAAATCGCAACGTTGTTACCCTCAAAAATGCGTGTAGAGAGTAGCAGGGCAATTCCTAAAGAAATTATCCTCTCCCTTAAACATTTTATTGAAAGGTCCAAAGACGATCTTCGTTCAATAAATAATAAAGAGTGCATTTTCGAGTATATAATATATATAATATATTAACACCATGAAATGTGGGTATAATATTCTTCACATTTTATAAACTATCATCGAATTTCGTATTTTGCTGTTCCTTCAGGGGCTAGTGTATATGTAAACTGAAAAGAGATTAATTATTATCTCAATCCTTTTTTCTGAGTAGGTTGATGCGGTACTCAAACGACGAATCTTTAAAGGTCTCATATTCGAATAAAATCCGTAAAAATGTTTTCTAAACAGTTATTGATTAATTTAATAAATAATGAAATCTGATGAGTTTGACCGTGTAGAACAAAATGTAGCCTAGATAATTCTGGAAATTCTGTCTCACGCGGCCAAAGTGGAAAGGGTTCTAGTTAAGCGCCAATGCATGTATCATCCCTTGAATAGAATTCCATTCCGGTAGTAACGGAAATATATATTTAGCTACCGAATTATTGAAAACATAAAACTGTCCAAATTTCCAATCGGTTTACCTTTCTTTTTTGTTTCGTAACTTCCATAAAATATTACATTTTTATTCATTGTAGTTATGGTGTATGTTAAGCCTCCATCAGATTGCGGATATTTATTTTTACCTTATGATTGCTTTAATCAGCATCAAATGACATTACTTCTTTTAGTGTGCACTTGCAAGCAAAATAGCTATTTATATAACCAGTTATGAAATTACTCGTATTCAACGAGCGTGTTCTTTCAATATATTTACTAAGTCTCATCAAATTTATGTTTTTGCAAGAACAAATAACACTGACCTGTATATGCTCAAACACAATTCGATGTTTAATATACAATTATTTTATCTACAATTTAATATGCTGTAGCACTTTGGAAAACAGTCACTATAACTGAGCAAGAACATTTTGCAAAAACTTATTATAGACTAAATAAGTTATTAATATGTCACTTTTCTCTTATACTTGCTCAATTTTTATGTGACTTGTTGTAGAATGAAATTTTACCAATCACATGCCAAACATATTACTTTTCACCATGGTGATATGATTAATTAGGCGGAAAAACATACGCTGTCATAATTGCTTTTCGTCTATCTTTTTTTTGGGAAGTTTGAATGTTGACATTCCAACTAACTGACATTCAGTTAGTGTTTGCAGAAGTAATACAAAACTGCTACCCTCGAATACTTACCTAATATCGAAACGCATTACTTCTTAATAGAAACTTTCCTTCATGCAGTCTGCAAAAATGCCCTACAGTCTGAATAAAGAAGACGCAATACATTTGATTACTGCGACATTTCCGAAGCAGTCAGAGAACATTCAGACTTACCAGAGCACGTACACCATGGTGGAAAGTAATATCATGCAGATAAAAAGTTTCACAAATTAAGTACACAATATTTTTATCTGCATGATGGAAAAGTAAGAGCATCTACAATCTACATGGAAAGTAATATATTTGGCAACTAGTCAGAAATAGTTCATTCCAGACGACACTCTAACCAGTTCAAAAAAGGCTTCAATATATTGTGCAATGTTCCACCGCCTAATCTTTTTCGAGTATGTCTTTCACAACTAGTTGCAAAAAATAATACCTTTCAGATGTCACAAGTTTTGAAATGTCACTTTATATATAAAAATTTGAAAAAATGCAATAGTCATTTGTGTTTGCTGACAATCTATCACGCTGAATACTGTGTATATTTTTTACTGTCTTTCTAGAATCATATTAAACCAGCACCAATAACATAGGTAAGTGATAAAATATTTAATTTTATACGCAGTCAGGGGGGTATTTGTAGTTCCAGATTATGTTTTCTTGATGTTTTATGACATATACATCAGAAGAAACCGTGTCTCCCATTTTCGTTGGTCTGTCTGTCTGACTGTATCCCTATCCGTTAATACTTGGCTCATCTATAACTTGAAAATTAATTTACTGATTTGGCTTTGCAGTCGTGGAGTCAAAAAATGAGAAAAATTGTTTTGGGGTGTCCAAAAGTTACGGGCTGGGATTTGGGGAAGGGACTATAGTTTTTTTTGGCGTTACAGTTGGTGACATGTTCTACCACCTATCATTTTTTGACCACCATACTCCGTACTCAAGTACAATAAAATTATACTGTTAAAATCGCTGTCAAGTAGGTTTACCCTATATTTCACGTTGTATCAGTTAATTGAAAATTTTGAATGAAAATATGTAATTATTTTAACCTGCTCAAGTATATTTTTTTAATATTTTGGAATTCAATTCCAAACAGTACAAACAAGTTTGATCCATATCCCTTAATTGCCAAAAGGATACACTGCATGGCAAGTACAGTGACAACATATTTGACGACACTTTTATACACTTTTTTAATGTTCTTTCACATGAAAAAGGATTGCATAAATTATAGAGCAGACGCTCTCTGCGGTATTTCGCTACCAAGATCTACTTCGCGTAGCGGGAGAATGTAGAATCCCTCATCACGCTACTTAATTGGTATGCTCCAAATATAGCTGCTACTGTTTTATGCAGTTAATCTCCGAAAAGCTACACAAAGCGCGGGAGAAAACAAAGCGGCAATGCGAAATTATCTGCCACTATTCCATGCGGATTATCACGTTCCTCCTTCTGCAAGGAGAATTTTATACCAGCTCATAATTACGTCCTGTCAGCTGTCAGCTTAGGTGCTATACACAAGTCGACTAATTTGCCATTCGACGCATGTTTAGCTAGTTTGCAACTTGCCTTTATGCGTGTAGGCTATTTTGGTGAATTGACCTCTCTAAAACTACAAGACTCAGACTTGTTTACGAAATGAATGCAACTCTTTCTGTTTTCAAGGAAAATGGCGCCAAATAGGTTCCCGCTCCAGAAATTCTGCGCGAGAGGATAAATGTGTATTAACATTGACCTTAAAAGGCTGTAAAATATAACTATGCGAGAACAAGCCTTCCGGCAGACCATTCCGGCAGACGCAGATGTCCTTAAGGTTTTTCATGTATAAACTATTTTATTTCTTGAGATACTCCACGTTTTAAGATATTCTCAAGAAATAAAATAGTATAATATAAATCGAAACGCGTCACTGGAAGAAAAAAGAGTTTTATTTGGGAACCTGTGTGTTAATTACAGAATCTTTTTATCTGAATTATTTTATTATTAATTTTTTACTATAGTGAAGGCATAATGGTTACCCTAATTTTTGCATTTTGAAATAATCATATTTTTCGATAAATCCGAATTCGATAAAGGCAGATAATATACGCGAACTGGAACTAATGAGTACTAGTCGGTATCGTTTTGACATCCATGTTATGTGCAGCCATCATCCACTATTTCTTATAGTCGCCTTGTTGAATTTTAATCTACATTCAAGGCACTGAACTATCTTCACGTAGCTTAACCCTTAAGCTGACTAAAAAGCATGTTTATATCAAAGAAATGATCCGTAATCATAAGAAATTTACATTTTGGTTGATGGAATAATAATACAGTGTTCAAGCCAAAATTGGTTTTCTCAAAAACGGCAGAAACAGGCTCGATTCAAACTAAAAGATTTCTAAGGATTACGGTGACAGCATCATAAATGATGTAATTTTTTTCACTAAGCCCAAAAATGGTGATAATCGAAGAGCATGATTAAATTGCATTTTTGTAAGTTCTGAACACACAGTTTTATCTCAAATATGCTTTCACAACGAGCTTGTCCATGTTCGATGTTTTTTTCTGAGCATATCTTCTTGATTCCGCACACTGAACGGAATTGTTAGATTGCTGGTTCTCACTCCAACTCTTAGGTCTTTATACATTCAGAATTTTACACAATTTACTAAAGACTCGAAATTGTCGGTCAATTACTTTACAACTGTTATCAACAAACTCTCTCAACTAAATACTTAAAAAAATAATACTGGATCGTGACTGTATTCAGGAATTCTCGTCGACTCTATTTTTATATCGTAAAGTTGAGTCATGTACTCAAGCGAAAACCGACAAAGGCAAGTGGTGTTCGTGATCGGGAGGTAAAAGAACTAATTGCAGGATTAATTCTTAATAACATGGAACACGGAACGAACCGAGGCGACGTGACAGGTTTACCTAAATTAAACGATTTTCCAGCGGAATTCAGTCCATTGCTTACCTAGGCAGAAAAGACGCAAAACTTACCACGTTCAGGCACTCACTTCTCTCTATTTTAATTTCAATTCTCACAAGTATAAGCCAGGAGAATCTATCGCTATCTTTTGTCATCATCAATTTCTGGAGGGCGATGATGTGGGCTTGCAACATCATTGTGATATTTTATTATCGTGAATCGGTACGTTGGTGCGGTAAGAGGTAATTACAAAAAGGAAAAAACTATGGGAAACTATCGGATTTTATGATTTTTGGATACCAGATGACTTTTGAACATTAATCCATTAAGTATCTACGTACAATGCTCAAATACATTGTCAGGAGGTGAAAACAAGTAGTAGTAAAGACCTCTTGCTATATGGAAACCGCCTATTCGGAAAAAAAATCTCAAAACTTGCAATGTTGTCTATTTGTCATCCCAGATCATATGCGTTCACGACCTCAAAGTTCTGAATGACCTCTCAAAAGGTTGATGTGGACTGCCCCAATTTTCATGCGTTTTTACCACATTTCTCTAATAAAGGTCGTTAAGTGGTACTTCATAAAGTTCTTTCGGCTTATAATAATAAAAATATGTAGCTGACGTTGAACAACTAATGGAGAATAAGATGTCAAGTAAACTTTCCATATCCATAATACTATTATGTATAATGATAAAAACCACTGATCGCGACATCACAAGATTGAATGTACACTCAAATATGTCAACATCAGAGAACAAACCCCTCACAGGAACGAAAACAATACAAGCTATGTTACTATTCTGTTATATTTTATCCAGCGAAACACGGTCAAGGTCTTCCGCCATCATGCATTACCGCATGAACTAACAATAATTATCAGCTTGGTGATTTTTATATGCCTGACACACGTGCATACTCACAAGAGGGTTTTATTTGTCGCACGGAACTGTAGTTCGTAAAGAAAATACAATCAGATGCATCGAATGCTGAACGTGCTATGTGTGGGAGTAGACGTCAGTAATCTATCTCCAATGGAATAGTCCGGATAGTATTTGTATCTATCTTAGTAGAAAGAAGTTGAGAAAAGACTCATCTGGGTTTGGCAGGCCAAATATAGTAAATGATCCAACTGCATTACAACCATATATTTTGTCAATTTAAAATAACCATATATCGAGGTATCGAAGGAGCTATCGAAATAATCGTACTTAAAGTATATCCTTTGAGATACTCGGAGTATCACTCAATTTTACACGTGGTGATCTGTGTTTATAATTGGTAAAGTTTTTGGCCCAAATTAATACAGTGTTTGAGCAGCAAGACCTCGAACAAGACAATATAAGTAAACAATAATGTAGAGTAGATATCAAATTTATATTGATTAAAATGAGGCGGATAATAATTTTACAGTAACTTGCAAAGTGTTTCCTGCTCAAATGTGACGTTTTTGCCACCGTTTCCATTTATTTTGAATCATGTAAAAGGGCTTATCTATTATACTCCTTTTGCACCGTTAGATCGCCAAGCTCCATTCATTACTTCTCAGTTCCCCCGCTAATAGACAAAGAAAATATTGCAATTGCGGAAAATATAGAATTTGAGGGAATACATTTTTTAGACGCCAACGTTGACTCCATGAAAAATGCACTTTTAAGCAATAAATTAATGATTTTAGGGCCATTGTCCGAGATATGAAAAGGCAATCCAGTGCATTTTTCAAACACATAAATATTCTTACCGTGTTTCGAGACCACCTCGTTTGCTGTGACGGCGGAACGCCATTAAATGTCCGAGGCCCTGGATGTAGCCAGTTTGATATTTCCAGTTACTCATCTAATAGAAAGCCACTATATCTTGTCTTGTTTTGTGCCTCATGATTTTTTTTTTACTAAATAAACAAACATGCATATTGGCATTCCATTATCGATAACATTCAGGTTATTGTGTAACCTGTAACCGATATCAATTTAGATATGAGCACCATATTTTTTATCGACCGAATATTTACATCAGCTACACATGAATTTAATATCACATACGGAATGAAAGGTACCCATTATTGATTTAAGTATATTAATTTTTCAGCATTGTTCTTACTAGCAGTAGTATCAGTAATTTTTATACGCATAATAGTATAAACGTGTCAGTAAGAAAAACAAGAATAGGATGATTATTGTAATATGCATTATATATATCGACATAGGAAATTTATATATTTCCGTTTCAGCATAATATTTATATTAACCCCATAGCACTTTGACCGCCAAAGATACGATTTCTGAAAGTGCCAAGTACAACAAATAAAATTTCAGAATTGAAATGACATTGACATTCTATTCTGATTCCAAGGAATCAGAGAAGATGGGCCCTTCGTCGAAATGGGTCGAATTGATCTGTTACGCTTTTTTAATGAATATCTGTTGGTATTTCCAGAGATCCGTCAATTTGTGGCCAAAAAATAAAAGAAGTGATAACATCATGTATTGAGGCCTATACCTCACGTTGATAAATGTCCCACCAAAAACAAACCCTGGTTTAACCGGAGCTGCAGAGAAGCAGTTACGCAAAAAACAACGGTAAAGGGAATGGAGGACAAAACCTACTAGCGCCGAAAGTCACTGCAGTTTCATCGATGCCAAAAGCCACTGTAAACGGGTTATCGATAACAGGAAAGAGAAGCACAACCAGAAAATTGAGAACAAACCTCTCTCATGTCCTAACTCATCCAGTTCATTTTGATCAGTAGCCAAGATTGTTAGCCAGAACTTCTGCCACCATGACACATTGGGGCAGGTTTCCGTTGCAAATTCTAAAATAAACTTCCAAAGAGACACTCTCAGAGGAAGATCCGTCCAGTGCAATCTATACCTAAGGACAGGAAAAATACGCCTTCTGCATCATGTCCAGGGTTATGGAGACTTATTGATGTGCAGCTGTTAAAGTATCTGGACAAAAATATATATCATAAACGATCGCTAATATGGTTTCCGCAAGTATAGATCCACGGATGATCTTCTGGTCTACGTCATACATACGTGGAGCAGAGCAATTGAGCTTGATGGAGAGTCTCGAGCTCAATACATCGAAAGCTTGCGATAGGGTATGGCATGAGAGACATTTGATGAAGCTTGCTGCCTATGCAGGGAGACCCAATACTTGAATCATCTTCCATCAAGCTTCTGTGAATTAACATAAACAGTAACGTGTCATGGCAGGATCATGTTGCTGGCCTCGCTAGGTCGCCTTCCCTGGAGCTGGGTGCTCTCTTCCGCTCCAGGAAATTATATTGTCCGGAACAGCAGCTGCTACTATACAAGGCCCAGATCTGGACACAATCTAGAAGCGAGCAATACGTCTAGTATATGCGCCTGACCTCACAAACGACCTCCACATTCGGGAACATTGAAGGAGGGTGGCTGATCTCTAGATATTATCATGACAGATGTTCTATCGAGCTGCCCCTCATAATAACTCAATGAGTCGTCAGTCCAGCAAATACTAGAGGAGCTCATCGGGAGCATCCTCACCAGGTCGAGCTTACAACGCCTCGAACAAGCCTATTCCAAAAGTCGTTCTTTTGGAGAACCTCGGCGTTGTGGAATGAGCTATCGGGGACTTTGTTCCCCGATGGTCAAAATCTACAGCGTTCTAAGGTCAAAGTGAATAGGCATTTATCCTCGCACAGGGCTTATGAAGCGCGATGAGCTATCTGCCTTTGCGTGAGGTTATTGACAGAGAAAAATGTCTAGTTTACAACGCCTGGAAAGAGCCTCTTCCAAATGTCATTCTTTTAGGGAACCTCGGAGTTGTAGAATGAGCTGCCGGGGATTTTGTTCCCTGATAGTTCCAATCGTTTTAAAGTCAATGTGAATAGACATTTATTATATATATACAAACAGATTTGGAGGCCCAAAAAAATGGAATAATTGAAAATATGTTTGTATCGATCTATCTCTCTTGTTGGTTAGTGAACAAAATCCCAGCGTTTCCGTTTTGACTTTTAACATGCTTCTGCGCAACAATGGAACTACTCGAAAATTAGCCGACGGTTAGAGGATCGGTGACTCCTGTCGTTGCAGAGGTATGTGCTATTCCAATAGTGCGACGGAAGGACGCTTCAACCGGAAGGAACAATAGGCCCTAATGGTTTGCTTTTACACTTCCATTCAATGTGGATGTGTTTTCGTTAGGGTTGTGATATTTTTAGCAAATAAGCATATTTCTGATTCTATACTTCCAAAGCAAATACGTTAAAATGTTCTTTAGAGTTTGGTTGATACATTAGTCAACTTAGAATCTGTGAGTCTACTAGATTAACGGATAAATAAATATTCAATCGCTTGATAGGAAAATATGCTTGCTTTGTTTTTGCCATCATTGGAAAAACATATTTATAGATTAGGGAACAAAAAGTCCATGACTCCATGGAATGGCTTAAAAATATTTATATTAAGGATCTTGGGAAGCACGCGCACGTTATAATTGATTGGAATTGAGTTTTCCTTATACGAGAATAAATAGTTTAGAAATTCATTTTTTCACCATGCCTTATTATATTGGGAAATGATTGTAAAATTCATAAACATATAAAAATGAATCTGTTGATGAATATTTTCACTATTTACGACCTTCAATAGGGATTGAAATCAGTAACTCCTTGCTGCACTATCATTGTGAAAGTACCCCGTTGCTAATCAATTATTTATTCTTATACTTACCTCCCGTTTTTTTAGGTGGGCAGTGAGGTGGTGGTTGATATAAAAAAAAGTGGTACAATATAATTAGAAACATATACTGCCACGATTCTCCGAGAAGACATAAGAGCCAGTAACATCAAATTTTGTCATCCATTCGTCAAAATGCTTTCAAACTAAAGAGCTATAAATAAAAAGGAGTTGAGTAGATGTACTTAGATTAATTCTGTATAGCGGTTTGAAATATCGTTAAATTCAGGATGAAATATAATTGTATTTCATAGGGAAGTTATTTAGAATTTCATGAGATCCTCTCGTATCATCTATTTCATTTTTTACATGAAAAGACGGAATAAAATTTTCACGCGTATTTTTTCCTATAGTTTATTGTGGGGGAGGCATTTAAAAAGTCAAGTTTCTTCTTTATTACGGTAGTAATATGACGTCAAGAAATTAGAGCAATTTACTAACTAGAATATACTAGTTGACAGTTTAAAAAAATACACCCCTCCAAAAATTAATATGCCTCAAAATGATTGAGAACACGGAAAACATACAGCTCTACTACTATAACCCAATATATTGCTCCATAAACTTAATCACAATTAGTTCAGCAGTTACTGTGACTATGAGTTGATAAAAAAGCTACGGACAAAAAGACCGATGGAAACTATGAATTGGAACTGAAGTCATATATATTGAGTCCATATACTACGAGGGTAGTGTAGTCTAACTGGTAACAATTGCTACTATACTATTATTATACATTTAATTCAAACAAGTTCGCCATGCACTACTGCCTATGAAGAGTAAGTGAAAACCAGATTCAATACAGAAATGCTCATTGCTTTTTTTCAGATCTGTATTAATTGAATAAATATAGTCTTATAACCACTGTACCAAGCTATTAAAATGCTACCCCTGTAAACCTACTAGGACCCAAGAAAGGTAAATTGAAAATGTCATCAATGGTGACTTTTATGACGCAGCCAACTATACAAACATCCGGCAAGTAGATTTTTTTAAATATGGTATTAGTTTAAGCTCTGGTAGCACCTGGTTACACCGATGCTATAAAAACAGAACAAACTTACGTAATCAGTGTTTTGAAAATAATGCTGAGAGTCCGAACCAGTCTCAGACCAATTGGCAAATGGTCATTGACAAAATTGCTCAAACATGTTGCTAGCTCTGTGTATGCTCGCATCAATTCGAACCAATCTTAGTTTTGTTGGAAATGTAAACTGTTAAGGAAAAACCACCACCGAAAGAAAAGAAATAGGGTTACCAGTCAAAACAGAAATTCAAAGTCATTCCTTGAATTAACGTTTCGTTCATCATCAGATAGCCAATTAAACGTCCATGCATTATAAATAAATTTTATTATAAAAACGGCATACAAAAAACAAAAACAGTCGATATAAATGTTTTAAAATATGAAATTTCATAGACAATTTTATTCATATTTTTAAACATTCCTCAGGTTTCTATGTACATAAAAACAAAAAGAGTTAATTTAAATATACTAATAAATAAAATTATGTACAACTTCAATACTATATTCAACTTTTCTATGAAAAATGATTAGTACAACAATGCAGCCAATGTCTCACAACCACCGATATGCAGTGTATCCATACACGGTAAATAATAATGTATTCTTATACAGAATGTCCCAGAAGCAGAGGGAGATATGATACATTATGATTATTATTGTTTGTGCAAAATACAAAATCATTCAAAGTTCTACAAAAATACTTCACGAAATACGTTATGAAATGGCTTTATATTCAACTCGCCTTGTATGCAGTACTCGCTAGCATTCAGCCCTGCAAAGTCACACTCGTTCTATAAAATAGCTCCACTAATGGCTAACTAACTAACTGTTCCCTAATGTTTTAGCTTCTTTGGCAGCTCTTTCATACCAAATTGAACAAAGAGAATTTTACACTTATTTTCATAAATTATATCACTATTTGCCATTTTTGCTTCTTTAGACAACCAAACTTTAGATTTCACATGGAAAAAATCATGCATTTTAGGCACTGTCACAATGCTTGAATTAAATGTAAGTTTTTCTGCCTTTTTGCAATTAATAAAGAATAAATGGAGATGTTAGAAACGTAACTAAAACTACTCATAATTCACTCCAATTTCTTAAAATATTGACAAAAATATGTCTAAGGCAGTGTTTATGATGCAGTTTGTTTAGAATGCAAACAATTTCAGATAGAAGCTTGTCATTCGACGCTTTAGGGACTCATCTTTTTTTGGAAAACCTGACGTGTATTCATCTCCTCCCTATTCTTATAGGACAATCACTGAATTGATAGTATCGATATTTATAATATTTTAAATGCTCAACAACATTTATAAGCGCATACTTGCAATTATTTTAATTTTTGACGGCATGCACGTCTTGGTACTGGCTACCTAAGTAATATTATTCGACAAACTGCATATACCAAACATGCAAATGTACATAAAGTAAAGAATAAACGAAATAGAGGGTTAGTAATCAGTGACACTTAAAAAAACAATAAGTATCAGCTATTTTTCAGAAAATAATGCAAAATGCATCCAGGTTTTTTTGGCGCACCCAAAATATTCACAAAATAAATTCAAAGTGATAGTTTATGAACGTGTAAATTGTTATAAATTGACGACTAAAAATTGAATGATGATTTGTTTTAGGATTGCATTTATAGCAAAATTTGTATATCTCATGGTCCTTCGGTTAATAAATGGGAAAAAATTGCAGAAAAATTGGTTCATCTGATATTTTTCACTAGCCGCAAATTAAAACTACATGCGAGTGACTCAACAGTTTTACTAACATTTCGGCTGCTTCGACAACTATTACTGCAAAATATTTGGTTACGTTAGTATAATCATTTAGCTTGTCGTTTTAAATAGCGGTCAGTACGATTTTTAGGTTTACTTATTTCTTAAACACCTGGATGCCCTGTCATAGCTGGAGATGTCATCTAAATGATATTATAAATTGAAATCTCTATATATTCTAGTGGAAAAGCGACTAAGAAATGAAATCCAGCATTTTTAAACAATATATAATAATATTTAGTGATGAATTATACATAAGTTTCGAGATAATTGAAACATATTTTGTGATACATTTAGTTGTGATGCATCTGTATGATCATACACCAAATATCATTAAATACTCATAGATAAATTTCCTTCATATCACACAGATCTGGAATATATTCTTTAAGTGTCACACCTCCGCAAATCTGTTATTTATCTAATAAAAAAACTAATATTACCACTTAACTGTTAGTACGTTTACATTTCCAACAAATGTTAATACGAAAGATTACAAATCTGTTTAAGTTTGACTAGTAATACTATATTCTTTGTATATAGGTGGAAAAGTTCATTACGGTTCAATCTAAAATCTGAGCTTGTTTTCAAGATATTATCGAGATCACATATATACAAAATTATGGCATCTTGTAAAAATAAAATGCAATAAAAAATCGGCGAAATTATTTCTGATAACCATTAGTAAGAGATCTAACAGTATGAATATTGGATAAACAATTATATTTAAAAATTATCACATTTTCAGTTACTAACCGATAAAATTACTAGTACATTGTACAAAAATTAAATTTCGATATCAAAAAATAAGGCACTTGGATTCATAGTCAAAATAATGTGCATTAATTATTACAGTGGTGGAAAAAAGGATAGAAATTCAATAAAGAATGATTTGGTAGTTCGATCATTACATCCAGTTTTTGCATATTCTAGAACAAATGAATATAGGAGGAAAAGAGCACGAAGCAACTGTTGTCATCCTCTTGCCAATGAGTCATGATGCAACTCATAGCAATTCCACAGATTCAATTTATAAAAAATCAACTTCCTTTCATTCGTTCAAGAAAAAGGTGTTCTTCAATATTTTTTTCACCACAGTAATTGGGTGCTTGAAAAACTAATTCAGGTTCAACAGTACTTCTGAACTAACTACAATGAATAATATATGTATATTTAATTTACGTATTGCAAAAATATTACTGTTTTTAATACCTTTTGTAAACGATATATGAATATGCACGAAGTTCTACCTATCAATATTTGACGTGGCTGGAGCTTATCCCTTAAAAATATTCCATAACATCTTATGCATTTAGTTCTTGATCCCTCGGTTATGTGATAGTATTATTCTATATCGAAATGTATTCTTCACAAGACAACAGGTAAGCTTTTAAGTAGATATTTGGATTACGTAATGTCTTCGAAAGCAAGATTGTATTCGTTTTTATGGCAGTGTAGCAGTCTTGAAATAAAATATGTACATTTTGCCCTTCAGTCTGCAGAAAACTGCTAGTGGTATAGAGTAGACGAAAAGTCCCGCAACGGTGGAATATTTTTCCGGCATGGAACTCATATAAAATCTTCGAAAAAAAGTTTCATGAGGCAACTTCTGTTATAAAACATTCAACTGAAAAGTTGTTAGAGTACAAAAATTGACATTATTAAAAATATGCAACCCATAACTCCATAACTGTTTTTATATCCAATAAAAGTTTACATCCGTTTTCACGTTTTTAATTTTTATAAGGCTTTTATGTAACATTTGGTTTTGCAATGACAACCAATATTGTTCCACCGATGAAAATTGTCTAGAAATGTTTTGAATGAGAATGTGTAACTTCAAAACTAGGACTGTTATAGGGAACCTATTGTGTTTTAATACTGAATTTAATATCTATTATCATAAAATTTAATAATTTTACAATTAGGTATAAATAATATATAAATATAAATAATAAATAACTTTTTTCTGTTAAATATGATATCTGAGAAAATAATACGCCGCGTCGCGCCGTTGCGAGCCTTCTGGAACAAACTGTATAAATAATTATACAGTTTTGAGGAGATTATCGGATAGACAAGAAACAAATATAAGAGGCTAAGAGGCAGTTACAGATCCCCATGTTACCATTCTGATCATTGTGTAGAGTAGTGACTCTATCTTACTTTGCACTTACCTTGAAAGAGGAGTCTTTCGCTAAAGTTATTTAAAATTCAATTGTCGCTAAGAAACTCCAAAGTTAATTAGATGGTCACTAGGTAACATCTAAATGCTAGAGGTAATCAAAATTCAAAAAAACGCGGTCAGAACTTTATCAACGTTAAAATACTAAAATGATGCTTAGTCAGTCAGTCTTCTAATTGGATAGTGTTATAAATAGATAGTATTGTGTAAAATACCGTTCAAAATAGCTTAAGCGATTGTTCATGTCATGTTCTTTGTTATTGAAAAATCTAAATTAATCCAGAAATGTATTATAATTGGGCTACTAGCTTTTAATGGCTTTGATTTTATGCCTTATTTGACATTACACATAGTTGTAACCACAACTTAACGCGCTATATATATTCAATTGTATAATCTCACGCCTCAATCAAACGCTAGTCTGGACCCAGCATGAAAGTTATAAATTAAATACCACACTCCAATTCGATCTAACTGCCTCCCACTAATTACGAGCAGGCTACGTACTTGAAAACTGATTTTGTAAATCTGTCCGGTTGACTTTTATAGAAAAGACGTCTAACAATATATTTACGACAGTTCGATTTTGTAGAACCTTAGAGTGCGGTATTATAGCCGCACTAGGTAATTCTGCAAAAAAAATCATCAATCAGAAGGGCCCAAATTGCGTTCGTTGTTCTATGAGCCCAGATTGTTGTTTTTGTACGTTCTTTATGTTCCTGATCGGTATGTAAATGGCGATAACTGGAAAAAGATATCCATGTGATTTTGTACTGAATTGTTCCGGCGGTAACCTAATACTGAATGCGTTTTTTAAATAACTCTACCACCTACCCAGTGGCAGTCAGATCGACTGATTTATAACCTCAGTACTAAGTTGCTTACAAATTTCACCCGCTAAGAACATTCGATAATCTCCAAGATCTTTAGCTTTTATTTCCTGGACGGATGGAAATTTCGCAAAATTTGACTAGACGATAATTCCATCGGACTAATTTAGAGAAAGGTACCAAACACTTCTAAGGCTTCCCTATCGTCTTGCGCGCCCAAACCCCCAGCCACGTCCCACATACGTCAAACCTCGATCTCATCGAATTCCTTAAGGGTGTTTAGCATGTAGTAACTGCTGCTCCTAGTCAAGCTGGCGGGTGTGTGTCTGGCACAGCACCCCCACCTCACTGCCCACACTTTGCAACGGTCGTACGCCGCTGCGATCAGTCGATAGCACTTACTGCACGTTGCCACGCTGCTACTGATGCTTACCTGGTACAAATTAACAGTCCTCAATATTTTGCTGCAAAGAAACCGTCGTCGAAAAGGCGTATATAAAACGGCCGACTGAAAGTTATTTCTATGAAAATACGGAAATACTAGTCATCATCCGAAGGTGTCAATACAGAAAAGGGAGATTACAAAGCACAACTTTGGAGTGATAAAAACCCATAAAGATTAGATGCGTACAGGACTCGAACTAAATTACTGTGTTGACGCCTTAGACCTCTTAGTCGACGCACTCCGGTGTCAGAACGATACAGATCCGTCTTGTAGGTATGTTATCATTTTCGAGGATAACTGACGTGGGTGGGGTGTCCTCCAGAACGTACGCAGTAAGGGAGTGAGAAAAATACAGACATACGGATTTGGATCGTCTTGACACCGCAGCGTGGTCGGCACGACGATCCAGCGTCTTAACGGAAGGCGGGAGACACTAATCGAGTCCCGTCCGCAATCAAATATTTGGGTTTTAGAACTCCAAAATTGTGTCTTTAATATGCTGTTCCTATACTGTAAATTGTCAGGAATATCGGAAATTAAAAGCATCACCGTCGAATTTTGTGAATAATGAGGAATTTATTTGCCGAATAAATTGACATTGTGCTTGTCGTGAGACAAAATTTTTTTCAATGCAAATAAAATACCCAAGTGCACATAATGAGATGAGGTAGCAGGATATTCTAATATATTCTAGGATGCTCAGATTGGGCGAGTTTAGATCTCTGCATGTCGGCGTCGTGAGCCTGGCCAATCAGTTTATACCTAGCCTGTGTAGAGTTCATCATATTTCAAAATGCATAGGCCCAGAGTCCCTTCGAGTAAGAACGGTGCGCAGCGTCGACAGCCTATTAGGTGTTCGGCGTTGAAATGAGCCTGAAAGTTGCATCTCGGACGAGCTCCTCTGCTGTCTCTCCTTATGCTGTGGCCAGAAGTTTCATTTCTCAGTGCGGTTATCGATCTCACAAGAATTACGTGAAGTACATACGAAACCTCGCAATGACAGCCGCTCCGTCACTTTTATGGGGGATAAGTATCCTTTCAGTCTGGAAAGGCCAGTGATAATCCCTACGAACAGGTGATTTCCTGCTCCTGTTCAACAGTCACAGCTCCCGAAGTTTGTCAGGATCTGCTATGAACCTGTTGGCCTGCTTCCAGTCATCTCTCTGTAGCCATGCTTTCGCCAGTTTACTGTATGCTCATAATTGCCAAGCTTGGCCTATCACCGCTGCATCGATTTTGATAAAATCGGTTGAGCGATATGCTCTGTGATCATAGTAGATAATGCTATTTATATTAATGAAATAAAAAAAAATATGCAGATAAAAGGATTGCGTATTTAACACACAGTTTCACAAAATAAAACTTTTATTTCAGTGAAGCGTTTCGATTTATATTTAAATCATCGTCGGACTTTAAGATTTGACTTTCAACAAAGGCTACAGATTACTTGCCAACTAAAAAACTTGCTAACTAGATCATATTATGGATACAAAACTAGGGGCCGATTTAATTAACATCAGAGATATAACGAACGGATTGACCAATCACATAAGACCTTTTTGAAATTCCATTAAACATTGTACTGTCAAAGTCTCTGAAAATCATTGATTTTCCTTGAATTTCAACACAACATGATGGGAATAGATTTGACAAATGAAAAAGGGCACTTTCTGAACCTCACAGCGTGTTTATGAGCCTGGAAATCCACCATATATAAGTGAAAATTGCTATTTCCCTCATTTCACAAGTTATAAGGACTTACATAAATTCGTATCTAGAAATCCGAAAAGAAGACCCAGTGCGGAGTTCGAACCTGCATCTTCCGATTTCATGTCGGTCGCTCTGACCAACTGGGTAGCTGGTCAGTCGTTACAGAGCGCGGATGATATGTTAAGCAGAATCCCCCTAAAACCATTCTTCCGAATTTCAACCTGCGCGCGTCGTTCGTATCTCGAGGTGCTGCAGCACCAGTGTTTGGGTTGGTAATCATCTCCTACCGATTGATGACAGCAGACCTCTTGTTTCGAACAGTCATAGTCTCTCACTATGCAGAGGTAATCGTGATACATACAGAAAAATCAAATTTTGCCAAACACTTACTAGATACCAATCATAAAGTTGGCAACGAAAATAGAACGAGTGTACTTCATACTTGTAGTAAAATAAATGATTTTAGCTTCATGGAAACATTAGAGATTCCAAAATATCTGCGAAACCCTGTCTTCAAAGTAGTAAATGAACAGACTGATCTTTCAAACTCAACTTTTATCGATACACTAGTATGAGTATCTAACTATTTGTATTCTAGGTTTAATTACTCTTGAAATATCTCAACTCATGGAATGTATTGAACAGAATGAAATAGCTTAAGGAATAAAATAACAAAAAACGTAAAATATCTTAAGAAACAAAATAGTTTATCACATGAAATATCTTGAGGACAGTTTGACGGCGATTGTTAAGGTTTTGTAAGGGTTTCCCTCAACAGTAGTGTCAATGAAGTCGCTAAAAAAAAATATCTCCTAAGACAGACAAAAGAAAGAAAAAATAAATAATTCAATAAAAGAATAACTAGACAGGACAAAAAGTGTGCTAGATTTGAGAAGTAGTCTAGTTTTGTATCCATGATAGGATCAAGTTAGCTAGTTGGCAAGTAATCTGGGTAGCCTTTGTTAAATGTCAAATCTATCAATCAGATGATGATTTAAATAAAATCGAAACGCGTCACTGAAAAAAAAAGAGCTTTATTGGTGAAACTGTGTGTTAAATACACAATCCTTTCATCTGCATGACGGATGAGTTTCACCAAGTAAGAGCATCTACAATCTACATGGAAAAATATCAGAAAATCTACAAACATTTTATTTCATATGTTTTTGGAGATCTTCATGAATTTTGTGCTTAGTAAAAAACATGTTTTTACCGGAGTCAATAACAAGATTCTGATTATATTAGAGGGTAGTATAAAATTCTCATATCTCATATTTTTTGCTGCGTACCGAATGCACAGTTATTTGTGAACAAGTAGTCAAAGATACATTCAAGTTCATTTTTTTATTTGTGGTGACTAGATAATTTTTTTCTCCTCACTGCAGGTTAAATAATACCTATTCAATATACTAGACTTTTAATCAGTATAATACTGTCAGCTCTCAAACTGTCAAATTTAACATTACTCCTCTGAACTAGGAGAATTATTTAGTGTTTGAGATCTCTATTTTTTACGTATGTATTCGAGTCCCACAGCAGGTAAGTTTCAATAAATACACTGGGGCAGAAGATACATCAATTAAGAAGTTCTCAACACTCTCAGAAGTTCTAAACCCTAATGGTAGATGCTTGTAATTGAATTCAGAGCCCTTTTGTGTGCGCTTTAACTATTTTAAGTTTATGATGTCACCGCCAACTTTGCTATCAGACTATCTGCTTCCAAACCTGAGTACACTAAGTTGATATTTAGTTATTGGTCTGCTTTGAGATAGGATATCGTTCTATATAACGCGAACAGTTTGCGTGATACCAGTTTGTTGTTAGAGTGCTCAATTGTATATATTGGCATAGGCTAATTATTCATATCTTCCCCTTAATAGCTCCAAACTTCTACCACGCACCGTATCTAAGATATAACTCTTCAAAAACTGTAGAAACATTGAAAATACCCTGCATTTTTGATTCCAACCTCGCTATAACGGTGGACTGAATAAGTCAAACCTGTCAAAGAACTGTTGGGTAGACTCTGATTAGTTTTTGTTGACGATGAAATGGCAAGACTTACAAGCACTGCATTCTGAATATAGGTAATATTTAACTTTATCAACTGATTCCACTCAAATTTATTATCGATATAATCAATACTTTATGCTTCTCGCTTAGGGTAACGACGTCGATAAAACGTATGGGAAATACTTTAGATATTTTTTTTATGCAAAAGACAAGGGAATAATAAATTGCTTAGTTATGTGCGCTCTTTTAAATGACAGCTGATATGTCGGAACTTTACACAGAGCGTATAAGTAAATTTAAAATACATTTGTTTTAGTCAGCAGAATACGGTATCGTTACCTGCTATAAAGAACAAGGAAATTCGAGTGCTTCGTGTCTATTACTCAACTTACCTCCATTTTTTTTGTAATACTTGGATGCATATAATTCACGACGAATTTCAAATTACTTGTTGCGGATAATCCAGAGTGAATGATCGCAAAAGATATGACTACTTGAGATGCAATTAAAAGACATAATCGAAAAAAATAATAGTAAAAGAACTGTCGTTTTAAAAAGTACATAATCATCCCATCATCACCAATTTCCCTCCACCTTCACTCACCTCCCTGTTGTCCTGCTCCTGGGGGTCGCTGAACTTGACTGAGTGCGTCCTGCTGGCCTCCTGTTCCCGCCAGTCGTCGTCGTCCTCCTCCTCGTCGCCGGTGGCGCCCCCTTGCGGATCTGCGTACGAGAATGTGCCGTTAGCCGCCGTGACGTCGCAACGGTATAACCTACCGTCAGCTGCGATTGGCGAAGCGACACGTGATGGGCGGAGCAATGGCGGGGCGGTGCAGGTGCATGGTTGAGGACGGGGTTTGCGATACACAAACAGGCGGGCACATACACACACACGGCAGAGCAAGCATGAAAAAAAGGAGAGACGGAGTGCGTTAAGGGGTGAAGCAAGGGAATGGTGTAACATATAGATGCAGTGTATTTGAACATTACTTGGGTTATACATTATTTTTCTTCAATTTACAACATTTTTGATGAAATCACATAAAATTTAATCCAAATAAAAAACCATACATGGAACATGATTATCTTAAAATCACCGTTATATGAGACAAACCCATAAATAGGGCTCATTTAAGGTGTATTATGGCTGCTGTATTGCATGATAAAATAACATATAAAAATAAAAGCAATCACTTGAAGCAATGCCCAAAAGAGAATAAAGATCTCATTATGTCACATCTAATATCGTCAGAAATTAAAGACTCTTAGAAATAACATTGAATTTCCAAGCTCAATAAAATAAATCGAATAATAAATAAATAAATAATGTTAAAACCCCAACGACGGCTGAATATTTATCCAAAAAGTTGTAAATCAAAGAATAATATTTTGTTTCAATTTCAACTTATCCTAAGAAAACTTGTATAAAAAGCATTACACCATATCAAAGACTATTTAGGAAACAGTATTACGTTAGGGTAAGTTTCATAGTTTGCAGTATAATTTTCATCATTTCATAAAAGTTGGGTTGCTTTCTTGTGTAACGGGTCATTTGATCGCAGAACTTTGTTTATAAAAAAAACTTAATCTAACTTTGTTGTACAGGGAGTCTCAAAAAATGAAGGCAAAATGCATATATTTTCTTAATTTTTTGTTTATTTATTATTTTATGCAATTTCATAATATATTCTTGGAAATCATGTGCATTAATCCTAACAGATGTACTGGAGTTGAAGAATGACGTTATTAGAAATTGCTTCATTTACTACACACAATTGGATGAATTTTTTGTATGATTTAGATTCCCTATAGCCATTATTAGTTTAAAATTCTTTAATTCTATTCAAGGTAAACCAGATATATGTTCCATTCCGAATATAAAAATTGCTAACAGATAAATAGTTTATATTATGCAAGGAAACCTTATTTCATAGAGTAAAATCTCGCTCAGATACTGTGACCATTTACTGATTCATTTTAGTGAAATTCACTATAACCTTTTTAATTATCTATTATTTGATGCTTTTGATTTCATATACTCTCTTATACGCTCTTGAACTAGAGTATATCCAGCAAATATTATTCTTTACTCTGAATACGTCATGCACATATAATAATATTGAGATTTACAGCAAAGCGTTCCTGAGAGATCTTGAAACACGTAATTCGAAGGATTATAAACAACTTGGATTTATAAAACGATCACATGTTTTTACTTCCGATTTGGAGTTTCAAAAAAATATATTGTTATTCATAATAACTGATGAAGTTAAACGGTCGTTGGTATATGAAGTTGTGGTGTGTTTCAGTGAGCTGAATAAAGCGATATGTAGCAAAAAAAATACAGTGGGTGGCAAACAGAATAACATTCATATTTCAATGAATTATACAGATAACTCTGTAAACGTAAGAACTTACATATAACCGGAAATATATTACTACTAAGTTTTTGATGCTTTGCCAAATTTATTAGTTTTTAAAATTTCTTACTCACCAGTAAGTTGCCAAGAAACGCACTTTTTATATTAATAGGCAGATAAGATGAAGCGATATTATATGAAACTTTTGAAACTTAATATTTATCTGTGTTGTACATGCCATAAATTTTCGCCAATCATGTTAGATATTTTCCTAAATTTATAGACTTGTCCGTACAATAGAAATTAAAGACAAACTGTACTAAGCAGTCTAGTCAAATGAATAATACCTTTGAGGCCATGTGCTGAGAATGATTACTTGTTTTTTGCACGTGGTTGAATAGGAAACATAGCTTTGAAGAAATACACCATATCACCATCGGGTAGTTGAATTTATCAATAACAATGAAGCTACCATGGCAATTGATATTATTTCAATCGCATAATAAATCAGATCGATTAAGAATCAGATACAAATATTTTATAATTTGAAGCATTTAACTAATAACTGCGTGATAGTTTTGCTTTAATAGCCAGAAGTATCAATATCAAATAATTTGAATCATCGGAGCCACGTGTAGGAAACATCGATAGCATCAAAAATGCATTTCTGTTCCGACATATACATCGCAGTTATATACATCATAGTTATTTGGCCAATCTTCGAAATCCATCTATCGTCATTTCACAACAATTAAATGAAAGCATGCTGCTGACAGTGATATAGTAGCGAAAATACTTATGCTGTTCAGTACAATATTAATTAATAATATTAATTAATTCTTGGCAATGGCGACATTATTATACTTCAATTATATTATGATCCAGCTTTGATTGAAAATAAACATTGATCCATCTATATAGAGTATAGATAAACTTTCGAATAATCTATATATTGATTCACGAAACTTGTTCAAAATAAGGCAATTAATACTATATTTGAAAGCTTTTCTGCATCAATCTTATTAGATAATGTTAAACATCATTGATTTGCGTCGGTCGTTCTGCTGCGAGGCGACAAACACTCCAACCGACGACAAACAGATCGACATACAGACAGACAGAAATGACATGGTAAAGCATTCAAAAAACATTTCACAAAATTTAAAATATTCTTTCTAATTTAAGTATATGTATAAATAAATGGTATACGTCTATCCGCTACTAGACAATACATATACCTAGACATCAAAACGTCCTTGGAGCATCATCAACAAAACCAAAGTTCACGAAATGATATATAAGTTGAAGCAATCGCGGGTTAAACTACTTTTTGCCTACGTCTTCCCCCTTGTCAGGTCGGGGCAATTCTGTATTCATTCACAAGGCCAAGCCAGCCAATCCATTGTCGACATTGTTTGACGCTCCAAAAAGCCACCGGACTGAAGCGCGTGTCGTTATTTCCATTTAAAGTTAGAAAATGAAAGAGTTCGAGCGTAGTGGTTCAACTTATGTATTATTCTGTAGACCCGAACATACCAATAGTCGGCTGATACTCCTGCTGGGGCAGCAGGAAACAAGTGAGCACCATCTTGCCCGTGTCCGGATCAGTGTCAGTCTGGAAGGTGAGTAGCGGCTGCGCTTGGTTGTCGCTCAGCCAAACCGCCTTCAGCTGCAGCTGCAACAGCGTGTAGGGCAGGTAGGGCAGTCGGTTACCGCTCACGTCCAGCACGTGCAGCCGCTTGCAACTGCCCAGCGTGTCGGGAAGCATAGTCAGTCTGTTGTCTCTCAGGCTAAGCACACCCAGCTCGCACAGGTTGCCGATCTCTTCCGGGATGGACGTCAGGCTGTTGCGATCTACGTTCAGGTTGGTCAGCTTCACCAACTTGCCGATCTAGAATAGATACCGGAATTTTATAGTTACCAACATTGATTCATAATCTGCCATTTGGGTTGGGGTTGTTTAGAGAAACGGAGAAGATGATAACGTTTTGAACATTTAATTTTCATCTTTAGAAAATATAGAATTCATTTCTACAGCAACTATAAGGTCTATATGGATTTCGAAGATTCGGCTGTGTGGGGGATGAAACGTTAAAAAATAAATTTTCCTTCCATAGGCGGGATTATTGATGGAATTGCTTCGTTTTTAGGTTGCAGTTGAACACCCCAAGTTTGCTTACAAATTAATTATCCGCTTAATTTATATACTTTAACCATTATGATTTTTTTTCTCTATTTTCTTCAATATCTTCGTTCCTGTTAACTTTTTGTATATCATATGCATTGACAGAGGCGTCCGTTATGGAAATTGTTAAAGGTATCTATGTTATTCCGATAATATACAAAAAAAATCAATAAGATCAGTGCACTACATCAACGGAAAAAAAAGATATTTGCTGAATTAGCAATAGTTAATTTTTTTAAATTCGTTTATAACTGGGACAACCATTTAGATAATTCAAAAAAAAATTAAACTACGGTACCTCTTTGGGATTTTCAGAAACTTCAATTATGTCTGATTTTATATTTTTACGCGCCATAACTAAAATCCTACTGCATGATTCGAAAATGCTTTCTTCTTGGACTTAAATCTAGTTGACATAAAAAAAATCTAAATTTTCTACTCAATGTGTTGTATACCAAGGGGCTTAAGTATATATTGTATAAGTTAATTGTTAATTGCATACAAAATATCATAAAATCGGCCAAAATTGCGATTTTATGATAATTCCAACGCGATATCGTTGTTTAATAGTTTTTTGGTTTAAATAAATAATTTCACCTGTTATAAATTGAATCACCAAAACATGGCATTATTGTTAACTAACCATCAACAAACATCGGAATAACATCGAAATAATCTTCGAGAATTTCTAGCCTTCTACGTGCAGTTGCTGTTAGCAGAAAAAATATGAAAAAGTTGCTTTTGAGGCTTTCGAGGTTATTTGCAAGTGCAAGTAAACAATTGAGAGCAAATTTTTGGTGTTCAACTACACACCCAAACAAAGCGATTACACCAATAGTGTTGCTTCTACACGGATTAATTCAATTAATTCTTCTCCCCGTCTAGGCTAAAATCTAGATAAACAATTCCGTCGACAATCCATTTCCGATTAGAGCGACAACACCATGTGACAATTATTTGCAACACACACTTTTGGACAGACAGATTCGGTCCAGCAGTGCCATCTTCTTCTGCGATCTCAAACTGCCAAATAGGCGATTTATAAGTTATTTAGCAGACGCAGTGCTAGTGATCAGACATTTAGCTGATCCAACTAATACTAACGACCGCTAGACCAGGTATTTCAGTTATGAAGCACAAAAAAAACTAACCTCAACCGGAAGCTCGCTAAGGAAATTCTCCGTCAGTATGAGTTCCTGCAGATTATGACAGTGGCCTATGTTTGGATTGAGCGAAGTTAGCCTGTTCTGGTCCACCTTGAGTATGGTCAGCTTCTCCAGCTTTCCGATCCCGTCCGGCAGCGTCTCCAGCACGTTCTGTGAGAGGTGGAGGTCGGTGAGGCTCTCCAGACCGGCTATGTCCTCGGGCAGGTACTCGAGTCTGTTTTCGGAGAGGTCCAAACACGTCAGGTTACTCAGCTGGCCGATCTCCGATGGTAGGCTTTGCAGCTGGTTATGGTCCAACCAAAGCTCTTGGAGGGCGGGCAGTTTGCCGATGTGCGGTGGCTGCAAAAAGAATCGGGTGATCAATAAAACAGATTTCCATAGATGGTCGTGATATTATTCACTGCTCAAAAAATCGGCGTCAAGTAGCTTAATGTCATATTTCCCACGCAATGACATCAGTTTAGAAATAAATATTTAGATCGGATTTTGGAACTGCTGATCGTTCTGAATTTAATTTGGAAAATAATGAAAATATTGACATACTCATATATATATAACATAATTTTTTGTTGTTTAAAAAATTCATAAAATATTCAAAGATGTTAATAATTTCAAATATTCCCAAAATTTGCTCTCCAGGTGGACCAACAACTAAAAATCCTTAATAATCTGATACCACTAAACGTGAAATACTGATGTACCTATTTGATGTCATTCTTCAAGAGGTTTATTCAGCTAAAATGCAGTAATCTGCAACAGTACTTCCCAAAACAGAAGCGGAATACTATAATCCTACTACTCCCCCTTTTTCTATTTACAAAATGATGAATATTCAATCATAAATGTCACATTGTAATTACAAAAATGGAATTATTGAAATTTAATTAATTATTTATCATTGTGTCCTCTAAATACGACTGGCGGAGCAGCAGAAACTTTAATAAAGTTAAAAATAATAGAAAAAAATGCATAAACGACATACAAAAATATTGGGTAATGGGCTGACACAACATGTGTCAGTTATTATGTAGATTTCCCCCCAACTTGTTTCAGTAATTATAATGCGGCAAAGATGTAAATAACCTTATAGTATATAACAATGCTATTTGCAGTTTTTATTATGAATTGGTATTTTTATAAGTCTACTACAACACGATTCAGCAGAGTGTGAAGTCATCCTGTATACGGCATTGTTGACCTTTTCATATATCTTATATCTCATAGGTGAACAATATATCTATACTGTTATACATCGAAAATGCAACGGGTCCTTGAAACCTCGATTATTATCAGTTTTTCGATCAGCATAGCTGTAATTTACAATACAAAACGTTATCACAGACATACCACGCCCATTCCTGTTAAATCTAGATAGCTAGACTTCCATCAATCAATTTCATAATCTTTCCGACAGATATGAAGTTACGGTATGACCTTTAATTGATAAATTGTATATGTTTTGCAGCATTGTAAATGGTACAATACTAGTCAGACATCAGGGTTGTCCTACGTTCCTCACGGAAATGTGTACGAGGCACAAATATTCAGGTCGCCAAGTTATAATCTCAATTCGAAATACTCTTTCCATCTATGGTTTTTAAACTAACGATATCTTTGATACTCTCATGGAAAGGTGACGAAATTGAATAAGTAATTTTGTGTCCTGAATGCGCGTATATGGATACGACATCCCCAATTCCATTTGATTATCCCCCGCAAGCACGCACAGTAGCGTAATTACTAAAAGTGGCGACTAAGTAACCATGACAAAGACATCATATAGCTTCGCCTACTCGAACAGCCATTAATAACCTTATATAGTACATACCCATGGGGACCTTTTTTTAAGAATTTTTAGACGCGTAAATCTTTGTTTTTGTATGTTTCTTATGTTCCTGGTCATTTTGGGACGCAATCAGGGTCGAAAAAAGTGAACTAATAAATTGTGTGCTTAATGTTTTTCACGTATCGAGACGTGTTAAAAAAAATGTGGTACCACTATATATAAATTTTCGTAGGAACCTCATAAAATTCCAATTACTTATACCAGACGGTCATACTTAGGTCACCAGCTGCTAGTAATAAACGTGAACACGTGAGAAATAATGAGTCAATCAATCTACTTCCTCCCATTTTTATCTTTTCTCGTAGCTCTTATGGCGTTTGCGTTGATTAAAACGGGTGACTGCAGCCCTCTGGTTCAATCCCACTATAACTCACCAACATTTCGATCTCGTTATCGCCTAGGTCCAGCCTCTCCAAGTTGACTAACCGGTCCATGCTGGAGGGCAGTTCCTTAAGCATGTTCTCCCTGAGCTCGAGCGACTGCAGCGCCGTCAATCGCCCGAAGTCGGCGGGCAGCGACGTCAACGACATATCGTTCAGCCCCAGGACTGTCAGATTGGTAAGCCGACTAAAGGTGGGGGGCAGTCGCGCGATAGGATTGGAGCTGAAGTCCAGTACCCGCAGCGACTGCAGGTTGCCGATCGTGTCCGGTACGTCGGGGATGTCTGAAAAGAAAAAACAGTTGGTCATTTTTTAACGTTTTTATCGTATTTATGAAGCTAGGGAAATCATTTAGAAAGAGAAAATCTAACGATTGCTCTCCAAACCTAAAGGTGTAATCAAATGCTGTGTTTTTATTCGGAAGCTTGACATTCCACTGATGCATCTTGATTTTTACCTCGAATGGGGCTGCAGTTGTAAACGAAATGCCAGTGAAGTTACAAACAGACATGACCGTCGAGATAATATCTGGGCCCGGGGTGAAGTCCGGACCCCCCTAATGACCAGAATAGCAAAAAAGCAAACCCCACTGAACACCTGAACAAAACTGATACATAACAGTGTGTGAGTAGAATAAATTTTGAGAGAGCCTCTCATCTTCGGGCATTTTTCGCAGGCACGGGGCTCCTCCATAAACCCCCAGCCCGAGGAGAAACAGCTCGGGGCCCCGTCTTGTCGGGCCTGCACGTGGTATTTGTTATTTGACAGTTGAAGTATGACGAGTCAGTATTATCATTGCTTTAGTAATATGATGTTGTCGAGAGCAGTATCGTGATTTATATTGTGTAATGTTCAGCAAACCATATGGTATCTCATACATTAAAAGTGATTTTCCAAACAAAACAATATGCTTAACAATAAATAAGCACAATATCAGTAAAAATATAAAGTCTGTTGACCTACGTAATCCCCTGGCGTAAAAATGCGATATTCCCATTCATTGGAACAGAATACACAACGAGCGTAAAATTGGCACACAAATCAGTTGTCAGTGTTGTCACAGGTTCATCGCCTCCGTATACAAAGAGCATAACGACTGTTTCAAACTAGGGTTTTATAACCACAATGTTTTCTATTGCAACTGCTTTCAGAGGGTTTGAGCATAGTGTTATTGTGTCACCGCATATAATTTTTTCAGTGTACATTTCGTGTAGTCTTTTGAAGCCTTTTTTAAATTATTACTGTTTAGATGTACCAGAAAGAGGAATTCTGATCAGACAGACAAGATAGACAAAAATGAACCAAGAGTATCATTTTATAAAGTGAATGAGAAAATTTTAAATATTTCTCTATATTCTATATTTTCTTCTACATTTTTATTTCGAAACAGTTTCTAAGCGTGTTGAAACTATTATTCAATTTTAGGGTTTTTCCCTATGGTTCGTTCACTAACTAATAACGTTTTCAATCGGAAGAAAATTTTAATTCCAATTTTCACTATATTCGAGTGAAACAGTATACTTCAATTTTTATCCTGTAGCCACTTTCTTGTGGTTGTCTGAAATTTTAAGACAATGTGACTAGTTGGCGCTTTTTTCATATCAGTAAACTTGTGAATGAGGTTGATCCAAAAACACTGTTATTTGAATGACTATCGATACCGTTAAGGTAGGTATCCTAAAATCCCTCAAGAGTAAGCTTCCAATAAAATGCAGTGTACACGCCAATGTCTGTGTCTCTGACCTTGCCCATCGGACAATGCCAAGGCTGCTGGGAGTTGAAAGACCCCTCACCGCCTGCCGAATTTAAATTAACCCACATAGTTTTTTGCGCTAAAAAACGACAGAAAAAATGAACGAATCGTTGCACGGTAGCCAAGAACATTAATCTTATGGTGGAGGTGTCGACAGAAATAGTACGGGTTATCTATAGTGGATAGTGCTGAGTATTTATTGCTGCTGTTTATTCGATACTTTTGATCTATTTTTGGCTTTTTCTTACACGATCCGGATAGATAATATTAAAATAAAAAATAGTCTAAAAATAGTAAATACGCTGCTGAGAATAAGGTTCTAACTTTTTTTGTGATTACAATACTTCCTCACCTGAACGATAAGTCGGATGAATCATTCATTACTACGTCAATACAAGAGAGGAAGATTGAAGATTTGGAGTGAGCAAAATGTTGAAGCACACGGGACTCGAGCCCGTGTCTCCAGTATTTTGTGCTGACGCCATAGTCCTTAGGCTAAAAACTATTTCCATTGTCCCTTTTCGGTACCGCCACCTGTTGGTGTGAGAAGCAAAATGACTCGACATCAGGTTATATCGCAATATTATTGCAAATTTTTGGTAAGATACTACGAGTATGTCTATACGTAGTCGTCATAGTATTCCAGCTGTTGATATCGATAACTTTGCGTCCTTCGATCATTATGATCGTAAAAACAAAGATTAATGGAATTATACATTAGGAGGTCGGAATGTTAATAAAGCAAGGAATTCTAAATAGGTACTTGAGAGTATTTTTACATTCGGTTACAGGATCATCGTAAACACATAAAACTGAGAACTCGTCTGACGTCGGCGAGGCAGACTGGATTTCGGAGTGGGTAAACATATTAAACGGAGTGTACGTAACCTGGTTCTTCATTATTGAAAGTTTAAGACCGTAGCAAACAGCTGTATAAAACGTAGTTTTATTTAAATGGCAGCAGTTCTGGGTATCATTCATGCTAACTGAATGTGCGTTTTTGATTTTCCGAACTGAACTTTCTATACGGTCAGAGCGAGGTAATGAAACAAGACTTTGAAACAATGTTAGTCAGAATATATAATACTTTGATCAATGAACAGTCACACGAAGAGTTTTTGCTTTCGGAAATTAAAAAAAATTAACAAAGTTTTCAGTTCAGTTTCTGATCATTGTACCTACAGTGGAGCAGTATCAGGTACAAAGTGATATAGCTTGTATTTTTAAGTTTCTCTGACCTGATATTTATTTAGTCTGACATTACAGACTTATTTGAGTTTCAGGTTGCATGGCAACCCTTATAATACAACCGCCGAAAATGTCCTCAACATCCAACAAGTTGAACATATTCCAATGTCTTTTGGGCCGCCGAAATTGAATTTGGAATTAAAATTGAACCTGTCACAATTAGTATTTGAAATAACCTCATTTAAAATATTCAAGATTGTGCAAATTTTGGAGATTTCATTATTTTTAAAATATTCAAGAATCAACAGCTCTGACATCTATGGAAAATATTTGATACACTGCGCGGGGTGTTTAGATTGTGTCATTTGTGTGTGTGTTTCTAAACTGACATGAACGAAGCGATCCCAAGAATATATGTCATCTCACCATTCGAAACAAAGGTCAGGAAAACAATAACCGCAACAGCCTCGCAGTGTAATCCTCTGCCGAGACAGAGGGTACTGCGGGAACGGAACACTTGTGAGAACGGTCAATTTGTCAAGCTTCAACGACAGGATGGAAACGGAACGCGGATAATACAGTGTTGCGCTATTGAAAGCGCTTTGAATAATAATATTGTGTTTGAACATTTGTATCGAATAATTGAAAACAAACGTTAGCACAATTACGGTTTCGCTTCTTTCAGTGCGTAAACCGTAGAGGGTCGCGGTTGACCGTTTTCAATACGTCCATCCATACCGGTTTTCATGTTCACTGCAGATATGGAATTTTCATTGCATGGATATTGTAATATCGTGTGTGTCTAGTCTGTATTACATGCAACCAATCCCTCGGGTTAAACGGCTTTAATAAGTATCAAATTTCATTTTTATTTTTAAACAAATTCAAGATACAGATTTTTTGTACAACTAAGCTAAACATAGTGCACCTGGACACATTTTTTTATCTGCATGATGGAAAAGTTTCACCAAGTAAGAGAATCTACAATCTACATGAAATATAGTTTACATATGCTTTTTTACGATAAAATCCAATACTGTCTTGAAATTACTCGAACACATTTTGAGACATCTAATCTAAAAGTGAATAAATCTCCATTATCTCAAAACGTTAATCAGTTTTATATTCAAACAATTATTCAAATATTAACATTTGTGTATGTTTTACTTGACCAGAAAACACAAGATGAATCATATAAAAAAGCACATGATTAATCAGTTACATTACTTAAGAATTTTCAGCACCGTCAATAATTCAAAGCAGAAATATAAAATATACCATCCATTTAAGGTACAAAAATGTAATAACTGATTTCTATAAAAATCACGTACCGCTGACTCAAAAAGGCGCACCGTGAAAATGTTAGATCTTGAACGCGCAATGGCTTGACGCTACTTGAAAGCTAATTTTTAAGTGAGCTTCTTACGTAATTTTGATGCAGCTGTGATTCATTGTTTTATTTTAAACCAGTCGAATAGAATTCGTAGTGTTTCAATATGAATAGTTATCGTGCAAATAGGAAAACGTTTGAGGCTGGTACGCATTCCTCATTCAGTACATTATATCAGCGCCATTACAATATCTATTGCTCTTACATCCATTTAACAGAATTCTTAGACTGATATATTACGAGGGTCACGCTGAAAGTCTTTAGATATTCCTAATCTATACAAGTTTCAGCACGCAGCTATTTTTTCTAAAGTTGTAAGTGCTTACACGCAAAGGGAGCATTTGAATCCTTCAGTAGTTGCCTTGCCACGGTCTCGAATGCATCTGAGTGTTAGCCAAATTTTAACGTGAAAATGGAACCGGGTAGTTGCGATTTTCGAGCCATGATTTTGTATGACTATAAAAAGTGATCAAAACAGAACAGATTACTCAGACAGCCATTGGAATATAAATGAGTAGTGTAATGATTGAAGAATCAAGACAAAATTTGGAAATGTTACTGCTGGCACTTTAGAAATATATTGCTGGAGGAATTTCAAAATTGGATATGAGCTATTGGTCATACAAAGAATGTTATGCACACATACAAAGGAATTCTCAATTCAAGAATTGCTATATTCTTGTAAAGATAAACTCACGACAACAACATCTGATCTCACTCTAAGACAATTTACTTGATCAGAAAATCATTATTAATTTGAACCAAGAAAGGCATATTTTCGAATTCAATACTCATTCTATAGAATTATACTCTAAAAAAGAATATAATTTTCCTCACAACTAAGATTTCAATGCTTTTTAACAAGTATTCTATATTTTTTTTGTATGGTGATCATATTTTCCAACGGAACCCCATTTACTTCAATCAAGAATACGAACGTCTTGCGATTCGCTCCAAGTAATTCATTTACTTATTTCTCATCGCCATCTACACAAACGGCATTTCAGCGGTACGCGTGTGCCTGTTTCTGCCCCCGTTATTTTTGATTGGATTTAATTTTTATTAAACGCCTCTCAGGTTAAGTAAATGTTAAAAAGCTCAGGTTGTGACTGTTGTGAAGATCTCATACAGATGTACATGTATTGATGTGATATGTGGGTTGTATATAATCTCTACTACCAATGGTGGACGTAAAGGATGGACTTCACTAAATCAATATATTTTCCAATGCAATATTTTTGTTTGACATTCTACTAAAGTTTAATTTGGATGACCGAACATGATGTGTGACCAGTTTTGTTCAGAGTCGCGGAATGAACAATCACAAATAATACTTTTAACCCTCTATCAAAGCTCAGCACGATACACGTTCTTAACGAGGTGAGCGTCCAATTCGAAATACCTACTAAAATTCTATTTCCATTCGTGGATTATTAGGGACATTTTCGACGAAGTTATAATAACCGAAACGACGAACAAGATTTGCTTTCTGTGACGTAATTGGGTTAACGCAAACTCTGCTTTAAATGGAAACTCACTGAAAGGGGAAACTCGCTGAGAAGTTCAAATGCTGACGTATAAATTAATGATGTCTGCGATAGATTTGGGTCGATCGTATTTCTTATCTGAGTCCAATTTTATATAAACTATTAGAAGAGTTATTCGAATGGAGTTTGAATCCTGATGTACACACTGGTTCAACAGGTACATTATAAATGCATCCATAAGTAAGGCAACAGCGAAACACGATTACTAAGAAATAGTATTCTTGTGTGGTTATCTTAGCATTTGTAAAAAACGTGTAAACCTAGTCAAGTAGATATTCACATTGCATGTAGATACTAGAATACATACAAAGTCGTGTATTTATTTCCATACTGATTGCATTTCACAATATAATGAAATATTCTAACGAAGTCATCGGGAGCTTAGGATAAATTGCAATGTATGATAGTTGCCATAGATATGGAATATAAGTCATTTCAAATGCCAAGTTTATTGCAAGGATGATAACTATCTATTGAATAATTTAGGCAAATCCATTACAAATAATACGATTAGTCTACATTTGGAAATTTCAGAGAACTGCAGTCGTAGTTCCCCGTATACCGATAGAATAGACATATTTCCTTATAGGGCCTCCGGAGCGCCGAGGACTTTGTGACAGATTATCTATGAAAAATGGTATAATCATTTACGTCTAACATCATACGGGGGATAACTGGGGTCAAAATATCATGCATGATAAAACCTTTTTTTATCAACGACTATTTTTTGAGATTTCTCCTCCCCTCAACCCCAAATTTCAACCACCCAAATCTTTGTTTTAAATTTTTTCATAATAAATCCGCCGCAACTGTTCCGATTTTCAAAAATTATTAAGATTTCTCGTCCTTGCAATATTCAAAATTTTATCAAAATCCGAATGTTATTTTCCAAGTTAAAGAGGGCTCAATGATTGCCAGAAGAACTGACAGATATGCACAGATAGACAAACAGAAGAGAGACATACGGACGGAAATGAGTGACTTTATTTTTCGTGCTTATATGTCATAAAACATTAAGAAAAAATCTGGATTTAGAATTTTTGTGAGATAAGACTTTCTTCGCATATTTAGCTCTAAAATAGGCTGTTTACTATTCCCGAAAATGATCAGATACTCGATTGTATTATCTCTTTGTTTTACGTCATCGTTATGTCGGTTATCAAAAAACAGAATGGCAAATAGTATTACCAACCACAGGTCCTCATCATGATCCGGTTAAATTCCCATCAAAGTCGGAGCAATGGTATCGAACTTACGTGGTAGAAAAAATGGCAACAGACCAACTGACCCATATGACGAAGATAGATTTTCGTCAGAATAACCTATTATCTCGAATTTGGGAATATTTGCAATGCCAATATCTCGCTCGCATATGATGTGGGAAGAAAAAGCTTGGAAAATCATCTACCGTTGAATAATTCGAGTGTGCTTTGGTTGTATCGTAAACTCCTTATAAGCGAATCGTGCAAACATCGATTTTATTGGTGCAACATATATTCTGGTAATCAGTATTCTAAATAACTCCTCTCTTAAGGAGAATTTATAGCTCGACGAATTGCTTAGTCAGGCTTAAAAGTGCACAGCCAACGCTTGCAAAAATAAACAGTCCTAGAGAATTTCCAATTTCCAGAAAACGGCCATGTCGCTAGTCGTTGGTTCATCAAATAAATATGTGGTATATACCTGACTCAGCCAAGCTTGTGATTTTGATAAATTATAGACAGCAAAAATCATTCACACATTTACCTTAATACTCTCGTTTTTTCTGTGACGAGTGTATCCGTTCAAATAAACTAATTCAAATTTGTTGCTAGCTTTAACATCGTTCACGTTGGTTTGCTGTTATGTCAGGTGTTTACACTCAATCCTTTTCTGAAGAATAATGTTTCATCTATCTATTGGGCATAGTGTAGCTTTGTAAAATGTAAATCACAGTGTGATCACGATGTAGGCATATTCAACATCTTCAATTCATCGGCGTTGAATGATCACAGAGATAACGAAATGCTAGTAGGCGCGCATTTGCAACATTTTCCAATATCGTAAAAAAAACGTCATCGCTGCGGACAATAGCACCATCCGGTATTTTTAACGCAAAAATCGCTAAAAATAGCACCCCTTTCCTGAAAGCGGACAGCACACACAAACACATGGTCGCATCGTTTGTTTCACAAATCAACAGTTTGGGAAAATGTAGGTCAAGGAGTTTCGCGAGCCTGGATACAAGCGGGTCCAATGTTAACGTGATTGTTTTACAAGGAATTTTCGTTATATGAGCTATAAAATATGAACTTTTGCCATTGGAAGCATTGCATAGATTACAACAAAGATTTTTTATTAATGAAATAAAAATATATAATAAATTTAACATAATACTGATACCTTGCAAATCTTGCAAAAAAATAAATGTCATAATGTCAAAAATAGATGTTATGTAGGCCTCAGCTGATCCCAGCGAAGGCAATCAATGTAACAAGATGAAGCGCATTTGAAATTTAATTGAAATTAATGATTTCTGTTCGTGAAACATAATAATAATTTCATATAGCAATAGACGCCTGAATCAAATAAGCGTTGACACAATATACACAGCGAGTTCTACATCATTTACATCTTAGTTATCGTTAACATGGAAGTTCGCTCAATAGCAAACATCGTTGCTTCTCATTTCCTGGCAGTATTTCCATATCAAATGAAACGTGAAATGAACATCTTGAAATCATTTCCAAATAGGAAGAACGTCAAAGGGCACAGCAGGCGAGTGACATGAATAGCGTATATTGAGTTCCACCTTGAATCTGTATAAGTTTGTATAACCAATAGGATACATGATATTTTAATGAATATACTATTATAATGTGGAACATTCCATGCTAAACTGGATAATTATTTCAGTGTAAAAATAAATAGTTTGCACTTTATATAATATCAATATCGGATATAAACTGCCTTTAAGGCAATGACTACTATCCGTGCGCAATCATAGAATAAACTATGAAAATAAGGGTTCATTACAACATGTTACAATGTCTTTATGAATCTATAAAAATATGATATATCTATGTTAAAAAAAACTGACGTCATCTCGTATAATGTCGATTGAAATTGGCTGGATTGATATTGATGGGAAGTATCGCAAAATTTCAAGGACAAACGACGCATAATAATTTAGTTGACACTCATTATACATACATTATTAAACGTAACGACAAACCCGATGAAAGGAGTCAAATTTTGTTACTCCAGGTCCTCTAGGAAAAAAGCTCAATAGAAATGTTGTTAGCCTTTTCCGCCCAAAAAAACTGAGTTGACTTTACGTCACAGAAAAATGTTTAGAAAATCTGCGTCATGAAGTATTAGGTATATTAGAAGGTAAGAGGTATGTCAAAATATCAGCCTTTAGGAAGTCGGATGATGATTGTCCCTATATCTAATTCGCAAGTAGAATGTGACCTAGTTGAAGTAGTATGCCCAAGGAAAAGCTCTAGTCAATATTCCAAATCAAACATTTCTCCAGGTTTTCTCATAGATTGGATTTAGTTTCCACAAGGAGAGATTTTGTGTTTTTGGCTTGGAATAGCGGTGTGGCAGGCAGTGTCCCTTGTTTTGGAGTTAACAATAGTGCATCATCTGAATTCCTCCCATGGTAGTTCATGCTACGATCTTGGAAAAATATTAATTTTTCCTAGTTTTTTATTTTAAAAGGCTGCCGATGCAGCTGAAGGATAAGATAGTAAAGATAAAGAGTGTCTCAAAACGGTCCGAATATTTTCAGAGTGATCGGGAGACAAACCAAGGGCAAAGGAAGAGTGAGGTGGGCATCGTACGCAAGGACGCTCCTTACATTTTCAGTAGTAATCATGTCGAGTACGGGTGAGCAACGAGCATTTTGCGTTCGCGCCTATTCCGAAACCAATTGGTCGCTCATTCGCGTGAGATGCTTATTTCGATTAAATCAACATCGATTGCGTAACATTGGGAGAACTCCAAGTGATTCAATCATTCTCGCTTGGATCCAGACATTCAACACTACTGAAAACATCGAATGAGTTGAAAAATTCGTAAGCTGGCTTCAGCAACCGTGAGTCTCAATTGGGATTGTGTAGAGCGACGATTCATTGCATAATGTGATCTGCATCTCTCATTCTCATTGTCGAAGTACTTAACGGAAATGATTTCGTTACAAGACAATTATGTAAATTTAATGTTCGAGAGATTTAACAATTTCGAAAACATTTTCTTCAGCGCCTTGAAGCTTTGACTCAACCCGACACGATTTATTTTGTGGTGTTATCTTAAACTATGGGCGACTTGAAAAGAAATATTGAAGAAAAGATCTGGCTCATTCCTCGGCAACATCTTAGAAAAGCCGTCAAAAATATTGACAATAGGTTTGAGGAGAGCCGTCAAAGAAATCATTCAAGCAATATTATATTCAAATAATAAAATTCTGTTACTTGTATTTCATTAAGAACAATTAATAATAATTACAATTAGTTTGAACAGCTTTTTATTTCCAACCAAAGTAGTTGGATCGTATTGAGACACCCTGTATTTCAGGCAATTGTATGTGGTTTCAACTAGCGCCCATTAAAAAATACCATGAACCAGATATACAACCACAGGATCAGTTTTAGAAGTTATATTACTCGAATGTGTGATTCGTAAAAAGGTAGAAGCTTGTGGCTAGACGTCGAGCAACTCCCTGTTTTCCAATTTAAGAAAGAATAGCTTTGGGGTAATGGGGGAAATTACCCCTCCCCCCAAGATTTTTGATTAAATATTATTTCCCAAGGAATGAATGGTTCATATCTAAATTTGAGTAACGTAATCTTCATACAAACGTATTGCTAATTCGGTATCTATTCGTATACATTGCGCTGCAAATAAAAATAACAGACCAATACATGATGCATTTCTATTTTAGCATATTTTGTGCAGTCAAAGAAGTCTGGTATCATTAAAATCAAAATAGAATTTCGCAACCTTATTACTTAGAACGAGCTGCATATTTTTTGTACATTTTCTGAATCCCATAGCGCGACCAGAACTAAGATTCGGCAAGGCAAGCACATAGTGTTTATCTGCTTGATCTCGTTTGAAAAAAAACATCACGATGCCTCATTGTGGTGGCTCTAAGCTCAGAGCTCAAAGGCTCCAATGTTTCACCTGATGTTAGTTTCTCCTTTATTATGATTACTATTAACATATTTTTTCTATTGCCTCAACTCAACTTGCCTCGACGAAGGTATTACCAAAAATGTTGATAGCATAAACAAACTCCGTGCCTTTTTACCCTCCTCCCCAAGACTGAGGTATAGATACGCCCTGGAGCGGGGAAGGTAGGGTATTAAAGGCATTAAGGATGAAGGTAGCAGTTTTGGAATTTCGAATGTTCGCAGTTCAGATAAAAAATACTGCCTCCTTAAATCAGATCTAGTTCATAACAGCAATAAGTTTAATCCTCTACATAGCTATACATCAGTGTCGACCAAACAGTTGAACAAACATGCAAGGAAACCTATCAATTAATTCCATTTCATCCGTGGTTGAAATCTGAAACGGTTATGTGGCGTATGTATCCATATCAGTTTATTTTTTCTTGTATATATCTTGATTTCAATTCCAAATTCCAACCAGGTTCAGAGCAGTAAGATGTATTCAGACTATGCGTACTATTAGAGATAATTTACATATATGGAATCCGCCATAAGTTAATGAATAATATTACAGAGAAAATATTTTTTGAGGTCTCCAAGATGATAAAATCATAATGGAACGATAGCAAATATCTAAATACTTCACACAGACTTCCCACGCCAAAGGCGGAGGAAAAAGCTCACGTCTTAAACCAGGTCTGCTAATATACGAAAAAGCATGGCAAATACCGAAACAATGAAATAGTACTTTTTGAAGGCTTCTCAAGGCACATCAGGTGTGCTGCCGGAAATGCGAATGCCTCATTTCATTTAGAATAGTATACTTTGAGAGCTGTACTTACACATTTTGAAGTTCAACATCCTATGAAAAACCAAGACACAAGACGTCTTGTCCCATCTCGAAAGCATTTTGTCTCCAATTTCGAGACATCATGACTCAAAACGCTTTAAACGAATGAAATAGCATTTAAATTTTGATTTTTTTTTTACATCCGAATTGGCGGTTAGTCTAGCCGCATAACTAATCTTCACTGCCATGGTTTCCGGCCGAAGAACAGTTGAATAACAATACCGCCCGAAATTCAACGACCAATCAAAATGCCAATTCATCTGTGGTGGCTGTGACAACAGCAAAGAAGTACTTACGTTATTCTTTGCATCAGCTGAGCGAGACGAGCTGTCACTGGTGTTTGTTTTGTATTATGATATGGTTAAGCAACTCTAAAAATGTGTAGGAATGATGGGAAGTGCAAACGTAGTTCTCATGTTGGTCACGTGCTGCCTATGGTTCTTAGATCTACTGCATAACGACTATAATTTCAGAGACTAACAAATGTACAGAATCACCATTACGCCTCAGATTCAAGGAATGTTAGTGTAGCAACGCAAATACTACATTCAGTACCGCTTATGTATATTTTTCGCATTCTCTGGAAACGGTGAACAGTCTATAGATATAATAGCATCAAATATACGGTCGTATATCCCGGAGCTAAGTTTTGCCGCGTTCTGAATAATAACAATTTGCGTGGTGTTATTTTATCATTAGGGCTTCGAAATGTAGCATATCATGAGCTCCAAGGAAGATATAGCTACGCTGAGTATCAGGAATGTTTTCTTTTATGGGTGGGTAATGTTGCTACTCAGAGAGGGCAATTACAGGGTCAATTTACAGAGGCTTGCCTGTATAATATGCTGGGGGAAGTGATACTACCACTACGTGTGAAGATGATACCTAACAGAAAACAAATTAAAAGCTCTAATAATTAATTATTAATTTGCCATTTAAATTGTAGATGTTCTCACTTGGTGAAACCCTTCCACCATATTCAAAAAAAAAAAAAATGTATATTAGAACAGAAAGTTGCGCAAATAAAACTATCTTTGTCTCAGTGACGATGATTTGAATAAAAGTCGAAACGCGTCAGTGAAAGAAAGTTCTATTTTTGAAACTTTGTACTCGAATAAAAAAAAAATTGAATTAATTTTACATTAAATGAACACATTTCAATATAATTTTCCGAGTACGACCCGAGTGCTGTGTGAGTTACTGCTAAAACTAAAGTGTAAAAAAATACTCCAATGGGCATAATATGTGAGAGTGTTACAAGAAAAAATGAGATTAAAGCCTCGCGCGCATTGGGTCGGACGGCACGGTACAGACGGTACGCACCTTAAGCATTTTTTTAGGGGACTGCACACACTGGGTGGGTTGGTACGGGACGGACGGACAACAGACAAAATCAGTCTCTTACTAGCTTTTGTATTGTATGTGTTGTGCAGACTAAAACGTTATGTTGAGTGAAGAAGAAATTATTCTAAGTCTAATGTTGGTCGCAGAAGAAGAAGAAAAGTCAAGAAGTCGAGGAAAGCCCAGATTTTGGATTCATAAAATAAATCACAAGAGGTTGGAACTTGGAGAGTTGGAGACTTTTGAATGACCCATCAAAAGTTTGATTTCTTCCCAACAGTTGTCCCGTCGCACGTTGTTGAAATACTCAGGGTGCCGCATATCGAAAAGCTCAGGGTAGTTTTGCACTAACGTAATTAATTTGGGAACATCCATGCTCGCTTTGCAAATAATTCTATGCATCTAATAACTACTCAACTGAAACGGAGGAACGTCCGTGCCGAAACACGTGTTCGCACTGCCGAAGAGCGGATGAGTGGTCCGTACGGCAGGTCGGGAGGCCTAGAAATCCTAGAAATCTTTCTTGGGGATTATATCGGATGGCGGAAGGTACCGATCGTCCTGTCCCGACCGTGACGACCCAGTGCGCGCACCAATAGGCAAATCAATGCTAAACATTTTTGAAAATTCCCGTACGTACCGTCCGTCCCGTGCCGTCTGACCCAATGCGCGCGAGGATTAAGTAATTCTTTTTAAATAATAGCCACACCTTGTATTACATGTTTGCGTGTGCACGGTATGTTAACACTTGTAACTACCAAGCCTTAACTATAGAACTGTAAAGTGATCGGAAACAGACGTGAAAAAGCTTTTCAATTATATATTTCTTAGGCGATTATTATACTTATTATAATTGTTTTCAACGGGATATATATCTACAATGAGTAGAATATTCGGAGTAATCGATTACTCCAATGTACCAAGTCTAATGAGATTCCACCAGATCTGGTATAGTCAATATTTTGTGGCCAATAATACACGGGACGATTTTCACAGATGGCCTGTGTTTATTTTTTCATTCAAAAGCGGTATATTCATATGCTGGCTACACACATAAAAAGAAATGCTCAATTCAAGAATTTCGATACTATTGTAATGGTATATCACGACAAGAACATCTGATCTTACTTTAAGACAATTCAATTGATGAGAAAATAATTATTTGTTGAACCAAGAAAAGTATATTTTCGAATTCAATACAAAAGAAATATACTATCAAGAAAAACATGATTTTCTACACAAATAAGATTTCAATTTTATTCTAACAAGTATTCCATGTTTTTTAAAAGGTTATTATATTTTCCAATGGAACTCCTTTTACTTCAGACATCTTGCGATTCCCTCCAAGTAATTCATTTACTTGTTTGGCATCGTCATATTCGTCAACAGCAATTCAGCGGTACGCGTATGTCTGTTTCCAGGCCCGTTAGTTTCTATGGGAATTAATTTTTACCAATCATCTTCTCAGGATGAATGTGCTGTTAAAAAGATGGGAATGTGACTGTTGTTAAGATCTCATACAAGTTTGAAGGTGTTTTTGAATGGTGGACGTATATTTTTTGGCTTAGTTACAGGTACATATTTTATATATTCTGTTTTTCTGTAAAACACCTCGCATACTTGAATTATGAGAAATACTATATGACGCAGATAAATGAAAAAAGAAACCAAATTGGTACAGTTTTGATACTTTTTTTGATTCTTCTCTTTAAGGTTAAGGAACCAACAGTAGCTTTGATAACAGCTCATAAAAATTACAGAATGTTTCTACCAATAATAAATTATATAATGAAGTCGATTTTTTTTTGCCAAGATCATAAATTGCTTCTGTTATCACTATAGTATTCTTCTAGGACAGATTTTGTCTGTTTACTATTATTTATTTCAAAAATCAGAGTTGTTCAATAATACGAAGAAAACGGAAATGACTGCCCAAAATAGGATAAAATGGAAATACATCATGTATTGGTCTCGTAATTTTATTTGTAATGCAATGTATAGGAATAGATACCGAATTAGCAATGCGTTTTCATAAAGATTACGTTACTAAGATTTAGATATGAACCATAAATTTCTTGGGAAACAAAATTGTATTATATAGTTGGTCTGAAATACCGGGGAGGGGGTTATTGCACCCACTACCCCCCTGTATACGCCCTTGATTTGCACCGGTATCGTAAAAGGGGTAGTATTGTTAGTTTAGAAACGGGTAATTACCGATTTTAAACATCTTTCCACGACAACCCGTCGCATCGAGTCCAAAGCAAATCACGCCTCACTCCCCTTTCTAGCCGAATGTACCTGTTATTAATACTGAACTTCCTGGACTGAAACGGGAAAAGGAAGACGACACGCGGCAGTTCTAAGAAGTCTCACTTGTGTTTGTAAACAGTACTGTGGAGCTCGTTGTGTGTCGAGAGCCGTCTGCACTGCCTTTTGTACCCTGTTTCTGTTGAACTGGTTTCGTTCCGGGAAATTCATACTTGAAAACAATTTCCGCAACACTCGTTGAATTTTTGACGTACTTGTTAACGTTAACTGAATTCCAGGCAAACAGCTCCTTTAATATTATTCATAGAATATATAAGACGTAATTGGGGTATACTGCCACCTCTGTGAAGTTGGCATCATATTTTTATCGTAGCAGGATCATTTTAATGTACAAATTTTAGTTTTTCCAGCTCCACATATACCTACAGGTTTATCACAAGAATTAGTGAAGTATTATTTCAGACTTTTGCAGTGTTTACCTGAACGCAATTGAAGATCCTATATAAATCGAAACGTCGTAAAATGCTAACTCGCTTAGACAATGGAAAAAAATAGGAATTAAGACTGAGAAAGGCGCCGTTTGATCTTAAAACAATTATACATTATAATAATCAAAATGAAATTGTACAAAAGCAAGAGGGAAATAAAATTTAAGATGTTTTCCACTACACAATTTTACCTCTAGCCAAACAACTTTATTAAAACTCAATCTTGATCTTTCCCTGAAGATGCAGCATAGTAAGCGAAACATAAAAAAGTGGTTTGGTGAATGGTAAAACTATTAGGTGTTTGTGACTGCAAGGCATTTCGATGCCATAATATTCTTGTATCACTATCGATGGCTGAAACGATTAAATTTTAGAAGGTTCTTGGCGTTACTATGCACGTGCTATTCCAAAGTGATCATAGGATATGAGTAATAGCAGCCTTGCTAAATATCAAAGTAAATCGAAATAAAATTATGTAAACTGTAATACAGACACTAAAGTATTGCAGGCACACATCACATATCTGACCTTGGAGTTATAAATTGATATTGGTACGTCTCGCGCGCTTTTATAAACAAATTAATATTACACTTTACATATTCTACGTATGATATTTCATCACCTACAACAACTGATTGATGCTAACTTACATGTTTGTGAATGCATGACGATGGTAATGCAATAGAGATATTGTACATATTTCCAATCAACTAGTGTCAGTAGAGCTATCGTTATACCAGACGTTTAATTTTTTCTGTAACATAACCCTTAGGGGGTCTCAATTAATTTGATGAATCTTTATAGATAAATAAATAAATACATTATTGTGACTTGCTATGGACATGCATTTCCCCTCCTAAGATATCTGCCAAATAAGGTGAACTGGTAATAGTGACATGCTTTGTTTTGCGAAAACACACTTGGAGATAAAATGGTAAATCTAAAGCCTTAGAATTTTTCCCACAAGTTGTACGGCGTTTTAGGGTGTGGTTTAGTTTTCTTCCAAAAGAACCAATGAGGGTGCCATTTAGCCTCTTGAAAAAAAGATGCAGGTAAGTTGACTGTTGATCCACTTGGAGTAGTTTTAGAATTTAGAAATATTGTGAAATATGGGAATTATGTAAAACTCGCAAGTGTCTAGGAACGAAATAAAGCCAGATTTAAGGTAAATAGATTCTATATTTTTCAAATAGCATTCCAAAAGATCATAAGTTCCAAAATATCAATCAAATCTATACCATTGTGTGGGAAGCATTAAGAAACCTCTCAAGAAACAGCCCTCTGTTTTGTTTACGTTATACTCAGATAAGTGTTTATCTATGAAAGCCACATGTTGGATGGTCCCGGCATTCATTCGTCTCTTGTCTCTTAGGCAATAAAGTTCTTTTCAAAAAGTCTGGTTTTTGTTCGGCCGTTATAACTTACACCAGTTGTTACAAAACCGCATTCAGACATAAAAACTTATTTTCTAAAAAATCAAAATCTATCTTGATGCTTGTGAAATTCAATGTTATTGGAACGTGTAAAAGCAGATTAAGCATCAGAAGTACGCGTGTTTTAAACGTCTGCGTTGCCTGTGGGAACCAGTCTGGGAACCGGCCTAGCATTTAATGCGGAAGACGCTCATAAAGCGGAACAATGCGACCGGCGGAATTTGCGTCGGAATGTGCCCTGCCGATGACCGGCAGGCACGTCGGAAATTGACCGACAAACACTGATAGCGCCTTTATTAATATTTAGGATATACAGTGGCAATCGAAAAAAATAGCGTCTAGTAGATTAACGCTGTACTTTTGGAAATAATTCACATATGAAATTTAAAAAGATTCACATGAAACCAATGATTTACACCAAATATCGAATTACAATTCTGCTTTCTTTTCATACAAGTCGCAATAACTATCTTCTCAAACAGTCCAAATACTGCAACTCTACATCTCATTATCTGGTTATGACGTCAACAACTTGACTAGCGCGAACTACTCAATCAACTAAAAGACGAGTCTCATGATAAACAGGTATGCATCCACACAGCAGACGAAAAACAATCAGTTTCCATACTATAAGGCACCTTATAAACGTGACAATAATCAATGACTGGAACCACCTGTCGCCCTAAGTCAGCCAACCCTACCCTAAATTACAGTATTTATACCGATTTTGAAACCCATCTACCTTACTGAAAATAAATCAACCCAAGAATCTTAAATTTAATTTTCAGTAATATGCATATATGATCGATCTTCGCATTCTTCATATTTGGTCACTTTTCATTGTTTTTCACATGACATATTTATAATTACCTTACGTAGTTCTTTAAAACTATAAAAGATAAACAATATTCAACAATTTGTTTGGCAAGAAATTAGTAAAATGGTTTCATGAGAAGGGACATGCCCGTATTTGCTATATTGTCCGCTAATGTTCAACGCTTTTCTCTTCCATTAATGTAATGAAAACCAAACAGCGAAATGGAGACAAAAGGATGGTTGTCACATAATGAATAATGCACTAAAAGAATACTCCTATGATCTTCCAAATGATACACATGTTTTGTCTCGAATGCAAAAAGATAATTTATATATGAGTGGGGACATAGACGACTAATCATCAACCAGTGTTTAGTTTTTTTTCTGATATATCTATATATATATATTATGGAACATCAGGAATAAAGGTATTGATGCTAGTTTGGAGATATAAGTTCTTTCTGTTACTTTACTTTTAGTTTTAGTACTCAGCTTACGTTAAGTTTCCACATTTGTTACTTTTATACCGAAATAAATTTGGCCTACCGAAATTTGTCATCAGTGCCTACCGATATTTACTCACTGAGTTGGAAGCATTGCCTTCACTACTCGTAGAAGTCGCGCTGCCTTGAACTTAATTGTTTTTCATCCGCTGTCCCAGGACTAATTATAGTGATGAGTCCTGACAAGGAGGATACGGCTTTTCTACACGAAATCAGATTCACGTATTTCTCAAACCCGTTTCATGCATAATCTCGAAGCTATCTGAACATAGTCCGGCAAATAATAGACCCACAGCAGGAACATCACAGCTTCGAATCGATAATCACATAAATGCGGTACTTTAATCCAATTTTTCGTCGATTTTGTGACCTGCTATAATAAGTGTAGCCTTTCCTTCTAATTATAGTAACTACTGATGTTATCACTTTTCCCATTGCTGTCTTTCGTGTTGCAAAAAAATAATATTAAGTTCTCAAATGTCTATCATGAAACAATAATAGACAGACATGAACTGAACAAACAGAAGTGCTCCAACATAGATGATTGTGCTTGAGGTTTCATGGGAAAATTAATTTCTATCACTGTCCGAACTTTATAGGAAAAGTGGTTGTCGCACCAAAGAACATATTGGGAAAATGATAGAATCAGTTAAGATCACTTCAATCACTACAATGAGGACGGACGAATACACCTGAAATAGACTTCAGCATGCGAGACACATGACATCAACAACATCAAACATTCTTCATTTATCACGTTCTGTGACTCTGTACCTTTCTTTCGTTTTATACCCACTCATCGCAAGTGACCACATCACAATCACTCATACTTAATTCAATGCCACTACGATCAGATCGAAAGAATAGGTACATCTATTCAATGCCTGGAAACGACCTGTCACATAATATATTTACAGCAGGAAAATGTAATCTTAGCCGGCAGATAATTGAGAGGCAAAAATAAGAAATAAACTACAGAACCGGAAGAAATTATCAAGCCCCGGTAGGTAACTATAAACCAGAACAAGTGACGACTGTACAACGTACACTATGAGACGCGACAGATGTTCGTGACAGAAAAGATTGTAGTACTTCTTGTCGCCAGACGTTACGGTATTCTTTCGTTAAATTAAGGTTTTTCATGCTGTATAGGTATTTTGTTTGACCTGGTCTTCACATGAACTGTTACCGAATTTATGTTTCTCTTCCGAACTAAATGTTTAGCTCTTGTCAAATGGTAGCACAGCCCACTCTGTCGTACGAAACACAGATGTTTTTGGAAGCGCTCGCCGAAAACAAATTTTCTTCCGCTTTCCAACCTGCGCGCGTCATAGATAGCTTGGTAAAGTATCAGTGTTGGATCTGTAATGATCTCTGATCACTGTCACTGACAGACCCTTAGATAGAAAAATCATGATAATCGCTCTAGTAAACAACCGTGAGAATTATTTTCCTGACATTAGAATTATTTTGGACCACACCTGATACCCTATCCAACTGAAGAAGAAAGCACTCCGCTTACTAGATCTAGAACAACGATTATGTTAGATGCACTGCCTAAAAAACAATTTTTCTTTCGAATTACAAACCGCGCGCGTCATCCACATCTTGAAGTAAAGCTCCAAGATTGGATAGGTAAAGATCTCCGACCGAGGATCTGTCGTGTTATTTCACACAAATTTCACAGCGCACCCGCTTTAGTACAACGCCTTTGCAGGAAGTTCTGAAAAGACACAATCGAGTTTTTGATCGATCGATGACATCAGACTCAGGACTGTACCGCGATTACTTATCCCGCAATTTAGGCAGATTTTCCGTTTCCGTGGCAAATTGAAGATGGTCTCTTGTACCTCTTTATTAGGGTAGTAAACACACTTCGATCTCTCGGACTATAATAAAACCGGTTACCGATCCGACCACTCCACCAATGTGTGTGTACCTGCTAATATTTATCACAATACTTAACGATACGACTTCCTTCAGGAGAAAGTTGAATACGATATGATAACATGCATTTGGAGTTCATTAGCACATGAGTAATAAGCAGCGCGCTTAAAAATGATACATTACACGCATGTAGCCAACTGTATCTCCCGATTTCATCCTAACGGATTTCTTACAAAAAGAACGCTTCCTATTTTTGGTTGTTGCGGTGATTTTTCACAGATGAACATCTGCAAAGCTGACACGCAAGTCGTTTGGGAATCAGGATTTTTCTTTTAATAAAATCTCCAACCGAGTTCAGGGAAACATTTGAACCGCAGATATTTAAGATGAATTATGGAATTTCGAGGCAGAACATTCAAAATTATGACCATTGCTCAACATTCCGGCAAATTAATGATTATATCCTTTGGATACGTCAAAAATGTTATTCAAAACTTTAATAATAGATACGTTGTATTGTCGGCAGTTTGAACCTTAAAAACATGAAAAATGTGGTTCTTACGAGTAAGTAAATATAAGAATCAACATAAAACCAATCAAGGTTATTGTTGATATATATATATATATATATATATATATATATATATATACAGATTTTGCAACTAATTGACTAATTTTACAAATGCCAAAACATTTATCCATGTAAATTTTATTTCTAAGCATGATACTTCAACATCAACCTACTTGAGACTATCTGCATTCCTTACTTATATCTTTAGACGCATATCGTCCATGCACAGCCCTATGATTTCTATGAACGAGATACCGTATTTGAAAAACTGTCTACTACGGACATTTCTATTATATTAAATTTCGCGTATTTGTACTGGATAATAGTTATAACTTATAACAAATGTTTCTAAACTTGTGGGTCTCATCAATCGGACTTGAACAAAAGTCTAAAATTATTGAGCTCATATTTCCATTATTTCTCGAATAGACATAAATATTTCAAGGATTTTCAAAATTTAATTATTAATTCCTATTCATGCTCAGAAACTTGATTCCAATTTATTCATAATCATAAAATATATTCAAAAGTGACTACCTACAAAATGTTTGGGAAAGTAATTCTGTTTCTACCTGCATTCACTGTATCGAATATTTAATGTATTTATATATACCCAGAGATGTACATAAAATCGACAGGTAGAAATTCCATCAGAGAATTGCACGATTTTGCAGTAAAAGGTATTTTGGAATAGTTCGGATTCACGGAGAACGGTACTGAACAGGCACAATTGACTGTCGGAAATGAGTATCAAGATAGTGAAACCTGAATGACTGGATGGGCTTGCTCGTTGTCTGGTTTGTTTTAAGCGGCAAGTCGTGATGTTACACCGCTATTTTTGACCTTTAAAACACAAACAGAAAGAGGCAATACGGAAGGCAACCACCTTTTTTCCAGAATCAATGACTATGAACGTAAAGAGAGTTTTCTACCGGAGAAAGACGCTTATTAGACGTTTTTTCCTGTAATTCATGAATTTTTTATTTTCTGGTTGGAGCTTGATCGACGACGATGCACAGACAAAATTTGCAGAATAAAAATTATTCAAAAAGCGGATCGGAAAAATATCGGTTTTCACTTTGATGTATAAAACATACTTTTGAACGGTTTTCGACTTTTTAAAGTTAATAATATGAATTGCGTTGCTGATTCAGGAGCTCAAATGCCAATCCAGAGTTGGCCACTTTGTGTTGTTGTTGCTCATTAAAAAACTCAATGAAGTCGAAAGTTTCTCTTTGTTTCGGCCGCAGTTTTCGAGAGTCAGGAACACAAAGAAACAAATACCTTTTATTTCAGCAGTGAAAAATAATACAGCAACTGCATTAAGAATGGATCGTTAAGGAACACGTGGCTTTTGCTGGTGGGTACTCAAACGAATTGGTAGGTCCACTGTCGAACGTTAATATTTAATGTATTTTAAAGCTGAATATCATATCGAAGAGGTATTTCTTCTTGGATGAGGATGAGTGAAACACCCCTCAGCAGGAGATATGAACAGGAAGATGAGAGAGTTCATAAGCATCTGCTGTTCGATTGCCCATATGTCTATCATTTTGAAAATATATTCTGGGGGACTGCTAGCCCTTTATGGCTAGTCTAAAGAATGATCGACATGTCACCACCTTTTTCATAACTTTAGGGTATCTGAATACCGAGTTCTGAGCAACCCTCGGGGAGGACATCAAAGAGCCCTATTGGGTTTTGAGTACTGTGATCTTGGAAGGTTACTCTTACTGCAATACACACAGAATGTCTTTTAAATATATACTAATTATCATTTATTGTCCAATTCTCCCACTATAGTTCTGATAGTTAGATATTCATAGCAAACTGCTCCAAAACAGCAGCTATGATCAAAGCCTCTCGGAATACTTTATTTCAACATTCATTTTTAATTATAGTGTTCAAACTTCGCCTAATGAAGCGGGGGTTGTTCTTTCCCAATAAAAAATTGTACCACATGTTTTTAGAAATACTTGAGGTACCATCATCATCAACAATTAATGGAACCTCGACAAGTAACAGAAAAATGAACGCGGGAATTGACGAATATATTCACTTTCACAGCATTTATTTGTTACTTGCCCCAAAATATGGAAAGAGAATCATATACACTATATGAACACTAAATACATAATGCATGTTGTAGTTAAATGACCTACAACGCCTTGTAAAAGCATTGCTACGTCCATGTAATTCAATAAACCAAAAGTAGGCGTTTAACATTCCAAAGCAATGACATTATTTACAATTGATAAACTAAGGTGATAAAATTGCGGTACACATATCGCGCTCGTAAGAGAAAAGTATAAATATAAGATAACTTACTAGAAACTGAGAGTGATTACATACATTCGCAACATAAATAAAAGTACGTTAAATCAGAAAACTAGGTTATTTAACAGTAGGTATGTTTCAGTCATGCATGGTTTATAGGAAATGCTCTTAAGATTTAGTGGCGTGCAATAATAAATCAGAATGATGAGAGTAATATGCTTGTCGCGGTAATGTAAGCCATGTCAAATCAACACACTGAATAAAAAAAGGGACCATTTCAGTCAGTCAGTCACCATTTTGGATTTTGGTAAACACTTAAAACAGAATATGATGAATGGTTTTGTTCTAAGAAGAGGGTACCTTAATATTTCTGATAATTAAATTACTATTAATTAAATGTAGTTTTGATCAAAACAGGGTTATTAGTGAAAAACAAGTAGGAAATAATAATTTCGTATTACAATCAACCATGATCATGCCATATGATTTACATTTTGTAATGTGTTTTACCACAGTACTGAGCATTTATGAAAAATATGTTGAAAATCGCAAATATGTACTTTTTTTGTATTTTGCAAATAAAAATATATTAACCTATATTAAATGTTGTTGTCTATCATTGGAAAAAGCATAATAAATGATGAAATCCATGCCTTTCCCAAATCACTAGCTCAATTAGAAGATCTATCAGGGTGATTAAAAGAATCTAATCACTTTTTTTCAGCAGTTTTCGAAAGTATTACATATTTCAGAAACAGTTTGTTCTCAATTTTTAAGTTAAAAAAATAATTTGATATTTTTCTTACTCTTAGTGCTCACTATTAGTATAGCAAATTTTAGCTAAATCTAAAATGGTGAGCTATCTTGGGTGTATTGATTTGACAAGAAATAACTCCCATGTTGGCGATGGCGCCATTTGACATTTATGATGTGTCAAATATATTAATCAATATTTTGTTGAATACTTGCTAGAAATTGAAAACTTCCTAAATCGCTCCCAAATAAATAAACTTTCCTGATGGGATTCATGAAAAAATTAGAGGTAACCTTTTTTCAATTGAGAAATGGTAGCACTGATTAACAAGTGCAACTGGCAAAAAATCAAAAGTTGACATTATTACTTATATGATAAAATTCGAAAAGTTTGTTAGAACTCAAAAACATAACCTCAATGTCATAAATTTACCAAGATTCCTTTGATTCTAGAATATTTAAATATTTTAACAACATAGAATCAAGGCTGGAAGGCTGTACCCTCAGAGGAAGGACTTAATATAGCTATACCAAAGTGTGGGTCAGGATAAATTAAGGGCCAGATGTAACAGTACCTCATACAGTGGATTATAGGGGAGATGGGTGTCAAGAGGAAATTGGATATAATGAACAAATTAGAGATACAAACAACTCCCAATGTAATTTTTAATCAACAAAATAAAGTCTCTGTTTTATAACATTCGATGTGTGTATTTATGTATATCTGCCAGTAGCATGACAAGATTTATTGTTACAATATGGTCAATCCAGAGGGAAAATACCTAAGCGAAGGATCAACAGAGAGTCGTAAAAATTCTGTTCAGAGATAACAGGAGTAAATTTACAAACAAAATAATTGAGTCAACATAGAAAAAATTCAAATATGTTACATGAGCAACTTAGTCTCTAAAAGTAGGTAGAATGTAACTTCTTATAGAAACTTTCTAATGTAATGAATAGTTGACAACCTTTTGCAAAATACAGTATACTAATCAAGCAACATTCTTTATGCATGAATTATGAGTTTAAGTGCTTCTGCTGTAAAATAACTAATTCGGAGATACACCTCTTTGTCTTTCCAGCAAAAAAATATTTTATAGAATTTGTTTACGAGAAATATTATTGAATCTAATGACTATATGAATTGAAAAATAATCTTTTACTCAAATTCACTAAAGTCTTGTTTAGCAGCTTGATTTTGAATAATTTTAAACAAATGCCTCCTCGTGCATGACACCTCCAAAAATACAAAAAATATAATTGTCATTTCACCAACAATTATAAAACTTTATATTTAATCCAGTTCTGAGACAGCAAATATACTTCCATTCAGATAAGTTGAATGTTGTGAATGTTATGATTGCCATTTTGCCAGAGAAATGCTGTACTTTCTTGTAATGATACAAATATCCATCATCAAGTAAAATCAAGTTCTAGTCTCAACAGGTTTAATTCAGACTGGATTGCACTCTACTAATAGTGTTCCCACACCTGTGACAAAAACAATTGAATTGTAGTGTTTGTTCTTTTTGTATTTAATTGACCTTTATTTAATCAGCTTAACTAGGTAACCACAGTAGAAAAACTAATGCGGGAATGCAGTATTATTCTGTCTTAAAGTTCATTGTAGTTTCAGTTGGAAACTGGTTTCATTACCACCAGCCTCCTGTTGTTTTATATTTTGCATATCCACTCACCATTTCTGGAGACATCCAACTCGACCAAGTGCTCAAAGTTTTGGATATCCGGAGGCAAACAGTTGATTTCATTGTCGCTAAGACCCAGCTTCCTGAGACGGTGCAATCGAAAAAAATTCTGAAAATATACGTCGGGTTAGAGCTGTACAGGATGTTTTCGGTTATCGTGTTACCTTAGGGAGAACCTGTATCCTGTTGGCGTCAAGAAGCAGTTCCTCCAGACTCCTGGAATACCTCAGGATGTCCTCGGGAACGTTTATCAAAGAGCAGTGCCTTTTATCAACATACTCGACCTGCCTGTTACAGCCCTTGAAAATGGGTATACACCGGAACATGTCTTAAGTTGAACGTACAGGCATTATTTTGAGTCCCCGTCGCGCCCGTTACAACTTTTCGGTCACTTTATTTACAGGTCCGTGGAAAACACCGATTTTCCTAATTTTCTACCGACCGTCACTATTCACTACACTCGCTAATCGCTAGCACAGCACCACTCCCGCACTGAAAAACTAAAAACCCTACGGGAATGGCAATAATGGCATACGCTTACGCATCGCCAACCTGACGACATGACAACTTGACAACTGCACAGCGCATACACTGACGATAGGGCGGGCACTAAGTTGAACCGACGAAACGAAGCACGACGAAAAAGATAGAGCTGATATGTTAGAATTTGTATATGAAAAAAAAATTGAAGGATGGTGCAAAATCTCTCGTTCAATGATTCATTCAATTGAAAAACATGTCATTAGGAAATCGCAAAGCAAATGTTGCTTGTGGTGACATCTGTGTATAAAGATAAGACATCAGGCAATATTCAAGACGATAATCATGGTACAGTTCCCTAAGTACTATTTGAGCATGCAAACAGTTAATGGAAAGTGGTATCCTATCAGCATCAGCCCAGTATTATAATAGTTTGACCTTATAATTGAAGAGGCATTTCATCAAATAGATTCGATTTACTGAATAATAAATCTATACTGGTTGATTTTTGACATCTCCCGGCTGAAAATCTAACTAGTAGCTTTGCATTTTTCCCCCGAGATGAATATCATTTTTTTTAATTGCTTCAACCTTTATCTTTGTTTCTCTACATATTACCAGATATTGGTTACATAATATTTGGTGAAATCTTTGTTCTGATAACTCATATCCGTATCTTTATCGTACGAACTACTAAGCTTCGTACACGATTAGGCAACCACATATACAAATAGCTCAGTTCACAAATCTCAAAAGTATGTTTTCCAAATAGGTAGGTACATTAGATCTTCCAGTAAACTTGAAAATCTTGAAATGGAATGAATTATATGATTCTATACAGGTACAACAATGTTTCAATCACTCAAAATATATCCAAAATATGAGAACATTCTGTTCGGTTGAGAAATAATTAAGAAGAATAGCCTTTCATACCTCTATGTATATCTAGATATGCTCTTTTACTTTACATATTCTCTTAATAAATTATTGTTGGATCGTCAGGGCGCTGTACTAACAAATTAAAGTACAACTGAGTAGAACCAAATAACGTTTATTAGCTGCTCAGCGTTGCCGGATATTTTGTACATTATGTATTTGTTAGACGATGGAAAGTGCCGAAAAAAATCTACTTGAATCCTTTAAATGCTCTTACTTGGCAAAACTCTCCCATCATGCAGATAAAATAATTGTGTACTTAACACACAGTTTCACAATTAAAACTTTTTCTTACAGCGACGCGTTTCGATTTATATTTAGATCATCGTCGGACTGTCAGATTTGAATGAGTTTTATTTGTGAAACTGTGTTAGTACATAGTACAATAAAGAAAATTTTATCTACTACTTTAATCCGTTTGCCCATTAGTAGTATTTAAGATGTCCGTTTTATTTCTATCCAAACCTTCAATGCTTACCTATCTAACAAATTTTTGTGAAATAGTTATTGAAAATTATAAAACTGAGATTCCTACAGAAGCACCCCTTTGTGCCTGGTAAAGATTTTCAAAGCTAATAAATAAATTTTAGTTACCTAATCAGTTTTGGATGCTGAAATAAGGTGATACGGTCGTTGTTTAGTGTATTATGTTCATTAGTTATTGCAAAAAGACGTGTTTCACAAATTTTGCTTATGGGAAATGGGGATCTAAAAACAGAGTTCAGTTCAACAGAAGGCTCAGAACCCTGACAACAAAACACATGTTGGTCAGCCAGACATGGAGATGGAAGGGACGCCAAACTTAGTGAGTCTTCTTTCACTGAACTTCTGAGGATTTTTTTTATTCTCCTCAGCCTAGAAACCTGTTCTTCAGTTCAAAATGTTTCTATATTGATCTTCAATGATTGGATTCAACATGATGTTTGGGCTAAATTGTGTATTCTGCTCAAAGGCTCCCAAATGAGCACTTTCAGGTACAAAACATACCTTACCAAATCACATAAAAAAATCGTTACAGTCAAGTATCAGTTACTCAGTCTTACACCAGCGTATTAGTTTCGTGTTCTCTACCTCAAGTTTGACATTATTGAGGATGAGACTTCGCAAGTTTCAAGCACACACTGTAGACAATTTTGATATTGATTGCTTTACTATTTCAGATCCACAGATCAACATCTTTGTTAGACACACATTACCAAGTTTTGTGTGTAACCGTTGGAGAAAGTCACACTTACCTTAAATTTTCTAATTTGAGACTTGGGTTGGTATGTTTTTAACTTTTACACTCAGTTGTCGTTTGTTTTGCTTTGTAAATAAACTGGCGGTTCAATTGTTTACTCGCTCCCTTTATAGAGCTGATTTACATAATGAAGATTTATCAGTTCAACAAACACTTGAGGAGCCCACAGGCACATGCTCACTAGGAAGCCTCTTGTTTTGGAAAACCTCAGTACTACTGGAGCGAGATAGGATTTGTGTCTTTGCGAGAGGTTGTCTATAAAAGAAACTACATAGATTAAAGTTCCACTTTAACCCTCTATGCTAACGTAATAAATGAAACTCGTGTTGGGTTTCAAGGATAGTTTTGGCAAGTGGTAGAACTGTGCAGGGTTTGTAGTTACTGCGCCAAAGGATTCAGAATTGTATTTTCCTTTCATGTACTAGTATTAAAACAAATTTTAATTTTTGTAAGAAACCATTTATTAATAATATCATATAAATAATAACACATTATCCAACACACCATAAAAAATTTCGATTGGCTTACAAATGTCTTCCTTTAAAATCGCATTTTAACAGTACAATAGATTAGCATTTAATATGTACATACAGTGAGATCTTTGTATTAGTAAGAGGTAAGAAACATAACTAGATTAAGCAAAATAACATAATCATTTATGGGTAATTACACGTGACGAGCTCTATATTTACAAATTTTACTACAATTACAATTTGCTACAAGTGCAAACTCAAGAATCGTAACCACTTGGAAGTAACTCTCTAGAGTTATACTCACAAGTCACTTGCAGCAAGTAGTGGCATATTTTTCACGATTTACGTCAGTGTGTAAGAACTTTTAATATTGACAATTTCTTCTGCTTCTGGATATTTTTCTTTCTTTTTTCTTCTACACAATAAATATATTATAATTCTCAATAAATATAATATAATTGCAGTAGCCTATTGCGGTAAAAAACGAAAACGAAGGTGTAAAAAACTGTCAATGGCAGAACTTACTCCGAAATATTTATTTGGATACAACATAAAGATTATATGACTTCAAGCAAGTACCTATTGGATGAAAAACACTACTGCAAGTGATTTGTGTAAGTCTAATTGTTAACTTGCAAGTTGAAACAATCCTTTATTATGTTTCACTAAAAAGCATCGCAGTTCGCATGACATTTAATCGAGACTAAAGGTCTATCCACAAATTAAACTGTTCAATAATAAGCCCGACAGGTTTTTTTTTCGAAAATGGGGCTTTTCTTCACGAGATTATGTAGTAGCCCTACAAAGCAGAATTCATAGTTTGACTGTGAGAGATGATGTCTAAATAAATGTATTAGTAAACATGACCCTTTCAAAATTTGTGAATGAAATGTTCTACAAATATACGTTCCACACATAAAGTGGAAAATTTTAAAATTAATGTCTGTTTCATGTAGATTGTAGATTCTCTTACTTGGTGAAACTCTTCCATCATGTAGATAAAAAGTTGTGTGATTTACACACAGTTTCACAAATAAAACTTTGCTCTTCAGTGACGATGATTTAAATATAAATCGAAACGCGCCACCGAAAGAAAAAGGGTTTTAGTTGTGAAACTGTGTGTAAATTATACAACTTTTTATCTACATAATATCTGTTTGGAAATGCATTACGTTCCATAACTAGTTGCATAAAGTAAAATATTATGGAACTAGCTATGGGAAGTTCATGTCACAGCTTACGAAAAAATGAAGTAGGTAATCCACAATTGCTATGGTATGAACAGCAAACAGAACAAATACGTGACATACACAGAAATGAAGTCAATTTAATTTGAGATAATCATAATATTTAGGGCGCAATTTGTACAATTTGTTAGGTTAGATCGACAGTGAAACGCGATCAGGTCGTTACAGCCTACTGATTGGGGTTTGAACATTGATTTGATTTATTCTCACGAAAAATATGTAATTTTAGAAAAAAATATGTTGTGAGACACGTAATGAAATTACACTATGTTTAACTCTTCTTTTATTGCAAGACTCTATTGCTCATCTCGCAAAACTCCAAAAATGCCTTAGCTGCTTTTATCAATATCTATTTCTATAATCATTAATTTTTTTTGTTTTAAATTAACTGCTCTGCCCGTTCTTACATAATCCACTGAATTAGGTAATCGAATATAATCAGTATGAACTACTCAGTTCACAGAAAAGCTCTCGTTCTGTTTATGAATGTACTACTATTGCCAGAAAATAGACTGGTGGATTACAGAAAGATTGGTACAATCATACAATAGTAGCTTGCCTTCAAAAATATATTTTGATGAATAGTTTTTTTTTACTGAAACTTAGAAGAGGGAAATATCCTATCTAGTTAGTTACAAATAGTCCAAAAGAGGCATGATACTTCACACTTTGTTTTCTATAGCTATGCGGTACATCTACTTGATCTATTTCAGATTACAAATGGTTATGATAGATTCCGGGCATTATGATACAGTGCAAAAATATACATCTTGTGAGTGGAAGAATGTAGTGTAATTTTTTGAGATATTCTTTATTACGTCAGCATAGTCCTCCTGAATCATTCAGATAAAAATTGCATGTTTAATACTAATTCTCATAAATCATAGACAAATCTTCAAATCATCGTCCGACCACGATTCAAATATAAATCGGAACGAGACACTGAGAAATATACCTTTAGTTGTCAGCACACCATATTCATCTGAATTTTACAATGGCTCAGTAGACTGGAAATCCAATGAAAATAACAATATTCTGAAAAGTAGACTGGGGTATCAATATTTCTGGTTGAATTCTAGATTTACAGTTCAGTGGGTCAAATCCGTATTAATGTATGATAAATAGAATATCTGAACAATTTTAAACCCATGGACGCTTTATTATCCAAAGCATTTGTATGGCTTTTCGTGCATTTTCATTTCTAAGTTGATTTTTCTTCTATCGTCCTCTGGTCACAAATTTGATATCAGTCCGAGCGCGTTAAATTCTTTGGAATGCCATTAAGTTATCAAGTGATTCATGCGGAATATGTCAGATATTTTCAATGAATAATTCACAATTTGCAAAAATCCCTCATTTTCCGTAGCTAATTAGAGATCTTTTTTAAACGCATTCTCTCGACAGATGGGCCAGGTCAAATTGTTTTACTTCATAGCTCATGCACAATTCCTCAGCTATATCGCGCTGAAAAAAATAAGAACTCCAAGCAGGGATGTAGCTATGGGGAGATGGGGTGTAAATAAGCCTGCCTTCCAAGCAACTGGTAACCAAACCGATTCTGAATTAGAATAACAGACTGGCACTAGCGAAGGTATTAACAAAAATTGGATAATATATCAATATATGGACTTTGAACAAGCCATAAACGGAACAGGACTGAAATGTTATGATACTAGTTGAATTGATGAAAAAAAGCTGATGTCAGTATACTCCAACATCTAAGTTACAACTGCGTGAGCCTATTTTCTCTCCTGTTACGCAATTATGATAAAAATTGAAGGTATTGGTTTTCGATATTATGAAAAATTCTTATTTTTCCAAAAAAAACGTATTGCCGCTATATAAAGTTTGGAGTTGCCATTACATCTCCTCTCCTAAGACAGTTCTTGGATAGAAAAAGTTTTCCAATATCTATGAAATATATACATCGTGCAATGTTATTATTGAACTATTAAAACAGAGATACTGTAGATAATATTTTGACAAAATATCAATATCAATTCCCCAGTTAATTTGAGCCCCCTTCCGTCCCTTTTGAACTATGACGTGACCGTTCAGCCTAATAGCCAATCAATCGAATGCAGCTATAAAGGGAAACAATTTTACTACGCGGCCTTTTTATAGTCTGCTATGATACTGTGACAGCTTTAAAATGCTGTGTATATACATTAATGTGTGAATACGAGCTACTTGTACAATCATACACACATAATATTATTAATGAATATATTTAGCTGTGTGTTAGACTCCCTCAGATGCCAGAATGTTCACGAATGATGATTAAATGCATCCCTATAGTAGAGGTAAACAGTTTTAGATATATTTTTGAGCTTTAGAGGATACCACAAAGATGTAGGATTTTTCAATTGTGAATAATGGAGGAAAATTATGTAGATACAAACTTAGGAAAAAATCTGGTGGTGACGAAGTCCGAGCCCACACATCCTAGTCGCCGTCTTATGCCATTATACCACAGTACTCTAGTAGCACATAGATACAAGGTTCATATTATTTACTCCACCACAGAAACTTTCTTTCAATCAAGCTACTATTTAACTTAAATGTATTGATATTTTTGAGATCTGCGAGGTAAAGTTGAGATATCCCCCTAACTCTTTGTGTTACTAGGGTAGCGTGGTCCAGTTGCATGTGACGGAGGTCGGATGTGTGGCTTCGAATACTTCCACTCCTATTTTTGCTCTGATTTTTCTCATTATAGGTTTGTATTAACTTGTCACATGTCCCCATTGCGGATGATAGTATAATTCGAATAATCTTTGCTTCGCTAATACTGTCACTGGTCATCTCATACCGTTGATAAAGCTAGAGGATATAGTGTATTAATTAAAATTAAAGTAAGCTTTAGCTTACAAAACGTAGCTCTACGTAGCTGTGACAGAGTCATAGCAGATACAAAATAGAAGATTGCTAAATACGAGTAGTACCCCAACTCTAGTCACTTTCAAACTTAACACCTAGTGGCTGCTATCAATGGTACCGCGGTTGCAGAAGACCCTATCTTGGAAGTAGCATTGGAGGAGATCTTAGATATAGTATTGGGTATTATCTTCAAAGTCGTATTTGAGTTAATCTTGGGGGTAGTGTTGGAGGACATCTTCAAATTGGCATCGTAGGTCTCCTTGGACATAGTGTCCGATATCGTTTTAGATTTTGCATTCGAGATCATATTGTGAGTGTTGTTAGAGCTCATCTTAGACGTAACGGATGATATGACCTTGGGACTTTCTGAGGATGTCTTCGATGAGGAGGTGGAGGCTTCGACGATGTGCCGGAATAAGTCCGGCGGTCGATGTACTTCCGGTCAGATTTCCAGCAGGCCATCTGGCTCGGGCTGTAGGGCTGTCATGGAAGCCAGGCTGTCACAAATAGAGTAGCTGCTCCCTGGAATCGGGTCTGGGAGGCCATCGTCCAGCACTTCTGTCACCTCTTCGAATTTACTGCTGGAAGAACAAACAGATATTATTAGGCTGTATCACTCGTACTGGATTGGCAGAATTGGGTAAATATTAATTCCAAAAATATATACAGATATAATGGTTCGAATTTGTTATTTTGTAAGAACAGCTGAAAATGCTGCCAATACAGACAAAAAATGCTTGGTGTACAAACAAATCTATTTTAAAGATAGAATTGCAACTGGATTTTACATAGATAACCGAGCTATATGAACACAAAATTCTGTGCAGATATCCACTAAGTTTCTAACGGTTCCAAGGGGCTATACGAGTCACCTCAAAGGACATAAGATAACACCATTGTGGAAACCACAGGAGCATAAGTAAGTAAGAAATCAAATAAGCGTGCGTAGATAAGGTCATGAAAATTGCTAAAGATATTTAAAGCTTTTTCGTGAAGTGACGATTGAACTGACAAGTATTGTCTAGAAAAAGGGAAAGGCGGATCACAGCTTTTGACGAATGAAAACCTGCATTAACAGAAGACGTACCAAAAACAATATGAATGTCTTTAAAGCTATAGGTAATGTGACAGGACATAATTACCTGAACTGACATAAGAAAAAGTATTAAACCTATGAAAGCGCAAGATGAGGTAAGGTTTGAGCTCTGGAATGGCATAGAGAGAAAATCAAAGTCGGGCGCAATCATTCACGTAATGCTACTTAGAAAGCTATGGAATACATCCAAATGAGTCGTAATGACTTAAGCGTTTGGGTGGATCTTTAACTGTAATTTAGTGAATTTGAATTTAATATAAGCTTTATCATCAATACTGGCAGGAAATGAGGGTTCTTCAGAAATACTATTTCTGATTGGACTGGCAAGTCAGTATTTCAAGGATAACGTTAGGGGGACTTATTGCAGTTTGACGACATTGTGTAGAAATGCGTAGTTAAATTAGTATTTGAACATGCTGAAATACGTGGTAAAGACGAATGCCTTTACGAGGATGGAGTCAAAGAGAAGAATCGAGTCAAAAGCAATGTTCTTTTAGATGATCAAATATCTTCGGGCATCTGCGTTAGCCATGGAAAAATATTGTGAACGTTGAGGTGATTTCTTAACTTGGCTAATCAAATTACTGCCTGGTCATCTATTCTACATTGGGGTAGTGTGGTAAATCACTAAATATATGCACGTTCTGATGAAGAATATATTGGGGTCTGGACCAGCTAATTCATCATTGATTCTTCAAATGATTTATTAATTAACCAATTATTTCATTCATTCATTCATTCAAGATTCCTATTTCCTATAAATACTATTTTAAAATAGTAGCAACTAAATGACTGGTTTCCAGAGATGCTGGAGGTTTAAAAAACTCGTCTACTACGATCTATAAATATAACAAAACAACTACTAAAACGTTTTTGAACCCCTAGATTCTTTTACAACTACAATCTGTCTATATCCTCGAGGAGAGAGGGTTTCAAGGGTGCCAAAATATTTAAATTTTTTCCATTGGTAAACATGCAGGTTGGTGGGCCTATATATTTTAGGGCTTTTAGTCTTCAAAGAATAAGTTTTGTTTATAAATAAAATAAAGTATGGAAGATTAGTCGGAAGAATATCATCCGTTACTGCATATATATAGGAAAGGTCTCGAATCTAAAGACACAATATTGAGTGAGGAAAGGCCAGACATTTTTTTGGTATGAACGGGGCTCGAACCCGTGTTTTCAGCATTCTGTGCTGACGCCTCGCGCAGCTCGTTCCCCGCACTGCGGTTTCGGGACGATCAAAATCCGTCATACAAGTTACATTCTAGCTCGTGCCATCCTCTAGTTGTGCTTTCCAAACGACCAACCCCGGACAATCTGGAGAACACTCCAACTGACCTGGGTGGCGTGCCTCTCAGGACCTAAAGTTTATCTGGGTTTTTCTGAATTGTATCTTTAATCTCCCTTTCCTGAAAACAAGGTCAAAATGTTCTATTTAACTTATTTGTAGAAGAACTTACCTCTCAAAACTGTCAGTGTCGTGATGCAATAGCCTGTCTTTTCTGCGTCGCTTCCGGCGCCCACTTCCGGTCGTTTTGAAGGTGAGCATCAAGTGGAGAACTGCCAGTGTCGCCAACTGTCCAGCAGCTAGGTACGATAGCCACAGCTGGTGTGGCAGGAGAACGGGTACAGCTGACAAGGGCGCGTACACTACTGACTTTTTCCAGCAGCTAAACCACCTCACTGCTGACCAGCATTTCCATAGCCTACTATCGTTCCTGTCGAGAGATAAATCAGTATCATTTTAAACCCGAAATGCGCCTGACAACATGAGTGCACAGACACAGGTTTTTATTTAGACATGTCATAAATAGATGTGAAAGAAATATGCGTAACTATTTAGAACTACTTTGTATGACAACAAAAATTTCACATCTTGATTATAGATCCTCTTACTTCGTGAAATTGTCATCATTCAGAAAATTATGTGAAATCTTGGTCAAAACCATTTTCTTTAGAAATTCGACATAAGTTTCGCCAACTATATTGGCATCTTCAGGAAAATCTTTCTCATTCGGATTTACAAATTGCTACGCGTGTCATGCGTATCGCAAGGTACAGCGCCAGTGTTTGGGCCAGTAAAGATCTATGACCGGGGTAACTGACAATAGACAACTGAATGACAGTGCCACTTTGTAGGAATCTACCGTGTTTTTACATTGGTTGTTTCCTATGTGATGGTACTTTAACTGTACAATTGAGAGGCCTACTGTCGGCGGTCGAAAATCCTCACTGACCCAAACACTGCCACTGTACCTGGAGATACGAATGACAATCCTAACGTCCTTGGCGTCCTGGATTAACTCAAAGGAGTGCCTGTTATCCTCAATTGCCTGACCGGTAAATAATCAGAATGTGTGCAGTTAAAATGTCGCAGAATGCCGTTTTTTATCAATACGCATTTGTATAGCCTACAGAATTGGTTTTGAACATAATAAAGATCAGTTACTTCCTTCGTGCAAAATATAAAATTGGTCAAACGTATAAAAATCATCAATGTTATGAGGTGGCATTGAATTCAACTTCCCGTATACATAGCAGATACGTGTATAGCATAAATCTTAAATGATTTACTCACGTTTAACCTAAAATTAAAAGATACTCAAAACACTACATAATTTACTTTATTACCATAACACAACAAACATCTTATTAGAGCATGCCAGATAGTAATAGATTAGCGCAGTCATCTAAGAAACCCTGGGTTATAAAGTGGTACATGGGCAGTAATCTACCATGCTTCTCCACTTCCCCAATGTCGCTAGCGGTCCAACATCCAATAAGGCCCAAGTCAAAGTTTGCTCAGGAACTGCAATATAGCTTCCTAATCCATAAAATACATACAGGATTTCTAGAACATATGTATGTATATATGCTACCGAATACTTCTGTATACGGTAACTTTTATTACTTCTTCGCTGTACTCTTTATCCCAAGGCATTTGCCAGCACCAGCATTAAAATGAAAAATGCAGATTATATTTTCCCAGATACGGCAATTTGACGAGATCCCTAGGAAGCACTTTATTCTCTTGGAAAGGAAATTTATGAACGTGTACGTTTGTGTGTATGTATTAATGTACGTAGAATAATATTTAACTTTTCATAAAACTAACGTATTATTCTTCATGTAGCTAAAAAGTTGTGTAGTTATCACACAGTTTCACAAATAAAACTCTTTTTTTTAGTGACGCGTTTCGATTTTTATTAAATGTTTGCGACGCACTTGATGAAGACGTGCAATATATCCCACGTTCATGACTAAAGACAAAAATCGAACGCCTTTGCTACTCAACCTGGTGATTCTCGTTTGCCGAGGTAGCCATCACCACGCTGCTAGCGATGTTGCTATGGCGTTCAGGTGAGATAGGGTCCTAAGATCTTAGCTAACTACAGCTCCAGTGTTGGGTCTATAAAGATCTCCGACCGCGGTTACTGACAGATCCCTACAATGAATAACCAAGGATATGTGTAGCAAATAACCGTGACAATGATTAACTTGGTTGGGAGTCGATTCTCATTCAAACACTTTTACGGATTAAGAGGTAAATTATTATCACGATTGTTTCCTACATAGTGGTACTACTATGTTTGATGCAGGTGTTCCTAAATGCGGATTTGTATATCGGCGAAGATCTTGCGAATCACCAAGTAAATAATTGTTACGATAATTCGGCTCTATTAGAAAATGTCAGACGTTATACCTAGGTAATTCCCTCACGTACGGCTTTGTCACCCCATTATCCCAGCCGTTTTGTAAAACATGAGGAGATCCCTTACCCTGGGATCTATCGTATATAACCGTAAGCTGTGAATTAAGCTGAACTTATTCTCTCCGGCTTTTGTTTTCTACTGAAAGGAATGTTGGAGTAGGTATAGTCGTAATGGAGAGCCAACCTTTGGGTTCAGCAGCACTTTGCCGGGATGCCTAATCGTACATTCCGAGATAATGCCCTAGATTATATATATATATCTAGTAGATATGGCTGAAACTTGAGTTCAATATAAAATGATATTAGATTCGGAGACGTATGAAGATAAAAAACATGTCACTATTTTTGCAAACAATACTTTAATCGGATGGGAATTTTGTTAAAACTACTGAAGAAAATAATTGAAAAATATCAAAGCCCTCGAGTATTGATTACACGAACATTTCTACTCTTGAAGAAAATACTTGAAGAATAATAAACTATTCTTATATATGCTTAAAACAAAATGGTTTCATGTTATACGCCAAGCAGAAAAATCATATAAGCACTTGAAAAAAATGTTATTCATTATTCATTATTTTTATAGCTTACCTTAAACATGTTCATTAATTTCAAAATTCATCATGATCATTTTTAGAATTAGTGTTACTTAAACCTCCTAATAAGGAGTAATAACTACAAATACTGCTTTTTTTTATGGAAATTAATTAAATATCACAAATCAACGTATGGCACAGAATAGTAGCAAGCTTGAATTCTCTTCAGGAGGAGGATTGCTTTTTTGCCAACCTAAAAAAATACAATGAAACGGTACAATGAAAGTTTCAGACTATTTTCCTGGAAGTCGTTAGTTCCTCTTCACTAACTAGAGACCACCGACTTTGCAAATAAATGGATCATGGATCAGTCAGACGTATCTCGATCTCGATGATCTAATTTTTCATAATTGCGGTATTCACCCTCAATGCAAAATTGTTTAAACGTTTTCTATACGAAACAAAATGGAAATGAAAAAGTACGTTTGGTAGCATTTCTGGTCTCATAGAACACGGATGACACGCTGAAACTAAAATATCGGCCGCGTCCCACTGACAATACATATTGCAATGGAAATACACGGATGTGGTAGCTGCTATCTATTGTCTTGCACTGCACTTAAAGCAAAAAAAATATCGTTCCAGCATACATATTACAGAATGGATCAGCCTCAAAAGAGTGATGTCCAGAGAATTTGTTGGAAAATGTAGAGAATTGATTTCTGTTTCATTGTAATGTCACAGTAGGCGAAGAAATTTATTCTTTCTATTCTTTCCGTACACATATAATGAACCAAAAACTATTTAGGCTTTTATACTGTTCACGTTATATGCCAATAATTGATATTTTTCAATTCATCACTTAAAAAATTAGAATAAGGTCTTATATACGGCTATAAAAAATTACGTTACAGACATCGAACCTACTATTTTTGTCTATCTTATAAGGTCATTAGTGTAAACCATGTTAAGTATGATATCTATTTTAGGGTACGTTCTATTGAAATTATCTTTAAATATTTTTTATGACGTAGCATCAACACTAGCTTCAAAATTGATTTTTTATTGAATGAATGAAACATAGACCGTCCAAAGATAAGGTCACTGGTACATAAGACACCTATCAGGCGCTTTTCCCTCACACCATCTTAGCTCCCAAAACCAGCCTTCTTGGTGAAGGTAACCATGGCCTTAAATCCTACCAATCTTATTTCTTCTGATTCCAGAATGCTAGACCTCAGTATTCTCTGTCTGTGGTATCCTAAATGCTTACAGCACCATAAAATTAGTAGATGAGTATAGATTTAAAAAATGGTTAATCTTAAAAAACTTTTTATAAATACGATCTAAAATAATCAGGAACCGTTAAAACATGTGAAAAGATTGTAACAATTTCAAATTTGTGCGCAGCAGGTAATTTGAAGGAGGTTTGATATTTTTCGGATTTTTGTTCGTTACTCCGTAGTCAATTAGAAATTACGCAGTTAGAAAAATCTTTAGACAGACAGGACCGACAGAAAACGAAAATTGGCACAGTGACATGTAGTTTTTTGATGCAGCTGTCATGGAATGAATCTTAAATTCTAAATGTTTCGCGATCACAATAGTTGTCACGCTTATCTGTGGGAACTCAAAATATTCATAAGTGATCCTACCAATTACAAACCTAGATAATTGCTATCTGTCATGATCTACAGAGTGGAATATAGGCGAAAAATTATTTAAACATGTATTCAAAAGGTCATGAAAATGCCTAAAAATATTCACAAAACGTGTTCAAACATCTAGCATTACATAATAAACGTTATGTATAAAAAAACAGATTCGGTTGATCTGAAGACTAGCAATGAATTAACACTCGTCTCCAAGCGTCGCGCACTATGGCGCTGCCCATTGGCGATTTACGAAGTCAAAGGTCCTAACACTTGAACTATACTGACGAGTCTAGGCTAAAAACGAATCATGCATATCGGTAGCAGGTCTGATGCATAGTGAAGAGCATATGCTCAACAACGAATTATTTTTTTACTTGTTTGGTTATCGTCAGCAATCAAAAATTTTGTCTGATTGTTAAAAATATCCTTAAGTGAGAAAGAACCATTTCACTGGGTAACTGGGTGCGTTATGTTTCTAATTATTGTTTCTAAAATAAGTTCACATATTAAGTAATGAAGCTATGATTTTGCATACAAAACGTTAGAAAACTACTTTCATTATTCATATATGGTTCTTTTCTGCAAGATGAAGCAAGTTGTAGTACCCCAGCATTTACATAAGAATTGTTAACTGCTGTTTTCCATAACCTTATTATGAGCAGGCATTTTACCTCCAAGTCTGCCTCATAACCCAACGAATTACTAACTGCGGGATTGTATGAAATGTTTGGTCTTCAGAATACGATCAAGGAGGCTGGAATCATTAAAAACACTATTAAAAAGGGAATTGGTGTAATTTATCTAGAAATGTTAAATAAAGCTGTATATTTAGGATAATATAACTTCTGTGACACAAAAGAAATCTACCATTTAGGCAGTATAATTCCTTTCACAGACTATTGTTACATTAATTTGTTGTTGTTTTTTGTATAATAATAGGTAGGACCTGAGTACACCTATTCACTAACCTCTAAACAACAATGTCATTCGGGAAGCTAACCTAGCGGTTGTGTGGTTAGTACGCTTATGACTAAAACTACTGCTTCAACACCGCTAGTGTTACTCCCAGCTTTCAGCTTGGTGATACATTGTTTGGCTGTATTATGGAAGTCCTGGAATTTGTCCGAATAGTTGTTTCCACACATAAAGTGTGAAATACGTTTTGCAGACGTAAAAGAAAACATGAACACATACGAGTTTCTTGCTTTCTTTACAAAATTTGTTCAAAATGGAGCAGCAGCGCATATAAAGGACCAAAACACTGCTGGTCAATCAGTGTAGTGCTTTCAGGTCTCAGATGGGAGACAGTCGTCTCGTTGAGGGGAGATAAACAAACTTTTGAATTGGTGATGCATAGAACTTTCAAGTTATTCTATTTCCTAGGCACACTTATATCTATTAGAAATCCATCCTAAACTTAATCTTCTGGGTAAGGTAATTTGGGTTACAGCTGAAACCTATATCTGTCAAAAACACTACACAGAATTTGACACATTAAAAATTCAGATAGCAACAAAATGACATCAACGCTGTAACGCGTGCAGTATTACAATAAATACATAACTATTATGTATTTGTGCTCATAAAGATATGTTATTCTTTGTGTGGTCTATACAATCCTATTTACTGTTGCAATTACAGAGTAATTGCATTACAGGTGAATAGTAGTATTGATTGAAAGCAAATTGTAACAAAAGGAAATTCAAAAGCTAACATCCATTAATTTTTCTTATAGCTTCAGAACAATGTTCATCAAATTATTTTCACTAATATCCCACTTGTGTTACTGATAATGCTGATAGATAAGAAACATTTGTTACAATATTGAAAAATATGGAAGCAAACCACACTATATAATGATTGCTTTTTTCAACTGATCAGATAGTACAATAGTACAGTTTCAAGATGAAGCATCTGCTGATATGTTTTTTCATTTTGGCAGCGAGTTTTTATCTTGCCTATGGCTTGAGTAAGTATTACTTTAGCAAGTGCGCGAACTCTTACTCAGTGCTGTACACTCAAGGGACTCAAATAGCACCAGGTTCAAACACCTCGGACAGGTTTCTTTAAAAACAAATCAGTCTACAGCATTTTAATGTCGATATGAATATACATTTATCCTCTAACCGCGCTTCTGGAGTGCACTAGACTATATCTCATTGTGATAAGTCATCTATTTAAACAAATAGGGCATGATTGAGCTATATTAATTTGCTCCTGTTGTAGCATAAGTTTAACTGAAATGTGTATGAGCGCATCTAGTTAAGGCTAGATAAGGCTTTCCAAATTTCTATAATAATAAATGTTAGCATCACCTCTATTGCATATTACTGATTTCACATTAATTGATATTTTAGGACCAGGAGAACCAGATTTTTTAGTCGTTAGACCACAAGGTTAAGTCCCGTCCCGTCAAGAAAGATACGGGGTTACTACTAGCATACAGTTTATTGGATATAATGTGATTCAATATCAAATTGTATTGGTTTATATGGTTGTAGGTTTTCATAGTTTATATTTGAACAAGGTGTTAAGTTAACATTCACTTTGCACAATGCTCTTTGGATTGTATACACTAGACACTGTACTAAAACATATTCTAAACAATACAGGATGAATATGTTGGTAGTATTTTCATTTCAAAGCAATGGTTTTATTGATATTACCACTTATAAATCTAATATTTGACTTTTCATTGTGGTGAGATGCTTGAAGGATATACTTTATTAGAAAATTCCAAAACTTGTTTAAAAACAAAAAACTCTCAATTTCACTCTTGTGCACAATACTTTGACATTATATTCGGGTCGTATAACAAATTGTTTGACCAACACACCTGACAGCATCTCTTCAAATGCCGACAGCAAATTTCACCCCTTCCCTTCTTCACCACAACCAAAAATGAGTGTTGATAGAAAAATTCAATACATATACGTATGTCAAACGTTAAATTTCTGAGTCACCCGGACAGGTTTTGCATGTTAGTTCAAAATTCAAATTTGCATGTCTTGTACTTTGATAAACGCAAACGAGGCATCCGAAACATCAGTAAAGTAGCATGTGGTTTTAATTCGCGGTTAGAATAAATGAACCAGATAGACAACCACAGGACCAGTTCCAGAAGACATATTCAGTTTTGGGTGCAAAATAATTTATGGTAAAGTAGTTTCATGTATCATCTTATCGTTTAGTGAAGGATAAGTCACTATGGAGAATTAATGAGCAACTTCCCAGATTTAGTTCGCACAAGATAACAGACCCCGCGTGTTGTTGTAAGCAGGATTATGTGCTTTCATGAGAACACGAGACCAGAAGTTAATGGCCTCCCATTGTTCAACCACTCGCGCACATATTGTGTGCGTTATGCCGACGCTCTTATTACAATTATCCTTCGTAATTTACTACGTATGAAGATAGTAATATAGGACCTTATCCTGTAAGTCTTGAGGAAGTACAGGATTCTGATTATGATTGTATTATAGTTGCTATTATCTGAGCGCAATATAAGGAGATGGCAATTACTTGAGGGAATCCGTAGACTATTGTGGTGGCGAAATGTGCACCAATGTAATGATGCTCCAAATTCTCCCAGCTGGCTGGAAGGCTGGAACCATTCATGTGTTCTGATTACAAGTATTGCTCAGATGAAATAACTCTGTATTTAACACACAGTTTCAAAAATTAAATTCTCTTTCTTACATTAACCATTCTCTTTGTATATGTTATAAGGGCCTTAGTGTAAGCCATGTAAAATATTATTTACTTGAGTCTAGATTGTCGGACGTAGTTCATTGTGTCATTTTAAGGCATGTGTCTTCAACTGAATCGAACTTTTATTCTAAAGAATTAATATTACAGTTGATATCCGATGATACGGCGATTGGTGCGAAGGCAAAATAACGAACCTCTAGCCTTAGTTCACGTTATTTCTATGCGTACTACAATAAAATAACTGATGCAAGGGGCTACAAAGTAAATCTGACTCAAAATCTCTGAACAGTCGATTAATGAGAGTTTCTAAACAGCAGAAACCTGCAATGCTTCTGAATTCCAAGCATTGCATATTGAATCTCATTGGAAGAATTTTGTTTTCTTTGCCTCTGGGAGGGTAAGTACCTTGAGCTTCAAAAACCATATACCTTAAAACCCGCCTCTGAATTTTTTGAAATGCACTGAAATGATAGTTATGATATGAGTGTAGATTGTAGACGCTCTAACTTGCTGAAACTATTCCATCATGCAGTCATAAAGATCGTGTACTTAACATACAGTTTCACAAATAAATCTATTGTTCTTTTAGTGACGCATTTCGATTTATATATAGATCTGACAGTCCGACGATGATTTAGATATGAATCAAAACGCGTCACTGAAAGAAAAATAGTTTTATTCGTGAAACTGTGTGTTAAGTACGCGATCTTTTTATCTGAATTATAATATCAATTCAAAACAGGCGAACCACTCTTTAACTAGTGGTTAAAAATGTACATTTGGCACATTTGAATATAGCTTATTTACAAATCACCCTTCAGAAAGAGTATCTAGGTCATCTTGTATCCTCCATTCATCCCCAATTCTATTGATTTTTCTATATATTTATAAGCCATCTACAAAAATATGTTCCAATTCCCAAGATTTGACCCCCTACGAAACACGTCAAGCAGCGATGTATGTAGTTGTTCGAAGAGGCATTATTGTTAAATACATATTGCGTTCTATATTCAAGTTAGGATTCAGAGAAGTGGGTCTAATCAGAAAAACCATTCTTATTCAATTTGCTTATTAAGAGCCTGTAATTCATTTTATCGAATGCCTTAGTGATATCAGTATAGATGACATCAACTTGGCCTCTTTCATAAGAGCTTCAGATATTTGCTGTCTTATGATTAGATTAGTTACAACGATTTGCTTTTTTATGAATCCATATTTGCTCCTCACATAGAGGGTAATGTGTTATCTTCAATAGATAAATCAAACATTATAGAAAGAAGTAAGGTGAGTAAACAACAAAATATTCTCAATTTAATCACACCAAAAAGTAGATTCTGAATCAGCTCTTGTCTTTACAGAGCACAGTTTTGACATTTCTTCCTGTTCTTGGAAGCTGGCCTGGATATGTGTCTTTGGAGATGGGATTGAGTCCGTACAACTCCTGGTTCGACATTTGCAAGAAACGAGCTGGCGGGTAGTTGAATAGACACACAACGTTTCAAAGTCGATGTCAATAGACGTTTTTATCCTCCCACAGTGCTTTTGGATGACGATAAGAAGTTTGCCTTTAGCGAAATGTTCGGATATATCTCTTTGGTCCTACCGATGTAACCAGTTGATACTGATGTTGATATTCAGTCTCATATAATAATGAATAAAACTTCTTCACTTGGTGTGAAGTTTAGCATAAGTTACTCTCGCATTTCAACCGTAAGAAGAAAGAAAATTACACATTTGTATGTATTCAGTATTTCCAAAAGCTTTTGTAAATGTTTGGAACTCAATATACGCCACTTTGTGGATATGAGAAGACACATCTTTCCATTCGTCTATTGTCACTAATAAAGCTTCTTGTGCGCTTTGTGGATTTTGTTTTGTTTGCAAGTCCTTTGGTGACGCAAAGAGGAGAAAGCTCTCGCCTGCAAAAATGCCTCGAGTGCTGGAAAATATAAAGAATGCTGGCATCTTTGAAGGCGACGGGGTGCGCAATGACATTTCAACAAGAGCGTGGTTGGAGTTTTTATCAGTAGCTCTTTTAATTTATTTCATTTATTCATATTCACATATTATCGCAGAATGAGAAAAAATGACCAAGTTAATAAAATATGTATATAAAAAAGTTAAACAAAAGACATGAAATATCTTAGAGATGTCATAGCGTCTCGATTCAACAAAAACAGGGAACCGTCGAGAGACTATCACACACTATTTTCACACAAAATAATGAAACCTAAAAAAATTAGTGCTGCTTTCAAAGCATATTTTACAGTTTTCGTTTCGTAAGGCCAGCTTCCTGAAATTGCTCTTGCTTTTCAAGATATTAGCAATGTATTTTTCTCAAAAAACTTTTGTGGGTGTTAACTGTCTCTGATGGGATTTCAAATTTTTGAACTTATGAATATAAGTAGTAGATTTTCCATGCATTTCATATGTTTCAAAAAAATTTAAGCCGATGGATTTTTCTCTCAAGTTGTACGGTATTTCAGGAAGCTATCAAGTTAGCTTTATTTAAAGGGAATTAATTTGATAAGTGTATCTTTCAATCACTATTACTACAGAAAACTGCTTTTAGACTGGATAACGGTTATAAAGATCTTGCAGATGAAAAGTTGAGTAATTAACACACAGTTTCATAAATAAAATTCCTTTCTTTCAGTGACGCGTTTCGATTTATATTCAAATCATCGTCGAACTGTCACATTTGACTGTTAACAAGGCTACCCAGACTGCTTGCCTAACTACAACTAACTAGTCCTATCATGGATACAAAAGTAGAGCTCTCAAATCTAGCATACTATTTATCCTGCATAGCATTTTTACTAGTGAAATATTTTTTCTTTTTCTTTTTTTGTGTCTGTCTTAGGGGACATTTTTTTGGCGAACCTTAACCATCGCCGTCAAACTTTCCTTAAGGTATTTCATGTGATAAACTATTTTAGTTCTTAAGATATTTCACGTTTTAAGATATTTTATTCCTCAAGCTATTTCATTCTTCTTAATGCATTCTATAACTTAAGATATTTCAAGAGTAAGTTAACCTAGAATATAAATAGATTGAAACTAAGAGTAGTGTATCGATAAAAATTGAGTTTAAAAGATCAGTCTGTTAATTTAATACAATGAAGTTAGGGTTTCGCAGATATTTTGGAATCTCTAATATTTCCATGAAGTTTAAAAAATGTATTTTATTGCAAATATGAAGTACACTCATTCTATTGTCGTTGTCAACTTTATGATTAGAATCGAGTAAGTGTTACATTTGATCTTCCTGCATGGTGGTTTTTGAGGGCAGTTATATGTTCTCTGTACCTTTTGTAAATGTTCTAAATATAAACAGCATTACAGAAGAAACATTAAATCCTATAAATACATGACCTACACATGCTTGATTCTTTCTCCTTTGCATTTATTAAATATGATCATTCTTCGTTAACACGCTGTAAATCAGTTCATCCTTGTTGACAGATGCCGTGAGGGACATCTGTCGCCACTTCAAGGCAGTCCAGGTCTTAGGACCTCTATCTTCGTAAGTTGCCAATGGGCAGCGCCATAGTGCGCGACGATTGGAGTTGAATGTTGATGTTGCTATCACACCCTTGACGAGGTTACGTACATATATACCACCCAATATATACCACAAATAGACTGCCAGGCTATACTGACGAGTCTAGGCTAAAGACGAAACATGCATATCTATAGCAGGTCTGATCCGTAGTGGAGAGCACACACTTAATACGCATATATATCTCCATGTTTATTATACGTTCTGTTTCTTTCTGCAAATAGATTAGTATCTTTTAGTCCAAGTAACACAACAATATTTCCTTTCAGGTATGAGTACGTGTAGTATAGAGAGTTGTTAAAAATGGAATGTGCGTACACATTCTGTATTAGGATTTCATGGATGCCAAATTCGCTAGACTGGGAACATACGTTTGAGCATACCTCTTACACAACCACGGTCTGTTGCAACAGTGCGTGTGTGTGTATTCCACGTTTCCGAATCTGCAGGGGGCGAGAACTGAATAACAACGAGCAACTTTAGATGGGATTTTCATAAATTGTTTCAAGTTTAAATATATTCGTCCTGAATAAGACATTCAGAAAAACGGTGGGCTTTGTGAAAATCTTCTCTAGCTGGAGAATGGAATGTGATACTGCATTTAAGGGCGGCCTGGCTGGAACCTTTCCACATACGCCCTTCAATGGATGCCGGTACGCACTTCGAGCTCTAATTTAAACTGCGTACAATTTTTTAGAAGTTACAGTAATCTTTTAATATGCTACTCTCTATTTTGAAAGTCTAACTGCGTCACCCAGACTAATTCCAGCACTTCATACCCCCTTCTTCGTTCACATGGAACCGTAATCAATTTAAGGTAGTGGAAATTTAGCGGGACAAATCAAGAGAATCAATTTTCTCCATTAGCTCAGTTAACATAGTTTTCAATCCCAAAAAATTAAAAATATACGGGAAATATGATTGTTTGAATTGGATTTCTTAAGTCCAACAGCATTCAGTATCTTTGATTGATTTACAGCAATTTGATTCCCAATATATTCTTTCAGTTATTCCAGCGTCACCAATCGTGTTCTTAGCACCAAATCAATATACCCACAGCTAGTAGTCCGCTGGATTAAGATCAAGAGATCTTGGAACAGTCTGCTTATAAAACAAAACATTCTTTAACTGATTGGTAAATATGCGGGAGAGAGAGAGAAAAAACGAGAGAGGAAAAGCGGAAGGATTTATTGCTGCCTCACGTCTTCAAATGAAAATCATAAGGTTCTTGAATCTTAGGGAATGAAGGCTCAAGACATATATTTGAAATGTGTAGTAACTAGTAACGTATCTATTCGAGTTGCTAAAAATCTAATTTTTCCGGGCCATCAACTGCTCCCAAAACGGTTTAACTAATATAAGGGGTGGAAAGAGAAATCGGCACAGTTCAGCCAGATCTGACAGGCGTGGCCTGTTCAACTGGAAAAATATTCACGGGAATTCATCCTGAGGGCGATTTTCCCTAATGACGATGACACTCACGACTTTTATTAAAATTGCACTGGCTTTTTCGACGATTCCACTCATTCACATTGATTCTACACATGATAACTGATCCTAGACATGTACTACTTTTTTATGCACAGAACGACATGTTTTTATCGTATTTTACCTATGGGGGTTCTCGATAATGACGTCAGATTAGAATTAGAACATTGAAGTTACCAATGTGCAGCGCCACTGTACGCGACGGTTGGATATAAGAGTTGACAACTTTTAATAATTCACATAATAGATCAATTTTTCAAAACTAATTTGAGGTTAGCAATGCTTCGAACTACGCATGTATATTATATATCCAAATTGTGGCTCAACATTTCATTATCACAGGTGGCGACATTTAACATAACATTTTCGAAAATACTGATGAGAAAAAAAAATTATGGCCATTGATGAAGGTTGGATGAAAGTACATAGCTTAGCTAACTAAAGAAATATCAATTTCAAGTGAAGGACAAATTCTCAATTTTTGATGAGATATCTCAAAATCGTGACATGTCAGAATTACTGATGGAAGATTTGGTATTAGAATTAAAAATGGTATGACAAACCATGCTTATTTGGATAAGGTTGCTACTTTCCTCGTAATTAATGACCCATGTCATTATCTGATAAGTATATGTTTGGTAGAACTTCTGCGCAGGTGGCCGTACGAAAAATTTCATCATTTCATCAGTGAAACAGCTCACATTTTTCCTCCATTGCTCATTGATAATCTATAGAGCTCGTTTGAATATCACTCCATCACAGCTTTTCGGGTTTTTTTCTTTTATTTCTTCCCGATATGCCTGCTGCCGCCGCGGCGGTAGGCGAATGGTAAAATATGAGAAAGTTGAAAATACGTTTTGCTTCCTAATTGACTTTTTATTGAAGTTTCTGAAAAAGGAATCCATTTATAATAAAGTTCCTTTGCCTTTTATTCGCAACATTGGTATCAGTAATGTTATATCATAAAGTTAAGAAGATGTGAATATCTCTCTTTATCAAATGCGTTCCAGTCATATTAGCTCTTAATCTCGTTATTGACGAACAGTTTTGAAACATGTATGTACTAGGAAAACATTTGTAAGAAATCACTAGACGTATTTCAAGTATCAGCCTAAAGCTGTGGTATTTTTTGTAACCCGTCGTGTATTTCTGATATTCCTCGATCCAAGTCGTAGTAAGGTGTTTAATCAGATAATTCAAATATACAATTGAAAGTTAGAAACAAACCGGTATTGGTAGACATAAAACCCACATCCATTGGTAGATTGATTTCGGTCAAATAAGCTTTGCAGTTACTGCTACTACATTACTGTAGCTGATTTCTGCGAAGGCAATCATTCCTATTACTACTCTAATCCTTTGTTGACATAGTAATTCCTACTCTAATTATCACGTGGTGGCAGTTTTGTTTACTAATTAACCCAGAACATACCGGACATGCAGCTAGAGATACACTGATGTGGACAAATACACAAACACAACGACCATAAATACCGGATCGACGCGACGTCGCTGTACCAACCACAACGTTTCAGTGGCGCAATGTCTGATTGTTAATTGTACCATAATCGGTTGTTGGGACGCACTGCGTTGTCCTTTTATTCATAATACACCCAGTTGTTTACGATTCGCTCGTGATCTGAATTTCAATTATTGTAGCGGGGGATGCTGTTAGCTAAACGCACATGGCGGTTTAGAAAGCGGGCTTCGAATCATATTGATTCTTGGATGAGGGGTGGAAGTTTAGTTTCCTGCAGTCATGCTACATCAGTATTCACGATTTGAATTATAGTAAGAGAAATATGTATTTAAACGTCAATAAAACGATTTATTTTGGCGACTATGTGCAAAAAAGTACCAGTAGCTTACCAGCGTGTAGTTACTTAATCACAAGGAAGTAGTAGTAGTAGTAGTAGTAATCCCGAGGACTATTACTAAAACTAGGGCAGACATGGTAAAATCCTCAGTATCGGACCTTCCAGACCTTTTAATAATGGTCATGATGTCGGACATTTCCGCTGAGTAGAACTCTTCCCTGTCAAACTCTGTTGTGCCGAACACCTTAGCCCTTAGGCTGCTGTATACGGCACACTGACCCAGGATGTGAAACGAGGTCTTGTCCTGCTCCCAGCACTTCTGACTGATTGGGTCTTTGACCACTACTATGAGTGACAGTTGTCTGTTCAATCTGCAGTGACCTGTGAAGATCCCTACCAATAATTGGAGTGAATTCCTCTTCTTGTTCAATAGCCATAGCTCCCTACGCTTGTTGGGGTTGCTATGAACTTCTTGGACTGTCTGCATTCATCTCTCTCCAGCCATGATTTCGCCAGTTCATTATATGACCAATCAGCTAGGGCATTACTGACCTCGCCTCTGCTAATACCCAGAAAGGAAACTCCATTGAGTTTGAGTTAAAGAAATTCACTTAGAACAACCACGTAAGTTTTATAACCAAGATAGCAAAGATTATATAAAAGCTAAACAAAAAATCTCGTATATCACTATTATCAAAAACATAAGCACCGTGGAACATTTTCTAAATTAATTAATTCTCTTCTCGAAATTCGACGAGTAGCTGAACGGGATCAGCGTACATTCACTGCAAAACTCTGCATATAAGATATAGACACATTTACAACCACATGATATTTTCATAAGTTATATCAAACTGCTGCTACCATTGTATGAGGTGAGAGAGTCAATTTTGGACTTTGTTTATAAACAAAAGAGAAAAAGATAATATTATGATAAGTTCTATGTAGCAAAATTAAGTAGCTTTTAAACCAGATTTCACGGATAAAAGTCGTACATAATTGTGGTGCGTTTCGCGAGCAGCGTTTGATGGCCAACAAGAAAGATTACAGCGAAACACATCACAACCCTTAAGAATTTTATTTGTCAAATATAGTTTAATAATAAGAAATATTAATCAAAGTAATGAAAGCGTCTCACAACGTGAAACTGTAGACTCCACAATCTACATGATCAGTTATTCTTAACTCTTTCTTGAGAAGATGTGACCCCCATAAACGTACCCGCAGATCTACTAAAATTGCCTTTTTTAAGTTGCCATTGACTGTAAGGAGACAATCCATGCAAAACCACTTTAACGTGGTAAAATGGTATTTAGATGTCACTGCCATATCATCAACATCATAGAGGAATTACCGTTTCGTTTTTTTGATAGATAACCTGACGCAAAGGCAGATAAACTATCGCGATTCATGAGCAACGCGTAAGGATAAATGTCTATTCAAATTGACCTTAAAACGCCGTAGATTTTAACCATCAGGAAACAAAGTCACCGGTAGCTCATTCCACAAGGCCGAGGTTCTCAAAAAGAACGATTTCTGGAACAGGCTCGTTGTAGGCGTTGGAAGCTCGACCTGTTCAGGCGCATCCACTAGAACTAGACTTATTGCTCGCAGTAGCAAACATGTCTTGTAGAAGAGAACCATCAGCTTCTGGGACACCAACCTAGCGAGGCCAGCAACATGATGTGACATGTAATTCTGGGAATTAACATCAACATGTTAATTCCCAGAAGCTTGATGGGGGATGATTCAAGTATTAGGTTAACCTCGATCGCCATGGCTGACAGACCAGCATGCGACGTCTTTGTCAGGGTTAATTTATTTTAACATCAAGTAATTGAATATAATGAGATATGGATATAATATGAGTTCATTAACATTTCGGCTACCTGCGTAGCCTTTATCAATAATATTGTTTTCATTTTTAAAGTTATGTCTTCAATCACACACTTGAATTCAATTAGCGGCCAGTGTGACTGTAAGTCTAAGCCGCGCCTTGACATCTCAACATTTTTTTGACCGCTTTAGTCCTCCGGGTCTGTGTGTAGTTGTCCGGAAAATAAGCAAAGTTTAATTCGCTCCGGAGGTAATTAGCTTTATTTGCGAAGAGTGGTAATTCATTTCCCGACGATGTCGTTGCGTGAACCCACAAGTGGTTTCATTCGGGCAGTTGTGCTTTTATCGAGTTGCTGATTTATAGCAACTTAGAACAGTTATAGTATTATGTAGAAAAATATAGTGGTATCTGGGTATGTGGTAGGGTAATGTTTATTGTTATTATATTGTTGTACCGATGCCATTTGATAGTTGCAGATGTGATCAACACTACCTACAGTAGAGTTTTCGCTCTAGATTGTATCAATATGTTCATGTATCGTGATTATCAGAGTTACAGCGCGAGCCATCGATTGAGGAGGAGCACAACCAGAAAGTCAAGAACAAACTCATCTTATGACCTAACTCTTGAAGCATACTTAAACAAGTGGGGATTCAGTTGACAGAGGGATTGGAAAGAAAATCATGCTTCAACCCTATAAAGCCAGATTCTTTGAGCTTACTCGAGAAATCCTCAATTTTGTGCAGTGCGGAAACATAATTCGCCTTTTGAAATCCGGAAAAATGCCCAGTACGGGATTCGAACCAAACATCTTCCGATTGCCGGTTTGACGCTCTAACCAAATGAACTAGCTAAGCAGCTGCCCAGTCGTTACAGAGCATGGATGTTATGTTCAGTTAGTTCAGTTGGTTAGACCGTCCGACCGCCAATCGGAAGATGTGTGGTTCGCATTCCGCACTGGGCCATTAGTCCGGATTTCAAAATGCGAATTATGTACCAGTTTCCACCTTGCAGGGAAAGCAAGTAATTGATTGTAATAGTACGGAAGCTTGTTCCCAGTTAACTATCTGTCCTGTTTTCCAAACCTGTTCAGTGGGAAAAATCTAATGAATGCTCTCCTAATCCACAGATCGACCACCAGTTTTTTCTCCTATTTTTTTTTTGTTGGTTCTTGAATGTCAAAGCGATTTGACATTCAAGAATTCAAATCATTGATGGTTTTGTGTTGTTGTTTTGAGATTAAACTGCCGAGAATTTTATTTTTTATTTCAATAAACCGTCCTATTAGATGTCTTTCAGTAGAATACTCAACATACTTATTATTTTATTCTAATGGTTGAGAGCAACTGAACACCATTCACTATTGAGATTTCTTAAGGAAGTTTCTCCATCTAAGCTAATGCAAATGTAGCTTTGTAACTGAAGCTATAATTTAACCGATCAGTGATGTTTCTAATCCGAATGGAATAATAGATTAAGTTTTCCTCTCACCAGGCACAATATACTGTAATGGAATTGCTTTAGCAAACAGTGCAGGCTGTGTTCCCGATAAAAAGAAAATTACCAATTCTGTTCCAAATAAAAGTACAACTGAACTCGATAAGCTGATGGTAGGTTTACTCAGTGACACTGCCTTCTGGAAACAAAACTTATTTACTCAAAATTAAATTCTTCCACATCTGGGCTACAGCTATATGGCATCCCGATTCTGCTTATACTATCTGCGATTAACAGTAAGGGCTAGTTATAAAGCTATATGGATAATTGATAGATTTATGTAATAGATTTTTAGAAGCCCATACGTGTCTGAGGTTGAATTTTTCAGTTTTTTATATCAAAAGAGTATTTACATCTCAAACATGTTGAATTTATGACAAAATGTTTTTAATGCGTTCTCTGTAATTAATTCACTGTAATACAATTTCAACTCTATATCATTGTTGGTCCCTGGTGATTCAGTAAATATTACTTGGACTATGCTTAATACTTACCTAACACATATTTGTAAGAAAAGTGTGACCACCCATGTAACCTCTGCAACAAGGATGAAAGCAGCTTCTCCTCTGAAAAAAAAGTGATATATCAGAATCATAGTCAACAGAAAAATAAATAAATGAAAGAAACGTGATTCCTGTGACCTCAATTGAAACTCTACATACTTTTTTGCCAATTGGAAGCTGAAAAGTAGACAGGCGCGAACATCTATTGCAGTGTTTGCTAAACGTGCAGAAACATCATTAATAATAATACTTTCTCTAATATTCACTGACATCATTATATCATGAAACTGGCACTAAAAAAAGATACTGCAGGTAGCTTTAGTGATGGAAAGTATAAATAAGTGTACTTTCAGTTATTCTAATGAGACTGTATGAAATATGGGGCCTTCAATGATAAATTGATAAAATGTATTGCATGTTTTTTTAAATTATTTACATTATTTATGTAGAGCACCAAAAGCTCCTTTTATTAATCTAATATGAATATAACTTTTGAATTAATAGAACATATATTTATTTGCAAAAGTCGCACACATCAGCTTTTTTTTAGTCCAGAAAATGGTGGCATATCAGACATTGGACCTACATCGTCCCTACCCTATCATATGAAAGTCGTAAACAAAGAATGCAATACAAAATACAGGCCTCCAATATGAGCCACATCCCATATTTCAAACACCATGAGGATTGAAGGCTTTCTGGCAAAAATGACATATGTCAAGAATATTGAACATATTTTTTATAAATCTCCCAAGTCAGACTCATCAAATAATGAAGGATATGGCGATTAGATATGCTGTGTGGTTTCATTTTTTAACTATTTGATGTTTCAACCTAACAAAGGTTCACAAAAATTTATTTTGAAGTAAGGTGTTCATTTTTATTTTTTCTATTCAATAAATAGGGTGTATTTTATAAGGCCAGTAATTCAGCTTCTTGCAAAAACGTGACATGCCACACCTGAAAATACTTTTTGCTGACATTATTATTATTAATATCTAAGGTGAGTTGAATTATTTGAAAGCTTGTATCGACCTCCAGCTTCAGTTAAAGTCATGTTTTGAAAAATAATATACCAGCGAAGATATTGAGTTTTCTTGGCCCTATTGTGAATTGCATCTTTTTGTAATATGATGTTTTTGCTAAGAACCCTTCGATTCATATTTCATTAGTCACATGTATGTAGATTATGTACCTATGAAACAATTAATGCTTCTTACAAAAAAAGCTTAGAAAAGATGTATACTTAACCTAATGTATGTCTACATAACATATAGCAGTGGACAGCTTATGTTCTGTAAAATACGTTGCAAGGTAGACAGCCAATAACCAGTTCATGGATAACGTCAGTAGTTTTAGCAAACAAATGGCGGCCCACATTTGGACCAGATACGCTACGTTTTTTTGATAGGCGATCTTCTACAATATATAGCAGAAGAAGAACAACCGAATGAAATATTATACGGCACCAAATAACTTGTCATTACAGTGGAGAGTAGACACTTAAAAGTAACACCGTTTAACGTTTTTTTGGTTAGCTAAATGCTGCTTTGTTGGGTTGTTTGGGGTGCTATAGTCCCATAGTTCTTTTTGTCGGGTTGTTTGGGGTGCTATAGTCCCATAGGTCTCTTAGCCTCTGTACTAGGCTTTTGAAAATAATGTGACATTATTGGATGTTCAAGGTACATGGCGTATCTATGTACGTACCAATCATGAGGAGACACCCAATTGCATTTCCGATTTCGACACATTTCGGTACAAAGCGCAAGATACGAGACGGTTACTATGTTATCTTGGAAGCAGAAAATACCTAACACATTGAAAAACAACAGCAAAAAGGCCATTTATATCCATTTGCTGCAGCAAAGTGACGCTAGCTCAGATAGTGAATATTTGAAGGGACATAGTACACTACTCTGTTCAGGGATTGCAGGAGTAACGAGACTTGAAATCAGAACCGTGCTATTTAAATATTAAGCGTGACTTGCTTTACTTGTTGTACTCGTGTATCTTGATTGTTTCATTCATAAATCAGGCATACCTACTTTTCGAACAGTATCGCGCTTCTGATAACTGATATGCCTGTTCTATTTCGAAGCATAAAGAAAGTTTTTCGAATTTGAAATAATTTGTTTTTTTTGGATGAATTTGGATTTCTGATTCACGGAAATTCGTATAACTCACTCCCGTATGCCTATCCGTCGATGTGTGATGGTTTTTCGGTCTGTCTTTTATTGTGTTATTGTTTAATCTCAGTAATCTCTGGATGTTCAGCAACGGAGTAATGTATAAATGTTTTTGTAAAGTTGATCAAACTCCATTATAATACGTTTCACGGGTGTCTGATCAGTTTTTGGACGTATTTTTTTTGGGGCCCGAATTTCTGAAAGCCGCGAAACTTTATTTTGAATGTTCTTCAGGTAATGCATCAGCGCTTCAGAAAAAGCGTTTCATACTACATAAACAAAATATACACTGAATTTTGACATCCCACCACAAGAAACTAGATAGTACAGCGATAAACAACAAAAGCTTGTCTAAGACTTGCTTTTCACGTGAATAGAAAATGATGTGATGAGGTGTCTCAAGAAATTCTTAGTAACTGTATTAAGATGGCTAATAGATACTTTAGCCAGCAGAATATGGTATGGTTAGGTGCTATAAAAAAACATTAATGGGTGGGTAGTACTGACTTCATTTTTTATTCCCTCGCATCGCTTCTGGAGGTTTCTGCCTTTGCGGAATGTTGTCTATACAAAAGTCACAGAAGTAATCCGCATGATTCAGATTGAAAACGTGTAACGAAGGCAGCATACCAATGGCCAGGAGATAACTGAAGATGAGGATCAATTCCCAGAGAGCTGTAATTCATTTGCAATACAAGAAAAGAACAACCAAGGCTTTAATTTTAAATTTACACGTTCTTGCATTCTAAAATCAATTTGCATTTTTACACGTAAAAGTAATGATGAAGGTATTATTACGAATAAGGTAATTCACGAGCTTGAATGCCTGCCGAATCGAATTCCAAATAACGTCGTTTGGCATACCGCATTGCAGTTGTGAAATACTTTAGTTTGATACCAATATGCTAAGGTAATGAAACAGAACCTTGAAAAACGGAACAACCACACTCGCCTTTCATCATGGTTAATTGAAATTTTTTCTCACAGTTTTAACTTAAATTACCTTTCATTTTCACGAGGCGCCGAGAGGTAATAAGTCACGGACAAATACGCTTACTCGTTATTACCATCTAGAACTGTCCTCATTCATCGGTGGGAAGAACAGCTTTTTGCTAAAGTCGATTTCTAATATTATTAATTTGAGTGAATAAACTCTCAGGGATTAAGAACATTAAGAAATATGTGCATTTGCCAGACAAAAAACTTTAATTTTTTTTGTTGATTACCCACGATCAACACTAATACCTCTAGTGAAGGTCATGATCGTCCTTTTTATCACTTCTGAGTTATTTATAATACATATACTCGAATATCAAGATAATCTTACCAACCACTCATGCTACAAAAGACATTTCCTGGAGACAAAGTAACAGAAATCCCCGGTGAAATCAAAAGCTGCAAAATACATACTCCAACCTGAGAGAGTCGTGAAGAGGAGCTGTGCAATTACTGTCGTCATTGTTCCGCTTAATTTTCCCAGACTAATTCCTTAACGGTAAACGAAATCCTCGTCTTTTCCCGGGAAATTGTACGTTAAGAGCAAACGAACTCCTCAGACCAGTGCTGGGCTTATCCATCGATTTATCATCATCTAACGCAGACCACGTACTCAGCTCCAGATAACAATAATACATTTGACTTTCTGGGTATTCGAATTCCTATTATCCATTTTGCGATTCCAATTTTCGTGTCATGTATCCAAGGCAACCCAAATGTCATTAGATTGATAATACGAAAACAGTATATTGTTACTTGATTAATACATCGTTGTAAATATTGAAAAATATTTAATTTCATATAGTACCTATCAAAAATTCCAAAAATTTTCTCAATTCCCCATATTTACAAAACTTCGAACAACAGTTCTAAAATCATAATATTCAATAAAGTGATGTCCCTGCAAATGAAATACAGAGTCAATCTACTTGACGCCATTTTTATAGCACTCAGTTATTATGTTCTTGTAACTAGTGCTAGTGTGCTAGTTGCTGAAAGTCCTGAAATTCCTGTTTGAAACATTTAACTATGGCCTGAATGTCACACTACTAATTTAAATTGATATGAAACATTTAAAATGTACCGAAAATAATTAAGTTCATTAGTTTTATGTATCGTGAAGTACGGATTATTGCCAGAATCAAGGGTTATTAATCCCTAATTTTCCATCCCTTCAAAAAGTTATGGAAAATAGCCACTAATTCCCAATTATTTTTGAGTGGCATAAAGATTTTTTCGTGCGGTCAGATTTTTAAAAAATTCTAATTATTTGTTTATGTACATTGTTTATGTCTCTCAACATTTTAGGTCGTAAAATTGCTCATTTTAATGATCTTCCAGCAGAAGAACTTTTTATTATAACAATTAAAATTTGAAGCCAATATCCATAAATAAACCACAACTCATATAACAGCACTGATGGATAGTATACGCCTTAGAGACTCTGCAAAAATATTTTGTTCATAATTTGAGTTGCATTTTTTTACTTTTTACATGAACCTCTCAGAAACTCCAAAAGATTCGAAGATAAGTATATATATATAATTATTCATATAAATCTATTGAGGAGCAGACGTCATGAAATTCTAATTTAACATCAGATAATTATAGTTTCAAACATACATGAACCTCTCAGAAAATCCAAAAGATTCGAAGATAAGTATATATATATAATTATTCATATAAATCTATTGAGGAGCAGACGTCATGAAATTCTAATTTAACATCAGATAATTATAGTTTCAAACGGAAACTTCTTACAGAATGGGAAGTCAGAGTCCATCTACTCCTTACGATTTCAAAGCGACAGCGACATGGGCTTTTCAAGCCGACCCTGTACTGGTCGTATTCAAGGAGTTATGGCGTTACGACTTCCTCCAGTAAATTTATGGTTCTCAGGTGGAGTGGGAGGGTGGAAAAGTGCTTTCTGCTAATTGGAGATTGTATTGCGCTACGAAAGTGGCTTTTGCTCAAGCGACTCGTTTCAGTTAATTATATATTAAAGGCCATGACTAATGATGTTTTGCATAGTTAGCTTTGATTTGACATACGAAAGTATTTGATAAATCTCATGACATGGTGATAAAAAACGAATGTTTGTGATATAGAGTAATTTAAATGATCAATAAAAATGTATTGCCAGTGGAGATCGAACACACAACCTCCTGCATTCTAGGCAGGCATTTTAAGCCATTCAGATATCGCAGACTGTCAAGCAGAATGGCAAATTTGCATGGTTACGGCTTTCAATTCTAATAGTACTCTCGCTCTACATATTGTTCCATTTTTATCACAGTTAGAGTTGGCAGATTTTTTCCGACAACATGTTTATAAATATCAAGGAGTATCAAATGCAGTTATTCAAATCATAGCTGAAATAGATACTGAATTAGTTCACTGTATTAATTAATGAGACTGTCAGAAACTCATTTTTAGACATATATCTATATTATTAATAACAAAGGTGTATCATCCTTCGGGTCATATTGATTTGAGACGGTCGAGTCCACCCAAGAATCGATTTGGATCGTGTTTATATTTGATAGTCTCGTTGAATGTATTGAATCAATTTTATGAGACATACACTGTGCTGCATGCTGAAGGATACGGTATAAGGGATCCAATCTAGCGAATAGGGATCCAAACTGTTATTTGCGTGAACACGTTTATTTGAAATCGAAATGGCTGGAGAGATGAGTTGGTTCCTACCGAATAGTCCCCGGATTAACAACTTCTGATGCTGATCGATCTGGTTGGTAGCGAGTTTTGACTTTTTAGCTGTTCTTTTTTTTAGCTCAAATTTCTTTATAGTCATTGTAATAGATTTATGTTGTCAATAATGCATCATTTGTTGGGTCGTCATCAAATTTTCACGTTTCCAAATCATCCAAATAGCGTAAGTCATATTCAGTTTATAAGCTGTTTCACTTGAGTAAGGCGCTTCGTCAACTCTTAGCATCCCACCTCCAACTTCTAGCGGTGAATTGATCATAAAGCAAAATATCTCAAAACCTTCGAATTAAGCTAAGTTATACGATATTTAAATACTAATCACATGGCAAAGTGCTTCACAACAATATTATCACTATGACCCGTACTAGCTGAAGCAAAATTCGAATTGCAACAGACGGAAGACAACTTTAAATTTCACACCCTCAAAAATTGAAAGCGGAATCCGGCAACCGACTGACGCTATTAGCAAGTGCCATTATTTAGCCACTCAAACTTCTTTGTTACCACTCTTCGACTTTGAAAGCATCGAGAAAAATTACAAGGAAATGACATAAGAGCTCAAGAGATGTTGAGAGAACCATTACCTGAAAAGTTGACAGGTTTCGTCCTGAGAATGGATTGAAAATCACAGGACATGCATTCGGTGATTTCGAACCTCAGCTGTCTGAAAGTTAGCGTGATTTTCTCGTAGTGCTACAGCTACTATTCTGTCCTCTAATCAATTTACAAAAATGGCTCAACTACTCTAAACGCTTACATTTGGACTGTTGGTTGGATTAACTGTGCGCAAGGCCACCCTGAAGCACTCAGAATGAAGTATTCATAACTGTGTTGTGCATGCAGTAACTGATGCAAAAAGAAAAATCTAGATGAAAGAAAGAAGTTTATAATCCACAGAACATAAAACGCTTTAATGTTCTTAAGTGTAAATGAACTCCATGCAAGCACCAACTGTAACAGAAATTTACATGAAAATAGTAATGTGGTTTATACAAGTTTCGGCAGTTGGATAATGCAAAATCATCGTATTCATATTCAAATATACATTTGTGCTCAATATATAGTTTTAGATAGTTATACTTGTATTGGCTGCTAATCGAATCACATGTATTCACGCAATTTTTCTGCTGCCTATGCAGCACTTATCAAGGAGCAGAATAATAAATGAATTTTTTAAATTATCATTGTATTGATATAGTCTCTTTCCGGAGAAACATTTTTTTTAAATGATATCTTAGTATGAACTGCCAAGGCAGCCGAAACACTAGGAAAGTTATTTCATCAAGGACATGTGCTTTCATTGAGCGATCAATTTAACAACAGCTACCGAATGACGTATATATCGATTCTGTGAACATTAATCAGTTCTAAATTCATATAAGAACACGCCCTCCAGCCTCTTCATTCCTGTCGAGGTTCTTTGACATTTCGGCTTTACTAGCATAAATGTCCATACCATGTACAATTCAAGCATACATATGAAGTTTGCTCGGATGAAATGATCTCAGCTACACTAATGTACTCGTATATAGCTGATTAAATCTGTTTGTGTAGCACAATTATTTACAACTTTAATGAAATTCTTGAGTTCGCAGCCCTTTGAATAATGTAGGTATTTGCATTGGGGCGCGCCGCTGTAATTGCAAAACGCTCATGAATGAATGAGTGCAATTAGGGGCATGATTATGGGGCCGCAGACGGAGGCTCTCTGGCCACCTGTTGAGCCTTTTTTGCGGATTTATATTGCCTAAATCTTTCACAGGGAAACAACACCGTGAAAAGACTTGCTGGATATATATCTTATACCCATGTATATCTACCATGTAGATTCGATAGTGCTTCTCAGATGAAAAGGTCTTGATTTCTTATACCTTATTCCCCTCTCTGCCCGAAGTGCGAGACTCACCTTGGTAATGCTTGATATATATCGTAAAGGTGAGTAGCATCGTGCTACATTCCACCGAATGGGGTTTGTGGTTCTATTTTATTTTCCATTATACCTGTACATTGCTTTTTGTACGAAAAAGCGAAATACTGGTATGCCAGGCTAATTGTTTTTCTAGACCTGCAAATTGGTTTGCATTATACGTCAAAAAATGATCCAGTTTTCAGCGGTTAGCCTTTCAGCAAGAGTCAATTTTGGTTACTTATGCTCATCTATCCATTTAGTAAATTTCCTCTCTCTCTCTCTCTCTCTCTCTCTCTCTCTCTCTCTCTCAGTGTCTTCGATTCTACTTTGCTCTCAAAATTACTATGTCATGTTAAGAACTGTCCGAATATAATGAAATAAATAGTAAAGTGAGTTGGTAAATTTTGGTGCAATTTTGAATAAATTATATTTTAACAAAAAAAGGTTATACGTAAAATGGTCGATCTAATGTTCCACCACGTTTCATTTGCATGCGTTAAACAGAAAATGGTCTCCCCAAACTGACACAAATTTTCCGCCCATATATTAACGGAAAGTAGTATACCTAGCACTTCGTTCTCAACACACAGTTTATAACTCTGCAAAGTTCATTAACTACATAAACTCTAATATTTACGGGTACTTTTTTAGGCGTAGAGATAGTGGTTCAAGTAATTGATTTTTACATTCCTTGGTGATTGGCGAATAACTAAATATTTTGTCGGTGAAGTACTTCGTTTTCAAGAGCTTCGACTTTTTAGAGTGCTGGATTTCTCAAAAATCCAATGAACATTCGCATTGGAAACTCTTTAGTAGTCGTATATCAGTAGAAAAATGTGTAGGTTTTCAAAGTCGCTGCAATAACAACAGCTGTTGTTGATGAAGTGGAAAAATTTTACCAATTGTTGGCCTCTAATATTGAAAATTACTATTAGATTTTCATGAATATTTGACATAAGATTACTACTGTAATAAGGGGCAAAAACCGGTGTAGTTCTGTAACATTATTGCAGTGGTGGCAGAGAACGTCAAAAGTACGAAAAAAATAAAAAGCTATCAATCTTTATTTTAGGACATAACGAAGGGCCTAAGTTCATCAAGGTCAGACATTTGCTTTCATAATACATTAATAAGATGTACTGTCAATAGCTTTCAACATGGATGCATTTCGATTAAGTAAGCAGATTTGAACCATTCAAAACTTCCAACAAGTTGTTCAGCATTTTAAGTGATTTTTTTTCAAAAAACGTCTAATCAGTTCCACTTCTATTTTGGAGACAACTGCATTTCAACTAAATGTGATCCTTATAATTAATCACAAAAGTGCCATCGGAACTTTTAAAAGATGGCACTAGGTCCTGTTAAATAATATTGAGATCTATGTAAAGTATTAATAACTGGTTCTTGAAATTTCAAGTTGTGTAAGCTTCAAAGTTATTAATTGCAAAAGATTCTAAACTGATACCAGAGCGCAGGAACTACAGCATTACCCTCACTGATGTCCCTTACCTGCCGAGTTATTGGTAGATGTGATGGTGGGTAAAATTTCCAAATACTTAACGATGATTAACTAATTTCTTAGTAAATATTAGGCTGATAATAACAATAATAAGCATTCATTGCCGAACAGGTTAAATTCCATTTACAATTATTATAATGCTATATTACCCTATGGAAAACCAGTAACAATGAGACAATAAGTATACGTTATGATTCATATGTAAAAACAGTTTCAATTATGCAGATAAAAAGATTGTGTAATTAACACACATGATGGGAGAGTTTCAATTGACTGATTTCTAGGTTATTTGATAACACCTTTCAGATGCTTCGTTTAATATTACAGAAAGTGAGTTAATGTCAAACGAATTCGAATTTAGGTTGATATTTTCCATCATGTATGTCATAGGCGAATTTAAACCCAAATCCGTTCTTGAACGGTTTACCTTAAAAGGTGCAACAGAACGTAAAGAAACAAAGAGAGCATGGAAGTTAACTAGGGATAGTAACTGATCATCTGTCCAAAAATCTTGTCCTATACTCGTACTGAAATCTGAAATATTTTTTCAAACACTTATGTTGTTTCCTCTGAACTTTTCCTTATGAGTTCTCATTGTGTGCCTTCTTTTATATATCGTTTCAATTTTACGCAGACAGGAAGCTCCGTAAAAAAAGAGCAATTTCCACATATCTCGTTTCCTATCGCATGTGTCGGGTGAATTTTCCTCCTGGGATGGAAGAGAAATACCAAAACGGTCGTTGTAATAAGTTTCCATTCTTATTCAAGAGTTTTTACCGATCTCCTAGCGGTGGCGAAAATCTGAAACGAGCTTTTTAATAGCTGCTCATATCGCCTTTCAGAACTCAATATAGTTATTCTTGTCCTGTATAGCCCTATTTTATTGTGGTATTGTGGAGCTAAAGATGATAAAATCAATACACGTACAGCTAGTGATGAGATGGGCGATTATATAAATCTTAATTATATTGTATATATTTTATCAACTCATCTTTAGGTGTCGCCCTCTATAGGGACGCCTATTGGCAACACCTGGACTGCCTTGAAGTAGCAACAAATGGAAATGTCCAGTACGACATCTGTCAACAAGCTTGAACTGATTCACAGAGACATCCCTTGTTCTTCGTGAACACTATTTCCGATGTACCATTATCTCGGCTCATTCACATCAGAAGCTGACAACTTATATTAAGTATATGCTTTCCACTACGTATTAGACCTGCTATAGACATGCATGTTTCGTCTTTAGCTTAGACTGTAGAGAGCAATCGGGTAGTATATGAGGTTACCCACTCAAGGGTTTGATAGCAACATCAACTTTTCTTCAAGTGTCGCCCTCTAAGGGGACGCTCATAAGCAACTCACGAAGTCAACGGTCCTAACAACTAGACTGCCAGGCTATACTAACGAGTCTAGGTTCAATACGAAACATATGTAGCACACATGTGCTTCACACCGTTTCAGAAATGTGCTTCAAGAACTATGAGTTTTGAACTGATCTAAATGCTTAAGCGTGTATTGTAGAAAAAATAAACTTTTCAAAGAGGGCTCTATTAATAAAAAACATATTTATCCAGATTGGATAGATAATTTTGAGAAAAACGTTTCTATTTTGCTTTGAATGCACCTAAGTGGAGGTCGTAACAGGTTTTCTCATTCTTTTTCCAGTATGACTGTGGAATAGCATTGAAAATACCTGTGCCATCTCGTAGAAAAATATTCTTTATGGCTAAGAAAACTTTAGCTATACTTCAACTGTTGAGCACATATTTTCCGATTTAAAATTATATTTTCTCGCATCCGTACAAAAGTTTGAGGCGAAACTCGAGAAAATGGAACGAACCGGTTCCATCTTCGTGTGTAGTCGTTTTATGTTAAGAAAAAGTGTCAAGCGAAGTAATAAACATTCGGCTGTTCGATGGAATTCGCCTTCATGTAGTTTGTAGAGGCTCTTACTTGGTGAAACTCTTCCATCATGCAGATAAAAAGATTGTGTACTTGACACACAGTTTCACGGTTTCTTCCAGTGACGCGTTTCGATTTATATTTAAATAATCGTCGTACTGTCAGATTTGACTGTTTACAAAGCGACACCGATTGCTTGTAAACCAGCTAACTAGATTCTATCATGGATACAAAACTTGAGCTCTTGAATGTATACTATCTATCCTGTATAGCTATTTTTCTATTAAATTATTTTTCCTTCCTTTCGCAACGAGAAATATTTTTTATCAGATTTTTTGACCTTTCTTTTGAAATGGCTATTCTCTTTGTGTAGTATAAAAACTTGCTCCCATTTTACATTTAATTTTGCGTTTTGTTCCCCAAATGAGTTCAATGACTACTGTGGATGCTTCCCCTCCAGTTATATGATTTTTGTGCTCCTTGATTTGACACCTGCAGACTCAGGAATATATTATTTGCCATTCCGTTTTATATATAGACTTTTATTAATCTTTGTGGTCTTAAAAACTATACTGATTTTGCATTTTTTGCGAAATTTATGTGTTTCTTTCTCTTAGATATGGTATACAGAGGATACCAGCAGAGGTAGCTAGTTATCTTTGAGTCACACGTGTAGCATCAAATCTTCGCCATTTTGTTTAGAAAAATACATGAGGATAACCACCACTCCAAAGAACGGCTTTAAGGTGTAGTTTCTAAGTTAGTCAAAAGGGTACAAACTCAACACAACAGTTACCTATTCATCCAGATTTTCCTGCTATTTCAGAAAATTTAAACTTTGAAATTGTATATGTTTCAAAAATGAAAACCATACTTCAAGTGTGTGGCTCATTCAAGGTATGGAAGACAAATGTGAAGAGTCGGTATCCATATCTTTGCGGATAGAGATTAGACATGATTTTGGAATCCTGAAAGAAAATCTTATAGAGCGAGTTGAAACTGTGCCTCTATCACTCCGTGACATTGTATCCCATTGGCTACCGCATTGCAGTAAACAGTCGATCTAAGTCATCTTGTGCAGTACGTTGTAGCTTGCGCGACCTGTTCTTCAGATCGTATGCAGTATGGAGTGAGAGAAGCTCGGAGAGGTACCAGCAAATAATGTTGGCGTACTAGAGACACGGGTTCGAGTCATGTCCATACCACAAATATCTAAGAATATTATTGTGTCACTCTAAATTTGTGTATTTGAATAAAATTTCTATAGTGACATTGATGTGGAAATTTTGGATGGATCGTTCTGTATGTGACACACGCAGTTTTATTTTGTTACAGGAGGTAAACACTCGTTCCGCTTCGTTTCTGTAAAACTCTCTTACAAAACCAATTTATTTCCCACCGCCAATTCAATAACAACTGTTTACTTTGAGTATTACAGATCATCTCAATTTCTCCGGAGAAATTCACTTTTGTTCCACCGCAGCTACAAATCCTGCCGTAGAGAGAAAATGAATAAAAGGCAGGAGCTCGAAAATGTCCATGGTTGTTTCATCGCAGTTATTGGAAGTAGTTAGATGAGTTTGTTCCACTTCTTGCGTTCGCACTTTTCGAGGAAAAATAAAAGTTTTACCACTGGATGCAGTGGCTGGGAATTGCGTTATTTGTTTCTGCCGAACGAATACAGAAGTAGCAATGCATATTTTATAAGATATTTAGTTAGGGAAAAGTGCCTCCTTTGAAATGGTTGGTAAAATATATATGTTTAGAATTATATTTAAATCAACAAGGTTTTAATTCGGTTTTTCCACTGCTAGAGTTAACATTGTCACTATCACTATAAGTGAATATTACAGATAATAAATCAAACTTGTATCGAATAGCAGTAAGTATTTTGTGGTTATTTTAATTATTGGAGCTTATTGAGGATCATTCTGAATTATTTCAGAAAAGTTCACCTGACTATTAATGTAAATATGTGACGCATCCACCAAAATTGAAACTAAAACAATATCCCCGCCGTAAAAAACACTTCAATTTTAGTAGTTGAAGCTTAAGGAAACTTTTCGGTTGGCTAGAGATTCTTTTCACTATTTAGCGGTATGTTTTTATTAAATATATATGGAACAATGGTAGGTTTCACCAAAAACGTTAATGCTTGTCATGATTATTAACCTTTTAAGAATTTTCGGAATTGTGGTTCACTTTATATTCTCATTCAGTATAAGTTACAATTATAGAGTAATTTCAAATTATTTTAAACCCAATCAGGTACATTTATTAGTTTTATTACAGTACCACATATATGGTAGCTCACCTATCAAAATATGCAACTTTAAAAAATCTACAACTAACAATATTTCCCTCTTTGGAAATCGATTCAGTTTGAGTAACTAATTGGAGAAATATTTGAAGGCAGCAAAAAAATATGGCAAATCTGCCCATTTTTCCATCTGTTGGGGTTCTTTTCCAGTCATAAAAATTCACTCTAACTAACTTTCTCGAACAACTCCAAAAATTGACGTACCTGATGAAGGATAATAAAACCAAAAAGAAATTGAGTATGTAAAGACAGTGGGTCTTATACAACATATCACAATTATCAAAGCTGAGTACCCATTTTTAATTACATTTTGTTTTCTGTTAAATACATTTAATGTAAGAAATATATCAAAATAAATAAAACACTTTTCGATATCTTACCCTAGGTAACTCATCTACCATATATATATAAATAATTATATCAGCTCACCAAATCTATGATCCACTGTTCATATTGAATTACTTCAAAAGATAAAGATATTTCTATAATATTGAAGTAACACATGCAGTACCAGATGTCGCATTCACCATAACTTAAAGTTTTATGGATTTATTCATTACAGATACCGAGGGCCGTGCTTTTTTATTCTATGAAATGGATGAATAGAATATTTACTTCAGTCAGATAAACTTGCAGTTACATCACCGTTGTGTAGTGCATTGTTGTGTTGAATTTCTCCCATGGGATATGCATTTTACTTCAGCTCTTATGTAATTTTGTCAGATATCATAAGAAATTTTGATGCGATTCCATATAGTGCAGCGGGTTGCGAAGCTTTGATTTTTTCTTTTGCATTTGACTTAAATATCTTGTATCTCAACGATGTCAAATTTTAGTCTGAAGCATTGCAAAATGTCCACGGAGCATAAGCTTACATCAGCTGACGATTTATAATGACCGCAAAATCGCTACTGTCGATAACTTCCGCTGTGTATGCAGGGTACGTACTAACAATTCGGTAAGGGCTGCTTTATAAGTCGACATTGCAGCGCACAATTCAAATGATTCATGGCATTTTCTGCTTGACTAACGTGAATTCCTGGATACTCTTCCAACTAGAATATTCCGCAACATGCGATGGGCGATAGATCTACTAGTTTAACAGAGTTAGTTCTCAAGCATAGAGCATTAATAATTAGTAAAGCACTAGTTACAAGAACTGAGGAAGAATTTGATATAGTTTATTGCCTGTTAAATCATACCTTTTAAGATTTTTCAATGCGTACAAATCAGCACACTTCAGTGGACAGACTTTACTAATGTTTCAACTGCATTTGCAGCATTTTGGAGAGCAGAAAATGGCGGAATATAATTTAAAAATTACGAGACATTAATTGTTAAACCTTCTTAGTATACCAGCTTTTTTCCTTATTTTAAAGTATTATAAAAAATATATTACGGTAAACCCAACATAAGTATTATCCCAAGGAAATGTCACAATGCACTCATAATTGGGTTTAAAGGTTAAGCAACAAGAAATGGATTAAGACATACGCTTCATCTAAAAGTTTTGTTAACACTGTTTAGATTAGTATATATACTCATATGCTTTTGGAATTATGATTTTTCTGTGAAGTACAGACACTTACTCTTATTTCATTCTGCATCTTATTCCTCAAAAAAGATCTTAATATTCCGCCTTTAGCGTATGTACTAGTAATTGTTATTGATTCGAAATTTGATAGATCATAGATCTAGAGTACCCACCAATATGAATATAGCATTAGCCAGACACACAGTCATTGTATAATTTATGGCAAAATATCTATTTGTCAGCTTTGTGCAGAGATCTTAGTGTAACATCAGTATATAGAAATATATGTTACCAATTAATATACTTCCATTTTGATGTGACAACAAATATGGAGAGGTATATCATCAGGAGTTATTATGACAAAGCGATATTACCTCAAGCTAGTGTATCTTTTATAGAAATAATCTTTGTCCAGAAAACGTTCTTTTAGCATCAGATTAAAATGATAATGAAATGAATATTGTTGATAACGATTTACATAGATTTCACAGATTGCAGGAACAAAAAAAATCAAGAACGGAAACAAGTTATTCGTCTCAAAAATGAGGACTATGAAACAATATTTTGATGCTCTATTACAAATAAGGTAACATTTGAGTGGCTTCACATTCCAATACAATTGTTCACACTATGCTGGTCCAAGTATTCACGTCAAATTATGCTCTATAAAGAAAACTACAGCTAACGAGATCTCTGCGAATATACAAATATACATATATAAATATCCCCTTTCATCGTACGGTGAGCTGTGACAAACATTATGACTTGTGGAAGTTCATGAAGCCAAAATATGGAGATGTATCTAGATTCGTACACGAAATCTCAACATTTAAATTCTATATGCCATAAAGTTTATAGCATATACAGATTGACTTTGCAATGTCCAATATTATTAGGAAAGTTTAGTATACTCATCAAACATTTGCAGTCGAAATTAGTATGTTAGAGAAATATGCTGAGTTGGTAAAACTAGTTTAGAACTTGTCACGTAGGCAGGATTATCAGGATTGCTGCATCCCTCTACGTACAATTGAACTTGATTGCTTGACCCTCAGTCTAGAGCCTCTTAAGAATTCCGGAAAAATTAGAGTTACAGTAAAAACCAAAGGGTGGCAAAGAATTAACAGACTCAAAATAGTTTTGTCTAAGCGTTCAAGATACTGTGGGATAATATAGCATTTTATCATTGTCAATACCCTTCAATACCCTAAGATAATCATTTCTTATTTTATTTTTAAGTTTAATGTCCTCACAAACAAATCTAGTTCACCTGTCGCAAATATCAACAACAGAGGTGCAACTAAAAATCGGAAGCTAAAAGATACCTACATGATGTCTTTGTTATATTCCCCACCTTTTTATCAACAGAAACTGAACCTAGGAGTTTAGACTATCGGTTTTGGAAGGATCGCACGTTTTGATTTAAATTAGATTATCTTTTTAATTCCTATATTGAATTTCCGTAACCACTAGTGCTAGTTGATTGAAAAGGTTTATAGTGATGTAATTAAATTTTGTGCCGACATGGGAGTTATTTTTGTTTGTTCATGAATAAATTGGAAATTTTGGATTTTAATTCAACTTGCGTTCCATTGGCAAAGCATAAACAATGAAAGCAATTTAAAGATAGAACAACCAACTCTCGGTTAATTGAATTTAATTGTTTTATATGATTAACTTTGCAATGGAAAGTTGCCTTGGGAAATGTTCAAGCCTCGATTAATTTTTCCTGATTGTCACTGGCTGTTTGGCACATACATAGAGCATTTAACAGTGCTGTCTAACAGGACAGCTAGTAGCAATTATACTCTGATCAATGTTGAAAAATAACCATCAAATTCTGTCCCAAAAATTAGAGTTTGTTTCAATATACGTGTTGAAAGAGTTTGAAAGTAACGAATGCATTCTAAACAAAAGTTGTTAAACACTACTTATGGATAGTTGTACACGCATTAGAAGGAACGTTTTAAACATATTCACCAATATACAAGGTGTTACATTTTTGAGCTACATACCAGTTATATTTTTTCAATTGGAAAAATAGAAGATGATTCATTCGAAGTATTTGAGAAAAACATACCGTGTTTTTGAACACCCTATATCCTAGATAAGCCAAACATTCAAAAACCAATTAATTGGAGACAAAACTACGGCCTTAATATTTCATTAGATGTCAAATTTAGCACTACATCTGTCAGGATGACAGGTTGGCAAGTTGTCAGAGTCGAGTATTTTTTCAAAGCAGATACCAAATAACTCAACAACTAGTCAAGAAAACCGACTGATATATTATATCAATAACAATATATCAATCTTCTTCTTATAATAGGGTTCATCTAAATATGTAATGAAAGAACATGCTATGCCACTTCAGAAATCTACCTTCGGTATATCAGTAATGCAGCACTCTGTATATTGATAAGCATTATTTAACTGTTCCTTCGAAAACGATGTTTTGTACATCTATAATATTAATTAGTTTCTTAAATACCTTGGTTTAGGAGCAATAATCCGCTCTCGCACAGTTGGGCCACCATGTACATGCTCACATAGAATGTACCAGCTGTTGACAATTCATTATGCTTTTTTAGTTTTCTATTGAAGCTACGTACCTCTTTTCATGCAAATTGGCCTTACAACACCATACGGAGTGAATAAACCGGTTGGTTAATTGTTAAACGATCTTTTATAACAAAGGGAAATTGATAAATAAAATTATTTACTGAACCAAGCTCTAGAAAAATAGGTTGACATGAATTATAATTTAATTAATAGTAAATTTGTGTTTCCAGCATGTTAACCATTGCATTTCTGTTCATAAAATACAACTCTCCCCTTTGAACTCATCACATATATCATCAGACCCTACATTGCACATTACGAGAATTGTTTCTCTTTTCAGTTTATTATTTTATTCTCTACACACTGCATATTGATCTTTAAAATATCAGCAACTTTTCTTTCTACAGCTGAAATGGGTAGGGTTTTCTTTTTCTTTGTCAAAATACTTCGAAATCAAACTATCGGCTTGCCCATTTATACATCCAGACATTTCTGTACTTCTGTACATATGCAAAAGAACCTCAAGCTCTATGGGAAGATATTTCTCATAGTCAGAGAGACCGATAAGAACGAGTAAGTATTTATCAGCTAATTTGAGTTACAAACGTCCATGCCCAAAGCTAGAATTTCAGTGGATGTATGAGATAGGTGAAGCTCTGAAATTATGATGTGTGTGGCATTGCTGATACTTGCTGGAATTGGTGATCAGTTAATCAAAGTAATTAGATTTTTTGTCCCAGTAATTGGCTGCGAAGAGATGCTAATAATTTATGGGAAGAAAAACTACTTAGAAGTCTTATCAAACGATACGGAGACCTTCTCGAACTTGTCGCTGCTCTTTAATTTGTTAGCGTTTCAAATTACAGCATGGACAGAATCTTCAGAAGGTAAAATTGCATTCGCTGGCCTAATTGATCCTTCTTTTAATTCAGCTATTTTCAGGACTTTTATGCTATTAGAGGTGACGTCACATTCTGATGTTACCAGTAGCTCCTTAACAGTAACATTTGCATCAGTAACTGCGGTTTCGGGCGAGCTCAAAATCATCAAATTCCTCTTGCGCTAATTTCCTGAACGAAGTCTTCAAACGCAAGAGGATCACATGAGTTAGATTTATTTGCAGCCTTAAGGTCACTAATTTTATTCTCAAGTACAGAAATTTTATTAGCAAAATCATCCTTAAGCGCTGCTAATAAAATTCTCAGATCTCCCAATTCGCTTATTGCTACAGTTACTGCATAGAAGTTTAACTGACTTGGACTACGAGTACCTCATCAGTACTAAGACTACGCAAGTTAGTTGAACTTCCTTATTACAGCCATCACCCGGTATGGATGATCCGTAACGAGAGATACTCCAAAGACAGTTGGGGCACTTGGGGAACCCATGTTTACTGAAAACTAACTAACGGCAACGTCGACAGTATGACTTTGGAAGTGTAGTCCTGGTGGAGAAGCAGAAGTACACAGAGCAACTTGTTGCAAGCAATGCCGCTGACACACTAGGAACTAACTAGACTGTTTATATTAAATTACCTCTATTCAGTCACTTTTGCTGAAGTGAACAAAAAGCACGATGTACGTCAATGAGATGTTGCCATTTTCATTTACGATCTGTTATTAGCAAGCTGTCTATGTACATATTTTGGTCTCAATCTAGCTTCTCGATAGTACAGTTTGATGGCGTAATGCAAAGCATTTGCTCTTTACTATCGGCCGTCCAAATTTAATGGAAATAAAACTCGTAACTGCTTTTTTCGACAGGTGAAAACGACTTCCTAGAAATAATATCATCATATAAAAATAAAGTATTAAGGAAGAAAAGCCCGTCCGTTCGAATCGTCCCAGTAAGCCATTGTTCTAGCCTGCCACGTTGTCGTAACGGATAAAACGTAGAGATGCAATGACTGCTTTTGTATCTAAAATACAGAAATATAAAATGTACTTACTCTTTGCTGGTAAACATTTTAGACTGACATATCCAGGGGAAATATACAATACCTACAACATGCAGTTGAAGCAGGAAAATATATTATTTTATGTAGAAGTGCTGGTAAGACAGAAAGCTGCATAGAGGGCTGATAGATGACACCGGGACTACACCGAACATTGTCGTTATTTGCATAATTCATATCATATAACTTAAAATCACTTAACTTTAATTTGCGGTAAGGATTTTCAACACATGCTTCTACTTTTTAACTACTCCTTCCTGTGTTAACATAATTACGAATGATCACTAGTGCGACCGCTATATGAAGGAGAAATTATATATAAGCGATATAGTTCGAAATATTCCCCTTACGACATCTGTCAACAAGAATGACCTGACTTACAGCGACATCTCTTGTTCTTCGCAAACAATATTTAATTATTTACGATGCACCGTTATCACGGTGATTCACATCAGAAGCTGACAACTGATATTAAGTGTATGCCCACCACTATGCATTAGACCTATTATAGACATGTAAACTTCGTCTTTAGCATAGACTCGTCAGTATAGCATGGCGGTCTAGCTGTAGACAGCAATCGGATGGTATATACGAGACCCAGTCAAGGGTGTGATAGCAACATCAACTCATCTCCATGTGTTGCCCTCTATGGGGACGCCCATTGACAAGTTACAAGTCTAGGCTAAAGACGAAAAGTGCATGTCTATAGCAGGTCTGATGAATCGTGGAGAGCATACAATTAATAAACATATAAGCCTATGAGATCCATTGTATTTTTCTTATCGTTACCGCCATAACGCTATCAAAATGGAATACCACAAGAACTCTAAAATTGTGTGAAATAAGATTTTCAGCGACCTGTTATCCCAAAATGCTGGATTGTAGTAGAATAAATCTGTATCAAAAGGAGGCCAAGTGATGAAAAGAATTATATAATGGATTTTATCTGCATGAGTCGTTTAAAGTTATGATTCCTTGTATTCAATTGCTTGCAAAATTAATGCGAATTTATTTAGTTTTGCAATGTTGTCTTGATTATTACTGAAGATCCATTCGAAATCTTGACTTGTTGATATTTCGATGTTTATTCCATATATTTGCAGCATTGCATTGTTTCTTAAAGTTATATACTATTTTATTTGAAAAAATATATAATCATGATTCTATACATTTAAGTGGTTACAACAAGCATAACATAATAATTTTATTAATCATCGCGCTATGTTCGATATGAATACACTTTCTATTAGTATTTCCCGCAGAAAAGAAGCTGCACTGATATGCCTACAATGAAACCAAACCAACGACGTCCGAAATCAGCTGGGCTGCCACGTCGACAAACTCGAAAAGGATTATATGTGGCATATATGCTATTGGACGAATGGACTGGAGGGCTTTCAGGCTCCCATTTATACGTGCATTCATGGAGCATGGAGGACGATAGAGAGCGACTGACCCAGAAGTAGCTGTATCCCGAAAGAAGAGGGCAAATAGAAAAACAAACTCCGTGAGAGGAATCGACAAACGACTGGCCTCCAACAAGATGTGAATGTAATCCAAAGGCAGAGTAAAGTTTAGGAAATATTAATATTGGGGAGCTAGGATTCAAAGAATGAAATTAGGTATTTTGGGCACATATCCATACGCGAAAATCGCTTAGGTAATGAAGCGTAGATAAAGCAAATAAAAAAATGGGTACGTAATTTGGCTGATACTATTTGACTGAGAAGAAATGAACGTATAGTTCTGCAGGAGTCGCATAGTAAACTGTGCTGTTCGGAGTCCTCTGTAAACGTCTGATGAAAAGTATACAATACGCTGTATTATCGCAGGAAAAATGCTAATAATCAACTTCAGTAATCACGATCATGTTATCGGTCTTGCAAGGTCGGCATTACAAAAGCTGGTTGTTCTCTTACGCCCAAAAAACTATATTCACCAGAACAGCTACTGCTACTCTACAAGACTCAGATCATCTCTGGTATACCGCGCTCAGGTGTTATGACGCACGCCGAAGGACTACCTGAAGATTCTGGACAGAATCTATCAGTAGCCATTACTTGTTGAATCGTGTTGAAATGTATGCAAATATCATATAAATACTGTATATTGGGCGATGAAAAATTTCCTGATTATGCCTTGTGTTTCGAATTAAGCTTTTGAAAGATTATGTTATAATTATTTTTCTACGATATCCTGTATATCAGATATTTACTTGTTATGCCAAAAAAAAAATAGTAATAAAGATGTGAAATTAGATAGTATGAAAAAATCTATTATTGGCTGGTATTGAATCACATATACTGACATTACACATAGAAATTCTTAGACCAAAAATATTTGCTTTCATTCAAGTATAGCAGAACTTCCTATATGCGCAAAGCTATAATAATCTTGTAGTAAGAATACCGTATTGTTGATCAAATAGAGTAAAATTAAATAAATATATTCAATTCAAACCTGGGAAGGTCTTGGAAGTGAGAATACCAAAATCTCAAATTAATCATATAATGTTGGCACAATACAATGATAATCTCACCCAGAAGAATACTAAAGTGTTGACTGAAGAATTTCATAGTCTTGGCGTAAATAGTTCAACTTCATCATATAATTTATTATTGGTATAAGCATTCTGTAATTTTGGTGAGCCTTTATCAAAGCTACTGTTGGTTCCTTAACCTTAAAAAGGAGAACCAAGAAGGTATCAAAATGTGGCTTCTTTCTTATATTTATCTGCCTCATATAGTATTTTTCCTAACTCAAGTTTGAAAGGTGTTGTACAGATAAACAGAATATAAATAATATGTATCTGTAATTAAGCTAAAAGATATACGTCCACCATTTGTAATAAAACCTATTCACAACTCACATATCGCTCATATCATATTTATATGAGATCCTCACAACAGCCACAACCCCAACTTCTTAACATTACATTCATCCTGAAAAAATTAGTAAATTCATTATTTGGACGGAATCGCATGATGATGAAAGCTCCTTTGGAAAATACGATAAACTTACATAAGAAAAAATATGGAATCAGTTCCGATCTTATCTAATTTCTGGCACTGTGCGCTTGAGATTTTGGGCACCCTTTATTGCTCCTCTCTATGAGTTAATAAATAAATATGCACTTCATATTAATATTCATTATAAAAACTATACAACAAATTTTTGAAACCAGATATTTTTGGAAAATGGGTAACCTACTTATATTTTTGATTTCTTAATTACTATGAGATCCGAGCCCCTTCTGGATCCAGGTCCCTGGGCGCCAGCCCCCAGCGCCCATACGATAAACTGGGACTGTATGGAATACTTGTTAAAAAAGCCTTGAAATCTTAGTTGTTGGTAAAAATATATTTTTTTTATTTTAATGTATACTTTTCTCGGTTAAAATTTGATTATGATTTTTTTATCAAGTAAATTGTCTTAGAGTAAGGTCAGATGTTCTTGTCGTGAGTATATCTTTACAAGAGGTATCGAAATCCTTGAATTGAGAATTTCCTTTTATTTGTGTAAAAGCGGGCTGAAACATGATCTCGTGAACATGCCATATACCGGCATACACGAAGTATCATGGTTCCATTGGCAGAGCTTTGGTCTAGTTTAGCAAAAATGTGTCTTCCTAATTAACTTTCTATCTGCCAACTAGCCTGGATAATCTCATTATCGAAAGAAAGTCTTGTAAGAGCTTCAAGCGACAAATTGCGAGCTGCTCTTCTTCAGCTTTGGTAATTTCCTGCCGCACTCGAAACGTAGCTGCTTCCAAATCAATATGTTATTCGCGGAATAGACTGGGAAGTCCGACTGTGTTCACGGAGTAGAGAAGATCGACTGGAAGCGGCCGACCTTTTGAAATTGGCGTATTCCGCAAGAAAAGAGCCAATCGAAAACAAACTTCGTGGAGAGAATTAGGAAATGCTCACTCTGGATGTTATAATCTTGCAGAATAAATTTTTAGAATGTCCTTCACAAGAAAACACATTGTCTCAAGTATTACATAGTTTTATCACTCGCCAATCTATTTTTTACATCTGACACTTATTTTGCAAACTATATTAGAATCTTCAAGATTTCAACTACATCTTATTAAAGAGTACCAGAATCAATCCTCTATAAAAAATTTATAGCATCGTTCCACTGCCCATGTTAATGGGCGGGGAAGCATTGCAATCACGGATCACTTGAAATACGAAATTTTATGTTTTTTTGAGTTTTGTGAGATATACTAACGCGAAAAGTAATATCACACATTTATGTTGGTCTGTCTGTCGGTTATCCTGACAATCCTCCACTCATTTATAACTCGGTTTAAAAATTTAAAGACATGTTCACTTTAGATTACTGCTATAGTAGTGTCAAAAAAACTCAAAAAATTGGAAACACTCAAGATTTATTTTTTAAGGTTTCTGAGGCCACTGATAATTTTTCAGTATATTTTGTAGGTTGGATGGGAGGGAGTTTAAACATTTTTTCTGCAATTGGTAATGCTCCGTACCTGATAGACATAGATAAATTTCCACGCATTTGCCCTCAAAACAAATAAACTATGCATCAGACCTGATATAGATATGCATGTTTGGTCGTTAGCCTAGACTCGACAGTATAGCCTGGCAGACTAACTGTAGAGACCAATTCTGGTAGTATATACGTTACCCAGTCAAGGGTGTGGTAGCAACATCAACACTCATCTCCAAGCGTCGCGCACTATGGCGCTGCCCATTGGCAACTTACGAATTCAAAGGTAATAACAGTTGGACTGCCTTCGTATGGTCCTCATGGGCAGCGCCATAGCGAGTGATGCTTGGAGATCAGTGTTGAAAAAACTGTGGGCTGTTATAATACATGAACATAGCAGATACTCGATCCATGTTTCTCACAAATTTGTACAACTTGGTTTTCTACAATTTGTATGGTATTTTGGAGGGGTAATTGTTTAGTTTTTCTAAAAAAATTTAATTTAATTCGTTTTTGTTTTAGCGGCGCTTACTACCAATTACTGCATTTTAACTGAATATTAACGTGCTGTGGGTGTCTGACCAGAATAACATGCAGAAAACAATGTTACTGGTGGAAAAATTCTGCTAAATATGGAGATTGTTTTGAGATTTACATTGGTTAATCAGAGTAAACAATTTAAAAAAATATAAAAAGAGTTATAGATCACAAAACAAAAAAGACATTAAAAACAAAATTCGCACCACAACCAAACTCCAAGAACCATAACAACAATTTTCTTGAAACTACATACAGTATTTTTTAGTGAATTATATAAGACTTTTGAGAAAACCATTGACTTAACAATGATGCAATATACATAGGAGGATGGTTTCCTGGCCATATATAAAATCCAAAGCCGTCACTTTTAGCTCTTGGCAGGCACGTATCCAGTATTTCGGGGGGAGCCTACTAAGTATATATATATATATATATATATATATATATATATATATATTTATACATATATAGGAAACAATCATTCATCCTATGTATATTGTATCATCGTAAAGTCAATGGTTTTCTCCAAAGTCTGATATATTTATAAAATTATATATTATATTTATGTGTGTGTGTATGAAATTAATTAAGATTTTTGCATTTTATTTCGGAAGGAAAATCTTCACTCTCTTCATAGTCGAAAACGACAGCTCAACTGTAGCAGTGGTCGGTGGTAGGGTGGATAAAATGGCCAGTTGGTGATGGATGATTGGGAAAAAGTTTTTGTTACATATTTCAAGGACCCTGAGTGTTCCGAGGTTCCTGAGCCGGTCCTAGGGTTTGCGGGGCTGTGTGCAAAAATAAATGAGAAGCCAAGAAAAATAACTCTTATTTACTCATTATAAAGATACACATGTAACATTTAATAGAGGATAACAAACTATAAAAATAAAATCTCAGAAAATTATGAAATTAATGAGACTATGTTAAGAGAAACAAAAAACAAACCTTTATATTTTAAAATGATTTAATGTAGCGTGCTTTTTTCGCAGCAAAATCGCCTTCAAATTGTGAAAAATCTATCCATTACAAATGCTTTCTCCAATTGAAATTAACTAGACTTTGTTGCGATATAGTCGAGCGTAGGTAATTTTCAATTAGTTTTAATTTGATTGAACGTATTTTAGTTTCTGCGTCGGTACGCGTCTGTAACGTAATTATTTCCTTATCATGAAAAAATATTCCTCATCAAAAAATATAGATAGGGCTTTTAGTCAGTAGCTTTATCAGGTGATACAAACCCTAATAGTTGGACTGGAAATGCTGAAAAAACTGTCGTTAGAGTCTCGAAGCGGTCTTTCAAATCAACTAACAGCCGGTCGGCGCATGGTAAAAAAATAGCAGAAGTGAGCGGCATTATATAATTATGAGCCCCTGGACCCCCCCCTAAATACGTGCCTGGCTCTTGGTCTAAAAGAAATGCCAGAGAAATTTGCTTGCTTGGGTCCCCCAATCTCCTTTGTATCCGCATTTTGATGAAGTACTAAAATTATTCATTCAATGTGAATAGAAAATTTCATCGTTCATGAAATATTGGATATGTAAACTTCATTTGACGTCAGTCGAATTCACTATGCATTCAAGCTCCTCGCTGTGACATTGTAACAAATCGATGTCCCTCAATTGTCTGCTTCAATTTTTCTTGCTCATTGGTGGTTACATGGTGAGCTGATTTACATACAGTGCTGACGTAACAGTTGGAATATATCCAATGAAATGTGAGTCCACTAAATAAAAGAAAAATTCGGGCATAGGCTAATCACAAATTTTAATTGTACTTTTTTGCTCGTGACATCATCACCGTTTGAGATTCGACAACATCGACATTTATTTATATAGCGTCACCAATTTTTTATAGCAGCATATGAAATACATTTATTTAATATTTAACAGTAAGAATCATTACCAGTAGGCTAAATAACGAAAATAATTATAATTTAAATAGGTACTTTTTTTGGTCAGTGATCACTATTTTTATTGTGCGGAAAAGAGTGATAGATATATCATCAATATTTTGTTTGCTAGGAAAACTTTCCATTCACTGGAAAAAGAATTGCAAGGTAACCTACCGCCAATTATTTTATCGTTATCTAATTAATAAATGGAGACAATCCATAATCGTCGTGGGAGAACATCACGTCTAAATTTACGGAAAATCGTGAGAGTAATGGTCTTTTAATACCACCTTCCAACTCGAAGGAAAGATCCGCTTTTCATTTGGAGCCAAAATAAGGACAAAAACCTTGTAAACCTTCGTTGGGGCAAAAACTTTACCTGAGTAGCGATAAACTTAAAGAGAGTTTTCTGTTTGTAAAAACCGCAGCACCACTTTCAACTGCTGCTGCTGCTTCGATCAACATCGAATTAAAACTCCATTGGGGAACGATGGTCGGGCGGAAATGATTAATTGTACCTTTTGTGTGGCAGAATGAGCATTTACAACGAGGGGAAATGGGCCGAAAAAGGGTTCACCGACGCTCGGGAAAAAGTTGTTTTCTCCTCACTTAGTCATCTATCTCTGGGCTAAGTAAATTACATAGCATTCACGTTTATTGGCAGTAAATTTGTTACTATCAGGCAAATATGTGGTTTTATCATCTATCTCCTACATGCTTACGAAAGATAAAAGATCTCGCTGTAGTACAGTTCATGTTTGTAAAAGATGCCACAGGAACTATCTGTCACCAGTATTCCGGTGAATCCAAGATGTCGGCAGTTTTGAAGTGCGAAAACGTTAGTGGCCAGTGCCGGTACCAATCCCAGCAAGCCTTGTATGGCTTCCTTCTACTGTTGACCTCTGAGCTGCACTGACGATCATCTAGGCTACGACCAAAACATGCATATTTATAGCAGTTCACCAATATGGTGGAAAATGTGATTTATTTTAAAGAAATAAATTGTACAGCTATAAAATATCAAATTTTTGAAGAATTTTATCAGTTTCTATCTATCTATCCATTGGGTAATGATCACTAAATCTCAGTAATGCAGACTATATATATTGGCGAGTAGATCATTGACGTTCCTGGAATCTATACACGTAGGTATAGACTCTATGACATTGCAATGTTATAGAAATGTTCTTCGAGAACGAGGAATTAGTTTTCGTAAAAAATATCACCACCAACCAGGACAAATGGATTGATTACTGAATTGCTCTCTGATAGATAATTTCATTGCAGAAAATGTAATGAATTTATTCACTGTACTGATTATTTTATACTCTTAGATCTCTTCTGCATATTTCCAATTTCAATTGAACTTCACTCCTATTTGTAACTAGAGATGAACATGCGCCTAGCTACTCACCATCATTATTTGTATTACCAGTGTGGTACACGGTTTCCCACTTAAAATTATCAATTCTGTCTCGAACTAAGGCATTCGTTGGAGAACTGACGACATTGTTTGATATTCATAATAATTGTAGCTGCATCTAAAATATCGCTTTCTCGTCCGCAGGATGCCTTTTCTGTGAAATATTAGATCGTTGTAAAACATTAAGACTTAGCGAAGCACTCGAAAATAATTTACAGAGTTTTTGCTCTGTATTCACGACAGACAGGGTTGCGATAATATTTCTTGCATTGCTTTATTAAGCTTTCCTCTACAAGGAATAATGATGATATATCAAAATCTTTGTTTATTGTTCTGAATTCGGGTCATTTATGTCCGCTTTATAACAGAAACGATTGTATAACACTAATTATTTTCAATGAGTCGTAATATTAACCTACCTTTCCAATGGTTCGCAATGCTTGGGAAGTAGTTTTTCAACATGCTTTGTTCGCATATTACTCATGAGGCGCCGTATACACATTCATCATTTTTCAATCATAATCGTAAATACACGAAATTTCAATCAATAAATAATGATCAATCCTTAGAAAGAACCTTCATAGTTAAGAGGCCAGAAATATAATAATTTCTGGAGGTGTACACAACCTTTAAAAGCCATTATTTATTTCATTTAGTACTCATGGTGAGAAAAATTCTAAACAAAAATTTGTGGTCAGTGGGAATCGAACCCACAGTCACCTACATGCTAGGCAGACACCTTAGCATTGGACCACAGCAAATACTCAATAAATAGAAAGAACCTCTACCTTCAAAAGCCTTTTGAAAGCATTAGCTCGATTTCGAGAACTGGTACGAACAAGATAGTTCTCACGTGTATGCGTCTTGTCATTTCCAGCTTCTCTTACTTGGACTCTATACACAGTTGTCGGCAATACTCAATTATTCTCGAGTGCTGCTTCTCGACCTCCAATTATCGCAATTATGAATTCACAGTGCGTTCTCAACAAGTTCTGTACTGTAATTAGAGCCATTATCTCCTAATAGCTTCTCATTGGCAGTTTGTTGCCTGCTTTATCATTCCATAGCAATCGCACAGTTCTCAAGTATGCTTTCGACAATAAGTTGATTTATATCTTTTAGTCTGATGCAAGTGGTGTACCTGCTGGGCGATATTATAATCTAGACATCCAAATTTTTGAAAAGCAGTCAAAGTACAGTTGAATGTCTGATTGTTAGGAAAAATAAAACCAAAAACAGTCAGAACAGCACCGGATTGCTCAAGACAACCATGGCCGGCCAGGCGGACATACAAAATTTGATGAACCAACGGCTTCTTTCAAGACTAACAAAAAGTGAATTACGACCTAAGATGCCTTGAAAAGTTATACTTTTTGAAATTCTCATGCTTCATTCAGAATGCATCAAAAACTCACTATGTTAAATTATTATTTCGCATTATTTTTCGCATGTCGCAGGGAAAGATGCAGGAAGAATTTTTAAAAGCATACAACGTTACAAATTCATTAGTAAATATACGAAAAGTGAAAAATCTGCTGTTACTTGATGCCGAAAGACGAGACTTGGCAATTCTGTATCTCATTACGCTACTGACAAAGCTAGATAGAAGCAACTGTAAAATAGAGAAAATAAGTAGTGATTTCTTTACTGGTTTATTAATGATATAACATGTGATACTATCACCAAAAAAAATATATTTCCCCTTCTCCCCCTCACCATCTAATTCCAGACCATCAATAATTTTTTGTAAAATGATCATCGGCTGCAGGATTGTCAAAAATCGTGGTATGTGCGTTTCTTATTTTTTTTTTACTTTTTCTTACAATTACTCCGCATTCGCTGCACCTATTCTCGAAGATTATAAAGATTTTTCGTCCTTGGCATAGTAATAACCAGTCCCATCAGCACCAACCCACTTAGTAATTGAGTCAATTCCAATTGCAACTGATATGGACGCATTGATACCGCTGAGTTCTACGAGGGAGACTATTAGTCCGTCATAATTACAATTTGAATCGCAGACGATGATTGGATAGTGGACGATAGACAATGATAGGGAAACTGGGTAACAGTAAGGAGGTCATTTCCAGATGAGAGCCATTTAACCCTGATTCCGCAACGTTGGTTATAATTAAGGTGATTGGGATGTAATGCTAATATGTCTTAAGTACAAAGATCGATGAACGTGAAATATGATATTGAATTATTTAGAAGTATGAAGGATAGTACATAATTAAATACTAGGACAATATCAATGGAATGAAGAAGAATAAACTGGAGACCAATGACTCCAAAACCTAATGCTAATAACGTGATAGTAAATTCAAGTAAACATCATGGTCCTGACCTGTCATCTTTTTATTGGAGATTCTGTTTTCAAGAACTATAATTTTTTCTTTTTCATGAATCCATAGGATCATCAAGATTAATATGCACCTAATTTGCAGCAACGATTACCTGCCAATGTTTAACCAGAGGGCAAGTACACACTTGTTTGACTATTTTGAGTACATGCTTTGGTAAGTTCAAAGTTAAGATTCTCCTCATTATGATTTTTACACACCACTGATGTCATTGCCCTCAAAACCTGGTAACTGTTTGTACAAGATCTGGGGACCTCAAGGCACCCTTGTTTCCTATACAGGGAGCGATACCGTGTATTTTGCTGATTAAACGTTGATTAAAGGATCATTATACGTTATTCTAAGGTAATGAATTTAAAGACTATGAAAATAACTGGTGGAGAAATGATAAGTTTAAGTTTCTATAGGACTAAGTAGATCATTCCTTGGCATACACATTCAGACTAGGTCAACATCAACTGAAAAATAGGGAAGAGAATCATAATTCTGCTCAGTGTATACAAAATCATGATCACACGTGGATTTTAGAGCTGGTTTTAGCTATATTTGATGCGCTGATTCTAAATATATTATCAGTTCTCCCCACCTATTGAATGCTGTTCTTATTCATGTTCATGGATGTTTAGTTGCTACAAAGTTAATAGGCAAACACACCACTGCATTAGAAAAGAGTGGCCTAGAAAATAAAACCTAGATGTTGGGGGAGATAATATCATTAGCAATCTCTTAGAACACGAGAGAAAATCACCTTTCTTAACTCCATATCACGTTGTGCCGATCAAACTGTATTCTAGATTGGAGTGGATCATGCTTTGCATATATAGGAAGAAAAATACCCCAATTGAGTTCAGCAATATTTTAAGCAGGCATATTTGTTAACCCATAAATGAGGCAACTCAGTAAGGGCCCTGCTTTCGTAAGCTGTATGAATGAGGCCAAGCAGAAATCTGGTACGTATCTGTTGCAATCTGACAAATTTTACGGGGAAGCGCAAGGCTGACAACTATGGTAAAGTGGTATAATATATTAATTTATATATATATATATATATATATATATATATATATATAATTAAAATTTTTGTCAATTAATAATAAGTTTCTCAATGTCTTCAGGTTGTGTTATGTATCCTCTTGTATAAATCAGTCAGTGCATTTACCTCGACTTGTTATTCTTGTGGAGGTAGCATAGATCAAGCTCTAGCTTCTTAGTCCAATAAAACCTGGGATGTGTGGTGGCATTGTTGCGACAAAATCAGCCCCGGTGGCCAGCAATTTGTCTTCCGTAATTGATGCGACTCCATTAAATCGTCTGGAAGGCATTGTTTTGTTTTGCGTAAAGGAACAATACGTTGTACGTATAAGTGATTTATGTATGGATACATAAGGAATGCCGAACAATGACGTCCTTAGCCAGATACACTTCGAAAAGTTTTCATAAAATTGCATACATTATTTTCCGATTATTAGCTGATATTAGATGTATTGCAATTGCAGTGTTGTCTGAAAGAATTTTGGCGACTTCGTTGTCATGGGGTTGTTTTCATATAGTAGTATAGTTAGTTTGTATACAAAGTGAATAGGTAAAGCCTTATGATACATATTAACACATACTCTTTGCTGGATACACACTACTTATTGAAAGTGGGTAATCTATACCTTTTCTACAAATTCTCTGCAGATAATAACGCCAAAATCCATCAGTGTAATGAAGAGTAGAATGGCACAACCGGCTTATTCTCACAAGATCGTACTAACACCTGGAACGAGCATCTTTAAAATTCGCTGCCTTACGTTGTGTATTGAGCTAGCCAGAATTATATTCCCCAAAAGTTATAGCTTAGGAAATTCTAAGTTCAATATGAATAAATTTTCCTCTCAAAGCGCTTCTGGAGCGTTTGAACGAGGTTATTTATAGAACAATACTTAGCTTTTTATCGGATGCAGTTTTAATGCAGAGTATCTGAGCCAATACATATGTTTCTAATTTGTCGAATAAGTAGTGTGAGACATTATCAAACTTCTTGTGATTTGCAAAGTTTAGTGTAACATTTCATCTTGATCATTGTAGTCGATAACGTTGGTCTAAGCCATGCGTCGAGAGCTAAAAATACATGAGATATTGTAGTTAAAAAATGAAAACATGTGATTTGTTCTAAAAACATAAAGATTGCAGTATGTAGTTTGGATAGTTGCTACCCTAGATCTAGTTCGAACACATGTAAACGACGAACGTCACTGGGGAGCTTACAGGGCTCCGAATTTGTTAGGTCGACACCTTAGAGGAAACACCAGTGTCTGGACATTTGTCAGTGAAAAGGACGGCGTCAGTCGAGAGATACGACAGAAATACCCTCAGCAAGTGATAAATCTTTCTGGTTTACTCCAATTTGTTCTCGAAGAAAAAATGCTGACCCTTCTGATAGAAATGTTTGGATTGAATTGCATAAATTTAGGTCAATCGTTCAATATATCGGATCATAAAGTAAGAGGTAGAGTCTCACATAATTTTAAGAAATCATGCTATTAGCAGAAAATTAACCTTGTTGCTTTATTACTGGATTGTTTTGTATCTACCGTTATGTGTGGCTTCACAGCTGAATCCTGTTTTTGGAGGAGGTCCAGAATGGAGTGGCGTATCTGTAACTCTGATTGAGGAGCTGTTCATACAAATATAACAGAATTATGCCATTCCAGGATGCAACACGAGCACAAAGGAATTTATAACGTTGTATTTATGCAGGATGGCATACCCCGCATAGTTACCAATCAGTAAAGTAATAAAAGGATATTTTTCAGGTTAAATCGTGAAACCTTGTGTTATGAATTATACAATTTCATGTTCGTCTATAATCTACAAGATCAGATGTTTTGTGAATGAATGGCAAAGTAAATAGTGAAATGAGATATATATCTTAATTTATGATAACCTTGCATTTTGAACCGGATTATCATCAATGCTCTTATTATCATAGTTTCAATCATCCAAATACAAATTGTGTATTTGGAGAAAAAAATTCACAAATGGAACTCTATTTTGCAGTGACGCGTTTCGAATTATATTCAAATCATCGTCGGACTATCAGATTTGACTGTTCACAAAGGCTACCAGGTTAATATTCAAATAGCTAACTAGTTACAAAACTAGATTTCTGAAATGTAACATTCTATTTGTCCTGTGAAGTAGCTGCTGATCAAATTTACAATGCAAAATAAAATGAACCAGATATGTGTAAGTCAGGTATTTGTAAGATTTCGAGCGCCATCTGTAATGATGTTTATAATGGTCAAATACAGGTTTACGTCGAAACGCAGCATTGCAAAAAACAGTTCTATTTATTTATTTCAAAGTACACAATTCTTATTTGAATGATGGAATAGTTTGGCCAAGAAGGAGCCTCTACAATCGACTAGTATGTCATGTATATATTACTTGATATTTAACATATTTTTTCGATTTCATAAGTCATGGTATCAACTTTGAAGTGTAACACTGCCATGTTTTTGAATATAGCGAAACATATTTCAAGCATTTTCATTTGTGAACGTACTGTAATCCAGTTTCTCCTATGCGGTTATTCAATATAAGCTTTAAATGCATGTTTTGAGTTGTATAGCTGTCAATCAACCGGCATTCCAGTTAATTGTAGCATGTAGGAACTGATTACGTTCGAATAGAATCGTACGTTCATTGGTTACAACCTCCAAACAATTTGTCGGTGACTGCAAAACATGCATAGCAATTATTGCTATGGGCTTTGCACATTCGCAGTGCCATTATCACCATGGCATTTGCAGAAATCACCGTAATCAAGCGATTGCTGCACTGCCGTAATGATGCTACTTACTGACAACATGCAAATTATATTTCTTCATAATGCGGTACATTATTGTGTGAATTGCTTCGCTATCTGAAGTAATGTTCTGCTACTACTAGCATTCAACTTCTTGATACTATAGCAAACTTTCGTTATTATGTACCGATTACTTTGAAGATTTGACTAAGAACTTATGCCACTGCGAATCATATGGATCCATTGAAGCTTCCTAAATTAACACTGTTCATGCTTTATGTTATCTAATGGGCATACAGGGCCTTAAGAAAGGGCATGTATTTCATATATGCTTTATTTTCTGCATTGATATACGATTTGTCCTGAAAACAAACATGGCTATAATGGGGACAGGTTGAATCGTTAAAATAAAATAACATCATCGACGTGAGTTAACGGAGTGCCTACTTAGCTCAGTTGTCAGTACGTTTGACAGGCAATCAGAAACATTGTAGTTCTAATCCCACAATAGTCCAGTTTTACTTTAAATTCTAAACGCGAATGCAGAAACCGAAACTAATTGGTATATTGCACAAAAAACTATTTGACTCGTTAGTATCCCCATTATTTTTCTTCTTCGACATTTTCTAATTACGAGTTCGCCGTTTTTGCCCTCCATAAGTCGCTGGCTCCCCAGTCAGCTACCCTGAGGTATCTATGTCCAGTATATGTTTCCCATTTTAGAGCAGGTCTTCCCTTACGTCTTCTTCCTGAGGGTTCCAACTCTAATACTCTTTTGGCCACCTGTGTTCTGGCATTCTTTGGACATGACCGTAGCATTGCAGTGCTCTGTTTTCAAATTTTTTAGTAATGAAGCATTCTATTCCCATTCGATGCCATATTTCCTCAGTTCCTATTTTGTCCTTTCTAGTGATTTTTAAACCTATTCTCATAAAGTCTAATTCCACTGTTCTTATTTTATTTCATACTGTTGTTATCTTTGGCCATGCCTCTGCTCTGTATAAGGTAATATTTAGTACTATGCTTTGAAAGATTATTTTTTATTTTCTTTAGTGAGGGTGTTGTTCCATATCAATCTATGAAGTGCTTTTGTCGCTTGCTTTCCGCGTGCTATTTTTATTTCTATATCTCGTACACAAGTACCATCACCAAGATGTATCATAGATCCCAAATACCTCAAAGTCTGGCAATTTTTTATAATCTCGTCTTCTACATTTAAATCAGCACTCTCCGATCCGATACACAGATATTCTGTCTTACACATATTTATCTTCAGTCCCCACAATTCGTATTCTTCCATAATTTTTTTGGGAATTTAAATATGAACATGACGTTTCGGTCAGTAACTAGTTTTAAATATGTTTTCACTGGACGTATTTTTTTCACTTACTGCATTTTAATATTAGCAACTTTTAACGAAATATATAAAAAAACTGGCCTTATAAGTAATTTGAAGCCCACGCAGTGTGAATTTAGGCGTTGGATTGCTCGCAAAATATAAAAACGATATAGACAACTAATCGTTCATTCAGGAGGTAATTCCCAGAATTCTAATTTTGTAAATGAGCGTTATCACAAAAAAAAAAATCACCAGCAGTCAGCAAAAGATTGCCCCACCACATGATTCATGGTGGGAATTTCACCAGCAATACCTTTGAGTCAAATCAACTTACAGAGATTATTAAACACTGATTTTGTAGATAATTTTATTCTTAGACAATATATGACCACTTTCAGCTATCTTTGCATGCTAAAGAGGAGTTATTTGACAAGCAAACAATCCCACCCCCTCTTTCAAGATGGCGGCTGCTCCCAACCCCCTATCATCCCAAAACTTAGTTTCTTCATTGTCCGATGTCAAATAAAATCCAAAATTACTTATTTGACTGCGGTACCCGATTCTAAACATAAACATCACAAATGCAAGACTGCCCAAAAACCAAATATCCCAAATTTGAGAAACAACAACAATTCTTTAATGGGGAGTAAGAGGAAAGCAAAAATATCGATCTCCGCATAAGTGGCAGATATCAACAAGTAAATCACTGTGGTCTTTTGGGGATGCAAGCAAAACAGCAATTTTCATTTCGCGTAGTAGCAGTCTCTCAGCCGCTTTATATTTCGCTAGCGTCAGCCAATATTCCTCCGAAAACTAAATTAAAACAGTCCCCAGAAGTTGTAGTAGAAGAAATATTAGGCGACACGTCGTGTCGGTTCACGTCGCCATTGAAATACGTCCCGGCGTCCCGTTAAAGACAAAGAAATATAACCGAAGCATCTCGAAGCGTCCATCTGTATTCAGCCGAACTCTTCCGCCTTCGGGGTATATACTTTACAGCCAGTGCTGTCTCCATTAGCGGGAAAAATGGAGTCCTCATTTATTTTGGTGTAGGTAAATTTGCTATATAAGAAAGATGGGATGATGGCATAGTAGTAGGGCCTTACAAGAGGGGGGAGGCTTTGCGTCCGAAGGGGACCTGGAAATGAATTTCCACTTCTTCATACTGTTACATGCCAAATCTTTCAAGGTTTGAAGTAGGGTTCATTGTCTTTTTTTGTTCTTCGAGTTTTTCGGACCCGTTATTCAACATATTCCAGTAGGGTTTAGTTTTCTATTCTCCAGGTTTTCAAGGGGGGGGGGGGGCTAATATTAGATACCTAGATTGTGAACCGTAAAGAACAGTTAATTTTATTTGGTTGTTATTGAAAGAGCGAATATGCTTTTAATTTTGCAATTTTAATTGAAATTCAGATCGTGAGATGCTAAGCTAGACTTCTTCCAAAAAGCCTAGAATATCTTAGTTTTTATTTTCAAGACATGTGGATTCGATTACTATAAGGGTGATTCGGTTGCACAGTTGAAAGTTAAATGTGAAGACATATATATGATTATTAAATGTGAGCAGTACAGCAATTGAAAGATGGAAAGACAAACTGGTTGAGTAAAATGAATTTAAATACTATAAAGGCACTGCTGATTTTCCTTTAAATTGTAAAAAAAGAGGTTTACAGTATATGTATATTTCTAAAATTGAATATAAATTTTGATAATCTTTAGTATAATATGTAACTGGTTGGGAAGTAGATATACAAACCAAACTGTGTATTAATAGGATATAACAGTATATGAATTTACAATCATGAACAATATAACATTATAACAATGAACTTAATATGGATAAAAACCTTTTTACGTCCAAAGCATAGCTTGTAATTGTAGATATAAAATCTCAGTAACTACTGGATCGATATGGATGAAATTGGTTAAACAGTTTGAGGTGGAGTCGCAGTAGGTAATGCTACTATATTCTTGAAAACCGCTGATTTGGTGGCCGAATTATGAGCCAAAAAATAAAGACATATTAAATCGTCATTATCTACAAACTTCGGTTCTGTACATTTCTCTAATTTCCGGTTATTTTAGGATAAAGTGGAAAACATTTTCTATCGGACTTCAAGACACAAAACTCCTATCTTGCGCTATTTGTCTTTTCACCAATAGGTAAATTCATATATTTTGCTGAAGTCACAATAATTCCCTAAAGGACATTACATGTACTAATTACTATCCGAATAATCGAATATCTAAAAACAAAACCTCACCGCATGAATCAATACAAAACATCCATAATATAAAACAAAAAACATATCTACTATTTCATCCGCTCATTCACGAGAGACAAAATAAATACCATATGAGGAAACCACATAAAATATCAAGTGAACTAATTGCAAAAATCAGGAATCAACCATGAAGAAAGAGGAATGCGTGGGAAGTATTTGATCAATCTGCTTGGCTCCATTTTTTTGTTTTGCTTGTGTTCAATCATAAAAATAATATGAAGAAGACCTGAGATATGATAGTACTACAAACTAGATACATGAATAATGATTGAACCCAGTCTAACCTTATGGTGACAGCACTGCTTCCAGAACGGCATCCAGAAAACTAATACTCTACAGGAAGAGCGCCGTTGCTATTTGTTCTCCGGCACGGGTAAATAAGAGTACATAAACTTTAATAATGATTTTCTAGTCTTCGGGGTATTGTGATGGTGCCTGAAGCTCATTTTTTTATTTTATTCATCAAATCAAGCTTACGAAGTACGCTAGGAAGAGAACCTGCAGTGGGAATCAGTGATGTCGTTAGAGGTATGCCATATACAAGGATAGGTATCAACTACTATTGCCTAGTTACAAATTTTAGCCGAAGAATATGTAACATTGTCGATGGCAAAACCTCTTATGGCGTCTTTATTGACAAATATTCAGTGAAGACGATAAATTACGCGAACCTGTTTATCTTTTCAAAATTACTGTTTCTGAAGATATGATTTCAAGACTCCTGTCTAGTGAAGAATATGCAAATTTAACAATTCGTGATACGTCTTCAATCCTTGATCCTAGGTTTAATAGCACTTTGCCTAGAAATATAAAAAATATTGCAATTAAATCACTGGAATAGACATTAGAGAGATTTGGCACTCCGCGAGAAGAAAGTTCAAGTGTAATGGATTTCTTATACCCGAAACCGTCAGGCACTAAATTGCTTAAAGTTGAAAGATATATTCAAGAGCAAGATCTCGACAGAAATAGGTGGCCACTAAAATAATGGGAGGCAAATGGAAAAAAAAATATCAAAAATTATCAAACCTAGCGACAGAAGTTACTGCTACCTCCAAATCTCGAACCTGAAGATCCGGCATCCGATTCTTAGATCCGGATCCAAAATCCGTCCTATATTCTGATCCGAAATTCGTATCCGAAATCCAAATCCAGTTCCTATATTCAAATCCGGGTACGGATCGATCCAGATCCGGTTCTATTTTATAAGTATCCCCGATCCGTCACTACTTCAGATCCGTATCATATCGTATTGTAGATCTGACATGGCATCTGAACACAGTCCGATAGCGTCTCGTCTCGTCACCTCTTGATCAAGTTGCGGTTTTTTTAATCCAAGTAAGAGGGTCTTGCTGTTTTTCGCGACTAAGGACAAAGCGAGCATGTGCGTGCTTAATGTTCCCGTCTTATCTCCTCTCTCTTATCTGGCCTTGTCTTCTCTTGGTCCAACACACGCCTCAATAACCAGAACGCCCCCACAGAAATACACAAAGCAGCTGCATGGTGGTTCAACAGATACACTGAGTGCACAAATGGTGTGCTCTTGACAGGGATCTCTAGTCCAACAACCTCTTGACTAGTCTGTAAAGTCGGCATGATACTCGGTTCAATATCATGCCAACTTTCCGATGTCACCGTATTCGGAATGCACACAATCATTATCGCCAATAGAAGCCCGGACCATCAAAGCCACTTTATCGGCATCTTCTAACCTCTATTTAGGACTGTCACGCTGAGAATGTCCCCATTAAGAGCGGTCGGTGTGGGTGATCCAGATACGTCGGATGTCACAACCAGCGGTCCAGTTACGGCTCCCAAATACTTCCGAATATCATTCGTCAGTGATGGACTAAAGGTGAACATTTGGGATAAAGGTCGGTTCTTTGGCAAGGGTGCATTCCTTTGTTTTGATGTCAGTGACATAGCATTTACATCTAGAGACCGGATTAAAGACACCTGAATATTTGCAAAAGCAAGAATTGTAATTGGGATGCGGCGAATAAAATTGCAAAGTTGGCTCATTTTATTTGATTTGTAGCTTTTGAGTGCATATGCATTCATCTTCAGGAGTAAAAAAATATATCGATATTCAGTAACTGAAAAATGGGATAACGAAAATTGTGTCTTACAGTAAATAGTTAAGTTCACAGCAGTGAGATGTGGACATCGTGGAATTAATTACACCATTATGCTTAAACATTGACTAAAGAGTCTTGAGTCAGTAATAACGTGTGTGGGAACGAAAGAAATGATGAATGGGGTTATAGGTCAATTAATTAGATTTTAGCAAAACTTTCATTTGAATCCTTTCCTAATAACTTATTTTCGAATTATTGCGTCATTGTTTGTCGCTTATCCAGTATAACTCCATTCATTTGATGCTTGGTAATTTACGTAATGAAAATCGACATCGATAGAAATGAGACAGCTTCACAATGATATTACTTACTTGTATCGCGACTACTGTGAGAGGCGAGGATTAGCACCGAACCTAATGACACTTTAGCTGCAATCTCAAATTTCACAAAAATAAACACTGATCCAGGATTCGAGCGAGGGATTCAAATTATGTATATACTCAATACTTTTTTTATAAACATACTTTTCCGTCAGCTTATTTTAAGATGTATTTATTTATATATTCCACCAATACAATTATTTTTTATATTTTCGTAAGCAAATGGAAACATAAAAATTTTGAAGATATGTCAAAATGAAGAATACCTTTTAATCGTATCATCGGAAGTCAAGGGACATAAAAAATACTACCTATTATGAGTCCACATTATATTGATCTCCAAAATTCATGAACATCGGTGAAGCAGCTACTAAAGAAAAGCTGTGACAAAACCGCTAGTGAGCAGAGAGACCAAAAGACCGACCGGTGAACAGACCAGCTGACAAACCGACGGAAATACGGGTTCCTGGGAAGTAAACTGTTAAATCATTAGAAAGGGATTTAGATATATTCAATAAAATATATAAAGACCCTCGTGTATGGCACGTTTCATAGCTGTTAAAAATGCAATACCTTGATTGTCCGTCGTTCTCACCCTCCTGCATTAAAAATGACGCAGGCCTTCCAGCCATTGCAAATCATCTGAAATATCGACACGGTCAGCTAAAATTTGCTGGAACGTCGTTAAATATTAACCTGGCTACAAATTCACATTGCGGCTACCCTCGCCGCTGAAATGGCTGGGTCACACAGCAATTCCACCTCTGCTTGTGGAGTGGTTGACCGTATTTCAGAAAATCCATCTACCGATTTTATTTGAAGGCAGGAAAGGTTTATGTTACTTTTGTTCTTGTACATTTCGCCCTAACAATTAGGTACTCCGGACGAGTAGTCTCTTATTGTTCATATTGTAAAAACAACTATGATCACAAGTAAAATATCTAGGTATCAGCCTAGACTGTAACCTGACTTGACAGCAATATAAGATTGCTCAAGCTCGAAATTTATTATGGGATTGGAAACAGAGACAGTCAATGTCAAACTTAATAGAATCAGCGTTTGGTCTGTGTTGGTATAACGACCGCAGTATGAACAACTTCTTTGATTAGACAAATACTGCTGAATATCTCTCCGTTGAACCTATTGTTTCAGGTAGAGGTTAAGATAACTCCATTCCTGTCATGGGTCTAGTCAGTTGGACCTTTATAAATCCAGTCAAATGGAAAACTGAAATCTTGTCGGAGATGCAAAAATAGGATTTAGTCTTATCTTCGAGGAGTAGTGTAATTTCTTTTAATTACTGCTTGTGGGATTAATGAGGTCAGTAGATTAATGGGACATATTCTTCACAGAGGGATCACTAACTGTGGGGGCTTCTCTGTTGGAATGTTTGGACCCGGTATAAGACCACTGTTGGATACATTATGATTTTCCAGACAGTGACCTATTAGGTTATGTTTGTGTATCTTGTATTCAGACAAAGAGGGGTCTAGGAGACGATCAACTATATGCTCGGACAGCCCGGCATTAACTAAGACATTCAGTGTGTTACACCCCTAACTGACTGGTGATAGTCAGCCAGGACACCAACAGCGCAACCAGCTAAACTTCAGTCGAAGAGAAAAAGTAATTTTTATTTAATTTGAAAGCATGTGGATTCTATAGAGATGAGAATGGATTAATTGTATGGTTGTGATTTCACACTGTTAAATTGTTAATCCAAGTTGAGGAAGAGGCAAACGAAACAAATTACGTAAGTAAAATTAAACCATGCACATTAATCGAGATGTTGAGATGCTGTCCTTTTATGTAGTGATAAGAAAAGAGACATAATTTATATGAGGTTCATATAATCTGAATATAGATCGGCAGTGAATATGAAAGAGAGGTCTATGCTTCTTTGAAGGCAAAAAATGAACTAAGGGAAATATCTTTCATAAAATAACTAAAACGTAAACATATGAGGCATTCATATTCAAAATAATCAAAATTACAGGAGAAATAGATAATGAAATTCGCAATGACGGAAGTTGAATGATGTTCCACCTCTTGAGAGGTAGGTCATTAACATGGATGATAACTCAAGTTGGGTGAAATTTAGATGGTGGGTCATTTGATTGGTGCATAACTTAGCTGATATGCCTTTGAGTGGTGAAAAACTTAATTAATCGGTAATCTAAGTTATATTTATTCAAGTGGTATCCATATCACAGCCTCGTCTCATTTTCATTGCCCACTGAGTACAATCATATTAAGTCTTGCCAACTTGCCATCTTCGGAGGATGAAGACCGTCAAAACTGTTATTGCTACATTGGAAATTATACAACGAGATAATGAATAAAATAAATCTACGGAATGTTCAATCAGACACTATTAAGCAATATGGGTAAAACAATATATAGTCATTCTTGGGAACAAGTATTTATTGAGCCGTAGTAGGGCCAGTGGGTAGCATATGCCTATTACACTTAACATAAAGATACAGAAAGAGCATAGATTATAGCATCTTACCTTATTTTACGTCAGATATCAAAATTCAACTTACGATGCTGATAAACCAGTCGAGTGCTTGTTCTTTGTTACTCTTACAGTCACTTTACTACCTTTTTCGCATCTCTTGAGGTCTGATCGTATCTCGAGACGGCCCAGGACTTCACATAAAATATAATATTTTATATTTGCTAGGTGGAAAAACTTTCTGTTCTGTAGAAAGGACAAATATCAACTGTTTACCTTCTGCGTACCAGTGGCCACGTAATGAAAAAAGCTTATTTGAGCTATTACATTTCCTAAGTGATTTGTGGAGTATACATTTCAGATCTATTTTAAGGCACTCCTCAATCATCTCAAATATACAGAGTGATTCAAATTTGAACCCCATCAAGGGGAATATAGGGATATGGGGAAGAACAGTATAACATCATTGCAGGGTTTAAGTCAATAAGGAAGTAGAGCAGTTCATATACAATAGTATGCTGAGGTTTGAGTGCTATGTTGTTTTCTACTCGCGGAAGAAACTCCAACCTGGACTTTTTGACTCTGTAAAATTCCAGGAAGGCGCCCATAAGAAAAAAATTAAGTGATAATGGACGGCGAAAGCAGAAACATCGGCTTAAAAATTTAATTACGTCACGTGGAGCATAAGAAAAAGTTATCATCGTCAATGTGGAATTTATTGAGTAAATAATGAAAATGCGTTTAGAAAATGTCGCTTTTTGCGGAAAATTAAAAGGCATACATACAAGTATGACGATTCTAGTTGAAGGACAAAACATAAATGTATATGGCAAGCCACATATATAGTGGAGAGCATACAGTTTCTCATTGAAGTCAGGCAAATAAGCAACCTTCTCACAATTTTTATGATTTCGTATCTCTTAGTTTCCTAGATCCTAATGATGGAGGTAGAAATTCATCTTGTATGCGTGATCTGAATTCTTATTCTTTTCTTATGGAAGCAGTGTAGAGAAAAAGCACGTTTTTAAAATAAGGAATTTAGGTTGGATTCAAATTGAGGAGTATAGTACATTCAGACAAAGTTAATTAACTTGAAAACTATTAATTTGGTCGTGATAAAACTTCGAGATTCCTTTTATCATACTTTAAAGCAGCTAGATCTGAAATTTTGACCAGCTACAGATATAATGGATTGTAAACAATGCCATTACTTTCCGCGCCAAAAGGCGAGAAAAATTTTAAAGTCGACACAATTGGTAATTGAAAATTCATTTAAATAAATGATATTCACAGTTTTAGATGCTGTCGGACTAATGTTCAATCGTTATAAGTATGCTTATATTTTTCAAAGAGCAACAACTAAAATTGATTGACTCTCTGTGTTGATATTTTTTAGTCATTTAGACGTTACTGAGTGATTCGTTGGCATCAATTTCAGATACCCTATATATTTCAGAGGAAAACTGTTAAAGAAAACTATAGGTATTACTATTTGCAGATATATGAGGTGATTTAATTTTGTATATAGTTGAGGACCAGACAGATTGCATATAATTACAAAACAAAATTAACTGAATTTAAGCTTATTTGTAATATATAATAATATTTATTCTGAATATCACGCTTTCTAAGAACCATATGACAATAAAAAATGACTAAAGGTGTGAACCGTTGAACAATTTCATAAGGGCTTCCATCTCGGGAGGGTTAGTAAGGACTCGGGCGAGTGTTAATACCGTACTAATAAACATACCATTAGCATAATTGCTAATGATATGTTTATTAGTACGGTCATCCTTCCTATTAAAGTACGGTTTTGGCGGAAAATGAAAGAAGATCATAATTTGGTCTCGGATTAGGTGAAAATCGAGTTTTGGCACGACACAAGTGGAAACAACAACCTAATGTTTTTCCACTTATTACTTTTCCATACATTTTTCCTAGCGTGTTCAGACTAGCGCATATCAATATCGGCATTATATAAGATGTTTTGTGTGATTATAATTGTCGTTGTTTCAGCAAACATACACGTCGAACCGCATCTAGTTTGACTACATAAGTAGTGTATGCCTTTTAGGTAAACATTTTATCTCAGAACAACTACATGCTATGTGCACTTTCTAACAAAAGCCTCCTTCAAGCCAAGTTTCAGACACGTCTTTACAAGTTTACTCAAGTTCCGCACGTCTACGATCACCTCACTGATGCATTATACATAACGGGAAAAGCGTTTAGAAATCCGTCAAGTCCGGAAGTTTTTCACCTAAAACTTAATGGCTGTTTTTCTAAAAAGATTACAGGGAATCAAGACGTGCCTAATAGGTATTTAATTTTGCAAATGACGTGGCTACTTGTGGTGGATGAATAATTTCTTTTTCTTTCCACAAAATCAATCCCGTAGCGATTTGTCTTAACTCTAATGTTGTTTTCGCAGAGATAGGCACCTTTTTCGTTGGAATTTGAAATGATGCTGCTGGTGAGGGCGGGGTTGTTTCAGCCGCCCTTTTGATAGGCGCGTTTGATCGTTCACAGTAAACTATATTAACCAGGGCCATCATAAAAAATTATGGAACTTTTTTTATAGAGAATTAAATTTTGTGTAACTTTTGCTGTATATCACTTTACTATGCGGTTATTTTTCTTCTGAAATATACAGGGTATCTGAAATTGATGCAAACAAATCAGAGTTACTCAATAACCCCTAAATGACTAAAAAATATCAAACACAGAGAGTCAATCAATTTTAGTTGTTGCTCTTTGAAAAATATAAGCATAGTTATAAAAAATGATTTTATTTTTAATTATAACTATTGAACATTAGACAGATGATTCATCACCTACAGCATCTAAAACTGTGAATATCATTTATTTAAATGAATTTTCAATTAACAATTGTGCCAACTTCTAAATTTGGCGCGGAAAAAAGGCATTGTTTACAATCCATTATATCTGCAGATGGTCGAAATTTCAGATCTAGCTGCTTTAAAGTATGATAAAAGGAATCTCGAAGTTTTATCCCGACCAAATTAATAGTTTCCAAGTTAATTAACTTTGTCTGAATGTACTATACCCCTCAATTTGAATTCAACCTGAATTTCTTATTTTAATAACGTGTTTTTTTGCTACGCTGTTTTCATAAAAAAAGAATACGAATTCAGATCACGTATACAAGATTAAATTCTACCTCCATCATTAAGATCTAGGAAACTAAGAAATACGAAATTATAAAAATTGTGGGAGGGTTGCGTATTTTCCTGAATTCAATGAGAAAGTGTATGCTCTCTTTTTTCATTAGGTGGCCACTGGTGCGCAGAAGGTAAACAGTTGATATTTGTCCTTTCTCCCTTCCTGCCGTTCCATGCCATGGGAATACAGAACAGAAAGTTTTTCCACGTAGCAAATATAAAATCTTATATTTTATGTGGATTCATGGGCTGTCTCGAGATACGATAAGCATCTCAAGAGATGCGAAAAAGGTAGTAAAGTGACTGTAAGAGTAACAAAGAACAAGCACTCGACTGGTTTATCAGCATCGTAAGTTAAATTTTGATATCTGACGTAAAATAAGGTAAGATGCTAGATGATAATCTACGCTCTTTCTGTATCTTTATGTTAAGTGTAATAGGCATATGATGGAAAATGTGTAACTGAGACAATGATCGTGATGACACTTAATGAAATTTAAAAACGACGTCAAGAGAATCAATTAATGGATTGATGAATGAAAGAAATACGGCTTCGGCTCAATCCAAACTTGTTCCCAAGAATGACTTTATATATTTTTTTACCCATATTTATTCATTATCTGGTTGTATGATTTCCAATGTACTAATAATGATTTTGAGGATCTTCATACTCCAGAGATGGCAAGTTGGCAAGACTTGACATGACCGTACCATTGCAGTGCTCTGTTTCCTAATTTTTTGTAATGGAGCATTCTACTTTTATCCGATGCCATATTTCCTCAGTTCTTATTTTGTCCTTTCTAGTGACTTGTAAACATCTTCTCATAAAGTCTAATTCCACTGTTCTTATTTTATTTCGTACTGTTGTTGTCATTGGCCATACCTCTGCTCGGTATAAGGTAATATTTAGTACTATGCTTTGAAAGATTTTTTTTAAATTTTCTTTAGTAAGGGTGTTGTTCAATATCATTCCATGAAGTGCTTTTGACGCGTGCTTTTCGCGTGCTATTTTCATTTCTATATCTTGCATTCATGTAACATATCGATGTATCATAGATCCCAAATAGTTAAAAGTCTGTCAATTTTTTATAATCTCGTCTTCTACATTTAAATCAGCAGTCTCCGATCCCATACACAGATATTCTGTCTTACATGTATTTATATTTTTTAATACATTTTCTTGGATTGGTATGCCCATCGTTCCACATTTTCTATAGCATCTTTTCATCCTTTTATATATATTAAAAAGTGTGGGTGATATGCCACATCCTTTTTTGACACCTTTTGTTATGTCGATTGTTTTTGTTTATTCATTTCCTATTTTTATTTGTGCTTTTGTCTCCTTATATAGTCTTTGTATTATAATAATCCATTTTCTTCAACGTTCTTTTGTCTCATTGCCTTCCATAGTTGACTCCTGGGCATGCTGTCATACGCTTTCTCTAAATCGATAAAGGTCATATATGTTTCAAAGTTTTTTCTATGACTTGTCTCACGATAAATATATTGTCTAGACGTGATCTGGCTTACCTGAATCCCGATTATTCTTCTCTTGAATAATCCATTTTTTGTTCTATTTTTTCTTTTACTAATGCGAATTCCACTATAATTATTTGTCGATCTTTTGTCTCCTTTTTTAAATATGGAGGATACGTATTCTAGATTCCATTCATTTGGAATTCCGTCTCCTCTTTCAATTTTAATGAACAACATTGTATTATATTTTATAACCCTTTTACCACCATATGTCATTATTTCTTTCATTGCAATTCAAAAGATCAACAGTTGCGTAATCCAATTCATCTTTATCTCCAAGGTGATGCGATTACCTGAGGAGTACAGCATCAACCTGCTTAACGCCATGTTTAAGTAGCGAATGACTGATTAACGAAGTCAACTTTAGGATTAAATTTGCCCACCTTTGTGCTCAGGTATGATTTTGGAATTATACCGCGATTTGTGAGCACGTGGTATGTGGGTCGGGCGAAACAAGACAAACTCAAACAATCGCCTGGTAATTAACGTGTGTCCGTGTATACGGGAACGGCATAACTTTGTCACCGGATTTCGATTAAAGTTGCAAAATGGCGGAGGCGCTAAAGCCACTTTGCGGGAAAGTTCCTGTAATTATAAAATGAGTAGTTAGGGGCCACCTCTGATAGCGGCGGCGTTGCAAAGAAAGGATGTTCATAATGCGGTTATAAGAGCGAATGTTATACTTGAGGTGACAAACTTTCAGACTCTTGCGAATAACTTGCGTCTTAGCAAGACGTTGAATGTAACGCTGGGGCTGTCTAAGGCGTCTAGAAGTCAGGTAAACTTGTAGTTCACAGCACACATTCTGCCTTTCAAACTCTGGGCGGTGTCTGACACTATAGAAGTATGAGAGGTAAAGAGTAGGCCGGTTTGACCTGGAACATTTGATAGACAATGGAAGACCGGAATGAAGCTTTTGAAACGAGTGCAGTCTACCAAACAATACTTTTGAAATATTGATTTTGGAAAATAATAACAAAATTATCGAATTCTTTCCTTTAAGCCACAATCAAGTTGGTTTTGAATATGCTTTTATGGTAATAACCTATTAGTACAATATTTTATTATGTTTTTTACAGCTTATTATTCTTGGGTACTTTCTTCCTGTGTTGTGAAGGCTAAAACAGTATTTAGGACGTTTTGAGGTCTCAGACTAATTCAGCTGCTGTACTACTTTAATTTCACTAGTATAGGTATAACCCCGCCCCGAAAGAAGTATCATGTATTATATGTCCATTAGGAGAGACTACAATCAATTAAAACACGGACAAATTAGCAAAACAATAAATTATTCAGATTCAACTCATTACCTTGGACAGAGCTTCCTCCATTTTGTACAACAAATATAATAAACATTATTTTTTGGTTATCCAAAATCAACATTATAGGTGAGTAGTTTCTCGTCTGTTTTCCTTTTTGGTATCATGTTTTTCCAAGTTTTTGTGCAAATTAGGTAAAGACTGAGACCTCATATAAAACGTCCTGATAATCGTTCTAATTTTCACAACACAGGCAGAAAGTACTCAATAATAACAAATTGTAAGTACATGTCCATCACTTCCTAAGAAATCTAGAGATAGAGAGTTATGTGTTTCTGTATGTATTATAAATTAACTCGTAAGGTCAACATATCTGAATTATAATATATTTTTTGATTTTTCCATGATCAGTTGTAATGGTAATTTCTCTCATTTTGAATCAAGAAATACCATTATGGTAACATTGGGAATTTACAATTATACAATAATTTTATGAAGGCAGCATATTATCTCATTATTTTATTTATAATTTATTATCATCATACATAAAAGGAAAGTGCGTCTTTAGTAGATGGAGTGAAGCAAGTATAATTTGTTGTTTTCTGCACTACTGTGCCAAAAATCTTGTCGAAGTACGGCATGCCTGTACGGTTCTCAAGAGCAGCGAAATATTCATCGTAGATGAGGATTCCACGACCATAAATAAGAAACTGCCAGTGTGGTCTGGTCGAAGCCTGTGAAGCAGCTGACTGAGGACCTTGGATCGTTTTTCTTTCCGAGACCATCTTCATGTCGACAAAAAGCCGAGAACTCAATAACGAACATCTTTTGTTGGTAGTTAATGAATGACCAGTTTATTAACGGCGTCCCTCTGGAGAGTATTATTAAAATTTCGGGGCATCCTGTATATATGCATGGATCACGGCGTGCCAAAGAAACGTTGTTCGTAGTGCAGTTAAACTAACGACCCTTATATTTGAGGTGGCAGACTTCTAGAGTCGGTGAATATTTAACATTTTACTGAGACGTTAAATGCAACGGTAAGTCTGTCAAAGGCGTATAGAGTGAAGGTAAACTTCTAAGAAACTCTAGAAGCTGTGCTTAAGATGATGCTTCAGTTAGGAGATACGCTAGCTCAGTTCTTGGTAGTTGTATAATCGAAAAAGGTTGCTTTTCTGTACAAGCTGAAGTATTCGTCTCTTGCCTTGCGTTCAATAAACAGAGAATTGGAGTATGAAGGAAGCGTTTAATTGCAAAGTTTTTAGGCTTTTACTTATTTCTGTGCGCTAGTCGTCTTAGGCTTCTGCTATAAACTCAAGTCTTTGCAACCAAGTTAGGAAATTGGGTGTAGCTTACATCACTAGTATTAATATTATAAGTAGTTGGATTTATAAATTTCAGTTTTAGTTCATTCTTGTTTGACAGTACCAGTTAATGCTTTTGTTAGCACAACTGGAAAAATGACTGACGAATTATTAGAGATTGAAATTATTTTGAGATGTAGATGGAGGTACAGATATGAATGGCGTTACAAGCGGCATTACATTTAAAAAATATGTGCGATGTGATTAGAACAATGATAGTTATATTATGTGGTGAACTTTGTAACTGCAAATATCTAGGATTCATAAAGGCGTTGAATACAATGGCAGTATTCCAAAAAAGTTGTCCTGTGAATCTCATCAGGAAAACCCACCCTCATGTACAATACAATCTACAACAGGTTTGACCACAACATCTTAGTCATTAGCCCACCTCATCCAGCAATTTGACAAGCGCAGGCTAAAGTTTCAGATCCCATCAGATTTACCGACAGGATTTTGAGAGGGTGTACAGTTGCCATACACTACCACAATTTTGTATGCGTGTACGGCAGTGCTATACATCACATAATAACAGGATTATTTTCTATATATGTCAATGTTATTGAAAAAAAACTTATTGTAACTAGCATTTACAGGTAGTAAGTAAATTGGGTGGAACGATAACCCAACCCAGAAGCTTGGTTGAAGATGATGTTTCAAATCGAAAATGTCGATCACAATTTTCAATAAAACAACTGCACATGAAATACAGCAACTCAAGTTAGTTGATGCCAATATTTATGAGACTAAAAATAGTACATTCTTCATTATTCAAAATCCTCACTCAGTTGAATTGTAGTAATGTGCCGTAGAAGCAGAAACAGAACAAACTACCCTATTATAAAATTATTGCACTTTGTGCTATTCTTGTGCTAATACTATCGGATATAAAGACAATAATTATTGAACATCTAGGTCTGGCAACGTTCATAGAAATAATCTCGATGCTTAGACGCAATGATCTACCAACGTGGCAGCCTGACAACATCCGTGTCCAACTACATATATCAAATTTATCTAGTGCAAACGATTTTTGTAAATTACAAAAGCTTTACGTCCTTGTTATAGTATTAAGCTAGTGAGAGAGTTTAATCAAAATACGAAAAGTACTTTCCGAATTATGAAGGTACCAACGATTACCGTACAGAGGCATACAGACAGACGACACTGACCGATCGACATGCAAACAGACTGGCCGACGAAAATTAGTGGCAGGTGATGGGTATATGAAATCATCAAGAAAACACAATATCATATAATCCCAATTTTCCGCGATTACAATACAACTGGCGTGGGGAGTAAAACAATGTTCAATGTTACAACATCGTGAGTATATTCATGTGAATATATGCCAATTAGCTGGTATTGCAAACAGGATGGTCTAAATGTGTTTAGAAGGGCAACCTTTATATTTGAGGTAGCAAAGGGGCACAGCTTGAGAAATCCTAATATTTTACCAAGACGTTAAATGCAACGGTAAGTCTACTATAAGTTCTCAGAGCTTTCAATGCACGCTAGAAACTTGTTTGAAGAAGATGCCTCATTTAAGAGATGTACCTCTCCGTAGTTGTTTCGACGGAAAAGTGGTTTACATTCAGAAGTTAATTTGCTTGGCTTCTAATCATGGGCACCAGCTTATCTAATTTTGTGTGGGTGCTCGCTAATGAGAGTGCGGGTGAGTAGGGTGAAATGAAATTCTTTAAGCAAGTATATTATGCATAGGGTTACCAGTTGGTCGTAGGGGGGATCTTGAATATTGACTCTAAAAAATCTGAAGAGCATAGACATGCTGTTCTACTACGACATGCGGCTTTTTTGCTTTGTCGAAAAACATATTTTCGATAAATAAACCCAGCGGTCAATCCAAAAATTATGTGGGTGATAATTATTTTGATGCCAATGGACACACAGTTTTTTTGTAACATAACCAACCATGGGCCAATAGCAGCATGTCCTGCCTAAATTTAATTAAGTGGTAATTTATCAAAATGTTCAAATAATACTAACCAACAAATCGATAGACAGGCCGAGAGAGACTTGAAATTTCGAAATGTCTAAAAATGCATTATCCTGCGTTCAAAAGTTTTTAGTATGTATGAGAAGTAAAAACCTGCCTAGCCTAACACCGATACTAACACATGATGGAATCTACCAAATATAAAATTGGTTTGACTTTTGGAGTACCATGATCAATTATATTAATATTTCTCAATTCATCCATTTGGCACACAGATTTATATAAACTCTAAAGTTCTAATATACTCCACGTCACGTCACGAATCCACTGACAGATAAATTGTAACAGACTGTACCTTAAAATTTGAGAGGTTCAACACCTGGATATATTCATCCAATTCTTCCCTTCGTAATCAATCGGTTTTCCAGCAAGTTCTTGCCGCTCAATGCACCTTCCCATAATTCAGCCAATTCTTGTCCCACCTACAGGGGAAAGCTTTTATTTTCTTGTACATCCTGATCTCCAATTTGAATACATTTTACTATAAATATTAAAAATGCAAATGAGACATGAAGATGTTTTCAATCATTTTAGAGATTATCGATCATTATCAATTTCATTGTCAGAAGCTTATTCGTTTTGGAGTTGAAAGACCCTTATGTTTATAGAAGAAATCCCATTTGGTTTTAGTTAAAAAATGTGATGGAATCATGTCTTACTCCTGAAATTTATTCTGTAGTGGTCTACCTGATATTATTTCGCAATTGAACTTTTTACTTTTTCTACTTCGGTTGATGCTACAAAGGTCACCAAACAAGCAGTTGCTCGCATGTGCTTTCCTTTAGCAAGCAGTACAAGTAAGCAAGCACCAATCTTTGATGCTTCTATGTGTCATTTCTATGCGCTAAAAAATGCGAACAGGCGAGGGCGTTGCAAATACTCACTTCTGCGCAGTATTGCACTGCGCACTGTATGTAATTGACATCATTTCAAAGTGAATTAAATAATGTTTGAAAAAAACAGGGTAACCTATTTATTGAGTTAATCCTTTCAAAAATGATTATTATTAATTTACCTAATGAATTCATATGGATGCTTTGAGTTACAACATTCTGTAATAAGTTATTATTATATCAATAATTAATAACACTAAATGATTTTTTTAACAAAACTAAATAGTTTAATAAATAGTAAGCAATTTTATTGAAGACCAACTTTGCACAGAATGATAAAAAAAAATGATTATTTGTCTCGTGTCCACTTAGCGGCGTCTTATGATCTGTTCAGCTATCCAAGAGTCCAAGAACAGCGCAGAAGTTGAGTGTAATTTTAATTATTCTACTTTGGGGAATCCATGATTTGAAGTGCGTTGCGTTTCGATACCAATCGATTCGATAATGACGGTATCGATACTTTGGGTCCGATACTTTTGATTCGATATCGTATCGATACCAAATACCGGTTGTAAGCTAGTATCGGAACGTCCCTATCTACGTGATGGCTGGTGGCCATTTTCTTTCGAAATGAAATCCACAGCTTATTTCCATACTAGCCACTCTAAATACTCGTAGTTTATTTCACAGTCTGGCGATGCCTTAAAAATGAAGTGAAACACTGATATTAAGTATATGCTTTCCACTGTGTATTAGACATGCTATAGACATGCATGTTTCGTCTTTAGCCTTGACTCCTCAGTATAGCCTGACGGTCTAAGTGTAGAGAGCAATCTGGTGGTATATACATAACCCATTCAAGGGTGTGATAGCAACATCAACTCATCTAAGTGTCGCCCTCTATGAAGACGCCCATTGACATCAAGGCAGTCCAGGTGCTAGGACCGTTGAAACAATGTTGACATAATTCAATATTAATAATGGAAGGTTTTTCATCATTACTTTATTTCCCTTGCCCCGTCTAAGAACTGTGCATCCAGCCCCCGTACCTCGGCCAATTCTTGTCCAAATTAAAAACGACTAGCCGCACGAAATAAATTAGCGCTAGATCGGAAACCCGTTTTGGCAAATTGTTGAATTTGATAGCACCGTTCCCGGACGGAAGGTATTTAACAGGTTAGGCACGTCCTAATATAATAAAGGACCTAGACGGAAACTGGGTACGGGAATTAGAGGTTGGATTAATGGGGACGTTTCGGGACGGGTGCGGGGGACGGTTTCGATGCCAATGTCCTCTACAGCTGCAACGCTTCCAGCTGTTTTCAAGGATTCTAGCTGCGAGGTGACTATCGACACGTATCAGCTCATCTTCGATATACGTAGGCTGATCAGAAACTTCAGTGAGCGAAGAAGGCGGAGGTAAAATAACTTTTTTGAAAACTAGCTTTTATTTAAATGCGCTAAAAAGTATAAAATAAATTGTTCCTTCAAAACTTTTTCTATCAATTTCTAACGTCATTACACAACTTATATGAAATAATAGCTTGTTGCGAGATTTATGTACTCGTATTTACCTAGTTTGAAATTTTAAATATTAAAATCAGGATCAAGTTATTTAATTGACTTGTTCATCCACACAGATACATCTGGCGACAAGCTTTTATATCATATAAATTGTAAAGTGACGATATAAGTTGATAGTAAAAGTCTTAAAGGAAAAGTTTATTTTATTCTTTTTAGCACGTTTAAATAAAAGCTTGTTTTTAAATAAGTTTTTTTACCTCTAATTTATTATTTAATTTCTAGGCCGTTCAATGATGTAAATAGTTCACATCCTCATAACTAAAATATTCGTGAAGTGGCATCATTTAAGTGACTTTCTGATTTTTTATACCATTCTTCACCACTTACCAACTAAATTAATAATTTGAAATATAAGTGGGAAAGAAATAAAATTTAGTAACGTGGCTAGATTTGTAATATATAGAAATGTACGTATGAGGATTATCATTTGATGATTTATATTCAGTCACATATCCCATGTTACCGAGAGTTCGTAAAATATTTTCTTGGAATTTCACCTAAATCCCGTGAAGGAGATAAAATCTATAAGCATGACTTGTCTGCTGCACTATTCAGCACTTTTACACCACATAACATAATAAATCCTAAAAATAAAGTACATATACTAATAATTAATCATCGTATAATCCCAGTAACCTTTAGCGCGAATAGTTCGGTGCCACGACAGGCTTTTGTTTTTGTACGATGCGGATTTATTGAATAAATAATGGGCCGCAGCCAGAGTTGCCGGGTATCCTGCTGAGAGCTCCTGATGGAATTGATTGTTGACTTAGTTAGCTCGAGAGGGGAGAGAGGCGTTCTACTACGCACGTTTACGATAATTTGTCTTCACCAAATGATTAAGAAAGTAGCATTTTTAAAGTATGTGTTTCAGTTTGAAATTAAGGTTTCAATGCATTTTCAACATGCAGTGTAAAGCAAGTTTTCACAGAATAATCTAAGAAAAAATGAGACATCATATCAAATTCCCGAATTTCCAGATTTATGGTCGATTAGGTTAGTGAGACTCGTTATAGGATTTTTTTGTTCAAAATCATTTGTTTATCCTCCACAGGCGATATAATAATGTTTTTGGGTGATAGGGCGCCCCCTACCAACGTAGGCTGTGTCTGCCGAAAAGAAAGAGGGATTCACTCCATCTGTTGGTAGGCCACTGAAGATTCAACAGTCAATTGTCACTCATAGGAGTGGTTAAAGATCCAATCATTCAGAAGCACGGGGAGGAGGAGAAGACGTCGTCCCATTTCCTGGGAGAGTGCGCCTTAGAGCCGAGGTGTTCGGCACGACGAAGTCTGACAGGGAGGAGACTTACTTAGCGCAATGGTCAAAAGGTCTGGTATGTTCGACACTAATGAATTACCATGTTAGCTTTAGTTCTAGTGTTAGTCTTAGTGATGGGTCTCGGAGTCGACAAAAAGTACCTACGGTGGCCAATTGCAGCAATAAGCTGTTTAAGTATCAATCTTTAGACAGTTATTCTGAGAATGTTTCAAAAATGATTCCACCGATAAAATATATAATGATACCTGGAATAATATCTACTACAACTAATTTGAAGAATCGCACATTAGGATATGATGAATGTAATCGAGCGGTTTGCCTAAAGACACCGTACAGAACTTTTCGTTTTTATCTATAATTCACAGCATAGTCTAGAGACGGAAATAATACTATTTTCGAGCAATTTTTGAACAGCCAGGAAAATTCTTCAGGTATATTCCGTGTAATTAGAGAAACATGCACGTTGGTAACTATAAAATATTGACGCCTCGGTATTCTTGAGAAGTCATCTAGTCTACGATTCGAAAAGATCAAAAACTCTAAAAACATTTCGAATAAAGTTTCACAACTAGATGTTTTTGAATGCATTCAAAATTTTACGTACATTTTTGACAATTTCTTTAGATCTGTAATAAACATCGATGCATGTTTGAATCGATATACTTGACTCCATTGTCCGTGTCCTATGGAATATTTTCAGAATCATCAAAAATCGTTGAACACAGATTCTGACTTATTATTGATAGCATAGAGAAGCAAGATTTTGCTTAAGCTAGTAAGCAACTCATCGCATTTTTTGGAGACACAAGCATTTGTAGAAGAGATATTTCATATTATCTATATCCAATGTAATGTTCCTCTTCGCGCTGAACAGCTACTGCGCGCTGATTACATTAAAACTTAAAATGTTCTGAACCTTAAACGCCTCATTCTATTCCAATTTGCCGAGAGTAATCTAACTGCCAGCTGTGACGGATCCTCTGCTTTCTATCCTTGCCATGTTTCCTTGGAAATTCATAAGATGGAAGCCGACATTCAAATACGCACTTTGAAACTTGGAAAAACCTAGCTACCACGGAATTCGATCCTCACACCTTTTGTTGCCGAACAGACGCTCTGCCAGCTGAACTAAGTAGGCATTTCGATCATTCGATCTAGAATGCCGATGATATTAGGTGCACTCCCGGAGAAGTCATTCTTCTTCCGAATTTCACATTGGCAGCGTCATGCGTATATTTAGGTAGAATAACATTCAAAATAGCACCCCATGTTTGAATCGTTAAAGATTTCAGACCTCAGTTACTGACAACAGACCTCCGCATAAAACAGTTATAATATCATTTTTTAGGAAACAACCGTGGAAATTGCTTATTAGGAATGAATATATACAATTTTTTTTTATTTTTCAACATAATCACCTACCGTTTTTGCCACTTTTCACCCTTCCAAAATATACCAATTCTCAAACTTGTCCTGTTTGAAGTCACAAGGAGTTAGGTCGAGAGAATACGGTGGTTGCGGCAGCAACTAGATCGCAGTTCATGCAATTTGGCTACGCCAATTTGGAATGAATGTGTTGATGATAGGTCAGCACCTAGCACGATAATATTTAATAAATATAAAGGAGAAAGAATCGAAAATGTGTAAGTCAGGTGTTTATAGGATTTCATGTGCCTTCTGTAACGCTGTTTATGTAGGTCAAACAGCTAGAGCATTTACAGCACGGTACAGAGAACATATGAGTGCTTTAAAAAAACCACCATCCAGAAAGATCAATTAATAAAGTTGGTAACGATAATAGAATGAGTGTACTTCATACTTGTGATAAAATACATAAATTTAAACTTTATGGAAACATTAGAGATTCAAAAATATCTGCGAAACCCTGACTTCATTGTAGTAAATGAACAGATTGATCTTTTGAACTCAATTTTTATCGATACATCACTATAAGTATCCATCTATTTGTATTCTAGGTTAAAATACTCCTGAAATATCTTATATTTATATAATAAATTATAGAATGTATTAAGAAGAATGGTATATCTTAAGGGATAAAATATCTTAAAACGTGAAATATCTTAAGAAATAAAATAGTTGATTACATGAAATATTCTAAGGACATTTTGAGGTTTTGTAGGGGTTTCTACTTAACACTAATGTAAATGCAGTCGCCGTAAAATATTTCCCCTAAGATGGACACAAGAAAGGAAAAAATAATTTAATAGAAAAATAGCTAGACAGGATAGATAGTATGCTAGATTTGAGGGCTCTAGTTTTGTATCCATGATAGGATCTAGTTAGTTAGTTGGCATCTGGGTATCCTTGTAAGCAGTCGAATCTGACAGTCCGACGATGATTTAAGTAACGCGTCACTGAAAGAAAAAGATTTTTATTTGTGAAACTCTGTGTTAATTACACAACTTTTTATCTGTATCACATTTTCTCAAATCAAATAGGGCCATGTTTCATTTAGTTTTCTAAGGCAGTGGTCCAGACATGAGCTTAACTTTTCTTGGTCGTTCTTTCATTCGGTTCAGCTGTAGTTTCATCATTTTGATTTGGATGCCATATTGGTTCTATTTGTACACTAGCTTTGCTATAAACGTGGCTGTTATTGGCGATGAAAGCTGCCTCCCTCAATTTTCGTCGATAACAATGCAGTTCCTTGTCAACAACCTTTCAAAAAATATTGTAGGACAATTCCTTGCCAACAACCTTTCAAAAAATATTGCAGGACAAGGAACTGCACTGGTAACGACAAAAATTCAAGAAGGCAGCTTTCATAGCCAATAGCGATCCCGCGTATATCATAGCTAGCTTAGAAATATAATCAATATGGCAGCACCCATGAGAAAAATGAAGACACTATAGCTGAACCGAATAAAGTTGAACAAGAACGTGACATGAAATAACCATACGAAGGTACATGTTCGCCAGATTACTTGAGGACGATTGAAGATCGAAAATCAATCGAAATGTCTTGACACTCAAAATTGTGTAAACAATAAGTCCGAAACACAACATATGAAAGACTTTCGAATGGGTTGAATCAAAACTTGACAGTTGTAATAGGTGATGAAGACAGAATGTTTTTTTCGCATGTTTTTGCATCCTAAAATAAAATTGATATTGCTATTATTCAGGTAACAAGTATGATACAAATGGTTTCAGAACAAAAAGGAACATAGTAATCAGTCCGAAGTTTAAGATGGTGCTTTTTTGATAGATTACGGTATACAACTGTAATGCCAACCTCCTTCAGCCGTTCTACATGTCGGTAAATACGTGTGTTCATTGAAAGGCTCTCGTATATATTTGTTCTGTTATTTTGTATCTTACAAGTTTTTTTAGAATGAACTTGCTCAGTAAAATTGTATATAAATATTTATTTAGCTTTGTCATTTTGAGAAGAATACTCTTAATACGAGGTTTTCTATATATATAACATTACCAGTCGTCGTTGGGAAAGGCAATACAAGCCGAAAATTATTAACGAAGCCGTTCCTAATAAACATCCCACTCATTCATAACAAGCTGGGGCAAACACATCTCAGATCAGTCTAAATGATTTTCCTCTGGAGCGTGCAATTCAAGGTAAAAGTTCAAGGTTTTCGTCATACACCCACTCGTTGTTTGTATATAGATAAAATCAATACTCTACTAGGGACAACTTTAAATCAAGCATGTATTAGTAACAGATAAAATTGCATTGTGGGTCAAACGGAGGATGTTGTATAATGGCTGTTGATGTAACCAGTTAGGAAATGGTACATTTTATTAGGCCGAAAATTCGTGCATAAGGGGAGATTTAGTAGAAAAGTTTAATTTTGGCAGTTAAAAGTGGTCGGCTAAGAGAAAAATGGATGCAGGAACATTGAACCTTATCTGTATGAAACTATGCAGTGTAGCGCCATGGAAAAGGTTCCTTTCACATGGGGCTGGATTGGGATTCTGGTATTCGAATACTTCAGAGAGCAAAATAAGTACCACCACCAACACCAGTAGTAAAATAAAATTGCGGATTCGGTCATTTTTACGATTTATATTTTCCTTTTAGTGGAAAATATATTATTATTATTCTCCATAAATATAACTAAGCCAGCAGCACAATACAATATTCAGTTTCATAGTGATATTTTCGGGATAACTTCTATTTTAGGACTTAATCACACAAAACATTTTGTGCAGATCATTATATGATTATAAAACAATATACCATTCCACAAGGCAACGCGATAGCGATCAATATCAGGATGATCTCATTTTAATCAAATATTGCTGATGTTTCGTTCATATATTTTTCTGGAAAACAATATTATCAAAATTCTCTTAACCATTATACGACGTAGACTTTTTACTGAGTGTATGCTCTCCACTATACATATGGCCTGATACAGACATATGTCTTTCGTCAAGTGGCTAGCCTTGTAGGGGAGTTCCGGGTAAAGCGAAAACCTCGAGCAAAGCGAATATACCCCTCCCCCCCCCCAACCCGTATTAAATCCAAATTATAAATCTCCAAGCAGTAACTTCTGGAGGAAGTCTTTGGGAAACAAGTTGTATTTCCGCGAGAAAGCGGTTGCTATTGTAAGGCGAATAATTTCATACTATCGGTATGATTGGTTTTATAAGAGAGCTTGTAATGTTTATGTTATTTCTCATACCATGACTAACAGGCCAATAGTATGATCTGGTCAAAGCCTGCAAGCTTGGTTGAGGAGCTTCTGATACTTGATCCGTTTCCCTTCCTCCTTCATGACAATGGTCTCCGGAGCACAATAAGGATCATCCATTGATGTTCGAGAAGACTCGTAGCGTTGGTCTCAGTGGCTTAGATATAGGAGAAAAAGGGTACCAATCTCATCATGAGTCTACAAAAAATCCCGAAGGAGTGCCTTCCTTTATTGGTGATACAAACATTTTCACAATACTATGTAGATACATGAATGTTCAAAATAATGGAAAATATAACATTATAAAAAATGTTCTTTCCGTATATCCCTCCCTATTTCAAAAAGCTATCTACGCCACTGATTGGGCTCATTAGCTTTCACAAGCTCCAGAGTAGGAACCCAATAGTTCTAGTAAATTCGACAAATCTTCTCTACACTGGATCCTGGGGTGTGGGGTAGACCAGGTCTCCCATCTAGAGGGATGCCTCAGATGATAATATGCCACTCGTAGAGTGATAGACGTCATCTGTGTCAAGGTACACCGAACGTTCGGACAAGAGGTGCATACACGTATCTAGCACCTCTAGGTATATTTACAATCAGTATTAGGTACTTCCATACCCATTGCGTTACTATAGTATGCTAAGGTGTTGAGGACGTGGTCCCGGAAAACTATTACGAAACCCTCAGCCTCTGATTACAACTCATTCCTTGGGAAAAATAATGCCAACTGCTAAGAAAAGTATTTTCATGTCTATAGAATGTCTATTACTATTTTTCGCAAGGATTAACTTTCTAAAGCGGACTGCATTTTTGTAGCATCCTTTATATCAGAACACAAATATGAAGTCATAATAGACGGTCCATTGTCCTTGCCACCGAATATGCAGTGGTAGGTTCGGCTATGCAGACGTCCATCCGCCATTTTTTAAACAAGTAAGCACAATATTCTAGAAAATGGTGGGAGTGCTTCATTATTTGGAGATTCACTACAATGCTAGAATTCCATAATTTTGAAACCTTTAATGAAATTTGTATACATATATGAGTTCTTGTCTCATTGACAAAACAGTTCCACAAATTTTTCAGGCCCGTTTACGTCACGTCACGTTTCCTTTGTCGTGTCTCCTAGCACCTACACTTGAAAAAATTGCCCTTATTTAGACATCAAATATATCTGTAACTTGAAGAGAAGCTTTGGCAGCCATCCGGAAACTCCTCGACAAACTAGGCCAACCACATCTTACGAAAGCCATTTCCGATTGTTACGAACAACATCACTCACAACGAGCTTTCGATCATTGTTTTCCGGAATGTTAATTTAACTAAGGAACAGCACAGCTACCAAAAATGACGGTTTCAGAGGTAAGGTACCTAGTAAGAAGTTATTCAAAGTATGAAATCAAATACGTTGATTGGCTATTTCCTGGCAAACCCATTTTATTCTAGTTCAAATATGGTGATCTTGTGATGTTACGATAAATCCTATTCAAAGATGCACGTTATTTTCTTTTCTTCAACATCAAAACCTTCCATGTTCATACACGAAATGATACCTCCAGTATCATTTTTTTCCGAAAGAGCACTGCACTACAGATCAGCTTTCAAACATTCCTTTTTATTTTTTGTCAGCTTGAGCTCCAAATATAGAAGATGTTTCTACACAAACAGAGCACGCTTCTAAACTTTAGCGAATCTAAGCGAAGAAGCAGAGTTTTCAACAACTTCCAACGAGTTTTTTTTCTGTTTATGGCGCAGTCAATCTGATTCAACAAGCCAGATACTACCGAATCCTTAAAAAGCAAAAATGGAACTCGCTAATTAACCTCCATCTCGGTGATTCAAATTTATGGACGATTGAATCAAAACACATCGTATTAGATAATCCTTTTGTAATAATGCTGGAGTGTTTTACTTTGCCCATAATCACAGCTCTCAAAAGGTACTTTAAAGTACATTAGTCCATTGGTTGGTTAAGAATCATTTGCTGTGATGGTGAACACTTCACAGGTAGTAAAGGTGTCAAAATAGTTTCGGCAACCAAATAGATCGGTATATTTTGGGTTCAGCTTGTGGTGTAAACTGTAAAAAAGTATCAACTATTTATTGAAAAAAAAAACAGTATTTTCGAGAATTTTTATCGGACTTTTTTTAATATCCCCTATTTGTTATGAATTCATATTTCGCGCCAAATTGTAAAAATATCTACTGTATCTTATTCCAAAAAAATGTTGATTATCCTTGAGCCTCATTTACGTAATCTTGTACGATTTTCAGAAAATTTGCTCCAATTTGCTTAAATATTCCCGTTATGGAATAAGATTACTACATATGGTATTATACAATAACACTTCCTATAATATAGGGCACGTTGCGTTTTTATTATAACACAGAAAAACTTAATCTTACCCCGGAATTGCTTCAAAACCTTTTAGTTGTCGTGTTACCTCAAAAAACCATCGTATTTCAGAGGAATTTTTTATATTTTTTACGGTTAGAATTTATTTGGATGGTGTCGGAACAAAATATTTAAGATTCGATATGGTATAGCAATTTCCTTTTATATACCGAGAAGGGAATTTCCAATAGTATAAATTTATCGCTATGTACTGCCTTTGACTGAAATATAAAAGATCTATTTGATACGAATTTTATAAAGTGCCTCTCTATAGATGAAGTTTATGAATTCTGCAGCTTTCGTATACCAGGATGTGTGATATAAGTATAAACCCGTTCAATTTCGATGATTTTGACTTAGTCGTCATGATCGATGCCCTCAAAGCTGAAATTGATGTAAAAGGTCCTTCATCCATTTTTTGTAAAATTTATCTGGAGTGACATAACTTAGAGCCATCTACAAATGGAGTTCAGTTTAAAGCGCAAAAGACCATAAGCCTGCCAAAGATGTACCTTCGCTCCCGTCGCCAGGAAATTGTATTCTCCGGAACAGCTATTGCTACTCTACAAGACTCAAAACAGACCACCACGGGAAACTGCTCGCATGTGTGGAGATGGATGCCCTCCAAAGCACTCTCTAAGTCCTCTGGACACAGTCCATAAGCGAGCAATACATCTAGTGAATACCTCCACGTTCTCGAACATTGAAGGAGCGTAGCTTAACTGTCCCTGTGGTATTGATATTATCATGGCAAATATTCGACCGAGCTGTTTCGTATAAGTAGAATCACAACAAAGAGTCGCTAGTAGCACTAGAGGAGAACACCGGATGTATCTTCCTTGGACTTTGTTCTCCGATGTGGATAGACATTAATTCTCTCGCAGCGCTTTTGAAGCGTGATAAGTTTTCTGCCTTTGCCTGAGGTTGTCTATAAACATCGAAATGCTTTTATTAGCTGATTAGTACCAAGTCAATCTACTTGATTCATTTTTTATATGGTCACGAATGGTAGAAGCCTATGAGACAGACAGTAAGAATATCTAAGCATATTTTTAATATGCTATGTCTATAAAACATAATAATTATATCAACTAACAAATACAGCAGATAGATGTAACTTATTTCTATTCTCTAGTTTACATCTAATGAGGTCGATTATTTGCATATCATTATCCTCAGCCTTGATTAATGCCAACTGTACAAAAATGCGGAAATTCATTCAAATTATATTTAAACCTCTCGGCTAGAGATAAATGTGGTAGGTAGTCAGCGAAAATACGTTAACGAAATAAAAATACACAGAATAGGTTCATTATTCTCTGAAATAGAATATTGTGTATCAAGTAAAAAAACAATGCAAATTTAAAAAACTGACGTTGTAAGTACAATGAATAATTGCTTCTGCCTCGCAATATTCAAGCTACAGAAATATGATACTTGCAGGGCGGTACGGATCAACAAGGTTATTAAAACACTCATTTGTATTCTGCAAATGAGATAATGCTGACGTTATTCTAAATACAATATTGCGGACACAACAAGATGGAGAATAACCATTTTAAAGCAATGTAGATAAAAAGTTGTGTAGTTATCACATAGTTTCACAACTACACAACTTTTTATCTACACGATGGAAGAGATTCACCAATTAAGAGCATCTACAATCTACATGATTCTGAAGCAAGTTCATTCAAAATCAAAAAAACCTGGTAATAATAATTATCAAGAATGATCACGACGAAACTGCAAAGGTAGTATTGATTAAAAAATATCTCAAATATATTTTTATGTGATATTCATGCAGTATTACAGAAAATAAGGAGCTACTCATACCTGAAATTATAAAAATACAGAATTGAAAAATGCATTAAATATCATTTAATTGAGAATTGAAGTGAATAAATATTACATAAAAAAACTAGTATTATAATAATTACGTTAGGTAAATTTAGTATAAAATCACCAAAATTTTATCAAAGGTGACCTATGAAGAACTGGGAGGGAACTTCCACTACAAGATTATGACATACCAGTAATCAGCTTCTTATAGCTATTTTTACTTCCCACTTCACACAGGTAGGTGACGGAAATGGGGGCACTAAATTATTAAAACTTGACAAACTACTTTTCTGTAATTTTTTGATACACAACAAAAAAATATATGATGCTCATTTCCGTTGGTCTGTCAGTTTGTGTCTCACGTCACATGGCTTTCTTCTAGTGGCAACCATAAATAGTGATACTATAGAATACGTTTTATAATATTATCCATACTGCATGCATTACGTTACGTTACGAAACCTCGGACATCAGCTATTTTTTTATACACCTCGGAAATGATGACATGAAACACGTTCGAGTTTTTCGGTAGCCCCAAAAATTATCGATATTCCGATGATTAGTCTCGAAAAATCACAATAATTTCAAAAGCACGTTTTATTGGGAATTCTTGAATTGTAAAACACGGCAATTCAGACCACCATACTGGAATCTTTACCATCTCTCTAATTGCGAATAGCATGCATGTAATTAACCTCATTTTTCGGAACGGGCCGCGGGCTACGCGGCAAAGCGACAGTCGTTTTCAGTCGTCAGGCCTCCGGCGCTTCGCAGATAACCAAAAAGAAAGATAAAAATGCCGTCCTTTAATCAGCCGCGCCGGATTTCGCACCAGCAGGAAATTCCGCTGCACCTGACTAACTTTAAAAATTGAAGCAGGAGATGATGCAACGCTTGTCAATTTCGCTGAGTGGAAAAGAATGACCTGCGTGACGAAGACGGAATAGGATGAAGAAAAATTACAAGGAGCTCGAGTACGTCAAATTAGTTCTGGTGATTTTTCTTTGGATTATTTCTTTGTCTCTCACATCCATGCGCTAGGGAACTATCGCGATAGGTTCGAGCTTGATATTACATGATTTTGTGACATGTGCATTGAGAAAATATATCTAATTTCAAAGTTGAATTATTTTATCTTTGTACTTTTATAAATACTACCGACACAGTCGAACTGTTAGTAAGATTACTTCTTCGATCACATGTGGTTTTAATTAGCGGATAGTAGGAGTTGGAGATGGATCAACACTTATCTTCAAGCGTCGTGCACTAAGGCCCATTGAAAATTTACAATGTCAAAGATCCTAACACTTGATCTGCCTTGAAGCGGTAACAGGCTCCTCTAGTTCTTTAACCTATATAAACAGCATATACAACATGGTAATAATAATAATAATATTAATAATAATAATAATAATAATAATAATAATAACAATAATAATAATAATAATAATAATAATAATAATAATAATAATAATAATAATAATAATAATAATAATAATAATAATAATAATAATAATAATAATAATAATAATAATAATAATAATAGCATTTATTGTCCAACAGTACATCAACCATTTACAGGACAATCTAATTAAAAGAAAGATAAAGTATATTATTATGAACAAGAAAAATTTTGCTATATAATTAAAAAAATAAGTTGTAAAGAAGTATAGTTGCTGACGTAATATATAACTAGGAACTACATACTACCTAAATATTGATTTGCCACATCCAAAATTTCTCTCAAACTATCCCTATGTATATCGCAATGATTACATATTTCATTGAAATTGCTACATATAAAAAATATCGGAGACATAGTAAATAAATTGGTACGAGCTCTATCACAATAAAATGTCTTCACATTCCGAGTTCTCACAGGAGGAACGTAGAAATTCAATTGAGCCAAGATATCGTTAGCACCTATCTTATTATGGAGTAATTTATACAAAAATGTAATGGAAGCGCAACTTCTCCTTGTATCTAGAGACTGCATATGGAATTTAGATAACAAGTGAGCATATGAAATTCCCTGCGCAGGATAGAAGCCGTCAACTTTGAATGATAGGAATTTGAGAAACTTTCTTTGAATGCGTTCAATCGAACCTTTGTAGCATCTATAAATTGGGTTCCATATTATACAGGCGTATTCTAATTTAGATCTGATAACTGATGAGTATAAGGTTAAAAGTGTATCAGTTCGATTGAAACTCCTACAGTTCCTAATAATATATCCATAAGCTCGAGATGCTTCATTAATCTTCTGGGTGATATGATGAGAAAAAGTGAGCTTAGTATCATAAACAACTCCCAAATCTTTGATGGGCTCACATCGAGCTAAGACGGTGTCACCAATTTGATAGTCATGCAACAAGACTGTCTTTTTTCTAGTGAAACTAAGAATTTAGCACTTAGAGGGGTTTAGATATAGTTTATTTACTCTGCACCAGTTTTCGATTGAATTGATATCTTGCTGAAGTGCCATACAGTCCTCACGAGAGCACACATTAGAAAAAACTTTTAAATCATCAGCAAAAAGCAGACTGTCACCAGTTATCGACTCTGTAATATCATCTATAAACAAAATAAAAAGTAATGGCCCAAGATTCGAGCCTTGCGGCACTCCTGATCTAGCCATATACTCAAAAGACTTATATCCATTAAATGTAACGTACTGCTTCCTTTGAGATAGGTAACTCTCAATAAAAGCTAAGGCTGATGAGTGAAGACCAGAAAGCGATGATTTCTTCAATAATATATGGTGATCTATTTTATCAAAAGCTTTGGCAAAATCCGTGTATATCACATATATTTGGCCCTGCCGGTCAACATAGTCAATAGCTTTCTGCGTAAATGTCATTAAATTCGTTACTGTAGAGCGTTGCGCAAGAAATCCATGTTGGAAGGGCGACAGAGATCGGAGGTACGGAGAACATATAAGTGCCTTAAAAAACCACCATCCAGAAAGATCAATTTTTACCGAATACTTACTAGATACTAGTCATAAAGTAAGTTGGCCAAGAAAATAGAATGAGTGTACTTCATACTTGTAATAAAATACATGATTTAAACTTCATGTAAATATTAGAGATTCAAAAATTTATCTGCGAAACCCTGACTACATTGAAGTGACTGATCTTTCAAACTCAATTTTTATCGATACACTAGAATAAGTTTCCATCTATTTGTATTCTAGGTTAAGTTACTCCTGAAATATCTAAAGTTATAGAATGTATTAAGAAGAATGAAATAGCTTAAGGAATGAAATATCATAAAACGTGAAATATCTTAAGAAATAAAATAGTTTATCATATGAAATATCTTGATGAAATTTTGACGGCGATGGTTAAGATTTTGTGAGAGTTTCGCTTAACACTAGTGTAAATGCAGTCGCCAAAAAAATATTTCCCCTAAGACAGACATAAGAAAGGAAAAAATAATTTAATCAAAAATAGCCTGACAGGATAAATAGTAGGTTAGATTTGACAGCTCTCTTTTGTGTCCATGATAGGATTAGTTAGTTAGTTAGCAAATAATTCTGACAGTCCGACGATGGATTACATATAAACCAAAACACGCAACTGAAAGAAAAAGTGTTTTATTTGTGAAACTGTGGGATAATTACACGATCTTTTTATCTGCATTATGGAAGAGTTTCACCAAGTAAAAGCAGCTACAATCTACATTGTTTTAAAGACAGGTTTTCAACTACAATTGATTTATTGGGACCTCGATTTTCATTTGGATTTTTCGTGCATCCCTGTAGACAACTCCATTTGCTCTGCAGCTTCCAACTTGAACTCCAACGCCCTGTTCGCTGTCACATCAGACTGTAACAAATTATGCGCCGAAGGAGCGCCTGGCCTTCACTTACTCCTTGTTTTGGAAAATATACTCTGAAGGGAGATTGTACCAGGAAAGTGCCTCACCGACATCGCGGAATGCTCCAGTTTCTGCTGGTATTCCAAGATATAAATGAGTTCCCCTTATTCCTTGACACACGGCACGAGATAACAAGGTACGTAAAATCCTTTCGACAAACCGAGGAAATTTGTATAGCCAAGCACAGTTATTGTTATGTACATATTTAAAGCTTTCCACGAGATTACTCAAATAATGGTTTCCAAGTTATAGCAAACAGGAAAATTAATTGAAGAACCAGTGAGGATGAACGCAAACAGCTGAAGTTTACTAAACTGTTCTTTGCAAGTTCCTTTCCAGTGTGGAAATAATTTGAAACAATCGATCAACATACGTCTTTTTCGAGTTTGTGAATGTTAGAAATTTGAAGAAATGTAAAAAAATGTAATCAAGTAGATTGATTCAATACTTACCAGAACATTGATCTTGTTTTATAGCGAGTCTATGTATCATATTCTGCTGACCGAAGTAATATTGTTGCAGCTGTATCGACTTCAATGAAATATCGTATTCTTTTCTTTTCATGTGAGTGCGGATTTTTGTATTAAATATAAGACTCTTCGTGAACCACTCAGCCCCGTTTATTGGGTATGTTGTACAGCTATTGCTACGCCAAAGAGAAATTTACGTAATTTCCGTATTTATATTTCTAGTTGACAAGACGAAGAGACAGAAAAATACTACACGCGTGAAAATTTTGCTGTATAATTCCAAAATACCTGTGCCTACGATGATAAATTATTAAGATCAGAAACTTGAGTGAACTACAAAAATAAAGTTCGAAATTGCAAAAAAATCGCTCCCATATCTTACAACAACGGTTAGAAATGACTTATTTTGAATTTACCGAGGATGGGTAATTTGCTACTGAAAACAGACATAGGTAATAAGGTTCTATATGTATTATAATTCATATATAAATAAATAAGAACGATACGTGTACTAAGGAAGCTGAGAGCGGTACACATCATGGAGAAAAATATAGGATGGTGAGAATGAAAGCTAACGAGTGAGGAATTTTTGTGAGTAAACAGATCCTATAGATAAACTCATTTTAAGTGTTTTTGTTGAATATTAGCAATTTCCTGTCCAATGGAGTATTTTAATTATTTTAGTGCAATTCGTGACGTGTGCTTTGCAATGCAATTAATATATAAAATGTCTGCTTATAACACAATTTTTAACACGGCAGTTTTTTAACTGGTCAACGAAGATTCAGAGTGCTCAATCACGAGAGTGCTAGAACCCGTCCGCAGCTACAATTTTCCTAGATTTTTCTCACTTCAAAACTGCGTCTCAGACTAGATTCTGTGACAGATCCTTGAGGACACCTATTATTTAGTTTCCATTGTTAACTTGTAAACTAGACGAGAGACATCCCCAACCCACCGCCCACTCCAGCCCACAGAGATCACGCTGTCACATTTGGCTGTGGCCGGGGAACTCCCGAAGTGCGACGTGAGGGACAATTCGATGTCTTTGACAAAGTAATCGTTGCGATTTGTGGCGACGGCGGCGGTAATTTCCAGCAGTCACGTACAGACGCCTTCACCATAATGTCGCACATCCACAGCCAACCCAGTTCGTTACGTATTCCAAAACCGCTTCCTGACCACAGAGGTGACAGCCAGATAAAGAATATATCGAACGAAACGAAACTCATAGATGTTTAGAATAACTTAGATACATAGATAGGAATTATTGTCCATAAAATCACAAAATGATATGGTATACGTCACAGAACAGAAATGCTTAGAAAACAATTATACAAAAACTTGGAAATATAAAACATATAAATGAAATTGATTAAAACAAAAGTTAATAACAGTTATGACAGAAAATCTGAATACTCATCGAATGAACCTCGACCTACTTCACCTTGAATGTTTTAAAGGATGAGATAGAGCTAATATTTTTTGGAAGTATGTTGTAATTATTAATAAACATTAATATCTATGTATCTTGTTTTTCTTAAACAAAGGTGGAAGTGTTTGAGGGAGTGATGAGAATGTACCTGTTTCTAATGAGATAATCGTGGTGATGGTTACAGGAAAACTATATTGCGTTTCACATAAATAAGAAGCCCCCAAATAAATATAGGTAGAGAAATTGTTTGAATTTACTTCTACAAAACATAAAAGCCAAAAAACGGACAGACCAACAGATGATCAGTCAGAGCAACGGCTAATTTTTGTTATCATGCACCATTGAACCTTTCACTCATGTTATCGAACATTCTGAGATATTTGGGATCACAATATATTGTGGGCTTGCTATGATACGTCGTAAGTGAAAGAGGTAAAAAGATGACTTTTAAGAGAACTTACAGCGATTCAATTTCTGATACTGAATAACCTGCATTGGAAGCATATCCACGTCAATATAAAATCAAACGTTTACCTTGTTACCAATTTATCTTGTATTCAAATATGGTCGCGTTGTGTGAACTTTATCCATCGACAAATAAAACGCACTGAGCTTCATCACCTCCTCTGAATTTTATCATTTCCAATGGGGGTGAAGAATGGATCGATCGAAAATTGCGTTACTTTTATTACCCCTAACGGGCGACTGAACGCGGAGGCTGGATTCCTCGAAATCTGGGTGGGAAAAGCGCAAAGTCACGCGGCTGTTGGGTATACGGTGAAGTATTTACAAGTTATATCAACTATTTTCAACAACATTGAATATGAGCAATGATTAGGTAACATCTAGTTGACGCGCTTGACATTGCAAAGGACCACTGCACTCTAGAACTTCGAATAAGTTTGGATGGTCTGTCACTGCTTTCTAAATTATAGATTCTACAATCGTAAATGCGATACAAAGCTATCTCAAAAAACTCATTCTTCTGGAGTACTTCTGCGTTGATGCGTCGTTTAATTAGCGCATTTTTTCAATTTATACGTTTGCTAAGTGCACCATCAGTCAGTCGATGTTATACACAGCATTTTGGAATGCTTTTGAAGCAGCAATTACATGAGTTGGATACCGTTCAATTAGGTTTTTTGGCTTTTGTGGCTTTCAGCTGCTGTTTGAGACTCTAAGGGGGCGGTTGAAGACTCTGAGAGACTTGGGGGCATTGATACTCTATTAGAGGCGGAGAAGCACGAAGTCCAAGCGCTGCTCTTCAGATTATGTGGAGGAGATGAATGGGTAAATGCTCTAAATAGTGGGAAATGTTTTCAGTCCACTTTTTGTTTGCGCTGTAGGTTTTTTGAAAGGGAGAGGGAGTTTTTATGTCGAGAGAGAGGGAGCAAATCACAGAACTTGCCATGGATGCCTAACTAAAATCACTGATAACGCAATATGTTAACGCGCTTGGGCGGGAGGGGTGCTCTAGGAAAAAATCTCAAAGTGGGCGGTGGGCAATAAAATGTTGAGAAACTATGCGTTAGATTGACAATTATCATAAGGGGCTGGTCTGTTTTGAGTCGTATAAAAAAATTTCTGTATCTAATACCGAATGTAGACAAAAGTGAACTAATGGAATATACTGCAACGAAATCAGCGGTAGCAGCTAGGAAAAGATCATACTGTATGTAAATCATCCAGAATGTGAGCAGATTTCAAAATAGAAATCTCGAATGTCAAGGCCTTTCGAAATTGACAAGTTTTGAGTTATGGAAGATTTGAGTTGGGCATTTTTGTATATATTGGAGCATCGAACTGTGACATAAGTTGGTCAGTCATTATCCAGAAGTCGTGGATATAAATTCAGAAGCTGCATGCTAATGACAGCCTCCATAATCTTGGGCATGATGCAGAGCAATCACAGGTCTATAGTTAGTGTGTATATCTTTACTGCCCTTCTTACACTCGACCTCCATGCAGTAGGGAACACGCCTTGCTGATAGATAATACTTTGTGACAAGAATGCCAACAGACAGACTCTTCGAAGGACGTACAATTTACAAATAGGATGAATTTTCGTGACGTAGAAATAATAAATCGTTGAAATTGCTGGCGACCACATTATTCTTTTCGCTTATATAATTTTATAAATAAATTAGCTTAAGGCACGAACATCAATTTAAAACTTGCTCCATTCACAACTAATAAACGTTATTCCTCTTTAAGCTCCATATTATATGGTAACATTCAGTTCAACACTTCAATCCTCAAATCTGATTTAAATCTGCAGGCTAAGATTCGTTTCCTTCAAATCCTGGATGTATCAATTTCAGTCCCAGTCTTCCACTCTCAATCCATTTAAAATCTCATAATCTGAAAGATAATTGAATATTTTCACCTTCAAAGCCCTCACGCTAATTGTGTTGACGGTGAGTGAAAAGATTTCCAGCCGTTAGTAGGCACTAACGCAGTTAAAAAGCGTTGTCTTTACACTCCATTGCACCCGCCCGGCCTTAACGAAGTTAGCTGCGAAATTAAACAGAGCCGGGGCTTCACTGCAGGTCGCCAGAGGTTCATGAAAGCTGGAGTAATTTCATTGACGTATTTAGGACGAGTTTAAGGGACGACTGCAATGAGGTTTATATTTGGAGGCTCCATTGAGAAACTCTACACCACAATCATCCCGCTTTAACTAGACAATAATTGCGACGGCATGTCTTGTTTAAAATTTGCAGACAACAAAGGTGTTTCGAAAGTAGAGCTTTAGACTTCGATTGCCTAATTCAGTTCAGTTGTAGCAAGCCCTTTCGTTATACTTCTAGAGGGCGTAGAGATAATAAAATAAATCGTTCTAGTAATCTGACGCTAGATCTTACTTCTACGGTAACGCCCGGATGCGGAGTTGATACAACTTTGATGGGGAGGTGAGGGGTTTTTAATGACCGGCAGCGCCTACCGGAGGAAAAAAGGGGAAGCAATTGCGTCATGGGAGCACGATTTTGGCTTGCGAGGGAAGTTTGTCGCGCGTAAAATAGAGAACCGCTGATGTTAGGGATTTGCCTAAGATGTTTCGACTGAAGTTTTTGGATATATTCAATGGAATATAAGTATGCATTTAGATAATAAATGGAGTATATTTATCGCTTCTTTAATATTTTTTCCCAAGGAAAAGTATTGCCAATTCGGTATCCTTCCTATACATTCAGTTTCAAATAAAAATAACAGATCAGTACAGGGTGTATTTCTATTTTAGCTTATTTTCTGCAGTCATTTCCGATATTTTCGTATTTTTGAATATCTCTAACTTTCGAAATAAATAATGAGTCTGGTATCATTGCGAGCAAAAAAAAATTCGCAAACTTTGCGCTAATTCAAAATAAACTGTATATTTTTTGTGCGATTTTCTAAATTCCATAGCGCGACTGAAACAAAAAGTCAGCAAGCAAAGGGCGCATTTGTACATATCGGCGACACGGGACGAAATAAAATGATTCTTTACCCTGTTTCAAATGATCTAAAGTCTTTATTATAAGACTATCAACACATCCCGTTTTTTTTGCCTCAACAACCTTACCAAAAAGTTATGAACGTATACAAAAACCATGTCCTTCTAACCCCCTAAGACTCATGTCTAGATATTCCCTTGAGATCAGTGCGTAAAGACACAATTACAGATGAAGACGGAATTGTGTGATTTGATCACAGGGTTTCACAAACAAAAATCTGTTTTTGTGACGGGTTTCGATATAATATTTATATCATCATCGGACTGTTAGGATTGACTGTTTACAAAGGCTATTCAGGTTACTTTTCAACCAGCTAGCCAGGTCCTATCATGAGTACAAAACTAGTTAGCTAGTTAATAACTAACCTGCTTAACCTCTGTAAGCAGTCAGTTCTTATAGACCGACAAAGATCTTGATGCAGACAAAATAATAGTGTACTTAAAACACTGTTTCACAAATAAAACTCTCTTTCTTACAGTGACGCGCTTAGATCTATATTTAAATCATCATTGGATGATAAATCGAAATGCGTCACAGTTAGCCTTACTTGTGCAACTGTGTGTTATTTTTTCTCACGATTGAAGACTTTCACCAAGTAAAAGCATCTACAATCTACTTGAAAAATTTTAATATTAAATCTAAACATGTCACACAAAGACAGAGCTTTATTTTTGAAACCTTGTGTTCAAATTACACAGTTTTGTCTGCATTATGGAATAGTTTCACGAAGTAAGTACAACTACAATCTATTTGACTATTTAATATATGGTATTCATACGACAAAATGTTTGCTTAATAATTTTAAATGAGCTTATCACATCCCACCAGCGTAAGTCAGGTAATTATTGTGAACACTCTTGAATCTGCGATAGGTTACACCTTTTATAAATGTTTTATGATATCTACATCACGAAAATCTATGTCACTAATTTCCATCAGTCTGTTATCATCTCCTTCTATCAGCGAATTTGTCACTGTGGATTATAGCAGTATAGTAAACACTGCACTGATTTTGGTCAAATCTAGAGAAAAGTATCATTTAATTTCAAACTGAAGTTTAGCGCTAGCACTTACAATTCTTGGGCATTTACCTATGAAACAAGTCACGTCCTGTTGGAAGTCCAGAAATTTTAGAAATCAGTGATATTGGAAGCCACTGATAAACGATCATTGGCCGTCAGTGACAGGTAAAGCTGGATTTTCGAGTAAATAGCAGCGTGAAGGGTCATCAAAGGGTATCGCGTGAAATTATCGAGTGGTAATTAAGGTTAGATTGCCCTCGTGGCGTTAATGACGTGGATGGGTCGGACATGTTGATCCCATCAGGTGCAAATGATTTTTTATTCATTGTTTCAACGTCCCTTCGCATAGCTGCACTATGTTGTGTACGCAAATTATTGAATGATGTCGATTAGGCCACTAAATTTCTAGTTCATTTTCTTGAATAAGTAGATATACAAATTCTGAGCATGTTAGTAGGTAATTTTTGTTGTTCTGGAAGCAATATAGTGAAAAATAAATTAGATTCAAATTCGGTAAACTGATAAAACTTAAACAGCGTATAGACCTAGTGAATTGCTGAAAGCAATTTTCTCTCTGGGCGATTTCACTGAAGTGAGATTGAGTTTGAGGAAAGAGATTCAATTTGATACCTCCATTTAAAATTGCCATTCTCAAAAATTTTATTTTTTGGAATAATCACTGTTAGTGAACTATCTGATCTGATTCTATAATTTACCTCAATTTGTCGGGCAAAGTGCCCATTGGCATTTCTATGAATTTAAAATCCTAACAGCTTGAGCTTTACCTAATAACGGTGATGGATTGCTAAATCTAGGCTAAATAAACGAGACATGCATGTCTATAGTAAGTCATATGTTTAGTGGAGAGCATACGTTTAATTTTCGATATTACGAAAATACACTGAATGACACGGCTTACAAGTTTGTAGTAGCTTGAAACGCAACCCCTGTACATTTCTGGCCTATATTCAGTTGAAATCGAGAAGCTGAGATTACTTGGAGATATTGAAGCTGTGATGCAGTGCTAATAGACAGGCTATTAGAATAAGCACTCTGAGAAGAGCTCCTACTCAGATATATTCTTACTGAAAAGACTTTGACTTGCTACTGTGATAGATAAAATTTAATGTACTTTTTAATGCTGATAGTGAATTATTGACTAGCAATATACGCCAAAGGTAGCACGGTGTTGACCATTTACGTCTTACAAGGGCAGAAATAGCTTAGATTACCAATAGCGGCAATAGGTGGCCCTGTCTTTCGTAGGCAGATACCAATACACTGCGACTGACAGTGAGAGCAAGTACTTTGTGTAGGTATATATTCTGTATATTTACTGTTTATCATAGGTGAGTATATGATAGCAACATAGACACCTAGCATCAGTCGTCAACTTCTGACGTGAAAGGCACAATATCATGCTTTCCAAATATACATATCGCTATAGTACGGCCTTTGTAATAGATGTAAGACTAAACTACTATATGGATTCATACGATGGTTTCTGATTTTCATGGTTCAAAATTGTTTTTACCAACCTATCTACAGTTTGTAATAGAATACTAATATTTAACAAGAGATAATTTTCTTATGTAGATCCAATCTCTAAAGCTGCGTTTATTCAAAGGCATACAAGAAATCTCCTACCTCCAGATCAAAATGAAATTCAATCCCGTGAATTATTTATAGTTGAATTTGAAATATTCCAAAAGGAAACAAAGAAAGGTAACTTCATGTAGCGTGACATTTTATAAAGTCCGATTGAGATTTATTCATTAATTCACTTCCTAGTCCGATTGTATATCAAAATATCTATTATCTGATATTTCGCTCCAAATGCCCTGATAAGCTGACCATCCACCATGACAAGGTATGAATAATTAATTAGCATATATCGATTTACTTACATGAGATAATATCCAGTCTGATGTCTGTGAAACGCCAAATCTACTCCAACACCGGCCAGCACTGCAACAATAATCACTGCATTAGCTAAGGAAGTTATCAACAACTATACAATTTTACTGAGGTTATAAGAGGCTGAAAGTCCGGATCCATTTTCACTTTCCACTACAATAGGTATAAATAAATAAAGAACAGAAGAATATTCTTGAAAAACAATTATCTCTGTAGATGGCGTTGAAATACGTGTAGTATTCGTAAATACTGTTACCTAGACGATTTGGAAATATATATTGACAATCAGTAATAAATATAGGAAAGGTATATATACAGAGAGCCAGTGATTCAATGAAGCTGCTATTCCATTAATATAGCCTCCATGCTGCTACTGCTGCTGATATACTGATTAACATGCTTGATTAATATGTGGTAAGCATACTTCCAAATCAGATTGCCATCTGTACCTGCACGCATTGGAAAGACCCACAAGGCAATCAAATTAACACAGCGAGAGGAGTATACATGTAGATTTGAATTTGCAAATTGGGTGCGGATCATGGATGATAACGAATTTGATTTGTTCATGCATTGTCAATTATTGAAACGCATGAGATGAAAAGGCAACGCTGTAATAGATATTAATCGTATCATATGCACACATATCGACACGATTCTGATAGAGAGCAGAATAAGGGTCAATAAATCACATATGTATGCGTACTCTGTGGTTGAAATGACGCAAAAGGGTGATGTGCAGATTTAATCAATTTGGAAATGAACGGGTATTCAATTTGTGGTTTTTTGTGACTTCAACTGCAAACGATATTCCATTATTGATGTGATATGGATCATACAATATCGGATGAAGAGGAGGCTCAGAACATGCATGTCACGTTATACACTTTGAATAGTTAGTGTTACGGGTTGGCTGAATTGAACAAATTATGCATGTTTATGCTAGACAGCTTGTTGAAAAGTTATCCATATTTATCAAAACGAATAACATAATCATAATAATATTGCTGTCAAAATTTGAAGTCCGTCGGCCATTAAACATCATAGGTTCGAAGAAAAAGGGTGTAACAGGCCAAGCGCAAATGTTCACCTCCTAATCAAAACGTTGCATAATGTTATGCCCTTCTTTAGTGATACACTGTTCTTTAATATAAAGAGTCGGGTATGCTGTATGAAATAAGGATCAACATTTTGCCACACTCTCATAGAGTGGAAAGTATATTTTAGGACTCCAGAACTGACTTTTGACTGGTAGGTGTAGCAAGTACTTATTAATCACTGTCCACTATGGAAGTTGCTTATGAAACTACGAATTCATCGAATAGGTATTTTCATGTGATCGTATTTGTTCCTCCGATAACTAGGTCATACTGACAATCCTCAAGGAGATGAAATGGTAATGCAGCATTTATAATCCTCTGGCTGGCGTGCCATTTGCGTGGCTAGCTCTAACGATGTTCTGAAGTAGTGTTCTGCTAACAAGAAACACATAACCAAAGACACTACTGGAGACAACAATACAAGAAATTACCGACAATAAAAAAACTAGTCAAGAAGAACCCCGGTACTTACTTATTCTACTAAACATTCAAGGAATATCAGATGCAATCCGAAGATTAGGACAGCAGTATAAAATTAAAACAAAATTGTTTGAGAACGTTATATTCGTAAGTTAGTAAAAACCAAGCCTAACAATGAACATTTAGAAACCAGGAACTGCATCTACCAAGTACCATGCGGCAAAATATACGTTGGAGAAAGGAAGAGACCTCTAGTAAGATTTAAGTAACAAATATACTTCACCTACCGATTTGTCAAGGCACATGCAGTTTTGAAGGCAACACAGGAAGTGATACATCAGATATTCTGATCTGTCGTCTCCAGGTTTCTGAAATACTGGAAGTTAAATCATCCGAAAGTGGTGGCAGCGACGATACATCATGTTGCGGGACAATCACTTTGCGCTGGGATAGGGAACGAACGCGTATCTCGTATGTCTGGCGACGTAAAGACGGTAGTCTTGGGATGTTTTTCATAGACTGGCAATAGATCAGTTTGAAGTTAGTAATGAGGATTAAGTTTGTGAATATCTCACAATACATAAACAGCGCTATGTTGGAAATATCTAAATTAGAACGTAGCCGCACCTGACATCACATACAAATAATCACCGCAATGGTTTGTATGTAACAATGACTAACTGTTATCAGTAAAACTATTGCGATCACGATGATTCCATACGATACATGGGGACCAGTAACTTAAGATACATATTTCTGGAGACAAATTGATTCACAGCTTCATCTAAATCTTCAGTAATTAACTAAAAACAGTTTTATGCTACCGATCAGCACCAATAAAAGTCGCGTCAAATGTGACCTATCAATCTTCTGAGATTTCGCATTGTCCTCTAGCGAAGCTACTAGGTCATATAAATTTGAAGTGTACAAAGAACCTGATGTTGATTAAATCACACCACGTTGACGCTGTTTCCAACAAAAGCTCAAAATTATTTTGTGATAATTATAATCAATGCAATGCTTAGAACCCAGTGCTTACCTGCGAGGTTATCATGATTTCTAAGGAGATGGTTTAGATATTTTCATATTTCTATCCACAACAGGATACAGGCAAAGAAATATTGGTGGCTGATCAAATTTAAGCATTCCAAAAACATGAAGCATATTCCGCACCAAAAATGTGACTGCAGTAGTGGAGTCTCACCTGAAAATTTTGTGAATGGAGGCGATGTACAATGAAGAAGTTCTTCCAAGCCTATCAGTGCCATTTTTACCTAACAATATCATACTAAACCGTTGAGAACCAAATACCATTTAACGTTTATGTAAACCTACTCATTATCTAGACACTCGATCAATAATTAGTGTTTCTTGGCCAAGATGCACATGGGGTGCGTCCAGATCCATCAAAGCTACTCCCAGATAGTACACATCAAGAGATATTTATTTGACCACTTTCCACATTTGCACCAACGATGGTAGCATCTCAACGAATTCGACTGAAGACATCAGTGACTGTCACTAGATATCCAACCAATATTTGAGCTGTTTACATGTTGAATTAAGAATTGCGCGGGTTTCATATATAGAGTATTACCGAACTTTTGTCACGATGATAAAATGATTAAAGCCTTTGCTGATAATGCATGAGAATATATTGAATCACTACTATTGATTAATTTTTCTTTCTTTTCTAATTATAAATTGTCTCGCTTACCGGTTATGGAGTCCGAGCCTTCAATAAATAATATTAATGAAATGAGATATACCGAAGGTTGGATTCATCGCTAAAGTTCACAGGTATCATTATAAGTCTACTATTAGTATTTCCATTTCCCCTTATATCGAACTAAACGTATTTTTCTGCAGATTTGGAATAGTAATAAAAGTTTATGAAAGTGCGCCGCAAAACAAGCCCATACAGAGTCTACGAACTGACCAGCAGAGGCCGCAGTTACAAATCTCGGTTTACTCATTCCATACAAAAAGTTAAACAAAACAAACTTGGTGCTTTGTGTACTTTGTCAGTATGGGAAAAAACAAAGCTGCGCAACTTCCGCATACAGAGTACGAGTAACTTCTAAAGGTCAAAAGAACAAATCGATTCAACATACGCTCGGAGAACGGAATAGCTTTGCATCATTACAGTTTTTGATACTGGAGATTTGCTTTGTAAGGCTAAAAGTTCATTACCATGAGAATGATACAAATAGGAAGATTACCACTACGTAGCCTTCCCATGTAACAAAACCTTTTATTCTGCTTAGATAGCATGTATTCACACAAAATGGAAGCAATTTATATGTTCACTCTTTACGCGTATCGACTAGCACTCATTACTTTGGAAAATGTTTCAAAAAATAAATAGGTCAGCTGTTAACGTGATATGCACACATATGCATCAGCCTTCTTAGTCCAAACTCTTCCCTGAAGCCCTGTATCGTTCGCTATGTGGTTAATCACGATAGTATCTGCTGTATTTGGCCAGTGAGGGTAGTGTCGTGTTAAAGGTCACCAAAAGGTGTGATGCCAAGTGTGAAATAAAAATTATTCCGCTTTCATTATCTGTACTTGAAAAATAAAAGTTCGTATTTTGCATGAAATAGTACCAAAATTCTGATTTTTGAAATGTCATCCATGGAATAAGAAGTTGTTCATAGCAATAAATAAATTAATTGTTTCGATGAATGAGATTTTTTAATTTGATTAAGTAAAATATGAAACAATTGGAGTACCTGAGCTACACAAAAATAAACTACTCTGTGATCCTGTCATCCAGTTCATTCATGATAGCTTTATCCTCGGGTTCTTACGATACAACAAATATTGCTATGTTCGTTATCGATACTATAGCTTTAATAATCTACCTGAATTGAATGTCAAATATCTAATTATCTGAATAAATCTCATGCGATCACTACTGTAATGACGCTTTCCCATCAGTAACATTCCAAACATTTCACAACATTTCATATTGGAGTTCTGATTCCTGTCGTTGGCATCCATTTCAAAATATGTTTCAGGCAGTTTGGAATACATCAAATCAAATGTATCAGTTCGAGGAACTTCGGAACCAGTTGCTATTAATTTAGCTCCATTTACGAACAGGTATATGGAAAAAATGGTGCAGATTACTATTTTATAACAGTCGCTCACAACAAAAAACCGCTTGAAACTGAATATTTCAAATATTACAAGGACTTATGATGTGTAAATTGCATACAAGGAGAAAAATAAACAGTTAAAATGGTCTCACCAAATTTTGATTGTTGATTATCTTGGTTTAACGATACTAACTGTAATACAACAAATCGAAAGATGTGCCTTTATTTCATATAAACTAAAATATTAGACAACTGAGATCCAGGTTCGCCATTGAATGATGTTGTGCTTCCATAAACCAGAAGCTCAATTGTGCTCCTCATAATTTTAGCATTTCTATCTGTACCAATGCAATCAACGTTTATTACTAATTTGCTACTCCACTACCTCAATGCCTGCATAATTAAATGCTAATGGATATTATGCCCTGCCTGAGAGCATGTTGATGCCACTGATTCTGGTAGCTTTGGCTAGGAGATTAAAGCAGGGATTTATATTTGAGTTCAAATGCAGTCTCAGATAATACCTGTCTGAGATCCCAACAGGTTTGAAGTAAATTCGTTGAAATTATCGAATACATTTAGTTCAAAAAATTATTCACAATCACTAACTAATAAAGCATCATAGTCACTGAAGCAAACAAACATATAATCATGTGGATTGTTGATGTTTTTACTTGTGAGTTTCAAGAGCAGTTTCACAAAAATGAGTGTGTGTGTGTGTGTGTATATGTTTCATGTACTTTTTGCTATTGACAAAGTTACAAAACGTTCTAATGTTTCTGCGAATATGCAGAACGTATAACATATGATATTTTTAGACAGCTCGATGAAGTTTAAAAAGTGACATGAAATGATAATCCAAACTTAAATAATCTTAAATAGGAAATTTTGAAGCCTTAGAATCTTTACATATCTAAATCAGTAATTTCTATCGTACAGTGACACTGATTCTTCGATATAGATCTGCTACCCAGTTCATTGGTCTAAACTAAATAATGTCAATATATTTATAGATAAAAAGTTAACAAACTGTGGCTTTCACTTTTTATCTGTTGGTTTTGAGAATTTATTGTAGGACTGGACCATCTGAAACCGTTTGATAACAACAGCCTTAACAATTTTGGAAATTGATATGCGTAGCCAACGCATATTTGCATTATAAACTATGCTAATGTTCTGATAGTATATAAGTACTAGGGGTATTACATACCCGAATAATTGTTGTCTTCTTATAAGGTATTATTAGTGAGTATGTAATACATGAAAACAATTGACTCAGAACCAATACTTGCAACTATAGTCTCGTTACAAATGCTTTGACTAGTGAAACCACAGTTCACTCTCTCTGTTAACAAACTCGTACCACCCAGGTATCAGCAATCTATAGCACTCGTAGTACAAATATTAAAATATTTTTCAATACCGCAAATTCCTCTTTTAAAATATAATACTTTCCTATTTTCACCAGGACTTTCAATAGCATCAACTCTGATGAGCACCATTCCATTCATCGTGTAGATGATGGAATTTAAACTGTACGCTACACAACGTGTGCGTCCTCGATGCCCAAATTTTTTATCGTTGCTCGTTGTTGAAATCACCGCCATTTTTCATCGCTGTGATGTGTGTATTCAAGATTTATTAGATAAAAACCAATGGAGATGTGTCGGCAGTCACATAATCGATCAAGCAGGGTCGGATTAAACTTTTATAAATGGGTCGTAGTCATTCGGTAATCAAGCTTTACACATTACTGCACTTTGTCGTAATGGATACAATACGTAATCAAACTACCTGTCGGTAGAATAGCGAGATTTACGTGCATTGCAAGGCTCACTAATATTTTTGGTATTCGATTGTTACCTCATTGAGGTACTAGTGATGTTTTACTTCCATATAAATTTCCAAAGCTAGAATTATGGTCCAAGTTTGTTGCAATTTAGTAGGTCATCTTTGAGTACACACCTTGTTTCATGCATACGGAAGGTCTGCTAGGAGTCGCTTCTCAACTAGAAGACACCTAATTCCAATAACTAAACTTCATTTTCACCTGAACAGAAGTAGTGTGACATTGGCAATGAAAGTCAGCATTTGCGCGACAGAGATTTTATGGAAGAACAAATTTATGACAATAGAGAGTAAAATCAGGATATACAAGACAACATTGAAATCCATTTTAACATACGCAGCAGAAACAAAAGCAGATATAATAAAACAAAAATGGAAATGTAGAAATGAAAACATTGAAATCGATAAACGGAGTAACATTAAAGGAGAGACAGACAAATCGGAATGTCAACAAATAGATAAAGACAAGAAAAAATAAATGGAACAAACATATCGACAGGATGGGGCCAGAAGACTACCAAAATTATAGAAAGGCAACCTACAGCCAACAATAACAGAAACTAATTAGGTGACAGATCAACAGGAAACTCCTAGTCATGGGAAGAAGGAGAAGTATTAATTTTTTTATAGAAGTCATCATCAATATACATGGATCGTTACCATGTAGAATCACTGAATTAACTGAATTTGTTCCAAAATATGAAGAATCCTATGGAAATCAAGATAGTACTGGCCCCATAGCCCAGATTACGTAAAAAAGTACTAGAAGAATCATCTAAATCACAATACCTGGAAATCCTTGATGGTCATTAGCCATAATGTACGTCAAAATAAGGGGGTGTATCTTTATTTACTGATAAATTATAGAAGCATCTTTATCTTGTCCGATCACAAGTTTTTTTTCCGGATGAGCTGAAGTTCAACCCCCCCCCCCCCCTCTACAAAGAAAACGTCGAATGTATAAGTTAACATTCAGGCAGCGTAGGCAGACTTAAGCCGTTAACCTAGTTTTCAAGACTATCATCCCATCAAAGTATACACCTACAATCTGGAGTGCTGCGCTTCAGCCCGATAGGGATGCGCGAATAAATAGCTAGGAAATCGATCAGTTGTCCATAAACAGAATTTCCCGGTCCGGAAAGGCCTCAACGGTAAAAGGAGAAATTGTGCTAGGGAAATGAAACACGAAGGCGACGTCTTGTTGTGCATATCCATCTTGCGCGGAATTTCCGGGACATCTGCTGAGCAGAGATGCCCATTATATCTCTTTGCTGGAGACAAAATGGCAAAATTTCCTCTAAGAGATAGGTACAATTTCTTGCGTCGTATCGTTTGTCTTATATTTCTTTTCGGAGCTAGCATATGACATTGCCTTCCTTGTAGATTATAGAAATCCTGCAACAAATTAATCCTTCTTGTTTTATATGGCATCTGTGAACTTCTTGATAGAGTCATTTATCTACAAATTTCGTATCAGTGGTTTGTCTGTACACTGACACTGATTCTATAGTATAGTTCACAATCTCAATCTGATGCTCTGACCAAAAAAGTTTCATACGATTATGGACAGTAAAAGTGGGCTAACTGTCTTCTATTCTTCGTTCTCTCTCTCTCTCTCTCTCTCTCTCTCTATGCTGATTCAGATGAGCATTTGTAGGACTGAACTATCATCAACCGTCTATGAGAACAACCAAAATGATTTTGTGAAATTTAAGCAAGTGCCAATTGGATGAGCAATTCAAGTACTAATACATAAAATCCGCGATTTTTTTACTTCACGTAACATACCTAATAAATATTATGTGGGCCGACTAATTTCATGTCATACCACTTATTCGTTATAACAACATGAGTGAGTACTGTGTTGATCAACTTGACTATTTTTTAAAATCAAATGAAGCTCTCTCATCAAATTGGATCAATTTTATACAGACACACATGATAGTTGGTCATTGAGAATGAGTTTCGTTTTTATAACATCAGTTGTCTTGGTTACGAATAAGCAAGTGTTAGGAATCAGAAACAGTAGTGCATGAAGGAAAGCGTTCGGTAAAATGCTGGAGTGAAGTGTCAGTAAAAATATTTATCCAATTGATTGATTATTTTTAAAATCTGTATTGTACATTGCCTCCCTGAACAAAAAGACTCATGTTCATCTAGGAAAATAAAAACGCCTATTTTCTTGATATATAATAAAAACAGGCTCCGGACTAGTAACAGATGCTCACTCATCTGACTGGTTTTCTCCAGCTAGGCACTTGCAACCAGACACGAATTCCGAATGAACCATACCAATCTCATAAAGCACATTCAAATTTCATCTACCTTTTAAAAATAAAAAAATAGATATCCGGATAATATGTATAGTTATCCATATATGCTTCCAGAAACTGCAGACAGCGAGTATGGTGAATCGACATTGAAATATTGGCCCTTGTGACAGGAGGATATCCAGGAGTTATCCACAGCGAAGTCAAATAATGCGGATAATCGAGTTACGAAGCTACTGGAGGTAATGCAATTTCTATTTTGAAAGCAGCGCATAATACCCAGAAAATGAGCTTCGCTCATATTCCGTCGATAGTGCCGGATGGCAAAATTTAATATGCAACTGCCTGCTAGATAAAATATAGGTTTTTAAATTTATTGTTTCAGGAGTAGCATACCTTCGATTTGTTCTGTTGATATAACAGTAATACAAATTTTCGATGTACAGCATATTGAATCCCTTTACACACCGATCTGAATCCTTACATTTTAGTATTGGAGCTATCGGTATGTATCATGAATCATGGAGCGAATGTATGAACTACTCCCACAACTCTTATATATATATATATATATATATATATATATATATAGCATTTTTTAGCATTTTTTAAACAGAACCAGCTACTCGGTTATTCTAATGGTGTTCTCATATTGCACTTTAAATATGGCAACCCTTTTGTCCAATAATTGGAGCAGAAAAAATTGAATAAACCCTCCATTCGTATGGATACTGTAATTACGATAGCCATCCCTTACCTTGAATCGCAATGGGGACGCCCATTGGCAACTTATGAGATATACCATCCGATTGCTGACTACAGTTGGACCGCCAGGCTATACTGACGAGTCTAGGCTAAAGACGAAACATGCATCTTAAAATAGTTACATATAATTATAATAAAAGAATCAACTATAATTATCGCAATTTAGATCAAGAAGACCAAAAATTATGTACAAGTCGCCGAATATCTTCAGGTAGATCAGAACAGCTAACACGAATGCGTTGGCAGTCGGTAGAGTGAAATCTGTGTTGAAGCGATTGAAAATTCCTTTCACCATGGTTAGGCTCAGACGCAACTACAAAAAACGTCTGAATAAACTGAAACCGGTGTTTTAATTGAAGAATATATATTTTTCTATCAAGGTTGCTTTTTTTATTGAGGGTGTTGTCTTGAATGAAAATTGAACCCAAATGGTTATCTCGTCTTTAATAAACCGTTGAGGCCCATTTCGATCTAAACGGTAAAATCAGTGTACAAACTGTTCAATACGGTAATCCATGTTCAGGAAGGATTTATGACTAAAGAGTCGCAATGTAATGCGATTTTACAGATAATTATATCTTTGGGCCATACTCTTTGAGATCTTACGAGATTTAGCTTTTCCAAGGACCCAATATGAACACAAAGACATTGAAAACATGATTTCTATTCAGAATGGAGCATATCGCATCTTCACCGACTATTTAAAGTATTGTTAACTGCTGATTTTCGTGTTACCACAGTTATCTTGAAATCAAATACTTCAAAATTAACTAATTTTAGTACAAACAATTATTGACGGTGGGTTTATTGAAAAAAATGTGATTTATTGTGTTTTAAATAAAAATAACGCTGCTGGAAAAATTCTAAAGCTGTATAAGACAGCAAATTGTCAAAAATATACAATTTGGAGGAACGGTTGGTGATTGTATAACAGGAAATGGACATAAGCTCAACTATATCCCTTATTTAATGATTCCTCAATATAGTGAATTAATATTATATATTCCAGATCCTTTGTGTGGGTATGCCTTGCAAATGTTATTAATCTGAGGAAACGTTGATAACTGATTATAAAATCTAATACCAATAATATTGTCCAAAAACTCAATTTTTCAGAGGAGGTAGAATAGTAACTATCTTGTGTAATCAAAGTGAGATTGTATTCTTATGCTAAATGCAGCAAACCATTTCAACCCACCTCATTTTTCTGAAACTGGATAATATTTTTAGTACATAAAATTTGATCACAGTTTTTTGATTGTGTTGTTGTAGTCTTTGATTTATTTTAAATGAATACAAGCATGCGGTCAATCAAAATAGCTTATATAAGCATATGCACTCAATCAGCATTATCTTTTAGTCGTTTCATCGGAAAATAAGATGCAAACGATGAGAAATGTGTGCGAAGGTTCGAGGGGTTTGTCAGCTGTCGTAGCATATTTTTACGTAATGTGAAACTATCTAGGCTGCGTAATAAATCTCCATATGGCTTTCATAGCTTATAGTTTTCAGGCTTACTGTGTTTTTCGACTGACTATAAAATAGTAAAGTCTTTTTATAAGAAATCAATTGCATAATTTTCAACGATATTCCCTATCATATCTTTCAGTATTTGGTGCTATCCATTCTACCAAAAACAATATGAAAACCTCTCAAAAATACTTTTACATGCCATGCTTCTACATTTTGCATTTAGGAACAAGATACGTATTTAATACTTTGTAACTTGCTAGAAATGCTCAAAAACGAACAATTCCAACGGTATTAAGATCAGTAATATCTAGCACCGGATATAAAATATAATGCGAATTCGGGAAAATCCGTAATTACAAGTAATGATTAATTAAAAGAACGAGAAAAGGAAACCCCAGAGGTTATATTTCCTGCAAGAAAACACTCCAGACAATCCGCCAGGCGATATAGGCTTCCCAAATTCGGGGCAAAATTCTCAATATGTTAATTCTGGTCGCGACGAAAATGGCATGGGCGACCGTGCTTGCAGTTCCGATAGTTGCAGACGGATGGCTCGTGGATAGCTCACGAACATGCTACAAGCTAATCAGATTTCTCAGGCTCGCAACCAGGCGATTGGAAAAGCATTTCATGGTTTCGAAACAAGGTGAGAGTCAAGTTTGAAACACCTGGTATAACCAAACCATAAACGATCCCGACTCCATGATGAAACGCGTTCCGGTAACGCACAGCTCACAGTTCCATTCTCGCTTAAAAATTGCGTAGGTGCTCCGTTTCATCCCGTACGTCAACTGAATGGGTAATTTTGGGGAACGTTGTCATAAAAAAGCAAACAAGGGATGGCACGTTTCCACTAAAATACTCGATAGAGACGTAGGAAATTCAAGAGATGGTTGCGCTCACGTAAACAAAAAATTCGTTGATTCGATTAACAAGAATGTCACGATAAACTTTACGAATAAAATTTATCCATAAAGATTGTAGATCCTCTAATTTGGTAAAACTTTCTTATCATTAAAATTGAATTGTGTGAGCATTGAACTAGAATTCACAAGTAATAATGTTGTCTCACGTTTTTTTAACCGCAGAAAGTGATGTTCCCTAAATGCTAAATCGGTGCAGCAGTTACTGAGATTATGCAAATGCGAACCTTTTTGCGTCAAAATTGCTCTCATTTATGCGTGGTAAGTAAAAAAATTGATCCAGGATTTTATGGTCATAAACGTGGCAATCAATCGAATCATTTTTCATTTTTCAAAAATTATTCTTCCGTCAATGGAACGATTGCAAAAAACTAATCACATTAGACGATACGTACCCACATTGTGTACCTCCCCGAATTGCAAGAAATTTACTGCAGTCACTGAGATTACGCGATGACACGAAATATACTTACCGCCCTATATGCAGACAGAGAATTCGTGTTTTTTATACCATAAATCTCAAGGAAAACGTATTATCTCGAGTTTAAAGCCCACCTCCAAAACATTTCTATTCTGATAAAACACAATTGTGTCTCAGAAATAACAGCCAAGCAAATATTTAATGATCTTAAACCCAAACCCAATTAAACAGAACTTGAGCTACCATCGATCAAGTTGCACCTCTTTCTCTCCACGTGTTTTTGCTTCTAGAGAAAATTAAACGTTAATAACTTCGCCTCGTCTTTTTCCTTGCGGATTAATTTAATGATCTTCGGTTTCTCTGAATGCGAAGAGCTCCCAACAACTTGCAGTAATTCATTTTCGGTAATAATGGAAGGAAAGGAAAATCACCCATTTCCAATTGAGGAGGTCTTTATATAAAAAGTTCCTATCACGATGTTTATTTTCTAGTTTCTCATTAATTTTAGGAACATGGTTTGTGATAAATAATGGCAGGTATGTATATCAAGTCCTGATGCGCTTTATCTAATGAGAGGCACCCGGTTCTGATAAATCAGAAAGCACCACCTAGAAATCGCATATTCAGTCTTTTAGGAGTCAAAATAACAGGCAAAAACAATACTCTTTAACAGTATTGAAATATCTATTCAGAACATAGATAATAACCGGCATTTACTACTACACTTGTGACTGCTACCTTATGTACTTTGTCTATACTCACAAGAAAACTTAACACATCTTTTCAAATTAGGAAGGAAAAAAACAGTACCGGATCGAACCTACCAGGTTTCTGATCTATTGCCTCAATCCATTCTCCAGATAAAAGGTTCTGTAATTAACACACAGTTTCACAAATAAATCTTTTAGCTGCATGATGAGAGAGTTTGACCAAGTAGGAGCATCTACAATCTACATCAATTCATTCTGTCACAGTGTGCCTTGGACATTTACGAACCCAAATTATAGTAATTACTCGATTTTTCTTGTGAGCAATATTATGTCTTGTACACTACTTTGCCTATGAAGTTTTACTTTTATCAACATCATATTATTCTGTTATTGGTTTTATCTATTGGGTAGTAATGAGATATTTGAAGGAGGATGGTGAAGCTCTTCGCGATTAAAAATTAAAGTTTCTAAATTCCATATACAAGAGCTCGAATTGGTAATCTTGTACACGCTGAAAGATATGACTCTTCACTGTAATGATGATGAGTCAGCTCACCATATATTTCATAAACTACTCCTGAGCTACGCCCGCTCGGCCTTTTAGGCAACACCTCTATCAGAGCTCACCCCAGTTGGTAGATAATTTTCTTTTTAATCTTACTGCCGGTTTCCCCATTTAGAAAGACGGAGTTATTAAATATAAAGCCAGCCAAGCACCTCTGAGCTTGCATAATGTGGGACGCTTTTCCATCACCTGGCGCCACCCATTTTCTGCCTCAATTAAGACGACATTCGATGATAATTCACCTTTAGATGCTGATTTGAATATAGAATAATCATTTTGAATATTTACTGGAACGTGTACAAGAAGAAAGGTCGCTCTTAATCAGAAACGCTCAAGGTTTTCATTCAGACTGCAAATTTTTGCCCCTAATACTTGAGTATCATTATTACTAAGGGTACCCTCGACATGATCGAGCAGCTTTGAAAACGAAGTCATAGTGATGCAGCTCACACTACAGCTTACAGTTTTTTGGATGAAATATAATGAGAACATGTGATGATAATTAAGTGTATGCTCCCCACTATGCTACGAGTATAAACATGCACTTGACATTGGTTGTCGGCATCTGACGTGATTGAGCCGAGAAAACGGTTCATCGTAAATAGTGTTTACGAAGAACAAGGGATGTCGCTGTAAATCAGTTCATCCTTGTTAACAGAGGTCGGAAGCGACATCTGTCGCCGTTTCACGGCAGTCCAGGTGTTAGGACCTTTGACTTCGTAAATTGCCAATGGACGTGGCCATAATGCGCGACACTCGGAGATGGGTCTTGATGTGAAAATTGTTTCAACAATTAGAGGTTTCCAACAATCAACGATCCTAGTGCCTTTGTAACTTGGTCACCAAAAATTGTTATATTGAACGGAAGGTCTACAAACCTTCATACTTCGCGCTCATGTAACCACAGTCATCATTTTTACAATACCCAACAGGCACATCACCTCATAATTTAGCATCATATAAGAAATGTCTGGCCTTCAGCCGATCGTTACAGTTTGAAGACTATTCATCTTGATAACAAATGAATTCAGGTTCAAGTATAAGGAGGCAGATGGAAGTTAAGTAGAAGAGGGTGTCTCGGATGAATAAAGCTAATTTAACTTTTTGCAAATCGCTCGTTCAAAAACTTTTCCTTGCCGGCTATTGCTCGGTGGCATTTTGATATGAATCATTGATCATTTGTTAATTGGATTCCTCAGACAAAATTTTCAAATAACTCTACAGGAGTATTGGTTATTTTTTGGTGCATTTGTTACAGTTATATCGCATGTTATTGATCAATTAATTACATGAATCAGTACTTGAAAGTTTCCTACGCATTCATTTTATAAATGTAGGGTTGTCCGTAAAATCACTATAGCATAGCGTCCCACCATGTCATGAACAAGTGTATGGTGAAATATTTTTGTACTGTCCAGAATTTGTTGCGTATCTTGTTTACAATGTTGATAATTTTAGTAGACTATAACGGACACCTATGAAGGCTTGATTAAGAAGCCTGCAAAAGAGAGATGAAAGATGTTAGATGCTCCGCAACCGCAGTTGCCCACACTTACTATTACAGCGTTGCCACGCGTTGCGTGATTCGCGCACTCACTCTTACATTTGTGTTTTACCTTTTGTCTTTTTCTTACACATTAATTCTCTGACCTTAATATCTTTCTGCCAACACGGTATCCTTGTCTTAGTTGTATCTTGATATGTTTCCTCAAATATAAAGAAACCTAATAGCACAAATGCAGGATACTCTGCCATCTTAACGACGTCATATAATATCATGGATAAACATATACACATGTTCTTAGCTTTGATAGCCAGGCAGCTTCGATAGCATCTCTGAGGAATCATTCGCCTCCAGTCCAAGAATGTACCGCTGCTCTTCAAAGCCTACTCTACTTCAAAGACGTTGTACTAGTATTGGTCTTTTGATACATTGTAGGTTTGAGCCGCGCCGAGCAGTTAGAATTTAGGCTCGACTGTGTTAGATGCCAAAGGCTCCTACATCAGCATTGAACCTGCATGTTAGAAGACGCCGAGTTAACGCCACACACCAGGATAGAGCATGCAAGGGGCTGTAGAAAGTATGAATAAGTAAGGATGATTGCACCTTATAGATGATATAGATCAAGGATAGATAATCCCTTAATATCATGGTGGGGATTCTCACGGGTCATTGCAGATTGATTACACTCTTGCTTCTCATGATGTGAGTGAGGAAAGATGCTGTCTGTCCCAAGTGGTGGGTGAAGCAATGACAAAGTCATATATCGCATCCTTCGGGCATACTTGACAGGATCGGAAAGTAGCCTTTGACAGGCTTCTCCTCAGACCCCTACACTAATACTACTACTACTTCTTCGTACTCGTGGTGTACCATGAACTTCACCTGCGGATCTGTTAGGTTCCAAATTAAATCAATTAATTACCAATGTATGTTCGAATGCGTCAAAGACAGATTGAGGACCATTTGCCTGACTTGTCACAGTCACCACAACTATTATTACTTCTTCCCCTTAATGGTGTGTGAAGTAAATATACATTCATGACTTATGGATTAAAGAAAATCGAATTAGGATTGGGTATTGTTGACAATCATTCAATTTCAATATTGCTCATCCTTCAGGCCATCCCCTATTACGTACATTCGAATATCTCTTTGATGATGTAGATGACTCACTTATCAAACGATTTTTCAAATGTCCCCACCTGAAACGACTTCCTACTTACGTTGTAGATACGTTATTGTACCAGATAGGAAAAGCAGAAAATTTCCCGCTAGCATCGGTCTAACATCCAGCAAAGAGCTGCTAGCTTTCCATCGGTGCATTAAACCTGCAAGTATGCTTTCGCGCGCATACGTGTAATCCATTTAGGGTGGATATGATATACAAACACATGGAAACGTCACGAGTGCACAGCCAGCATATAACCAACAGAGCTTCGCTTCCTTCAGCACAAATTTATTTTTAATACGACACAAACTGCAGTGCCGAGCACGCTTTGAAAATTCACGCTAGGTGAGAGAAGAAAACAATAAATTTCGCACGTTCAAGTTTAAAATAGTCGCACTAGGAACACACCGAAAAACGTGACGCCAGCTGTGGCGTTTGGAGAAATATGAGTTTGCACGAACGGGTTGAGGAAACGGTATACATGTTCGCAGAGAAGTAAGAATAAAATGTGTTCCAATTGATAGATTCGGTACTTCCAACGATGATATGTGCTTGGGTGTGGCATTTCTTGGTGTAGAGGGATCAGAATTTTATTTGACTGGCTTTTGCACCTTTTTGTGAGCATGAGTTCGAGCGAAATACCTTTTCTGTTAATTTGTGAAAGGGGCTTATCAGCAAATCTATATCCAGATTGTCATTTAAATATGTGGTATCCGCATACTCAAAAACATAAATAGTTTTCACTGAAACTTAGTGTATTTTCTATAGCCTATGCTTTAGCAGTTGCATTACTTCTTCTGCCTGTTTACGACATTAAGATCAAACACTAGCAATTTGACCTTGAACACACACAGCATGGCACTAAACAACCAAAGATCTTATTCCACGCACGTACAGCTCTCCAGTTTTGCCATATGACCTTTCCTGTTTCAATGCACATCACCATCAAACAGAGATAACAGCAACCCTCACATTCCTTTCGCGTCTTTTCACAGCTTATGCCAGGGCATTTTCCATTGTTCTATACAATTTGAAGCAACAAACAGCTCTCCATAATCCCTTATGTTTCTCGGGAGAACTTAGAAATAGTGCTAATGCGAGACTGATGTACTTTTGGATACACAGAGACGGCTCTCCTTAACCTCTACCGATCATAGTCACAATATTTTGTGATATAAATATATTCAGTTAAACGAGAGTAAATAATAGAAACTGAACATAGCGCGGTACCGGTGCAGCAACGCACGTTTTGGTATCTGCTTTGTGCTCAAATAAATAATTGAAAATATATAAGTATATTCGCATCTTACACTCTCCTTACTTATATACCCAACACCCCCCTTTAGTCCCTCCCAAATACGCAGGATGGAATATGATTGAAGCTGTAGTTTCTACTCTCTGCTGCTTCACTTTCACCTAAACAAAACTACTTTTCTGGGTCTTATATATCGTTTTTCAACTCGAAATGATAGTTTATGACATCCTGACAGTTCGAATAAATGCATTGCTTACAAAACATCTGAGTATTTGATTTAACGTCGAAGAAGGTATAACAAAAATCACATCGCCCATCGTTTGTATATACTTCCTTGAAATATGGTATTAATCAGATACAAATATGTTAAATTCATTGGAACCGACAGGTGTAATTGTAAATAAATTGCGAATATCACAACAAAGTTCTACTAACACATTTTCTTGAGTTGTAAAGACACAGAAAATTATGATTTTACAGCAAATATGGATAAAATTCACATCACTCCTCCACAAAACTGTATCATAATACATGCATTATTTTGCAAAGCGGTGCGAATTTCCCAGTTAAAATCATAAAAATCTACCCGTTTTATTAACTCTTTTTTATATTATTCCCAAGTTAAGACGTCGTAGCTACTCATATCGTTAAGTTGCCTGATTTCTATTTTTTTCACTGCAGATATACATGAAATTCGAGTTTTCCTTAAACAAATGAAGATATTTTTATGGAACATAGTTTGAAAATCAATGCAAAACGTAGGTATTTTCATTTGTGATTTTACTTCAAATTAATGACTTTTCCAGCCTGTGCTGCAAAAAAATAGTCGATTTCGATCAAAAATCTATAGATTTCAGTTAATACCTAACAAAATCTACTAGAATCTTGATGGGATTGAATGAAAAAATATATTATGTATTATATTGGATACATTGCATTCAAATAAAGGTCTATCCAAGGGCGTCTACAAAGGAGGGGTAGGGTAATTGTTCCCTAAGATTTCAGCCCAACTATATAATTCCATTTTTTCCCAAGGAATGAATGGTTCATATCTGATTTTGAGTAACGTAATCTTTATAAAAACGCATTGCTAATTCGGTATCTACTTCTATACATTGCGTTGCAAATAAAAATAACGGACAAATACATGATTTATTTCGATGTTATCCTATTATGTGCAGTCATTTCCATTTTCTTCGTTTTAAACGATTCTGATTTTCGAAATAAATAATAGGAGTCTGATATCATTCAAATCAAAATAAATTGCACAATCATTGCAATCACTCAAAACGAGCTGCATTTTTTTGTACGATTTTCATTCGTATAGGGCATTATGGAACCCCGAAGTCTGCCAGGAAAGAACTGTGCAAAAGTGCATCAATTAATTATTTAAAAATAAAAAAATCCTAAAATTTAACATGATTTTGGATTTAATAAGAAATTACATAAGTTTATAGGGAGCGACGAGTTTCTTAAAAAAAATCTAGGTGTGCTCAGGCCTGTGAGCAGGATTTCCCTTTGGAGGGAGGCGGGAGGTTTCAAAAGTGATAATATTGATTATTGTTAATAATGCAACGAGATCAGCAGTAGCAGTTGAGAAAATATTACCCTGTTTGTGAATCATGTGGAACAGGTAAGCAATTGTCAAACCAGGCACCTCGAATGTCAAGATTGTTCGAAATTTGGTTATGGAAGATTCGAGATGGGCAGTTTTGTATATATTGAAGCATCGAGCAGTAACACAGACGGTCAGTTTTCAGACATCAACCAGTTAATAACTAGAAATCGTGTGATCGATGATTTTTTGCAGAGGATCTTATTTAAATCCACGATGACGTAGGGTCGAGTGACACTGTCTCTTAGACTATGAACACCATAGCAGATCGGAAATAAAATTCGCCAAGGTAACCGCGCATTTGTACGTATCAGAGAGAGAGAGAGAGTCTGACCTAAAATATTTCTTGTGAAGCACATAGTATTTATCGGTTTGATCTCATTGGAAAAACATCACGATGCCTCCTTTGTGGTGGCTCAGAGCTCAGAGCTCAAAGACTCCGCTGTTTCAGGCCTGTAGATTCCCCCTCAAGTCAGAAAGGTATAATGGTGTTTGACATATTCCTTTGTGACTGTTATTCCGCGAAAACTCTCATAACACCAGGAGCGGATTCACGAGAGGAGGAACAACTAGGGGGAGAGTTCCTCCTGATGTTTATATAATAGATGAGTGAAAATGAGGAAATTCCTGTTTTTTTGCTGAATGCTTATAAAAGTCTCATTTTAATAACAGCTTTTTTCTCTCAAATTATATTATGGATCCGCCTTAATAATACTGTATATTATAACAGCAGGTAATAAAAACAACTGTAGGTATATTATACCTTTTATGGATATGATAATGAATCATAAAATTCATAAAACTTGTAGGATCAAGATTGCTACCCTTGAATATCCACATACTGAATCATTCCATAGCTGTTGGACTGAAATAGATGTAACAGTTGAAATTGAAAGACGAGAAAATTAATATTCTTTGATAAATACAATAGTGATGTTCACACTGTTATCGTTGATATCATTATTCATTCAAAACCTAATATACATATATTTTAAAAACTCTACAAATCATATTTCAAATATGAAATTGTTAGTTCAACAAAAGTATGAAGGTCTTCTATTTAATACAGCGCAACGTACGTAACAATCCATTAATTTTTGAAATGTTATGTATATCGCACATAATTAACTTAAAATGCAAAAAGTTGAGTTAACGCTTAGTCATACTTTCGGTAAAATTTTTGTTAGTATTTATATACATTGCATTGCAGTCATTTGATCATATATATGTTCATCATTATTTGTTGAACCAGTTAACAAAACTGATTTGCAGTATAAAACATATTTGGAATATACGATAATAATTCGTATGAGGAAATTTATTGAAACGTCCCCATCAATTTAATTTAAAAGGAGTAACTTCTTTATTTGAGTTTATCTATATTTGCTATTTTGTTGCAAACATTTCATGCGTATTTGGATATAATCGAAACACAAAGCTATATAATATAGTCATGTAGTATTGACGAAGTACCACTATGGATATTTTCCATTTGAAGTTGAACATGTCACGCAGACAAATAGAGAAAACTTAGGCCTCGAGAGGATTACATAGATTTTATCTCAACGCATATACAGTCACGTAGAATTACAGATTAGTCTGTATGTCCAACAAAATTGATATCTTGACTTCAGAGATTTCAGTATGACAGTTACAAGAGGATAGTAACGGAATTAATTTGATAAAAATAAGCGCTCTCTAAATAACAATTGGAATTTAATCGCATTTCTGTACATATAATTATAATCATAGATTGCATGACTTTTGGAATTTTGAGTAGCCCACCCCAAAACTTCTTCCACCGCAGTCCATCACGGACTAGTGTGCTAACAGCAGATAGATAGAAACCCTAGGTTCTGGGACAAGAGACGTTATGTAAAAATTGCTCCAAGAACTGAATCCTGAGAGACAACAGCCTACTCGTCTAAAAAACATTATTAATTTTGATCCAAGATTTCTGTACTCTATATGGTAAAACAGAGTTACTCTCCTCCCGCAGTGACTTGCAAGGACCTTGACACCCTTGTTGGATACTCCTAATATCACTCTACCAGCTGGACTAAAGCTTCTTTGATGTTTCGAGGCTTCCCCCGCGCATGAAGGTAATAAGCGCCAAAACCGCGAATTCCGGGCACAGTGCGGTGTTTCCGGCTAGGCTTATACGTTTGCTCTCTGTCGTGTACTTACACTAATTGGGAAATTGGAGAATTAGCGGTCGTTGATATAAGTGCGGATTGTTGTAACCAGGTTGGATGTATGCGATCAGCTCTAGGGTCCAGCGGTTACGATGGTGACCAGATAGCCATTCCACCACCACGAATGCTCGGTGGCGATAAACAACATCGTTCGTGCACTGAATTATGAGGAAAAGGAATGCTTGGATTCTAAAACTTCCTTCTGTACAGTCACTTTAATATCGGGAAATCACCATCGGCCAGTTCTGAAATTCGCTACTGCTTTTTTGAATTATTGGGCTCAGCCCTGGCCATAGCCCTTTATCAGGGTTGAGCGAGATTGTCTTCCAGCGGCTAAAATTTTCGGATTTTACATGGAGAAAGCTGAAGAGCAAATAAAAATTCCTCCAATATTCTCTCTAGCCTTCAAAATTATTTTCTTGAAAGACCAGAAAGTTCCTCCAATGCAGATCTAAAATGAACTGCTAAAAATACGCTCTTCATGAAATATCGATACCACGCTCTATTAAAGACAAAAAGTCGTCATTTTGGCGCAAAGTGAGTATTTTCTTTTTCTCATTCGAGTTGTAACAATCTGCGGTTTAGTAGTCTAATCGCACTGATCCCTTGAAAAATCATTCTCTAAGATCTGAGACAAGTTTCCAGGTTCATATTTCACTGTAGGTTCTCTCAAACCTTTTCTGATATCACTTAAATAGCTCATCGCTATCGAGTAGTGTTTACTCCTTTAACCCTTTTATAGAATATCACGTCTCCTTTCAACCAGCACGTCAATTATTGGGATCCCAGCCTCCTTTTTATGAGCATAAACTACGAAGAACACTATTTTTCGCTTGATTAGCATAGGTTAGCTGTGTTTTTCCTTTTTGGATGTCTCTTGATAGATAGTGGTTCCTTAGAACATATTTGAGTTTGCTACTCCCGCTAAAATGCTACGCTTCTTACTACTCGTCTCTCTATTAGAGATAACATCAGCTAACGCAAGGACGCAACAGCCATGACGTCTTATCCACGGTGCAAATTGTATGTGATTTTTTGAATCTTTGTCCAGCCAAACACCAAAACTCCTAATCACATTTTGACTTCGGATATTGAAATTGTGAACCTTAACCATGAGTGAGGTCAGCTGCTGTCTAACAGACATCTTCATCACCTCGGATCTTCCTTCTTCTTCAAGTTCCATCTCCTAGCGGAGGTTGGATATTATCATGGCAATCCTGACTTTGTGTGCAGCTGTTCTAAACAATTGATTTTACGTCAATCCCAACCAATCTCTCACGTTTTTCAGCCAAAAGGTTCTTTGTTCTGGCCCTTGATTTTCCCTTCCATAATGTTTTGTAGCAGTACATATAATATTATTTATTTCTGTTCTTTCAGAATCCAACATTCCAACACTTTCTTTCCTCCATATAGTAATCCTAGTGATTCTGTAGGCTACAAGCTTTTGCAAAGTATATTTTTCTTTGATTGCCTTGTTCATTGGTAGGCCATCAGCATATTTTATCGAGTGAATACCTGGTAACATTATCAACTTCAGCATACCATTGTAAAACACGAACCATAATCCTCCCAAAATATGTATCTGCGGAAACCCCATAGTGAAGTTCATAGCCCCTTCCATATCTCATCTTTTGTGAGACTAGTTTATATAACCATGTTCAACAGATGGGTAGAGATACTTTTCACTTTTCTACTACCGTACCTACATCATTGGTTCTAAGCCCATATTGCACAAAAAGATTCAAAACGTTAATAAGCTTTGCTGAGCAGTCATATTCGGTTTCAGTTAACAGCCAGAATAAGTGGTAGGAACTTAAGCTTTAGTGGTAAAATAACTTTTATGAAGAGCAATTGTTACGCATTCTCAGCTTGATCCTGTAAAACTTATTTCAATTTTTATTCGTTAAAAGCTGGGTTAAATTTTCTCCATTCTATTTGTTTGAAGTCACTGTGCATTTTCATTACTTCCTAGAAATCGCTCGAATTTACAGCGTATTCGCATCCGTTGTTAAATTTGCTTTGTGAAACCTGATGAAATTCGCATGCGGTGCCAATTTTCTATGCATATTTATGGGGTTTTTTGCTTCACCATGCCGAGCTTCAGAAGACAATCAACGTTTTTGTAATTCCAATACGTGCCAATTTGCTGAATTTGACGAACGTGATGGAATACCTATTTTTGCGATTTGTGTTCCTATATATATAGTATACAGGTACAATAATTTTAGATGCTATGGAATATTCAATATACCATAACCGACGAGTCTCATTAATTTACCTGAAATATTGATCTCAAATGGGCTTGACTTTGATTGTAGTTCTACTATAATATAGATCAAACTCTGGACACAGCTACTCCAGTTTCTTATTCGTACATACGATATTCAAGTTGATCATAAAGTGATATTATATTGTGTTTTAACAAATTAACTAGAGGATATGAATGAAAATTGATTTACGCAAATATTCGATATGTAGCCTATTTTGCTGCTGTAAAATTACCAACGTATCGTTTTTTTCAAACATAGTGTTATTCGGCATTTCTAGTTGAAATACAGCATGTTCCCTTGTTAATTCTTACAGCATCGTTGACAGTTATTTGAATAGCAACACCAGCAATCCGCTGGGTTAGGCTCAGGCGATCTTGCAGGCCATGATTTCACAATATCTGTTCTTGTAACAGGATCCTGAAAAACTGTAGTAAAGGATCCTTTTCAATACAACGGAGTACTCAATTTAGCATAAAAATCATGTTTTAAATCCCTTTGTGCTCATTTTGTATCCATGAAATGGCGTAATCCCGTAACATCTGGAGGTATCGTTCTCCATTGACAGTAACAAATACCAGCTCTGCATTTTGTATTTCCTCAAAAAGGTATGATCCTATGATACAACCAAAACGTAGATATAGCAAAATACTTCACTTCTCCCTACTAGCTTGATTTCCTAAGATTATATGACATACAATTTTTTTACATATAATCAGCAAAGTAAAATCTTGGTAACGTCCGCAACAAAGGAAAAGAGCAGAAAACAAAAGAAAACGTAGCCCGCTCGATATGTTTTTATGTTTTTTGTCTTCATCAAGCCCAGATCAATGTGCATATTTACTCAACGAAGTGAGCACATACCATAACATCGCGACTCAGATTTAACCTTAAGAGACAACAATGGAAGGAAAAACATAAAACATAGGGCAGCAACAAGATCCACTCAGCATATTTGTGACTTCGGCGACACGTAACGTCTCCATGGAAACCAGCTATAGCCAACTTCCGTGGTACTTCAAACCTTGAGAAAAACTATAAAATATAAGGTGTCGTGCGGAATCGTGAAATGAACAGCAGGGAAAAATCTTTGGCACGTCCGCAACAAATGATTAAATAAAGTAGCAGAAAAGTGAATATGATGACCCTAAAGCTAGCTCCCTAGATAAATTATTAGCTGAAACTGAATTTGGCCACAAAGAAGTAGATACCATGAAAATCTTACACCTTTTGCCCCATTTATTCATAGAAAAATCTCAACATCCGTATTTATACTTTTCTAATATACCTAAAACTCTGCCCAATTAGAAAATTTAACGACCCATCCGTTCATCTCATTGGTATGTATTATCCAGACTACTGATCTGTTCTCCCCCGTAATCATTAAAAGCTTAAAGCACCATCCACCCATCTTGTTGAAAATACCACTCAAAAAGCTGCTTTCAATAGCTTCTCGAAAATATCCGTTGTAGTGGGTGCACTGTTTACAGCTCCGCAAAATTGGCTTCTCGGAAAAGAATAACTGGAAGCCCTCGTGAGCGATGTCGTTCGCAACAATCGAAAAGCGCTTCCGAGAGGGCGTTACGCTTGGGAGTTTGTCAAGGACTTCGCGAAGTGCAGCCTCTTCAGTTGCATACATGTATGGTAACCGAGTTATGTCAATTTCCTTAGTCACAGGTGCTGGGACAGTGGAAACGTCACGCTAAGAGGTTTGAAACATTTGTGGAGCTGGAAAGTGCACTCACTCATTAAATATTTCGTTAATGAGTATTTATAAACCCTCCGTGCGTCTGTGCCGCCAAAGGAGGGACATGGCGGCTGTTGTCTTCCTATAGAAAATGGAACATGATTTTTATTAGCTTCACGTTTATGTATGTATATATGTGTGTTTGTCGCTTTATTGATTTTTTCGTTTTTTACCAGTTCTTGAAGCAATATGATTAACATTTATTATTTCTTCTTAACACACTTTTATCTATTTTACTTGTATCTATAGAGACAGAATCTTTAAAATATCCGAGTCTCCATAAACGGAGAGAATACCCTTCAGGCCAGTTAATTATGATCCATTGAAAAGCAAGTCTAATTCCGACGTCGACGTAATTGCACCTCCAAATATCAAATTACTAGGATAAATTCATCAATGAATAAATGACAGTTGACAACTAAAAAAACACGCTTTCATAGTTAATCGAACTAAAAAGTAAGGAATAATCATGATTATCTAATAAGAATCCTATGATTAATGAGAAAATGAATGTCATTCTAATTAAAGAGTGGGTTGTTGGATATTAACAATGTTATGATATGTTAAGATTTCTTACTCGTTATATTTCAAAAAGCAGAGTGTGGGAATGTAGAACAAAGCACACATGCTCTTATCACAGCGACATTGATATCTCTTTAATCATTTTCTTCTCGTTTAATAATTATTTAGTACTTTTTATCTCGATTAACTATAGAAGCGTATCAGCTCATCTCCAAGTGTCGCCCTCTAAGAGGACGCCCATTGGCAATTTACGAAGTCAAAGGTCAGCTGATAGATCTCGTAAAAGGCATCTGTTGTCGCTTCAAGGCAATTCAGGTGTTAGGACCTTTGACTTAAGTCGCCAGTGGGCATTCCCATAGAGGGCGACACTTGGAGTGAGTTTATGTTGCATCACACCCTTGACTGGGTTACGTATATACCACCCAATTGCTCTCTACAGTTAGACCGCCAGGCTATACTGACGAGTCTAGGCTAAAGACGAAGCATACATTTCTTTAGCAGGTCTGATGCATAATGGAGAGCATACACTTAAGCGTATTTTTCTTTTTTTTTTCAAACCATAATTTATTGTCTCTTAGGTTCATGTTACATGTTCTACGGGCTGCTACATACGATTAAATGACTTGACAAACGTTCCAGGTACATCAGCGAAATTATTCAAAATACAACACATGAAACATGTTTTCAAACAACCATTCGGTATGCATTATGTTAGACTAGAATGCAAATTGTTGATAGAACCAAAGTATTTCGTCCTTATCTTGGATCACAAAAAAATGCCAATATAATTATAATTTCAAAATGTATTTTCTCATAACTGTGCTTTGATGAAGGTAGCCGAAATATAAAAAGCTGTTAATCAAATAATATAAAAAATCCGGACCTGGAGAGAGATCTAAAATCCGGGTCCTTTTGAAAACCTGAAAAGTGAAAAAGCATACCCTAGTAATTTTGATATATATATAATTGTTGAGTGTGATCAGCAGTAAACCCGCTAGAACATAGATATTCCTCATGATTGGTCGGCATAAAAGCTATATCACCATGCTTGTTACGCTGAAGTCTGCAGGAAAGAGATATCTAATCCTGGGATGCAAAAAATTTAAAACCCACATCAGCAGCAAGATCCCTATTCAGCCATAGCTCCTCGTTCGACCAAAGCATACATATAAATCCTCACGCGTGAAGCAAGGGCCATACACTAATCAGACTATAAATCAAAAATTATATAATCCCGCTTCCCCTTTTAAAGCAGGCTGGTATTATCATATTTGGCTTCCCCACTTTCGTCCTAGGTATGAAAAACTTTCAGGGTTATACGGAGAATGATTTTTCTTAATTAACTCATACCCACAAATCTTCGGCTCCTTCAACTATCCTACAAAAACCTTTCTTTCGTAGCCTTTAATTACCCCTTTTTATCCGCCCAGCCTTTTCCAAAGAAAACTTACTTCGCTGAAGGTTTTTGATACCCCCTCGATAAAATTAATGGGGTTAGCGAGGGAGTTGGAAAACAAATGATATATTTGCTGGTCCTCTTGACATCCTAAAGCATATTTAGTCGAAGATAGAAGAGAATCAACTGGCAGGTTTGAGATGCGTTGGAACAAAGACAGGCAGTTTGCAGTTTGAGTAGGATTTTTTCTAACGTATGGCGATTTCTCACACCAAAGTATCCTTTGTATCAAATGTAATTGGAAGTATACTTTATGTTGTTTTGCATGAACTTAATTCCATTATTAATCACAAAGGCGTTTAAAATAATTCTTCAAATATCTCTCTAAATATTCTGCTTTCAAGCGGTACTAACTTACCACAAAGCAACGTTCTTAAATTACAACGAATTTTCTAGATTGTGTGGAATATTAAAAGGACAAAGTGGAATTGCTTATAATGAGTATTCGATTCAAGTGGAAAACAGCATGAATAATTATCCGAATAAGTTCTTGTCTAACATCAGAAAAATGAGAGAATGTAGCAGAATATCCGGTAAATTTTTTGTTTCAAACTTATATTGTCTGTATAATTTTGAGTGTCAGGACGTTTCAATTAATGCGAAGTTCGCCTGAAGACGATTGAAGATAGCACATCAATCAAAACTTTGTGACACTCAAAATTGTATGGACAATGGAAGTCAGAAGCACAATATTTGGAATATGTGCGTTATCTACAGCATACCGGGTAAAGTTTTTGACAATGGCAATGTATTTAACATACCACAACATATGATGGCTACATTTTCCCAGCGCAGGCGCCGCTCCTGCATTAATTTGGAGCAATTAACGGAGACGGATATTTTGAAGTATCTAAGAAAACTACCAAACGCCTGATAAAGACCAGATACCTAGTGTTGAGCTCATTTTTTTTTGGCAAACTGCTAGTTCTCAAAATTATATCAAAGACTCGATTTATTTGAGAGGTTTGGAAGACAGCTGAGGCTAATGTAATAAACTATTGATCTATTATGCCAAATGAATAAATTTTCAAGAACCTTCAAGATTACAATGTTCTTTCTATTTGAAGGCGTTAATAGATTCACTTCTCCATCATTTTGAGTGAAATCAACGGACACAAACTTGATAACAATTTCATACTATTTAGCATAATCAATGATCGGAACCAACAAGTCGATGTTATTTACATAGATAATTATTAATGAATGTCAATGTTATTGCATTTTTCTGAAATAATTTTCTAATTGTACTTTAAGGGAGGCTGCCGATACAGCTAAAAAGTAGCAATGCACATCAATTCCGGATCCTTCTTCGAATTTGATCCGAACTTTTAAACGTGCTTAATCCGGATTCAAATTGATCCGAATATAATGTTCGATTCTGAGATCCGGATCGAAGATCCAAAATACGGATCAAGTATCCGGATCTGTATTGAAATCTAGATTCGGATACATGCAGATCCGGATCTCTTTATTAAGGATCTTCGATTCGTGAAAAATTGGGATCCTTGAACCACTACTAAGGTTGATCTGGTCTTTATGTATGGTTTTGATTAAATATTAGAATAAATAGGATGAATCGGTAAAGGTCGAAATCGGCTCTACACTTTCAGATAGAAGGAATTATTATGGTGATAAGTTAATTCGGTTCAGTGGTATGGAGGTCCAAATTAAATATTCAGTTTATATCTTCTGGCTGTAATGGTTAATCAACAACACACTTAGCATGATGTATTTCAGCCACAAACATCTACTGAATTGACTTGTAAAGATTCATACCCCAATTATATTCAGATCTACGCCCGTGGTTTGGGGTTTTAGTGCTCTTTTTGTTTTGGCACACAAAGAACTTATGAATAATTGTTTTTTATCGTTTTAATATGCGATGAAAAATGGGAAAAGAGGAAAGGGTTAGAGGTGTGCTGTAAAAATGCATTGTGATGCATCTAGGTTTATTTATTATATGATTATATATCCATTTATATACGGCAAAAGTTTCTACACTAGCGTATTTCCAGTTTAATAGAATATAAAGCGGGTTAATTCATTTGCCACACTGGGTGCTCATTGGTTCTTCAAACATTGAGCAGGTGTTCAACAAGATAATTGGAGAGTCAGCAATCCACCATGAAAACACATACTTTTCAGTACCTAAGACCGCACATACAGGCTAAAAGACACCATAGTTCAGCAGATTATCTCATCATAACTTCATGTTGAGTTACAAGGTAAAATTCAAGTGTTTTGTTGAGCCCTGTATTAGCATATCCACCCTAAGTGGAGTGGATTTTAATCAAACTTGGTTATTTTGCTTTTTGCGCAGCTGAAAATGCTTCGCGTGAACACCCGGATGAAACCCTTATACTGCAGGGACGAAATTATCCAACAGAGAAATTCAACAAGGCGTGTAATAGCTCATACAAATAGTTATATAATCGTGGAATAAATGAACTTCTCTCGCTTCGCCTGCCTGCAATTTCGCAGCCCGACACTATCTTTTTTCTTCTCATCTAATTTTTCATCGTAGATTAAAATGCAGAGACGTTCATTCAACAGAGGCATCCAGTTGCTGGAAGGACAACATTACTCTTAGTCAGCACCCAGTTATTTTAACAGTTTGGTGTTCCATAGCTCAGAGATACCAAAGTATCGATAATTGAGTAACTTATATTGTTAACATCAACTCATCACCTGGACATCTGTTGCCGCTTCAAGCAGTCCAGGTGTTAGGACATTTGACTTCGTAAGTTTCCAATGGGCATTTCCGTAGAGGGTGACACTTGGGAGATGAGTTGATGTTGCTAGCAGACCCTTCATTGGGTTACATGTCTACAACATTCATGTCTATAGCAGGTCTGATGCATAGTGGAGAGCATACTCGTACACTTAATATTGTTAATATCATTCTCGCAAAATTATTATTATTAGTTCATCTTAATCACTACCATTTGATGAATAGTCTCACAGTTGTTGGTTTTTTAAGACGTTGATTTTAACGTGTTTAAGACGAATATTTTTAAGAACTGGTACCTTTTAAACCTTTTTCGTCGTTATGTAATAATGGTTCTCCCCAAAACATAAGGCAAACGGCTACATAAAGAGGGGGAATGATGCTATAAACTATCATTATTACAAATCCTAGTATAATGTTCTTTATCAAACCTTACTATATTTTTTATCGATTCAGTCATGAGCTGGCACAAAAAATTCATCTAGTTCACTTAATAACTTGCGATCTACAGTTTCAGTTTGTCAGAACGATATTCTATAATTGAAGTATAGCTGGAGGGACAATTGTATTAGTCCGATATACGTCTCTCTACTCTCTGAATAAAATCTATACTACCAAAATAATTTATGTCGACGATATCATATTTTCAACATGCATAATTTCAGATTCATTAGTTAATACTCCAAGATACATTCTCAGGTTGATACGATGCAGTTTGCGAAATAATGTCTTAAATTGTTTGCGCTGCAACATCCCCACATCATTTTACATACGACCTGTGATTTATTTCGTTAATAAATTGCCAAGTCGCAATCTATAAAAATGATATATATTTTAGTTTTTCTGTTCTCTACAAACATTCTATTAAAAATAACGCGGTACATCCAAAGTTTTTCATAGTATATGCATAAAACCAGATAGCACGCAATTTTCAATTGTTTTAGTTGTTGTTTATAAGTAACCAAAATCTCTGAATGTTGATTCAATTGTAATTTTTATTCCCCAGAGGCTTCATTTAATAGTTTAAAATCACACTACAGGCAGTTTTCCGTTAAATCTAATAAAAAGATCAGACTTTTCTGCTCTATTGTTTGGGCCAAGTAAATGTTTGTCGCTGCTCTCTACTTTAGCGTAGAGGTTGATTTAGTTTGACACAAAGCCTGTGTACTCTTATTGCCTTTAGCTAGAACTATTCCACCGAGCATTCGGGAAACTATGTATCGACCTCTGTTGAAAACGAGGGGTACAATATACACACGTCCAAACCAAAGATTTAGTAGCAACCTTCGTCGGCCATCTGTATCCATATTTCTGGCGAGCACAGTAAGCAATGGTGTGCAGCTACAAATACTACCAGTAATCGACTCGGATCTCCGCGCTCACAGATAACCCGATTAATTTTACTCGCGTAAACTGCAGATTTACTGGGGAAGTGAGTTACTACCCTGGACGCGGAGTCATTTGATCGCTTTTGGCTAGGCATTCCTGGTCTGTGGAGAAATTAGGGCTTTGTGACGCACACCAGGCAAAATTTTTTTCATGATGTTATAAAATATTTAGATATTCGCATTGAGACAATTGGATTAATACTGCGGAATGCGAACCACATTTTTAGCTTCCATCTTGCGGATTAGCAAGTCAACGATTATCAGGATTATAAAATCTGACAGCAGGTTCCTGCAGTAGGACTCAAATTGCCGTATTCAGACAAAATGGTGCATTAGAACACAAAGCTTCACCAATAAAACTGTTTCTTCCAGTGACGCCCTTCGATTTATATTTAAATCATCGTCGGACTGTCTGACAAAACATAACTCGAAACGCGTCAAAACAGGGAGTTTTATTTGTGGAACTTTGTGTTCTTATACACAATTTTTATCTGAATGATGGAAGAGTTTCACCAAGTAAAAAATCTACAATCTACAATGCCAGTTCTCTATAGCTCAAACTCTCCGCCTTCCTCCTTACGTCTCCCTCGCTCGACCCAACACCGTTGCCAGATGTTTTTACTTGTGGGAAATTTGGCTCCTTATAGAAAGTTATTATCTACAGGAAATTAATTTGGCTATTTTATATTGTTATATACATATACTTGAAAACGTATTATTTGAATTATTTGACCAGGTGATTTGTTTAATTTTTCTAAATAGATTCGTGGCTCCCTGGCTCTTTATAACAAGCCACCTCTGATATTTAGGTTTCAACTTCTCAGTACTCGTTGTCAACAAGTCAAGCCAATTTTCTTCTTCCTTAAGTCTCGCCTCTTTTCACAAAGTTGGGTATCCTTACGGTATCTATCTATCTATCATCTTAGATGCTGCAGCTCTGAATAACTCGATAGAATTGCTTTGGTATTACTGTTTTAAACTGCTTGATCAGGAAATGCGTCTTCTTCCTCCTGCTTTTCATTCTCTTTACCTTGCCTTGAATAATTATCTGCAACGTAGTATATTTCTCTCCTTTCATCACATGGCCCAAATATTGCAACATTCTTATATTTATTGTGTGTAACATTTATCAAATCTGTTTGTCCGAGGCAATAATAACAAGAGAACAATCAAACCAATTTATACTTCCATTTTCGGAAACAGTCCATCGTAGAGCATTGCCTCAACAAACATACAATTCCCAATGGATTTTCGCAGCACCTCGCCTTGCCACTCCGAATATACCGGCCAACTTGATTCTGGCTATTAAGATTTAGTGGCAAAGTAATGCCGGTTTATTGCCCGTGTACGGCGGGCAAGCTGCTTTTCGGGTACGGTAGACGGGACCGAGGAAGGAAGAGGGAAAGAGACGAAAGGCACTGGTTATCCTCTCTTGGTAGGCCTGCGATGAGCTGAACAATGAAGATCTATATGTATTGCCGACGTCAACGGAATATGGTATTATATATCTTTTTTTCATTACTGGAGTGGAGGTGGGAGTGATTTAGTAGAAACTGGCATTTAAGCTAGATCCTTAAATTTTTTGTGTTCGTGTAGATAGTGTGCGGTTCTTCAATACGCATAATAATTTCATAACTTGCAGCTTGACCCTCAAGCATCCTATGCATCAAAATTTAATTCCATTAATGACTTTATTGTAATTAACATTTTTTTGAAATTTAATTATTTTTGTAGGTACGTTATACAGAAGCATTACCATTTAGGCGAATAATAATAAAATTATCTACAAAACATCGTTTCTCAGCATCTCTCCCTTGTGGTCCTAAACTCAAACTTAAACTTGTTCATATCGATACGTGAATTCCGCTGTATTGTGAACTTGTTGACATAACATAACATAAAATCCTCAATAAAAATTACATGGGCTGAGTATTATAAAAATGATATTTTGCCAAGTAGAACATGGCAAACCTACCTTTCATATAAAGAATTAATGAATGCGTGGGAAGTAGTGGGTCATCTTCGTAAAAAACCGGACTATCTGGTAGAGTACAGAGCTCATAAAATGTGGTTCGTAGTCTCAAAAAAATATGTATATATATATATATATATATATATATATAGGGAGAGAGAGAAAGCTTCAATTCCCAGGACCTTTATATCGATTGATTAATGAAGATTCATGAGAGTCACATTTACGTTAGTTCTAGAACAAATCATTTAATGGAGTCATTTCATGAATTTATTTCACTTATTTTTGAGACCATTCTCGATATGATTCTTTGAAGATGCCGATGGTACGCAGAGAAATAAAATTATAAGCCAACAAGGACATATAATATAAATATTTTAGCCCCCTCCAGTAGACTAGAACTGAATTAATCATCTCACATTTTATTGGTGGAATATATAAGCACTTTGTATTTCTAATAAAATTGCACTATTTTTGCGGTTACTTCGGCATTACTTGACCTACTGATTATTTGACCATAAAAGAAATGTCTTGGTGTAATTTTTGGAAAGATTTGCATTTTTCTGTATTTTCTCAGACATACATATTCCACTAAAGAGTCCTGAAACGGTCAAACCTTCCGTTATTTACAATATACTTCTGAAACTGGCTAACCAGCTGCTCACTTCAAATTAACCTCAAGTCTATTTGAAGTATCATCGAACATGGTAGACTGCGAATCAATTCAAGGGAGGAAGATGCTCACATTCTATCGCTATTTTTAGCCGTCCATGTTCATCGATATCATTGGAAATATAAAATAGATTCATGAATACCATGCATATGCGTCTGTTCCCTAAATACTAAATCGGAGTATGCCTTGTTCAATCGCAAAACCAATCGTACTGCCTCGCCAATATACGCCCACACCAAAAGTCCTGAATAAAAATCTACATTTACGTCATATATACTTGCTTATTCAGGAAACCAACATATTTCATTTTCGTATATAAGGATATGTGGATAATAGAAAATCAATCAAGGCGCCCAAGATGTTTGGGGCCAATGCCTCCTACTTTCTGGGATGAAGAAGGAATAAGCGATACCTAAATTACAATGTATGGGAAAACCATTATAGCACTTTGAAAAGGATTTACACATCTCTCCTGGCGTACGCTCAAGTCATTTCGGATGTTTTAACTTATATTTATTTTGCTTTGCTTAGTAACTTTATGTATAAGGCACAACATTCCAACAATTTCATTGAAATAGTACCTCCATGAATAAATAGAACGTACACTTTAGTTGACTTGCAGTATATTCAGCTTGATAGCATGTCACGATTCGTAACTTCACACAACGCAATCTTTTGGAATGTAGGGTGAGAAAGTTGTTGAATTATAAAACCCAAAATGCGAAATAGCTATTAAGTTAATGAATGGTAACGACGTTTTGTGCACGAAATACATCCAGCATCTTTCCTACGATTTGATTAAAACTGAAAATATTATTACTTTTTACTTTGGTTGCTAAAGTTGATGTTTTTGTTTCATGGAGAAAGACTCCAATAAAAATGTAGCCGAGTGTGATCATGCCTGACATCTCAAATAATGGTATGTTTTTTTAGAATAAAAAATTCGGCCATTTCTACCCAAAAATTTGGTGGGTAGCGCCGTTTTTTTCTAAGCCATAGGTATTTCCCTACATTGTTGTTTGTTTTTCTCAACATAGCCATTGCCCAGCTCTCATACTAGAATATAGCTTGAATTTCAAACCGTACAACCGATATATATTATCAGCGGTGAGCTCTTTACCGAGTATCAACTCAAATAGATTGCACCTGGTTGTTTGTGCATCTACAACATGCAATTATATATCCAGAAGTATCCCCGTTATAAACACCTACATGCAGTTTGCTTATCTACCATCCTATCCTTCATAGAAAGCTTCCAAGATTCCTAATAGGAACTGTGCGGTGTAGCAGCCCAGCCGCACTGCTCCTTTATCAATCCTCTCTCTAATCTTCCAGTCTATTTGTTACTGCGACTAGATATTTCAGTGATATTAGTTCATAACTAATCGGAATACTCAAGCATCCGTACAATGACTGCTAACTGTTAGTATTCAAAGGTGGGTTTAGTTTTATCACAGTAACCACAAAGCCCTGTTTGGAATATCCGTATTTATGATCCGTTGAAATATCTGTCGACCACAGTCACCGCTAACTGGATTCCAGTAAGGATTGTTCCCCGGGGAACCCTAGCTGCTTGCAGGAATATCGGCGACGCAGAGCTTTGAAGTATATATTGAAATTTGTAGCTTCTAAATGTGTTTTGGGAGTAGAGCCGAAGTTCGAACTGCTGTTAAGCTACAACGCAGTCAAGTTATCGATACGTCTTCTCTACGAACTTAATCGAAAGTTTAATATATCAGAACCTTACCACATCATCTTCTCTAGGAAGTTCCCGCAATGCAGTTGAAGAGTGTCTGCCATTATATCAATGTTTAAGTATCCTTTGTGGTTATATTCATCATTTATCCCACTTAGACTGGTGAGTTATTTGTCAAAAGGTGGTGGATTTACTTAAGGACTGTTGCTGATTTATTATGGTCTATCAGATGCGAGCTCCGAGATAAATAGCACAGAGCCAACGATTTTGCAATAGATTGTAGAAAAAACTGGATTATTTTTTGCTAGAAATATCGAATCAAAAACTATAATTCTTTTGTATTACAAGTATGTGAGAAGCAAATGCATACCTTTATACATATTAGCATTATAAATCTATTCATGTAATACGAGTAAATATGAAAAGAAGTTATTATGAAAAAAAATGTTTAACGGAACAAAGAGAGCTAGTCAATTTCCGTGATATACTTTTCCAGAAAACATTCTTTGCATTAATGATATTGCTCAAGAATTTGTCAAATCGCAATTACAATCACTTAACTATCTATCCCTGACTTAAAAAATATACTCATATATATATATATATATATATATATATATATATATATATATATATACACATATAAATACTTTCTGTATTATCATACATAAGAGGTTGTTCTGACATACTCAGAAAAAGTTCAATAACAAAAATATTCAACAAAATTCTCATGCACTCCTTCATCACATAAAGCTGACCAATCAAATGCTGCTACTAAAGATTCAATATAATAAAATACTCATATTATTCATTAGCCTTCTAGACCCATCAAGTTTCTGACCAAGCCATAATTGAGGAGAAAAAATCCTAGATAGCTCTCAACAAAATGTTTAGACAACAAGGCAGGGAGTAAAATGGCAACGTCTTGTTAAGTTGGGGAAAAAGAAAGAGTTTTCTCCAGGTTTTTTTAAGGATTGTTCTTGGATCCCATATAAGAGGGGTTTTGTATCGTTACTTTGTAATTGCACTATTGTATGTATGCAGATTTTTCTCTCATAAGACAGGCAAAGTTATCAATGTAAAAAATAGAATGCGAATATGTATATATATATATATATATATATATATATATATATATATACATATATATATATATATATATATATACATATATATATATATATATATATATATACATATAAATACTTTCTGTATTATCATACATAAGAGGTTGTTCTGACATACTCAGAAAAAGTTCGATAACAAAAATATTAAAAAAAAATCTCATACACTCCTTCATCACATAAAGCTGACCAATCAAATGCTGCTACTAAAGATTCAATATAATAAAATACTCATATTATTGATTAGCCTTCTAGACCCATCAAGTTTCTGACCAAGCCATAATTGAGGAGAAAAAATCCTAGATAGCTCTCAACGAAAATGTTTAGACAACAAGGCAGTGAGTAAAATGGCAACGTCTTGTTAAGTATATTTGGGGAAAAAGAACGAGTTTTCTCCAGGTTTATTTAAGGATTGTTCTTGGATCCCGTATAACAGGGGTTTTGTATCGTAACTTTGTAATTGCACTATTGTATGTTTGAAGATTTTTCTCTCATAAGACAGGCAAAGTTATCAATATAAAAAATAGAATGCGTCATTCTTCTAGTTACAATACAACATAATTTGAAAACGCCTTTATGCTGGAAACACTAATTAATTTAAATATCATTCTAGTTTCCAAGCTTCAGTTTCTCCAATGTTGTACTATGAAAAAGGCTGCTAAGGCAGCCAATATGAAGACAAAGGTCCTAACACCTGGACTGACTTGAAACGGCAACAGATTTCACTTACGATATCTGTCAACAAGGGTGAAGTTATTTACAGCAACATCCCTTATCGGTACATCGTAAAAGTGCTTACGAAGAACAAGGGATGGCGCTGTAAATCAGTTCTCCCTTGTTGACAGATGTCGTAAGGGACATCTATTGCCGCCTCAAGTCAGTCCAGGTGTTAGGACATTTGACTTCGTAAGTTGCCAATGGGCGTCCCCATAGAGGGCAACACCCAGAGATGAGATGACTTCAAATCTTGATACAAATCATAAAGGTGCGAGACAAACTCATAATGTATCTGAACGGCCTGATTTTGTATTGGAGGGTAATTAGAGCACTTAGGGTCCATTGGACCCCAGCGGTTTCTGTTCTGCCACCCCAAACTTACACAGCTCTTACAGCTTTCAGAGGGTTAGTGCTACCCCTGAATGGATGCTCGCTACACCGCTTGATTGTTTCTATTTTATTGATCGATCTGCATAGCTGCATCTGGTTCCAGAATGAGACCGGTAGTAGCTGAAATTCATATCATTTCCAAAACTAATTGGATTTCAAAAAGGATTTCATGCATTAAATTGTTTCCGTTCCAAAATGATAACTCCGGTCGTGGTGCATCTGCCGCATGAAAAATATACCGGAATGATATATCATGTCTCTCACCCTAAAAAGATTAATGCTCTGTTTGATTTACGCTCTAACCATTTTATATGTGTACAATAATTTGCGAAAATGAATAATCAGCAAATATTTTGTAGCATGTGTGAAAAGGTGCGATGGAATGAATTGATAATTTTATAATCCATAAATTATTTGGAATTGATTGTCGACAAACTCACCACGTACCAGTGAAGTAGTAATACAGCAACTATCAAGATACCCTATTCCGTCAATTTCCTGCCTGTTTGTCAGAGTTTTCAAGAATATTTGCAGCATCCATCACTTTTATTTTAGACATGAAAAGGCTTCTGCAATCGTTTTCAGGTGAAAAGCATGTAGGATATATATTCCTCATATCCAGTAATTCCATGTCACATTTACATACTCTATATCCTAAAGCACATACCACAGTAGTGGTCATAAAGAACCAAAAGTTGTGGACTTATAGAGTACTTTTTATTTTGGTCTTCCTGTCTAAAATTTCTTCCTTGAAGTTGAGCTTATGATTCACCCAATAGAGCTATTCAGGTCTTTGGGAGACCCAACTGTTTTGTGGCACTGTACAGTAAGTGAAACCCAACATTATGCATTATTATCACTATAACTACCGTTACTAGCTTCTTACCATCAAATCTATTCACTAAGCCACCGTTGGTCATGTCAAATTATATACTATAGTTCGACAGGTTCGAGATTAACATGGCCTTGCTTTTTGATTAAGAGCAATTACACAAAAATTCTGGGGTCCCAATAAATAAAATTTATAAGAAACGTAATCTAGTACTAGTTATCCTCTGTGGCACTGGCCGATAATTGAAATCACGTATATTTGAACAAATTATCACTGAAATTTCGGCTGCCCGGCAGCCTGATTTCAAATATCAAATTGTAAGAAATTGAATTTTCAAATCTAAAACGATACACTGAAATTATTTGATCGACTGTTTCGTCTCAATGATAAAACTGCTCTACGTTTGAATTGTAAGTTCTATGGACCGTTACGGAATGTCAATTACATAATGATGAATTTGAATTGATGATGATTCATACAAAAGGAGGACAAAATGCATCGCCACCTCAGAAATACGATACTTCTTTTATGCCAGAGATGTATGTACTCCTCATTCGGAATGCAAGAGCAAGCCATTAGTTTGTTCTAACTAACGTTCAGAACGGTACCAAACCTCACTGAGTCAGTGGGTATTCGCAGGCTCAATTAAGCCCAGAGAAAAAACTTTTTGATTCATCTAGTGGTTTAAGAAAGCTTAGATAATTACTTCCCACGCTAGTTGACTAGGAAGTATTGTCATCGCAAGAAATTTGAAGTTTGAGATATTGTGTTTTGTTGGTGTTCCATGATTTTCATGAGATGTACCTCACAAAAAACCATGTTACTCATTTTCGTCTGTCTGTTCTTTCTCTACTATACAGTAATCTTTGGATCATCTACAGCTCGGAGAGTACTCCCAGGATTTTTATGAAACTTTGGCACTAGGGTGATAGTGTAACAAGGAAAAAATTTACAGTTTTTGAAAACCGGTTCAGAGGTGGTAAAATTATCGTCAGAGGTATGTATCTCGTGTAGCAAAACGTACTCATGCATCTTTTCGGTAAGTGAAATTTAGTATTAAGATGAAGTAGGTTGGATCTGTATTTCAGGTGTAGTGGTCTCAGTTTAGTATATACTTTGATCATATTTCAAATCTGTTTATCCAGTTGAAGCAATTTTTGCGAATCTCTGAAATTTTGAAAAAATCGGTAATTTTTTATTTTTTGAATCATAAAATATTTAAGGTCTTTCAGTAGTTTCAATATTTTTTATTGCAGTTGAAAGGATCAACAGCTACAAAATTCGGTTCTCATATTAATTTTCCAAAAGATGTGATAACGTGGGAAGTACAGCGTCGACTTACTTAACGTCATGTTTCCCTACAATTATACACAACCAAACTGTGTCGCAGACTAGTGAGGAATTGAAGAGTAAATAAAGGAAAATTCTTGGATCTTTTGTTTATTTTATATAGGCGATAAAGTTACGAAGTAAGATATTTAATGTTTTTATAATAAAATGGAAATTCAAAATCAAATCAATATGAAAGCAAAATGAATTTATATAAATTAATAGAGTTCAAAAGCCAGCATCGTATACGCTATAATGGAAATAATATTTAATATAAAACTCGATTGTTTACATGCCTGAACTTTCTAAATATGCATTCCAATAAAACGTTCACCATTTTAGGTAAATATATTATGTGTGTATTCCAATATTGAAAAAATAATACATCGTATATTTTTTAATTACACCTATTCGTGACTTTTCAAAAGCTTGTGCATTTAAAAACTAAACAGTAAGTAATACATTTTTGAGGACAAAATTTTTTTCTGAAATATTGGACTGCAATTTTTTTGAAATCGATGTTTTGGTTCTGCTCTCTGCTTGAATCTCTGCCGCTAATATATAAAAAACCAGCAAAACCTACCATGTGTCCACAGAATATCCCCATTTTTTTTAAAAATCGATACAACGTGTTACTGAGTTTACGCGGTGACTGTAATTCATAAATTTTCCCGCGGTTAAAATTCATCCCTCGCTTATCCATGGGAAATAAAAGTCGGCTAAATTTGGTAGAGATGCAAGCATTCATTGGAACAAGCTTGAACAGGTAAAGCGATTTGTCATGGAAATTACAAAAAGCATAATAAATATTCTGATCCATGCTACTGACTATCAATTTATCATTCCGAAAATATTCCAGGCAATGTCATCAAGTATAACGTACTGCGGCAAAATGGTGGATGTGCTACAGAAATTCGTTCTGGCCACGCATCTGCGTCACGATGGTAGGAATGCGGATGGTTTGTGATGGAAAGCGTCTAGGCAAACGCATGCGCGTTAATAGTATTAGTAGGTGCATTTTGGCGTTGGAGGCATACATAATGTTATTGATGGCTTGTGATTGAATCCCCAATGACGTCACGCAAAACGAAATCACTAATGTCAGATGCGCTCCGGCATACCGGTGTATGTGTTAAGTGATCATGCCGAAATGGTGTAGTGGAGGCTGCTTTTGATTTTGAACTCCATTCATGTTCAGGGAAATATAACTGTCAATGTTGTCATATTGCGAAAAAATTCTACTACAAAGAACTCCAGCATTTCCTACGCATCAGTGAATAGTGATAGTGATGATGCTAACACATTGTCCTCTTCCTTTCGCCGAATGCTAATAGCATCCTATTTGATGCTCGAAAGATGCTGCACTGTCTTATACATTAATGACCACTACCCTCTTTACTGATATGCTAGCTTGAACATGCAGGTCTGGGTCCAAGCAAAATATATCCCATCGACCTCGGGTCCTTCTTTATCGGATATGTTTCCTCCGCCATGTCGTAATCCTGCAGCGAGTAGCCGTATCGCAATCGTCATGGCAGTCGGAAAATCAGGGAAGTCCGGGATTGCCGCTAGCTGTGAAGGAAAGAATGTGGGTTTATCGGTCTGCATCTCAGACCGCGTAGTGCAATGGTAGTGCGCTGTCTGAATACGCGGAGTGATACAATCTTGGTTACGTCACTGGGAGTCACAGCGACAGTAGAAACCGTCTCAGATAGGGTTCGCGATCTGATTTAAAGTTTATGGGTGGTGACATTTTTGTTTGCAGTTATTTTTGAATGAGATTGCAAAGGAGCTTCATGGGATCTCAGTAAATTCCTGTAGACTTTGTAGCTTATACGTCATTTGTAGGATCGGAACATGCTGAATAATGAAACAGGCGTGGTGTTATAAAATTGTTTGCAGGGTATTCTGGGGTATTCTGATAGATCAAAAGATGCTGTAAACGGAATCACGTCAAGGGTTCGACTCCCACTTATACCTATTTTTTCAAGCTCTCTATTTGATAATATTTGTTCTTTATTACGAATGTTATGTATATATTTGACTCAGTAGTTGCACTTATGAAGCTCATTCTAAAGGTAAACTGTTGGTCATTTGAAGCTAGTAAAATCCTTACCTACGCCCACAACCCCTCTATGATTACTCAAGGAATGGTATACTAACTCCTACTAGAGTTCAGTAGGCACTGCATGAGAAAAGAGTGATCTATAGTTGTGCTGCTGGTGAAGTACAAATGATGAGTCCAAGGCTTTCCCTTAAAAATTTGATGATGCCAAAAGTTACTGAACTTATCTACTCAACTAAGTTTACGTGGTGAGAAAGTAACTAAAATTTATATGACAGAGGATTAACTAATCTTAGAGACAATTCCTGGGTAGGAGTGTTCCCTATTTGGACGTCTTTTGAGTATGATGGTCCTGAGCTTAGGTTTTAGTTCCCAGCTTAGATGGTCGTGGTGTCATTTTGAAGTAATGTTAACTCATAAATAGAGGTGAACACCAGACAGGAACTATCTTTGAGAGATGGCGGGTATAAATGAACCATGGTGTAGTGGGAACCACACACATTATTCAATATAATTATCTCATATTCAAGAGGTACTGTTAGGTGGAATTAGGTCCAAAGGATGCAGCTGCTGGTGAAAAATTAACATCTATTCATGGGAATAGCACAGGAATTGCAGAGATATATAGACAATTGTCTAGTAGCCTGTAGCGCATTGCTTAGATGATACCTTCTCCGTGGACACAGAAGCGTAAGGCTGTCAGATAGACACATCATGCAAAGAACAAAACTGCTCATTTCTTAAAAACTGTTAAACATGTCCGTCTTACATCTTACCTTTACCGAAATAAGCTAACATAAGCTGAATCTATCAATTGGATCTTTTGTGGTACAGATGGACACTACTTAATTGACAATTTACATGTGAAAAATGTATGCAGCTAACTTTTATTTCCTTATGTATAACATTCTGTCAAACGAATTCTGTCTAACTGTCACCAAACCGTTTATGAATAATATTTAATATAATTGTCCCTCATCTGTTCAGGAGAGAACGAGATTACTGACAATATTTTTCGTTCACTTTATTCATCCGTCTTCCTGTTTCTGTAACGTTTTCAACATCATTTAAGCATCGTAAATTAATCGTTTATAAATCAGAGAATAAAAGCCTCTGTTTGCACTTCTCAAATTCACGTTAAGCTCCTTGTACATTCTGTGTAAATCAGAACACGTTACAGTGCGAGGCTTCACTAAACGATAATTTTTCACCTGTCACATTCAGTCTATTTGAATGCACCCCAAACAAATTAAGCATTTCCTGCACCTAACAAAGGCATGCCATAAATTCAGGCAAAAAATATTGGACATCTCTTGGTTGGACACTACAAAAACTGAATCAATGCTCTCAAATGAATGTTGACTAAATTTTTCCAAAACATGTTTTCGTTTGATACGTAGGATATAATGAAATTATTATTAGATACACATAGAAAAAGCATACGTATTACCGCGGTAATTACTAGTTTACCATATTGGCCTACTAAAAGCCACATAATAAATTGATAAGAATTTTGAGATTTGAAATATTTGTTTTACTAACTTTCTATCAGAATGAGAACCTCATCTCTCTACAACTTAGTTACCATATTGTATTTAATCATCAAATAAACTTTCAATTAACGCAATAATTAGAATCACTAATCCTTCATGTTCACTTGAGTTGAATGAAATCAACTGACCTTCATCAAATGGTATATTGATAAGATAATGTAATACAATCAAAAAACAAAATCAAATCTCATAAATGGTATCTATAAACCACTACCGCATAACGAAATAAAATATTTAATATGGAATTCGGGTTTCCATTTATGCGGCAAAATTTCCTCAATTGTGTTTTTGTTATTTTGCAGAGTTACATTGCCGTGAAAAATGCATATGAAAAAAAGGATAACTGTTCGGTATACATATGATCCGGTAGCTTTATATTTATAACCTTAATGTCGGAGAGTATGCATTATGAGTATACACAGATAGACAGATTTCAGGAAGACCAAAACAGGCATAGGAAAAGGCAAATACAATTACAAAAACTACAATAAAACAATTTCGGGTACAAAAAATGTTTGTTTAAAATAACAGCGATAAAATCAACTATATGAGAATTCCACTAATCTATTATAAGGTCTGCAAATAACTTAACTGGGTGGAGGGTAGCTCTGTTACTGATGCCACTGCAGGATTAATAAAACAATGATAATAAACGTCTTTAATATACAATATTTGAATAATTTGACTCCATTTTATATATTTGCATACCTATATAATCCGGGCATTTATCATATGGTGCCAAGTTATGGTGAGATATCATTAATTTCTTTAGATTTCGATTATATAGTTTGAGAGCTTTTTCTGGGAGCCACTGTAACGATAAAACCGATCTAATTGATATAATCTAATCCACAATATAACTTTGGAGATGATTGCATCCTTATTTCCTGCATGAAATCAGGCAAACCACCAGCTTCTCAAGATACCCTACATAGGCGAAAGGAACATCTTAGCCAGATCAACAAAAACATCAACAGAATAATCTAATGGGTATCAACAAATATAGTCAATCAAATTATACTGCTATCCATAAAAAGGACTCAAATATTAACTGCAAAAAAAACATAAATAAAAATGTTTTCCTGGTAAATGCTTACAATTTTTGCGACCGCATTTTATGAAAAATTTTTGCAGATAGGCTATGAAAAGTACCACTCCGCGAACTTTTGAACTTTTGAACTTTCAAGCTTGTGAAGAGCTCGAAGTTTAGTTAAACAGCCATTATTGAGCCAAATGCTGATAACACCATGCTGACATCAGAAAAGACTATAAAATATTTTTTATAGGACTTTCAGACATGAAAATACTATTAATTAGATAAGCGAACTGATCTTTTGACGTCGGTGCGCTAAATGAAAGGATATTCTGTTCCATTATTACCTTCTACTGTTTTAAGAAGTGCTGGCACAAACCTCAAAATAATTAGTAGTACTCGTATCTACATGGTGCGTTTATGTTCTTATGTTTAATAAAAAATATATTTATGTGATTTTGTATCACTTTACTTTTTCTCTCAACTTCTTACTATTTGTTTCACAAAACTTTTCAAATCATCATTCCTTCTATATTATAGTTTCTTTCAAGACACTACCGCGAAATTGTAGGGCAGATATAACAAGGGCAAGCTAACAAAATCTATAATGTATTTTGATTAACTCACTGAACAAATAATCCATTATCATAGAGCCACCTTCTTACTGAACTGAACCTACACTGATCTAATCAGCACTGAAATTCAATCCACGCATTTCTTACCACTTTTCACCAGCAAGGTTGGCACGTTGACTCTGCAATCCACCAGTATTGATAATTAATGCCATTTTCTCAGCTGAAAGATAGTTGAGATAATGAAAAACAGTTATATCATTCAGATCTGACGAAATGTTCAGATCTTTCAAGACGCCCAATAGACCAACACAAAAGGATATTTTGTAATTACAATGATAATGGTTCATACATAAGGGTTACACTGATACCCATCCTTATCAAATTCAGTAATTTATTTAAAATGAGTATCGATTCAAGATTAGGCTTCTCAATAGCTACCCTATCCCACCAAGAGTCAGTTCTACTGACTGAATAAATGATCCTCAAGGCTGCAGTTGCAAATCGTGAATGAATACAATTTCTGAGATGAGCACTTATCGTCTTCGGCGCTTTATTGTCTAAATCAATTTCATTGGAAGGCATACAAGTGCACTGAAGTACTTAATTGCTCTTCCAGTTGCTTCCACTGCTTTGCAGCTACCGTGAAAATCCATCTCGCAGCTCTATGCAAATAATCCAGTAAAAGCACGTAAATGTTACAGGGAGTCAAAGCTCAAAATTACATTCATGTTGTTAGCGTTGCGGTATTGAGGTGGTGTTTGCTAGCAATTATTTGGTGCTAAGTTTTCCAGTTTCATAGAAAGTGCCGTTATGTTATTAATTAACTAAATAATACTGAGAACTCTATCGTTACATAAAGATTAGTAAAAACAGCATACTATGATGATTCTACAGTATCTCTAGGATGTTATCAATTAAGTAGTAAGATGGTCACGCTGTGTCATATCTAAGATCAGGCATCAAAAATAGTAGAAAAATTAAATTTCCATCATTCTTTTCCAAAACACAATTGCCACAATGAGACAATTAATTAGCTTAATATATTTGAGATCGAGCATGCCAGCCTTTTGGTTCTAATACTGATTGGTCATGATGGTATATTGTTAGAATCTAATGCATAAACACTGGGGTTAAAAGATCCATATTGTTTACAAATTTCGAATATTATGCATATCGCTGATATTTTCAGAAAATTTTCATTGACCATTATTGATACAGAACAGATAAGGTTAAGTAGTTCTCAGAAATTATATTAGAATTATATTTCGATGCTTGACCATCAGGGATAGCTACGATGAAGCAATCTTAGACCGTTTCAATTATTTATTTGATTTCCGAAGCAGCCTGTAATGGAGTTTGGAAAGAAAGTAGAACCAAACAAAAAAATGAACTCCTGCTAGCAAGTTTCAAAGTGGGATGCATATTTTATCAGCTTTTTCATTGAACAAGAAAATATTCCAACTTTCAACTTAAATGCTGTTTGACACGAACGATGTAATCATTCGGAGATTTTGAACTTTCTAACCGGGTTATATACCAGATATGGTTTTCCAACCACTGAAACAAGATAATTAAGTATTTGCTATCATAATAAATATCATCTACAATAGATATGTTCAAGTAGCACTAGTAATATTACATGAAAGGAAAAGAGGTATTTATTCATTTATAACGTGGGCGAAGCGGCAAAACTCGGTATATAAATTTGACATCTGCTGAAAGTATTCCAAAATTATTGATATTGTTGAAGTGCTTCAAATTCAATTGCCTTTAGAATTCTGCATTTTTTAATGTTTCGATTCATGTGGTATTTTCAATCGTGTCGGTATCTTTGTTGGCCGTGATTTCACCTGAAGACGTTTAAAGATACGAAATTTATCCTCTCCATAATGCATCAATGCTTACTGAAGTGCGATATTTCCTCCCCTTTCAATACATGCTCCCTACTGGCATTACAAAACTTTGACGTGATATTTTGTTTTATTACTTATATTAAAAATACTGGTATTAAAATTTAGGGCCGATTGATATAGTATAGTATTAACCTCTGTTCTTATCCATATTTGTTTTTTCATCCTCCTTACCGTGGCCCTCTTGTGTGTGAATACAATAAAATGCCTAGGCAGGCCCCTGGGCGAGAAGATTTTGTGACCCTGTTAAAATCCCAAAAGTAATTTCCTTTCCCTCCCCTTTAGATTAGATTGTTTATAGTAACAGGTCTTCTAATAGGATTTCTTTTATTGTGGAGTACATTAGATATCTTGTTTCTGGCTGATGGGAAAATTCCTAGTGCCAAAAAAAAATGCATCAGACCTGCTATAGACTCGTCAGTATTGCCTGGCGGTCAAACTGTAGAGAGCAATTGGGTGGTATATACTTGATCCAGTTAAGGGCAGCATAAACTACCATCTCCAAGCGTCGGACACTATGGCAATTTATGAAGTTTTAGGACCTACGACTTAGTGTATGACGTTTGGAGACGAGTGTTAAAGATTACACACCAAACGAATCGTTGTGAAATGCAAAATTCTCAAGGAAATGGACGTAGAAGTATTATTGGGATCTTGTTTTCTTGTGCTTTCTCCTCGCCAATTCTATTTCCCCCTACATTATAATGCAGGGCGCATTTGGAGTGGTCTGCTTTGCATTCTGAGCTGCAAGAATTAATATAAAAACGACTAGTTTCGAAATCCTTTAATAAGCTCTAACATTACAGTGGAATTCTGCTGGAATACAGAGCAGGTGCATAATATGCTATGCAAATTCTCATTTACAGAGCTTATTCGATATGACACTTTAATCTGTTGTTTTAATGCTGTCGAGTCATCCCTCCATTTGTTATCCTTATGGGACAGTTGCATGGCAAACTCGATGGTACGTTGAGTTTGACTTTCCAACTAATTCCAGGAAAGTTCACCAGCCAGCTGCGTTTCTGTTTTCAGTTTTCTTGGTAGCAAATAAGGGGGCAAATTTATTTCTATTAGGTAACTGTAGAAGCTCCGGCACGAAGTTTAAACAGATAACTATGGTCCTGGAGGGCATGTTCTTTATGAGAGCAAAGTGAATTAAACGTTGAATTCTCACTTGAATTCTGGAGGTGAGTAGTTTCCTCGGAGTGTGTACAGATGTGCCCAACATTTTCGTTTCCGTTTGGCTGGGGACCCTTGGATAGAGAGAATATATAGTGTGGACACTTCAACTGCGGTTTGAAATTTGTAGAAAATGTAATTGTTTCACACTGCTTCGGACTTCTAGTTGTCTTAGGAATCTATGTTTCCAGGAAGCGGTCTTCAGCGCTATAAATAGAACATGTACAAGTGTACAGCAGGCCTAGCATGGAAGGTGAACCGATACGGCCGAATATATTCAGCTCCAGATGCACATGTAGCGGCGTGAGTCATCACCAGCGATGACAGATGGCGACTGGGGTATAAATAGTGTCAGAAGGAACGTATTGGTCATTTTACATGAATGTGATTGATGATCACTTATTGAAGTAGCACTGATGCGAACTAAGTGGGAACTGAGCAAGAGGACTAAGAAGAAAAAAGAAAGATAGCTTGAAATTCATTTGGTTAAGAGAATAGTTTTCTATACAGACAGAATCCATAAAATATCCATCACTAATTACAGCAAGGGAATGGCTACTATTGCGACTTCATCAATCCATGAATGTCGATATATAAATAAGTGATGATACGAATTAACACTTTAATTAATTTTTTACCAGTTCCTAAGGCAATAAGTTAAAAAGGTGATAATACAAATGACATCTAATATTTCTTCTTAACACTTTTACTTATCTACAAGAGTCGCCCTCTATGAGGACGCCCATTGACAACTTACGAAGTCAAAGGTCCTAACACCTGGACCTTTGACTTCATGCTATCACACTCCTGAATGGGTTACGTATATACCACCCGATTGCTCTCTATAGTTAGACCGCCAAGCTATACTGACAAGTCTAGGCTAAAGATGAAACAAACATGTCTATAGCACGTCTGATGCATATTTGAGACACTTTTATCAGTTTAACCGGTATCTATAGACACAAAATCTTTGAAATATATCGATACGGGTCTCATCGAACGCCCAGGGAATAGGAGAGATCCATTGAAGAGCAGATCTAATTCCAGTAGCCACGTGATTGCCACTCCAAATATCAAAGTACAAGAATAATTCCATTAATAATTTATAGTTTAAAAAAACTATACAACATTATGAATTTTTTTTGAACTATGATTCATTTCAAACAAAGTATCCACATTAAGCTTATATTTTGGTTCATGGAATACCACGGTACATTATGCATACATACATTTATATATAATTCCAATTAAACAAATGGATAAATAGTTATAATAAATATGCTTGAATATTTATAACTGCAGTTCCAATAATGCTCATCACTCCTTCCATATTTTGTCGAAATATCAGTCAAATGTCAAGCAAACCGCTAAACAAGGACAATTGCCTCTGCTGCTTTGCTAAAATGACCACTACCCCAGAAATCGAAAAAGAGCGAATTCGTCACATCCAGATCGCCCGCCATCCATCATGGCTTACCATTATCTGCATAACATTTATCCCTACGGGTCGAGGACTGTACGGCTATCAACCTATACCCAGAGACCGTGTTAAATCAGGCAACAACGAGATTAACCGTATAAATCAGAGCCAGTCGTCACCGCGTTGCGAATTTTTATGCAGGAAGCGACATAGGAAGTCCCGATGCACTTTTTGCGCCCATCAATTACTTCCTTTGACAGATACCCCCCGCATGGAAGCAGCTTGATCGAGGTGTGCTCTGGGTGAACGAAAAACTCTGCCATAATGACAATGAGTTATGAGCAATAGAGCGTAGTTTATCCTTTTAGATTGGGTAAGGTAAGTAGTTTTGTAGCTAACTATGCACATCAATGCTCTCTTAATGACATATAATATCTACTGTTTATCGCATATTATGTACAGTGTAGATGCTTTAACTTGGTGAAACACTTCCATCATGCAGATAAAAAGATTGTGTAATTAACACATTATACTTCTTCTATTTATTTTCTATTATAATCTGATGTGTTATCCGGTAGCTTGGCGCATTAGTCCAAGCTATGATACATTGAAATTTTATCATGTACAGCTTCTACAAAGCTACTATGACTAGTTGGAAAGGTACAAAGGCGTGACCGGGTAGAGCGGAGATCCATATGCTCGCTTCAATTAAAATGCGTGGTATGAGAAAAGACGTACTTAACAAGCCACCGCATGATGAATATAAATAAAAATTCACCTTATGGTCTCAGTATTTCCGTGTATCATTTCTACAATTTTGATCATGATGGAACTGACTATTAAAAAAATGAACAGTGTGCTAATATCTCCGGCTGCCCGGGCACTCGAACCACTAGACCACACTTCCTCAGTGATTTATGGATTCAAGTTGGATATGTAAGTTGTACTTCCACCATGCAACCATTTTCTCACAATTTCTAATTATAATATTATTATAGACAAATCTTGTGTCTTGAAGAATGGCTCATTTTTAATGATGAACAAATCCCAAGTTTATCATAAGACAACTTTACCATACTGATAAATGAATGAACTTTTGTAGAGATTGGTCCTTTCAACTGTTACTTGTTTGTAGATTGTGATAAACGTCCTTGCTTCAGAAATTGCTCGTCTATATATATTTTTTAATTTTCGTCCTTTTGCGTTAAAAAATCAAAATCCATTAACTTGATTCCGAATGCAAAACTGAAGCTTTTCCTTCATGGAATGTTAACAGTTAAAAGGGATGATTACCATATCTGCATTTCGTTCGTCGTCCTTTGATTAACCTGAAACGCGCTCAGCCTCTCCGGTCCTCGACCTGTTAGATCGATCCTATCGAAATGCACACCGCTTAATAGCTTCTTCAGTTGTTTCCATTGCCTCCCTCTTCTATAGCTCTTTGACAATCTGTTCTGTGATACGTCATATTGCATCATCATATCCATGAATTCCGCAAATGAGTGGCATATTGCTGTAGATGTATGAGGTGTTTCGATAATTATATCAGAAGGTAGGACACTTCAAGGATGTAGCTATTGCGCCAAGCTACCGGATAACACTTCGGATTATAATATAAATACGATATAATTTTTATCATTGCCGATTGAAACTAACCAGATTGAACAAAAATTTAAATATTTAACATAAGTTTATAGTATAAGTATAACACAAAAATGATTTGTCATTGTCCATATATAATCCTGTAACTGTATAGTAAGCAGACACACTATAATTTATAAGATAAAAGAATATAAAGTACATAGCATCTAGATTGTTGATGCTCTTACTTGGTGAAACTCTTCCATCATGTAGATGAAAAGTTGTGTAATTATCACACAGTTTCACAAATAAAACTCTTTCCTTTAGTGACGCGTTTCGATTTTTATTATAAAAGTCCGACGATGATTTTAATAAAAACAAAACGCGTCACTAAAACAAAGTGTTTTATTTGTGAAACTGTGTGATAATTTCACAACTTTTTATCTACATAAAGTACAAATAAAGATAGCTTTTGCTTAAATGCTTATTGATTCTATTCAATAGTTATTAATGATGAACTAAAATGCCTATAACCTATAGAATCGAACTTTAATTTAATGATCGGCATTTGGAAACAGCTGCATATTGTCTAAATGTATTCAAAAAGTAGTAAAATAACAGTTTTATTAGGTTCAATCGCTTTCTTCGAATGCATAATAGTCGAGTTCGTATTAAAGTGGAATGGAAGTACTCTATTCAGGACTGTTACACGTACCATTAGCTTTTAAAGCGTCAAATTGCAAATATCTGGATATTGGAGGTGCTATTCTAGCGTTGTGTTTCGATAGAATTTCTTTTCTTCGTTTTGCAAGATAATACAGAATACTGTTTAAAGGAAAGGAAAGCCATCCTGAAAATATCTAATATCTGAAATAAAAAGCTGCTAAGCCAAAAATGAATTAATTTTTTTGCCGTTTTAAGGGCACACTGTAAACAAATGAGAAATCACATTTATTTCAGATTCATTTACCGAGGGATGTATTATAATCACAACAATTTTAGAATGGTTTTGGCATATTGTGATAACATGGCTGTCTGTATCTCGATTGGTTGGTTTATTTGTCACAGGTCAATTTAGTAACCACCGCACCGGAATTGATGACATTTTAAAAACAAAATATTATCGATGCTTTGGCAAACTTCGTTCCTCACAATGTGCTTCCTCAGTTGCTTAACTTTTTGGAGCGCAGAAAAAGTTTCAATCCGATGGCAGTGTATACATCATTACTATAGATTAAACAAATTAGTATGATGTGTAGGTTACCAAAAGCCTGAGCGTACTAAATTTGAATCCATTTTAATTAACATAAGAAAATATATATAACACAAACTTTAACTTGAGTGGCTATGGGCAAGGCAGGCTCTTGTTCAGGATGGTGTATGACATGGGGATATCTGAAAAGAATAAATCCTTCTGAGTACGCTTCTACAACATTCCAGACATTCACCATTAAAATAATGTATAACAGTTCAAATGTTACAATGAGCATCAAACGCAAAATATCCTTTACAAATGTCTAAAATATGCTACGTACTGCGCTCTGAACGTAGAGTGTCCTCTCTTAATAACTGGTGAACCCTTGCCACCAGCCTAGTGAACCCTTGCCACTAGCTTTCTCTTAACTGGTGAACCCTTGCCACCAGACTAGTGAACCCTTGCCACTAGCTTTCTCTTAACTGGTGAACCCTTGCCACCAGCCTAGTGAACCCTTGCCACTAGCCTTCTCTTAACTGGTGAACCCTTGCCACCAGCCTAGTGAACCCTTGCCACTAGCTTTCTCTTAACTGATGAATCCTTGCCATCAACCTAGTGAACCCTTGCCACTAGCTTTCTCTTAACTGGTAAACCCTTGCTACCAGCCTAGTGAACCCTTGCCACTAGCTTTCTCTTAACTGGTAAACCCTTGCTACCAGCCTAGTGAACCCTTGCCACTAGCTTTCTCTCAATAACCACTGTACTGAGACGTGTGATGACACCAAACGCTCAGTTACAGAGGCTGCTCACAAATCATTATAGGTAAAATAACTACTTATAAATCGATTATGAAAATATGCAATGTGGAGAACGCATACTCTGTGAAACAACTCACCCTTCAATGTAGTTTCAACACCTTCACAATTTCTACAACTATTTAAATAAACTATTTAGACTCGTATTTGATTAACGTTTATCGACACTCCACTTCTGTTAGAAGATTCAAAGTGTCAGTGTCAGTGTCAACCCAAATATTCAACTGGGTCTCTACGATATTGCGTGTGATTTTGTTACGGCTGTTAAAATATATCTAGAATACTATGAGGTAAAATATACAGGGTCTTACAGATGTAATGATAGTATGTAGCTAGCTGTATATCGATCTGCTTCGGTCATCATGCAACGTTGTCACATGTCAATTTTTACACACTGGCCTACCGTTTTCCAACTGTGTTTTTGATTGATGACATGGAATAAGTGAGATTCAACTTATTTTCAGTCTGCTGCCGCATAATATAGGTGATGATATCTTAGGCTCATACATATTACTCACCGATTGAAGACGAAAATTGAATGATCCAAGGCTTTAGTGACAATAGTCAGTAAATTCCATTCCGAGGTTCGTTGAAAAAATTGAATTTGTGTAGAATTAATGAGTATCAAAGGAGATACAAATGATGAAAAACCTACTATCATATATGCACAGCACAAAACTAAAATTCGGAATTTCCTGTAATCAACATGCATCCCTCACTTATGGCTAGTATTACATTTTTCAATTAATTAGTTATTTCATATTGAGGTACATGCGACCCATAGCAATCGACGTTGAATAGACTGAACAAAATTATTAATTAATTCTCGCAGGACTTGTTTTCAAATGAATACATGTTGTGTTGATTTTCCCCTCGAATATGAAAAGCTTCCAATGATAATGGAGGCACATTATTTGGGAATATCGAAACTATTACAGGTTGTGTTTCAGAGATAAACTAGAATTTAAAAAAATGTGTATGTCATACACTAAAGTTTTAATCAGTGTAAAATATTAGCAACAAAAATACAATGTATGTACTATATTAAGCAATGCAAACTTGAGAGTAATTCCGAAAAACTAGAGAAACTATCTGTATAATTCTGTAACTAATCAGCTAAATTCACAGTGATGAATTACTTGTGGAATCGGCTTAGCTTATATAGATAACAATTATTTGAAGCTTCATAAAAATTGCAGTGGAAAGTAGATAGTGCAAGTATAATGCTCAATAAATTGTTGCTGTCAAATCTAAAATTGATGTTATCTGAATTCCCTACTTATACATATCATCATCTTCATGGTACCCCAAGTAGCAGACATCCTTTAATCTTGATAATTTCTCTGTAGTGAATAGAACAATTGCTTGATTTTTATAAAATATTGGCAGCAATGTCTTCAAAGGGAACAACGTGCTGATCAACGTTCCTAATTCACACAATGGCATCGAGAGGATTAGCGAAAAATAAAATTGAAAGTAACACACCCGCTTATATATTATGTGATTAAAATATATAGAAACCAATTTAGTATATCTTCTACTTTCTGAAGATATATAAGTGCTGCTGAGAAAAATTCCAAATTTCCAATAGATTCCTTAAAAAGACGCTCTGTCAGTATCAACGTACATCAAATAATATTATAATTAAAAACATTATATATCAAGGGCACTAAATGCTAAGGTGAATAGCAAATTTATGAAATTATTGTCTAATATCCTTAACAATAATCATGATAATATGCGGAACAAATATGTGAAGGAATCAATATAAGCTACCAATAACTGTATAATAATGATTAGTTCTATGATCGAAGACTATTCCAACCCACTACAATCTTACGTTAAACAGAGTGAAATGCATTATAAATTGATTCCATTATTAATCACGTCGGTGAAATAATTTCCCTAGTGAAATTTATACTGTGTTGATTTTCCTCTCAAATGCGAAGAGCTCTTAGTAATTATAGCGAAGCTCATATCAGTTTTACTACAACAGCGGTTCCGTTCCGATAATAGCGTTTAAAGCTACTGATTGATTCAACAAACCAGGTATATATAGTCATTGAGTGGGAATATTTTAGTCAAGGTTATAGCATCTAAGTGTTTTGAGGTGGCACAACAAAAGATCATCTATTATATATACAGTTCAATAAAAAATATTGGAAACACATCGCTACTACTCTGAAGAGTATTCTATCATTTTTGCATTCAATTACTCCTTATATACTATACTGTACAAGGAGTAGAGAAATTATTGTAACTTCTGAAAGTTATCTCTTCAACCACATACATTTTTATACAACCTTTCATAACTGTTAGAAGTATATTGCCTAGCTTACCGCAGAAGCTTTCAAGGTCAATGTCTATTACTTTTCATTTACTCTGCCATCACTAGAACGCGCTTTAAGAACAATGCATTTATTTTGTCTTTTTCTCTAGTTTCAGCCTACCGGTGAAATTTCATCAGCGTAATATCCAAGTACAGAGGATTCGAATATAACCTGACAGGGAGACGACAGGCAAACCGCCAGACTAACAGACGGAATCAAGTGACATGATTTTTTGTGAAGTATGCTCCAAACTGTCTGTTAGCGTGAAAATTAAATGTTCAGAAAAATATAATGGGTCATCAGTATAAAGTTATACTTTTTATAGATATTTTCCCTTCCTAATGAACTAGTTATCTGTATTTCTGAGTTTATGGTACCGATATCACATCACAGTATATGTGTATTTCAATTAGAGTCATATTTGTGCGAGGGGATCACTAAATATTTATTTACATTCTTTGTTTGCCTAAATAGAAGCAGCCCATTTAATTTATGCTATTAAAATTTAACATTTCCGGCATCCGTCAGGAACATACTTATATACATCACCTTCTAATTGTAGCCAACATTCTTTTATATTTTCCAGGCTTCTCCTAAATGTAAATTTTCAACCTCTCCACCACTTTATCTGGCAAGTCTCCGCTTCTTCATTAACGAAAATTTAAATTTGAAGGGATTTGAGTAGGATGAGCAAAACCGGAATAATTCTCTTAATATTTCAAAACTTAAGAGCATCTGGAAGGGAAAGTATAAGCTTAATGTACTGGGGATATCAAAACCGGTATACTTTGTCATACAGAGCGATTCCATTCTTAGTTATTATTGCAAAATTTCGTTAGTTTACAACTGGTTGTAAAACAAAAACTGTTAAGGCATACAATTTCTATCACATTTATACCAATAATTCATTCCAAAACAGTAAACAATATTTGTTATGACTTATGACCATCAAACACCTCTTAATTATTACAGATTTTCCCTATAGAACACCTCGAACCATCCTTGTGGCAGCGCTGAGCGAGTCAGTACAAGCCCTCAAGGCTTGAAATTATGATGGGAGACGTGTTCACCGAAATTACTGTCATGGAGACATTGTTAGACTTGCTTCTCGAGGAATATGTAGGGAAGCTGCATCTTAGGTACATTCCAGCATGCTTCAAAGGTGCATTCTGCAAATAAGCTAACGCGGCGATAATGCCTGTCAGGCGCTCGAATTTGCAAATGATAGTCAAAGAGAATGTAAAGGTATGCGTAATGTATTAACTCGTACTTCTAGTATCTGCTGTGGGAATTATATTTTCAATAGAATAGATGGTGTACTAAGGACAAACTTAAGATATCATATGACTTCAAAAATCCAAAAGTGTGCGAGCCTTCTGGAAAGTCCATAATTTCTCAAAAAATTAATTCGAGTGTATGAATAGCACTACAATCTGATCCAAATCTTTAGTAAATTTGTCAAATACAGAGTGAATTACATGAAGTCATTTTTAGAGGCCGAATAGCACGGCATACTAGTAGGAAATTATTTTCAAGAGTTTTACCTTCCAGTTTTTGTCTTCCACTCTCTTAGACAAAAAACTACTGTAATATTTACATTACAAAGAATCATGTTCATAGTCGCCCTATGATTCTTGAAGGTATGTTTATCTGTATCAAAGGACCTTCAAGGGCTCCGTAACCATGGTGCAAAATAAAATTTTAGAGGTGAAAAATAATTAACTATTATGGCACCTCAAGGCTCGCTCAGTTGTCGCTGACTATGGAATGAACTTTCATTATATCATTGGACCCTTAAGAGACTCACGCAGTGAAGAATCGATTATGAATGAGGACATGGCCCTAAATACACAAATACTTTAATGAAATCCAATTATTATAAGCGTAAGTATTTCTATAATAAATTCGTTTGAATTTCGCTCATTAATAATTGCACAAAAAAATTATTTTTTAACTTATGGGGAATATTAAATTAAGAATAAAATAACTATATTATTGATAGTGACTAAACTATGCTGAAACGAAACTCTTTCGTTTTTCTCTACACAAATATTTCAAAAATTCCGAATTCCTCTATTTTTTACACATTTGTCTGTAAGCTCTATATGCGTGTGTGTGTGTGTGTGTGTGTGTGTGTGTGTGTGTGTGTGTGTGTGTATGTCTGTGTGTGTGCGTGCGTGCGTGCGTGCGTGCGTGCGTGCGTGCGTGCGTGCGTGCGTGCGTGCGTGCGTGAGTGCGTGCGTGCGTGCGTGCGTGCGTGTTTCTCAGCTATTTATTTTAATTTATATATGTTGAGGATTATATCAGAAACTCCAAAGATACTGAAACCTCTAATTATTTGTTTGAACTGTATGTGACAAAGACTGTTAAAGTTGTACTTAGGATGGCAGATCAAGACTCTATGATACCTTAATGGATATTGTAATATTTTATGTGTATAGTCTATAAAAAATTTATCTTGCAGCTTTGATTTATAGAAATGGTCAGTTTAACATCCAGGATACTTTATCACCATCCCCTTAATATAAAGTAGATGTAAATATTTCTCGTACCTTACTCCTTTATTTACGAAGCCTATTATTTCAAAATAATCGTCCCTCTTTCTTAACATTTATAATCATGATTAACCGTTGCTTTCTGTTAGACCATAAATTCGAGATCATAACTTTCTACAAGTTAAAGATTAACTTAATTGTATTTACGTAATAATATCGTTGGGGTTAAGTATAGTTGAACATTGGAACCAGGGTCCATTTTCACACTATGAAACATTCGCTTATATTATTATATCCTGCATCAAACCAGTCAAACCCAGTACCTCCACAGGAGAACTTATATCGCCAAGGGTAACATGTTATCCAGTTTAACGAAGATACGGTAAAATTGTAGAATGAAGATCAAAAAATGGAGTTTAATCCACAGAAGGCTCAGTCAACTACCATGACAAGAAAATCACATGCTGGTCATCAGCCGTGAAGATGGAGAATCGGCCAATACTTGGGTCATGTTCCATCAAGCTTCTAGAGATTAATATCAACAAAAGCATGTTCTGACACGATCACGCTGCCGGCCTTGCTGAATCGGTGACCCAATTGTCTCTTCAGAAAAATTTATTCACAGTGAAAGGCAACTACTATTAATACTTCACAAGGCTTAGTTGAGAACATTTCTAGAATACTGATCGTATGCAAGGCAATATGCTCCGAAGCATTTTCTCCAATTTCTGAACACAACCGAGAAAACAGTGATACATCTACGGGTGCGCTTAACAATACAAAGGACTTGCATAGTTTGGAATATCGAAGAAAAGTGGCTGATCGATCATTATTCAATACATTTTACCATTGAAAGTGCTCGACCGAACTGCCCCGCATCATAACAAGAGTCAGGACAACAAACGCTAGCGGGCCCCAACGGGTGCATTTTCTCCAAAACATTAGACATTTATTCCTTCCTTTTACGACAGGTCATCTATAAAAAAGTATTATGGTATATAGGGTAGAGTGAAACATCCACGCTCTAATTATATACACACAGCCAGTAAACTACGAGTATATCCTGTCTTCAGGAAAAATGTCGTTGATATTTCACGTTTCCCTACATAATCCTTTGGCGTCTGCATTAGATGGAAGCGAATACCACGATACACACACACACACACACGAGCAAGCGCAGCTTAGACAAAGCGAAGCGCAAATGTAAACACCGAAGACAAACCGCGGTAATAAGGCGGATGGGCGATAGCATCTGCGCGGTTAAAAATGGGATGGGAAAACTACCCGATGCTGACACAGTAACGGAATTAGGAATACATATGCATGGAGTGGACTTCCGACAGAAGTAGGTACCCAATATGCCATCACATGTTTCAACTAAAGGTGAGCGAAGCAACTGAATAAAATTTTAGTCCGAAACAGACAACTGGAAAAAAGGCGCGGCAAGTAAGTTGACGTTATTCTGCCCTCGCAATTATATCACTTTGGAAAAAACATCTGAAGGTTCAAAGTTGTTCAAAGTCAAAATGTTAATGCCATATTAAATGCAAACGGAAAGTATGCATGTAAAAAGAAAATATATATGCTACAGCGTGACTCCATAAAACACTAAGGGTGACCATTATTTCGTAAAATGTTATATCTGGCAGCGGAACGTGTCATCTCTACCTACAGTGATAAATACAGCAATACAATACTGAGTCCATCTACTTGGCTCATTTTTTGCATGTTCAGTTTCGCTGGTACATGAAAACAATAAAATGCTGTTTCTAACGTAACACAGTTCAGCAAATTGGCAACATCAAGGACTATAATTGAAATTGAAAAATTTTTGGTGTTAAGTGGACGCTATCAAATAATCTCTAATTATTTGAGTTTAGAAATATCCAAATTAATGATGACTATTGCAATGAACGACTGATCAATATTGTATTATATTTCAGAGCGTACATATTCCCTATTCTGCAAACACCCTTCAATGCTCAACCGAGAGTATACTAAAATATCTTGACTTGACTATAAGAATTTCAATATTACAAAATCACAACAAACATTTAGCGCAAAAAATGATATTCCATTAATTCCTGCAAGCAGCCTGACTGTTCAAGTCTCGCTTTACTGACTGACCATATATACCAGTCCGATGCTGCCCAGAGTTACTGCGGGGATCGTTCAGTGGTGGATGGCAGCCAGAGAAAAGCTGCAGATATCAACACAATAACTCTGAGACCTCCCGCGAGGCAGTTTGTTAACATAGCGGAAAGCTTTATTTCACTAATTCTGACAAATCTCGGTTTAATCTGACCCTGGGATACTGTGTCGTAATTTGATATTCCGCCAACATCGGATGTGGCGCGGAAGAGTTTGTAGCTTGCTGTGTTATCTAAAACCGTCATGTGGATTCCGAACCTGGCAATAACAAAATTTGAATGTACAGAGTGAAACCAAACCTATGCATTAGCTAAGTAACTATAACATGAGTATACAGGGTATTCCATGATGGAGGATTATAAAAAGCTTTCTTTCCACGTTAATAGACAGAGGAGGTACTGTTATTACCAAAGATTTCGAAGTTGATATTATATATCATTATCATGTAAATATGTTTATTTACATGAGAATGATATATAATACTCGTATAATTACGAAGGTGCTTCATAGTCTCTGAAATACTCTCCTCAAGACTTAAAGATTGTGGTCGGATTTAAGATTTGTTGAGGTTAAGTTTTGAAAATGTCGGAAATTATGTAAAATTTGTATATCCCGCAAATTTTGGTAATTATAAAATAATTAGTTTTTCAACATCTCCGATATTTTGTAAGATTAATTCCAAAAGACCAGTAGTCCAGGTTACCTTTTAACTAGCTAACTCAGTCGTATCATAAGTATAACAGTATAATTTTCGAATCTAGCATTCTGTTTACTCTGTCTAGCTTTTGTTTTAACAAAATCTTTTATCTAATCTGCGTTTTAGGGGAATATAGTTTTTGGAAATTCCGTTTGCACTAAGATTAAGAGTACTTCAACCATTGCCGTCATAGTATCCTTTATACATTTCATGCCTTATTATCCTTATTTTATCTACATGGCCTATAATATAATTGCACAATTTAGTATTAATAATAGAAAAGTTTCGCCAAACATGAGCATCTACAATTCACCATTGTTTTGTTCATACGAATAAACTATATATTTTTTTAGACAGCCTAGCATTCACTAACCACAATATGAAGTTTTTGAACTTGACTAAAGTAGTTTTCACACCGAATTAGCTAGACTGAAATAAGGCGAAGAGCTTTTAGTAATCACGAAAAGCTGTTTACCTTTTGCCAATCTAGAAATATCGTTTGTATATTCATCGAACGTATTTTGGTAACAAACATCCACGATGTCTACAAATTACGAAAAGTCGTAGTCCTAATAAGATAAGAAACTATTACACACTGTATATAATTCATCAAGCTAGTGAATTTTAATTACGCTCTCCAAAACGAGAATGATGTCCATTAAGGAAACAAGAAATACGAGTATATGGAACAATACAGGTGCATAATGGAGAACACAACTCCGTACTTGTTAATTACAGGTATACATAATGAAACACCAATTTTGGATTACACCAAATCCATGTTCCATAGTTTCTCGAATGCTGTTCAAAGTATTTTTTGCCAAGGTAACTTTTAATGAGTCTCATTTATATTCCCGATATACGTACTCAGAGTGAGGCATGCCATACAAAATGAAAATATTATGATAATCCAAATCCACCACAACTTTGCGTTTAAGTGTAGGGCTTATTTATGCAAAAATTGATGTGAAATTTGAATGAGTTACTTGAAGAATATTCGACTCGCTCTACAGAAGTTTCTACCTAGCAATATTCAGTTATTTGACAGTCTTGCGGCATATTCCACTTAAAAATAAAATGGAACGTCTTTTCAGTAGTCTGTTGAATATTTAACAGGATAGGGATATTTTTGTGACGTAAATGTAATATTTACCGGTAAATATCAGAATACGCGTTCTGAAATGTTAGGTATGTTCTATTGTATTTGTATTGCGTTTATACGTGGGACTCTGAATAGAATCAATGCCTCCGAGCTATGGACACTGTGTCGACTGCTGCGTATCATCTGGAATGCTCACCTTTGAAATGAAAAAGTTCTAAGCAGTGTCGTAGTATCACATCAGTTTGGAGCATAACATAAGTGTATCCCTGCATTTCACATTTATAACATAACATAACATAACAATTCGAAAGTTTCACATGCTATTTAACTTATTTTGATCCAACAGCGTGAGGAAATGGAATATCAACCTAAAGTTGATTATGCTTATATTAATATATTATATTATACCGTTCTTACCTTGCTGTAGGATATGAGTATGCTACTATTGATCGTAATTACCTGGAACAAGTGAAAGAACGATTAGGAATAAGCTTTCTGTTATTATAACAAATCAAAATTATTTTACGAACTGTCTTAGTAACTACCAAATTAAGGAGAGCAGGATTAAATATTAGCGTTAATATTAGATATGTCTGACGTCTCTTAGACTTTTTTAATACAGTTCTTTAGTGCAGTGGCGATGTCTATCAGCTCTAAATTTCAGGCAATATAATATTGTAGCCTGTTTCGGAGCACTCATGAATATTTTTAACTGTGCCAATGGTAAACGGGGTCTCGAAACCCATAAATACATGGAGCATCGTTTACTTTAAACGCCTTTGCAAAAAATTGCCATTCCCCAAAATGATCGAAAAAACATACAATGGTAGCTGGTTTCCCATCGCGGCATCACTTGCAATATCTTCATGCTAGTAGGTATTATAAAACTAATATATATGATGTTAATCTCTCATAGTTTAAAGTGTGTAAACATTTACGGATCTGGGAATGCGAATTAACAGGGTGCCACCAATTTATGCGTCTATATACTTTATACTTTGGCACCTCCATCTCGTAAACCGTTCTCTACGGTTCCGAACCAAAACCTTGAATGTGGAATGGAGGCATTTACTTTCATAATACACAATTTTGAAAAAACAAGTTTTGTTTCTGTTGTGTTACACTTAGACGACAAGGATTCATCAGTTAGAAGAATTTCTCGTAATCTGGTAATTTTTCATTAGAAATAATATCGTTATATATTTTTGTTTACTTTTGGTTATAGCTGTTTTATATTGAATTAGAATAAAAATGGATATCTAAAATTTCTTTTCAAACCTTTTCACATATAAGTGAGGAAAGTATTTTAATCAGAAAATTTTTCAAATATGATTATACGTCTTTCCAATGAACTAATCATCGATTGAATTGAAAAATGAAGTATAATCTGGAACTGTAGTAAGTACCTAATGTAATTCACTTAAAGCACTGGTGAAGAGTGATAAGTATAAATTAAAACTACCAGCTTTCATTCAAGTTCATTTTTCGTGTTTACTGAACATCCAAAAGTCTTTAAGGCTGAACATTTGAATAAATTATGCTGTTATTTTCATGTTATTCGATATTTAGATGTATGTATATTTTAAAATCAATTTATGCATCTATCAATACCCGAAAATTGCTCTGTTAATTTACTTGATTGAAATTTTTGTGTGATCTTTGTGAAAAAATATTGCTACTGTATTCAAAAGCTTTAACGAATAAAAATCTATATACGCCCTATCTGGAAGAAAGGATTGTTCGAACGGCCATTCCACGAAGAGCTTTCGAATCAGTAGCAACAAAAAGCAAAGATAAATGTGGATAGAGCTCTTATTACATGAGATGCATTCGGGCTTCGCTATTACGCGCTTGAAACTGAGAGGCAACTTCAAAGGTTCGTTTCAGGTTTGCTAGCGTGCGCTATGAAGTGATGAAGTGACCCATTAATCGATTCGTAATTCAGTTATAGATCAGAAGTGAGCATTAATGGGGAAAGCATTTCAATGAGGCATGTGAAAGTGATGGCAGTCTATTGTATATTAGGGTAGTCTTTTATATAGAAAGGGAAATATATAAAATATATATAATATAATATATAATTCGTTTTTTGTCGGGCACAGCCAGATTTCTGTGTCAAATGACTTCCTGATATGGCATATAAAATGTGAATGCAATCTGAATTTGTCTACTGCTCCCGGATCCATCCCAAAGTTATGAAAATAGTTGTTAAAGATTCAGAGCATAGAATCGACTCTAGATGCCGATGGACATAAATAAAAATACTTATCAGAACTGTAGTTAACGTATATTGAAGATAAATAAAAAGTTGAAAGAGTAGTACAACAAAAATAACTATCAGCGTTGATCAGCCGGTTGGCTTGGTTGACAGTTAACTTTGATTCAGGTTCCTCCACCAAAGAAATGTGCTCTTCAAGTATGTTTTTTAATACTTTTTTCCATCTTTTTCTAATACAATCAACGTTTTGTTTTTTCTTCCGTCAAAATACAGTGCAAGCTATTTTTAAAACTGCTTGTTTAGTCACTATATCTTTTCCTGTTTCTTTTTTTCGTTCTCGACACGTATATTGTCTATAACCTATGACGTAGATGGCTGAAGAACTGCTAACTCGATGGCTGACTCTGTCCTATCCAACACTTCATATCTATCGAATGTTTTTGATGAAATATAATCAACTTGAATGGTGGAATTTCTATTTGATTCAGTAATCGAAGGCTGTAAGTTAAATATTACTTCTTCACGATCAGACTGGCTGGATCCTCAGTTGCTGGTAATATCGGATTTTAGGTAGATTTTTCATAAATTTTTGTAGTCGTATTCTTTTGATTCCTTCTGTAATTAGCTTTGTTGCGTCAACGACTATGCCCCCTATCATCATTTTTATAGTCGTACGCTGGTCTATTAAGAAACTGTGCTCTATTATATGTACTTTTTTATATTTAGGACTGGTACATTTGGAAATAACATCACATTTGTAAGTCGATTGATTCTGTCGACGAAATTCATTTAATTTCATATCTGGGTGATACTTGAGGAGGTTTTTGCATTTTAAATGGTATGGATATAACATAGTTATTATTCGTTGTCTTCTAATGTAAGAATAGAAGCTTTATACCATATACCAAAAAATTATTAGACAACGATAATTTCTGTTTCTTCATAAGTAGGTTCTTTTTTAATTTCAAGAACCAATAATCAAGGAAACCTAAATCAGAATCTGGAGGCAATTAAACTCAATTGAATTTAAAATATACACATTTTAATTCATTTTTGCAACTGGTCTCCTTGAAAAATAGAGACTAAAAAAATGACCCACCCTATTGTATATACGATGAGTCCATCATCATAACTGAAATGTTAATGAATATTTCATATTTCAAAGATTTTCTCGCAAAGAAAAAGAGGTTTGAATGTTCTACATCAATCTAAACGTTGTGAAACTCAAATTCATCAGACAATGTAAGTGCACATCAGTGTTATTAATAACGACCCATTCGTAACTGCGCTGAATGATATCCCCACCTTCCTTCGCTTGGACGTCTACATTTGAGTCACAGTTCGTTCCCCAAAAGAAATCTATTTTTAACATCTTATCCATCTAGTTCTGTCAAGTGTTAACCGAAAAAATGATATGTTGACAACTAAGATCCACAGCCGATCAAATCTAAAAGGAAAGTTGATGAAGATAAGTTAGAAGCAGCTTTGCTAGGTTTTGTTCTCAAGGTGATCCATCAAAGCAGAAAAAATGAGGAGACAGATAAAAATGTAGGAACCATTCGACTATTGTTTTGTCTTATCGCAGTATCCCTATCCCTTTGTATCAGGCTCAGGGCAAGCAAGCATTTAATATTATCACCCGAAATGTGTCTCGAAGAAAAAGGTAATTTGGCGTGGATGGCTAAAATTAATTTCTACTTATAATTATGTTTGACATAAAAAAATCTGAATACATCTGATAAATGTATGGGGTCATTCATGGACGTAACGAGACCATTCTTCAAAGAGGTGGGGATGAACCAAGATATTCCCAACAGGAATTTTTCTACATAGTGGGTTTATGAAATAATATTTACGATATACTCGTTTTAATAGTTTTATTGGAAAATTAATAAAATTTTATAATTGTAGTTGATAAAATAAAACAATCACTCGAACCACACACCTTCCGATTGCTGGTCGGGCGCTCTGACCAACCGAACTAATGATTCCAATCATCACCATCTGCGCTCTGCAACGAGTGGACAGGTGCCCAGTTAGCCCAGTTAGTTGGTCAGAGCGTCCGACCAGCATCGGAAGGTGTGTGGTTTATATCCCACACTAGACCAGCTTTTTCCCGGATTTTGAAATGCGAATTGTGGAACATCAAAACACATTCTGACGGACGGACCGACAGATATAATGCTGGAAATAAGTGACGTGTATTTTTGTAACGTTGACCCCGTACAACGTGAAAAAAAGAGTTATCTATAATAATTCAATATGTTTGTAATCAAAATACAATGTCAAGACACATTTATCTGCTTAGGACTTTGTTTATTTTAATCTTAACTGTTTAGCTTTTATTTCTCTACAAATTTAATAAAAGCAGCTTCTTTTTGTGACTAATGTCCCTACTTTTGCCTGGCTTGCTAGTCATATAAAATTGCTCACATTTTACCATTCCAGGTGTGCCACCGTGGTTTTTATGAAATTAAAAAAGCTGAATGTAACAAACGGTGGCGGTAGAACTGTAACTTTTTTCCGAGAACACAAATTTGTTTTCTGACAAATGTTTTAATACTCATGCATTGCTTTTTGATTTCATTTTATTCTGTTGTACGTCGACCGAAAACAATTTGAATGGATTTTGAAAATTCGTAACTTAGTAATAAGGCTTTCAGCCTTATTTTTAAATGTACTCGTATCATAGCCCTCACATCAAAGTCCATGTATTTTACAACTAAAACATTCTTAAGAGTTTGGAGATCACTGTCTCTGAATAGATATATATTTCATTTTCACTTCAGATATCACAAAAAAATATAGCTACCATTACTATAAGCATATTCCATAATAAGACAGATGCTTCAAAAACTTTCGATATTTCAAGATCCCATCTTTCTGAATTTTATATTCAAGTTACCCTATTTTTGAACTTACATACTTTCCCATTATCAAAGTTGATTTATAGATGTCTTACTCAACTTTAACAGTTTGACGAATTAGTTGTTACAATATACTTAATCTACAACAATTATTGGATATATAACCCTTGGTTCAAATAACACCGCAATATAATTTCGGTATCTACCTTAATAACAAAAAAATGAGATGAAAAGAATCTAACTGCACTCTAAAATTATTATAAGCTTTTTAAACATATGTAAATAAAATATGTGCACTTTTCAGGACTTTTGAGACTGAAATATTATTCAAAATGATCAAAAACTCGAGAAACATATCGTCGCTGGAAACACAAAGAGGCGTTTTAGCTATTTCACGAAAAGTACTCAAGCTTTAGGCTCATAGTGCAATGCGTATAAAATATCCCTAGATCACTATAAAAGTATTGAGAATGGTTTTCAAATATTCATTACATTAGGCAGTTTTCTATGAGGTTACATATACATCCATACATACAAATTAAATTTTACCCACATTTAAAAACTGGAGGATCTCATAACTCCAAATGAGCGTTTTTGGACTGACGCTCCTTTGTCTATCCAGCACTGCTGACTCACCGATTTTAAAAAAATAAGGATTGGAATTTTTTATAAATTTTGACCGCGCAGCAATACAACCTCTCCTCACTGCGAGACTTTCCCTCACATCTTTCCGAAATTTTGTATAAATGGATTCAGCAGTTATTAAGATTATGTGGTGACAAAAAATACACTGTTAAACATAGTGACTAATAACAAGTGATATGATATAAACATCATGAAATATCCGAGAACTTACACACAAATCAAGAATTGCATATTCTTGTGAAAATAATCACTCTGTTCTCTCTAACACAGTTTACTTGATGAGAAAACTCTTGTTCATTTGATTCAAGAAAATTATTATTTCGATTCAAATATTCATTCTGAAGAAATATATTCTAAAGGAAAATATATTTTTCTTCACAACTTAGATTTGAATTCTTTCTATAACAAGTATTCCATATTTTTTTGGTAGCATTATCGTATTTTCCAGCGGAGCTCTGTATAATTCAATCAAGATTACTAACATCTTTGAAAATGCAGAGCCTCTTTAAAAAATATTATGGTCTTATTATTTTCCATTAGTCATTATCTTAATCAAACTTCCTCAGGATGACTGAGCTGTGTAAAAGTTGGGTTGTGAGGATCTGATCGTCTCTAAGGACCAAGTATGTCATATGTAAGTTGTGAATAGGCTTCACTACCAACGGTGGAAATATCTTCTGGTACAAGTACCTGAAGATGATTTTTCTCAGCTCATCTAAAATACCGAATGCTTATACCAATACTCTTGGATTTTTTTCCACGAAGAACAAAATTTTATAATGTAGTTGAATTACGTTCTCCAAGATTATGAAATGTCTCAGACAACATTGTAGTATTCTCACAGGTGAGATATTTTCTGTTTTATGCCAATATTATCGTATCCTTAATTTAAAATTGTGGTATTCTTACTTCCAAAACTTTCTCAGGTTGCATTGAAAATATATACTTATAACTTGATCAGGACTTAAGGACTATTATAGCTTAGAGCAGATCATACGGTAAACTTGGATGAAAGCACATTTTCTTCATCTCAGAACTTATTTTTACGTGTGGATTAACTCACATTTGAAAATGTTTGCTATCACAATACATCCATCGTTTATGAGTGAAAATCAAACTGCAACTCTTATTGCTCCATTAGATGTTTACACCAACCTCAAAAATAATTGAGTGAGTCTAACTTCTTAGATTATTGTTTTTATTTCGTTATTCTTTGTAGTGGGTATTAATATCTATTTCGCCTGCATTTGAAAATCGTTTTGATGTCCTTCAAATTAGTTTGATTCCCATTTACCACTCAAAATCCTTATCTTTTATTGTTTATTATAACCTGTCCATACTATAGAGGGAGTTTTGTCAGTGAACAGCACCTCTGAGAGTTATTCGCAACAGATTTATTTTCCCATACAACGTTTTTCCAGGGAAATGCAGCTACAGCCGGAAGCGATCCAAGCTGTCAAAGCAACAAATTACACCATCCCAAAAATACGATGAACTCCTATAAATCATAGCGTACGTTTTAACTTCTCGCAGGGAAAAATGAAGTTTTCTCCCTCGGCGCAAGAACGGCCCAAACAACTGATATTATAAATCAAGAGGCTGAGTGTGGCTGCATCATGAGAAATTCAACGAAGGAGCTGGCGAAATAAAGGAAAATGGCTGTTTGAACCATCCGTGAACAGAGTTTTCTAATAAACTAAGACCATGTTTGAAGGATTTTTCAACTTTATGCATAAAGTCCCATTAAAAACACGCATAATAAGAAGAAAGCATCAGGAGCGTCAGAGACAAATGTCAACTTCAGTATACAAACTGATTGTTTCAGTCGTAAGTAGTGGGTCAATCTGTAAGAACTTATGAAATTTCTAACACAAAATTAAGGTATATAAAATCCATTGGAAATTTTCGACCAACTTTTTGATGTTAGAGAGTTACCATAATCTGTAGATTATGGCTGTTTCCATCACCAAATGAGAAAACGAGATCCAGAGAGTCTAGCAAATTTACCCAATATTTCCTGCTCATGTTTGCGAATTCGTTTTAGGGATAGTTTGATATTTAGTGGAATGGCTGAAAGCGATACATTTTTTTAACTTGGTACCATACGATATAGAAGCCCAAATTTTATTCCAATCGGAGCAGTTGGTATTAACTGAGATTATGCGGAGAATGAATGAATGAATGGAAATGAAGAGGCTGAGGACGCTAGTTCCCAAGACCAGCCCTTTTTACGTAAGTATAGCTCTAAGTCCTAACCATCTTATTCGGTTCTAGAACTCTAGTCATCAGCTACGTCGAGAATTCGTCCTCTTCACCACAGCATATGTGCTTAAGGTTGTTTTTCACCCGCATAATATGCAGGTGGAGTCTGAAGATTTCATGGCCAGTCATAATTCCAGCAGACAATATCAATTATTATCTATAAATAGAGAGGCAGAATCGTTCATTACTTTCCATTGACCTCACGATGAATTCCCATGGAAGAAGTGGTTACCCCATCTCACAGAATGTTTGAGTGCTGGTACCCCTATGGACGGTTATAGACCGAAAAACTTTTCTTTCACAAATGTGTACACCATTCCAGGCACCCACTATCCACACTGTAATTCCTGTGGTATCTTATAAGCCCTTTGTACCTTGGTCGCAGCTTGGTAGTCATAGCAGGTAGATGTTCCACTGAAGCGGGAACAAACTGTTAAAGTATATAAAGGACAGAACTTCACAGATACCTGTCTAGGAAACCGAAGGCTCCGACACCAGAGCCTTTGACAAACCGGACTTATTCTTCACTCTTCACCCTCGGTATTTTGCTGGCCATTTCACCGAAAAATGTTCGATCAAAACGGTACTAGATATACTTCATGTCACTCCTCGCAAGAACAGAATCAATTTCATTCAGTGACGCGTTTCTATTCAAATATAAGTCTATGAACTTTTGATTGCACCATCTAAAGTAGTGCACAATTCAACAGTAATAACGACACTGAATATCGCATGAACTCCAGCTGGTTAACATCGTATGAATAATCATGAACATCTATTCTCGGAGATAGTTCATGGTGCTGTCACTCGCGTCACGCAAAGTTTTCAATTTATATGGCAACTAATCCCCAGCCGCTTCCAGATTTACCAACAAGCTTTAAAATTTTCACGGGGTAGGAACTTTCCATTTATTAGTTTCAGTCCAGCTTTTAGCATTTTATGAAACACCCGCGCATGGATCGTAAATGGATTAAACCGTCGAGGCATCCTACCAAGCGATTTTTGTTTACATCATATCACGTGGTAGTGCAGTAAAACCTAACGGATTTGAAATAAAAAAAAATCATTAATATGCATTAGGTGTATGCTCTCAACTATGAATTAGAGCTGCTATAGACATGCATGATTCGCCTTTAGCCTAGACGCGCCAGTATAGCTTGTCGGTCTAATTATAAAGAGCAATAAGGTGATATATACGTAACACAGTGATAGCAACATCAACACTTACGAGTATCTCCAAGTGTCGCGTTAGGTGGCGCTGAAATTTGGAAACTTACCAAGTCAAGGTCCTAACACTGTAGCGCTTCAAGGTACTCCAGACCTTGACTTCGTAGGTTGCAAACGAGCAGCGCCATCATGCGCGACGCTTGGAGTTGAGTATTGATTAATATGCATTCTCGGTATCGACCAGATTCCCTCCCCCTGGCTTATGTGTAGGTAAGAGAGTGGTACCTCATCTGTGAGGAGTGCACGAAATAAGCGCTTAGCCGATGTTTCAATGCGTCCCCTCAGGTCAAGATTAACTGAGTTAGCATTTCTAAATGATCAACTCTGAACTAGATATTATCTTATATACCTCTCGTATACTAACCACCGTAAATTTTATCAACATTTGTTACTTGTCAAATGGACTAATCCGCTAGATACGTTGTCTTTAAAAAATACATATACTTAAGAAATATATCTATATTTAAACATATAATTTCTGTCAAAATTCTTTAAATTGTTTATTTATTTGGTAACTATATGCTTTCGTAAGCGTCCTGTTTCTCAAAGTTTACAACATTGCGTACTAATTTTAAATTGATTAAATTTAGACATTTCTATTATATCAAATTTCAAATGTGCTGAATGTTCCTTAAATCTAATCCTAATAGATGTCTACTAGTTTGTGCTATGTAACATTTTATTGCAGTCACTACAATTATGTTTTATACTCTGTACCGATCACGTTTGTCAACTTAGTCCTTCTAGACTAGAATTGGATAAAGTTCTGACTCCCAGACTCTTAAATATTTTATCAGGACCCTTCGTATATTTGGAATCAATAGCATAATTAATCCAAAGGATCTTAAAGCTGTTGGGATGAGACTGAATTCTTTATCTCGCGACTAAAATAAAGGAGAACTGGATATGTAGGAGAATTAATTAGCACTTCGTTAATTCCATATTTATTTGCCTAATTTATTCGAGCATCGCTACCAAAACCGCCCAGCGTGATACGTGTCTGAAAACGGTTTTCATTTCAGACCAATGCATTTTTTATACAAAATTGGTTAACTTGCTGAGAAAATTGCATCAAGACACACACATACACCTTATTAGTATATAATAATTGTGTAACATCCTGATTCAATATATTTTTAATGACCAGAGACGCTCATGCTGAAAATGTCGCTGAAACAAAGCTGAGCAAAAATTCCCCTGAATAATGTTTAGCTGCAAGAAAGAGAACGCAGAGACACGATACATACACAGCTGCAATTCCAAGGCAAATCCCAGACTCATAAATTTCAGGATCCCCTTATGATCTACGATTGTCCGAGATAATGTTATTGCGTTATTTAATGAAAAGCTTTATTAGTTCAAATGTTCCGGGAAACTGCCGGCCACTCGGTTGTAATTCCTCTGCAGTGGCACTCCAGGAATTTTTTTCTGGAAGATAAATCGGTTACATTCTTTTAATCGTCGTTATTGTACACGCTTTTGTGCTCAAAAAAGCTTTACTATGTTTGAATTCCGTATTTGTGCCGTCTGTGGTTGCGTTACCACCAGCCGCATATGCACATAGCACCATTTTTATTATTTTTCATGGCGCTGCGAAAGCTTTGAGGCTGTCACACTCACGGAATGCCGTTTGAATTCAAGTAAGTTTATGTATTATATGTAAAAATAGCTAGGTTGATAGTGGTTTGGATACTAGGAATTCTAGGTGCCATCCTCGTTCTCTATTTTAGAGTTTTTAATTTTAGTTTATATTTTCTTATGCACAGGACTTACATACTGGAAAGGTTGCGCTGTCCATTGGTGCTAATGTCTTGGATTGGCTCAGTAGTTCCAAAGCTTTGTAGTTTGATATAGTATAAGCCCAATAAATATTCTAATATATTGTTTTACTGCCTAGACATAAGCGTATGGGAGGCGCTTTGATGATAAAATATTTTTGAAGGTTGGATAATATTTTTTATACGTTTTATGTTATTCAGATGGCGAAAGTTTGGTTAATGCTGCTTTATATCCGAAAATCGATGCATTGATGGCAAAGTAATTGTAAAAAATATTCCTTTGTTCAATAATGAGTGCTGAATTTTGTTCATTGATGAACCTCCTAGACCTTATCAAGTGTCAAATAAGAGATATAAAAGATATGCAACTCTGGGACAAACATCTAAATTAGCACTCAGCCAAACGCCCCCATCTTCATTCGAGTATCCCATAGCATTTCAGCCAAAGTTCCGATTTGAAAACAGTTAAACAATTGTCGACGTCACTCTTAATTAAAAAAAAATCTTTTATTTCATACTTGAATGTTAATAAAGTTATTTCAGTAGTCAAATGTAATTTCAATTAGCGATCAATGAAGTTAAGGTGAACAATAGTTTTGAATCGGAACATCGCCAAATTTCTAATAATTCCTACTGATAGAGACTCCTGATGGCATTATGATTTTTTTATAGATTACCTCACGTAAAGTCAGATAGCCTATCGCGCTTCATAAGCGCTGCAAGAGGATAAATGTCCATTCACATTGACCTTAAAATGCTGTAGATTGTTACCATCATTTCGCCGAGAAGCTATGAAGGAACGACTTTTGGAAGAGGCTTGTTCATGGCGATGTAAGCTCGACCTGGTGAAGCTACGCCCGATATGCTCCTCTAGTCTTTTGCTCTAGAGATCACTAGACATATCTCTAGTTTCTAAATTGTATCTAGAAGCTTCAGGGAGAGCTTTGGAGTGCATCCCCACACATACTAGCAATACTCCAGCAATGATCTGATCTGGCGAATATAATTTCCTGGAGCCTTCCTTCTGGGACGCCGACTCAGCGAGGCCAGCAATATGATCTTGCCATGACATGTTATTGTTGATGTTAATTCCCAGAAGCTTGATGGGGGATGATTCAAGGATTGGATGTCCTTCCATCTCATTGGCTGGTCTTCTGCGCATCAAGCAGAACTCCGTTTGTATATCCCCAATCCACGATTCTCTCAATGTCATCATGGATCTGAACAGCATGCTGTCCTCGCATAAGAACATGCGGATGTTGTTATGCAACCTCGCATACTGCTAACGAGTATAACCTTTCCTAAAACCCCGTAGCCTGAGTCTTGAAATATGCAACTGACCCGAATTTCGTGCACCGAGAGATCTTGGCAAATGTACCGAGGGATGCATCATTTATGAGATGCAAATTGTATTGGGATGAATTGGTATGTTTGTTAAAGTGCAGTAACCTGAATCAGACCAAAAAAAAATATTCCAGAGCTCAAACCGATGCATTTTTGATTGACCTAGTAATGGAACTATTGTAGCGTTCAATCAATATTCGAATATTTGACTACGAAATGAAAGGAGCCCTGTTTATAACTGGATAGAACGTGTTCCTCGGAGGCATCAATTCTTAATCTTATATTTCTTGACTGTGTAGACTGTGATCCAGTTTCTTCAAACCTACAGCTGACCATAAGGGTTTTATCCAGTCTTTTTCATGTGATTTTCATTTAGAGCGTCAATGAGAAGAAACTGTATCCTTACTTTGGAATCACACTTCTGTGTTTTTCGTTTTATCTTCAAGACAGGCAGCGTTGTGGTAAACAGATGCATTATGCCCATCGTTTTAGATGTATCAACACATCGAATACATCAACTAACTTTTTATAGTAGTTTATTTTAAGGCCTTGTGCCTTGTTTAAAAACAAAAATGTTTCTTTGAAATCATGCAGAGATGTCAATATCCTTACAATGTTAATATTTAATTTTTGATATTGCAGCTGAAACGTTAGTAAAGATAGCTAATTGTATGTGAAGATAATAAATTTAATAGCCCCGCTGGGCTCCAGTCTCTTTTTCCATGAGTATGGTCGTTATTAGATTCCCATTTTTAGATTCAGAAATATATTTAATATATAATATTAATTGTTCTTCATGAAGTAGTAAATAAGTTTTCGAGTATCTACAAGCCTAACAGTTTGTATGTAAAGTTTCTGTTTTAATCACCGCCTAATCTCAAAGAATGCTGGACCGAAATTGATGAAATTTGTGGACAAATACGTTTAGATAAAAAGTTGTGAAATTATCACATACTTTCACAGATAAAACTCTTTCTTTTAGTGACGCGTTTCGATTTTTCTAAATATCATCGTCGCACTGTTAGATTTGACTTCTAACAAGGCTACCCAGATTACTTGCCAAATAACTAACTATGGATACAAAACTAGAGCTCTAAAAACTAGCATACTATCTATCCTGTCTAGTTATTTTTCTATTAAATTATGTTGTCATTTGTTGTGTCAAAATGTCCTTAAGATATTTCCTGTGATAAACAATTTTATTTCTTAAGATATTTCACGTTTCAAGATATTTTATTCCTTATGCTATTTCATTTTTCTTAACACATTCCATAACTTAATATATTTCAGTAGTAAGTTAACCTAGAATACAAATAGATGGAAACTTTTAGTAGTGTATCTATAAAAATTGAGTTTAACAGATCAGTCTGCTCATTTACTACAATGAAGTCGCAGATATTTCTGAATCTGGAATGTTTCCATGAAGTTTAAATCATGTATTTTATTACAAGTATGAAGTACACTCATTCTATAAAATTTGACCTTTTTGGATGGTTGTTTTTGAAGACACTTCTATGTTAGCAATTAAATCTGACAGTCCTACGATGATTTTAATAAAAATCGAAACGCGTCACTAAAAGAAACAGTTTTATTTGTGAAACTGTGTGATAATTAAATAACTTTTTATCTACATGATGGAAGAGTTTCACCAAGTAAGAGCATCTACAATCTACATGACAAATACGTTGTTAATCACACACTCATCTATTGTGACAGCACATGGCGTTCGTAATTGACCGTTTTCCAATCTTATATTAAATATTCAAACCCCACCGCATGAATAAATATAAAACATCGGCCACCGATAGCAACAAAATAAATTCTTCGTTCTGTAAAAGATTATGTAAAGAGATGAATTAATAACCCGTAAATCACGAGAGGACTTCATATAACGGAAAATGATACCACAGCCAGCAGAATACATTATAACCATGCACTATAAAGTAACATGAGTACTTAGTCATTCCTCTTGACCCTTTTTTCTCTGATAAATTCAATTGATACCCATTTCCAATATCAAAATGTATCTATTCGTGATCACCCCGTATTCTAAAAGCATATTACTCACCAAGTACTTGGATCATAACTGAAACACCTTGGCTGTCGCCAACTCTATAACAAGTATATTAAAGAAGAATCTGCTTATGTAGAATTTCTGAACGCTTGGAACTACTTAACAAGATTAAACGTAAGTTTAACAAAACTTTAATTAAGGAATAATTATCTCGATGTATACACGGCGTTTGGTAATTTTCATCCCGGGATTCAAATTGGCTTCAGATAGTGCTCGCTACAAACTAGGGAGGAACATTTTGTTGCGAAGTACAGTCATCAAATAGAGTGTAGCGATTCATAGGTTTGGTGAATGAATTAGCAGCCCACACTTAGTTGAACAATCTCTCTGCAACTCAGTGATGTATTTGTATCAATTTGTGAATGTATGTACTAGATAGTCTAGGCACATGGTGTATTACGATTGATTATATTATATATAATGACAATGACCATAAGTATCTTAACTCGGTTATATGGCGGCAAAATATAGCTAGTGAACTAATCGGAATGAAAACACATAAAATTGCTGATAGTTACTCAAGCCTATAAGTTTCACATGAATGATGAAACAAAATAATTGTAATTGTGAGTGTCACCATTTGTGGCATCCCATTTTTTGCTCAAGATGAAACGGCACTCGGATAGTACGCAAGACAACGAAGATTACAGTAGAGCAATTATTGTGAAGAAACTTACTGAGCAGAAAAGAAAATAATGTAACCAGCGGAAAATTGTGACCTGAAACTAGTTTAAAATTGGGGTATAGCGTTTGCAAGAAAGGTTTCACAAGCCTATATAATTTGTTATAATTTATTCAAAGTTTCACGAGGATTCTAAAAGCTATGATTCTTAATCTCAAAAATGATATCAAGCATCTAGTTAATTCTATGACGAAATTTCTAGCAGTTTCGGAAATAAAGCTCCTTCCAAAAGGACAATTATGACCAATCCATGTGTGCAACTCTTTGGTTGGCCAGCTATATTTCTTTGACCAGATACAGAACATTATATATTTGCAATGTGAAATACCAGCGCTTTTGTTCCAATTAGTTTTGTATATTCAGAAGGGCCTGTTGATGTGTTTTCTGTTCTGTACACCAATGCACACTCCCATAGTTGCACAACCTGCAAACATAGGTGTTGCTTATCTAAGTTATAGTTTTGCAACATCTCAATGTATATGCTTCCCAGATAAGCTTCCGATTATGTATGTAAGTATTAATCCGAATTTCCTTGTTTGCATAAATTAGTTTTTTCATGTTATGTGAGAGTATCCTCAAATATATAATTCAAAATATTACTAGTACTATAGCGGATCCTCAATTTTTATCAACAAGGTTCCAGTAGTTAAAGAGAAATTACAATACCACCATTCAATACCTGATATTCGCAAGTCCATCATACTGTATAGCCCTAACGGAATAACTAGCTATAACCAAATTATATATTATTATAACTCCAAATTGGTTACATCATATATAAAGAATGCACCTTCCAGTATATCTCCTTGGGTAGAGCTATACTATTCAGTTAATATTAATGATTTCACTGAAGCTGCAGGTAGTAGCGAGATTATAGCCACAAACAATACGGGAATATAGTTGAGACACATGGACTCGGGTTTAATTACGACTCTCATCCCTAGCTCCAGTGTCACTGTTCTGGGCCACGACTCCGGTGAAGTGGCTCTTCCGGTGACAGCTGGTCGGAATACGCTGCTGCATCCGGTTAGTCGTGGCATCGTATCAACCTCTCCATTCCTACCGACATAACAAGACGATTGTTGTCACCGACATATACATGCACCATCATGGACACCAGCGACGATGCCTTGACCGGTATTGTTACCAGATAAGCATGGACAGCACACAGTAGTGCCAGAGCGGTTATAGTACAGGACGCCGCGCCGGAAACGTTTTAAAAAACTGGTTTCCCCTAAGGAAAGATTTCAGTTGCAGTTTTTGTAATGGGGCAAACTTGGAGCGTTCTGAACTTAATATGAAAACGATAAAAAATTCAAAAGATTTTCGAATATCCTAATATTTCCAAATATTTGTAGAACTTACTTCAAGTGGTCAACGATTCGAATATCAGAACTTTGTTAAAATCGTATTTTTGAAGGAGTTAAAATGCGCTTTCGTAATTATTTATGATACTAAAACAGTTAAAACGTAGTAATAATCTATAGTATTAGTTGCTAAAACAGATTGAAAGCAAGTGAATCCTCCTAAGCAGAGACGCTAACTACGCTCAAATATTCCCTAAAAATGTACAGGGTTTATATTCCTTTGAAATGTTCTGGATGCCTCTAAAATTTCAATGCTCATAAGTCGGATTCCTCGTAAAATTCGTCACAGATCACAGAGAAAAAAAATCATGAAAATTATCACAAAACTGCTTGAGAATAGCATGAGATCATGGCCAATGCCCAATGATGAACTGTCAAAAAAAATACTAGCACTTGAATTTTCCTGCGATGTTACATTACAAAGTCTGCATAGAAAACTATAAACCGATTTCCCAGAGATGAAACATGTATTTGAGTGTATGCTCTCCGCCATCCATCAGACCTGCATGTTTCGTCCTTAGCCTAGACTCATCAGTATAGCCTGGCTATCTAAATGTAGAGGCAGTCCAAACGTTAGGAACTTGACTTCGTAGGTTGCCAATGTGTATTTGTCTTTTCTGGTGATAGAAACTCTAAAATAAGTAGTCAAATATTTGGTAGGGAAATGATCGTCAGCTAAAGTGCAATGACAGGTGTCTGGTCTGGGTAGCGACGTTTCTCAGTGAAGGTATAGTTTTTTCCAGATGGTACTTGAGCAACTAGTTCATCTAACATTTGGTTGGGAGTGTTGAACTTTTCATTGTAACATGGATCTTAGCATTTTGAATCTTGGAAGGTATCTTAATGTGTCTCGATACAAACAAAGAAATATCGATTCATTTTTTATTTGCCTGTAAAAAAAGCAAATCTAGAAATATTTTGTTGACTTCCAAAAATATGTCTATAGATAAATTAAAAAAATAGTACTGGCGCGCCGAAACGATAGTAGTGGTTTTAGCTAACAGTCAGGGTGAATAAAATGAACGCATTATTGAATTTTCGACCTGTTTTCAAAACAACCCTTTCATTTTTAGTATCGCTGTTCCAAGATAGCTGATTGGCCCACCGAGATGTAACCGAATTTACCTTTAAAAAACCCGATTCTCAATCGGATCTAGCCAAGAATCGACCGCACATAAAACGGAACGTACGGAAACGGAAAACGTCGTTAGCCTTACAGTCCAACTTTATTTACCAAACCCGATTACAGCTAAATACATGCTTTATTCTTTCGGTTGTTCCTTCAAGTAAATACGATTAGGAGAAAGACTTTACTTAAGAATTTGCCTTATCTTTGTTAGCTCAGAAGTACTTTCAAAGTATTATTATCATTGGACCAAAAGATTTGGTTATATTCAGCTGAATATAGAGGGCGCTCTTATCGGGTAAGGAAACGTATGGATATAAAGCTTTGCAATAGAATGGAGCATTTTCAAATAATGATTGTTTTTCTCATAGGTAATCGGATTTTTCAACTCATCTCCAAGTGTCGCCCTCTATAGGTGTTGTTCATGAGCAACTTACGAAGTAAAAGGTCCTTACACCTAAATGCCTAAAGCAGGTCTGATGCATAGTGGAGAACATACACTTAATTGAATTTTTGTTTAGATGACAAGAAATCATAACGAAGAAATGAACCGGTAGAACGAGACTATTGAAAACACAGGAAGCTGAAAACTCAATATTTAAAATGTATAATAATAAGAGCTTGAAATGAAAAATTACATTTTAGTAATATTTAGTTAGTAAAATCGATTCATAGCCAAAGTTGGCTTTGAACATTTATTTATTTTAATTGCAAAATGAATGAAACTGTAGTATGATTCATTGGGATATTCTACCTTTGATCAACTTTTAACGAACGGGTATCATAATACCATAATAATGTGTTTATGAAATATAGATTTTTTTACAGTGTTCGTCGTCAAATTTTGATGAGTGACAAACCCCATCCTGATGAATGGAGTTCGTCAATATAACGGATGATATATGTTTCAGTGTATGAAGTTCCATGACATACACATCAATTATGGTTCAAAAAACCAATCATCTCAAATTTTCATTATGTTTTCATATATAGAGCGATGCAAGAGAGAAAAAGTATACTGTGTCATTTCAATTTTAAATTGCTGGATGAAAGTTTAAGTATTCTCTATTTACAAAATCCGTTGGTTTCTGTTTTAATTGCTGAAGTTCTCTATTATTTTCCAATTTAAATTACGTTTCAGTCTGACGATGTGACATTTTTTTGTTTTTTTCCTCCACTCTCCATATTTTTGAGTCAAGAGAAGCTTATATAGCACTTCTATGGTGGAAAGAAAACTTATTATACTTATAATTGTTCTTCTTATTTCTTTTAAGTATTACCAAAAATCCATAGTCGAACTCTATGTACTTGTCTCCAACGCTCGATGTGACATAGACCATAATCATCAAAATACCGGTATTTTCGCGGGTACATCGAACCTTTTTGACAGCAACAGATAATTTGCTAGAATTCTTGAGTAAGCTTCCAAATTTTGTTTATTAGTCAATAAAAGAGTTCAAGCTTATGTAAATTTCACTCAAAAGTGGTCCTGTATTTATAGAAAAGTTCCGAGGTATCTACGAAAATACATAGGTACATAGGTATGTGTATGGTCTGTGGCCAGTATATCCCTGTTACTTTGAATAATCAATTGACTGATTACTTAAACTCCAAGTTTTGACACGAGAAGAACAGGTAAGCAAGTTGTCAGTAACCTGAACGTCGGTGACAACTTTTCTCATTCAACTCTGTCCGGAGACTCGAGTAGCAAACCGGCACGTTTTTCGAAGTGGGCGTCACTTTTATTAACTGTTTCTCACAACTTTATAAAACGGAAGGAGTCGATGGAAAGTTTTAAATCGGAATGTCAGGCACACCGCATCCTCCCTTTCGGTTATCTCAGCAGGGGATAAAGAGGGTATCGTAAGCAAAATGTAATCATTTCTGTATTTTTCAGTGCATCTGAACATGATATGCTTACTTTAGTTAACAAGCTATAAACTTCATAGAAAATAAAGCTTGAAGGAAAAGAAGTTTGATATAAGCAGGATGAATTAAAACACATATTTTTGAATACTATGGGAAGATCTTGCCTATGCTTAAGAATGATAGCACATTATTAAAACAACAAATGCAGATTCAGATTTTTTTAAATTATGTATTATATAATTCATAGTATGGTCAGCATGCAATTTCTTGAGCCTATGATTTTGGTAACCTTGCCTTGCCTTTTTCTGATTTATCACCGCTGGAAAAACTTAACTACATTCAAACACGTATATGACATTGAAAAGTATCAAAAATCAAATTTTCGGAGATGATTTAAAACCGCTTTCTGCACCGAAATTCTCACTCCGCAATATTGATAAATGATCGTTGACCATCAAACGACATCTCTAAAATTGAACAACGACATTGCCAAAAGCTTACTGGGAATACTATAAAAGATATCATCTGATCTGCAAAGAAGTTTAAATATCGAGAAACTTTGGTAGATTTCCGAGATAAAATGAGTGAGTGCAGCAAAATTGAGATAAATGGGATAGCTCTACTTTTAGGTACATTTCCAAAATCATCATCATGCCATACTCATCAGTACAGATAGATGAAATAAGTAAATGAATACCAGATTGATTTTTTTCAATCAACCCACTCCCTGGACATATTTTTTACTATCTTTTCAAATTAAGAAATATTTCATCAAATTCGGTGCAGCATTTACTGCGATTGCGTGCTTACATGCATGAACAGACAGATCGACAAACAGACCAACGCAAATGAGTGAGAAGTTGTGCTGTGTATACCATGAAAGGCGATAAAAACTAGTTATCCGGAATTCTGAAACTTTCGTTATCACAATGGCTCCCTCGCCTATGTTATAGTAAACAAAAACGACAATTTACATGGGTTGGCCATTTGATGCTGGTTTCGCACATTTCACAAATCAGTAATTCTGCGTGTTAACGTTGCCCCGTGTCGGCCGTAAGCGTGATTTGCAAAAAATTCATATGGAAAAAGTCGTCGCCCGGCAAATTTAATTATAAGCGGATTGACAGGCAACATGACGGGGTAGATATGGGCGGCGAATGTCGGGAGACCGTACAAAAGTGGGACTAACGGATTTTTGCAGGCTATGTAGTGAACGCAAAAAATTACGGATGTGCTTAGTAATGACAGGTATTACAGCTACATTTTTTTAATATATCCACTAAGGCTCATGTTGTGGATGTCTCTTCGATTTTTACTTGCCCTTGCCGTTACTTTGAACTACATATTAATAATAGAATAACTCTACAAATGTATCGGCTATTTTTCTTAATCCTATGAGGGTTTTTGTGTGTAATCAAGATTACACTAAATAATATTGCATTTTCTTACAAAAGACAGACAAAGTTGCATTTCTTATGTTACGACGGATTACGTTCGCTATTTTGAATTTATCAACAATGCAAATATATCAGTCTGGATTGAAACATGCAAAAAACCGATACTCAGTTATAATTCACAAAACTAAATTAATATCCATGAGAAAAGATCACCATCCAATGTCAATGTCATTATGATTTCAAAAACTTATTTTATTTGATTTCGTCGTAGGATGATGTTTCAGTTAAAGGTTAAGATAGGTAAATATTAATCCGAGATTTCCTTACAATCATTTTTATGCGAATAGGTCTACGCCTGTTCAAAATATACATCTAAGCACAACAAACACGTTTACGTACAACGAACATAAATTTAATTTCTCCTATGTAAATTCAGCTTCAGTAAGGTTATGACAAAAGGAACACAATTAATCCTCATGTAGGTTGTAGATGCTCTTACTTGGTGAAACTCTTCGATCATTCAGATATGTGTGCTTGACACAAAGTTTCATAAATAAAACCCTCCTTAACGCGGTTCGATTTATATTTAAATCATCGTCAGACTGTTTACAAGGTCTACTCAGGTTACTTGTGAACCAGCTAACTAAATCCCATCATGAATACAAAACTATAGCTCTCAAATTTAGCATACTATTTATCTTGTCTAGCTATTGTTCATATTTATATATTTATTACTGTTATGAATCACACTAAGTCTACTTCCATCGCCTACCTCATAATTAGCATCTAGTAAGTGTTTGGGAAAATTTGGTCTTTCTGGATGTTGATTTTTAAATGTACCTATTTGTTCTCTGTACCTTGTAAATGCTCTCGCTGTTTGACCTATATCAATAGCCTTACAGAAGACTCATGAAATCTCACAAATACAAATGCAGCTATCAAAAAATATTTCTCCTAAGGGAGACAAAAGATTAAAGAATTAATTTAATGGAACAATAGCTAGCTAGGATAAATAACATGCTAGATTTAAAACTCTAGTTTTGTATTCATGATAGGATCTATTTCAAAAGTAACCTGGGTAGCCACACAATCTCTCATCCGAATTAATCAATCAATAGCAAACCCTAATTTCTCATAATTTTATATGGAAAGGCGATCAATCCAAAAATGTCCACTTGGCCTTTTTCAAAGTACGAAATACCAAAATGTTCTACTTGTAAATGTCGGGGCAGTCCAATTATCAGGAAATTTTTATACGGCGGTCGCTCGAAGTTCATTATAGCCAGTACAAGCAAGATACATCAGAAAAAAATACCCACAGGATACACTCCAGTAGTTACATGATATTCTTTGTACATTTCTCGTTAAGCACTCTGTGTATAGTGACATATCGTGGTACCTAAAATCCATGATATTGCCATACAGTCTAGCTTAACTAAACTGTCACATGACCCATGAGTGGAGGTTTGTAGCTATCAGTTTCACGGTTGTGTCTATCAATAGAATGGAAAAGCATAATTGGCCATAAATCATTACCACACGATACCCATTTATCCCTTAAACAGTATCTCTCGTAAATTCATCGATTGCACCCAGCCATAGTAAATTATCTATCCGTATTCTGGCGATGCACTGCGCTGTAGTATAATACAATCAGCAGGACGCACGCATAGGGTAACGAATGGGTTTATAATTGGTGTTCGTGGAAATAGCAGGAAATACATATTCCTACATAGTCCATGAGGTGGCAGTATTAAATTTGTGGCAATGTTGTTATTTCAATAACACTGCTCCAGATTTACGTTGTATCGAGAATTTTGCGTTCCACAGCATTTCAATTGCGGTATCTACAGTGAAAACGTTGTGAAGTGAAGTGATTTTAAGGATGATGGAAGTCTGAAGCAGCAGATCTTACGTAACACATATGTGAAGCAGAAGAACTGCGCTTCATGAAGTGTCTCGAGTCATCGCGCTTCATATATTACAAACTTTCGATAGGGTGTGGCATGAGAGACTCTTGATCAGGCTTGCTATTGATATGTTTCTGACAGATATTCAACCAAGATCTCTGGCATAATAACACCGATAGTGGCATATACAGCAAACCCTAGGGTATATCTGTAGTACTACTAGTAGCGTGCAGTCAAAGCCTGGCATTTACAAAAAAAAATTTGATAGCATTTCAATTGACATGTGGACTATTCACGATTAAATATGTCACATTTTAAGCATCTACGTAGTCTTCAAAATTCATTTTTTTTTTAAATATTAAATAACTATATCGAAGCTTCCGTACTTCAAATAATATCTAATTGTTTCATGTGTAAAAGGGGTTCCGACAGGGAAGTATGAATCGTCGTTATAACTGTGCTTTGATCTTTCGAATGAAAAGGTAGTTGTTCATATCTAGTGCAAACAAAGAAACTTGAAACTATATTATCAAATTATTTCGTGAAATTTTGTGAGATTTAGTTTACCGCGAAACACCCAAACAGTGAAAATTTTGTTTGACATGTCTAACTGTACTCCTTAAATGGACTTGACTAAAGGGATCATGGCATTAGAACAAATTACTACTGTCAATAACACGTATTTTACTCGAACATAATGCTCCTGAATGAACTAATTAGTAAAATAATTGCCTGTGGAACTGGGGCTGCACCGTACTCAAAGAATGTGCACAGTAATTGAATCCATTATGGAGCGTTCAAAACAACTTACCCTAATACGGTCCTGTGCTGGTTTCTCGGAGAAAACCATCAAATTCTCCATTTTAATTGCGAAACAACAAAACGAAACAGAACCTTCTCTTAACGAACATTCAGTAGCGATTGTATTTTCTACCGTACCCGCTGTTGTCGATTGCCTTTAATTTACTGAGTCAAAATCGACTTCGAACTCCAGTAGGGTTAGCGAGCTAACACAATTAGCTCAGTTACTTTAGAAAAGGACGAGCAACCTTCAGTTAAAGGCTTTATAATATAGCCAATCCTGATCAGTTAGATTAAACTATACTATTCTGCATGTACTCATTTGGTGGACCTTTTGCTCTTGAGTCAATAGGTAAGTTTTCATAATCTGTTATGTCTGAAAAACCAGGACCCAGACATAGTGGAAATAATAGGATATAAAAAAGAAATAATAGCAAATATTGAGAAAGAAGATCAACTGCAGATCAACTACATTGAAGCATCGCAATTGAAACATATCACAGGGCCTTGCTGGTGGAACCCAAGTTCCTATTCTGCACTAGTGGATCACAGGTGGCGTGTCGTCAGCACAAAGATGAAGAATAATTTATTGGAACAGGCAAGATAAGGTCCAAAAAGTAAATAAAAAATAGGTGAAACGCCTTCGATTGAGATAAATAGACCGAAAAAGTGAATTCAGTTTACCCACAGGCATTGATATTGGTTTCTGGATTGTATTATTTGTTTGCTACCTTTATATAAAAATTTTAATCATTTTGCGTAAAACTGAATGCAGCTGTGTTAGCACGGAGTCTGGGTTCCTGTTCACACCAAAAAGTTTTCTTTGGATTTTTCCAATCCTTATATATTTCTACATCTCGAAAATTATAACATTGATGCAATATAATAATTTAATTACATGAAAAGATACTCACGTTTATGTATGTATACTTATTTTGATGGATCCTTCATCGGGTCATCAGGAAATAACTGTACCAGACTATATCATCAGTTGCACTGTCTTAAAGCAACCACACGATCGATATAAACGGTCTCTCAGTACAAGTAAACCTAATGCCTCAAATAAATTTTAGTCGGCGATCTAATAAAGATAAAAGTAAATGAATAGGTTCTCTGTTTAGAGTTTTAGCTTTTAAGAAGTTTATTTTCTTTCTTGGGTAACAGATATTCATCTAGTTTCCGTTCTGCCTTGGTTGGTTTTGTAGTTATTGTTGGACTTCCCGGAATCCTCTAGAATCCTCTTAACTTATAGAAAGTGGAAAAGAAGCTTTTATTCGATTAACGTTGATGAAAAGCGAGTTAATGGTATATATATATTTAATTCTTATCTAGTTATCTCACAAACCAAGTTTGTTTTAGTCACTATAAACGATGATTGGTTTTGCCAAAAGAATGTATGGGGCTTTTATTGGAGATTATACAGTCAATTTCGATAGTGACCTTCAGAGGTGAGTGATGCCAATGACAGTACAATCCCCAAAGTGTTTACGAAGGACCTCTGTAAATTAGTTCGACCTTGTTAGTAGTTGTTGCAGGGGCCATCTCTCGCCGCTGTTGGCAATCCAAGGTGTTGGAACCATTCACTTTGTGAGATGTTAATAAATCTGCAGTGCAGGTAGTCGCGATCCTTGGGGTATGTTCCAATTCTACCGAATGTGATATTTTATCTATCAAACGTCATTTCATCGAGTATCTTAGAAATATGTGATTAATTCATATCACCATAGTCGTCGTGTACTGTTACTAAAAATACTGGAATGCTGCCCCCATAAGGCATAATTGGGAATATTATGGTTCAAATAAACCAGATGTGAATGAATATATCTTAGGATAACGTTTGAATGGTGTTTGAAAGATAAAATATTACAATTAACTAAATCACCCATGAATTTAATCTTTAATTTTTGATTCTGAGTATAGCCTTACCTTGAAAGTTGTGTTCACTATTGGGTGTTGTGATAAATAAAATAATAATTCCACCAACCACTGTTGAACAACCACCGTCGTAAAAATACAATTCTACAACCCGAGATTTATTTCTCTTACAAGGTAATATGTATTGCCCAATGTGCCCATATATCCCACATTCAGCACCTGGATACCGTGATATAAAATATTACGGGTTGTCTCCGATAACAAAAGAGGCCATACGTCCATATATCGCGATGGGGCGTTTCTAGTACGCCGGCATCACCTTTATATTTTGTATTATTGTCATTCCTGTAGGATTCAGAATAAATAAAAATTCGTTGCTTTCATGTTGTATTCCATACTAATTTCTATTGCTCACTTATCATTACAATCACAACATTTTATAATTCTTATAAGCTTTCATTTATGAGTCCGCGCCATCTGATTCAACTAGCTAAACCCTTCACGCAGAACTTAATCTATATTTTGCTGAAACTCCTTTCAAACTAACCACTCGAATGGAAGTAGTAAATATGCAAGTAGGTTGGATGGTATAAGAGATATATATCCAACCATTCCTCCTGAGAAGGGCTAAAAACTTTCCTATTACTAAACTAAACATCCAAATGGTGTTCAGTATCCTCACTAGGTGGCGCCAGGGTTGTCATCAGTGAATATATATAGTGTGAAACATCGAATCGCGTCATGTTATGGATAAAGACACAATCGCAAATTCTGGCATTTATTTGTCAGAATCTCCTGAAATAAAAATCAAATTATTGTAGTACGAATTCTCCATGCTCATGAGACGTGGGAAATATGTATATCTATCCATTTTTATAAAATCAAACATGACATTTTACGAAACGAAAGCAACCCTCTTAACACAAGCTCCTAAATCATCCGTCACTTCGTGTATAGGTTGCCGGAACATCCCGTGCGGGAAAGCCGGCCAATTCTTTTTCCGGGGTCTTATCCCGAACAAAGCGTAATCGAATCGCAGCTATCCGTGTCGGTATAAATTCTTCGAACTATTGAACTCGCAGCTATGCAACGAAATCTGTACCTCTAAGCGTCATATTCCATGGACGTTGAAACACCAACAAGCTATATTATCGTTCGGGATAGCTTAACAATACAAACATAGTCACGGATACATGTAGGAGATTATTTTACATAGAAAAAACAAAACCTTGAAGTGATTTTAGGTTCTAAGTTCCTTCCAATATTGAAGTGATGACCAAATATATCAAACCTAAGCATAGATACTTTGACTTAGCAAAACTGGGCCATAATTTGTATGTAATTATATTACCAGAAAGCACAGACTCACAAATTGAAATTTATATTTAATAGGCTTGTCCTATCTTCAACTTGTTATACAATGACTTTCCAGGTCTCTGAATAATATGCTATAAACTAGCATATATTATGGATATATAAATGAATATACGAATCTTACGTTCTGGTGTTTTTAAAATCCGAAACGTCGGTGTTAAATGTAACTCGATCTTAAGCAAATCGACAGTTTGGATTGATATCAAGTATAGCAGAACTGAGAGTGAAACACATTTTCCGCCTTATTTTTTGTAAAAGGTTATGTCTTAGTTATACATTTTTGATCTGAATTCAAGCCTGCTTTGGTGACTTTATTTTCTCATTAAGAGAAGTAAACAGATCATATCTCACTCAGATTTTTGTATGGCCAGTGTAAAAGACGCTCCTATCCCCAATACAGAATGCAAAATAGAAAATGGTCCACTTGTTTTCAGGCGTTTGGTTCAAGTTCATCAAATGTCAAATAATGTAATACCTTCTCCGATTCCAGGACATAAAGCGCATGCCATTTAGCATTTAAATGACCGATTCGGAAAACTATCCGTCACGGTAGAACTCCCAAACTTCTCAGGCACGAGTGGAACTCCGACGGACTTCATGCATCTTTTATAACCGCCTGATGAAATAATAGAAACTTCCAACAAAACCGACGAACTCTAGTCGGAATGTGTTTAGAACTTTTTTAATTCCATACCTTGCCCGCGTATCGCAGCTGGTGGTTCTTTTCTCGGCAAGTGTCGTGAAGTTTCTACAGTTCATCTTCAGGAGGATGAAAATTTCTTTGGGGATGACAAGGCGGAAATTATATATTATATATAATTATAATTCCATTCAAACGGCGACATCATAAATAAGGTCATAAAAATTGTGCTCGTAACAGAATGTGTCAGTGGTCCGATGAATATAAAAAAACTGCGTCAGGTGGATTAAAAATAACAGATCTCAGTTCTACATGTTCATAAACAAGTAACTCGACTCTAGCGATCGGAAAACTGTAACTGTGTGTTTATTTTATTTATTATTTCCAAAATGTTCCAAAAATGTACGATAAAGCTATTAACGTTATTGCAATCCGCTTGTTTCGAAGTAAAACTTTCCTCCTTAGTGTGATCTTACTTTTCACAAGTAGTTATGAAAAGCAATACCTGAAATTATCACTTTCGTATTAAAGTTAGAATAAAGATTTTTCTATGCTGCATGCCAAATGAATAACATCTATTTAGATCCACAACTAGTTATGTGTTGACGCAGATTTTTATGTCATATCTATCTATTTTCAGGGAACTATTAACAGAAATGCTAAGAATCTAGATTTGTACGTTGTTCGATTTACTCCTTTGAACGACTCTTTTGTAGTAACTGCAATAATTGAAACAATATATCGATTTTCAGTTCTTGCCGCTAATAATATCTCAGTTAGCATACTCAATATTTTTCACAATATTTCGGAGTTTGCAGCGTTTTCTTATTTTCGAATGTTAATAGTGAATGACATGAATTTTTTTATAGACCGTCAGCTGTTTAGTTATATTGTATTCTACCATCTCAGGGGAGCCACTCTTGAAACAACTATGCAAGAAAATGTCGTTTCACATAACTAATTAAAATTGTGAATTTATCGTGATTCAAACAAACTATTTCAAAATCGAAGATTTTTCTGCTCTTACATCGAACCCGTTTGCATCTATTCATCACTACCTACGTTTTATTACCACTGAACCGGAGGTTGCTCCTACTTAAATTTAATACCCTTCTTGAAAAACATCACATATCTTCTAGACTGGCATAATAAAACCACGAGCACTATCCAAATATGAGGTTCAAATCTTTACTATTCAACTTGTAAAATATAAAACAACGAAAACTGATGCATTGCTGCTCTTGGCCTTTATTTGAGGTCCATAACAAAATTAACTTCGTGTATTGGTACAAATGTAATGATTCTGTGATGAAATGAGTACCATTTTTTTAGTGGGTATTTCACTCTGTCCTTCTTTCTCTCTCTTTAAAAAATGTATCGATACATTTAAGGCATATCCCATAAATAATGGTCACATGATAATACAGCGTGATTATGGAAATATCCAGAATACCTATTGAACATATAGAAACTTATATATATGATTTTATATAAAATATTTATAGCATAGCAGTTACTCGAGTCTCCTTCTGAGATCTAGTACAAAGATACAAGTTATCATATCTATTCAACTGTGCACCATACAGGTGCAATGAAGATTTTTTTTAGTTTCTGATCCATTCCTCAATCTATCTTTCAATCATTTTAATGCATAATCAAATAGTATTTGTAGTTGTTCAAATTTTTATATGGACGTAGTTTTATGATAGATTTATGTATCCGTCTTACTTGTTCTGGCCATTACAACAGCATAAGACTACTAAACGAAATTTTCTATTCATTGTTTCTAAATCTACAATGATTGGACAATGAAATAAATTGAATCTTGAAACTACGTCAATGTATTTTAGAAAAATAATAATAATAATAATAACTTTAGCAGAGAATGAATAAACAGCGAGGCATAACTCTGCAGCAAGAGTCATACACCAGGCACTAGCCAGAACATAGAAGCTGATGAAAAACACGGATCCTTGTTACAAATATACACCAACGACAGTACTTGAAAATGATCAATATAAACTATACTGGGACATCCAAATACATACCGACAAGACAATCCCAGCCAATAGGCCTGATATCGTTTTTCAATCTAAGGCAGAAAGAGTTACCTATTTAATTGATATCGCTATTCCCAATAACAACAACGTTTAAAGCACCTACTCTGAGAGGATATCTAAATATACAGACCTCGCAATAAACTAAACGACTCTAGAAACAAGAATAAGTCAGTATCATCCCCCTCATTAAAAAGTTTGTGATTCACCCGATCATACCGCAATTTTGCCAGAGGGGTTGAAATAACAGCAACAAAAGCAACAACAACAACAACAATAATAATAATAATAATAAACTCTGTTTATACAATATCTCAAGCTTGAAAACATATTTTTGAAAGGAATTAATGTATATTCAATAGCGTACCTGAAAATAATAAAAAGTGTAATGAAAAGAAACGGTTGTTTAACGGAGAAAGTTGTCCATTTTGTGACAGAGACCCAACAAATCGATTATTTATCTAATGATGTTAAGTAGGATCAGAAGACTCTTAAAAACTATTTTATCCAATTTTTTTGCTAAGGATGATGTTAATGTTTGCATTCCAATATGCTTCACTTAGACGTACTTGCTACATTCAAAACGCCACGTGTCCTATTCAAAATAATAGGTTACAATTACTTAGAGATTTACGATGAGCTTTTCCACTACTTTAGAAAAAATAGGACCATCCATTTTGGACACGCGTTTTAGCGCCTGGTTTCTTGACATATAGCAAAAACAACTGAAAACAGCTGCATGACATTAACCTCTTTTTGTAGAACACATTTTAATTTATCTTTTGATGCTAAGCTAATCAAAAAACATTGAGTACCTATCGGGAAAAAATCGCCTACTCTGAAAAATGTCATATTTGGACAAATGCTTTCTGAAAGCGTGCTTCTAACATATTTATATAATCATATAACTAAGGCGCGAAAAATATTCACCGATGTGAGTACGGCACGTGTAGTGTTCACGCTACGTCGCTCCCAGCCAGAGGGGGCTTTTGGACCGCAAGTGCGAGGCAACTGAGAGCGAAATTTCGCTTTGAACGTTACGGAATGTTCGTTGAGCCGTTTAATAAATACTTCTGATTTCATAAGTTTCGTTTCGGACTTCCATCGTCTATATAATTTCACCCGAAGACGATTAAAGATTGGAGTAAATCTATCGAAACGTCGTGAAACCCAAAAATTATATGGAAATAGAAGTTTGAAACAAAACTTTTGAAGCATCTAAGTTAACTACAAATAGTTATTGCTTCCGCATATCCGAGAAAATGTTCTATATTTGTTCTTTGAGTAATTTTTGATACTTCTCCGATTGTAGCTATGATAAATCAACGGATGCTTGTTGTAAGCTTTAACGTTAATTTGGTTGATCTAACTCACAGAAAGATTAGTAAGCATGTGAGTCACTATTCCTACTCATTTTCTATAGGTCATAACAGACCTCAATGCTTACATTTAGATAAAAAGCCATTCGTACTTATTTCCAAGAAAACTTGATTTAAGGTTCAATACATTGTAGCCCATTTTGAGTTATGCAATGAGGTAACTCAAAACCCAGAATAGCTCCGAAAAATACTGAAAATAAATGTTTCAGAAAACAAGATATACTTCATATAGTAATCCAAATTTAAGCCTTGGAGTTAAAAGTCAAAGTCTACACACTTCATTGTAATGCAGTTTGTCAAAAAAAGTAAAATCAAAATTATCCCTATCTCAAAACAAGTGTTTAGTGTTCTGTGTTATCCCGTGGTATCCATCCTACTTCACCTTAAGAATAACGACAAAATGGAAAGATCGAAACAGGTGAAAAAGTCTGATGGGTCATCAGCAACAGAGTGGCAACTGTCCCGTAATTTTGTAGATACTAGTCGCTCCTCGCTATAAAACCTTCACACGAGATTCGAGTAACGTAAATTAAGCGCGCTTCTCGAGGGAGTTGCGAAAGCAACTCCTACAACTTTCACACCAATTAATTAAGGGCCTCGTCGCCGGGAATTCTAATGAGGTTATAAATACGACGCCTGGTTAGGCGTCGCGATGCTGGTGACGCGTTCCCCCAGTGCCATCCAGTGCCCCCAGTGCTACAGAAAAATACCTGGGAAAAAGTTTTTTCAGATGTCCGTCACAGACAAGGTTCAAACTTTAATTACGCGGTGAGCTTTGATACGAAGGGGAGGAGAAGAGTCGTATAAGCTCCTGGTCCCGATGAGAGACTTTGAAAGAAATACGTAAATGAAAAGATATTGTCACCACTCTGTCGGCCTTACATAAAGACTTAACTACCGGTGACAAATGACAGCCAGCGTCTCGAAGCCAGCGCCTACACGTGCAGCGAAATTCATTAATAAGATATAATAAGTTCGTTTCACCAAAAGTTACGAATCATTCCGGAAACGAACAGTTCCACGATTTGGTCAAAACGTTCGACTCCGAATCAGATAATGTAATAAAATAGCCTAAATTAACATTTTTGCTTTCAATGATAAATATGTATTATATATTCTCAAACATGGTGGAACATGAAACTGATTTCATTAAAATGCTTCAAGCAAAAGGAATAATGAATAACATTGTTCAAATAAAACATACTGAAATAACTTATCAATCGAGAATATCAGTCGATTTATAAGTCATTCTAGTAGCGGCTAAGTGAATTCTCGAATGACAGGTTCGCACAGAAGTTCTGAATAAGTTTGTGCTTAAGTGCGATTTAAATGCAAATACCGACAAACATTCCGGATCTGCCGTTTTTATGAAACCGACAAATGGTCCGTTGGGCGAACGTAGTAGCTAGCAGGATAGTAAATTGCCCGAGTATACGAGGAAAGAAGCGTGTGCGATTTTGCGGGCTATTGAGTTACTATTACTACGATTTAATGATTTAATGAATCAGACACTGTTTCAGTATTATAAATAAATCGTTTTAGACATTCTAAGCATTTCGGTTGTTGTTCAACAACTGTCTCCTTCTAGGACTCACAATTTTTACACTGTAAAGAATGCCACCTGTCGTTTTATTAATATCAACTTCCATATCGATCGATTATCAATCGCCAACACGTAATACAATTGTGCATTTTAATTTATTTCAACAAAATTCAGCTACTCTTTCACAAACATGCTGTGATTTCTCCATTATCCTAACTTGCAGAGCAAACTGTCTTATTGAGTAATATTTGAGTTATTATTATTTGTATTATTTGTCACTTAATATCGTGATAGCATCAATCTCGCCGACTTTTGTAAGTATTTTCTTCCATTTTACAAAAATGATTGTTGCTCCATGGTGGATTCTAACTTATATGTAAGCTTTAAATAAATTTGTTGTGAGTGGTCCTTTCCCGGCCTCTATGTTTTTTATATAATTACAAATTTTGGCTTTGATACCTGCTAACCAGAAGAATTCACGTTGTAGGTTAGAAAAATTAACAGGAAGTACTTGTGCAGTGCGAAGACCAACAATGTTTGTTTTTCACCTGCAGCTAGTAGTTTTTATTGTCGCCAAATAAAATATTACCGTGGTTTTGTCGCTATTTTTGCTCATACAAGCCAAACAAATATAGCAATCTCAACATTGAGGATAGTGATGAAGACCCAAAACTAGTGCGGTGCGGTAAAAGATAAGAGTTCAAGCCCGAGATGAATAGAACCAAGGGCCATATCACTTAGGTTTAGATTGCCTTTCGCTCTCCCAACCAGTTAAACCATTTCCATTTTAACCTAATATCCCTCGCATTATTGTAATGCAATGAGAAATGCAAACAATAAATAACAATGGAACTGAGAAAAAACAATACCCTGAGAAACAAGCAAACTCCGGAACTGAAAGCTCTCATCAATCTCTATCGTAATTTCTGTCCGCTCAATTTTCATATTTGCCTAACATATATGCTTGGATATATCAATAGGCATGTGTTATGTGATAATCCATCAACGTTCGTTCCCCAATCGGTGCCCAAGCATAGCCAGACAGTATTCAGTCTAAAATACACGCTGAGTCGTGTACATTGACCCAATATTTCCTAAGCTGTAATTCCCCCATAAGCTATAATTATTTGATTATCATACACCGTTTTTATTGTTTCCGATATCTTATTGCCTTGAAAAACCACCACCCAGAAAGATCAAATTTTGCCCAAACACTCACTAGATACTAACCATAAAGTTGGCATCGAAAATTGAATGAGTGTACTTCATACTTGTAATAAAATACATGATTCGAACTTCATGGAAACATAGATTGAAAAATATCTGTGAAACCCTGATTTCGTTGTAGTAAATGAACAGGCTGACCGTCTAGACTCAATTATTATCGATATACCACTATAAGTTTCCATCTCTTTGTATTCTAGGTTAACTTACTACTGAAATATCTTAAGTTATAGAATGTATTACGAAGAATGACATAGCATAAGGAATAAAACGTATAATATCTTAAGAAATAAAACAGTTTATCCCATGAAATATCTCAAGGACATTTTGACGGCGGTGATTAAGGTATTTTTGAGATTTCCCTTAACACAAGTGTTAATGAAGTCGCCAAAAAATATTTTCCTTAAGACCGACACAAGAAAGGGAAAAATAATTTGATAGAACAATAGCTAGATAGGATAAATAGAATGCTACAGTTGAGAGCTCTAGTTTCGTATACATGATAGGTTCTAGTTAATTAGTTGGCAAGAAATCTGAGTAGCCTTGTTAGCAGTCAAATCTGATAGTCCGACGACGATTTAAATATAAATCGAAACGCGTCACTGGAAGAAAAAGAACATTCATAGTATTTCCAGTCGCCGACAGATACCTTTTCGATTTGGAGTTTCATACTCGCGAAAAATTATACACCACAAAACAGCAAAGGGAGAAGCTTTATCTGTTAATATAACGTCAACAGCTCAGCAGAAGCATATAATGAATATAAATGATAGTTAGAGTACCTCTTTGGAAGGACTATTAATGCTATCTCGAACTTTTAAGAGCCACTCAACGTATCTGTTGGCGCTGCAATAATGAAGAAAATACTAAAGATACTTTCCTTTGAACAACATTTTGTGTATGAAAACTTTCATACAATTCAAGCTGGTTTTTCCTGGGGTAAAGACATGGAAAGTTTGCTAATTTGGATTGTTTCTTTTATCAAGGGTTTGCAGCAGAGTTTCCATTAATTGTGTCATATACAAGCCCTGTTTGTGAAAGTGTTTTTTGTATAACTAACTTTTTTCAATAGAAATATTACACTAGATAATTTTTTTCTACACACGATGTGCTTAGTTTCATTACATAACCAACACAACATTCAATTTGTGTGAGGAGAACATCAATATTAATACTAACTAACCACTGTTAGCACAGAATGGGGATAGAAAGAACAATCATTACAAGAGAAACGTTAAGAAAACTGCCTATGTACGTAGCAGCACTGTCATATACCTGTCTGACGTGCATAGTTATCCTAAAACACAAAGTAACATAATGATTGTCTCTTTTAGAAAACAATCTAAAGTTGTCAGCTTGATCAAGGCTACGCAAAAATGTGATATTTGACACGCCATCTTGAAATTTGCGTTGCTTGTTTACTTGAACTTTAATAATAACACCCCAGAAAGAGTTCTCAAGAAAACTTTTCGCCTGTAAGGATGACAAAACAAAGGCTTTATTAAAAATATTTTTTATTTTACCTTGCCTTTTGTAAGCGAAGTGAAGTATTGTGATTCCAGAAATTCTATTCATAAGAGATTCTTTGGAGGTAATAACTTGAAATTTGATCAAACCTAACTTTTAGCATAAACATAAAATAGAAACAAATATAGATTTGAAACTCCTAATCTAGTGTATGTTTTGTACCACACCACTGTTCGCCACATAGACTACGACTACACTCTTCCTACTGAGCTGCGCAGAAACGTCTGAATGGATCTTAAGGCAGAGCGCCAGTATTATAATATATATAATATATATAATATATAATGTCCCCAAAACCATGGCGTCAATTATATTTTTGTGATGCGTTTCGATGTAATAGTTGAATTTCGGATGAAATTGTGCAATTAAGATTTCACATATGAGAAAAATAATTGAATAATTAAATCTTCGATGTGATATTCGTATCTATATTAAATCGTAACGTGTCACGACAACATAGTCTTATTCCTGACCGTTGTTTATAAACAATTTTACCCGAATCAAGTATTTATTACCTAACAGCTGATATTTTCAGGTCCCTTTAATACGAATATTTATATAAAAATGGTTATCACGCCCGAAAATATCTTCAAAGGGAAAGGGCACTTCACCTGCCCTACAATCAAAGGGAAGGTCGCCTTTTATATTTGGCATACAATATTATTATTACTAATATTATAAATGCACGCCAAGATTCTATTAAAATGACAATTATTGTCTCGTTAATATAATAATTTGATTCTTATATTACGAATTCGATTTAACTTTTTAATTGGATTAACTATAAAAGCGTTTGTTTTTGTTTTTTAAACTATATTTCATTATACGGCACTTCCGTTAATCTTTGCATGTATCGTCGGAATGTCTCAATACTTGATACTGCTAGCACTCCTTCCATGACTACTGTTGTAAGATATGAATGAAGCCAGAGTAATTTATAAACTGCACAAATTACTGATATCTACGCAGCTTGCAGACTTCATCGCGCAAGACTTCAATGACTGGAATATTCTTTGATACTTGGTATATAAGGTTTCCTTCCATGTTCACACTTTGTATGAAATACCCCTACATGGAGCTTTATGGTGCAGCTTGCGTGGATATAACGTCACATAATGAAAACGCTCATCAAAATTCCACGAAACAAGCGGATATCCTGAAGACAGCGTTCGTATTAAATTTTTGCCGTCAACATTTATGAAACAGGATGTGTGGTGTGGTGCCATAATATGATGTCGTTCGTTCAGAACCCGGTGAGTTTACCAAAATAAATCTCAGGGACGTAATGCCGGCTATAATAAAAGCCGAGCTGGGATCGCCCTTCCTGAAATATTTCTCACAGTATTAGACAAAAAGGATTTCATTTTTTCCAACATTACTTGGTTTTTTCTAGATAACCTCTCGCAAAGGCAGCAGGTATCACGCTCCAGAAGCACTGCTACATGATAAATGTCTATTCACATTGACCTTTAGGCATGCTAAATTGTGAATATCGCGGAACAAACTCTCTTTCATAAGGGCCGAGGTGTTCTACAGGATTTTTAATAGATAACCTGTCGAAAATGCAGAAAACTATCGCGCTCCAGAAGCGCTGCGAAATGATAAATGACTATCCCTACTAACCCTGGCATTTGGTTATCTTAAGACTCCACATCAACAGTCCTAAATATCGTTTTCTTCGGCTCAGTCCCTTGGTTTATTTATGTCTGAGGTCTCAGCTTGCCAATGACATTAAAATTACATCATGCACTTGGCTGCTTGCGGAAAATTTGTAAGCTTCTTGTGTCGAGCTACGCGACAATTGCAAAATAATAAGTTTATGAGGGTTTTGTGGTTTCTACATCTTGGCGTGTCTGTCGGGCCATCGATCACCATTTATGTCAGCGAATAGTGTCCGTAGCCTCTGTTGATTTGAGAAAATGTGTAACTCAATTTGTTGCAAGCTCATAACTTGAGTTTAAGGAATTCCGGATATCCTAACTTTGCTATCAGCAACAAGATTTACCTTTTAGCCTACCAAATAGAAATAAAGCATTAAATCTTTACCTGTTTTTTGCTATTTCTTTCCTTATCATTCAGCTAGAGATGCAGCGGTAGAATTAATTTCAGTTTATTTCCTTGAATTTGTGCGCAGCTTTCTCTCTTCCTAAGATTTCATTTGCATCGACAAAATTGATTCCAAGGCACAAAGAGCACAAATTGTATTTTTTGCCTGACTGGCGCTTCTGGATTGGGCTTCGATTTGTTCTATTGTTTAGTCTGGAGTCTCTGGTTTCATCGAGAAAGTCATTTGCAGTCGAAACTTTTTCATTATTTCTATCGGTTGAATAGTGCTAGAGGGTGTCTCAAAATACACATTTAATTTCGTGTAGGTTGACTATTCGCATCTTCCTTACAAAGTTTGACCGAATAAGACAAAAAAAATGCTTCAAGTAATTTGACGCTGTACTATCAACGCTGTTATCACAGCTTACAAATAAAGATTTGACTTCTTTCATAGAATTATTGATCCTTAAGAATAACAAAAATCTTCAATGAAGAACTTTAAATCATTTATAATTCCAAAAAACTGAGTTGCAACAATGTCCGACACCATAAATCATCATCTTATCAAAATCTTCAATTTGCTGATTCTACTGCCCGAAACAAAGGGCCAACCATCTAGACGCAATTTTTAAAAAGGCAAAATTTAGGCAGTAGTAGTAATTGCTTAAACAGAAAAATTCAGAACTACGCCTTTTAGGGCATTTAATTTTGATTTTTATGTAAATTTGTACAAAAATTCAAACACTTTAACTTTATTATCAGCGTCATCATTTGAATACTATTTAGAACAAAACTACATTAAATTATACAAAGTAGGTAACTTGGAAACACATTTCTTCTATTGACATAAGTTTATCTCAATGAAGGAGGTTTGCAACTAATTACATTTTCGTTTTTTTTTATTGATAACCTGGTACAAAGTCCATCGCGCTTCAGAAGCGCCACGAGAGGACAGATTTCTATTCATAATGACATTCAGACGTTGCAGATTGTAACCATCGAGAAACAACACCGCCGTAGCCCATTCCACAACGCCGAGGTTCTCCAAAAAACGACTTTTTGAAGAGGTGTTTGCTGTACTAGAATTATGCCAAGCTCTATGATACTGCTATGATACTGCAAGTGTTTTCAATGGATACTTGGCCGCCATTATTGGCCTTTACTCTGATGAGCGTGCTTGCGAAAGATAAGCGGCTGGGGAGTGGACATCCGCTTCAATGTTTTCGCCAAATCATATAAGTACCACGTAGAAAACTTTTTTTTTCATTTAGAACATAATATATTTGATAAAAAGTGTATTGAACATATTTTCCATGTTACTTGCAATATAAGGATTATTTTTTTAATAATGTTCCGGGGATCCTCCCACACTCCAAAGTACATTTATTAGAAAATATGTTGGCACGGCACCGGCAGAGCTGGAAAGACCGACAGCTCCTCAGTTTGGAAGAAGCTGGAGGGAAAGTGAGTTTAATATCCGGTAAACTGGGAGTCAGACGGGGATTATTAACAGTGGGATTTCGTGAAGATAAGGAGAGACACGGCACCAGCACCGAAACTAAGCTGATGGGAAAATAGCGACGGATTTAACCCACCGGATTTTACGCGATCTGTTATGCTAATAGTGTTTGAATAGGTAGGCAGCAAGAATATACATACAACTTTGTTCCAAGGAACTTTCCTCTTTCCGTCGAGACGTATATTGAGTATAAACTTGTTAAAATGCTCAAGTAGTGATCCCATGTGGTCAGTAGTGTTCCAAAAAAAACAGCATTCAATTTTTGGGATAAAAAAATCCTCCCAACCGTGTTCTTGTTATTTTTATTTTTCAAATGTTAGCCCGCAGATACTTTAACACATCATTGCCTTTATTGTTCTGATATAACCGCAATCACTACAAAACATCAGCCCGAGGTAATATAAAAAAACGATGTTAACGACATAACTATGCCACCAAGTAGGCAAATTATGTGTTCCAACTAATCTGCATGCCCCAAAGGACATATCAATGGAAAATGAATTCTTTTAACTTCGAGCTCATTGGCTTTGAGTTAGAAAAAAAACTACACAAAAAATCACAAAGATCCACTTTAAGATAAAATATCTTCTGATCATGAGTATTCACAATATTACGATTTCATAAGTCTGACGATGTAATAAAAAGCGTAAGACATTTCAAGCATCTAGTTATTGAAACTCGGTAGTCTCGTACAATAATTTAAATATCAATGTTAGACCGATTTTAATGATTAATAATCAACATAGAAAATAGTCAATATCATGATGTATCGTTTATCTAATAGCTGTATACATTTGGAATTGAAAGTCAACATCGAGGGAATTTCTTGATGAAGCCTTGTTTCAAATTAATCATTTTGATATCTGATATCTGCATACAAGTATAAAAATGAGATCTACTCATTATCAATAAAATAATCACATACCAGACTGCTCGACTCCTTTTTTATTGTTCTGAATTACATGTTGTGATGAAGAGATAATATTTTTAGTTGCCTTTATTGAAAATCACACTATTTTTGTCGAATCCCCCTAAGATCATTCAGATCTCCAGTAATATTGGAGCCCTCCGTTGCGAGCGGGCCTATAGACCTTTTTTTCACAAAAGAAATAGATAAAAAGTTTAGGACTACGTTTGATAGCGATACACAACCTTTATACTTTTATTATTCAGGGTAATCTGATAGTAAAGGATACATGGATGCATATTTTTCAGGGCTGATAGCTGTTTTTTTATTCAGAATCCGTATATGTGCCTCTGTAAGTCACAGTCTCAAATCCTAATAGCTTTGTAACTTTGTACTTGTAGGACTACTACCAAATGTGTCCTGTGAATTAATGTTGATTCACAAAATTGTTTTAACCAAACTCTTCACTCTGAATACATAATTAATTCAGATAAAAAGAGTGTGTACTAACACACAGTTTCACAAGTAATATGATATAATATAATTAAATTTCTTTTCAGTGACGCGGTTCGATTAATATTTGAATCATCGTCGAACTGTCAGGGCTACCCCCAATACGTGCCAGTTAACAAAAATTCTTAAACTAGAGATAACAGTTTTCATCGAAGTTTTATGATGTCTATATGACGAGAAAATCGTTATAGTAAGAAACCAATAATACTTAAAATAATAGTCCCAGTAATGATTTTCCCAAGGGACACTTTTTCTGGTTGTAGTAAGATTCCAATCAACAAATAATGAAAAAATTTTTAAAGTGGATGATGCAAATAGAATCCTGAAAAATATCTTCATAACGTTGACATTCGATAGAAGATGGTTTTGTCTATATTCTATAGAAGCATCAACACTTCTAGTAAATGAATTTTCTAAAACCACAATGTGTGAAAACTTTATTAAAAATTACAGGGATCACAATACCTCGCTTGACTTATACATAAAGGCTGAAAACGAAAAATAATGATAAAACCTTTGTTTGTTTTTTCTTTTTTTCCAGCGAAAAGTTTTCCAATATACCCGACTTCAGGGTGTTATTAATAAAGTTCAAGTTAACCAGTAATGGAAATTTTCCGAAGGCGCGCCACATTGAATTTTTGAGAAGGCTTGTCTGTTAACTACTTGTAATAGCTAAGGTTTTGGTCTCCAATTAACGCTCCGAGATATTCACTGAGTCACAAGATGCATACAACTTTGCGTAACAGTATGTGCTATATCACTAGAAAAATAGATTAAGTTTGATCAATGAGATTCTGGTTTACAAAAGGATAATTAGACCAGCTACAACTTATGCAGGTGCGGCTTGGTGCTTTCTAGCTGAAACTCATATGCAATATCTGCAGTTCCTGCAGAACAGGACTTTATGAACCATTACAAACACCCCATGCTATTAAGTTTATGCTCTCTACTATGCATCAGACCTGCTATAGACATACCTGTTTCGTATAGGAGGTGTATACGTAACCCAGTCAAGAGTGTGATAGCAACATCAACTTATCTCCAAGTGTCGCCCTCTATGGGGACGATCATTAACACTTAGATGAACAAAAAAATTATTCAAACATCAAATAGAAATTCTCAGGCATCTCTTTCTCCAACCGATCCTCTTCTTTATCGTTGCACCTTTTCTTCCACCCTCCATCCAGGTACTTCAAAAGCTGGACGTTAATGACAGGTTCCATAAATCTTAGTCACAAAATGATGGAAGACAGAATCACTACTATAGCACCTATGTCCGCTTGTAGCTATTGGTAAATGGTAGCTGATATGTACGAAATGAAATCGATTCATATTAAATATATACATGAAGCTTCATATTTGCCCGTGAATATACATTTTAGTTGTCTCAAAATTAATTATTTGTTTTATTGACTTGCCTGGGGAAAATTTCAAATGCAAAGGCCTCCGAATTCGTATCAGTTTCATAAAATACTTAATTGGATATAATGTAGTTTGTCTATCCTCAATTATTGAATATTGTTTTACTACATGCAGAATTGGTTGAGTACTCAAAAAATAAAAAATATTGAAATATGTATTGCAATGTTTTAAATACAATGTACAAATACACATTAAATATTCCACTGATGGAAAAATTAATATCTGTCATGTAGATTGTAGACGCTCGTACTTAGTGAAACTCTACCATCATGCAGATAAAATCTCTTTCTTTCATTGACGCGTTTCGGCTTATATTTAAAACATCGTTGGTTTGTCAGATTAGAATGTTTACAAAGACCCCGATTACTTGCCAACAAGCCAACTAGATCCTATTATCGATACGAAACCAAAGCTCTCAAATCTATCATACGATTTATCCTGCCTAGCTGTGCTATTTTTTCTTTCTTTTGTCTGTCTCAGGGGAAATATTTTTTGGTGGCTGCATTTGCACTAGTGTTGAGGAAAACCCCTACAAAACCTTAATCATCGCCGTCAAAATGTCTTTAATATATTCGCTAGCAGGTGGTCTACACTTCATTTCTGTGTTGTTTGAATGAGATGATCGATAGAGCAAATGGAATTGGAGGAACAAAAAGATGTTATTCTCTTGCTAACCGGTAAGTTACAAATTTTGCCTTCAGAACCCTGGAACGATCCTGTGCTTGAGCAAGATTCGAAACTCACAGTTTCTGCTTCAATGGGTGAAAAACTTCAATGCTAGGAACACTCTCGTCAATGTCATTTTTCTTCTGAGCTGATTATCCAAAATCTACAATATTTAATTTCATCTCTCTAGTAAGCCTCAGCCTCCCCAGTGTGCAGATTATCGACTTCGTAAACATAGGCCATTTATCATTCGCAACCTAATTTCCTACATCAACTCTCTGTGTTTCTTGTAATGAACATCATTTCGAACTTGCTTTGTTATTTCATCACACCCTAATTCACTCCGATCCAACCTACAGCTTGTTTTTTACATCGCAAGGTAATTACATAAGGACCAATCACACCGAACCTAGAGGGAGCTGAAGAAAAGGTTGGGAAAAGTTTCTCATTACAAAAACTGGCGAACGCAATATAAGAGAACTGATGTAAGAAAACATCGTATCGCACCAGTGTTTGTTTTGCCTCAGGGGTCGTTTGCTCTTGGATAAAAAGGGTGATTGAACCTTCAATACAGTGCAGAATTCAAGATGTTGCAGTTCTTTCTTTGAAAGTGCGTTTCAGGTTTTTGGGATACAGATTTGATGATCATTGTACAAGTATATAATTTTATATTGGTCATAGTTGCCCTCGGAGCTGGTTTTTCAAAGCTCAGATAGATCACACTCCAGTCAACAACAACTGTGGTTGTATTTGCTTTCTCTTTATAAATTAATTAAGTTACTGTGATGTTTTCATGAATCCATTAAGATTACGTTTAAAAAGGTGGAATTGGGTTGTCAGAGTTTGTAACTCCATGAATATTAGATGTTTCAAGGAAGCTTACTGTCACATTCACGTGACTAATATTCTGTTTCTACCAACAGAGTTTCATTCAATTTCAAAGTTTCATCCCCACTTCACCCGTAAGCTTTCGACCCTAGTAGGTCTGAAAGTATAAAAAGTGGATTAAAAAAATAATAAGAATACTGCCTGTCTAAAGAAATTAACTTTCTTAATCTTTTACAGTATACACTTATATTATACAAAGTATCATTCCTCCATACCTGTGTCTTACCATCCTCAACTAACGACAATATACATAAGTTGAAGTAAAAATACTTTTTTAAAAACAAGCTTTTATTTAAACGCACTGAAAAATAAAATAAACTTTTACTATCAACGTATAACGTCATTACATAATTTATATGATATAAAAGCTTGTCTGCTGATGCAAGTACTCGTATTTACTTAGATCGAAAATTTGAAAAATCATAATAAAAGTTTGTTCATGACGTTGTTGGTTCAGCAGGAACTCTTTCAGCTTCTCTTTAAACGTGTGAATAGATTTTATTTGTTCAATTTGGCCAGATAGCTTGTTATAATATTTCACAGTGTTGTACAAAAACGTTTTCTGGAACAATGCAGAACGATGGTGTGGAATTGTCAAAAGTCATGTACCTCTTAGATTAACATTATGTATCGAACATCCATGAAGGATCCTTTGAACAAAGGTCAAGAGTAAGTACAAATATAGCTGCTTGACTTTTAACCAATTGAGGTCACAAAGGTGTTTAGATATGTGATCGTACTTACGTATGTCTCTCACAAATCTACAACAAGAGTTCACAACTTTATGCAACCTGTAAGACGTGGAAGAATCCAAGAATGGAAAATATACAACAAGACAGTGAGATAGTATTGATATTATTAGTGATTCACACAGTTCTTTTCGCATCTGTCTAGAAAGAAACTTTTTGTTTGCATATAACAGTCAAAGAATTGCGTAGCACTGTTTTATAACACCATTTACCTGCAATAAGAATTTTAGATTCTCATCAATAGTTAGACCTAAGTTCTTTGCGGCTTCCACTGGTTTGATCGGTTTTTTGTCCACTAAGATAATAACATTTTGTTTGAGTTGAGCCTTACTTGTTCTACTAGAACAAATTAAAAGTTTTGATTTTGATGCGATGTGACATTTGCTGTAATGTTCAATCAGTTCTATATTATTGTTGACTACTGTGTTGACCACATCAACATCTTCACTTTTCAATGTGTAATATAACTGCGAATCATCCGCGAAAAACTGGATTTTAGACTCACGCGAATGACGCTCCAAATCAGAGGTATAGAGTAAAAACAAAAGTGATCCCAGAACCGATCCTTGAGGTACGCCTGATCCGATGCATTGAAAGCTGGAGGATGACCGATTCAAGCATACTTTTTGATCATGAATTTTAGGGGTATTTCTTGAAAACCGTAATAACTACATTTTACAATCAATAGCAAATGGTTGAGAAAACAGACTCGAACCGGCGTCTCAAAATCATTCTCGTTACACTTTTTGAACAAATGTGCGCGCTTTCATTCCCGATATTGACATTAAGCGTCAATATATGAGTCAATTTTTTTGTGTTGTGTTGATATCTTTCAGTTATCATTTATGACTCCAGGTTCTGAGCATGATCAGGGTTATAGTTACAATTTTCCCTAGTTGAAAGAATTTGGATTCGAGCCAACATCTCTATTCGATCTGCCTATCTCCTCAATCTCAAAATGGAAAGTAATCAGGCACGTCAGAAAAAAAGTTAGAACATTGTCTTATTTTTTGTTTCTGACGATAACTAACGATTATCAGAAACTACAATGCTTTTTCGTCCTCACCAAAATAATACACTTGCTAGGTGTGAATATTTCATAAAAATGAAGCGCCACCCTTAGATATATAGCGGCAAGACAGATCGATGAAATTGAGGTACTTGGTTTTTCGTGACATATAGGTATACAAATATCGAGAAAATATAGTATCTCTAATTCGAATATTCTGTTGAGATTAGAATATTGGTGTAGGAAATAAAACGAAAAAAAGAGATAAGAAATAAATAAGGGAAATAAAAGGCACCCAAATATTTGTCCGTTCCAATTTCAACAATTTTGCGATGTGCGAGGGAGCTATGGCCAACGTAGCCTCCTTTGAATCTTAGCCACTGCTTTAATATATATCCCAAGCTTTCATTTACTAGTTTTCGCACCCCTTTAGTAAACCAGAAATACAGTCATCCACCATTTCCCTAATCATTGATACTCAAATTAATTACTACCTTGGTAGCTCATTAAAACGGCTCATCGAGTATGCCTCGCAATGTATACCAGCAGTACGAGATTTAGTTAGTGTGCAATGAAAATTAGACATCCAATTAAAGTGACACTTAAATTAATTATATAAAACTTGTACATACAAGCTGTCCTCTTCACATCTGTAACAGTCTGGTGAAATAGGCTTCGTCCTCAGATTCAAGAGATGCAGTGTAGTAATATATATATATATATATATATATATATATATATATATATATATTACTATTATTATCATTATATATAAGAATTAATTAGCAATTTAATGATACAAATTAACTTTTTTATTTACAATAGGATTCAATTTCCTTAATTTAAACGAAAGATTTGTATTTCCTCAATCTTGTGTTTTTTGGTTGAGTAGCCAACAGTGATCTGGCCAGTTGATTAAGATGGTTAAGAGATCCTTGAGCATTTTACTTTGGAACCTTTCTAGTATGTCGATGTTCGACTTTGACGCAGTGCCCCATAGTTAGCATCCATAGGTGCAGACTGGTTTTAGTACACATTTGTATATGAGTATTTTTGTTACCTATCGATAATAATGATCTTTTACTCGAGTTTCTTTCGTTTCGTCCAAATGTGCTCTCTCCACGTAAGACGTCTGTCCAATTAAACGCCCAGGTATTTAACTTTGTCTACCTGGTGGAAAGATATCTCTGCGAAGGGTGAACGTAACGTGCACAGATTTTTCAGTATTGGCTTTAGTTCTCCAGATTTTACGCCATTCATTGTACGAGTATTTATTCGAATACTTTTGAAGATGTTTTGAGGCTTGCGCAGCAACTAGGGGTGTTGCTATTGCACCCCTGTCATCAGCGAACGTTGTGATGGTGATTCCTTCCATTGTTGGTAGGCGGGCTGTGTAGACAAAAATATAAATATTAAATATATAACAACCGCACTACATAGCTGAGTCACAAGATAAACAGTAATGTGGTCTCATTTAACCAGTACGACGTTAACCCGTTAACCATAAATCATGAAAACAACCGTTTTCAAGCTATTACAACCAACTTCTTGAAAGCATTGCTCTGCATTGCCAATAGTGATAGGACTATAAGCTTAACGATGACCATCAGCCTTAAATTAAGGGCCATACCGCTCCAACATCAATTGGGTACTTGTTACAGCAGTGATTTCCATAGTAGAGAGTTGTAATTTATTTGTAAATTGTGTGGCCACTCCCAACTAATTCTGTCACCTAATCAGCTGTGATTAAACGTTTGTTGGTGCTGCTTTAGAATGTTCACAGATGTTACAGATTAGATGTTGCTCAACTCGAACAGCTCATTAAGAAGATATTCATTTCATTTGGAGTGAAACAGTTTTATGAAAATAACTGGAAATACTGTTTGATTGCGTTCTAAGCTTGTAACTGTAATTGATTTGAGAGTAAATAAACTTTTTTATTGAGTGGCTGTCACAATTAAATAGTATACTAATCATAAGTTCAACTTTACTATACAATATGTAAATGAATTATAAATACATATACCTTGTTTCTGAGTTCGAAGTTTTTGGTACCCTTCTAACAATTAAAAATACGGCGCCTGGTTCTGATGGTCTTGGTATATCTTTAGTCAAATTATGTTGTCCGTATATACTGCCATTCATTGTGAATATTATAAATGACATTATCGTCACCTCGAAATTTCCTGCAGCATGGAAACACGCTCACATCACTCCTGTCCCCAAAGTTGGCAAGCCCAGCGAATTGTCTGATCTTAGACCCATCAGTATTCTATGCGGCTTATCGAAACTAACAGAAAAAATACTAGCTAAACAGTTAATACACTTCCTAGATAGCAACAAAATTTCACCTCCCACTCAATCGGGCTTTCGTGGTGGTTATAGTTGTACGACTGCTTTGCTGAAAATCACTGATGATATTATTCATGATTTAGATAATGACAGGTGCAGCGTTTTAGTGATGTTGGATTTCAGTAGAGCATTTGACACTATTAACCATAAAACTTTATTAGCAATTCTTAAGTCTTTGCACTGAACCTTTATCACTTTTGATATCCTACTTAGAAAATCGTACACAGACAGTTAAACTTGGATCTCATCTATCTCAACCACGAAAAATAAAATCAGGTGTACCACAAGGTACTTGGTCAATTACTCTTTACTGTATATACAAGTCAATTCACAAAATTCGTTCAAGATTGCTCTGTGCATATGTATGCAGATGATACGAAAATCTATCATTCATTTCCTGTATCTGATCTGGAAGTAGCTAATATAAAAGTGAATAATGATTTGAATCGTATAGCTGAATTTTCAAAGAAACATTCTCTTTTTCTCAATTCAAAAAAGTCAGTTGCCTTAGTATTTGCCAAGAAAACTGTTCGAACTTTCGTGAATTCAAATATTAAGGTGAATATTGGTGGCGAGTCTATAAAAATTGTCGATGAATGCAAGAATTTAGGAGTGATTATAGATCACAATTTAAGATTTAGAGAGTATGTGTCAAAAAATATACAAAGAGCTTATGCCTCGATGAAGCTGCTATATCCGCATAAGGCGTACTTGTCAATTGATACAAAAAATCATTGTGTGAAACTCTGGTGCTATCACAGTTCAATTATTGCTCTGCTGTTTATATACCGTGTTTAGATAGTGAAAGCTTAAATAGGATTTAGCGTGTACAGAATTCCTGTATAAGATTTATATATGGAATCCGGAAGTTTGATCGGGTGTCACACAAATTAAAAGAATTAAATTGGTTGAATATGAAAGACAGGTTTGACGTCCACGCTTTATGCCTATTTCATAAAATAATTGTATATAAACACCCTCCTTATTTGTATAGTAAAATATTATTTAGAAGAGATATACACAGTGTCGATACTAGAAGTAAATCGTCTATCACTGCTCCACCACATAAAACTACACTATTTGAGAGAAGTTTTACGTTCAATGTCTATAGGCTATATAATTCCATACCTTCTCATTGTAAATGTTATAGTGCTTATAGATTCAAAACATATGTTCGTGATCAATATTTTTCTAAAAACTAAACAGCAGTACCGGGTTGCCCATATTCGAAGCGCTCATTTTATTTTTAAATAAATCAATGAAAACACATTTTTTTTCTGTTCGCGATGAAAATCATTTATTTGGGTTCCAGTAGATTTGTTTACATCATTTCTTGAATATGATATCTCGTAAATGATCGCCCCTGGCCTGTACGGCATATTGTGCTCGTTTTGCAGCATTTTCCATGGTTTTCTTCAACATTTCGACCGGAATAGCTTCTATTTCTTGACGGATGTTGGTTTTCAGCTCTTCTAGGGTCTTTGGCTTGTTGACGTAAACCTTTGATTTCAAATAACCCCACAAGGAGTCTGGAGACGTTAAATCTGGTGATCTTGGCGGCCAATCGAAATCACCATTTTTTGACATCAAACGGCCAGGGAAAAATTGCTTCAAAAAATCGATTGTAGTGCGGGCGGTGTGTGGTGGCGCACCGTCTTGTTGAAACCAGTAGTGCCCTATACGCTTTCGACGAATAATTGGCATGAAAAAGTTGGTTATCATATCGCGATAACGCTCCTGATTAACAGTAACCGTGTGGCCATTATCATCTTCGAAAAAGAATGGCCCAATGACCATTTTAGCACAAACGCCGCACCAAACAGTGACTTTTGCATCGTAAAGAGGTATCTCTTGAATCTCTTGTCGATTTTCAGTGGCATAGATACGGCAATTTTGTTTGTTTACCGTTCCGTTCAACTGGAAATGAGTTTCATCGCTCATAATAATTTTATGCCAAAATTGCTCGTCTTCTTCAGCCATTGCGATGATTCTTTAGGCCCATTCCAATCGACGTGGCTTATCCTCAAGCAACCATTTTTTCGTTAATTGAATCTTGTACGGAAACAAATGCAAATCAACACGTAAAATGCGTTGTAAAGTGGATCGGGAAATGCCGAGCTGCTGAAAACGGCGTTTTTGGGATGTTTTTGGAGACTGCTCAACACTGGCTCGTAAGGCTGCAATAATCTCTATTGACTTGTTTTGTTGAATGTAAATTTCAAAAATTTTGGAGCGTTCGCGTCGCTTGTACTGTTCCATGGTGAAAATCTGCTTGGAATGACGCTTCAAACGCAGTACGTCATTAGTCAATTTCACATCGCTGTCAAAAGTTACAGTGTTGCCTGGTGGGCGCTTCGAATATGGGCAACCCTGTATAATAGCTGTTGATTGGACTCAAAAGGTGACCCCCATGCATGTTTTGTTGTGCTTCTCATTTTAGAATAGTTTTAGTTTACTTTTTTACGGTACAAATGATTATACATAGAAGGGTTAAGTGGAAGAACACTTTGCGTGAACTCCCCCTTGGGGTTTTCTCTTTGCTAGTATTTATTTTGACTGAACGTGAGGATTCTATTATGTTTCTTTTCCACCAGCAGTATACTGACAAAGGGAAAATAAAGAAAGTATTATTATTATATAATTAAAACGTTTTGAATCAGATGGAATAACATTCTTTTTTTTATTTTGTTAATTTTTTTTACCAAAGTATGTACCTCTAGTAAAATAAGGGCGGCGTGTGCTGTGGCTCCTAACTATATGGTTTCTACTCAATTCTGTTCATCAATAACAACGTTAAAAAATGAGAACTTTGGCATTCTCTGAAGCTCACATTTCCTTACTAATAATAATATATATGATGCAACTGCATGTTTCTCAACCATCGTTCTTATTTTCAAAGTAAACGAGCTCTCATGTGCGCGTATGCAGAACTAATTTCTTACAAGCTTTTATTTAACTTGAAATGTATGTATTTAATTATGTTTGTTCGGGAGGAATCTTGCAACTCAAATTTTGTATTCACGTTTACTTTGGATGACAATGCATGTTTAGATGTACGTCATTCTAAATCTAACATAGCGGAAGTTTTTCATGCTTTCCTACGATATGGGTATCAAATGAAAGGACTAGCTCAGAATACGAATGAGAGTAAAAAAAGATGGTGATTATAAACTCCGTTGCTCCAATCCCTCTGAAATTTTGGTGTACTGGAGTTTTTGCAGACCTGTCCAGCATACACTAAAAAATAAAAATAAATTAAACGTAAAAAACTGTTTTAATAACAAGCTGTATATTTGCAAACTCTGGCAATGGAAGCTTCATCAAAACATTTTGAAAAAACATCAAAGTTCCAAAAAGCTGATGCAGAATCTAAGCCAAAGAAATGCGCAGCTCAGATTTCATAGAATAAGACAGTGAAAGCAATGCTTTTAGAGCTCCTGTTTTCAAAATCCGTAGATCTAGTAGGCTTATGTCGTCTTCGCGTCTGCACTTTCCAGGAATTATATATTCACATCCTTCCCGACTTGCTTTCGAATCTTATCTGAAAGTTATGGACAAAACGTGCCCAAGCGGCAATATATCAGTGGTATACCCCTATGTGTGACGTATATCGAGAAGTGGAAATTCTTAAAAGCTAGAAAAAGCCAAGTGAGAAAATATGATTTTTTTGCAATGTACGTGTATATAGATATGCATTCATATCATACTTGTACAGGCCGCTAATTAAAACCACATGCTTTTGATGAAATAACTGAAGTTTCTACTGTCTCGCCAACCTTTAACAAAGTACAACAACTTTAAAATCATAAATTAATCGTTTCAACACTTTGCTTATGCAGAAAATAAGTTTATTACAGAAATGAGATTGTATTTTTTTACAGAAAACCTCTCTCAAAGGCAGGAAAATATATCGCACTCCAGAAGAGCTGCCAAATGATGAATATCTATCCACATTGGCCTTGAAATACTGCAAATTGTAGCAAGACAGAACTTTGGAAGAAGTTCGTTCGAGTTTGGAAGTTGATTGAAACCCCAGATCCGGAGCACATATCATTGGTTTTCCATTGCATGACAGATAAACCGCAATACTAGTTTCCAAAATGACTCAGAGAACATGCAAATCTACGATATTTTTAATTTACTCCATTTTATCCAGACCTCAGTCTTTAGGGGGGGGAGTAAAGGGGCATGGAGCTTGTTTATGCTTTCACCATTTCTTGTAATACCTTCGTCGAGGTAGTAGATACAAAAGCGCGCTTACCTTGCCGAATTTTATTTTGATAGCACTATGGGATTTATAGTCTAAAAGCCAGTGACACTCGACCCTACGTTATCTCGGATTTGAATAGGTACTACACACTCATTTAGTATGCGTATAGAGGATTGAGAAACCCCCAAGTCTGTCACAAATATCCTGTGCAAGAATGTATATCCATGTTTTCTAGTTCTTAACTGGTTGACATCTGAAGATTAACTAACTACAGTCACCGGCTTGATGCTTCAATATATACAAAAATGCCCATCTCGGATGTTCCATAAACAAATTTCGAACAATCTTGAATAAATATTTTGCTGGAATTTATTGCATCCACAGGTCTGATAGACTTTTCAAATGAATTATCTTTGATTTGATACCTCATTTCGCACAAAAGATCATTGGGTGTATTGTATTTATTAACGTAATCGAAACTTTCAACGTAATTTTTAGAAACTCCAAGACGTCTAATTATTTTGAAAATTTGCACGTATATTGAGGATCAATAAGGTGGACAAATTTTGAAATAATATAAAAATGTTAATGAATTTTTTCATGGATAATTTAGAAAAAAAATTTGCAGTAATGTGAATTGAACAATATACAATATTAAATGTAAATGGAACTGAACATTTTTTGTTAATATTTATTTTATAAAATGGGTTCGCGGATGTTTACTAACCCAAAAATAGCGATATGCAGTTTACTAATTCGATACATTCGAGAGATTTTTTATATGATTAAAATAATATTAGAGTTATTAAGAAAGCAATTTATTTTATATTGTATAAAATCGTGGTTTGCTTGATATCAACTGCTATAAAGATTATTATTATTACTATTATTATATTGATAGTAGCTATTTGTAAAAGCAGTTATTCCGATTTTTAGCTTATTAAAAAATATTCAACTATAATGAACAATAGTACACTTGCTAGGCTGTTGTAAAAATCTTATCAATTCAAATTAATATTTTTATTTTTGATACGTTTTCCTATCAAAACATGATTTTATTAGTTTTTTCAATATTAATTTATTTAATATTCATTCACGGCAATTCTTGAAAGATCAACACATTCATAACTCAATCTGGTCAGAAAACATGATTCAGTCTCCCTTACTAGAACAAAATAGATTTAACTGATACCAAAAACAAAATGTGACATAATTTTCCTGAAACATGATGGCAATGAGAAACAACCTGTGCCCAGCTTATCGAAGGCTTTTATTTCTAATATCTTGTACATTCTTGCTAGCAAGCAAGAGGAAAGGCGCCGTAAATAAAGAGATAAAAAGGCCACGCCAAGCACCAGCAGCCGACCCGTAACTTTAATGCCACCCGTTAGATCTATGTTTAACTCCCTGAGATTTTTCCAGAAAAGGCGATAGCTTGCGCTAGCCAGCTGACTCTAGGGTAGTAAACTTTTCGCAGAATTTACGCCACACAATTGTACAAGAATTCAAAAGACTGACCAACGTTTCAAAAAAAAATTCTTCTATTGTTAGTATTAACTGATAATCGATAAACATTTGATAATGGATCACGCTTATGTTTTTTATTGTCAATGGATATTGCTGAAATTTGCGAAATTATACTTATTTCTTAATAATTAGGTCGAATATAGTGTACTTGTCAGTAATTATAATTTCAAGTATTTCATTCGATGGCTGCGTTTAACGAGACCTATCGTATAACCGATAGCCTACAGGTGCTAGCTCTTACCGTTGGACGGCTTTTAACACCATGATACAGCCATCTCTTGTTGTCATGTTATGTGTCATTCTCACGTTTTTGCATCGCCAATTCATGTTGATTGTTCCATTTGTTTATATTTCAGTTGTGCATTTCGCATTTTATTAACTCATGTCACCCGTAGTGGCCAGCTTATGCTGCAAAACGATATAGTTTTCGCTTAACATGAATTCACCTTTATCATTAATAGTGACAATCCAGTTATCTTTATCCGTTATTCCGATAATTTCAATTCAAATATTTAAAGCTACATCCACAAAACGGTGAGGATAACGCTTTAGCACTGACAATCGCGACATGTTTCTGCTTACCAAAACAGCGCATCAGACCTGTTTCGTCTTTAGCCTGGACTCGTCAGTATAGCCTGGCGGTATAAGTGTAGAGAGCAATCGGGTGCTATATACGTAACCCAGTAAAGGGTATGATAGCAACATGAACTCACCTAAGTGTCGCCCTCTATGGGGACGCCCATTGACATCTTACGAAGCCAACGATCCTAACGCCTGGACACCATAGAGGTGAAGTGTGATGTGTGTAAACTCACCATAGTACATACAAAATACAATAATTAAAAAAAGAACCAGGTATTATAGTAAATATAGAATGATTCTTTACAAAGAAAACCTCTTATTTATATACCTGTTAAGTATGGTCAATATGTATTGATATCACTACATATTTTCCATTTCATGCATAGGAGATCTTCCACCACTACTACCCTTTTTAAGCAGTGTATCTCTGAACCGCTGATCCATGTAATTGGAAAATTCGCCTTGTTGAATGTGAAGTGTTGTTCTTGCCACTCTTTCTTTAGTACAAAAGTTATCCTGATTCTCTTGAATTTATTAGGAAACTTGAAGTATCCGCGTAAAGTAAAACTTTTATCCTCTTTTTATCCACCAAAGCAGTTCTAGTTTCGTCAAACTTTTGTTTCTCAATTTTTTTTATTTATATAACTGCCCCTAAAAGCCTAACAGACTAGTCCTTATCGTTTATAACAAGTGCGTGAGGAATCGAGTGGAACAATTGAACCAATCCTGTTTATACATTCGACCATTATCATACAATCATTCTGTCTATTTTCAATAATATCCTTTCATTAGGCTATATTTTTTGTTTTTCCAATGTACATATTGTATCATAAGCTCAATTTTCATTGCATTCAATTATTTAATACTTAAGTAGTAAAAACATAAGATTTAGCCGTGATTTAGGCATATTGTTAGCGTTAAAACGTTGTCATACTGAAAAATCATATCTGCGTATATCTTTTTGTCCTTAAATTCAACTTTATAATACTCCCAAATTTATGAGCTTGCTAGAGAGTGGATAATCAAAACTCACCTATAGCTGTGAGGATGCCCCACACCTTGGTGAATGGCTCGAGCCCATCGAAGAACCTCCTAAGGATCTCCTTCCGTCGCTCCTTTCCACCAACGGTAGCCGTTCGTGCAGTTGTATGACCGGCGGTGGAACAGTTCGCCGCCGCCGGATCCGCAGATCCCGGATTGAAACTGGGGAACATCTGGACGCGTTTTGTCACTACCATTCGTCGGTTAGAAGATAGAAGATTGCGAACGGTTGGTCTTCGAGACCAACATCGCCCTCCGTACTGTCAGTCGAGGTCTGTGTAGAAAGCTGTAACAGATGAATCAATACTTCAGGAGGAGAAACTATATACGCCATCAAGGGTACAACATGATAAATAACCTGTATTTGCAATCTAAGCATCTTAACAAAACATCCTTACTATGCTCAAAAATATACTGATTCATTGATAAAATTAGTCAAAATTAAAGAAACATGCATAAAAACGAATTTGACAATATCAAATGTACAAAATGTCACATTATTAACTTCTTACCTTTAGAACAAATTTTATGATGTTTAATATTTATTTTTTACTAACGTTTTGTCTATCTCTGTCATATTACAAACAATCAGACACGAGCATACCTAATAGATATGAAATGAGCAAGTAGTAAAACAATATCTGAACAAAATTCGAGCGGGAAAGAAAAATGTTTAAATTATATCATTTTGATAGAGCTATCTGAAGGTATAATTTTATCTGACCTTGATGATTACTTTTATTCAAGACCCATTTAACTTTTCACCTCGAAATATCTTTGATGGTGATGATCAAGGTGAAATCCCTGATCCATGTCATGATCCGACAGCGATCAAAAATTATTATCTATTATAATCTTCACTCTTCATGGTCATATGCTGATAAAAAATGTGTGATGGTCGGTTCACTCCCATGGTTAAATATATAATGTCAAGTTGGAAGTTTACTTATGAATAACCTTGGCGATAATCATTATTTCCAAGGACACCTGCATATACCTCGGAAGAACACCTTTAAATAGGTTGAATAAATTCCTGCACAATATTTTCTATCGACTTTTATTTGTTAAATTATTTGGTCGTACCTCAATACCCTGCATCAAAATACGATACTGACTCAAATTTGGTTCCTTTTTTTGAGGTTATGTTGAAGAATTCCCATTATCATCGCTGATCTGACCTATTTTTTGGAATTCCACGGCTTGATTAATCTATATATTTGAATAGATTGTATCATGAAAGTAATGTTTTGGAGATAAAATAATTTTCACAAATAAAAATATTTTTCTCTCATTGACACGTCTCGATTTATCTTTAAATCATCGTCGGACTGTCAAATTTGATTGTTTACAAAGGCTACCCAGGTTACTGTCAACTATCTAACTAGATCATATCATGGATAAAAATTAGAGCTCTCAAATCTAGCATACTATTCAACCTGTACAGCTATTTTTGCTATTGAATTATTTTTTCTTTTTTGTCTTAGTGGAAATAGTTTTTGGTGACTGTATTTGCACTAGTGTTAAGGAAAACCCATACAAACCCTTAACCATCGCCGTCAAAATGTCCTTAAGATATTTCATGTGATAAACTATTTTATTTCTTGAGATATTTCACGTTTTTTTAAATATTTTATTCCTTAAGCTATTTCATTCTTCTTAATACATTCTATTATTTGATGTGTGATTTGATTTGAGGGGCAGCAGCCCTCTTTTCGAAAGAAATTGATCTTCATTTGAGAATTTGGACCAAAGCAATAACCCTTATCAAGGCTTCATTGGAATTTCTTCCACCCTCCTAGATTTTTTTGGATACGCCACTGCTCTATTTCTTGGAAAGATACCTTCCATAAAGTTGCTCCAGCGGAGAGCTATAGGATAAACTCATAGCCAGGCAGACAGGAGCAGGTTCTGTTGTCATCTCTATAAAGCCACACAGACAGCTAATATATGCTATAATGATGTGCAAGTCCAATCTGAGTGTGGTACAAAAATGGATAACAAGTGGAGTCAAGTAGATTGACTCAGTACAATACTATAATTCGCTGGTAGTCCTCGTAGATCCTCAAGCTGAACACGTTATGGTTATGCCACTTTTTCATAAGTAAGTATGTGGTTGAGCGGAATTTTTATTTCATTCAAATTTGGTAATACTTACTGATGTCTCAGATGCTACTGAGCATTATGTTTAATAAGGACGTTATGTTACGTAAGAAATATCGTTGAATTTACTAGTTGATGTATACTTGGTTTTAATTTATTATTAGTAGAGCGTTACCTCACACACGCCCAAATTCCGGGTTTTTCCAGTGCTGTAGCCAATGACATGCCTACATGTTTTCCTACTTTGCAATAACTACTCATGACCACTGTTCGAAATGAACTGTGAAAGCACCGGTGGCTGATCCATTTTGTCCAAGGAAAACAGCTACTAACTGAGCCTGGAGTTATGTATTATTCAAAATCCTCTGTTTAGCCCGATCCAGGAAGACGAGTAATGATAAGTACAGAAAAAATAATTTGAAAAATTTGTCGGTTAAATGTTTAATTCCACCGAGCACCAGGCGAGTTGGATGGATTTTTACCTCAAAAAAAGTGTTGGTACAATCCATTCTACCACATATGAAATTTTTACCCCATTAATACTCCTATCCTCACATCTACCTACTCGTGCTCACTATGCATGTTTCGTTTTGAGCCTAGACTCATAAGGGACATCTGTTGCCGCTTCAAGGCAGTCCAGGTGTTAGAAGCTTTGACTTCGTAAGTTGCAAATGGCCGTCCCCATAGAGAGCGCCACTTGGAGATAGGTTGATGTTGCTGTCACATCCTTAGGTTTTACGTATATACCATCCGATTGCTCGCTACAGTTGAACCGCCAGGCTATACTGACGAGTCCAGGCTAAAGACGAAGCATGATGTCTATAGCAGGTCTGATGCAAAGTTCGAGCATACACTCAATATCAGTTGTAAGCTTCTGATGTGAATGAGCCGAGATAATGGGTACATCATTAGTAGTGTTTACGAAGAACAACGGATGTCGCTGTAAATCAGTTTACCCGATATAGAAGAAAATGAGTCTTACATCGAAACAATGGCGCATAATATGTTGTTACATTAATAGAAGTTCGCAAAGCTTAGAGCTTCATCACTCGTAATGCATGTAAACAGGCATGAGCAGGAGATCTAGTATTATTGGTATCAACACAAATAATATGCAGCCCCTTAGCTAAGAGTTTAAGGATAATCTTAAGCGGAGAGCTGTGTGCCTGGAGCAGAATTGTTACCATAATGCGGCTTATTGACGGAAAAGGAATATCTAGATTTAATCAAGGCATTCGAGAACGAATTCAGATCGATACGTGCGTTAACGCCCCATAAACGGTAGATCCTATTATTGTTCTGAACAGAGTCTTCTGAAATAGGTTTTAGTCAATATAGAGGCAACTAACTTTAGTTTAGACATGCTGTGCAAATTCGTGGAACATGATGGGCATTCATAGTAGTATGGAAAGAAGTAGAATCAAGCAGATTGGCTCAGAATTTGCCTCATTTCATGAAGTCCTCTCCTAGAATATATTTTATAGAAATTGATATAAACCAAGATGTTCGTCCTCTTAGACCTAGCAGATCTCAGTCCAACTAAATGGCGAGCATTTTAGATTTTTTATCAGTCTATGCTGAAGCTTGATGGTCGTAGAAAAGGGTACTAAAAAGTATGAGTTTGATTTATGTAACTTTTTACTGAAATAATGTCACCATCACACAACAGTGCTCTGTTTGAAAATAGCGTAACCTACAAAATGTAAGATTAATCAATAGAGCAATCTCAAAACCTTTAAAAGTTGTATGTATCTCAATAATCGGCTGAAGTTCAACTGATATTTGTCAGTTCATTACATCTTAATATGTTCCGGATATGATTTTTATTTTTAATATCCAAGTACTTTCATGGTCCAGAATTACCATTGTCTCTATAATTTTTAGTGTCACGACATTTCGATTATCTTAAATCATCTTCATTTCACCTAACTCAAAATTCAAACAACACTTCCATGACTACGACTATATCATGTTCATTGGTATAAATAAATTGCTTCTACAATAACAAAAAACATGATGGCCCATTACAGAATGCTAGCTTGCACACTTTGTGTGGAAATACTGATTTTTCAAAACTGAAGATCCTAATCACCAGCTACAACAGAAAATACGAGAATAGTTATCTTTTCTTCCCCAAAAAACTATAAAGTGTTAAAAATATGGTAATAACTGTTTGATAAGAACACAGTGAAAGATAAATAAATTGCATATGAAGATATTTAGGAAGCAAAACGTTAATTACCGAGCTCTTTATGAAAGTTCTAACTGGCACTCCCATGTGATCAACACGAACTGTTTTTGGCTCATAGAACCGCAGCAGTTTTTCATGTTAATGTTGTCAAACCATATCCATGAGAAATCGAACCAGTATTTATCTTCCATTTTACCTTTGGCGAGTCACACGCTACCCGATTCAATAAATTCTACCAGTTTCCATATATTTCACAAATATCCTATCCTGAGAACCACCGTGCTACACTACCTATCGAACTCTTTGTCATAACCGTCCTCTGAAATTTATTTCCAAAATATTGCTTCGCATATCCTCTCCTGACCACGCTGAGAGTGCAAACTGCACACCAGTGGCTTAGATAATTTGGCGAATTCCTCAAATAGTTCGAAAGCTTACATGCGATAAAACGGCCACTTTTTCTGTTTTTTGAGTCCCGTACTACGAATGTGTTGCAGCTTCTGAATTTTCTACAAGATATGTCTATTATTCTGATTTCAGATTTATAACAAGCAAACTTGAGATCATCTACAGTAGATTTTACAAAAGTCATATGTACTTTTTTCTAATGTGCGTGCTTTACCCCCCTCACCCTTTAATTAAGTGCTAAATCCGCCTGTGAATCAAATAACTTGATTTTGAATTTATCTCTGAGTTTCTAGAATACTAGAAATTAGTACTTGCCAAATATCTCAAGAACACAGCTATTTCGACAATTGTCAACAAAACTTGAAAAAATGTCTCGTCCTGGGGGTAACAGGTCAGATGTTTGTATAGACTGTTACCATTTTTGTGATACGCTTGTTAGGGAATCATACATTTTTCAAATAACTGAGAGAAATCTAGAAGTATATATTGATATTGTTTTGATAGAGAAGAGGTCAAACTACAAGATGTCTTTTTTCAAAATACGAAATCAATCGTCAATCAACGATCCGATATATATTGAGTTTCTAGAATTATAAAAAGTACTGGCACAAGCATAATGAAAAAAAATATACCGACATTATTCGATTCAAAATAAAATATCATTGGAAAAAAAAAACATTCAATAATCCTAGGGGGGTTATCAATACTCGCTCTGACTGAATGGTAGAGCGTCTGCTTAGAATTTAGGAGGCTGTGGGTTCAATCCCCACTCGTGAAAAAAATTTGTTTAATTTTGCTTATTATGAAATCATTTTGCACAATGGCTTATATTATTCTGTTCGTATTGAATACTTTCAATCGGTTCCTTTTAATTTCTACGTCAATTTTTGAAGAAGTATTGTAATCGGAAAAACTTGGAATTCGGGATATTGTGCTTTTTTGATGTTTTATGATATACAGCACAAAAATCATGTCATTGATTTTCATCAGTCAGTCTGTCTGTCTGTCTGTCTGTACCCACGATTCGTTGCGCTCGATATATTGAGGGCTTTTGATTGGGTGTGGCATGAGAGACTTTTGTTAAAACTTGCTGCCTATGGACTGCCACCGAGTCTATGCAACTAGTTTCCTCAGGGATCTCTACTTATTTGCGGTGTTCGATAGATATGCTTCCAATGTAAAAACCATCAACGCAAAGGTTCCTTAGGGATCCGTCCTTTCTCCAACGCTCTTCCAGCTGCACATTAACGATTTGTTGGAAAAAACATCCAATCCTATCTACAACTTCGCTGATGACCACTACCATCCTAAGATACCGTACCGAGAGAATTGTGGAATGGGTATAGACAAACGGAGTTCTCTTCCGCTCGAGCAAATTATATTCCTGGGTGTTCCCAGGAATATAATTTGCTGTTGCTACTGCTACTATACAAGGCCCTGATCAGACCATCGCTGGAGAACTGCTGTTATGTGTGGGGATGCGTCCCAAAGCACCCTCTAAAGCTTATGGACACAATCCAAAAGCAAGCAATACGACTCAATAGCAAAAAATTAATGCGTATCCATACTATATAACCGTATGTCGCGGTTACTTTTTAGATAAGCGATAACTGATTACCAACTGATTACTTAGGCAAACCGTCGAAGTCTCTCGAAGAAGGTTCGATCGAGATACCTCCGTCTTTTGCTAGGTTGGCTGTTTTGCATCGAATCATCAAAACATGTTTTACCAGCGTTTAGTGCGATTCGATTTTAATGCGTTATTTTTCAGTATTCCAAACAATAATTTACCCTAAGCTAATATTGTTGTATAGGAAGTATAGCGTCAACCTTTTTGACGTCATTTTTTGAATAAGTATCGACGTCGAAGAATGGTGAATGTGCTGCGTCTTCTTTAGTATGCACATCCACCTATATGGGAAAATCTATATTGTTTACCTATTACCACCAAGTAAAGCTAAGCTACAATATTCTTCCTTAGAAAATAAGCTTTGCAATAAATAGGTATTTCTATACATATAAAATTACACCATATCGATTTTTCTTAATTACACTGGATACGTAAGCAGAAGTTCCTTGGTATGTTACGCCACTGACTCATACCGTGATTTACGTGAGAATAGAGGCTCAGTTTCTTAGATTTACGATGGGAATGCATGGAAATAGGATGGAAACATGGAACGAGAGCGAGCTTTTTCTCCCTTCCCCTTCTATTCACAAAAGAATAAAAGCTTATATGCATATAGCGATAACAAAAGAGGGTTGCACTTCAAGAGCTTTTTGTTGAAAACCATTCATAAGTCTTTTCTATTTAAAAAAAATTTCACCAAGTGGATTAGCCTACTACCGTACTATTTACTAGTTTAATCACAAGATGAATTATTCAACATAACCATATATTATAATTATCGAATGAATTTACACTTATAGTACTCTCCTGCAAGTGCCAACAAATTGGAAAAAAAGTAGCATGTGGAACATAACTTATGCAAACTGCCACTTCTACAGGCTCACGTCGATAGTATCCCTCCAAAGTTTACCCATCGAAATAATGACATTCTCAGTACTTCTGAAGACCAGTTCCACGAAGGGGTAATTAACATCTAAAAATGGTGAAGATCTGTAGCAGTGTGCTTTAGCAACCATTGTACAATATCTTTGTGTTTATACTCTCTTATGGGAAAATAATCTTCATACGAGGATAACGCTGAAAGTTTTTAGATACAGAAAAACTACAAGGTTTTTTTAAAAAACTTAATTCTGTTTTTTCAACATATTTTCCCCCTACCTCAATACATTTACGCATTCGGCAAAACCACTTTCCAAATTCTTGTGACCAACGTTATTTTGAAAGGTTGCTAATTTTCTCCTCAAATGCAGCGATTGCCTCTTCATCGGTGTGAAAATGGCGATCTCGTAACTTTTCTTTGACCTTGGGGAATAAGAAGAAGTCGCACGGAGCTAGGTCCGGAAAATAAGGTGGGTGAGGCAACAGTTTGACACCCTGTCCAGTAAAAAATCGAGTGTACTAGCGGCACTGTGAGCGGGTGCGTTGTCATGGTACCATTAAATACCCAGCAGACCAGTCTTTGAACGGCTCGTGCATAGTTCTCGGAAGACTACAGGGACATATTTGGTAATATACCATTCAGAAGTAACCGTCCTTTGATTTTCCAAGGCTACCGTTGTGATGTATCCATTTTAGAAAAAAAAGATGCGACCATTTTCTTTCCAACACTGTTGGAATGACGAATTTTCGTTGGAGGCTGCTCGCTTTCAAAGCACCAAACTAATGACTGCTACTCGTATTTAGTTTCGGGATCATAATGATGTAACCATATTTCGTCTCCGGTTATGATATTAAAAGTGTTTTTACTGTGTCCATTATCAAATTTTTCAAGCATAAACTTAGCCCAATCAACCCTTGTTGCTTTTTGCTCACTAGTCAACAAATCTCACCCATCTGGAACAACGCTTCCTTAGGCGAAGGTGATCATGAATGATTGTTAGGACCGCTGACGATCCAATCCCCAGAGATGCCTCAATCTCGGTGTAGGTTATATGTCGATCTTCTTTTACCATATTTTGCACAGCTTCTACAGTTTCCGGAGTAACAGCAGTGGGCGGTCGACCTGTGCGAGGTTCACTATCGAGTGAGACCCGGCCCCTTTTAAACTCAGCAAACCAATTAAAAACTGTAGCCCTGGAAGTAGCAGAGTCCCCAAAGCAACTCACTAAACTTTCGTGACATTCCGCTTGTTTTAGTCCCTTTTCATAGTCATACAAAATCATGGCTCGAAAATCGCAACCACCCGGTTTCATTTTCACGTTAGAATTCGGTCAACACTTAGATGCATTTGAGACCGTGGCAAGGCGACTACTGAACGATTCAAACGCTGCCTTTGCGCGTAAGCACTTACAACTTTAGGCAAAATAGCTGCGCACTTGTTTAAACTTATATAGATTAGGAATATCTAAAGACTTTCAGCGAGATCTTCGTATTATGGAGAGAAACGGTTCTACAAAGACAGTTATAATAATATCTAAAGGCGTTCCCGGTCAAAGAATCTTAATATAAAATCTTAGTAGTAAAGGCAAACAAGATGCAATCAAGCGAATATCCAGTTCTAATCAGCTCTGCAAAGAATGCATACATTCAGGCTTGTAAAAGTCAAAATTTCTGAAGACATGGTTTGGTGTGAACACAAATCATAAATGCTGAAAAAGGAAAAATATCCATTCAAGACAAGAAGTACTTGTCACCATGCATTTTTTAATATCGGTAGAAGCTCAGACACTATGTGGACTTGAATACTGCTCCAAAATCTGGAGAGCTCTTTTATAAGCACTCTGCTCATACTGTAGTTCTGTAGTTTAGAGCATCTCCTCTTTGGTCAATGCTGGGTGACATATGACACTTTTCTATTAATATGTCAGCACAATCTGTTCCTATGATTCAGCCTTCGCGATTCGTCGCTAACTACACTGGAATTTGAAAACTTAACTGAGAAATAGCTTCGTTTGTGATCTTGAGGGCTCCTATAAATATTTAAGCCTCAACATGAGCACTTCTAATATCTCTACTAATTTCATATACTTTTGATATTGAGATAAAGGTTAGTAATTTCATGACTCGTACTTTAATTGCTTTTAAAAATTAAGCCATAACCAGTATTTATTTTAGTAGAAAATAGAATTGGTCTAGTAAATGTTTCAACAAATCAAGTTAAGGGCAAATTGCAGATAATTAGTAGGAGGCGAAATTGGCAATTCAACGCACTAAAACTGAAATAACAATGTGCACTTCTATAGCGGACAGTGAATTATCACTAATTGTCTGTTTCGGTTTAGTTCGTTGGTTACTGATGCTAAAATCTATTGGTTAAGTTTCATTTACTACAAGGTTTCTCTTACACAGTTTCAGGGATTATATTAAACTGAATCAGTCGTCTATTCAATGATATTTAACATGGATATGTGATATAGAAAACAACAAAATTTTGCCAATATTGCGTTTAGTACTTTGTAGCTTTGTAGTTCTCAACAATCACTTCTCAACTTTGGTAAAAACTTTTTTTCTGAAAATGTGTTATGTCTAACCTTTTAGATTCCCTGTACTTCCTACTTGTTACTGCGGTTATAGTTGAGCTCCTTTTCTGGTTTGCTGAAGCTTTTGTAAAAGCTTTTTTATAATTTTTTGGCATGAAAATTTCCGCTATTTACAAGATAGCAATAAATAAATTGTAGTTGCTTCATAATTTTAGGAACATAAATTGAAGATGTTATTGCTATTGTCCACTTCAAATTCACCGTTCCTTCAATGTTCTCCTGGAGCTCATATATACGATTTTTTTCATGAAATTGCATGTATGTTTCGTCTTCAGCCTAAACTTGTCAGTATAGCCTGGCGGTCTGACTGTAGAGAGCAATCGGATGGTATATACGTAACCCAGTCAAGGGTGAGATAGCAGCATCAACTCAATTCTAAGTGTCACCATTTATGGGGACGCCTATTGAAACTTAGATGAGTTGATGTTGCCACAGCCATGTTGCTATCACTTCCTTGACTGTATTACGCAGTTAGACCACCAGGCCATACTGACGAGTCTAGGGTAAAGACAAAACATGCATGTCTATAGCAGGTCTGATGCATAGTCGAGAACATACACTCAATTACTTTATATCAGTTGTCAGCTTCTGATGTAAATGAGCCGAGATAACGGTACATCGTAAATAGTGTTAACGATTGACAAGGGATGTAACTGATGTTAGGACCTCTGGCTTCGTAAGATGTTAATGGGCGTCCCCATAGCAGGCGATACTGAGATGGAAATGCATTGTTCCAAACATCTTAATCGTTCGAATATACAGTAGACACTCTCATAGATAGGGCACAAGCAAGGGGATGTTCATCATACTGGTTACGCAACATCGTTCACAATTAACTATTGTTTGTGCGAAACTCAGGAGATAATTGATTTCACAGATGTAAGAGTATATATAGCACATATGTATCTGGCACAAAGACAGTGAAGACCGAGAATTGGAGGCTTGAGTCTGCTACATAACAGTATGGTAATCTGATATTATCGTAGTATTTCTACGTGGATATGCGATACACGTATGCATCTGGGATTCTCCGCATTTCAAATTCGGAGCTTTATTACCTAGCGAAAGACAGACCTCAACGAGCAGCGCAAATCAATCGACATCACGGATTTTTATTTCTTACTCTTTGACAACGGTTACCCACGATACATAGATGAACCGAAGCATCCATGTTTTCATTGCGATATTCCATATTTTTGCATGGATGTCTTTTCGATGTATAGAAGCGTATAACAGTTTTGATTTGAGGTATCGATTTTTGACTTCTAGTATTTTTGTATGAAATGGAAAATAAAGGGTTTGGAGAATTGCAATTTCATGTACTTTAATAAAATCTGACGGGGTATCAGTATCGTTAGAAAAGTAGATTCATCATTTACTCTTCAATGTAAATTCTGGAAATAACCATGTGGTTATCTTTTTGGTACATCTAATATTCTCAATTGGCAGCGATTGATTAGTTTTACCAACGTTTTGGTTGCTTCGGCAATCTTCATGTAGCTACTAAATATGAAAAACTTGAATGGCTCTAGTACTGTGGATGCATTTGCATTTTTGATTAATTCAAAGCAAGGGATATTGACTATTTATTTCAAGTTGGTCAGCGTCAACTAAAGATAATGATTATACATATTTATAATCTCTCGACAACCTCTTACTATAACTTAATACAAAAAAAACGCTCATGATTATTTTAGGCCGTAAGTAAATCATATTTGACTGGTTTTTGGGTTTCTTGGAACTCCACTAATTTTAGACATATTCAAAGGAATTTTGAAGCTATATTCCACAAAAGCTGTGAAGTTCATATCTTCGGAAATTGAGTTGTCTCGTATCTAATATCATTATTATTATTTTGTTATTCGGCAGTTAAGAAGTTTGGAGCTTTCGTGCAGTCATAGGAATAATTTTCCGAAGTTTTATGACGGTACGGTTTCTTTATTATAAGTTTCACTCATCCAAGTACTCCATAGGAAAACTAAACTTTAATACGCTTAGGAAGATAACTCCACATAAAATTTTGTCTAAATTATCTGATTACAATTTTGCCTCGCTCAGTACCTGGAAGTTCCCTTATTAATTTTGGGAGAACTTCAACGATCTTCCCGAGGTTCTGGTATTGTTGATAAAGTTCAATCAAGTCAAGAGTCTGCAGAATGCTTTTGAACTCCATGAAGATGTTGATAGTAAAACACCAAAGGCAATTTGACTACTGGCATTCTAATTAATAGGAGATAAGGTAACCTACCGAGGTATTGTTGAATTCTAAACACCGACTGTTCTAAAGGCCCCTATAACCTTAATAAATCAAGAATCAAGCTCGTATCGACGTCCTTTTTAGATTATGATGAAATATTTCTCACCAAAAACAGCTATTGAGCCTACAGCTAGGAATATGTCACTTAAATATTTACAATCATGTATTTGGAGTCGCTAGGTCTATATACGAGGTTATATAAGCACCTTAGGTACATGATTGATACTTGACATAAGCTCATTTTGAGATATAATCAAATATGGAACACTAGATGGATGAATCAGAATCTATATTATTACTGTAAAAGGAATAAAAGGTATAACTTAGAAGAGAGAAAAAACATATGCCACCAATATTACTGCACTCGTTGTAGAGAGGATTGGACACGTCTAGAAATGTATGATTTCATTCATGCCATTTTCTATCTCGGTTTTTTCTATTCCAAATGGCGCATGAGTTCTCCAGATCGTGCCGATTTGGAGTGGGAGATTTTGGGGTACCCTTCTTTTTGTACCTCATTGCAGCGTATCGCAGTAGCAGTAGATGGCGATGTACAATGATGCTCACGATTAGTGTGTCTGCAGGTTCTTTATGTAAGGCATAAAACTTTTCGCGTCACAGAAGCGCTACGAAAAAATTAATATATCTATTGACATTCACCTTAACATGCTGTAAATTGTAACATTCTTCTTCTTCAAGTGCCATCTCCGAGTCGAAGGTTGACGACCGTCCGACAGTCCGACGATGATTTAAATATGAATCGAAACGCGTCACTGAAAGAAAAAGAGTTTTATTTGTGAAACTGTGTGTTAATTACACAATCTTTTTATCTGCATGATGGAAGAGTTTCACCAAGTAAGAGCATCTACAATCTACATGACCATCATGGTTATTTTTATTTTGGAAGCGGTTGCTTCAAGAAGTTTGTTAGAGGTGCATCCGAACCACTATCAACAGTTTCACAACCATGAGATTCTCCTTCTGCCTATCCCCCATCTCCCGGCAATCTAATGTGAATATGGATTTTTTGAAAGTTTTTGTTTGATTTCAATTATTAACAAAAGTCATGTGTAAGTTCTTCGTACGGCAACAAAGCATAAAGATGCATGCTGTTCTGAGGCGAAATGTACGTCAAGACAGTGAACGCTCCCATATGGGAATCGAGTTGGCTTTGATACTTTGATAGTGGCAATTTTGACAAAGTTGGCGGTTCACGCTAAATTGCGGTGTTAATTAAAGTTTACTGACAATACTGAACCTTGCAACATCGTCGTAAACATAGACGACAGCAGTCACTTTGAAGCGGGGTGGTTTTCGTCACACTGTGACTATGCCTTTTGATTTCCTGGGATACTTTGTTGACGCAACAGGGTGCTCTCCCTTTCTAGTGATTTTAGGTGAAGAGCTGATACTGTCAATGCTGGAACTAAGCATCTAATACAATTATTCCTTGAACTCTGAAAACTTAGTGGACAAAAGGTTTTAAAATCTGATAAACATGTTTAATGAACTAATATTGCTGCAGGTGGGACACAGAGGCAACCTAATCAACGCCAATTATAAAGAGGCTGAATGGCACTTTCATAATTATTCATTATCCATATTCAGGCAGTTATATGTTATTTAAGAAGCTAGCACAGAAGTAAAATGTTGAGTGTATCAAATTCTGGAATTTCCGTGACCTCAGTACTCTCCTAACTAAGGCGTGTGAATTAAAAGTAGAAAAGTCATACCCTTACCGCATTACTATTACTCTCATACACAATACTTGGCGTCACTGGCACCAGCACTGACAAAGCAAAGGAGTTCTTACTAGACGTTGGATGTGGTATGACGTATTTATGACTCAAAATAAGTGTTTAGCATTTGTAAAAATATTGATTGGTTTCGATTTGTTTGCCGCATTCGTAATACATTTTCTTATTTCGAATGCCAATGTGTGAATAAACATGTCTTAACAAATGCGGAGTGTTTCCGAGGTCAAATTTTCTTAGATTATAGAACGTTCTTCACCAACACCAAAAAAGGAGAGATTTTTCCCACCCCCAACCCCAAATTTTCACCCCAAAAAATTTATGGAAGCTATAGTAGTAACCTAATGTCAAAACCTCATCAAAATCTGAATGGTTCTTTCCTTAGATGTAGTGGTCAAGTATTACCGGACAGATTACAGACAGAAAGGCCGACGGAAATGACATGGTTTTTTCTTATACTCGTATATCATGAAACATCATGAAAAGATAACATATATAATAATATAACCATGTTTCGTCTCCGGTTACGATACTAAAAGTATTTTTATTGTGCCCATTATCAAATTTTGCAAGCAGAAACTTAGCCCAATCAACTCTTGTTGCTTTTTGCTCCCTGTTCAACAAATGTGGAACTCATCTGGAACACCGCTTCCTTAGGCGAACGTGACCATGAACACTTAGATGCATTCGAGACCGTGGCAAGGGAACTACTGAATGATTTAAACACTACCTTTGCGTGTAAGCACTTACAGCTTTAGACAAAATAGCTGCGTGCTCAAACTTGTTTAAACTTGTATAAATTAGGAATATCTGAAGAATTTCAGCGTGACCCTCGTAAGGTATCAAATTGATGGTCTTATGTCCTTCATCAGAGGAGTCACTCCTACTTGCAAGAACGTGCCGAAGAGGGGTGGCAGAAGGAGTAATTAAATTTTCCTTTCGTCAAACATTTCAAATCACCCTACTTTGATCCCTTCTCCTTTTAAGTAAAGAGAACAGAGATGCATATATTTATTACGTAATCCAGATCTTTTTACTTCGTCAGCGGGGAAGATAGGCCCATCGAGAGAAAATCCTGCCCGGGGTATAAAAAATAGCTCTACTGGAGACCTCAAGAGAACTGGGATGTCACACTGTGGAAAGTTATTAATTTTTATAGAATCTAACATTTTTATCTCCAAGTCTCCAAGTGTCGCCTTCTATGGGGACACCCATTGACATCTTACGAAGCCAATGGTCCTAACACCATAGAGGGCGACACTTAAGTGAGTTGATGTTGCTATCACACCCTTGACTGGGTTACTTATATGCCACCCGATTGCTCTCTACACTTAGACGACGTGTCTTGGCTAAAGATGAGACATGCATGTCTATAGCAGGTGTGATACATTGTGGAGAACATACACTTAAGTTAAAATCACTTTGAATCATATCAAGATTCGGATCACTAAGAAATTCTCAACAACTTATCTATAACGACTCCACTTTTTTTCTTCTTCATATAACTATATCTCCATTTGTATCATTCACATTCATACTGAATGCAGTCAGACAGTAGACAGAAAAAGATGAAGACATAGATGTAGCTATATTCTTGCGTATTATTTAAGGGAAAGCATTTATAGCGCTTCTCAAGCGAAGAAGATTGCTGAACATAGATATATAGATGAGCCTCCTCCGCGATCCCTTCTACATTATGTGTCCCACCACGGCGGTGCTCAAAACATTTCGTTAATGCCTACCCTCGCGTTATCGGTCATACCAAGAGGTATGTTCGCTTTAATCTTATCCCCTTAGAGGTGCATGTATACAAGGCTTCTTTGTCTATATTTCTGATGTATACCTCCCATCGGCTGAATCTTAAGAGAAAACTCTGCCCAGAATGAAAGATGTTCTGCATGTGTTCCCAATATTTCGTTTCCAGCGCTCATTTTTCAAGATGATGGATTTTTTGTAAATGACAGAGAAAGGCTGGTTATATGCTCGTACAAAGCCCTTTCTTTAATTTTGAAAATCCTAGATACTGTCACGAGGGATCAGCGATAGAAATATGCTCATGTACGGTGTTAAAAAGCATCATAAATAAGTCAAAAATGTCAACATTCCTATGACAATATCTAAAATTTTGTATCAAATATTGAAAAAGGGTTTCCACAAAGATAGAAGCAACCATTCTCTATAATTTCCAAAAGAAGCGTTTCATTATCTGGAAACGAAATATTGGAAACCCATGCAAAACGCCTTTTATTTTAAATCACTTCACTTATACACTTTTAAGTCTTTCATTCGCGTCAATTTACTTGAAGTCGCAGGTTTTTTTTCACAGTGCGTGCCCCGGTCTAGAGTGTTTGCGAACTTGCTTATCAGCGTAGTCTGTTTCGTCGCGCAGCTGAAAGATTCGGAGTCTTACACGAAGCAGTACAAACATAACTGATGGTGCGTCTGATAATAGATTCATAAAGCCGAACTTTCTTAATCAAACGACAAAAAAGTTGTCGTAACATAATTCCAAATTTTATGTTAAGTGATTCAGTATGTCAAATCATGCGCGTGCCAAGGTATTAGACTCCCATATATAGATATCTTGTCGATAGGGTACGATGTTACATTAATATTCATATCCATCCTTATCCTTGGATGTTCACAAGACAATAAAGATTACGAATACGAACATACCATAAGAAGCGGCTATTTGAATCGAATGTCCTACACAATTTATGCCATCCCACCAATCACAAAATCCTCACACATCATCCCACTGACAGAGATCACGATGCCGGTGCGTGCGTAAACAGACGCGCAGGTGCGTGTTTTTGTCGCGCTCTGTACGTCAGCGTCGCGGCGCTGTACCGTTCCGCGTCAGACTGGAGGATGAGACTCTCCAGCTTCCAGCTTTTTGGGATGCAGGAACGGCGGCGACGCCGACCGCGCCGCGTGACGTTGCTGGCGGCTGATGGTAAGGACTACAAAGGGTGCCATGGAGGTGACAACTTTCGCATGGAAGGTTGCTTTACGATGGCCACCTTCTCGATTTTTGCAAACGCTGCCCAGCCATGAGTAGGCTTTACTGGCGTTAATCCGAAATACCTACTGGAAGGATTCTGTTGCATTTTTACATTTTCTCTACTTAATTTGCATTCAGTGAACTCTTTGACTAGTATTCCATTTCGAAAGGCAACTTGTACCACTCGGCATGCATTTGTGAATGTTCTTGGATGGATGTTTCTCCGAGGTCGCCTAACGACGAATGTTCTGTATCAAAGTGAAAGACCTCTAATTTGCAAAGGGTTTCTTAAAAGTTTAATGTGTGATCTATTATCAGCTATTATGATCAGCAGGTAAGCTAGATATATCTATGTTGCTTCTGTACGAATTACAATCAGAATATTCATGAAATTCTTTGTAAGTCATTTAAATGGTTAGTAAGGTTAGTTAATTATTATTAATACTGGTTAAAGCGACACACAATTTGGATTTCGTGAAGGTTTAGGAACAAGGGAAGAACTAGCCAGCTTATTAATACTCTTCCAGAAATGTCGAAATATGAGGAAAGATGTATATGCCTGTTTCATAGACAACGAGAATGCTTTCGATCGAGTTAATCACACTGTACTTCTGACCTTACTACAGGACAAAGGGTTAGCCGAACAAGACATCGAGTTTATTAGAAATCTTTATTGGAATCAAGAAGCAGCGTAAACCTTTCACACCAGATTGTAGACACCTTATCAAAGTAACGCAACCTTGAGCTTAGACTTAAGATACCGTTTTGTTAAGGAAAACGTGCACTCAGTTATCTTGTATGAGGCAGAAACATGGACATTAAAGGTGGATACCATGAAGAGACTCGAGGCTTTTGAAATGTGGACCTTCCGTAGACTACTAAAAATATCAACATATAGCTAACGATCAACTTCTTAGACGTATGGGAAGAGAAAGAGAGTTACTTGCAACAATAAAACGAAGAAAGACAAGTATAATACACTGAAATTAATTATAGAAAAACGTGGTCCTGGTCGCAGGCAACATTCATGGTTAAAAACATACGCGATTGGTATGAACACATCATCTCTAATTCGTACCACTCGGTATCGAAATAAGTATGCCGAAATTGTCGCCAACCTTCATTGAATGGAGATGGCACCTGAAGAAGAAGAAATATTTCAAATTTCGTTGTATGATTACGTGTCGCCATGGTTAAAACACGCTGTTTAAAATTGTGGCTGTAACGAAATGTCGCTAAATATTGAGTATCGTTAATTGAAGCCTGCGTATCGATTCGCTGGCAATGTTTTTATTTTCGACTCGGTTTATTCTGAATTCTGTTTTGAGGATTGACCTTGTAACTTGGGCAGCGGCGTACTTGTGGGGTATGACCTGCGTTCACATGGCAGGGAATGCTGTACTGTCCTGTAGTTCAATTTCCCGCGCTGGAATTCTGTTTCATCGCACCAGTCACCATTAGTTCCGGAATTTCCGAGGCCATCCTATGTCTTATGAGGTGAAATTCAAGATTGTTATCATCGCCAGACAACATACAGTCATCAGGTTTCAACTGTAGGTTTCACCATTGTGTTATTGGTGGAATTCATCTAACCACCCTAGCGCACCTAATAACATAATATTCTTTTTCCCAATATGTTCACAATAATCCATCCATTGATATGTGATTCACTTCACTTCGTATTTAACTGAGGTATTTGTATCACTGATATATGACTGAATAAAAGAAAATTATTAGTATAAATATAATTTTCTACGCAATAGAATGAAAGAGTTTTACGAAATAGTTCAAACTAGTAGAAATCGTGGTCCATAAGCTGACAAAGGCGACAAATAAACAAAGCCAAAGTGAATTTACCCGTAACCATATCAACATCCAAATTAATCAATTATCATATCTACGAGTATATCGTTTCCATTTTTAAGTATTGTTTCAATGTAAGTTGTATGAAGTTTATTGCTATTACTTAGTTTATCTGAAAATTCAATCTTACTGGATGTTTCTTCTGTATGGTTTCTGTGTCTTGTTGGAGATGCTCTAGGTCTAGATACTTGATCCATATCAAAGAACATTGCACAAATACACTTATATAATACAGTCCAAATTGAACGTTATTGTTGAGTCTATATGATTAGAGAGACAGTTATCAAGATTCAATTAGACAACAGTATGTTTTGGTTACTAACATATATCTAGAAATATGGTAAAAAGATCCTATTAGAAGTCGCTAGGAGCAACGGTTTTCGATTTATATGGATTTGAAATAATATATGCGTGTATCATTGAATGGCAAAATGAAATATTTTTTTTGTGATACCATTTAGTACATTTTCAAACAAAAAAACATGTCTCTATCATTTGTACGTAAAAAAGTTTTTCTTATTGAAATATTTACTGTTACAATTATGATTTCTATGAGAATCATCATGAAACAAACAATAATAAAAACAGCAAACAACAGAACATTAGATTTTTTAATCGCAAAAATTGTTCGAAATGCCCACCGGTTCCCAAAATTCTATTTTGAATCTGAGTTGGGTAAACGAGGCTTTTGAAATATCAGACAATTCTTCAGAAACGCTCTGTATATAGTAAAGGATAATATTGGTCACGTCACATTAAAGTAAGAGGAAAAGGAGCAGAAAAATATAGGAAAAGTAACCCGAGTATTTCTTCTACTCGAGTTATGAGTATGTATCGGTTTGGTGATTGGAAAACTGTGTAGTGTTTGATACATTTAATGGAAAAATAAGACTCGTGATACCCTATGAATGTTGTTAGATACACGAGTACACTGGAAGCCCTTGATTATCCGCGTCATGATATATAACAGTCAGTATTTAACAGTTTCTGTTTAACTTTGGTGCTTTCTTCAGAAATTCTCCACTCAATCAATCATTGTCACGCGTATGAATAGAAGGCATCGTTAGTATAGCAGTATTACACGTAGTCTTGAAGAAAACTCCGAACATGAGTAAGCGACTCAAAAATTTTCGCATCTATCAGTGCCTCTATACGATATTTTTAATTTCGAAAATATTTGGTGTATGTCCCTTGACTATCCCATGTAAAAGAAAATACACGACTGATAAGAAGAGTACGGTGATTACAATAGGACTTATTCTAATTTATGGTGGATACGCAGTATACCAAGTCAATACAGTGCTGAAGTATTTGGAAATGTCCAACATATTCACATTGATTGAATTTCTAACAGCAATTGTTAGACTTGTGACAGTTTTACTGGTTACCATGTGGGAAATTATTCAACAAAAAAAAGTGAGTATGTTTTGGATATAAAAAATCTTCGAATCCTTTACGCTCTACATCTCTCTCTATCTCTGGATCACATCACATCCTAATGTGACAGCCGCGGTGATAGAGGTAAGACTCATCTTCCACCAACATTCTAGAGATGTACTGGGATCATGTTGCCGGTCTTGCTGGGTTGGGGTCCTAGGAGCTCGGATTCTATTCTGCTCCAGAGATTCGTATTCACCGGAACAGGAACTATGGAATGGGCCAATGGTTACAATTTACAGTGTTTATCCTCACACAGGGCTTCTGAAGCGCGATAGACATTCGGCCTTTGCGGGAGGCTATCAATAGAAAAAAATCAGCGATTGAACTTTGAAAAAAGGCATTAATTTTTTCCCTAAGATTGATAACAATAGGTAATAAATGATTCTGGAATCAGTTCTTACAATGAAGTAAAAACAATTAACTAGAAAAATCATAAAACCAGTGGCGGCGGATCTTGACTTCCCCCGGGCACTCAATTTTCTAGCTACACCACTAATAAACTACTAAATAAGAAGTGTATGCTCTCCACAATGCATTAGACCTGCTATAGACATGCATGTTTCGTCTTTAGCCTAGACTCGTCAGTATAGCCTGGTGGTCTAAGTGTAGAGAGCAATCGGGTGTTATATACGTAACCCAGTAAAGGGTATGATAGCAACATGAACTCACCTAAGTGTCGCCCTCTATGGGGACGCCCATTGACATCTCACGAAACCAACGGTCCTAATACTTAATATCAGTTGTCAGCTTCTGATATGAATGAGCCGAGATAACTCTTGTTGACAGATGTCTTAATGGACATCTGTTGCCGCTTCAAGGCAGTCCAGGTGTTAGGACCGTTGGTTTCATGAGATGTCAATGGGCGTCCCCATAGAGGGCGACACTTAGGTGAGTTCATGTTGCTAATAAATAAGACTTTTTTTAAAAAGTATTTCGCATGTATATTATTACTTTGTTACATATATGTATATATAGATCTGTATTTTCAACTCAGGTATTGCAGCTATTAGAAGATATATCCCGATTTGACACAGACATCAACCAGAAATATCCACTAGAAGAGGAAGTGACTTACAAATCCGATAGGTTATTTTCTATCATGACAGTGCTGGTAACAACGGTTCTTGTGGTCTTTCTGCTAGTAACTAGTACAGTAGCCGTGATTATAGAGGGTACATTTACGTATATCGAGTTAGCTCAATTTGCTGCAATCCATGCTCCAGAATACGTCACATGTGCCATCACTCTACAACTTTCAGCATTTGCCGCTTTACTAGGAAGGCGATTTGCAAGAATGAATGCTGAACTTGAAAGACTTACAAAAAGATGGAATAATAGGAGGGTATATGTCAGCAGAACTGGTAGTTCAGAAGGCACCCACACATATTTTTGGTATGATTCCTTGACATTGAACAAACTTAATTTGAAGTATAAGTTTATACACTTCGTTTTATGAAAAATCAGTTTTACAAGATTAATTACGATTCACTTGATAATTTTTTAGGCACAAAGATACATGATGGTTTTTTAATATGACAAACATATCTATTTTTATGAACAATATGAAAAAATGTTCTTTATGTAATTATACAATTTGCAGAGGTGTGCACAGGCAAATATTTACGACTTTGTCATATTATTATGCGCTCTTTATAAATGTGACGGACTACAAAGACGCTCATGTGGAATACAAAGATTATGTGAAATGTCACAATTAACAAAAACAGAATTCGAATGAAATTTGTTTATATCAAACAAGAGCATAAGTTTTAGGTTAAAGCTCTCAATAAATATTATTTTTGCGCCTTATTCATACAGAATGAAAAAATTGCATTAGTGCCATAAACTCATCTCCCAGTGTCGCCATCTATAGAGACGCCCATTGGCAACTTACGAAGTCAAAGGTCCTAACATAGAGGGCGACACTTGTAGATGAGTTGATGTTGCTATCACATCCTTGACTGAGTTACGTATATACTACTCGATTGCTCTCTATAGTTAGACTAACAAGCTATACTGACGAGTCTAGGCTAAAGACGAAACATGCATGTCTATAGCAGTCTGATGCATAATGGAGAACATCTCTTTTAAAGGCACCGCTATGCGATGTCCTAATTAGCATCCATCATATAAAAACAACATCGAATTTTAGGGTCACTCAAAAGTTGTGAAAAAAAATAATTTTCAGCGTCGTCCTTCATGGGCCTGTAAATTCGTAGATGAGGTCCATAGAACATGTTTTCATAAGAACGTCATATTATTTTTGTTTTCTATATTATTCTGAGAGGGTCTCCAAGTATTTCAAAAAGCCTAAATTCACCTAATTTTAATACGTTTCTGTCGCACACCTCCTCAATGTCAACCAGTTTGCTGGCAGCATTCGATATTCTTAATCTTAATTAATACTATGTATATCAACTACAATAATTATACATGTTCTCATTTCCATGCTATTGAGTCATTGAAAGAAATTACTGCTGTCGTATAAACATTGCACGGCTTGTCAATCAGGTTCGCCTAATGCCAAGCGCTTATCAATTTCAGTCTGACGAAAAATGAGCTTCAGGGACAGCTTCACAGTTTAAGGACGAGTCACTACCATCTCCATACTATGAGCAAATCACTAAATCAGATATATACATTCCCACTGTTATTCGTTATTCTACGTATCTTCCTGGATCTGGTTAATAACACATTATTCCTTATTTACTCTGCATCTAGCATCTGGCGTATTTCAAGTGCTTGTCTGGTTGTGGCAATTATAGTGGGACAGCTGCTCCTCATAGCACTGACCTGCTCGTATGCAACATATCAGGTTTGTATATATATATATATGGTTATGTTGCCACTTCAAGGCAGTCCAGGTGTTAGGACCTTTGACTTCAAGTTGCCAATGGGCGTCCCCATAGAGGGCGATACTTGGAGATGAGTTGATGTTGCTCTCACACCCTTGACGGGGTTGCGTATATACCACCCAATTGCTCTCTATAGTTAGACTGCCAGGATATACTGACAAATCTAGGCTAACGACGAAACATGCATGTCTATAGCAGGTCTGATGTATAGTGGAGAGCATACACTTCCTATTTTAAATATTTTTCTACTGTGGGGCATCCATGTATTACTTGACTTGTTTTGACCGTCCCCCTTCTCCTGGTTTGTATCCAGTATTTTACTTCAGGTCTCACCCACATTTACTCATTATTTAGAAACGAATTTGTTATTGGATTTCAACGTCCTTTACCTTTGGAATGCATCTATCCATACATTTTATTTACATATACGTTAGCAATATTAACTTTTACTAAATTTTACTTTTTCCTGTCTAAGTAATAAGGAAACAATTTTCTGGTATGTTTTTTTAGAGAGGGCCTTTTTACAGGGAGGGCTGAGCATCCGCTAGTACCCATCAGGTTACCGGCACAGGGTGACAAAACGTGATAATAGCTCAGACGCTCCTCATTAATTGCGAGACACTTTTTATAACCTCTAAGCGAATAAAAAAATTCCAGGAAATCATAATGGAATGAATATTATGATTAAAATACTTCGCTTACATGCAGACTCTTAGCTGCCATGAAAGAATCTCACTTTTGTCTCACTCAGATTCAGACAAAAGCCCTGTCAAAGTCACAGGCCAGCCATGGCGATAGGAGAACGCACAATACTCGATTAATCTTCCATCAAACTTCTGCGAATTGATATAAACGATAACATATCCTGACATGATCATTTTGCAGGCCAAAAGCTAAGGGGTTCTCTTTAGCCCAGGAAAATTGCATTTACCGGAACATTGTTACTAACCGCGTTTAAATTATACTATGCAAAAGCTTATGCTCACAACATTCATGGATTAGACAAATCAAGTGTATCCACCTCATATTGGAAACATAATCATAAGAGTTTAGTGTATACTTCCACCATATTTCACAAAATACGGGTGTTCGAAGTGTATGGCTCTCCACTATTCATATGACCTACTTCCTACTATATTAGCAAATTGACAATTGGAGATAAATGTTACTGATTAGAATTTTTGATCCCGTTTCGCCAATTTCATAACACCTTCAACTACTTTTCAAGATCTTTAATAGAATATACTAACCTTTTTATACTCAGGAGCAAATATGATTCAATATAGATAAGTGTTTACTTTTTAGTTAAAAGCGACAGGGCCAATTTTACATGAAATTAAAGATACAGACGACGATATTGATGATGATGTAAGTATACAGAGTAATGGTTTTAAATGGGAAAAATGATTGTATGCTCTTTTAGACTGGCGTAGTATAATAAGTAAACTGGCAAAGTATCTAACCAATAATAATTGAAACGAAATACGTTCGGAGGAAAATCTTCACTAAAGTTTCGGCTGCCTCTGCCGTTTTTGTCAAATAACAAAATATAGAAAATATGCAATACTTTGGGAAAATGGATTATGTTTACTACATTTTGTACATATGAAATGCAACATAAATGCAGCTTCAATTTTCTATCAATCACGGTTAGTTAGTTTATGACTCATCGTACACTATGGTTAACTGCATTTTCCGGTTGACCAGTTAAAGGTACTATCGTGATCTGCTAAATATAATCAGTTACACAACTTTCACTAAATGCCCTAACGTCATATCTACAAAAAATATTAGTTGTCATCAGCTGTCAGTTTAAAACGTTTGATTATGATATTTGGTGCCGATAGGATATTTGTAGTTAGTTATTAAAGATGGGGTTTATTTTTTCGATTACCGATTTATCAGATCGTGAGTCTAAATGTGCAACTGATTAAACGGGTTTAGATAGTCAACAAACAGCTGATTTAAACGAGTTGATCGAATTTCGCATCTGATCACGAATCACGAGATCTGTTTGATTTCTATTTCAGGTGCGATTTTTTTCTGTACAGATATTACAGTACAAATTCAAAATAACAGCAATGTACATGTTGACAATGGACAGGCCGTTAGTAACAATTGTGAGTTATCTTCACTATATACTTTCTCATTATCCATTGTTAAAGATTAATCACTTCACCGTATGCACGTAACATTACCACACACCAAGTAATATGATTTAAAGCATAATTATCAATCTTTCTTGAAAGAAAAATCCTAATTAGGAATTGTGATGTTCCATGTACTGTTTTATTTAAAAAGGACATTTTATCGTGACATTAACTTTCACTTGAATCTTACCTTCCAAGGTCATTTGGAACTCATATCATGTTTTCTCATTACACTCGTACGATCACCGACTGGGAAAGAGAGTAAAATTTTCAAATACGCCCAAATAAAACATATTCATATTTACACCGATAATTCCAATCAATGATCTTAATATTCCAAAACAAACTTGATACCCGACTAAACTGGTTGAAATGTTTCAGGTATTAGCTGCTGTAGTGTCGTACGTTTTTCTCATCATACAATTGAACATGGCACAAGCTGATACTGTATGATTTATTTGAGGACTTTTATTGGGCATAGTAGGTACAAATATTCCAATCCATCTTTTTAAGTACAAGATTACATAGTCATATATCTGGTATATAGAATACATTGAATATGGAAGTAGATTCTACATAGGTTACGAGTATGTAAACAGTCCCAAAAACAGCTTTTATCTGTGAAGCTTTCTGTATATATAACTAAATTTTATCTTAATGATGAACATCTATGGTATTCGTTACAAATAAAACCTCCTCTCTACAGATAAATCAAGGTCTATAAAATGACTAGATCGTGGCAACAATTTCGAGTTGAGAATATAGCTCGAGTGAAGCTACAAATCACATTTTCATACTTTCAATAAGACACTGAAGCGTGATAATAGTATCAGAAGTTACTGTAGTAGCTATAAATCCCATCATTTCGAAGTTAACTTTAAAGAAACCAGCTGCCGACACACTCGGTTTTCTGCAGCTGACAAGTTGTGCTAAAATGCACAACTCAGCTATAACAGCTTCTTCCACATGCTTTCTTGGCCGTGTGGGTGTCTCGTTCAGCAGCAAGTAGCAAATTTCTTCTGTTCGGCGAGCTTCTTTCTCCATCGAACTACACGAAGCTGCGAGAAATAGTGCTTGCAACTGAAAGATATGCTAAATGTGATCCTTGTACTGCCCGCTAATACCACATGTGATTGATAGAACTACTAACGAAGTTATAATTTTAGAATTCACTTTTTCTCTTTTAATGGCTACCGAAGCAGCCAAAATGTTAGTAAAGTAATTCTATAAATCACACGTGGCTTTAATTACTACTACTGCAGTAGTATCGAACTAAAATTCAGTTCACCAAGTCTCACAAGGTACAACCAAAACTGAGGCAAAATGATAAACTGTTTTTTACTTATAAACAGTAGTCAATAAATCAAATTGCTCCTAAAAGACCAGTTGTAGAAAATTGATCTAAAAGCATACAAAACAGCTTTCATAGACTGCGATGGATAATTGTATACGCGCTTAAGCTCGCCTTTTATATTTCATATGTAATTCATAGATACTATTAACCTGAGCATTATTTCGTAAATCGCACCGTATTAACCTGAGTGGTCCGATTTGAATTTACTAAACGTATTCTAAAAGTGGGGAAGAATCAACATAAACTGCAATTTATACATCACAGATTTCTTTGAAGATTTGTTGCAATATGCTGACAATGCAGGGCCGGATTTAAGAAATAGGGACCCTAAGGCAGCAGAGGTGTGGAAGCCGCTTGATTATTCTTCAGGTTCAGACATTTTATTCTTTCAACTTGTTAAATAATTTATTGAGGAACAGTACGTGGAACACCTGCTCCACGGTAGTTATAATCTTGTTTTCATCAGGGGACACCTGTCATGAAGAGGCCACAGGGCTGCATCCCCGATGGCCATTCCCTAAATGCGGCGCTGTCAAAATGCTCTGAACTGAAACATAGCGCAATAATGAAACCTTAAGAAATATAATAATAATAATAATAGTAGCAATAATAATAATAATAATATATATTATATATATATAGCTATCAACACATTTGCAATGCAAAAATATGTGATGCTGCCATATGAAATCTTAGAAGCAATGAGAAAGTCACATAATCTTTTTTTTGTTTTGAAATTGATAATTTGTCTGTTGGAGGTCAATAATTTAAGCCTGAAATTGTATATTGTGCTAATATTTGCAACGTGAGTGCGGAAACGAAAATGTCCATGAACAACACCAAACTATAAGAAAAGTACGAGATATATCTGTGAAATGCAGCAGGGAGGCAGCACATTGAAGCACAGGCACTATATCCGGGATACTACTCAACATTTTCCAACAAATCTTCATAGAATCAACTTCCTCAAGCATCAAAATATCTGATCTTACCGTTACAACAATCGTCCAGAAGATGCTCGCTAGTATAATCCATAGCCTTCCAGGATCATCTTTAAGAAACAGTCCGAAAACAATCGCCTTATGGATGCTAAAAACTGCCATGGCCATGGTGAACAATACAGCGAACAATATAGTCAACCCAAATACATCATTAAATTCTTCTACAAGGTCAGCTAAGTGGTTGTACCGCTTTCTTGTTTCCAAAATTGATTCAATCCTCTTATCTTTGTCCACAGCCTCATAATCCATGCGGTAACTTCGGAGGCAAACGTTAAGCTCTTCGAACATTATTTTAAATCTATGAGCAATAATAATCACCAAGTAAACTGCTATACTCTGCATATACCTGTAAAATGACGTCAACATATTTATTTCCAGTCAACTTTATTATCATGCATTATCTAAATTCTTTAAAATAATATTTCACTAACATTTCTGCTACATGACAGCGGTTTTCAAAGTACAATATATCTATAGAACAAAATTGCGTGCATCCCCTCGAAATATCTTCTTTTTTTTCGTAGGACAGGACGTCGTAACGGGAATACGTCATTCAGATTCATTATTATCATTTATTAAACCTGTATATATAATACATAATTTACAATACGTATATAAAAATAATTTGTAAATCCAGCAAGAAGGGTTTAAGAATTTCTGTACGCTGGCGGAACGCCGAACGGAAAATATTTCATTTGAAAGAGTTAAAGAAGAAAGGAAAACGGCTTCTTTGCCTCTAACTGGAGGTGGAAAGTCTACGTGCGTGAATCGTTAAAAATTGATAGGTGTCTATCTAAAGAAAGTAGAAGTAAAATTGTTTATATCAAAAAAGATGTAAAATCGCTTTCTGAGCAATTTGAGGGTGCTGATGGTCAGAAATCCATCTTCCGATTTCGTCCTACGCCTAAGTGGCGCCTTGAGAAACCGCGGATTCAGGTAGTTCTATGAGCTATAGCTCAAGACCTTATCTATATATACTCGTATTTGTTATTCGCAATGGCTAACTTGAAATTTCAAATCTATTATTTGTATATTTTATATTAGGGAATAATTGACTCGTTTCTTAGAAAAATATTCACCTATGAGTTTTCAGTGTTATAACAAATAAATATTCATCGCCCTCAAATTTCACAATTTACACAAGGAAATACCTTTTTGATAATATTCAGCCAGAAAATGTATATGATTTTGAGCCAAAATTAGATGATGTTGAAAAACCTTCATTATGCTGATAATTATCATTCAGAAACACAAATGGAAGAGATCAAGCACAATTGCTCATACTTTAATCAGAATTCCAAATTTGATACATAACATTTTAATACTTTCTTTCCCAGGGCAGCTTTCAGAAGAAGCTGCCGAAGCGAGAAATAAACATTTTAGGACAGATCGGACTCAGCTTCCATCGCATTTTCAACAGAGGAATGTAACTTAGATGTCCTAGTATTTACTTCTGACCTCAGATGTTTCTGTATCAAGACCATATCGTCATTAAAAAAACTAAATCCTTTAAAAAAACTTGGATCAGCCGAACCCAACGAACATTCCCCAGATAATGAATCTTCAAATACTGATTCTGGATTCAGCTAATGAGAGTTCTTCAGATGGCGAGTGAGTGTTCCTAGAGACGTCGTAAGACTATTTTAAATATGTGTTTTTGTGCATATTTAGTTATATCGGAATAAATCGTGAAAAAATAAAGACAATTATGTCTTGAAAATCAATTTTTCTCATTCTGTTGTGTACTTCGATATAGGCTGCCAAAGCAACCGAAATGTCAGTAATCTAGCACAGAAACATGGAACTAAAAACAAATCGACCGGATATAGTAAAATAGTAAAGTAAAAATTCATAGGTAAGATTAAAATTAGGAAAAAAATATTTTCTATGAGATTACTAATAACAGCTTATAATGATACTTCTACGATGCATTGAATGTGCCTCTATTTTATTATTTCACATTTATTTCAAATCATTTTCTATAGGAATCATTCAAATCTTTTTTAAAAGCAGTTCATCGAAGTTGTGATACCGTGCACTAAATTATGAAATAACGTGGTTTTCACAAATACAAAAAAAATTGTATAGCAAGTGCTGAAAAGTGATATGCGATATGATTAATCTGGCTTTATAATATTTTGTCACCACTCCTCTGGCTACAAGGGTATGCAATAAAAGGGCCTGTTACGTACCACTGTATATCTCTGGGTATGTAGTATTGCAAAATTTTCGCTCCAGGCAGCAGACCAATATACATACTCGTGCTTACATCACCCACAAAATTTGTTGCTATGAAAACAACGTGCACCAAAACCAAACCGACGGTAATCTTACGATTGTACTCTTTGGTGTTGCACAACTGTAAGTGCTGCAAGATATTCGATGCTAGGCGACACTTCCAGGCGATACATAACGTTGACGCTGTAATAAGGGCCATCGTGATGCTGTCCAGAATACGCACGCTGAAGATCATTCCGTTGAAGGTAGGTTTAGTTAGACTTCCATACAAGTAAAACAGTACACTCGCTAAGCTGGACATCATCCAAAAGTAAATGTAGATAGTGTAAGTTGACCTGGGTTTGTAATCTTCGCCTGGAATTATCACTAGCCATTTACACAGTTTCATGAGTAATACGATTGACATTGTGGCGGTGTGGATCAATGGACTGAATCTGGCGTTAAATACCTAAATCATGTTGATTTGGTATGTGATGCGTTTCACTCAGAAAAGTGCCCTTATCTATATTATCAAAGGCTATTTGTCCCGATTATAAAAGCATTTTCAGGTCAACCAGGAAAATATATGTTTGATTAGGTACTTATATTTAGGAGAGGTAGTGTTATACGAAATATGTACGGAAAAAATGGAATAACAGCAATTATTTGATTTTTCCAGGGTTCCAAGTAAAAACTGTAGTTTCTTTGGACCACTGATCTTTTAATTGTTAAAAAAATCATCTTTGAATCATATAATTTTTATTTTTTTTTGTACAAAAACATAATATGAAACGTTTAAATAACGTTTAATAGATAGCAGGCAAGGATTTATGTCATGTTCTAAGAAACAGAATCCAATTCTCCTCTAAAACAAATGATTTTTGATTTAGACTTAAAATAATTTATATCAGCTCATAATCTTCATAGAAGTCGTTGTACAAAAATTAACCACTTCATTAACACTGTTCCCATTGTCTTGAGAATTTTTGCGTTTCACAACGTTTCAATTGATGCCCTAATCAATTTTCTTTAAAGCAACCGACTAATGGTAAGTCGCCACAACAGAAGCATTGTGATGTTTTCTCAATGAGGTAAAGAAGATAAATACGATGTATCTTAGCTCATTTGAAAGCGGGCGCAGATTAATTTTCGTTTGTCCCGTCTCTCTGATAGGTACGTAAAAATGCGCAACTTTTAGTTTGTCACGCTATGGGATTTCGGAAATCGTACAAAAATAAATTATGCAATTCATTTTGAGTTTTGGCAAGATTTATTTTTATTTCAATGATACCATACTCATTTATTTCGAAAATGTATTGATCTGATACTTTTATTTAAAGGCAATGTATAGGAATAGATGCCGTATTAACGATAGGTTTTTATAAAAATTATGTAACTCAAATTCAGATATAAACCATTCATCCCTTGGGAAAAAATTCAATTAAATATCTGATCAAACAACTTAGGAGGGGTTTATTACCAGTTACTCTGCCTTATATACGCCTCCGTTGCTCCCTCCCCTGTGCACGTCCTGATGTTGTGTTAAACTGATTGGGAAAGGCAGGTTACTATTGACATGTGACACATGCAGAACAGTGAACATTGAGTGTATGACGCTGTTTACATAGTTTTTCCAGCACCGTTTTACCACTCCTCAAATTGTTTTTTACACCCGACAACTGTCCAGCTAAAATGGTTAGAGGATGAAAATGAGATATTTTTATTAATTTTAAAATATTTCCCTGAAGATGATAACACAGTGTCGAATGTATCAAATCTGTTTGGGGATTAGAAACTGTGCAGTCTATATTTTGTTCCTCTCTGTTATATGCATTGAACAGTTGCAGATATGGTATATTCAAAGAGAGGTAATAAATAACAGACCCATTAATCATATATTTACATTTATTTCCATTGTAATAATTTTTGAGTGTATTATGCCAACCTACTATAAAGCTACAAGTCAAAAAATTACATCAGATTCAACTAAAATGACTACAATATAATAAGTATTCTTATAATAAAAATATACAATGCTAGTCAAATTTGCTTTCCGTCAGTTGTTCACTGGCAGGTGCGAGCAGAGGGTTAGCATCATTTGCTAGATGATGTATCGAATCGAAGATGAAGAATGTACAACACAACGGCGATGAAACGGTACAGCCACTGCTGATTGCTGCTTTTCTAGATAGAAATACCTGCATCTACTTATTGTCATTCCATATTGTACCCTAACTTGACGTATTATATTGAAGGAACTGAAAACATTGTTTTATATCCATTCTAGGTCTCAGAGATAGTCTACATGTAGTGTTGCCAGGTTGTTTTGATGGAAATTTTTAGACAATGTAGATGTTTCGCTAACAGTGCTTCGGACTTGCATTCTCTTGAGAATTTCGCATTTCACGTTTCGATTAATGTGATATACTCGATAGCCTTCAGATGAAAAATTCAATAGTGTTCATATAATTTTAAATAAGATTTAATTACCCGGCGGATATGTACACGCTGCTGATTCATCTCGGGTTAAATGCGGTCTATAGATGTTGTTTATTATTGGCCGCCATACGAGTTTGACTTCCACGAACATTGTTGTTGCTAGCAATGAAAGCTTCCTCCTTTTGGTGTAACCAGTGTGGCTATTTTGTGTATGAATTTGCATACTGTTATATTATAATCGGGAAATTAGTTTTCAGATCGAAACAGCTACCAAAGTACAAAGACATGAATTTATGAGCCACCATTCAATTCTAACGGGCCGTCAATTTTACTTCCCACGCCAATGAGCGAGGAAGTATTTTAATCGTGAACCTATTTTTACTATGGCTCAAAAGTGGCGGCGGAGTACCTAAGTGTCAAAAAACAAACAAAATTTAAAAACCCTAAATTTTAATTTTGAATGTATAGATAAACGGGTCCCTCAGAAACCTTCAAAATGATAATTTAGGGTTTTTTAATTTTGATCGTTTTTTGACAATTACTCTGCCGCCACTCAACTGACTTTCAGAATTCACAAAGCTTTATATATATGAATGGGGCCCTCTGAAACATTCAGAATTGAAATTTAGGGTTAAATCTCGTTTAGCCGCTATTAATTAATTAATCTAGAAATGAATTTTTAATAAATAATTATACAAGATTGTGAACTTTATGATATTTCTTTCAATGGCAATCTATAGTATTGTATTTTAGTTTTATGGTTCAGTGCCTTTCATATTTGTATTCAGCTATTACTTTTATTTTTTTGACCAAAGAATGCTCTAAATATCTGCTCTTTTTGATTTCTTAATATAATTATGTACATTGTTCATTGTAATCTTAATAGCTCTGTTCAGACATTAACCAGTAATTTTTTTATCTAGATTCAATTTCCATCATTAACTATAGTATACACTACCATCTGCAAGAGCAAATAGGATGTTTTTACATTTCCACATAAAATGGAATAAAAACAATCTCAGCTTAATTTGAAGAAAGTATTCCTATAAAACTGTAGTTCCTGTACACTTTCTTTGATATCCTGTAAAGCTCTATGACTTAATTCCTTCTTTGGTGTTTTCCTATAGATTTCAGGATTCCATCGCCTGCATAGCTCTTTTATTGTTGATACGTCTATAAGTCTATAGTGAAGATAGTTGTCAACTTTTGGCATATATTTCCTCAAAAAGAGTCGGTCTATATAAACAGTATTTCCTGCTAATGGTGAAGTCTTTTCAGACAAGTGTTCCTTAATAAAATCTAGCATACTTTGTTCAGCCTGAATTAATGTTATGTCAGAATTTAGACAGCTTTGTGTTAGTCCACTCTAAAATTGAAAAAAAAACATTTTATATGCAGTATAATCTCAGTAAAAAAATATAATTAAGAGTTAATCAGTTTTAGTTGAAAAAAAATAGATTATTTGGCCAAAATTACAGTTGCCTAATATAACAGAATTCATAATAAAAAAAATAATGGATCAGTTATATGTATTTTATATTGTTCTTTCCTACTAAAACTGTTGTCTTACATTTCTATGTTGCTTTCTACACCATTCTCCCATCTGATCCAGTGTGCTCTGTGTATGATTTATTATTATATCAGGTCCCTCAGCAATTATATTCAAATCTGAATCTGTTACTAAACAAGCTATCTCCATTATTTGGTCTTTATCAACATCTAAGCCAGTCATCTAAAAAAAACCAATGGAGTGTGTTAATGAAAGGAAGGAGAAGGGAGCCTACTTTCTTTTTTTGGCTCTTCAGGCCTAGAGATTTGATCCCCTCTCAAAATGTTTCTGCCTTTGAGAGATCTATAAAAATTAAAACGCAATATTTAAACAACCTACCATGTAATTATCTAAAATATTATATTGATCAGACTTACTTCCATGTCTATCCATGCAATCCTATTCACTTCTAGATCTAGCTCATTAACCCCCTTACCAGATTTAGAATAATTGTTTGAAATTGGCACTGCGTCCATGACTGTAAATGTAAAGTTCAGTAAACTATACCTCTTTAGTCATAAACTAGTTGAAAACGAATAACGCACTTTTGTTGGAAACATGTCGAACACCTCGATAAACTGCCTGCAACATGTTTAACTATCTGAAAGAAATCTCAGGGGATACCTCAAATAAACGTGATTACATTAGACTAGCAAAAAGCTTTTTCAATCATGCAGAAAGTTGAAAGGTGCTATGCAACGCATCAGAAAAAGCAGCACAGCATCCGCCAGGCGCTAAAACAAAGCACGCGCGAAATTTGACTTGTACAAATTTTGAGGTTACTGCACTTTTTTTCTTAGAGGCGCTGTACGTTTGACAATTCAACAGTTGACATCTTACACCTTGACCTCATTGAATTGACAATAGACATCCTTGACATCCAAACGTTCTATGTTTGTTTTGTTTATTTTAAAAAAAATTGTAAATTTGCATGTACCCAAATATGTGATTATTCATGAGTCAATTGATTGATAACATTGATTGATAAATTTTGAATTCTAGAGCTAGTGTCACTGCAAACTGATTGCATAAAGTAATGGTGGTCAAGTTATAAAACCATCCTTGCATTTTCTATCAGTTTTTATTGCTATTTGTCTGTGAGAAGGCGCAGCTGAAGATTGAAAATCGAATCGGAATGAAAATGGAACCCAGGGAAACTTCTGAGCTTCAACAGCTCGTATCCAGTGATGCAGAAAATGAAGATAGCATTGTTCAAGATGATAGTGAAGTGAAAGTCATATCCCCCATCAAGAGCAGCAAAGTGGTAATTATGTATTATATAGGTCCCCTACCAGTATTAGGATTAGTTATTCTATAGTTATGCTGATAATTAGTTACTTATTAGCACATTTCAAACCTGACAGTACAACTGATCTCTGACATTATTATTATTCTTGGTCGAACATTGCAACACAGAATATATCTGATATAGTTGGTCCTCACAAAGATAACAAATATATCCAGCACTATCTTGAACAAACTTTTACTAGTTCACTATGGCTTGATGGTTATATTCTGAAAATAAATTGTTTGACATTACACAGCACCTGATTGTGGTGAACCCATTCCAAAGATCTTTTGCTTGTGCAGTGACAATGATTTGATGATGATGATATTAAATTGATATGGACCATCTCATTTAGATTGTGTTATTTTCATTAGTTCACCTGAATTTAGTTACTTCTTTCAGAATGTTCATGTTGCAAATTTGAAATGGATTTTGATTAAAATGCTTTTTCATTTGGTTTTTTGTAATCTGACGTGAAAATGTATCGTGTTAGACTCACTTAATTGATAGTATTTTCCTCATGGTTATAGATATCATCATCAGGTAACACAAGCAGGAGCTCTGTGGCTCCTAGTATAAAAAGGGGTCAAGTTGGAGACAAGACTGGAAGCTCAAAAATCACATTCATAAATGAAAGGAAGCTTAGAGAAACTACTTCCAAGCAAAATAGTGTACGACCTAGGAATGTACATAAAGGTAATTAAAATGGTTAATTTAATTTTAATTGATTATTTTGTTGCCTGTATTATTTTGTTTTACAATATTTTGTTATATAGGTACCTGCTTATATGTAAAATGTAGTAGTCTGAAAATTTTATACTCCTCCATAATTATCTCTGATGTTGAACAAATTTGATTAAAAAAATTAAAAGAAATAAATAGGCATTGGTTTATTTGGTTGTAAAGATGCCATTCTTAGTTGAAAAATTGATTGAATTTTGAAAACTTCCAAATTACATTTATGATGAGTGGCTAATGGATCTAAGTTGGCAACAATTCAGGTGGGACATATTTTTATTAAGGATTAGCATAGATTGGTGCTGAACTACAACCTTAACAATTATTCAATAAATCATGCCTATGTTTTAGTTCATGATGCTAACTTGGGAACTCATTCTCGAAATAACAAAGACCCTCAAAAAAAGTATTATTGAGAAGAAAATTGCAGTAATTAAAGAAGGTGCATTATTCATCCATAATTAAGTGATTATTTTCTATATCAATATATTGTCAAATCATCATCAAGTTCAGTTCTTTCTCACTATTTTGGTAAATTTAAAATTTAAAATAAAATTGTTGTGTGGTTACTGTAAAGTATTGTATGGAATCAGTGCAGTGAAATTATTTATTGCTAGTATCAACTATATTTTTTACAAGCTCCTGAGTCATATCTTTTCATTTCAGTTTTCAAAAAATTTAAGAATCTAATTAGAAATAACTATTTTTAGAAGAACACACTCTTTATTACATATCACTAGCTCTGAGCCCATTTTCTAAACCTAAAAAAAAATCTATATTTCAAAATTTTGCGCGATTACAATGCTCACTCATTTGGGCTTGATAATTTCAATAAACAGAAGCACATGTCACTTGGAATATATATCCTTTTTATCTGCATCCCTAAAATTTCATTTAATGTGAACATATACTCCATTTTCTTTTAATGTAGATGATATAAGCACAAAAAATAAATTATGTGATTGCGGCAGCACTTTTCAAACGTCGGTGATTTTTTATTGTTAACTCCTTGTATTATTGTATTTATCCAAACTGGTTACAGCTCTCACCGTTTTCAATTATGTTTATTGAAAGTAATTGCCAATAAATGTTAATTGCCACTATAATGGTTTGACAGTATAAATTAAAAATATGTTGTAGGTACCATACAATTTCTTGTTACATGTACATTCATTAGTTGATTATAAGCATTTGCACGCCTTATATATTTTTTTTAACACGGGTTGTTTTTATTTTGCTTATTTTATTTTTGGTTTTTTACACCCGCATGTGTAGTGAACCCCGGTAATACAAATATCCGACATCACTCTTTTATCTCACAAGTGCCAGACGTTAGACACATGGAGAGAGCACTGTTGGGTCTCTTGGCCGATTTCCATTCAGGGAAGCTGAAAGCGTTTGGAGAAGGATGCACAATGGAACAGATGACAAATATCAGGTGAGGCCAAGAATCTAATAATGTAAGATATCAAAGCTAGAATCGGACAGGCCGCTCCTTGGAGCTACACCACAGTTTTCCAGGCGTATATTTATGCGGTACTCTATTGCGTATTTTGTGTCCAAGATAGCATGGGCCTATTGGAGAATAACAATTCTCATTCAAATAAAAAATTAGTAATGTTTTTCAAGCATAAAATTCTCTGAGGAAGACATAAATAGTATGTATTTCTTGGATACTTGAATTACTGATTTGTGGAATGTAGATCTCGATAAACCTATTCTGTACACAATGTGTGAGTACTATGCGATTTTCTAACAGCCAGCATGTAATGTAATGACAAGTATTTATACTTACTTCTAATTCTCTAATCCATGCCATCTAATATATATATATATATATATATATATATATATATATATATATCTTTTTAGAGAACAGCAAGAGAAATTAGCCAAGCTCCACTTTGATCTTGGTTCAGCTACAGTCCCTGGCTTGAGCGATGAGAACATTCAACGTTCACAAAATACAATGAGTCAACTGATACAAAGGCTAGAGCAGCTGAGTGCTTCCATTGAAGCACTACACAACACCAGTAATAATAATTTGAACAAGTGATTCCTATAAAAAGATTTTATTGATAGTATGTTTAGGGTGACATGTTCTTACAGATAGTTTTTTTTATTGATTTCTATTCATTTTATACCAATTTATTGTTTACAGTATGAATAATAACTTATATATTAAAAAATGTTATACAAATGCATCTATTCAACCATTAATTTCATGTATTATCACCTCTTCCCTGATGTGCCAACAGGTCCAGGGTCAGTTCTTCGCCTCTCTTTAAAAATAAAAAATCATCAATTCTGGCTTGCTGAGTGAGCAATAAATGTTTCAATTTATCTAGAACCAGTCAGATTAATATTGCAAAACAATCACAATTATCTAAAATTTCATCAAAACACTTCAAAATAATAAATGAATAAAAGTAGAACTCATTAAATTCACTTCAGTAACAATTTTATTTCCAGATATAGTTGTTACACAAAGGGAAAGTATGTGTTTAAGTACTATATAAGTGATGTAAATATAAAATGGCTTCCACATTTTGTTTCAGTTCATATTCATGCTTCTACTTTATAATTGATACCAAATTAGTAATATCTATTATCAACACCATATTAGGTCTGGTTTATTCGAATAACTTTCAATAAATAATGCATAAGCTTCAGTACTTACTTATTTTATTTTCTGCAGCATTAGATCCAGAGACAAATGTCCTCTGTAACTTAGTCTTTTTAATTTCTCTATACTCCTTAGCAACATCCTTAGAAAGTTCTGCAATTCTAATCATTAATGCAGTAGGATAACTGAAAAGAAGTGCAAATGAGTGACAAATCATTTCAGTCAATCCAAAAATAAACATTATTTTTCAAGGCCTCTTTCTCTCACATACAAGTCTCTGATATATACTCAAAAATTATTATAATTGTTATTAAATTCTGGTTCCTAGACTATGCTACTGTACAACAGGTTTTAAAAAATTTTATCTATGTCTCATATTTTGCAAAATGTTCAATCAGCTAAAAATTCAATCGAAGGGGTTGGTAGAAAAACATTTTGATTGATAGCTGTTATTGATTACTGTAATATTGATATTGACCTGTCTATAGCTTATAAACAACGCTAAAACTTTGTTGTTAATAACAAGGTATAGTTACAAATTGACACATTTTTTTACTCTAGACCCTTAAAAAAGTTAACAAAAAGACATACAGAGCCAGATGCGATGATACTGTCTGATTAACATGTATGAATAGATCCTCAAAGAAAAGGTATCCAACAATTTGAGAAAGAGGTAAATGTTACTTGAATAGGAAATGCCAGCCACATGTTTCTCCAATTGGTCACCAGTCTTTTGAAGGACAAAAAAGCATTATGCCATTTTCCATACCACACAGGGATGTCAAAAAATGCCTAGTCCAATGTAGTAATTTGCTCTGTAAACGGACAAATGAAGTACTTACATACAGCCGAGAAATTCTACATTTGTGAATGTTTTAGCTAATGCTACAAGGTAGTCTTCTTCAAACTTTCCCTTATGCGCTTTCATAAATGCTTTCCTCAGTTCCCAATGGTGTTCTGGTTCTGTATCGTCTTTGTATTTTTCTATGTCCCAGTTTGTTGGATATTTCTGTGCCATTATTATATGATTTTAAAGAGATCTCAAAACTGTGGAACCCGTTGTTTTGGTTCTAACCAACAAAAAAAAGTAGGTTTAAGGTACGTATTTTGACACAGAACAACAAGCAAAAAGTCTAGCCGTTAGTTCAAGGGTGAACGACTTTCTGGTTCACATTTTTATGCGATTTAATCTACACAGGGACAAATCGAGGTCTTCAATATCTAAAATGCCAAAATGTTTTCGGAGACACAGCGGGCTACTTCAAAATTCATCACAGAACGAAAAGCAGTGCATGCACCGGTAATTTCTTCGATAGGCAGGGTCGGTATTGAAGGTTTAAAGCTAGTTGTGTCATTGAGATTTAAATCGAATTGATTACGTTGGTCGCTATATGATCTCTTTACAAGTATTTTTTTATGAATTTCAGAGTGGCGCTTCATTTATTTTTGACCTTTCCAAAAACACTTCTGCTACTTCTCGAATTTAAAAGACCACTATGATCATCGATACTACTAAGAATGAATCACATATGACTTCCCTCGGACAAATCTGTCTTGTCTGGGTAAATTGATGATACTGTATAGAATCTTTAAATCTACGTTACTGATATCAAAATGTCTGCTTTGAGAGTCACAATTTCAGTTCATTAATTTTACATCCCTTTCGATATCTGAGTGGAATATATTCAAAATGTTTGCCTCACGCAAAGGCACAAAGCCTATCGCGCTTCATATTCAAGGATAAATGTATATTCACATTGACTTTAGGATGCTGTAGATTATATCGATTGGGAAACAAACTCCCTGATAGCTCATTCCACAACACCGAGATTCTCCATAAGAAAGGCTCGTTTGAAACGTTGTGAGCTCGACCGGGCAAGGTTGCACCTGTTGGTGATCGCTGTACTGGCAACTTGTTATCATGCCAGAGAGCTCGTTCAACCATCTGCCATGATATCTATATAACAAAGGCAAATCCACCACACTTCAATGTTCTACACTGGAAGTCCTTTATGCGGTCAGGCGCATCCACAGAAGCTTTAGGGAGTGCTTCGGAGCAAGCAGAAATTCGGCAATAGTCTGTTCTGGGCATCATAGAGTAAGTAGCATGAATTGTTCTTTGATTCCAAATAAGGGAATATTGTACTCCTACCTTGGAATTACACTACTCTTTGTTTCATTTAAGTGCTTAGTTATTTTGTTGTCTAACTGTAACATAGGCCTCACCATTATACTGTATTTGTAAATACTCAAAAATTACTTTTACAATCTACTTCCACTCCAAAGAGGTCACATAGAACAGTAAGAAAATTCCTCAATTTTACTTGAGAAAGAATGATGTCCTTTTTAATATTATTGATACAGCTAGGATGTAGAATGGGTATTAAAATAATCAAGGAAATTTTATATATAGGAAAATGGTTTGTCTATACATTATATACATAGTATACATATTTACACGTCTACAGGTTTAAATTCTGAATCACCAATAGGCATACTGTCTGCTGCTGTTCCTTCCAGTAATGCATTTGCTCTCATTAATTCTTGCATTTTTAACATTTCAAACTTGTTCTTAGAGTAGGTATATCTACATTGTATCCAGTAAGCCATCGTCACTAGAGAGAACGAATATACAGCAAAATTAGTAGATCTCAAAGGTTGACTTGTTATCATAAATCGAGCTAGTCCTAATGATATTCCTCCTCCAATGCCATATAACAAACTATTCCGGAAACATGGAATTTTGGATATGTCCCTACCGAATATAATTAGGCTCTGTAAAATACAATACTCGGTAAATATTCAATCTAACTCAAACTCAATGATAGATAAATTTGAAGAGGCACATAAACAGCACAAACCTTTTCAGCATTGTCCGCCTCATCCATATTTTGTGTGACCGAATATAGTTATATGATAGTAGAATCAGTAGAAAATTGCTTTCAGTAATTATATAGCTCAATTAGGTATTCATCTCAAAACCAATGCATAACATACACAAAATATATATCACAAATTCGAATTGTTTTATTTTTCAAGTTTTAGGTTAATTCACAGTTGATCTTGTCTTTGTTGATCACAGACCACACAGAACAGACCGCTGCGGTTGATTTTTGAAATGTAGAGATGGGATGAAAGATTCAATTTATTTACAGCGAAATTTGAACACGGTAGAGATGGGTGTGGAAACCTTCAATATGAATCCGTCTTAATATTTTGGGCAAATTCTAACTGCACAATTGAGAAAATAATTTAACTACCTTTGATATGATTAGCGGTTCGATAATATGTATTTTCCATCATGACACCAAAAAACTCTAATTAGCATTTGGTTGCTTGCTTGAAAATACAAATCACTTTGCAGATAAAGGACGGGTAAATCATTAGGTAGAGTAGGCAACTCTCTAGCGGCCCAGCATCATCTAGGAGCCCGTGCACGCATCAATAAAAAACGTTCCATCGAACGAACATTTTTTTTGAAAATTTTTATGAAACAGTTCAATAACAATATTATTTTATTGCGATACATGACAATTGATGAAATACTTCATACATACAGAACCATCAAGATTAAATTGAAATTAAAATCATCGTGTCGTGTCTCATTTCTCTTTCCTGCCCCTTCACGAGACCTGAAGTAACCATGTTTTTGTGATATCACATAAGTCATTAAAATAACGGAATACCTGGAGTTGATCATCTGGAAGTTACTCACATCCCTTCATCAACTTGAAAAGACGTGATTGCATTGCCTAGGGGCCCTGACAAGATTGTTGCCTAGGGGCCTAGTCGGTTAATCCGGCCCTGAAAATGATGTACTTTTAACACACAATTCATATTTAAATCGAAACACGTCACTGAAAGAAAAAGTTTTATTTGAGAAACTGTGTGTTAAGTACACAATTATTTTAGTTTCACCAAGTAAGAGCATCTACAATTTACCTGAACAAATAACTGGTTATTTTATAGGCAAAACATGTATATGTATTATACATTTTGATAAGTATTTCTATGTTATGTTTTTTTTGCCATATCCGTCTCAATATTTGCTTTGCTTGTAGCTCGTATGGCTTCGCAGACGAATGTCCCTGCAGCAAACGCTCAACATGTGAATACACCAAATGTCTGCAAAAAAGGGCATAAATCATGGATTTTCAGTTTAAAAGGATCTATTTTCGACGGTTTTTCATTATTTATAGTTTCAACTTATAATTTCGCTGTGCATAAACGTGCGTTTTGTAGCGCTTCACCGTGCAGTCGTGGTACCTAACAAATTTTCATTGGCAACACTGAAGCACTGAAGTGAAGTGTGGAGACTGTGGAGTAGTAGTTGAGAATCGGCCAAGTGCGCAGATGGCGTTTTGAGTTGGCGGCTTCTTATTGGCCGTTTGAATCCTTTCTGATGTTCCTCCGAAACCCTATCGTTTGTCATAATTGCAAGGTTTTGTTTTGATGATGTATCGGCATGATTGATTCGACTTTTTCTACAACTTAAAACAAGAGTATTATTATAGATTGTGTTTGTAGATATTAATTAAACTAGTAATAAGAAATTCATAGGTATAAGTGATATATCTACACCATCTGAAAGGTATCCCGGTTAATTTGAGGTTATGACTTTCAGGATGAAACTGTTGGGAAGTATTTTAATAGTGTTATTTTTGTTAAAAACAATATGTAATGCAGATGGTAAGAAAAAGAAAACTAAATCCGTCACAACCCTTCTAGAAGCAAAATGGGGTGTTACCCCTTTAGTGTTAGAAACTGCAGAATATTTAGCAGATGAAAATTCCAATTTTTTTTGGGATTTTGTCAGTTCCATTAGTTCCTTGAATCCACCTCTAGTAACGATAGGTAAGCTATAATATCAAATTATGGTGCATTAACAATTAGGCTTAGTTATAAAATATTTATGTGAACTCTATTAGGACTTTTTTGTCTTTTTTCTGATACTTTATTTTTCTAGATGTAATTTTAATTTGGCGATAACCTGAAGAATTAGAACATATCTAATTGATTTGTGTCTTATCTTGATTAATATATTAAGTTAGCCAATGTTCTTATCTGGAAGTGTGCCATTTGTATTGGTACATATTGCAATGAAAAAGTTTGCATTCATAATTCCTGAAATATGCAAAATAATATTAGACTGCCACTAAGGCAAATAAATCAGTATGATTTGTAAATGTGCATGAGTAGTGTGATATTCCTGTTACATATTTTTCAGGGATTTAGGAGGTGAAATTTATTTGTTTCTGAATATATTTTTATGAATTTCATTTTCAGCATTTACTTAATCACTATTTCCTTGGCTGAACTATCTTACACTATAGACTTTACATTACAGATAATGATAAATCCAAATATGAAATAATTCTAAGCCATGCATCCAGACTGCTCACACCACTTCAGGTATCAGTGCTGAAATTGGGGCTTTCATTACACATATACTCACCTAAGGTACAAATGTTCAAACAAATTGCTGAAGAAAGAAATCTACCACAATGTTCCTGTGTTGCTGATGTTTCCGGGAAGTTAACATGTGATTTAGATGAATTGGATAGATTGATTGAAGAGGTAAGTATTAATTTGCCTTAGTTCTGTTATCTTGGATTTTTAAGATTATGCATTAATCTAGTTCTATCATCCAGACACTCCTATTAAACATGAGCTCAGAATAATTTTTGCTGTAAACATGATAACAAATAGAGATTTGTCATGCTTTTATTACCTTTTGAGGTATTATTTTCTATACTGTTTCCTTAACAGTATTATTTTTAATATTCATGACAAAATTTATCCTGCTGATTTCATATAGAATATTTTTTCAGTTCTTTTACTATTTTGTTGATATGTTCATCATAGTTTCTTACTGATAAAGATAAAAGTCGCCTCCAAAAATTTTTTATTAGAGATGTTAAAGATTTTTCAATGAAATGCCTTTCTGGTTGGCTGTGGCAACATTGTTTTATTTTCATCTCTATGAGAAATTTGTGCCCATGGTCACAGTGGAAAAGGCACTAGAAAACTTTCCCCATAACTCCATAAGAAGCACTTTTTATCACACTCAAAAATTGGCCTCTAGGTTAGGAAATCCTGGCCTGGATTATTTTCTATATGTCTTATTATTTATATTCTGCCCATTTTACTAATCAGACAACATGATGAAATGCCTCATTGGAGCATCTTGATCATCAAAGCAATTTGACAAACTTTAGAGTCAAATGTATGTAAACTTGCAACTATTTTTTTTTCAGCCTCAAACAGCTAGTGAAAGAATTGACCTTTATCATGTGGACAATCATTATCCAGGTTCAGCAAACAGATCATTAGCAGTAGTTTTGTATGGCGAACTTGGTACAGAGAATTTTGCAAAATTCCATGCTCTACTCCGAACAAAGGCTATTGAAGGAAAAATTGATTATGTAATTCGTCACTATATTGAGGTGGGTTTTCATTGAATCACTTTTCAAATAAATGCTCATCAGTGTATTGGAAGTATTGATTCAGTCATTTATAAAGCTAGACCAGCTACGTAATTAATATACCTTCAGACATCGGACAAAAAAATTTCTTTTAGGATGAAAGTAAACTGAAATTACGGCTTTCCGGGTATGGGGTAGAACTGCAGATGAAGTCAACTGAATATAAATCTCAAGATGATACTGAAGTCCACCAAGAACAGAATTCTGATGAAACTTCACAAGAAGAGGAAGAGATGGAGTTAGAAGGGTTTGATTTTGCAAAGTTAAAGTAAGTGAAGTGATGTTGCTATTCCTCCATTTTATAACAAATATATATTATTTTCCAGAAAAATATTTCCTGATCAGAAGAAGAACCTTGAAAGATTCAGACAGTATTTAGAAGATAGTTCAAATGAGCTTGCACCCTTGAAAGTTTGGCAGTTCCAGGAGCTTAGTTTGCAGGCAGCTGAGAGGATCATTACAGCTCCTAAAGAAGAAGCACTGAAGATTATGACCAACATAGCACAAAATTTTCCTATTCAGGTAACATTGTTTATGAAAAGAGATTCAATGTCAGTTAAATCAGATAAAATGAATTTTATTAATTCTTAATTTTCTTACAAATAGCTACTGGATTAATCCAAAACAAGCAAAAAATGTAAAGCATGTTTTTTGACTCATTCTGACAAATAAAATCTAAAACTATTCATATTGTCACTTTACAACTAGATTCATATGTCTCAAGACAAATATTATTCCTGGAATTATCAATATCTTAGCTCTGTTGTGTGTTTTTTGAAATGACTGACTGATTGATCCACTGATACTTGTAGGCTAAGGGATTGGTGAAAACTGTGGTTAAACCAGAGCTGAAAAATGAAATAAAATGGAACTCTGAGATTTTCGTCAGTAATCTGAACATCCAGCCTTCTGATACAGCTATTTTCATCAATGGCATGTTCTATGAGATTGACTTGATTGATATTTATGGCATTCTTGATGTACTCAGGCAGGAATTGAGAATCATGGAAGGGCTACATAATGTAGGTATGTCTCATCCATTTACTCATTACCCAGAGAAGACTAGAAATAAAAAATTTTCTACTTGAAAATTGCAAACCTAATGTTTTACAATCTATAACTCTGTCATAACTCATTTCATTTGGACAAAATTAAGTTAGCAAAAGAACAAAGAAATCCAATGGGTTATGGAGGTATTTTGCTTAGTATAACTATTTTGTCGAATTTGACAGCTGTTTAGCCAGGGACACTTTTCATATAATTTTATATAAGCCTACATATATAGATATTGTGCAAAATGTGGAAGCTTACAAAATGAACAATCTTTAATTTGGATTGGTTGCCCTTGTCAATAATATGTTTATATAAATCAAATTTAATATAGTATGTAATCAACAATTAGAATGTAGTCAAAAAGAGTTCAAAATATTTGAAAGTTGTTGGTTTTTAGCAAAATTGTGGTACCAATTGTACTGAGCTCTCTCTGTTATAGTGGCTCTGTCATATTGAGACAGGATTAGTATTGATAGATATTTGAAACATTACATCACCCATATATACTTTTGCATAGGTATTGGCAGCAAAAGAATGTCAAAATTGCTTGCACTTGATTTTGCCGATGACAGCAGAACACAGGAGTTTGCTATCGACATCCGAGATTCGGCTATAAGCTGGCTAAACGACATCGAACACGAATCGAAATACAGCAGATGGTCCAGTAGCCTTATGGAGCTGCTCCGACCCACTTTTCCTGGAATGATTAGACAGATCAGGAGGAATTTATATAATTTGGTAAGTGCAACAGAGGTTCATTTTCTACAATTTGTACCAAAGGGGAACAGAAATCTTTCAGAAGTATGATAGTTATTGTCATGTTGATAAAACAATTGTGTATTATTACACAGTTAAATAAATAGACCTCTTTTTTCCAGTCATGCATTTCGATTCATATTCAAATCATTGAAAGAGTTTTATTAGTGAAAAGTTATCTAAAGAAAAACTGCCGCAGATCCAGATATTATACTTATGCAACAGTTAATATTTGTATGTGGCATAGTAGGTGTATAATTGTCGTTCAAAGTGCCTTTATAATAATTTACTGCAATAATATTGTAACTGGAATAATTGGAAAGTTGACTAGGAATTTCAGAAAATGCTATTTTCTGGCTTTTCTGATTGTCTTGTAGCTGTGGCAATAATAGAAATCGATTTTGGATTACCAGGAAGCACTCTGATGTCACTCGAGTAGGATCAAATACGCTGTTTGTCTTTCTGCATGTTTATGTTTGTTCAAAGAACATTTAGCCCCTCATTGAATCACCTCCTGTGGGCTTGAGGATTTACACCCGCACCGTTCTCGACACAATGATGCACACACTCTCGCTTGTCAAAGTTCTGAACCTGTTAATAATCGATTGATATTGTCCATCTATGTAGGTTCTCCTGATAGATCCGCTGGATCCCACCGCAGCTCCGGTTCTGAAATTAGTGGAGTCTTTCGTGATACACTCAGCACCAATAAGGGTAGGCGTGGTGTTTAACGTGACTGATTCGCGTTCTGTCAGTGGCTTGGAGGATCCTGGCGTTGCCATGCAATGCGCCTTCAATTACGCCACCCAGGCCAAGGACGGGAAAACTGCTCTGACGTTGATAAGAAATATCCTCCGGAAGGCTGATGGTAGGAGGGTTACAGTGAAAGATGTCAAGGAAGAGATCAAGGCCGAATTTGGAGAGGATCCTAGTGATATTCTGGGTGAGAAATATTAGTGCGTAATAGGAACTTATATTGATTAGGATTTTTGCAATGATCGACGATATTTGTCAGTTTTACTTCCCACGCATATGGAAGTGTGGTTGAATTTTTTTGCGAATTTGAGATAATACGATTTACGTTTCACGATGTCTACATCACGAAAATCCACGCCAGCCATTTCCGTCGATGAGTCTGTCAATACCAACTGTCAAAGCGATATTGAGGCTTTGCTGTTCTGAATGTTAAGAGTATAGGAATGACTGAGAAAGCAAGAAAGATAGAAAGCAAAATGAAATGCAGTCTTGACGCTCCATACGGCGTTGTGCTAGCATAAAAGTAAGAATGGTCTACTAACGTGGCCAGTGGAAGAACTACCTTGATTGTAATTTAATTTAATTGAATATGCTCCCTGTTTTTCCTGCAACACCCTGGCCTTTTCACCATCGTTTTATTATTATAGGTGAAGACTCTGATTACGATTTCGGACGACAACTAGCGGCAGACTTCATCGACAGAACCGGTCTCAAGATCTTTCCGCAGGCGTTGATGAACGGTATCCCACTTCCACATAATCAAATTAATGTGGACGACTTCGAAGAGGCTGTGCTCCAGGAAGTCATGACGCAAACACCACTCTTCCAGAAGAACGTTTATAGGGGAAAGCTGTCGGACTCCGATGATATACTTGAGTTTTTGATGAACCAGCCGAACGTCATGCCCAGGTTGAATGACAGGATCTTGAATAAGGAAAAGTCTTTCTATTTAGACATGACAGGTAATGTTTTGAAATTTCAAGAATTAGTTTCATGGATATACTCGTATTTGGGAAAGTGAACTATATTATGAAAGAATGGACATAAAATGCTTGGAAGATATTGATAGTTACTTTGCGATTCATAAAATATTTTCTTAATTTAGATTATCAGTTTGTTATCATTGATTGACAATAAGATGCTATATTTTAAGTCTCCTTGCCTACGGTTTATACTTGAAAATCCAGTAAATACTAATATAACATGCAAAACTCATTTTGTAGTTACTCATTTTGTAGTTGTTTTTTTGGTTCATGTTTCCTGTGCTGACCACAAATTAAAACCACATATCACTGGGGGAAGGTCTTTACTGACGGGTTGGATGTCAGTATTTATTAATGTACAAATGGAAGCAATTAAAATTCAAAACTATTACTCATTCAGTGCAGTATATCGCTACGGATATCTAGCGAAATCGGATCGCTGGCTTCTATCTGCTAGATGCACTTGGTAATATTAACATTTCGGACAATATGTGTCACTGTATCTTTTGGCGCAGCAAGCACAAACACTCCATAGTTATACTCGCCAAACCACTTTATTTGAACCCTATTTTTATTCTTGCCCTGAAGATGCTATCATAGTTAGGGAAACACGTGTCGGTTTCAAATAAACTGGATTTGTAAGTGGTGAAACTGTGTAGTGTTTGTGATGTTTGACAATTCTACCAAGACTGAGCGTATTTTTTCTGCTAAGTAAAGTCTGCTGACAATGACATTGATATGGATTTTCAAAAAGAATAGCTATTTATGTAAACATTTATGGAATTACTCATTTGATTCAACGAGTGAGATTGTAGTTGAACAAGCGCTGGCAAACCTTACAATATAACATGAGTTAAAAAAGATAATTTATTTATATAATTTTGAGCGATTTATATATTGTACACAAAAAAAAACCTCCAAATTTTATATTTATAAATCAGCGCAGCGCACGCTCTGAAACTTGGGAAATGAACTTCTTTCAACTAATTGTGCAATATTCCACTACTATACAACTAGTCATGAAAAATAATACCTATCAGAAGTATTATCACTTTTAAAATGCATCTATTCTACAGTTCAGAATTATAAAAATAATAAATCTTTTTAGAATACTCTCATAACTGACTTCAACTTTATTCAAGTTACTAATCATTTCGAAGCAAACTTACTGAGGTTTCATAGTGAAAATCTCAAATGTACTTTTGTATGTATCTGGAGTCTTATCATTCCATGGTCATGGTCAGTTGGAGCCCTATTTTTTTATTTTTTTAATCTATCTTAAGTCTCTATCATCTACTTGACTATTAGACAAAAATTAAGATTTAGAAGTCTATATTGATAATAATAAATATTCCAGGAAAACCATCCACTGTCTTGAATAAACAAGAATTGATGCAATTGAGTCCAAGAGATATGACGGCTACAGCCATGGAAAACATACGATATTTCACTTTAACAAAGAAAGGTGTTTCATGGCACTCAATGACTTATTGGATTGTTGGAAATTTGGGATGCAAAAAATCTAGAAAACTACTATTAGACGCCTTAGAACATTTGGTAAGCTTAAAATCAATTTATATTCATACTAAATAAATAGTTTCAGCAAAATTTCCATACTCTGTAAAGTATTTATCGATGGTATCTGATTCTTCCAACATTTTTCAGAAATCGGAGAGTGACGTGCGAGTTAGTTTTATTCCAAACGTGAATATTGGTCGAAGTGAATTGAATAAAATCGTTCTGGCTGCACTTCAGGAGCTTCCATCAGACAAGGCTATTAATTTTGTATTAGGTTTATTAAATGACGATTCTGTGGCAAAAAAACTGGAAAACGGAGAAAAGCTGGATATTCCGGTAAAGTATAGGGAATATATATACATATATATATATATATATATATATATATATATATAAACTAAGCATTGAATTTACTAGTGTGAACTTGACTCATGGTGAATTCATCCTACAGTATTTACTGATAGTCATGTATCTAATGATGTGAAAATTACTGGAATAACTCTTTAAGCATCGAGGCTCGCGAAGATGGTAATAAAAAATAGATCAAGTAAATTGATTCGCCACATTCCATGCACTTTCAAGGTAGTCACGAATTTTTTTTGATAAAATGAATATTTTTTCTTGTGGCCAGTGATTTAAACCAAATACGATTCTAATTAGCAGCCAGTAAAAAATCAGATGACTAAGAGATACCGCAGGATAAATTTCAGAAGTGGAGATAAATTTTACTCTGCTTTATTCTCAGAGTGAAGTGTCTTCAAAGCTTGAAGAGCAAACACTCAACCTCCAGTTAATGAGGATCTATTGCCAAAGAGTTTTGCAATTGAAGGAAGGTGAAAGAGCCGTTATTGCTAACGGTAGAGTTTTAGGACCACTAGAACAGAATGAAGTGTTTACTGGTGAAGACTTTGGTCTATTAGAGAGATTCAGTAACACTTTGTACCTTGAGAAGATCAGAAGCGTACTCTCCAATACTTCAGACGATGAAGACGAAGGTACATTTAAATGATTTATCTTCCAGGTATCGTCTGTTATCCTTTATACCTCTTTTCAGAAATATCCAGCACCGATTTAGTTAAAGTCGTGGCTCTTTTGGTATCCAGACCCCAGACAAAGTCCCGATTTGAGATTCCTTTTGCTGCCGATTTACATTCCGTGATAAAACTGCCTGCTTCAAAACCGGATGAGGTAGCTTTCGATATAGTGGCGATTGTAGATCCCGTTTCAAGAGGTGCTCAAAAAATAGGACCGATTCTGCAAGTGCTTCAAGAAGTGTTAAACTGTAACATTAGGGTGTTCCTGAATAGCGTGGAGAAGAATAGTGATATGCCTGTTAAGAGGTACAAAATAATCAGCAATTTACTTCCTAGGCCAGTCTGTATAGTTGCAAAACTAGAAAAATTCTATTCAAATTCCGTTGCAATTTGGAATACATTTCAGGTAATTGTTTGAAGATGGATCCAATCGTTGATTTTAAATGTCAAACAGAGAATGAAACGGATGTCGTCACGTTTGTCGCATGAAATAAACTAACGAAAAATATTGGGAAATAAAATTTATAAAGTTTATAAAAGGTGTAGGAAGTATAAAAACCAATTGTGAACAATTAGTTTTTGAAAATCTATTCAGTCGCTCTTTGCTCAAAGATATGCCAGCATCTGTTCAGATTTGTGTCTAACATCTTCATTGCATTGAACTCCCTACAGACTGACCTATCTTCTGTTAGTTTGCGTGCTTCTAATAGGTATTGCATATTTTTTGTTTTTCCCCAGCTTTTACAGGTTTGTAATAGAACCAGAAATTCAATTTTCTGAAGATGGAAAGCAGCTAGCTGGTCCTATAGCGAAATTCAGCAACATGCCTTCCTCACCACTCTTGACGCAGAATTATCACGTGCCAGAAAACTGGTTAGTCGAAGTGGTTAGATCTGTGTATGATTTGGACAACATTAGGCTTGAAAATGTTGAAAGCAATGTACATAGGTAAATATTAAACCATATATTTTTCTATTTAACACAAAGGTATAAACAATTCACAATGAAAATGTCCAGAAATTTGCTTAGATTGAGTTGAATCACGCTGGTATCAAGTTCAGTCCATGTTTCTTGGAATTCTAGTGAATACGAGTTGGAGTACTTGTTAGTAGAGGGTCACTGCTTTGAACAGAATAGCGGGAGTCCACCGAGAGGATTGCAAATAACTCTAGGTACTGAAAGTCAGCCAGTCATGGTGGACACCATTGTCATGGCCAACCTGGGATACTTCCAGCTGAAAGCAAATCCTGCAGCTTGGCTACTAAGACTCAGGCAAGGAAGAAGTGCAGATATTTATGATATTGTGAGGTAATTGGACACTTTTTTTAATCGTTTACTAATATATTGAAATTTAAATTCAAAAGGGGATTGGGAAGTGAACAGTGTATTATTTTATCTTCATAGCATATATGACAAATCTACAATATTTCTACGCGCCGCAACACTGTTGGAAAAGTTGAGCGTCTCTAGCGACATTTCTTGAGTTATCTTTTGGATGAAGTAGTTGACTAGTAACTCAATGAATCCTCTATAAAAGTGCTCGCAAATAAATATTGGAGCCTAATTTTGGTTAATGCATCAAATTATAAATTATCTATCGCAGTCTTTACCAGCAATAAAGCAGAAAGAGTCAAACTTGGGCAAACATCTATTTCTACGCTAACTTTAGACAGTAGTTCTAAAAAGGCATGTGTATTAATATCTATTTGTTTCAGTCATGATGGCACTGATACACCACTAAACTCTACTGATATAAAAGTACTTATTAGTTCGTTCAGATCTCATATAGTCAAGTTAAGAGTACAAAAGAAACCAGATAAAATGAATGTAGATTTATTGGGCGATGACGATGATAATTCTGGAATATGGAATTCAATTACAAGGTAAGCACCACGTTGTAGTTACTTAATTTGTATGTAAGATGTAATTCATTATATTTAGTAAAACCTTCAAACTTTGTAGCTCGTTTACAAGCAACGAAGATAAGCCAGAGGAAAAATTAAATATTTTTTCCGTCGCATCAGGCCATCTTTATGAGAGATTCCTTAAAATCATGATGTTATCTGTTTTGAAGCATACAAAGACGCCTGTGAAGTTTTGGTTCCTGAAAAACTACTTATCTCCTCAAATTAAGGTATTATTAATAAGGTTGCATTGTTTCTCTAAAGGGTCTTGATATAAAAACCGTAACATCCAGCAAAATTAAATGCTCTTTAACTATTGAAAGTGATTATGTAAAAACTATTGGAATTACAAAATACTATAATGTCAATAGCAATTGGATTGTTGGCAAAAGTTTATTCTGGATTTTATGGTTATGTCATGTTCTGACTAAGATTTCATATGCTTCAGATTATAGGTTCAACATTTGTAACAAAATTTTATGATGTGATATTTACTTTTCACACAAAATTTATGAAAAGTACGTTTCGTATTTCATTATTTCAAGGTACTTTCACTGCATCAACAAATAGATATACATAAAGTTACTGTTATTTCATATGGGTTAACTGACTACTGCTTGAAAGCAAACTTTAATGAACAATTTTGATATATAGCAGTTAGTGATACTCTGTAATTATCTTTGATCATTAACATAATCATAGCATCTATTTTCAGGACTTCCTACCTTACATGGCGAAAGAGTACGGTTTCGAATATGAATTAGTTCAATATAAATGGCCTAGATGGCTTCATCAACAAACTGAAAAACAACGGATCATCTGGGGATACAAAATTCTATTTTTAGATGTGTTATTCCCGCTGGATGTGAAAAAGATAATTTTTGTTGATGCAGATCAGGTAAGTAGTATCATTCAGATTAATCATCCAACAGATTTTATATTTCTTCATATCAATATTAACATGAGAAAACTGCGATAAAAGAAATTGTATGTAGAGGCTCCAGAATTACATTCAGCAGACAAAGTTATTAAAATTGCTCAATTCTTAAACCTACATATTTCATTGATGACAACAGGAATGACATTTACAGTAGCAAAGCTAATTTTACAGTAGTAGCGAGTTATTTGATATTTTGTTATAGGTGGTTAGAGCTGATCTGAAAGAGCTACATGATCTAGACCTGGGTGGAGCTCCTTATGGTTACACACCGTTCTGTGATTCAAGGAAGGAAATGGATGGATTCAGGTTTTGGAAGCATGGTTATTGGAGGAATCATTTACAGGGACGAAGATATCACATTTCTGCCCTTTATGTAGTTGATTTGAAAAGGTGTGAGCAAACGTTTTAATTATGAAACTACATCATAAACCTCCCTTTGAAACTTCTTTCCAACGATTTTACTTAAGTCTTCCTTGGGATGACATACTGAAAATGACTTTCTCTTCTCAACACGTCTCCGTTCATTATCAAGTGAAAATTCATAACAGTTATTAAATCACTGATTCATGTTGATCTGATTCACCGAACGGTCTAAATCACAAAATAAATATTCATGCTTCCCCAGTCTGATGGTTTATTGTATTAATGATGAATTCGAGAATTTTATACACTTGTCGTTTTCTATCATTACAGGTTCAGGAGGATAGCAGCTGGCGACAGATTAAGAGGCCAATATCAAGCCTTGAGTCAGGATCCGAATAGTTTATCAAATTTGGATCAAGATCTTCCTAATAATATGATTCATCAAGTGGCGATTAAATCTTTGCCCCAAGAATGGCTGTGGTGTGAAACCTGGTGCGATGATACGTCGAAAGAAAAGGCAAAGACTATCGATTTGGTGAGCTTTTCAATTGGCACAAATAACTACAGTTAATTCCAATTTCGACCAAAATATGACACTGGCCGCTTTATGTATTTTGCCGCTCATTAAAATGCAGACAACCCATCAAGAACATTAAAATGGATCATACACTTTAAATATAAATCAACTTCATTTAGAAATTACAAATTATACGTATATACCAATATATATATATATATATATATATATATATATATATATATATATATATATATATAAATTTCAGTGCAATAATCCCATGACCAAGGAAGCAAAATTATCGGCAGCTGTAAGAATTTTGCCTGAGTGGAAGGCATATGACGAAGAAGTGAGAAGACTGCAGAAAAAGATTGATGCAGGATTGTTTGATTCCGAGGAACATCACGAGCAGAGTGAGAAAGGTTAGTGGTTCACATAAATTAAGAAAACTAGGTAATGGCCTGTTTTTTAATATACAAATTACAATATATAATTTATTATTGCTTCAAAAAAGTTGCTCTAATTGAAAAATATGACGTTTTTATATAAATGTGAAAATCCCATCAACCTGTGTAATGAACCTTCGATGCTGTAATTTGAAAGTTACAATTTTGGCGTTTGCTGCATAGTCTGACAACACTGCAATTCATAGTTTATCTTGATAGATTATTCTGCTAGACAGTTTTGGGAAGATTATCTTTTGAATTGAAAAACTGTGTGCAAATGGGAAAATCCAAAAGATGTGTTGTTTTGAACCCCATTATTTCTTTATATATCCTGTTCTTCTGCAGCGTAGTAGCACTTATCTACCGATATATCAACGAAATGTGCTCTAAGCTTTTGCCCATGATTGCGCCGCTGTATGAACCCTGCTAGACGGGTTGGTTAGACCAGTGTTTTTCAACCGCCGGTCCGCGGAACTGATCGCAAAAAATCCCCCTATCTATCCAGAAATTTGCTAATTGACTGAATTATTAAACACTGGTAGACTTCTCATTCCAACTCAGTCGATATCTGTATATCGAGAACAATATACTAAGAAACGTGTTTCCCAATTTTGTTGCGATCAATCATGTGATAACAAGCTCGCTGTAAATTCTTTATGTAGCAGCCACACTTCTTTAGTACCTTTGACTTCGTTACTGCATATCTATAATAAACGTACATAGTGTTGGTATGAAACATTGTCAATTTTTGTGTGTGCGATAACTGCGAACAAAAATTTTCCACATTGGTTTGTGTTTTTGAGTGCATTTAACGTTTACAAAATTTGTAAATTACTTTAAATTCAATTGTTTGAATAAGGAATAACCTTTATACCTGACTTTAGAGTAAGTGTAGGAGGTAGTTAAGAGTTTAACTCATAGGTGTTTACTAATATATCTTTATTTCCATTCACAGATAAGGCAGATGTACATTCAGAACTGTAGCTGTAAACTAAGATGTGAAATTTATTTATTAAGTTTATGTACAGAATTTTGTGAATGAGTGATATTATATACACCTGTCAACAAGTGAAAATGAATTCCATTTCTTATACAACGGTATTTTCCTATCCTTTTCCATACTTCAGAAACATACTAAGTCACTACACGATTTTAAGATAAGCCATAAACATGCTTCTTTAATCAGTCTGGTGTATTGTGGGCAGCTGTGTTCATTGTTAGAAAAATTATTAAGAAACTATTATTGTTGTGATTTTTCATTTATGTGTACTTTTTTCGTAACTGCTTGCCTATCTTGAAAATTGGGTGTTATTAAAGAAATTTGTTGAAGCAACTGCCTTGTACAAATTATTTTAATGAAATTTATGTTCGAACCTCAAGTTGGGCATACAAATTCCATCGATTTTTTGGGTGAATACCTTAATTAAATATATCTCTATCAACATTTATTACAAAGTTGACAATATTTCTGGTTTCACTTCATATTGTTTTAGCGATATTTTCTCGCGGAAACATGATCCATAAATATCATATAAATAATACAATAAATACTATATTTTGATAGATGCCTAAAGTATATATACAAAAGGTACCCCAGTACGGATAGTGTAAAATGAAAGCAAATTTGATAACTGTATCGCAATTTACTGACACTCGTAGACCTGCGTCAGTGTTCTGCAAATCTTGCATTTGACGTAGCAGCAGTTGTAGAATTTGCATTGGCAGCGTTCTATTCTCTCGTCTACTACTGTTCTGTATCCCCTACCACAGCAAAGTTGGCGGCAACTATCCGGGCCACTCGAGGACACGTTGCAATGCCTGTAAAAAGATTATATTTGAAATGATAATAAAAATAATTATCGTCTTTGTTCGCCTGTTCTATTCCTGACAGCACGATGTAGGGATTTCTTCGGGTTACGCCGCAGACGACTAGAAAGTGGTGAGGTTTTGGAGGGCATCTCTTAGTTCCATGATCGGCCTACAGTGGCCTAACGCTACATGCCAGCATAAGTAAAATCATGCTGTCATCAACAAATATCCGTTGCTTTCACCCTTACAGACACCCAGAATTTATTGGACAAAGTCAAAAAATCTTTTAGGTATGTTAAGCAGGACCTGGCTGTGGATAGAATTTTGGTTGATTAATGCCAGTGTAATATAATGGTCGGAACTCTCGGGTGCACAGTAAACGCTATACGAGACGTGGAACTTCTTAAGCTCACCAATAGGCAAAGGTAAGTACATTTTTGTAGAATATATATTTATTTAATGTAAAAAATACGTTTGTCCATTTATCTCAATTGAGTCTAACTGAACAGCACTTCAAACTCTGGTCCTGCCTCTCAATCAAAACTCCATATCAATGACATGCTGGTTTGTCGGCCGTGGAGATGGAGGAATGCAATACCAGAGTATTCTTCTATCAAGCTTGTGGGGATTAACAATGACGTCCTGGCTAGATCATGTTGTCCGCCTTGCTGTGTTGGTGCCCCAGAAGCGAAACAGCCGCTGCTGTGTTTTGGAAGGCTCATGTCAGACCATCTCTAAAATGATGCTCCTATATATGAAGCTTCTGGACTGAATCCAGAAAAGAGCAGTAGACATTACCAAAGACCTCCACAATATGTAACATCGAAGAAAAGTTTATGATCTGTTCCTATTCTATGGTCACCACCAGAATGTTGATCGAGCTGTCTCGCGTAATAACACCAAGAATCATCTATTAGTTAACAGTCAGGACCAGTAAGATGAAAGTAAGAATCTTACAATTAATTTTGATAAAATAATTAATTCAATCATTGTAATATGGCTTTTTAGGTGAACATTCTCAGACTGATCGCTGAAATAATCACTCTACCCGGCAGAACATTTTGTGCGATGAAAAAGTTCATATTGGTATGGATATCGAAAAATACTAATAATATCTGAAAATGCATGTATTTTTCAGAAAGAAACTTTAAATTTTTTTTTGTTATGCGCGTAGTCTAATGTTTCGTTTTGAATGATCCCTGATCCATCAAAATATACGCTATATATTAAACGCATCACTTCGATCATCCACTGTCTATATAGGTTTTGTATCACAATGTTTCGATATATATATCCAGTGATCTTCAGGTTACTCGGTAATGGGATATAAATCACGAAATTCCTTTGACCCATATGCACCGCTCGCTTGGCTGCATTGTCAGCCATCGGTCGCCGACACAGGGATACCTCTTGCAAAAACATTTTAATTTGGCGGGCGGACCCGCGTGATTTGCTTTTTGTTCCGACTGCCATGCCATGCCGACGAAATCAGCTCACGCTAATTAGCGGATATAAATCTTGCGACAGGTATCCAAAGTTTTTCCCACTCCCATCACAGGACAAGATTTTTCGTCTCTGGTAACAGTACTTCGCTTTATTGGGATATTTTCACATTGATGATACAATATATACAGTTAATTATCTGATACTAGTTTAGATCTCAATAGTCAAAACTCGAATGTTCAGATATGACATTTTCTCTGTCTTATTTCGGATGCGAAAGTTGGACAATGTACTCATAAACAGAAAAAAAGAATAGAGGCATTCAAAAGGTATACAGTGCCCGTCTGGTATATAGCAAGGAAATACACTACTATAAGTTTCCATCTATTTGTATTCTAGGAAATAATTTATGGAATAAAATATCTAAAAACGTGAAATATCTTAAGAAATAAAATAGTTAATCACATGAAATATCATAAGGAAATTTTAACGGCGATGGATGAGTTTTGTAGGGGTTTTCCATAACAGTAGTGCAAATTCCGTCACAAAAAAAATCCTACTAAGGCAGACAAAAGAAGGAAAAAATAAATAATTTAATGTCAAATCTGACAGTCCGACGATGATTTAAATATAAATCGAAACGCGTCACTGTAAGAAAAAGAGTTTCATTTGTGAAACGGTGTGTTAAATACACAATCTTATCTACTTTATCATGGAAAAATTATCGCTTATAGTTTCAAAATGGATTCCGAGTGCCATTGAAATTACTTTTTCAAATAGAACACTCCGTATATGATTGCCTATTCGAAGTCAGCTTAATATTTTTTCAAAAACACTTGATTTCTAAATTTGATTGTGCTCGAAATATTAAGTTTTTAAAAAAAGTGTATAAGGGAAATATGTTAATAATTTTGAGCAGATTCCGAAAATGGAATAATATACTGGGTGTTCTATTTGGAATACTAATTAAATGGCACTCGGCCGCAATTTTTAAACTTTTAGTGTTATTTTTTTCCGTAGAAAACTACCTGGTGGTTCAAAAATTACTAAGACTGACGGGGACTGTATATATACAAACGGGTGCTCCAAATTTCATGGATACAAAGGGTCACCAACGAAGAGGTACTCCAAAGCATGAATAAACAAAAGAATGCCATTAAAGAGAGAAAAATGCAACACTTGGGTTATGTGTTGAGACTTGAAAGATACGTTTCAACTCGACTCACGATAGAGGGTAAAATCCAGGGTAAAATATTAGTAAGAAGGAGCAGATCTTTTGACCAGTCATCGACAGGAATCTTCCGTGCTCCAATTTTTAGAGCTACAAAGCTTCCTTCCAATTTTAATGTTTATAGGCATCTCCCGATGCACGGTACATGCTATACATCATAAGCATCAGTATTTGGACCAACCCTTTAATCTCTTACCTAAATAGAGTTACTGAGACAGTAAACTTTGAAGTTAAAGGTTACTGCTAGAAAGACGACACTGCATTTGTAGCGCAATCGTGGTCTGATGACCTGGACCATTACATGCACCAGGATCTGGTGGATAATGTAATATCGTGGACGGCATTTTAGGACTCACCACATTAATAGCTGTTCCACAACTACGTAGTTCTTTACAATGGGTTTTTGTGTCATTACAAATTCTAGTTATCATGAATTTTGACTTCACTCACCTGCCAACCGTACCGAAACTTCCCAATTTCTCGTCTTTAGTACAATAATCTGGGGATTTGGAAATGTATACTAGTTGTACGCTCCCGTTTCTCTTCTTACGTTTGTCTTCAGAAATAATTTTCTCCAAAAATCCTCTTTTCACCTCTATAGCATTTGTGTACTTTTGAAGCATCTTCAAACCAATTTCGTTCATGGAGGGCAACGCTCTCCAACAAGTTTTGATGTTGCAGGATCCTGAGACTCCGTGACATTTGCATTGAGTTCGGAGACTTTCGGACATTATCTGGAAATTATATTGAATCTAGATATACAAAGTGAGAAATATAATAAACTCCAGGAGTGTATTACACGCGTTAAAATGATTTATAATGTATACTATCTTTACAGAATATCCAAAAGTTTGTTTGAGCCATGCAATATCAACCGTCACAATAAGAGCGTTACTAGAGCCTTTTGAAAGAGATTTAAAACAAAGATACTTCATAAAACGAGTTATTCAATTAATTTTTTGAGATATTTCGAAAGGATCAAAATATTTTAAGTAAGAAGATTTAACTAAAATATGATTTAAATCAAAGTGTGAAAGTGAGGAAATTAGACAGATTTGAGCTAATGTAGTGAAAAACTATTCTAATTTATACTCACCCTTCTTCCGACTTTGTTATTGTGCAAGTTGACAAGTGCCATATAACTCCTCAAGACCCGTTCTGCTTCAGTTATTTCGTCTCTCCTAGACTTTTTAATTTTTTCTATCGTAGATTTTTCTACAGCATCTATGAACCTAGGAAATTAGAACGCCTTACTGCCAAACACATGAATGAAGCAAGTTTTGAAAAACGTATATCGTGGTATAGTTGATTCATAATGATTGGCCGTGTGTTGAGGCTTTAGATGGTTACCTTTTAGAAAAATGCGATCCCCATTTGATGTTGTCTCCGCAACCGCCCCACTGGAACTTCTGCGCCGGTGCTGGCGATTTGGCTGGTCTAGGTGCACATGTGCATTGGTGCAACGCACCCGATGAACATGCTCTTGCTACTGCCCACACTACTGCGGCTGATGAGATGGCGTACACATAAGCCTGTTCTCTTGTAGCTGAAAGCAAGAATAAACTTTTATTCCACGTTCCTCAAACGTGTTCTGTGGTTGTCAATTTGAATCAACCTTTCTTGTTCTGACCGTTAATTGAAACCACATATGACTACTAAAAAACTACACTAATGTTTCGCCTCATTGGTAGCCTGTCAATGTCAAGTCGGTACAAAATGGTAGAAGTTAAATATAAAACTACACTCACATTGACATCAGTGGTTTATATCAGGCTTACAGTGTAAAGGAATCTTTAAACGCTATTTTCACCCACTTAAAAACGTCAGATTAATTTTAAATTTTGCACACTCATCAAGGACCGATGACAATACTATAGTTTAATAACTTTGTCCCATTTTTCATTCTCATAAAGCAATACATTTGATAATTAACGGGGAATAATTCATTCTGTCATTCTTTTTCCGACTTTAACTACAGATAACTGCATTTTCAACTGAATAGAGGTCATAAATAATGCCAAAGGTGAGCCTCTTCAAAAATTGCGTCAAGTAGATTGACACAGGCGGTCTCATGAGACTATATATAGACTGAACTAAACTTAATACTTATGGTATATTTCTTACAACTACTGACTACTTAGAAAACCGAAGCTACGTTTTTATTTAGTTCATTCGAATAATTTTCGCGGTAGACTTTAGCTTAGCTAGCTTATTATGCGTGCAGTTGTGTTGAAGATTTTGATCGGATTTTATAGCTGAGTCATCCACCATAAGTAAGTTTCGAAAAGATAAGAATATGAAAATTTTCGATAAACCGGATAATTTGGGAATTTTTTAAATTATTATAATATATTTAAAATACAATGTCAACTATCAACAGTTCCAAAATCTAACTGAAATATTTATTTATAAACTAATACCATTTTGTACTTCAACAAACAATTTATTTCAAAAAGACCAACCTGTCGAAAATCCTATCCAATTTTTATTCACAAACTAACATCATCTCGTGGGAAGTACCGCGTCAGCCTACATGACGCCATTTTTTTTAAATTTCATTTAAAAGGATTTAATGTATATTGTTTGGACTATTCGCGAAAGATGTTCATTCGGCATATCATGCATATCCTGTTACAGTGGTCAACCACAGTAACTCCACATGCACAAATGCCTGTGTCCATAAATCTGCCAGACCTCTTCCGCTTTGAATTCCAAGCACGACGAGCCGACTGATGAAACAACGGAAAGTCGATAGGGGAGGCCGCGACCGACTAGATCACCCTCTCACTTTTTTCGGGTGTTGGGGAAAATTTGGAGAAATACGTGAGCGGAAAAATGATGTACGACCACAGTCAGTTATGTTGATTTTGGGATGTTTTTTTAGGAGCGATTTGATCAAATATCGATACGTGGATGGACTGCCAATGTTTACCTGATTAGGTGGTGCAGGAGCCCATTCCAGTCCAGTCCAGATTTTGGTAGGACATCGATTTTTTCCTGAGCCAACGGAAATTAAGAAATGTCCATTATGATATTTTCAAAACTATACCATGTAACACAAGTATTAATGATAACACAAGTATACTGCGAATGGTCAGAGAACTATTTTAACATTTATTGAAAATCATCGTTTGACAGACAAAAATGGTGTTAAGTAGATTGGCTCGGTACGTCCCACACTCCAGTGATTTTCGGCTAGGAAATATATGTTCGGAAACTGATCAGTTACCTAGCCGCACGTGTTCGTCTATCGAATCGATCCAGCGTGCTGTACTTAGCTGTGGGCACCACAGACAATAGATAATAAATGTCTGGGAACGATGGGTCTTATCTTATCGCGTAATCAGTTATCCGCGGATATGTCTACACAGCACCCTACATGAGGTGACGTTTGACATACCGGATGGTATAGCGCCAAAACGGTGAGTTTTTTGTGAAAACGTTCAGATGAAAGTTCTTGTATGCAATGGGAGACAGTTAATGATGACTTTTATTTTCGACATTGACAGCGTTTTGAAGGTTTTTTCAAGGTGGACGATGTTTCTTCAATGGAAACATATATTTTTTATTGCTGGATCCTTATCTACGAAAAAAAAACAAATAACTTTTGTTCACAAAATTTTTTGATCCGATTACAGCTTAAGTAGATAAAAAATAAAACATTTGTTCTTTTTCGAAATATTTCCATATCGCAACGGTATACAGACCTGTTATCGTTTCTTTGGAACATTATTCACTGAGTCGCATTTCCTCAGTAGGCAAGAAATTGAATAGAATTAGATAGAATGTTTTCTTTTGTTTGTTCTTGTGAGAGAATTCTGGTTTCACAAACCATGGTAAAGTGAATCGACACAATATGTACTACTGGAGTGTGGAAAATCTGCGATGGTTTACAGAAGGGGGAAATCAACCCCCTTCGTTGATAAATGTATGGTAAGGAATTATTCGGCCTAGATTTTATTTAAGGAATATTGGATAGGCAAATATATCGAGACTTTCTACAACACCATTCACCAGAGCTAATTGACGATATATCACCTCAAGTAAGTGGTTTTAATATGATGGCGGCCCTGCTCATTATGCCAGAATTTTTCCGGGAAGTGCTGGATCGGGAATACCCTAATCGATGGATCGGATGAGGTGGCCCCGTTATGTGGCCTGCTAGGTAACCAGATTTAACCCCTCTCGATTTCTCTTTATTGGGTCATCTAAAAGAAGTTTATTCGAATGTTCCACTACATTGGAACATATGATCTAACGCATAAGATAAGCTTGTAGACCAATCAATAGAGATACTCTCCTTGGTTGTCATGAAAGCTTTATAAAACAAATTGATAAGTGTATTGAAGTTGGCGTGCATAATGCAACATTTGTTATAATAAATTTTAAGGTTTATCATATGATTATCACGTTATTTATTAAAGGAATGGCATTTCTGATTATTGGAATATTTATAAGAAAAACTTTTTTTTTTATCCTTTCAAGTTGCAATCGGATTTCAAAATTTTGTGACCAATTAATCTAATTTTGATAAATGGGGTATGAAAAGGGACATCTTAGAATTGCACAATATTAAATTGGTATATTTTTTTAATGAAATACTGAAGAATTACATTCCATATAGATACACATAATGCATCTATATATATATATATATATATATATATATATATATATATATATATATATATATATTGCATACCATATTTCTAAAAAGGATAAAAATCTAGTAGTGCTTTCTTTAGTTACTGTTAATCCTATCACCATCAGGTTGAACACGTGTTGTACTTGTACCTACAATCAAATTTATAATATATTTGAGAGGATTTCGTATGGCTCATCGCATAAGCTAGTGTGAGCTAAGCTTGTTCGACATTTATTACATGTTTGAATACTACCTACATGTACAGTTGTTATCATAGTGTAGTAGTGATAGATTATTTCACTGCCGCTAAAATTCAGAAATTTGAATTTATATTAGAAATAACAGTACAAAGTTGATTTTGTTCTTATTTGAGGCACATTACGAAAAGCAATGATCGGTCTCATCAATGAGCGGTTAGTGACCTCACACCTGTCTACTGATATGTAATCGGAATCTGTTGTTCTGAGCATTTATTCCCATTCTGAGCCTACTAAACTAGTTAAACGGAAATTTGTCATTTCAGCTCAGTAATTCTCTATACATCAAAAACTGACAGGTATAATCGTTCTTTTGTTCCCAGTCAGTAAAGAAAAGGACCGTTCCTGGAATCTATGAGCGTTGATCCGTTCAAAGCGCGTATTAACACTATTGATATATATTTTCTCTAACTTCTGCCAGGCAGTCACTGTACAGTGATATTTGAAGGGTTAATTGCAATTTTTTACTAAATTGAGTTATCCAATAACAGTTGCTGCATAGCTTGGGGTTGTGCATTGTTCAGTTCAAGAACCGTGCTTATAACTTATACTCAGTACAAACGTGTATTAGTGGTTGCCTGGTTCTTTACACTATGTACCATTTAGTTGCGGTAGTTTTTTGTGCGATTATGAGTTAACAAAAAGAGTGTTATGAAGTTATCAATTATGATTCATTTTTGACCACTCATGCAGATAGTGTAATAGATATAGTAGCGACGCCTGTTTTTTGCTACAGGGGTGGCCAAGAAGCGGCTAAACATTTTTTGGAGGGCAGGCGAAACTAAGTTTAGCTCCCCGCAAAAAGAATAGAAGAGCAAAAAAACGATTTTCTTCCAGTTCAAAACAAAAACAAAATGTGAAAGTTGAGTAGAACTATTTTTTTTATAAGAAGCTCTAAAATGTGACATCAACAAATTGTCTACTGTCAATTCTGCATGACTGGGGCCACAGTCTCTACTGCTCTTAAGTGCGTGCAAACAGTTTTCCTCCCCTTCCGAGAAATGTGCTCCAATAATCTATATAGCCCGTTCTTACATTAGACATTCCATTTAGGCTTCGTCTATCATATACTCACCTCTGGTAAGATCGGGCGTGAGGAAGGGTGCGCTGGCGACACTGGAGCAGTTCCACCTGCGATTCCCGAAAGCCTGTTGGCACGTGTCGACTGCGAGGCGTGCCGCTTGTTGCACGTGCGGCATAGCATCCGGCGCCATGCGACACAGTCGCGCCTGCGCTCTGGCCAGTCCGTACCGACGACGAGCCACCGCGCACGGCGACCGCCCCCCCGAGCGCACGCCTCTGCCGCCCGGGCTGTTCTGCAACGACCACGCAGTAAGGTTCCAATGCAGGTGCGAATGTTGTAGGGATCTGTAATCAAATGGCAGGAGTAAGGTAGATTGTTACGGTTGAAACTTTATAGATGTATGTGTATGTAACTATGTAATCAACACAATTTTGTGATCATATATCTATTATCCCCATCTCGGAAATACTTTGTACACTTCAACGATGAGCAAGGAGTAACGAGAGAAAGTCCCAGATCGGGGGAAATCTGTCCCTATAGCGAACCTGAAGAGCAAAAAAACGTATTGGAAACCTGAGAGATCTGGTACTTAAAAGCATGCAGTCTTGAAAATTTTGATAGAATCTATCTTTTCCGAGCCCCTTACAGATACACATTCCCCTCCCCCTAGACCCAATGCCTGGGGGTTTCACCCGCCTACCCCCTCTTGTCAGGTCTGGCAATAAGTGTGTATTTTCCACGATATATGTGGTCTGCTATAGACATGCGTGTTTCAATTTGTAATGTAGATGACCTCTTGGAAAGGCAGAATGACTACTGCGTTCCTGAAGCGCAGCTAGAGACAAAATGTCTTTTCACAACGTATTTAGATGCGTCCGATCTCAGCTTTGTAGAGTAGCAGTAGATGTTCCAGTTTGTGTTTTCTGGAAAGGAAGAGAACCCTCAGCTTTTGGGATACCATTCTAGCAAGGCCGACAACATGATCGAGCTAGGATATGTTCTTGATGTTAATCTCCAGGAGCTTGATGGAAGAATATTGGGCGACCTTCTATCTCCATAGTGTGGTAGGCAGACCAGTATGTGATTTTGTTGCTAGGATGCTTGTCCTAACAGCTTGAAGTTCCATCAGCCACAATAGATGGACCCTTACGAATTGTTGATATATGTCTATTGACTTTGTTAAAAGTTTGTGCAAACAGGCCTTTATGCTTGATTCATTCCTAAAACAAATCGTATAGGGCACCATTCTTACCATCTTTATGCTCCGGCTTCTACTGAAAGTTACATCAAAAGGTAATTTTCCCAAAGTAGGTACAGTCAAAAAGTTTGTAGGACCGATGTCGAACTACTGCCCCCTAACGAGTAGGAATTTCTGAGACCCACCGCTACGCTATGTCTCTGTGCAGCGGAATATTCTGAAGTGCGTATTGGACACTAGCGTAGCTTATACCCAGAAGGAATCAACCTCCAACAAGGCGCTGAATCCCTCTACAAAAGCCTTAATAAATCTGTTGACTTTCATCATTCCGATGCTGAGGCTTTCATGAATAATAAGAAAGAAAGATTAATGTCCCATCAGCCTTCTGTCATTCCCTCTTTGACGCAATGGTTATGTCTAACCCTGAGAATTTCACATTAGGTAGCCATATAATTCATGACATGCTGTTGGAATTCCTGTGGCGAAGAAGACTGAGGTTATCATGATTCCAAAGAAAGTTCAATATTCATCAAAAACAACAATGGCTCGTGGCAAACTACCATGCCATAAAATACCATGACAGGTTACCAGACGCGATCGAGAAGGTATTGAAATAAGCTGTTACAAGTTGAGCAAACCAAGCACAGAAGGCCGCAACCTGTGTCATAAACCGAAAATCGATCTTCAAAACTACCTTCTACATCACAGATACTCAAGATATTGACTCCCAGGGGTCGACGACGACCTATAAGGGATCTATGTACGCTAAAAATGCAATTGTGGGTCCGTGAGATGTGAACGGGACAGTGGGTCTAACATAAGTAGATCGTGGCACGTCACTCGAGTAAATTTGGATTCATTTATTTTTTGCTTTTGAGGTTTTCCAAGTGGGGCTCGACGCATTTTCTCTATTTATTTCGTTCCAGCCTTATTCATTCCTTCTTCTCTCATTTCTCCGTGATTCTCGTCTGGTATCTGGTAATCGAAATGTGACAGACCGTTCGATCAAAGGAACTTTAACTGTGCGATGATCCAACAGAGATTATAGACTAAGACTATATGAAACTTGATACTTGATATAAGTGAGGAATTAATTTGCAACACCTTGTAACAGGTAACAGGTACTAACTACAGTACATGGTACACACGTACCTGACTCTCACAGAAAACATTACCTGAGTAATGCGTGTTAAAATGTGAACAAGGTGATAAAAAATACTGACGCCTTTGTATGATACAAAGAAAATATTCATAACGCCCATTACGTTAACTACGCCGACTCCGTTAGTGACCGTAGCTGAAAAATTTAGGAGCCCACTCGAAGGCATTCTCATTCGATAACCGTTTCTAATTCAATTTTATGTGACGATGATATGGCAGACTCACGATTCGCTTTTGTCCAGTTAATATCACCTTTCATTCTTGTACTGAGATAAATAATTGCTTCCTTTTTGCTCTTGAACGAGAAAAGTTCGCATATATGATTATATATACCCAGAGTCAGCAGTCGATCAGGGCAGGGATCTAGCTAGATAGAACATCACAGGAAAGCTGGATAAAGCTCGAGGTGTGACAGATTATCAGATATCATACTTATTTTGAAAGATATTTTCATAAGGTTCAGTAGTCGGTATTGATCTTTAGGTGACAAATGGCCCGAATTATTAATGGGATCATTTTACACCTGTCATTATATGATAGATGTATATGGAAATACAAGTTTGTCTCAATGGTATTATCATGACAGAATTCACCTTTATTGTAATGACAAGTCTCAACGAGACAAAATGGCGCAATTGGTATAGGAAGAATGAAGGAAATTGCTGTCTGTGGTTAGTGATAGTATTCGCAATAAAGTTGAAAGTATCTTATAACATTCAGCACTGACTTCTTATAATGTTTCATGTATAATTTCAAGAATACTAATCTTAAGTTTCTATGACTTCGAGTATTTTTCACCAGTGCAATTCTAAAACTCGATCAACTTCTTTATTAACTGATACAAAGATACAAAATCAACGTACTTCGTAAGTCGAATATGCCGTGGTCAGGGGCGGACCTACTGGGAGGAACTAGGGGAGTGTGCCCTCCAAATGTTCGTCATAAATGAAGCAGCAGGTTGATTTAGTATTTTTCTGCTTAAATGAATTCAATATGGACTTCGCATCATTATTAATGTCTTAGATATCGTCTTTATGTATTGAAAATAAAGTTAATGTTTATTTTATTAACACATTATTAAATGAGGTACCGAGTTGATCTCAGACAAACGAGTCTCGTCTCGCGGTATCTTGCTACTATCCAGTTATACTATACTATCTGAAACAACTATCCTTTATTCCTGTCAGGGCCTGTCTTGACATTGTTTTTTTTTATTATTTCCTCGGTCTATAACCGGACAAACGATAGACCGTTGGGGCGGAGGTTTATTTCCAGCAAATTCGATCCAACTAAATTCTCTTAAGTCGTCAGGTGACAGATCTTGTCCCTTGCGAAAGGTATTTACGCACGACAATAAATTGATTATTGTCTGACGAGTCTTCCGATGCATTCTGTTAATGGTAAAAAGGGGACCGAGAAGTATTCGCGTGATTTATACCGCGAAGAACCGACGAAAAAGACGGTGAAACCTCCGGAGTTCGTGACTTTCAGGAGATGCGCCAATTCGGCGTAACTTTAATAACATCAAGCCTATTGTACATCCCCGTCTTATTGCTAGATGTATTTATAAATATCTTTTTTTATTTGTAGTTTGCAGTGAGCGCAGTTTTATGGACATTAGACAATGAGACAATGGGTAGTTCCTCGTTATATGTATACCGGGTGGTCCATTTAAGTTGATATAGCTGTTTAGCGCGAAAACGGTCAGTTTTCTTATGATGACTTTTATTTTTGACCTTGACAGCGTTTTCAAGGTTTTTTAAAGGTCAACCTTTTTTTAAAATGGGAACATGTTATTGCAGAATCTTACTCTACGAGAAAAAACAAATACTTTTTGTTCACGATTTTTTTTTATCCAATTGCAATTTAAGTGGAAAAAAAACATTTATGCTAGTGGAGTGTGGAAAATCCGCGATGGTTGGGGGCAGTGGAACATCAGCACCCTTGGTCGGTGAATGTATGGTGCGGAATTATTGATGACTGGTTGATCGGTCCATATTTCATTGAAGGGATATTGGATGGGGAAAAATATCGAGAATTTCTACAACTCAATTTATAGCTAATAGAGGATATGCCACTTCAAGAAAGGGCAAGTATGTGTTTTCAACATGATGGCTGCCCTTTTCATTATGACAGAATTTTCCGGGAAGTGTTGGATCGAGAATACCCTAATCGATGGACCGGATCTAGTGAGCTCGTTATGTAGCCTGCTAAGTCACCAGATTTAACCCCTCTCAATAATTTCTTTTTATGAGTCTATCTAAAAAAAGTTATTTATCCGAGAAGCTCCAAATACGCAGGAAAATATGATGTAACGCATAAGAAATGCTTGTAGAGCAATCAATAGAAATACTCTCCTTGGTTGTCATGAAAGCTTGATAAAACAAATTGATAAGTGTATTGAAGTTGGCGTGCATTTGTTATAATAAATTTTAAGGTTTCCCACATGATATCACGTTATTTATGCTTTTGTGACAAGAAAGGCATTTCTAATTATTGGAAAATTTATTAAAAAAATAACTATTGTATGATTTATTTACTCAAGCTGCAATCGGATTTCAAAATTTTGTGAAAGGGAATTTTTTCTCGTGGAATAAGATTTTGGTAAAAAGATATGCTCCCATTAAAAAAACATGGTTGACCTTGAAAAAGCCTTGGTAACGCTGTCAATGTCAATAATGACGGTAATTTTTAACTCTCCAACATTGCACTCAAGACTTTCATTTGAATGTTTTCATTTAAAAACTTCGCGCTATACGGCTGTCTCAAGTTAAATGGACCACCCGGTATATAGTAGATTTGCTATTGTCAAAGCGCAGTTTGCTTTTGTAATGATTGTAACGTAGGTAGCATTTCGCACGGCCGTATACGAATCATACGCTTGTGATGTAATGTTGAAGCTTTTACTATGATTCTCATTAATTTACTTGTTGATACGTTAATGTAATCATTTTTACTTCTGTAGTTTCCTATTGCATTTCCCGGCGTATGGGTGATTTAGCCTCTAACAATATACTTGAAAACACAAAAAGATGATGAAAAACTATTCTTAATTTTCATGGATTTGTTACCTGCTAGGAGGAATATAGTAATTACTTTTGAGATAAATATTATCCATTTTGTGTAAACTGGTTATTCATGTTTTTTCCTTCATCATTACCCAGAGTGAGACCAGGCAACACAACAAAGTTGCCTGGTCTCACGCCGCTGGGTTTGCCTTTGATAGCGTTGTCCGTCGCTCGTAAAACGGCTGACCGAAGCGGTTGGCTTTAGGAGTTTCGATCTTAAAGGATTTTGTATTTCTGATGGGGTGTCATTTCTCTACTGTCTTATCAACACGTCTACAAATTTCGATTTTGATGAAATTTGAGGAGCGACACGTTGTCGGCCTGCAAATAAAAACTACCTCTGCATCGAATATTTTCTCCCCGACGCGGTACCGACGGCCGACTAGTTGGAAAAAAAATAAAATCGATCATTCTCACTGAATGATATATGTTTTCAAATAAACTCTAATGAAATTTCATAATACTATACAGTCGTCGCAGCTTCACCAAAGTGAAATCAATGCTTGACCCAACCTGATCAGTTTTACCTAATAACGCCTGGTGGTGACAAATATTAGTTCAACAATGCTTTATCTTTGGCAGTGCACTGTAGGATCAAATGATCAATATATAATTACATTATTCTTCAGAAAACATTTTAATGCAGAATCACTACCAAAGCACTTAATAGTGAAGAATCCCTCCATTAAACCCCTTATTATTTTTTCTTCGACGCTTTTAAATATTCGATAAGAGAAGATGATCGTAAAACTGTAGCGTATGAATGAAAAGGCGTATACCTATCTACATCTCCATCTCGGGCATTGTGTTTTGTCATACACACACAGGGTGGGGTGATATAAAAGGTATGTTTATGGCTGGGCTTTCATGTTATACCGCCGACACCTTGCCAGATTAGGTAGGTGTTAATTGTATAGATTTTTTTTGTCAGATTGCGTTACAAATTAATCAGGGACGGAGGAGAATATTTTTCAACACCACAATGATATTGAAGAATGAAACATGATAATAGTTTTTGATCTAGTTTATTATTCATCAAGTTTAACAGCTTTATATGCCTGGTACTAGAAGGAGAATTACCTCCCTCCTGGACAATGGGCAGGATACAAAGGCCTATTCGGGCAATCTGGGTTGACTTTCAACAAGCTTTTATTAGCTTCACGGGTATGTATGTATGTATGTAACGAAATGTTCGAACGCTATTTTCACCCACTTCAAAACGTTAATTTTAAATTTTGCACACTTATCAAGAGACAATACAATAGCTTATTAAGTTTACCCATTATCTATTTTTATGAAGCAACACGTTTAGAAATGATGACACATATCAACATTATAATTAATTTTTTTACTAGTTCTTGGAGCAATACGTTTAAAAGGTGATAATACGAATGACTTTCAATATTTATTTTTGAAACACTCTCATTAGTTTGACCTGTATCTACAGAGACAGAATCCTAGAAATATAATGATACAGGACTCATTCGAGGCCCCGTCTTCGGAGAGAATACCATTCAGACCCGTTAATTGAAGAGCAAATCTAATACCAGCAGCTACGTGATTGCGGCTCCAAATATCAAAGTACAAGGATACATTCATCAATGAATAAATGAGTTTGAAAAATTTTAAAAATACACTTTTCAATAAAAGTTCAGTTCGATCTACAATTAGATCGAACTGAACAGTTAAAAAGATAAGAATGATTAACGAGAAAACTAATATCATTGTGGTAAATGAGTGGAATGCAATCAACTTCAATAATTTCTTACTAGTTCTATCCCAAAATGCAGAGTTAGTAGTAGTAAAAATGTAGTACAAGCTCCCCACATTTTTATCACGACATAAATATTCTTTGGTTAATCATTGTATTCTAATATTAAAATTTATTGTTTCATTTTTAGTTCGATTAACTATTTAACTGTTTTTTTTTAAATAATCCATATTGATCTACAAAAACTGAACACAACACAATTATTGTTCCCCATTGGACAGAGAGAAACTACACCTAAAAGCTTTTTTGTGCTTTCAGTTGATGATGATTAGTTTCCCATTATAGATCGATTTAAAAAATTTCAAACATATTGCATGAATGTAAACGGGCCAACAACTGGCTTAGTTTAACAAGAATAGATATTGACCCTGAGTCAATGCGTTATAGAGGGCGGAAAGCCATTTGTCAGCAAAATTTTACCTTCGACTTTTTAATGGTCATGAGGCTCGGACATGCTCAAAACAGAAGTTTAAGCAGTATAGCTCCCACGCATAAGCATAGAACCAGAGAAGTATTGTAATCGTTTAAAATTTCGAACTTAAGGTGATACGCTTTTTGGAAGTTTCTCTATCGTCGTTTTTTCTCAGTTAATTTGGAGAGCTATATACTGTGATGTCATATTAGGTAATGCTACTCAACTTTTAAAAATCGGTTCATTGGGCGTTATTAGCAAGAAAAACAAAATATATAATTCCAAACTTAATTTTGTATTTATTTTATATTTAGGAGTAATAATACATCTTCAAATCTCTAATTTTTTTCTTAACATTTCTTAACCTACAGATTCTTTCAGAGCGTGATAAATATACAATTTTAGGGGCTTGAAATTTTATATTATACTAAACAATTTTTTTTGTAGAGACTTTCTCTTCTGCTAAATTAGTACATAATTATGTCAATACCTGTAAATATTCGCTATTTTGTTGACTTCACATAACATCTGGACTGATTTGTCTTGAAAAAATATCATATTAAAGATGATACCCTATATGGTACGAAACTATACAAAATATATGACAATCAATGCAGGCCACTTTTCATAAAGGCATGTCTATCAACGACAGCTCAAAACATGTCCTATTTTTTTACCCGTTATTTCACGTGAAGAGACAAGATTTTAGAAAAGAACAATGATATTCGGCCGACACCAAACCCATTCTTAAATCCGTCACTGGAAAAAAGTAGTGAAGGTTGGCCCTTATTTACATGGAATCATTTCCCAACTTGAAACAATAAAATTACAGGAAACGATTCTATATGTATGTTATTATTTGTAAAGCGCATGATAGTCAGTCATAAAACTGTATTAAATCAACAATTGTATAAGTGACAACAACCTTCTATTTTTTAAGCCAATGACCAGGATTAGCATTCATAACTAGAACAATCGAAAAATCGGCTATTGTTCCTTGATATTAGTTTTGTGTTCTTCTTATATAACTTGATATAAAATTCAGGAATACATCGGTGTCTTACAAATCACGTAGAGGTACTCGTGTAGCTGGTAATGGAATACTAAAAAATCTAGTACCAGTGAGTAAAGCATGGAATATTTCAATTTTTTTGATAATCACGGAAGTAGATCAATTTTTTTAATTTCCAAGATGTTCCAATTATAAATTCGATTTCTGGATGAAAGTGGATTATAATGCACAGGGACGGATTAATCATTAGGCAGAGTAGGCAACTGCCTAGGGGCGCAGCGTCGTCTAGGGGCCCGTGCACGCACCAAGAAAAAAAAACGTTCCACGTACGGAAAATTTTTATGAAATTGCTCAATAACAATATTATTTTATTGCGATGCATGACAATTGATGAAATACTTCATACATACAGAACAACGAACCATCAAGATTAAATTCAAAATAAACATGTCGTGTCTCATTTCTCTTTCGTGCCCCATCACGAGACCTGAAGAAACCATGTTTTTGTGATATCACATAAGACATTGAAATAACGGAATACCTGGAGTCGATCATCTGGAAGTTACTCAGATCCCGCCATCAACTTAAAAGCCGTGATTGCGTTGTCTAGGGGCCCTGACAAGATTGTTGCCTAGGGGCCCAGACAGGTTTAATCCGGCCCTGATAATGCATAATTTAGACATATATCATGAGAAAGTGAATTTCCTAATATAGAAAGGAGTCAAGTACTGTTCATGTTTAATACGCATGTAATATTTTAAGATTTTAATATGCTTTTACTTCTCACGCAAAAATGATGTTAGTATTGTGATCGCTGAAATTTTCCGAATTGAGAGACGTCTTTAGCATTTTTGATTCACTAATTTCTATCGGTTTATCTGTCAGTCTGTGTATATGTCTAACTGTCGAGACATTTTTGTCGTCACGTAATCAGAATAACCGCTGGATGAATGATGACATTAATTTGGGAAGATATGATGTGGGCACAAAGTAGGTTATGCTACCCTCTTTTTTTAAATTGATACATTTTCGAGTTTCGCATGGGCCTCTTGAATAGTGTTTCTTGACATCAGTCCATCGAAAGTTTAAACATAGCTTTGTTCATTCTGCAATAAATTAGACTCAAACCTAATTTTTTATGTTACACAAGCTTTTGGTAATTTTAGGGAGTAAGTGTTTTTATATGGGGGAGGGCAGAAAATGTTCTTGAAACTCTGCCTGTCTATCTGTTTGCATGTCAGTTGCCGTCTTTGTACTGTTTTGTTCAAATTTGGGGAGGACTATGCTGTGATCAATAACACTACTTTAATCTGACATCACATTATATTCCCACTGGGCTGATCAAGTCTTCAAATATTGAATATTAAAGCTCTACCACATTAAGCTTTACTAAATATCAATAACATGCTTCAAACTTCCATTGTCTTGAAAATGTTGCCTTTCATAGCGTTCGCATTGATGTGGTATTTTCGATCTACTTCAGGTGAAATGAAGGTGATTGAAGGTACCATCAACAAACGCAAAATTCTCAAGACAATGGAAGTCCGGAGCAGTGCTATTGAGACATATTGTTGATGTTCTATAATGCATCAACAGCTTCAATATCTAAATTGTCTAGAAATCACAAACTTTCAATGACATGTAAAATTTTTTGCTCACTCTTCCACGGATCGGGGACTCGATATCACTACCAGCTATGAAGTAATACGAATGCCTGGTACTGAGTCGATCTAGTGGATTCCATTTTGAAACAATATTAATGAATCGTTACATCATATAATCTACTCTCACTTGTCAAATGTCGGAAAAGCAAATTTCCATAATCTTATTTCTCAAACAATATGGTCCTTGAACTTTCCTCTAAATTACATGAGACGTTGACGCCTTGAGCCTATTAAAATATTATGTAGTCTGTTCGAAAGAATTAATTCATAGCCACTATAAATTTTGCTGTTAGATGGTTTCTATTACAATATAATAAACTAATCAATATCAAGCATTTCGTTAAGTGTTAATTGACTAAAGAGAATTTCACTGTTCGCTTCATCCCAAAATCTGATTTGAACTTATCATGTTATTAAGAATGTTATTGGTCATAGTAGCATCGGAATATACGCTTTCCAGAATGGTGAATTTTTTGGAATGATTGTATTTTCATTTAAAGTACATATACTTGCAAAGTTTCAAATAAAGATGCTAATACGAAGTAGACTAAAATATATCCAGATCTGCTTACATAGTTGCATGGAAATAAAACAGTGTTGAAAATATTTTCATATATAAATAATTTCAAAAGTAATAATCCTTACTTAAGATATAAAATTTCCATATTTTCCTCCGCCTCGTGAATTAAGTTATTATTCTTGAGTTAGCATAGAAATGGCTAACAGTTTTGATATGTCAGCTGATGCCGGCGAAATAAATTGCCATTGTTTCTCAGTAAAATATGATCCACCTTAACTTTTGACAACAGCTAATGCTGTTTTTGCGTGTGCTGCTCGCAGTTTTGCCGTGCGGAGAGTTAAACTTTGCTAACTATTACATGAAAAAGTAGATTAATTTCCTTAGTTCTTATCACAATATCCTCGTACGCAGTTAGTTTTGATGTCTCGATTTTGCTACGCAAATACAGTGTGATCTAAAAAAGTTCGCGGTTTTTCTGCTTTTTTGAAAATATGTGAGAAACAAGTGAGGAAAAGGGCTGACATTAGTCGCATCGCTTTTGATATGCGATGTAGTAGCTGCTTCTAATTCTATGAGACGTAAATTAAGGAGCAACTATCCGAAATGCTCTAAATTCATTTTGTTGGTAACTAATAAAAATGTATTGCATTCTATTATTTTAACAAGTCAGTTTTGTCGAAACGCTTTGAAATGAAGAAAAATGCATTAAATCCAGTCGCGTTTAAGCAAAGCGTAATAAATATATAGAAAATCAACAGCCTAGTGGATGATGTTCGTTCAAATATTTAGTTTTGTTTATTAAGTTTTGTTGATAAAATAAGTTTTTCATAAGTCCAAATCTTATTCACCTTAAAAGTAATGCAACATTAATTACATTAAGTAGCACACAATGAATCCAAATGAGAATCAATACAAAAAAAATAAATTCACATTAATTAAGCAAAATGACATAAATCCATATTCTGGTTGGAGAAAGACGAAGTAAATCTATTAAATAAATAAATATTTATGTGAAAATCATTTACTAAAACTGGGATATTCCTCTTCAAAACTATTATTTGATTCATTCTGCACAGCATAACCATTGTATTTTCTCCTCTAGCTCCTTTAACTTGTTTTATCCTAAACAGTATATCATGGATAGTTGCTCGTCATATTTTCATCATCAACACTAAATGTTGAATAATAAGTTTTTGAGGACAACTCTTGGAATATCAATGATATAAATATAGATTTAGAAAAAATGTGGTATCCGCATCCGGGATTCAAGTAATATATATTATCAAAAGTTTGATTTCGGACTTCCATTGTCTATAAAATTTTGAGTATCACAGACAATGGAAGTCCGAAATCAAACTTTTGATAAATCCACCTTGTCTACAAGTTTCAAACAACAACATATATTATGTATTTCATATCGACGCTTTGCCAGTTTAGTCACAATACCTCGTGCAAAAACCGATTGAATGTCGATTCAGGAACATTTTGGAATATGACATGTTTTATGATGTCTAAATCATCAAAATCGTGTCACTCCTTCGTCTGTCTGTCTGTCTGTGGTTTGTTGCCTGAATTTTAACAACTTTTTATATGGCGATTCTTTAACTAATTTTTGCAACATCAAAATTTAAGTAGGCTTGTACTTTCATGAATTATTCTGAAAAATCACCAAAAAGCCTTTACTTTTATTACAAAAAATGTCTCGCCATCTCCTTGACTATGAAACTTCTTCCTTTTCCATTACACCCTCTACGATGAATATACCAGAGCTTCAGTTTCTTTTCGGGAGGAGGTGAGAAGGCGGCAAAAGAATGCCGAGAAGAACAATTTGGAATCGACAATAGATCGCGTGAACGGTGACGTAATCTATAATTAACAGGTGATAGTATGGCGCAGGTAAGTGCGAAGGGCGCCCGCTAATTACACGGCCTTAGGTGAAATGGCGCCGCGGCACTATAGGGGCAGAGCCGGATCTAGTGGGGCAAAAGAGGATAAACGCTTAGGGACACCAAAATACAGCATGTCAGGTTGAAAGGGGCACTTTTGCGTTTTTTTCTGGTTATTAAATAAATGAAGTGGTTATAGAGAGTATTTTTCAACGCGGCCGAATATATCGAGGATCATTACACGTGAAATACAGATGTTCAAAGGCTAAAATCTACTTTCATGATCATTTTTTATCCTTATTCAGTTGAATTGTCGTAATATGCAGTAGTGTAGCTGCGAGAGCATAAATTGAAAGTGAACAGCTTTTTGAAAAACAAGCTTTTATTCAAATGCGCAAAAAAATATAAAATAAACTTTTCCTTTAAAACTTATTATAAACTTATAACGTCATTACAGAACTTATATCATATAAAAGCTTGTCGCCAAATTTAGGTACCCTAATTTACTTTAAAAATTAAAATCAATCATATCAAGTTGTTCAATTTACTTGTTTATCTACACAGGTCAATCTCGCGACAGACAAGCTTTTATGTCATATAAACTGTGTAATGACGTTATAAGTTGATGGGAAAAGTTTTAAAAGAAAAGTTCATTTTATTATTTTTAGCGTATTTAAATAAAAGCTCGTTTTTTAAAAAAAATACTTTCAATTTATTTTTTACTTTTCAGTTACCGCGGGTCAGGTCTACAAAAACCTCAGTGCACCAAAATTTCAGCCGGATTTCAGCAACGGAGTTCATAAGCACCATCTATTTTTTACTCTCATTCGTATTCTCAGCAAGTCCTTTCATTTGATACCCATATTCTAGGAGTGCATTAAAAATAACTAGTCCGCCATCCTGTGCATTCCAACAATTGGATTTAGAGTTATGTCACTTTATTTTTCGAGTTATTTTCAGCAAGCCCTTCCAGTTGCTATCCATATTGCAGGAGTGCATTGAAAATAATTAGTCCGCCATCTTGGGTGTTCCGGCATATTGGATTTAGAATGACGTCACTTAGCTAACCATGCATTGTCCTCCAAACTAAACGTGTATACAAAATTTTAGCTCAATCGGGTGAAGATATCTGCTTCAAAATTGAGTTGCAAGCTTCCACCGAACAAACATAGTTATATAGTTACATACATACACATTGCAGGTTAAATAAAAGCTTGTAAAAAGGGGGACAAATTCGAGTAATTATAGTACAGTTATAGCGACGCCAGCTGTTTGCTATAGCGGTGGCCATCTTGTATCGTCAGGTCCATTGACAAAAAATTAATGACACGGATTTCCTTAATCATAAAACATCCAAAGAACGTCTCACCCCAACTTCGAAAATTTTCGCGATCCCAATGAGTACCTTCCTCGCCTATGCGTGGGAAGTGAAATAAGACATTCAATTCTCACAGCTATAACAACCCCCGCAATAAATTTCCATTGAAATTACTCGGAGCACGTGGTGAAACGAGATCCGAATCGTGTTCGTAAAAGCCCCTTAGTCCTAATCGAAACTTGCGTGTTCACGGAGAGCGATTATTTCTCTGGAGAGCCACACATTTTACCTATTTTATTATCGACTAGCCTCACGGCTGTTATCAGAACCCTTCGCACCTGAAATGCTTCTTATCTGGTACACCGTTAAGTCTTTTAGGTCACACCCTTGTACAGTGTTGGGACTGGGACATCTTTAACCATAGATATTTATAATGTCTTGTTTTTGCACGACGGACGAAATTTATTTCAAGAGCGGGAACAAGATCATTAGATGGATCCAGATATACAGATCCAAAAAATGTAAAACGTGCGAAAAACTAAGTATCACTTGCTAAACATGAATGGTAGATTCTCATATTTGGCAGATACGGTAATCGTAAAATTTTAGGGATGTATTACTGTCACTTACGCACCTTTTGCCACATTTTGTTATAGTGGAGTACTGCTAAACATTTCCAAAATAAAACTAAAATTATACCTACTACTTGTTAAACCTAACCTAATTGTTTACAAATTTCCAAGCGGAAATCGGAAATAAATCGAATACATTAAAACCTTGTTTAGTTATACAGCATTTTTTATTATATGCGGCCAATTTGCTCGGCTTCTGTTTTAGCAACTAGTACTACAAATTACTACATATAATTGTATAAAGATGATATAATATTACGGGGAGCTACTATTAAGTCTTTTAAAAATGGCGTCAAGAAGCACCAGTTTATTACAGTTTTGATTACATCTCAGAACTGTTGGTCCATGGAGTCAGTTTTGGAAATATTGGAAATTATGTATTATAAAACTTAAAAATTTTGGGAATTTTTGAAATTGTAAACTAATGAGCTTTTTATTATTTCTCCAATTTTTAGTTCAAAAGATCATTGATTCCACAATCTGATCCAAATGTGAATTTCTGAACTGATACCATTTCGTGGGAAGTACAGTGTCAACCTACATGACGCTCTTTTTTGGTTATTTTTAACGTTTTCCATGTATGAACTTGTTACAATTGATGAATTTAGAGAAATGGCACTCACGATAACTAACTAAGTTTGATTATATCGGGTATTATCTATTGATTTATCCTAACAAGAAAACTACAGAATACTTTGTTATGAACAATTTGACAATCATAAAAATATGTCAATCAACTAAGTATGCCGAAGATCATCATTATCGATGAAGTCAGATGAATACTATAATGTGGAATAACGAATAACACGTTTCTCTAGCAGCTATGTGAACCCTACATTTTGTCTGAAACTGTACAGGTGAGAGTCACAAAATATGAAAAATATCAGTGTGGTAGTAATTTAGAGGACGGTAATCCAAAATCTTGCGCCTCCCATTTTCGGGATGGAAATAATGAATCTGTAGCCGTTAGAAAAAGCCGACAGATAGGCACCTGAACAGCCGCGACCCTATATTTAAGAATTATAAGCCTTATTAGGTACGGTCGGCAACAATTTGTCCCAGACTTTTGTTGGGGTTCCGCCGAAAAAACGCATCTTCATTTTCACATTCTTCTGGATACAGGGTATCATATAATTACGTGTACTTTTATACCACTCATCGCATATATCCCTCATGTTCTCTTGATTGATATCCCTTATTATGTGAAAGTTAATGTATACATTTTCTAGAGACAGGAAGAACATTTGTAGCCCTTTTCAGGCAGAAAAGCTGGTTAACGTTGTTTCATCAGCCGTTCTTGCCCGAAGTGTGAAACTCTCGGAAAATTAGGTATATATTCCCGAAAATTCCTCGGTCCTCCACTAGATATACCACCATGGCAGTGCTTGCTGCATTTTGTCATGCGCTTGTACATATCCTTTTTGTTATGTGCATATAGTAGTAAATTTTAAAGAGTATTATCGCCTTATTTGTCTATTTTCATTGTTATACACCTTGCTCAACATAAGCCTCAAGGTCTATCGGATTTTAACCCATTTGCCTACGTTTATATGCTTTACAAAATCTTGAAAATCTTGAGCGTGAGCCTTCCAACGAGTATCTACTCCAGTTGCTTTTGATAGTCAGTCAGTTTGCGTACTCTTGAATTGCTATTACCTACAACACATGATTTCACGCCAATTGTAATCGACTATATTCTAGCATAAAGCGTTCCATGAATCGGAATTCTTGTTTGATGTTACTGTGTTTGGTGTATGTCTATCAAATATGAAGATCAAGAAGATGGATACAGCTGTTAATTTGTCCTAATCGTCAGATGATTATGCGTGAAGGCATGTTTATATCAAATTCAAACGTCAACTTAGCATCTTGCGAAGTTCTAACTTGCTAGTCTAATTAACGATAACAGATCTTCTAATCTATTTCGATAAATTGGAAGCCACATAAGTGCTCTAAAAGTAAAACTACATGGGATTGTCCATTGCCTTTGCCGTAAAAACAATCAAATTCAACGGATTAAAATAAACGTTCAAGTGATTAAGATTGGGGTTCAAAATGGAAGGATACTAAAATATAATATTATTATATTGAGGATCTTGTCTATTCGCAAGTGAAATAATGTCAATTACTCTCACAAATTACTTGAAATGCGTGGAATGCTTTATCCACTGGTGAGTAAAATAACTAGGCTTAGGAATAACTTAATTTATCTTAGTTCTAGAGGAATATACCATACATGTCTTTTAAAAATGTTCTAAGAACTAATACCCTTTTTAAAAACGTTTGAAAATCATAATATATTCGGGCATTGAAAGGAATAAACCTACATATAATCCAGATGATATAATTGTGTATTCAACACACAGTTTCACAAATCTTTTTCGTCCAGCGACGCGTTTCGATTCATATTTGAGTCATTGTCAGACTGTCAGATTTAATTATAAATCGAAACGCGTCACTGGACGAAAGCGAGTTTTATTTGTTAAACTGTGTATTAAATTCACAAATACTATATCTGCATGATGGAAGAGTTCTACAATCTACAAGACTACATATAATCCTTATGTTACATTGTATTCAGAACATTATGAAAATGAGAAGTATATTTTCAATCGAATTATAGGAAAAATGTGAAACAAATCGTAATTCATTGTGGCTTTGTACAATTTGTATCCAAGACTCTTATTAGCTAGTATCACAGAATTAAATAAATGCACATATAGATATACTTACAGCCATCTGATTGATTCACCAATATCCAAAACGAGAAAAATCAAAATCACTACCATCCAAAGCTTCCGTTTCATTGTGAACTGTTTACATGTTAACACTTTATAAAATTCTCGCATCAGTATGAACTATAAAATCATTTTAGCGCAATGAATGTGAACAAAATCAAACACGCGCGAAAATCCTCATCAGCGCACAGTTCGTAAAGCTCGACAAGCTTCACCTCAGGATGCTTCTCTGCGCGCGGCCGGACTTTGACTGGCGGCGGAGACATCAAAGCCGCCTTGATATTACGCTAAACAACTCTTTTCGGAAATTCAATCTGATGAAGTTTGATGAATTCAGATGCCATATTTTAATGGAAACTCACTCTGATGAGAGATTGTGATTTTTGATATCACGATTTCAAGTATTTAATCAGACGCTGATATGAACAATATGTAGGAAAATCAGTTCTTTTTTGTGAAATTTAAAAACGTGAACTCATACATATAAAATGCTTTATAAATATACTGTGCCAATGGCAAATGACAATAGAAGCTGAAATCGAGTCAGTAGTTTTGGCAAACATCGCAATGAAACTGTAATTTTTTATAACTTTGCTGAATCAATTACTAGTTTATTCATAGACAAAGACAACATATATCTGAATAAGGATTCGACACTTCGACATGATATTTTTTTATAATACTAACATTTCCCAGACTTTCTTCTTTCTGAAAATAATGGTTTCTTATAGAAGCTTCGAGTAATTTTATACGAATGAATTTTGCTAATACGACGCAGAACATTCATCTTCAGACAGTCAAACTGCATTTTTACGTTGGTTGCACGGGTTACACTAGCTCAGATCTAGCATCAATATTAAACTGGACCGACATTCGTTCTTTAACATATGATTGATATCATATTTCGCTCACCATGCAAGAGTTAGGGAAGTAGGTATTATTATGAAAGCAAAAATTTGCGGATTTTATGTAATACGTTTTTTGGCCGTTTTGATGAAACCTAGAACAGGAAAATTCGTGTTACTCATTCACTCATTTCCGTCGATGTATCGACTATCTGCCTGTCCGTTAACATGTTTGTGACAATTTCAGTAACAGCTTCATCGATTTGGATGATATTGGGACGATACGTTCTGAGGTTATGGTAGGTAACGATTTCAGTGGCGGATTTCACCATGGATGATAGGGTTTAAAAAAGTAGGTACATTTTATCAAAAATATCATTTAATAATGTCTAAAATAATTGAAAATAATAATTAAGCCCTGTGTTTGATTAAATAGTTGAACTATACTTACTTTTACCGTTTTTTTCTGAAATAAGTACCACGGTTTAAACGGGAAGAGATTTGAACACGGAAACCCCTCCATGTTTCCCATTTGCAGAATTTCCCCAACGAAAAAATTGAAACAAGATGGAAAATACATTTTTGGGAAATCTAGTGACTTAGCGGCAATTCGCTTTGAAATGAACTACTTCCGAGCAAAATGTTATCAAACAGAATTTTCAATCTTTTATTAGAAGAATGTCTAGAATCGAGCATTCATGTTTCTTTCATGGCCCACCATCGATATATGCAGAGAAATTTCAATCTACAATAGTTTTTTTAACACACAATGACAGATTCACTACTTACTCACTACAGGTACAACAAATATATTTTATTCAGCTGACTAAACTAGCTCGCTCCCCATTCCAGCCATGCAGTTCATCGTCCTTATAACAGACCTGCTTTTGGGGAAATGAAGGCCTTGCTAGTATTGTTATCCCGGAGAAAGACTCCCAGCGGAGTATCGCGGGTTTCCCCTGATTTCCGAGGTATTGGAAAGGCACTGGAAACGTTGATTGTTGCTATTCGAGTCGATTGGTCGCCTTCTTGTTATAGGTTTATTATGCAGTTCAATATGTGTTTTCTCGTGAGGACTTCCAGACGAACGGTATGGGAATGATCCTAGAACGAGATTAGAATCCTTTTAGACATTTTCGTGAAATGAACCCGTTGTCGCTTTTTAAACAGAATGGGTTTTTGGAATCTACTAATACTATTACATAAATAGCATGCTCATAAAAAGTGTAGAAACATTAATTTACAGGCACACAAGTTGAAATTTTAGTGCAAAACAAAGGTGGTTCATATAATATTATGTATGAATAGGCTTGGTGAGATTTCATCTATATTGTCCCATTTACTGCAGGTTACTGCAAGTGTCGTACAGTGCTTCCAAGTACTAATACCAAGTATAACAAGTGTTCCCGAAGGTATTTATGACATCTTTAATAAATTGCAGGTCATAAAAAAATACTTCTTCACGCGAAATTCTAACATGGGTGTTTTGATAATAAATGAAAATCAATGTTATATATTCAGTCCTGATTTGAGGAAACTCGCGCGGAAACTCTTAAGAAAAGCAAAACCAATTTACTCGTAATCGTGATGTTATGTTTCTGATTAAATGAAGATTTTATATTCGTACAGGAAAATTATATTTTTCCGACTTTTTTGTGGTTTCTGGCGACACGGAGGTTCTATATTGTTTGATAGACGATGTTTTTTGGATGTGGACAGCCCGTGTAATATCTAACAAAGCTGCCCCTAATGTAAAAAACGCTCTTCTTAACTCACAGCATATATAGGTACCTCGTGGCAGTGGCGTAAGAAGGAAATTTGTGCGGGGGACGCGAACGTCCAAACTGGGACAACACAAACATTGGAACATTGAAAATTTGTTCACTAAGGATATCAGTTATTCCACTCATCAAAACGATTGATTAGAGAGGAAGAACTGATATACTTAGTAAATTGGTATGACTTCTCTCAGGCACTGTACGATCTTAAAATTCCATTAAAATTAATCAGAGGGTGATGTGTGCATTTATAAATTATTTTTATATTATTTTATAATTTTTTTTTTGTAAACAGCAGCGAAGGTGATATGTCCATCAAAACTGATCAAGTTAGATCAACCATTGATTTGTCTCTAATAAAGCTTAAAACTAAAATACTTATGCTCTAGAGTTCATCCATTGATGTCCTTCAGTTTAGCTTAGTTGTACAAATTACACTATTCATTCCACTTCTTTGTTTTGCACAATGCTCTACACCAGCTCGAATGGCTTAGTCCTTTTCAGTCTTCGGACGATATGTTCGTTGTCCAGCAGCTGTATCGCCTCCGTATTTACATGATGAAGTAGTCTGACTTCATGCTTATTGGCGTATCGTCTTATCTCATCTTTGACCATTGGGATTCCTACGTCGCGATGAAGGTCACTTGCGAACGTACCATGGAGCATTCACCATGTTACGAAGCACTTTATATTTTTTTATAAAATGCGACAAAAAATTAGCTTTCTGTATGAAAACTCATCAATCAATAGGTAGTTGTTAACTCTAGAGAGGCGGGTTCAGACCTGATAGATTCCTCTGAATACGCCACTGTTTCCCTCAATTTTATCAAGATTGGTGCAGCGGTAACTGAGATTACGAGGTGAAAAACTGCAAATGATATGCACACCGACAGACGGGCAAATTCTGAGTACGTATAAAAGTATGGGGAAAATAAAAATGTTGTGCCCTTAATCATTTTTTACTACGCCCTGAAGTATTCAAAAAGTTGTGAAACGTCCAAAAGCAACGTTCAGATTTTTTAAGACATTTTTGAAACATTTTTTACTTAACCTTCTGGCAAGGATTCTCACGGGTTCATCCAATAAAGTAATTTATTATTATTTTATTACATAGGGGAAATCAATTTAGAAAGACGCATCTGGCACTTTCGTGGCTACGTACAGAATTTCTATCAAACACAGAATTAATTAACGAGGTAGGTATAAAGCAAGGTATGCAAGAGTCGCAGTATTTGCTCATCCTTTGTTTGGTATGCTAATTCTCAATTTTTATAGTTTCAGGTAGTGAGATGATCATCAATAAAGCAACTCACTAATTAGTTTGGTAATTTGTTTGAGGACTTTGATGGGCCGACGTATTATTTTTGTACAGCAAATACAAATTTTATATAGGTATTGTTTTTGACTTGGCTCAATAATTGGGTACAGTACAGGTAGAGAAAGATAACATCTGTTATCAAATGATATTTTTGGTTATGTAATATTGGCGGATTTTGTTTGTTCACCTCATTCATCTCTCTGAATCCCTCTTCAACAGAGCATCAACTTGGAAAGCATGTTGCTCATATCAGTAATATTTTGGCTGTAAAAACGAGTATATGTACAACCACTTTGTGTTGTCGTATAGCTTCGCCCTGTGGGAGTGAGGAGGACAAATGATTCATTATCATCTGCCAAGATCAATTAGTGTTACCAATATGGTACAAACTTCCAAACCATCGATTAGTTAATTTATTTACAGATCAAAAATAAAAGTAAAAATCACAATACATATAAAAAGGCGGCAGCTATAGCTACCTCATATATCAATAATAACAAAAACCTCAAAATTTTTGTTTTTTGGGTCATTAACAATTTGCATAGCAGAGTATGTAATGGCCTTGACCTCTGTACCCTGAGGGTGCTTTCCAAGTGTAAATTCCTCTCCATAGCATTTGCATTTGATTTTCATTTCCTCACCCTCCGTAACAAACTCGGTTATAGTTACCTTGCTACAAATTAGGAAAGGTTCACAGCTAAATAAAAACAATAGTTCATCTAAAAAATGGAATAATAAGCTCTCCAAATCATGACCTGTAGCTTCGATTTCCGCTGACTGTTTTATTTCGACTGTGTGGAGCTCTGTCATGTATCCAAACATAGCTATGCCACATTGTTCATATGCCTCCTTGAGACTATCTCCCCAAGCATGTAGCCTACAAAAGAAGAATCTTATGTTTGATTTCACTCAAAGCTTCTTTACTTACTGTACGTCTGCAGTATGGTCCAGATCTGAAATAATTTCTGAAATTAGGTTGCAAAAATTCTAAAATCAAAGTTTACTTACATTCGTATTTGCAAGGAGGTAGTTTGAGCTCTTCTTCTGTAAATTGTTCTTTATCTCCCATGATGTTGGTTTTCAGTAATACAGTTATTTTTTATAATTATTGATAATTAACAATTAAGTTTTCCTTCCCGTATTTAAAAAAGTGAGGTTGAGTGAATCATTTGTGTAAGACTGGTTGCATATAAGTTCAAACTAGATAAACCTCCATTCATAGAACGGAAGAAATAAAAAAAATGGATAATTTTGTGTACGTATACAGAACTGGACTGCCTGAGTAAATATTTCGAGAAAATAACTGTTGTTTTGCGCATGCATGCAAAATTAATACTATCTGGCTTAAGAATCCTCAACAAATAAAAAATACTCCAAGTGGAAAGTGCCAATGATGGTTTACGGAGAGCAATCAGTTGGTTCAGTGTCCAGAATATTATTCTGAATCTGGCAGTCCTTCGATTATCAAAAAAAGGTAAATCGAAACGCTTCTCTGAAGAAGAAGGTTTTATTTGCGAAGCTTTGAGTTCAAGTACACTATAGATCAATTTTTAATCGTCAAAATGCCGTAAATGATTATTGTAAAGTGTAGGTCAGCAGTCTAGTCTATTACCCAAAAAATACTCAGATTGTTATAGTTGAAAGTTTATAATTGTTTATAATTAATAATTATTCCTCGACAACCGATGCACATATGAAACTCAGAAGTTGTTAAAGAGACATATATAACAACGTCAGAAATGTATCCACTTTTTGCATCTCTAAAAACTTACCTTTGTTCATTTGGCAGTATCTGAAATACTATAAGGGACATTAAACATCTATTTAAAAAAAAACTAGAAAGCATAGTAATAATATTGTGTGGTCAGCCTGATTCACGATGACGATTAAAGGTTTTCTTGTCCTCTCTGTACGGTTCTCCCCCGCACCACCTTTAGGTAACTGGTGATGTATATTTTTGACTTGTCTTTGCCTAGAAGTGGGTCTAGACGTAGAGTATATAGCTACTAACAGTCCAGTTCTAGATACCGAAGATTATTTACATTGAATTTGCTTCTTACTTCTTAGATGCTTTTTGCCATCTTTGCTTTCATGTGAACTCGGTCTGTGCACAGTAAAATGAGTATATGTTCTGTGCTATGTGATCTATCTACATTGTGATCTAACCCCATGTAGTATGTAGTTTGTATTCTGTGTTGTGATTTGTGATCTATGTCACGTTTACAAGATATTCGTGACGTGTAGCCGCACCGGTTTGAGAAAGGTACGAGGAAGAAGGGTTATAGAACTCTGAAAATATAACAGAAATGTTTATTTTAAAACAACTAATTTTAGGTAATCTTGAACAAAAAAGTCTGTAAATGTCTAAGGTTACATTTTATATCAATTTTTGCAGGTATTTTGATTTTGGTGTCAATTTGCATAAATGTACAAGGTAGCATAACAGGCTACATAGATTCTACAGATAAGCAAAAATTTTTACATATACTATCTGGAACCTTGGAACCACCAGGAGAGGATTTAGCCAATTTATACTATGGTGCAAAAGGATTGCAAATTCTAAAAAAGGAAATTAACAAAGCAAAAATTCCTGAGCTATGCAAAATACTAAAAACAAAGTTTAGCCCTTCAGATAATTTGGAAAATGTTTTCTTTTCTCTGAGTACTTGGAATGTCCTAGGCTGCCAAGGAAAACTTCATGAAGAAAAGCTTCTTAAGGTAACCTCTACTGTTTTAGATTTTACATTTACATGCATTAGTGGACAGTGCCCTTTTTTATAGTCTAGGCTAGATTTTTGTCTTATAAGTATATGTTTTATTGTAAGGCGTGTTATCATCATTTTTAACCATCTTTTATCTGTTGTCCTTAGGAAATACCAAAGATTTTTGAAAATGAGGATACTCCTGTCGCATATATGCGATATGCTCTGGAAATCCATTCTCTTCTGAAATACCAAGTGCCACAGCCCCAAAATGTAACTAAAGCAATTGTGAATCGTCTGAGAAAAGATGACAGTCTTCCTGAACTAGGGCATGCTCTTCATGCTGCTGCTCTTTTAGGGGGTGAGAAAGGCAATGGCAAGTTTGGAGTTGAGAGGGCTGAGGAAGCTATAGCTAGGGCAGATGAGTTAGATGGTAAACTGTTACAATGGGAGGGGGGATTGTCTGTCACATCCTTGATTGTTACTGGGTAAGTTGGTGTTGAATAGGAATAGTTATCCATAAATATACATATGAATATCTTTCTGTGGGAATTTGTTACACTAGAATATTACATTATATTTATTACATAACAATATAGATGATCACTTGTTTGATTTTGGATTTCATTGTCATTTGATAAAATATGTATAATTACAATTGGAAAATTATCTTAACAACCACAATCAGACTTTGAGCCACATGTAAAGCAAAATCATTGTTCAGATTGCATATGCTCTCATTTGGTGAAGCTCTTCCCTCTTCAAGATAAAATTGTGCAATGGATACACAAAGTTTCATAAGTATTACTTGTTCTTAGTGACACATTTTACTTCAACTTTTGAAGCAGAGTAGCATCACCTGTCATCAAAAAACTACTTTCTAAAAGCATGTGTATAAATTGTACAAATTCTATATCATTCAAATTTTAAGAGTATATAGTCTCAACTGATTTGTTCTTATTTGCAATATAGAAACTTCATTCAGATATATTCGAGAAACTCTTACTTGGTGAAACTTTTCATGTAGATTATTTTATGTAATATCTACACTAAGCTTCACAAATAAGAGTCATGTGATTTGTGCAGAAATTACACAATTTTTCTGAAACTTCTTTCAGGATTACTATTTGTATTTCTTAACAAGTAACATTTTAGAATTGAAGCCTAATAGTAATATACATTATTTTATATACCAGATGTAAAATTATATTTGTAATTTGAACATTTTTATCAAATATTGTATGATTTTTTTTATATTCTTTGTATATGCAATAGCTTACTACGATTACATCCAACTGGAACACATCTGCCATTGACAGCAGCCCAGGCCAATAAGCTAGCGAGTTATCTGTTAACTAGACGAACTGTACCCACTGCCAAGGGTGTGTTAGCTCTGTTGGAGGCTGCACATGCCTTAGCTGATAGTCAATTCTCACCTGTTAGCATTACTATAATAGGTAAGTTTTGTCGTATAGGGTTGAGTAAATACTTTCCAGATTACTTAATACATATAGTGTGCACATGTTGTTATACATATTTCTTGTATATTCGTCCTTCAATGATATGCACCTGTACTATAACATGAGATCTATTTATCTGAAAATGATGAAATTAAATGACCTGTCAAACTATACATCAATATCAAAATTTTATTTTACTCTGTCACACAAAGGGCTTATTGATACGAATCAAAAGGTGATTTGAGTAGGTTTTCTGGCACTGGAATTTTTTTGAATATCTTCATAATAAATACTGCCTGCAGGCCCACCGGTGGTGACGTCTGATCGTCCAGACTTGCGGGTGTACGTTGGTGATCTGCTCGGTCGTCCGATTCGCGCAGTTGCGCCCGTTGTAGCCCAATCTGCAACTCGTCTGGTCGACGATGTCGTCGTATTGGCTAAGCAACCGCTGTCGCCTAGTACTGCTCAGGGCGAATTCACTTTGCCGTTGAAATTGGAGCCGAGCCTTTACAAGATAGCTTTGAATACTGCGAACGGTGCTTCGGCGTCTTTCGACGTCAGAGTGTTGGGGCCAATGGAGGTGCATTGGTTTGAGGTAAGTTATTTCATTTCAATCTGGAAACTTTCGTTTGGTAAAGGTGTTATATGCAGAAGAAATACCAATAATGTTGTTCAAAGTTTATAGACTATGTAATGTTCCAAGTACCTTTCTCAAAACTTCCATTGTCTATAAAATTTATGTTGCATGTTCACAAAAATATAGCTCCAATCATCTCTAGATAGACTTGCTGTGAAACGTTCCATTGGATAAAGGTGGTGTAGAAAATTTTCCAATATTTTCAAAAGTTCAATAAACTGTTACGACTACACCTGAAAAGGGTGTCACCTACTAGACGCAATTCTAAGAGTCTAATAGCACACTTTCTTCATTATTTATAATGCCTACTCAGTTAAAATGTAGTAATATGTAGTGAAAGTCACTGTAACAGGAAGGGAACTTGAGTAAACTACACCCTTAAATGCAACCTTTAAAAGATATTTGGATGGCGTACATTTGTTAGAGAGATTCTAAAAGTTAGAAAATTTGTTATGTTCATAAGTTGGATGTATTATCATAACATCCTATAAGTCCATAGCTATTGAGAATATGATTTTTGTGATTTGAATGCAAACTGTGAAAAATAATGTGTGAAACAAATATGAATAATTACAGGTATAAATATTTTCCCACCAAAATGATCAGGGGCTTCGAACATGTCCTTTGAGCAATTTTTTTTATAACTCTCCGTCACTTACCTGATTTTCGAATATTACAAAACTTTTTCGTCGTTGTCACAGTAGGCATCTAGTGTCAAAGTTTTATTAACATCCGAAAAATAGAGTGGTCAAGGATTACTGGTCAGAGTACAGCCAGAACGAAAAAAAAACGGTTAATATGGTTTTTCGTGATGTATATGTCATGGAGACATCAAGAAAACACTACATCGAATTTGAAATTTTTTGCAGTAGCCCTATTTCCGTGGGAAGTAAATGGGATCTGAATAAAAGATAAAAGGGCATTTTGTGAAAACGGTTTCAAATCAAAATAAGAAATATGATCAAAACAAAGGTAAAATCACAGACCTACATACGTCCAGTGCTGTATTTTTAAAGATTTGCACCGCAGACGCACTCGACCAGGAACTGTTAGATGAAGTAGACGTGTAGACCTATGCGCAACCAATTTGCTCATATGAAAATATTATAGCTGCGTAAACCTTACTTTCTCATCCTTCCAATTCTTGGTCTGCGGAGTGGTCGATAGTGAAAACAAGTAAAATTGAACTACTGTCATTGTATATACTGTACTCTTGTACCGTACCAGGTGGGCGTTTCTGACGCGGATGGCGGCGGCATTCCTTCCCAACCGTTCCGTATCCGCTATCCGTCCGGCAAGCTTCAGGACAGACTCCAGGCGGATGCAGGCCAGCGATTGGTGGCCCGCATCGCGCTATCGCGCCACATCCAGCAGGTGTTCCTGCGACTGGCGCACTGGGAAGAAGGCAGGGAGATCATTTTCGTAGCGGAACCGGAAACAGGTGGTGCCTCTGCCGGCCAAGACGTGAAGATATACAAGGTCGAGGTAAATCCTGGAGAAGAGTTGGGCGTGTCTGGAGTCTACGACATGGAGGCGATACTGGGAGATAGCGTCATTACGAACCCGGTGAAGTGGAACATTGGACAGGTCGAGATCAGCCTAGGTAAGATATGAAAAATAGAAACGTTTCATTTAGATAAGTCGGGTCACTCTTCGTAAATTATGATAGGTCCAAAATATTATGACGGTAGTTTCGAATTCTTACGCCATGTCTTGGAAGAAGTCGCATGCTGATCTGCCAGCCGTAGAGATGGAGGGACACCCAACACTTGAATCATCTTCTATCAAGCTTCTGGGAATTAACATCAATAATAACAATGTCATAGCACAATCTAGTTTTACTTTTGTATTGATATAAATCTTTAATCGCATTTTACCGACAAGATCCCTGTATATGGAGCAGTTGTAGTCCTGGTTTATGGGCGCTTGGACCTGGTGCCCAGGGGCCCGGATCTAATTGTAATTAGAAAAAAAGAATAAGAACGTTAGCTAATTTACCCATTTTCCAAATATTATCTGGTTTTAAAATTTATTGTATAGCTTTTATAATAAATATTAATATGAAACATGCGCTTATTTATTAACTGATAAAAAAGAGCAATGAAGGGTGCTCAGTCTCCAGCACCGAGAGCCCGAAGTTAGGTAAAATCGACACTGTTTCTAGCACCACTGTAATCACAATTTTCTATATTATTATAATAGAAGTTTCTCTCATCTCTTCCTATTGCGGATAAAAGATAAGCTTAATTTTCCTAGTAAAAATGATCAGTTAAAATGTTTGCTTTTGTAAAGAAAACGTTGTATTTTAGCAACGGTACTTAAAGAACTTTTTCATTGTTATAGGTAGTTCAGGAGTGAAATCGAGCAAGAAGCTTGGTGGTAGTGCCTCATCAGTGATCTCCCGTCGAGGACCGAAGCCCGAAATCCAACACCAGTTCCGGCCGAAAGACCGCCGTCCCCCGGCACTGGTTTCTTATCTGTTCACTGGGCTCACTGCTGCCCCATGGCTGGTTCTGTTGGTATTATGGGTTCGTCTTGGGGCTGGAATCGACACCAGAAAATTCCATGCTACGCTAGCAATCCCATATCATCTCTCATTGCTTTCACTCATTGGGTTGTACACCCTATTCTGGCTAAAGCTAGACATGTTCACGACATGTGGGTGGTTGGCACCATTGGGTGCTATCACATTTCTCACTGGTCACAAACTTTTAACGAGGTTAGCTGCGGATAGATCAGCCAAGGAAAAGCCAGAGAAGTAAGAATAAGTGTCGTTGTGCAAGTGTATTTTATGTTTTTGTTCGTATTTTATAGGGGTGTATATTGATATCTATCATCGGTGTAACTAAACACTTTGAAATTGTTTTTGCTAATAAAAATCACCGATTTTCTAGTAGACTACTTTTTCATTTAAATCCCCTTCCTTCCAATTATTGAATGAGGTATATTTCTATTAATTGTTTAGTTAAGTTTATCCCCCATTTTTTGACTCATACATGCTCTAAAAATCTATTTAAAATTCCCACCGCAAATCCGGAATGAACCAATTGAAATTATGTAAATAACTTGTGTACCTAACACAATCCTTTTATGTGAAAGATGGAAGAGTTTCACCAAGTAAGAGCATCTACAATCTACACATTACACAATTGACATTAATTTTTATTCCGGAAATGGATAGTATGACAATATCCGTTCAGTTTTTTCCCGCGTTGCGTTCAAATTGAGAAATTTAGCGCGGTTGTCACGTTTAATAAAATAAAATGAGACACCTCTCGCTAAGGATCCAACAAACCTTAAGGGGAATTGTAAACTTAGTCCATCTGTAAATATTTTTTTAAATTGGATTACAGCCCACTAAGGATCATGAATGATATCAATGTTGTATTTCTGGGATTTTTATACATTTATTTCTATTTGGATTCATCAATAGTGTACTGTACTCCAGTAGTGGCAATGAATTCAAATTTAAAATAAAACACTGTTCACACAGTTGATTAATAGAGCTAAGTAAAAAATTATACAACAAAATTTTAATAAAACGACAACTTTACATGCAGATTCTTATTTCAATAAACGAACAATAAAAATGTATACATGAAACTGTAAACCGTAAAATTGTACACAATTACTTCAATACAATAAAAAATCGAACTAGGTAAGTAGATTTCAGAATACAGATTGTATAGTGTCCAAAATATATCAACAGCTAGACTTAGTCTAGAGTAATTAGCGGAGTTTTAGCAACTTCAAAGAATATCTTGTGTGAATATTTATTCCTGACAGTCATCAATTGCGATTTTGGTGACTGGTGCAGGCATTTGTTCAATAAGACTGCTACTGATTTGAAATCTTCCAATTTGTAACCTGAAACCAGTTATCAAAATTAAAATATTGATCACAAAAAAATTGTGATGTAATATTAGTAAACAGTAGTTATGGTATATTGACAAAACCACCAACAAATAGACCAATATGAAAGAGAAAATTATGTAATTTAAAAATCATAAAACATATCCAAAATTTCTAATAAGAGAGGATTGAAATCGATTAATTGAATTATCAATATAATTGGACTATAAAAAAACAGTATAGTTTCTATTCAATTGAAAAGATGATCGACACTAAAAGAATATATAATTAGAAAATAAATTTTGTACACTTGAGTCACCATATTGCTATTTTATCTTACCTGAGTAATATTCTAAAGTAGGATTCCAGCCAGTCATTTTCTTCATCTTGAGCGCCAAGTACATAGCAGCACAAGCCAGTTTTGAATCTCTGATCAAGATTGTTTCATATTCCATCAAGCAAAATTCCAAAATATATCGTGCTAACGTCAATGTTGGCATAGGAATTTTGGCACACTAAAAATGTTTAACATTCAATTGTAACTCACTAAGATTTAGTTTATATGGATAGGATAAATCAGGATGAACAACTTTGCATTACTGAAAAGTGAAATTTAACTTTTATCCCAATTTGAAGGAGCAACTACCCACCTTAACTCCCGAAGCGTTGTCGCTTTAAAACAACTTAAAGAACAAAATGTACAAAAAAGCAGATTAGTTATGACAAAATCCTGCACTTTCCCTCTGACATAACAACGTCTTACTTTCAAGTAAAGTATGCAATCCTGGTAGAAAACTCCATTCCAGGAACTGCAGACTAAAGTCATCTAACCTGAGAAGTCCAATATTAAGGTCGAAAATCTGAATTGAGTGTAAATTATTTTGTATTTAAATCTTGTCTATTTATCCAGCGAACTTTATCAATCATTTTGAATACACACTAATGAGATTGTAGATTTTACATGTATACAGGCTAACATCATGTTAGAATTTTGGCGCGCGGCTGTAGTACAATAACACTAAATTATCTACCGTCAGAATTCACAATTTCTGACAGATAATATTAGAATTTTCAAGTGCATTAATCATTTCATTTATGATTCGATAGACCAGGATAGAATGATCTATTCCGGAAGTACCTACTGGTGCATGCTGATATCAAGTAGACTTTCGCTAAAGCTACACTTACTCGAGCGTATCTTCTTAAAAATCTGTAACTAATCGGTATTCCTAAATTAAAATCGCACACTTTGAGTAAATTCAGTTCCATTCTTATCAGGTCCCGTTTTGAGTAAGCTCCATCGCAAATATACAGGAAGTCTTTAATTTGGGGCGGGATCCTCTCGTCGTATTTACTAGCCACAAACATGGCGGCGGCGCCCACTAGCTGCAGTGTTTCTCTTGACACCGTCATTTTGCTGGAACATAAAATCAGGTGGAGAAATCTGCTTATATTGGGTGTTACTTATAGTATTTATAGCGGAATGGAGTGTCAGTTACTATATTTATTAAATTTCCGAAATGATGTGTAGTTTGATGAACGAGTGAGAGAAAATATTCTATCAAATGCTTGAATTCACAGTCATATACCATCTAGCGGACGCGTGTAGACATCTTATCAGGGTTGGTTCTAAAGACCTGCCTTTTTTAGCAAATGTGAATTTAGTATTGGTTCCTACCCCGTCTTACAATTTCTAGACCTCAGTATAATCTGCCTGTGAACCCTAAGACTTCAGTGATATAAAATATGTCCCGAAGATTATTCCTCTTCGCCGCGCCGTGTGCACGGTGGGTCTTTTCACCATTCTCATATATGTCTTGGCATCTAAAGTGCTCTGGCGAGAATAGGCCTACCAATGGACTTAGGTGACTCCTCTCAATAATCATTGCAGAATTGTCCAACCCTGGTCTCATGTCCCACATTGAGCTCCAGTGCTCGGAGATGATATTCAATCCACTTCGGAGGTTTGTTTCTGAATCTAAGACTATTTGTCTTTCGAATTCTGTTTGTGAGCTGGTTCAAGGCCCTAAAGCTTATGAGCCCGTCCTCGGAAGATAATTCGTCATTTCATTTCCAAATGCTTTTATTTTGGTGGAACATAATGTCAGGAGGAGAAATAGACTTTCTGCAGTGTTTACTTTCTGGTCTTTGCATGGTATAGAAAGCTTTTTATATATGAAACAAACATTGGACTCTCCCAAATCCTATCCAAAAACTGATTTCCAAAAAACTTTGATTTCGGACTTCCATTGTCCACAAAATTTTGAGTAACACGACGTTTCGATTGATGTGCTATCTTCAATCGTCTTCAGGTGAACTTTTCATAAATCCACCTTGTCTACAAGTTTCAAACAACAGTTCCAAAAAACTGTTGCATATCTAGAGAATGCTCAATAAAGTATGAGATTTTTCATTTTTGATTACTGTGCTGTCACTGAAAAATTTTGAAAAAAGTCAATATTCTAACTTTAACATTGACGTAATCTAGTGTAAAAATTTGATGACCTCATGATCACCATAGGTTATGGTTTCAGATTTCCCAATCCCACAGAATTGCAAATCTGCAATCCATAGACATGGACTAACGAGCATTGTTACAAATTTGTATAAAATTACATTCACATTACCTTAAATACATGTCAACTAGTTTAACGCCAACATATAGAGTTTCATGATTCAGTTCAAAGCTCTCTTGAATTTCTACCATCCAGTCAACAAGCAGAGAACGCATCCATCTTGTCAAGCAGATTTGCCTATCCATGTAATCACATATTTGGAACAGAGTCTACAAAATAGCAAATATAATTTGATCATTTGACTTTCTGGGATAGATATATCAGCGATAAGATCCTAGTTAGATTTCAGAAGACTAATCTCTGGATGAAGAGTAGGATGGATGGGTCGCTTTGATTGCGCGAAATTGTTTGGATGAAATATGATCAAAGATAGCCGGCGTTTTCAGTATGATATGGCCCTTACGGGGGGGGGGGGGGGGGTTCAATTAATAAAAAAACAAAAAAGCTAACGACACGCGGTGTTCCCAAGCGGTCACCCATCCAAGTACTAACCGCGCCCGACGCTGCTTAGCTTCGGCGATCGGACGAGAGCCGGCGTTTTCAGCGTGGTATGGCCGTTACCTGTCTGTATTACGTGGTCATATGTGACTTATGCTAATAATTTACTGATTACAAGGAATGATAAAACAAACACCCAAAAAAGCTAACGACACGCGGTGTTCCCAAGCGGTCACCCATCCAAGTACTAACCGCGCCCGACGCTGCTTAGCTTCGGCGATCGGACGAGAGCCGGCGTTTTCAGCGTGGTATGGCCGTTACCTGTCTGTATTACGTGGTCATATGTGACTTATGCTAATAATTTACTGATTACAAGGAATGATAAAACAAAAACCCAAAAAAGCTAACGACACGCGGTGTTCCCAAGCGGTCACCCATCCAAGTACTAACCGCGTCCGACGCTGCTTAGCTTCGGCGATCGGACGAGAGCCGGCGTTTTCAGCGTGGTATGGCCGTTACCTGTCTGTATTACGTGGTCATATGTAATTTATGTTAATAATTTTCTGATTACAAGGACAAATAAAACAAAAACCCAAAAAGCTAAGAACACGCGGATTTTCAAAGCTGTCACCCATCCAAGTACAAAACCGCGCCCGACGCTGCTTAACTTCGGCAACCGGACGAGAGCCGGTGTTTTCAGCAGGATATGGTCGTTACCCGACTTCAAAGAAACACCAAGAGAAAACTTCTCACCTCTCTTTCTTTGAGGTAGTTAAAAATATCCATTGCATAATGAGACACCTGCAAGACATCATTCCAATTCTCTTTATCAAAGTTCTCAACACCATCAGGCACTTCCGAGTCCTTCAGATTTAACTTAGTTTCAATCTGCTTCACTACCAATGAGACACCAGATGGCCTTTTTGCTGTTAATGCAGAATCCGGCAATTTTGATGATCTGAGGTTGTGCTGAGATTTTTTTGCACTGAAGTAGGTAGAAGCAACACTTTCATTACTAAAAGGGAAAAGTGAGGATAAAGGTAAATACAAACTGGTCAAATCCAGACACCTGCAGTGATAGTTTCTTGTTAAAAATGTAATGTTTTGTTCTGGATGCATTAGAATTAGACTGAAATATTGTGACCAACAAAGAAATCACACTAATCTACAAATTAAAAGCTGAGAAATAGTACATATTTATTACTATGAAACAGGATGAAATCAGTGTTAACATTTAAAACATATTGCTAGATGTAATTCATTATTATGAAGCAGAGAAACCAGTTTATACATATGTTTTGGCACCAAACGGGTATGAATCTTTCTCCTATAAACTAATAAGAAGTTGCAGCTTAGAAGATCAAATACATCTTTATTCCATCCGCTCGCGGAATTTCCAGATACAATGTATAGTTTCAAATCAAAATTGCAGTTACATTACAATATAGGTGGGTTGAAGAATAACAGACTTGCATGTCAAAATAGAAATGTGTGATAAAAAAATAGCTTCATAGATATGAACTTCACTCCTAGCTACATATTTGAATTCTTAAAGATACTCGTAGATGTTCTGTTGCCAGGCTATGAAAACGTACCATTACTATTTGAAGAATTGCAAAAGTCTAGAATTGGCCGAATTTGAAAAAAAAATCATTAGATATTTTTGTAAGTACATATGGAATAAAAATACTCACATTTCTTCAAGAGCTGTACAATACAGTGTTTCCTCAGTCTTCTCAAATTCATTGCTAAGCCTCTTGCCCTTGTTTACATTGCTACTATCCTTCAAAGCCTCCTTAGGTGCTTTCAATGCAGTCTGATCTGGTACAACTTCTATTTTTCGGGCACCTCTTGTGACAACTTTGGGAACGGGTGCAGCTGGAGGCGCCAAATTCTCATTCTGTCTTGGTTTTATTACAGTTTTCACGGACGGTAACTTTTTCACCTGTAAGGTATTTTCATATATACCAATGATAAAACTCCAATCACCTCCAAACTACCTTGATCAACTCATAATACTTAGTTATTGAATTTGTAGAAAATAGCATTACTAATTTTGATATTTTCTGGACAATAGTGAAACTTGTAAAACTATTTTTTCTTTATCATTTTGACAGAAATTCCCACCAGTTGGTCTTAGAAGTCACATGACTTTAAAATAATAATAAATAATTTCTTTATTTTCTTTGTAATGGCTCCTGAGCACAGAGGGTATTCGCTCTCTTCAGGTTTACTTGTATCTCCTATGGAGAATGGATACTTGTAAATTGCCAATAAATAAATAAATAAATAAATAATAAGTGATCAAACTTGTCTAATATTTTCTGATAACAGCCTTACCTGTACTGTAACCCTTTTTGCATTTGTCATTAGAACAGCTTTTTTAACTTCTTTTTCATCAATTTGCTTGATACCTTTGTTTAACTGATTATCTGTTACATTAATATTTCTTTCTCCAAAGGCAATTCTTTTATTTTGTTTATTTTCTTTAGATGGAGAACAGTCTGCTTTCCGTTTACTACTGATTGAATTCTTCAGTTCATCTGGTTGTGGAATATTAGTTTTGGTTCTTGTAGGAATGGTGTTGCGGACTGTGATCCCAGAAGGTAGCATTTTCGTTTTTGCTGGAGGCATTTTTCTCTGTAAAGAAAAGGAACAGCATGCTATAACAACCAAATTAGATTTTCTCACACAGATTATCAGCTTTTGAACCAGACTCGTAGCTGGGTAGGGCAAGTAAGACTCTCGCTCCAGGAGCAATGCATGCAGCACAAAATCATGGACTGAATGGGCAGAAAAAGTTTTCATGAAATGTTTCCAGCGAAAATGTTTTTTTAGGTCATCAAGTTTTTGGAGGAAGATCATGCAATAGGGTGGGAAATGGTCTCAGTAGAGAAGTTTTTCGCCATTCAAGTTATGGAACTTGCACTGGGCCTCACAGTTCCTAGCTACGACTCAATTACAAAAATGATAATTATAGAACTTTATATTAATTTCAATAAAGCTAGGTAGTGCTAGTGATGTAGTCTATAATTTTCATTGTAGCTATGTTTGGGTTTATCATACTGTAATGAAGCACCAGTTTTTGAGCTATTTGGTGAAAACCCAGCATAGAATGCTGTTCCCACCCATTCCCCCTCCACTACATGACTGGATATTACCTATGTAATAATGAATGTAAACGCTAACTATTGAAAAAATATGTGCCAAGTTCATTATAATATCTACTAGTTTCAGTTCAGTTATTCAGTTGTCTGTGAACTTATTGTCGTCATACAATCTCCAAATCTAAAGCACAATATAAACTGAATATTATAAGATATTGTTATCGAAACGGAATAGAAAAATAGTTTTTAAATTAAAGTAATTGAATATCAGGAGTATTTTAAGATTTAGTTATTGTCATTACGAAGTTGAAAACAGTATAAAAGCTATTTTCAACTGGTAAGCTTCAAGGAAAATTTTGTCAGTGGCTTGCTTTATAATGTTTGAAATGAAAATTTATTTCTCCAAAATATATTATTGAACCATGAAAAAAAAAACTCAAATACAATATACATATGAAAAGTCACAAAACTGGTATAAAAAACTGAATATAAGTATTTTTTCTAGTTATAAATTAAATATTAGGTCTCTGTTCATAAAAATGGTAAAATCTAAATGAAAAAACTGAAAATGGACCACATTGCATATGGCTGCAACTGCAACAAACCATCTAGAATATTGAGTAAACACTACGTCCTTTTTCATTATACAGTTGAAATGTTTCCTTACAAGCCCTATGTTTACCTCTTTTTCAGTATTTTGTAAGTACTTTGTTGGCATGGCACATAATAATTTAACTAAACACAGTTGTGCCTTGTGCAACATCTGTATCATTAGCTGCTTATTTTGCAGCTAATATTGAAAAAGTAAAAAGTCTGTTTTTATATTTTTCAGAGTGTTCAAAATATTAGAAAGGAATATTTAAAATCATAATGATTTTTCAAATACATTAGAGTTTTCTCATAAACTAGAATAGCTAACAAAATCTATGTTTCCATAAGATGTAAGATATTTCTAACCACATATGTTACTTTAGTTCCAAAGATGAGGAGTAGTAGTAGAGTCTGTAAAATTTCTTCTTTCAGATCAGACATAAAAGTACCTATGTAATTATATAGGAAAGACAGGCATACACTAACTTTGAAAATGATTTTATATCTGCTTTTAGCTACCACAGATGCTAAAAATGCATTTCAAATAGTGAACTGAGTGAAAGCCAAAGTAAAGAACATGTGAAATGCTTTGTGGAATTGCTGATAATTGTCACTAGTGGTATACTTTATCCATGTGGAATGACTCAAAGAGATTGAAAAATGGCTCAAGGTTGAACCTTATTTGCGTTTTATTTTGTACACAATATGTAATCTCTATCTCTTAGATATAATATCATTTAATCTGATCTTTTTCATTAGTGCTAAAAGTTGACTTGCAATGCAATCATTGTTGCTTTTACCAATATAAATCTGTACCAATGGATTGAGAGAGGAATGTTCTTGTGCAGAAACAAAACTATACCCAATTCATATATTCCTCAAAATTTAAATTATTTTAATGTGCTGAAATTTAAAAAAATATGTACCAAAGAAAGGTACCTTAAACAATCAGAAAATTATAAAAAAGATCTAGCTCTGCTATCAAAAATACATTGATTTTAAATAGTTCAACTGAAAAAACAGTTATGAAAAAACTATTTTTTTTGAAGGTACATAATGCTTCTGTAAATTTACTAAACATGTTTTAAAGCTAGTCATATAATTATTAATAATTTAGAAAATAATGTTTTCTCTCTAGAATAAGGTAAAACATAGTCCTTGATCACTTTAAGTGAGAGTAGGTAATATTATAATTCAACATCCAATATACGAAAAATGGCTGTTCCCACATTTGAGCAAAACTTTTTTTCCATATACTGATCCAGAGTAGAAAAAATAACATCAGGAATAGATAAGAAGGACCTTAAGATACTTACCTATGTAAAAAATAATATAAAGTTAATTTAATATTTGGCTATAAAATTGTATAAAACATGAAAAATCACCACATAAACAGTCACTTTAATTTTTGTCGGTTGTTGACGGTTGATCTTTTCAATTCGGATTTTTGGTGAACAACGATTGGGCTTTCATATATGGGAGGAGTCACAATAATGGAGGGGAGAAGGAGAACCATTACATTACCCAGATTCAGGATGACAGATGTTACTAGTTACTATGGTTTTGTTCCAACGTCGGTTTTTGTACCGCCGTTGAACCGACATGACACTTTTAGGATCGAGAAAGCGCGCATGCGTTGGATTTCTATGGTTTATTAACGTACAGAAATAAAATTTGTTGGAACGGCCTCAAACACTTTTCGTATGTATCGTATAGAAACCGTCTCGCGCACTAACACGTATCCAGTAAAACAGTTTGTGGATCGTCCATCGAACGGTCATATATTACATGTTGGAAGGCTTTGCGCATGTCCGGGACGGTACAGTGAACGGTAATCAGAATTGTCAGACAAACTTTATAGTGAACTGGAGAGAATACATATTTTGAGATCGTGAATTGACGATGCTCTTACACCACAAAACATATACACTAAGCTCTACATAATATTCTGAATCCCTGCAGCAGCACTAGAGTAGCAAAGGCGTATGAAATGAATTAGCAGTTGTCGACAGGCTGAAGTGTGCTAAGTTGAAAAAGTTGAAACTTTTAGTGACTTGAGTAGTTTATAGAACTACAGTATACAGAACCTAATCTATATACGTAGTTCAAAATAATTTCGTAAATATAAACCTAAAAAAACAGCTACGAGATATCGTGGAGAATGATCAGTTTTAATAATTAATTAATTAAAAGAGCGCCATAACAAATCTAAAGATATTCTTTCATTGTTTACTTATTTATATCACTAGTATTTTTCGGCACTTCTTCTACAATTTACTCACTTGCTATACTAGCGCCATCATTAATTGAATACCTACTTGGATAATTTAGGATACACAGAGACGGTTCTCTTATCCTCTACCCTCCTTATGGCGGCTGATGACTTTTTTGTTGTTTTGTACCATACGTAATTGCTAATAGGTCATAGGTAACTGGCTGAAATTGGGAATTTTCATAAGCTTATTTTGTGGAAAACATGGATTTGCTTTACTTTTCCTACTTTAGAATTACACAATATTGTGCCCTTTGTACGGAATACAGTGAAAAAACCTATATTCGTGGTGCACGACAGCTTAAGATTGATTTGACAATACATTCTGCTTACTCACATTCATAGGTCAAAGAAAAAATTATGAAGTCATTGTATGATGTAGCCATTACATAGGAATGATGTCTGATGAGAAATAGAAATAGCAGGTGTAGCACTTTTTTATATTAACGTGCTACATGCGCCTGGCTGATTAACAATAATGCAAAAGATAAGTTTTTCAGATGTTATTTTTAAGATATGACAATATCCGATAAAACTTGGATGGTTTTTGCACTGGTCGGTGGCAGCTAAGAGGAGAGGCTATTTTTGATATGTAAAAGACTTACAGAATTATAGAAAACGTATGAGGAATTAGGCACAAATTAGAAGTTGTCTAGATTGTTCACAAAAGGGTACTTATATGGATATCACCACTTTTGGTGATATCCATATAAGTACATATTTGAAACGACTTTTTCAAACACTCCTATACGTAAGTAACCTAGAAAATGGCTCTCACTTGACGATTATATCTGATGGTTAGGGTGCTTTTCTTGTTATACTCAATGTGTGTTCCCTGCTGAAATTGTGGCTATCTCTTTCTTGTTTTATTTCATTGGTCCATTCCCTAAACTTTTTGGCAAGTTGAAAATCTTCGAAATCCTAACCTCTAAGCTGTATTTTGATTTTGATCTGTGGTTTTGATATTTTGTTTTGCTGAACTAAAAATAACGTGTAAAGTGTTTTATTGGTCACATACTGTGGTCAGTTATAAATAGGATTTACAAGGATGAGCCAACATGCTTTTACAGTGAAGTATATAACCTCGAAAGACTGCTTCGTGTATATATCTAGTACATGCAGAATTGTTCCTACGGGAGTACGAAAGAATGTTCCAAAAGAATATTTGTTATTTTACTCATTTTATTGCTTTTAGTCTAGTATAAAATTATCATACAATGGTGACCAGTCAGGCTATTTCTCAGTGAAGTCGGCCAATACAATTTCTAAAGAGTTTGATATTGGAATTAGCAGTTTGTATGCTAAATGTCTGGGGATAAAAGAAAATACATCAGTTTTAGCGTCCGAAGTGCAACTGCCTGCTATTAAAACAGTCAAAGTTATACCAGCAAGTAAAAGTGATTATGAGATATTGGTAAGTTTGCTTTGTTAGCCTAACTTGGGGTTACCAGGCCCAAAATTTTAAAGCCAGACTCAGCACAACAAATAGTCGGACTTTTGACCCAAAATCTGGACATTTTTAATTGAGCTGTAATGTTTGTTTGATATTTTTATTCATTTATGTCATTGTAATTTGAAAATTAAACAACTCTTTAATGTCTCAATAACAAAAATGTTTCTATAGATACTCATAGAAATTTTACAAGAAATACAAAAACTCATGCCAACTACTTAGAATTATGAAGACTATAATAAGCCAGTTAATTTATAAAAAAATATACAAAAGTAACTAGCTCTCATATAGTGAAAAAAACTGACTTGGAATTTAAGAAAGGGTATTGAGTCCTTAAATTATTAGGTAGATAGCAATTGATATAAAAATTACGAATAAACTTGAAACATCTAGTGGAAACCTAAACAAAATCTCATCAATATATACAGAAAACATCTAAGTTTTTATAGACTAAAAGCCTGACTGGCCAGGCATGTTAATATTTGGCCAGACATGGTCTAAAAAAATGGACATGGCCATCTTAACTCCATAAATGATATTATTTGTTAGGAAGGGTTTTCTGATGTGGTGCAAAATATCCTTCTGAAGCAAGTGAAAGTACTCTATACTGGACAATCTTTCATAGTATGGATTGGGAATAATCTTCATGTAACAGTTTATGTTGGTATGTATGTAAACATTTTTTGAAGAAACAATACCAAAAAGGATAATATTTTCTTAATTTTGTAATTAAATACGACTGCAAATGCAGGTACAATATAGGTGAAGTTGCTTGTTTAAATAGAGTGATTTGAAATTATTGACAAATGAGGTGATGTCTCATATTTTGATGTTATTTTTTAAATATATAATCACTGGATTTCTTTTTTTCCAAGATACATAGAAAACCAAAATCAATTGAATAGATATATAATGCTAATCAATTAAATCTGATGTTATTTATCATTACTGACTGGTTGTTCTACATGGGATCTGGGATTTTGAATGTCACAGATTCAGAATGTGTCTGTTCAAAATCAACATCATCCAAGTTATATACTCATGTTCACAAATTCATTATGGTCCTGTTATAAATTCATTATTTATACTACCTGTCTTGAAATATCATATCATAAACACCATTGTTCTTAAAATACTTTATCAATTTTGTTACTCATTAGGGATAATGTGCTCACCATTGAGCCAGAAAAGTTATTGCACAGAATAAGATGCAGCCTTATAAGCTGTTTAAAAATACCTTTATCCTTTAGATTGGTACAATGGCACTTTAATCATAAGTACTATCTAAGTTTAATAAGAAAAAATCTATCACTTTCAATGTTATTTTCATGAGAAGAAGTGCTACATCTTATTTTTTTCAGGTGATGTTATACCAGTTTCCCCAGGTACAATTGGATTCCTCACTGAAGTTGATATTGATCCTGATTGTAGTAATATAGCTAAAGCCAAACCTAGCAAACAAACAATGGAAAAAGCTAAAGAAATATCATCTAATCTGTCTAAGCTTAAAAAAATGTTAGGCTGCTATGAAATTGAGTGTGATGAAATTTTGAGAAAATATTTATTTTATAAGTATGATTTAGTTCATAGAATGGTTCATATTAGTAAACTACCATTCTCAGATAGGATACAAACCCACTGTCACGCCTTCAATGTCTTTCTGTCTAGAGCTCATGCACCAAGAGGGTGGTTGGAAAATTCCTTGTCAACCCCATTGTTATGCCATTTGAAGTTATTATCTAACGAGGCAAGCTTGCAGAAGTTTTTGTATGTTAAACTACTATTCTTAGAAGATATTCTTCCTGAAATAAATTTGGAGGTAGGACAACATTTGTTTGTACATGACAATATTTTTAACTATTTGAAATGCAAAATTGGAGCTAGGGTAGTACTGCAAAGGATTCAGGAATCATATAGAGTAAACAAGGTAGAGATTTGTACCAAAAAAAAAAACTTGAATAAAGTTGTAGAGAACTTCAAGGAATATCTTGCCAAATACAGTGACAGTATAATAATTTTGAACAAAAATGTCCCTTTTGAGATAGAAAAAGATGTTGCATGTAGCTTGAAATTTGACCCTCCCGATTCAGTATTTTGTTTAGTAGACAACGACTTTGTTAGGCAGTGCAGGTATGATACAACTGAGGATTATATAAAAATTGAACCTGAGAAAGAAGAAGATATCGACCATATAATTGAAAATGTTAGAAATTCAGACAGAATCATACAAAGTGCCTTGGATATATTCTCTGGAGAAGACACATTTGGAAATGTTTTAATAATTGGTAAGTCAACAGTTGATGATAACAATATCAATCAATCAAAATTCACTGTGCTGTAAAATACCATGTACCAGATTTTTTAAATATATCAATTATTTTACTGGAATTCTATTTATACTCTACCTCACCAATACTTCTTGGTATCCATCAATTTTTTTTATGTTATTGATTGGTGGAAATGTGGATGAATTAGGTATAACTATATTTTCAGTAAATACTATTTGAAAGCTAATTGGCGAGATGGAGATGATAAGTAATTTATTGACAGTTTGAAAAATGTGTGAACAGATCGGCGCGATTCCAACCCATGACTCTAGTAATCTGTACCAACACATTTGTCCATTACGCCACGCCATCATGTACGAAATTGTTACAGCAATCCTATGAGAGCTAAGGATCCAATCTGCCCCACCATTAATTCTTCCGCCTATCCAAAATTTAAACAATCAAACATTTGGATGAATGGTGGGGTAGATAGGTCTTTCACTCTCATAGCACTGCTGTAACAGTTTCGTAGACGATGGCGGGGCATAATGGGCAACGTTGCTGGTACAAATTACTAAGTTCGCCTTGCTATATCCCCATATGACTCATAAATTTGATAAAGTGCTGCTTCAGTACTATTTGTGACTCGTCAAAAAAAAATTGCTGCAAAGCTGTTACCTTTTTTTTTATAGAACCAGGATTGGACGATGCGATGTGGAGTCACAATCTGCTTCCACTATCTTTTTATGAATAAAAAGCGGAGTGCAGCTCAACACCGAGCCACAAGCCGCTTTCACTATCTTCTCAGGAATCACTAATTCAAGTATGCGAGAACTCATTGCTGTTTTGTTGTTGATTGATTCCTCCCTTAAAAATGTTTGTGCTCCAAAGCTATTGAAAATAGCAAATAATTACAAATGTGCTAGTTATATGTTTATAATTCTTGTATTTATAATATTCGGTTTTTCATTATTTTTTAAATTAATTCTTTAAAATCAGTTGTTAGTTACTTGATGCCATTTTTTTATTTGAAAAATCGGGAACGGAGGTAAAACAGCACTTTCTTGCATACTTGAAATTCGTGAGAACAGAGATGTAGTTCAATGGACATAATATTACCAGAGTTGTAGGTTCGAATCACGCCATCACTACGTTTGTTTTTCTTTTCTTTGTACAATAACTTTGAGGCAACATATTATCAGAGAAAATAGCACTACGGATTGGTCTTGTATAATGCAGCACAGTGCATATATGAATATATTTGAACATGTTTGTTAGGACAACAAGGTTCAGGAAAGTCTTCGTTGTTGAAAGCGATACAACACAAGGTACAGCAATATCCAAAATTCATGCATATAAAATTGATCAAATGCAAAACTATCAAGGGCAAAACAATGGATTCATTGGAAAGACTATTTCATAATACTTTCTACGATTTGGTACTGCACCAGCCGTCCTTGTTATTGATAGATGACTTGCACGTTATGTGCGAAAATATCAAAGACGATGAGTCTGCTCCGAATGCTATATACTTTAGCAGGTAAAATTTAACTATTAAACATTATGTAAGGTTTCCAAGTAAAACACGATAAGTGTTATGTATGCTTTTATCATTTTTTTTTGTACATTCTTAACTAACTTTGTAAAATACATTTTGAGAATACAATTTATCATAGCCATGAATTACTGAGTTGGGCAACTTTGAAAAAATATATATTTCTTTGACAAATTTTAGTATATTTGTTCATAAACTGCAAACATGGAATACAAATTATTATTTTTATACTTTTCTATTTGCAGAATAAGTGAGATGTTCCACAATTTCCTCCAGCCATATATTACAAATCATGCTATTGGAATTTGCGCGACATCTGAATCCTTGGACAAGTTGAACAAAAATATATATTCATCCAGAGGAAGTCATGTATTCAAAAATGTTTTCACGATATGTGAACTGGATAAGGTAAAATGAGCATCTAATTCAGCCTTCAGGGGTTCGGAAATAACGATTTTTTGAATTAATTTGAGAGACTCCTTACCATGAATTTTTCATCTCATGCTTGGTCAAAACGGAATTTCTGTAATAACTTATTTCAAATCTGGGAAGCCTCATACATTATAATTTTGTTTTGTATTCCAGTGAGGCGGCATATTATTCATTTAAATTTTATGTTGAGGCTCCAACTATTGAGAAAATTATCTTTGATATTATTTTAATCGATTATAAAATAATCATCTATCATATAGAATACACAAAATTGTCTTTTCATAACATAGTTGATATAAAAAACTCGGAACTTCAGTTTACTTTCTCATTCTATGTATAATATGACAAAAGAAATTACCTTCTTGCAATTTTATTTTTCAAACAACCTTCTGTCGAGTAAAATATGGTATCTTTGTGGTTTTAGCAAGACAGACAGAAGATCATGAAAAATTTATTTCAAAACTATAGGTTGATTGATGTAGATTTTGATGAGTTATCTTTGAAAACAGATGGATTTGTATTTCAAGACATGGTCAACTTTTGTGAAAAGGCCATTTATGAAGGCCTAAAGCAAAGTGGTTAGTATGGATTGTATAATTATAATGAATAAAAAAGTGCATTTTCAAAACAGATTTTTTCCAGGCGATGAGCAAGGTGTGCAAATAACAATGGAAAATTGTGAAAGAGCATTAGAAAATACATGCATTTTATCATTGGAAAATGTAAACTTACATTCTCCAGGTGACAAAGATTTTTCACATATTGGAGGACTACATAATGTGAAAGAAATACTCATTGAAACTCTTCTTTGGCCTGTAAAAGTAAGTTGAGGTGTGTGTTGCAGTACACGGTGTTATTTTTGATAAATATTTGGGTAGAAGGATAATTTACACAGAATTTTTCATAGTCCACTTGGGATTTTTTGGCTACAGGATTAATAAAGGAAAACTAAGGAACTGGTTGCTGATATTGTCCAGATATGAATGAATGTTGCATGCAAGCGATATTTAAGAGGCGTTTTCTGGAAAACTGGTTATAATTTTTATATTCAAACTTAAAATAAGATGTTCACATCAACAAATATTGTCAGTGAATTATCGGAAACCATTGAACTTTGGTTTAGCAAACTTTCATTTGCCTCTTATGCATAAGCCAGTGATTCAGTCTTATATTTGCATTCTACGAAGATTTTGTCCATTAAAGGTCATTCTCCTAATCTTTGCAACATCAAACCTCGAGCCTTTTAACTTCCTACTACTCCTCGAAAATGTCCATGAGTTATAGCCGGAGCTCTTTAGTACATGCGGAAACATTGAAATCGAGAAGTTTTTTACTTCGTTATAGGAAGATCAGGCAGCGTAAAATTAATTTTTTTTTTTGACTTCGTCTAATAATGCTTGGGAACTCGAAAAGTATATGAAACGAAGTTTGGAGATGATCTTATTAGTAGTGCCGCTGTCAATACTCTAATTTCCAAAATTATTGCAGTGCTGCCTACTATGACCCCAAATCATGTGCCTCCTCCATTTTCATCGTAACAGAGCTCACTGAACCTACACGGTGACGAAAACGTCAACTGACAGACCGACAGTGATATATGGATGTTCACGTGATGTAGATATGAAACATCTGCTCATTACCTTCTCTATGTTACAGTATCCGCAAATATTCGCCGATGCACCTCTTCGTCTCCAATCTGGCCTGTTGCTTTACGGCCCCCCAGGTACAGGGAAAACTATGTTGGCAGGAGCGGCAGCGAAACAGTGCCGTTTGCGTATAGTGACCGTAAAGGGACCAGAACTGCTTTCTAAATATATCGGAGCAAGTGAACAGGCGGTTCGAGACGTATTTCAAAAGTAAGCTTTTCTGGTTGTCAGATGAGCAGCGAGAATAACTCTTTTATTTGTGCCTTACTTTTAGAGTAGAGCATTTTTATAAATACTACCAGAAATACAACTTTTGCAGGGGTATCTTTCAAATAGGCACTTGTTGGATATTATTTTTTTACTGCTAGGTAGATAGTGCACTGAATTAAGCTGCGGCATAGAGTTCATTTTGTATACTTTCTGTAAACCAAAATAATCCCCCAGGACTGCACTTGATTACTTTGTTTATCATTTCAGAGCTCAGCGTGCGAAACCATGCATCCTATTTTTCGATGAATTCGATAGTTTGGCCCCTAGGTATGTATTAGTGTTTATTTGTGATGTCATCTACTACCTTTTTTGGCCCTACCTGAAAGTTACTAAATATACTCGAGGAGTTTAAAGATTTTTGAAAGTAACTAAAATATACATATTCTTCGATATAAAAGTAGACATATACATATATGAATGTTTCGGTCTTAACCTAGAAGCTCGTCAGTGTTGCTCGGCTGCCAACAGTATATATTTGATTTGTACGACGCATGCGTGGAACAAAATAAACTTCAAATTTGTGTAGACAACCATAGACATTCTAACCTAGTATGGTTTATTCAGGAAAATCTGTAAAAATAGGTTTCCAAGTAGGTATACAACATAGAGACGATAAAATCAACTCAACCTTGTGTGTTCGAGTTTTCATGCCAGCCTGCATTTCTCTTCGGACCACAGAAAGATCATTATCGTACAGCGTTTTTTTGACAAATTCAGATACTAAGTTTTCACCACGCTGTATGAGTTTACTTTCTCCGAAAAACGGAAATATTCCACTCTTGCGAACTACAGAGTTATCAGGCATTCTAATTTTGAATATTTGAATGTTCGCGAGTCCTACTACAAAGCTACTTTTCAATTACAATTTATTCATTTATACATGGAATTATTTTGACATGTCTCATTTATATGGTTTAATAATTTTTTGTTTCTTAATTAAATCAAATAACAGAGAAATAAATTAAATTCTGAAGGAACTTTTAAACCAATCTCTTTTGATCCTAGTCAGTAGAGTACATAAGGTTCAGAATAGAACGGACAATGAATCAACAAGTTCTTTCACCACTAAACGGGTCCATTCCAAGCAAACAAGCATGCGGCTATGTAGTGTAGAAACTATTCATTTAATTACAGTAAGTTTGCAACAAATGATGAGGTAAAAAATTATTTTTGTTATAGACGCGGTCATGACAACACAGGAGTGACAGATAGAGTCGTGAATCAATTTTTGACACAGCTGGATGGCATTGAGGCGCTCGTGGGCGTTTGCGTCTTAGCAGCGACTTCAAGGCCTGATTTGCTTGATCCTGCCCTCTTGAGACCTGGAAGATTGGACAGACAAATATTGTGTCCTTTACCAAATAAAGTAGGTAAATGGAAAGAAGAAAACTGTTGGGATTAGCGATAAGCAGTTCCCAAAAAAAGAAATTAAAAATGGAATGGAGTCTTGTGGATTGATCACGCGTCATTTGAAAAATCCGCAGTTATATTATTTTGTATTAATAATGTTCAAGAAAACGTTGGCAGCATCCACACACAGTTGCTCAAAATAAAAGATTGTATGGATGTGAAATTGATTTACACAAAATAGCATCCCCACACTGAAAATTATTCCTGTTACCCTGGAAACTATTTCTACTTTGATCTAAAATCATCGAAAGACCTAGTTACCTAGTTTATGAAATAGGTCAGTTTATTTTGTTAAACTTTGTGTGATGTGGCAACAAATTTTCATGATTGAGTTACACTCAGTACAAGAATCAACAATTTAAATGGAAAAACATTACTTTATTAAGGATAATTTATTGCATTGCAGGCTGATCGACTAGAAATTTTGAGGATATTTTCAAAAAACCTGGACTTAGCCCCAGACGCTGATTTGGAAGAAATTGCTAACTCTACTGAACATTTTTCTGGCGCAGACTTGCAGTCCCTTATGTATACAGCTCAAATGTTCACAATTGATGTCATCGAGGGTATGGTAAATGAGGTTAGTGTATGTATTCATATCCAACTAGTTGAAAAGAAACAACTTGGTATTTGCGTTTTACCTGATGACAAGCACTGGGTATGGTTACCAGTATTCGCCGATAGTGTAAATGGGGTGAACAGAGCCTAAAAATAGTGTTGAGCCAAGCTACCCGATAGAGGATAACAATTCTTGCGAGAGGTCGGACTTTGATGGTAATCATAGTCAAAGGTTTTTTCATCTAGATGCCAAACCATTTTGAATAATTTATACATATTATTTTCAATCACCTACCGGATGATCTGGTACTTACTGTGATGAAAATATATTGATGTTAGTTGAAGGATATGTATTGTTTATGAATATTCTCCACATTTTCAGACTGTTCCAAATTATGATGTGTGTATTACTCAAGAACATTTGAAACTGGCTTTGAAGAAAACAAGGCCGTCATTACCTAGTCAAGAAAGGTTAAAGTACAATAGAATGTAAGTATATATTCATATTATATCAAGGTATAGCTGAATATTTTTCCAGATTATGTTTGCGTGTCTATTATTAGTTTATTTTGCGGTTCATCTTTTGAACTGCAAATTATTCAAATTAAAGTCTACTAGTTCTTGATTACATCGATGAAAAAGTAATAAGATACTTTTTGACTATACTGACACTTGTTATGTGATTATATTATTTTCAGATACGATAAGTTTCGAAAAGGAGCGAGTGTGCAGGATTTTGAAGCTGGTAAAAAAGCTACTTTAGCTTGAATCACCTGTAGTTATCCTGAAGTAATTGGGAGAAAGGTACTGCTACATATAAGTCTGCTGACTACAGTAGAGAAACTGATTATTCCAAGTACTCTGATCTATAGCAATATGTTTTTGCTGATTCAAAATGTTACTTTAAAAATGTATGATTCTAACAGCTCATGATGATGATAATGATTATGAATATCATCATATTTTGTGGCTTTCTTTGACATGAACTTGCAATGTTATATTATCTGTCCTAATAACTTCCTAATTAATTTTTACGGATAAAATAATTTTCATTTGACGTTTATTCAATTTGAAAGGTCATAATGTAAATGATGTACATCAGGATCAAGGTTTTTTTTGCGAGAAACCTCGGAAACTTCTTCCATATACTGCTAGGATACATCCTTGAAAATATAAAATTATTTTGCGCTTTGGACTCACCTTAAAGTACTTAACTTTAAATTCAGCTTCTATGTGGAGCAAATTGCCTCCTGAAGCTTCAATATTGAAAGAAGAAAACCTGTGTGTTCTTTATCTTTATCGTCAATGTTCGTAGAATTTAACTATAGTCTAACTTGTCTATGCTGAAATATTTCAACCGACGGAAGTTATCTGAATTATACTGGCTGATCGCTCATACGTACAGTTAGTAGTGACCAGTTTCAATTCGCCATATGTCCTTGAGAGATTTTTTATAGTGAATATTCATATTTGAATTTAATATTTAATAAATTACTTACTTCGAGCTGCATAACTAATTCAGCAATTTGCCAACGGTGCCTAAGACTGGCTGTGTTTTTTATAAATATATATATATATAAATTATATAATTTATATCTATACATTCAAATATATGTGCACATTCTTTACTCATATTAATGGTGTAGGTTTCCTAAAAAATTGGGTTGCCAAATGGATTTATGAATCCTATAGGCAATGTTCTTCTATGGTGCTAATAAAATTGGGAACAGAGATACGACTAAGACAACAAAGTTTTGGCCGAATATAATAAAATCTGTTAAATAAAACATAATGACCACAATAGAATCGCAGGGATTAAGAAGGATGGACACATATATTCTTAATTTTGTTTACTGATAGTGATGATACACAGTGGTGGATCTAGAATTGGCGTGAGTGAAGGGGCTTCACAGTAGATTTTGAAAGAAAAATTTCCGGTATGAGTCTGTATTATATCAACAATTTTGTAACTGCGGTTGGGCTTATTCCTCCATAACCCATACATCCACCACTGATGGTATGCTTCGGTTTTTATTATTTATTATCTATACTTTTTATATGTATATGTATACCCCAAATAAAATATTCTTATGAACATAGACTGCGATATTTTTCGTGTTTGTTGACTGTTAGAAAATGTATCTCTTCTTTTCTTCTCATTGGTCATATATTAAAACGATGTTTCGATTTATTTTATTTACCTTGAAACTTTCAATCATTGACCAATCAGTAAGAAAATAAACTTCGGTTATCCGAAGTGCTTCCTACATTCGGTTATCCGAAAAAGTGAAAACTCCGTTTCTCTGTGTTTCACAAGTTGCTCGCAATACTATGGCGTAGTTAAATAATCGGTTGCCCAAGTATGAGTTGCTGTAGAATTACGAATGCATCTACTAGCATCATATAGTGGTTTGCTGGGTGAAATATCACTGCAAGGTGAGTACCACAGCTGGCTAGCTGGCAAAAATATCTGTTAAGACCAGATTTTTGACTCTTGAAACTCGTATTTTGCCATTGATTAACGTGGTTGGCTGAAATTTTGCAAAAATATGTGAGTTGATACCTGCCAATGATCCGTTTTGCTACCGACTTAATATTATGCAATGATTGCTCGGTGATCCTATCAATGGAAGAATCCATTTTAGGGGGGTGCTAACCGTCTATGACTTGTGTAAGGGAACCTCCGCTTGGTTTTATGATCGATGTCACTGATTGATGATAAAATGAGAAATTCTTGGGGAAAACATACAGTGTCCGAGGGCGACTAAGTGCTGCAATTGTCGCAGATCACCTTACCTCGGATACAAAATCAGAAAAAAACTGTTTTTAAGAACCTGATGTTTTAACTTGCGCATTCAATTATATCTGGACCTCTTTATATGAACAGGGTAGTTGAAAAAATAACAGATTATTTACTCTTTAAAACATTGAAGGATAAAAACATAATTTGATTTGTCTGTCTCTTGAAAGTGTTTGAGGAGCCTCACACCAGAGATAAAAAAATCAGGTCATCTGCCGGCTAGTTTCCATACGGTAAGTAGATCAATCTTCGCTTAGAAGGGTTGAAAGTCCTCACTAAAGGCGTGTCAATCTCCCACCCTCCAAACAGCTCTATTGCGTCACGTTTTCTTAAAAGTACGTGGTATTTTAAGAGATTTGGGAGGTCATAAACTATTTTTTGAATCCATGCCTGTTGAGGTTGTGAAATTCAAATTCTGTGCCCTTCAGGCTTTTGTTGAACGAGCTTACATGATATGCGATGAAGAAATATTTCACTCTGACATTAAAAAATATAACATTTTTAACAACGTTAATATCCGAGGTAACATACTATGTATACATGTTTTCGCCGCCATAAACGTCTTCAGGACACCGCGAAAACCTCCCATCTAGAGCGGGTGGGATTTATGGGGCACGTGCTCCAGATACCGATAAGCCTGTCGTCAGCGGGGGCGGGCGGAGAGGCGGGCGCAGCGTCGCGGCGGCTGCCGGCGCGATAACGCCTCAGTATAATAGGATTTACCGCACCTAACATAATGGTCCATTCTGCGCGGCGCTTTCTTATTCTTTCTGCAGATAAGTGCGGTTATCAGCGGCGCGCAGCGGCAGCAACGCCGGAAATGAAGGAATCTGCCGCCGATAAAGCTCTGCCGCGCTGCCGACAATGCCACCGCATAATACTATCTTTTTACGCTCTTTGTGTCGACGAGCGGTAAGACATTGTCGCGCTTCCCTTAATTGACTCGCTGAGAAGGCTTGGCTTAGAAGCTGGAAGCATTGTCTTCAAGAGAATATGTGACAGTTGGAGGAACTGCAATGAGGATAAACACAAATACTAGTCAGATGTGTTATAACTTATAAGTGTCTCAAACACTACATATACATTGTGTTTGATATTAGGTAAAATCTACCGTCTACTGTTTCAAAGTTTAAACATTATTCTTCTCCTTCTTCTTTTTTTTCGGAATTTTCCCATTTCGAGTTCGCCGTTTTTGCCCTCCATAAATCCTTGACTTCCCAGTCACCTCCCTGGGGTATCTATCTACCATATCATGTCCAATATATGTTTCCCATTTTAGAGCAGGTCTTCCGCTACGTCCTCTTACTGGGGGTTCCTATTCTAATATTCTTTTTGGCCATTTGTGTTCTTGCATTCATTGGACATAACCGTACCATTGCAGTGCTCTGTTATCCAATTTTATAGTACCTAATGAAGCATTCTAGTCCCATTCGATGCCATATTTCCTCAGTTCTTATTTTGTCCTTTCTGCTGACTTGTAAACATCTTCTCATAAAGTCAATTCCACTGTTATTATTTTATTTCGTACAGTTGTTATCATTGGCTATACGTCTGCTCCGTATAAGGTAATATTTAGTACTATGCTTTGAAAGATTATTTTTTTATTTTCTTTAGTGAGGGTGTTGTTCCATATCAATCCATGAAGTGGTTTTGTCGCTTGCTTTCCACGTGCTATTTTCATTTCTATATCTCGTACGCAAGTACCTTCTCGATGTATCATAGATCCCAAATACTTAAAAATCTGGCAATTTTTTATAATCTCATCTTCTACATATGAATCAGCACCTTCCGATCCGATACACAGATATTCTGTCTTACACATATTTATCTTTAGTCCCCACAATTCCTATTCTTCTTTAAGTTTTCGTACCATGTATTCCATGTCTCCCTTCTCTTGCGCAAAGATAATCTGATCGTCCGCGAATAGTAATGAATGTAATACATTTTCTTGGATTGGTATCTATCCAAGCTTAAACCTAGCATCTCTATTGCACTTTAATGTGAAGGAGTGCGATTCCGTAAATTTGGCAAAATGGCATCTTCGTAGTTCTAAAATATGCGAGGGCATGATTTGTACTGAATATATGTCGTTAATTTCAACATTTGCTGTAAAAAAGCTTGGGTAGATATCCATCAAGAGCAAGAAAGTACCTAGTTCTGAATACTCGATGCATTTCGTCAGATGGAGCCTAGATAAGCCATAGGTAGGTACTCACGACTCAACAATGATTGAACATTTCCTAAAGAGCCGCCTCAAGCCTCTTTGCCATCGACAGGACAGTGGCCAGCTACATTTTCTTTTCAGACTACCGCCTCTCATAGCTCTGCAGCAGTTCTTTGTTCTCAAGGTGTCAGCGTGAAGGTACTATCAACAACCATATCTAATTTTTTTATAGCGATCCCGATGGATTAGGTAATTAGTATTTTTGGCTTCGCTCAAAGTTAATACCCAGTGACCCAATTATTGTTTTACTTCGTTCCGCAAACCTTATGATAGTTAAAGGAGAGGATTGCTGTTTCAAAGTTGGGAGTGCGGATATAATTCTAAGAAAGAATAATTCATTCGAACCGTATTAATCCCCTGGTGGGCCCAGATCGGCGATAACTAAATGAAGCCTATATGTCAAAATTCAGGAAGTAGGAGGTAGAGCTAGGTACTAATTGTGGGTTTTGTAGTTTGATAAAGGCTTTCGATGCCTTTGATACGTGAGTAAAACTCATTCAATAATCAAACTGTTTGTGCCGTTTGTGGGTTATATTTTGCTTGTGAGTGGTACTGCCAAAGTTGTTGGGTGCAATTCAACATTTATTTAATGTATAAACTACTATTCTTGACAGTCCGTTGCCAAGATAATTTTTGTAAGACCGTTTCGGACCCTGACCCAGGCAGAGGCCATAGGCGTATACAGGAGAAATTACCCCCCCCCCCAAGATTTTTGATCAAAATTTTAATTCAATTTTGTTTTTTCCCAAGGAATCAATGGTTAATATCTAAATTTGAGTATAAAAACATATTGCTAATTCGATATCCATTGCTATAGATATATTGCGTTTCAAATGAATATAACAGATCAATAGATGATGTATTTATATTTTAACATATCCTGTGCACTGATTTTAGTTTTCTTCGGAGGTATTTTTGAAGCACGCTGATTTTTGAAATGAATAATATGGTTGTGGTATCATTAAAATGAAATTTCCCAAATCGCGAATGCGAGGCAACTGTATGTTTCTTGTACGATTTCCGAAATCCCATAGCGTGACTGGAACTAAATGTTGGTTTGAGGTAAGCACGCATTTGTACGTATGGGAGAGACGGGATGAACAAAAATAATACTTTACTCTCTTTCAAATGAATTAAAGCACATCATATTTACCTGCTTTATCCCATTTGATGCCTCCATTGTGGCGGCTCAGTACAAAAGCGCACTTAACGTTTGGCCCCTTGTTTTGAAATAAAATTGATAAGTACATAAAGCATCAATCAATGTATCTTCCTGAAATGTCGAAGAATCGACTGTTTATCTTCTCCTTCTTAATTACAATTCTATCAAGATATCCCTTTCTGTTGCATCAACTACCTCGACGAAGGCATTACAAAAATGGTGAAAGTATACTCACACCTCATGCCCCGCTAAGCCCCCAAGACTGAGGTCCAGATACGCCCATGCGCTGATTTGAGGAGCAAAAAATCCGGTCATTTGACTATCAAAATACTGAGCGGTCTTGTACACATTTGGGTCCAAGAGACGGGCCGCCACCCCCTCAGACCCCTCGGTCAGTAGTTCAGTAAATTGTGTGCTGGTATACCTAGTGACTTTGAAGTTTCTTTTGGTTCAATTTTCCTAGTTTTAATAATGGTTATAACTAAACTAAACTAAAAATGAGTGAATATAAACACAGGTCAAATGAAACTGATGATTATTGCATCATGGGTTGAGGATGGATTGAGTAATGGTTGTTCTCAAAATTATTTATAACAATAATTATATATGGTGGAACAATTTATGAAATTTCACTCATATTAATGGACTTACAGCAATAGTTAATCTTCCAATTGTATGAAAGGTGTTACTTCCTTTTCAGTAGATAAACAAAATCGTAAAAGCTATCCCGGTGGATGCCATTTCAGATGATCGAATTACCGCTTTTCTATTGCTTTCTTTCCATTACAAAGCTCCATCGCTACAAATGAGGGATCAGTATGCGATATATTTGCTCTGCTTTTTGTTATAAATTACAACAACAATGTGCTACAATCATGAAAAAATCAATTAGAGAATAACATGCGATTCTTTCCTTTGTCTGGTTGCTTCGAATGATGCTTAAATCTGGAAATATTGCTCATTGCAGGAAACAAGAAAAAGTCAATATCATTCCCCTCATTATGTCAGTCTCGACCCGACCGAGGGTTGTTGGTGACTTTGCGCTAAATTTTCGGTGAATCCCACACTTCAGGTATTTATTAATTTACTGAAAAGAAATGGAACAAACTACATTCTTAGTATAATAAAAAATATATTATGCACTAAACAAAATTAAGAAGACACTATATTAGGATACTACATTTCCTCCACCATAATTGTAATTCAGGGGTTTTTAATTTTACTATGAAATTCAAATTACACGTGTTATTGCAATATACAATTAGTTAAGTTCATTATTTTTACCTACGCTATGATCAGCGTGAAGGGAGTGATTAGCAAAATTACATAGGACGATGAGATTTGGGCCTTTAGGGTTTTCATTAATCATAGTGAGGATCCGCCAAAAAAAACAGATAGGCATGTAATATAATGAGGAACGATATTCAACAAACTAAAAAGATCAAAAGTTTGATTTCGGACTTCCATTGTCTATAAAATTTTGAGTATCACGACGTTTCGATTGATGTGCTATCTTCAATCGTCTTCAGGTGAACTGGCGAACACGTTCCTTCCATGCCTATTTATACCCCGTCCGGTGACGTGTCGTTGTGCGCGGACTGTTCTGATTGGTTCCCGATGCGCGGTATTCCGGTCTGCTGACGTGGCTGTTTGTCGGTCATTGTTTGTTGTTTGTTGTGCTAGCTTAATTTTTATGTAGCCATTCTAATCTAAATATAGTTCATTGGATAGTCTAAGAATGAATTTGTGTAAAGCAAAACGTGTTAGAAATGATATGAATCAAAATTTAAGACACTTTTTTATTCTTATCAGATGAAAGCATTTACAATTCAAATTAAACTTATCGTTGACCAAGATGAAATAACAATTAGAACAGAAAAAATACTCAAAATGCTCTGTTCAATTATATCACCTCTTCATCAGAATTTAGTTTTGGAGGGAACCGCATGTTCAAAACTCGTAATATGTCGTGTCTGTGCCTTCTGGAAAGATACAAATAACTAAATTTCCCAAATTTTCAACTTCTTTACTTAGTAGTTTTTTGTTCGATTTTCTGAGGAACTCATGAGGAACGTAACGTCCAAAAATTATACAAAGTTACTAAAAAAAACATGTCGATTGTATTTATCGTTACACATACTGAAGGAGTTGAAAGAACATTTTTGTGGCCACTGGTACTGTTTCACGTCATCTCATGAAAAGCGTGTTACTGTCGGGAATAGAGAGCGTTTTGTGAAAATACTTTTAATTTTCTTTTAACTCAATTTATGGCCTAATCGACTTTACCGAGAAAAACTTTGCGAAAAAATTCTTATTCTTATTTCACATTCATTTGCTTCCATTTACAGCGAATAAACCATTAACAGCATTGTCGGGATATAAACGAAGGAAGAAAATATGCGGAAATTATGAACTGTTCAGAATGTTTTCATCGTGACATTAAGGTAACTGTGTTTTATCCCAATGGTACTAAAATATTTGTAATTGTGTTAGTTCATCTTACATGAGACGAGAAAATGTTGAAAAAGTAAATAAATTCATGTGCGGTTTGGAGGAGGGGAAACGAGGGTAATTTCCCCCAGGATTTTTTAACAAAAAATGTATATTATGTATTTTTGGACCTATACGAATAATAGATGTATAATTTGGAATGGTGTTAGTGCTAAAATTAATTTTCTGAATTTTATCAATTTTAGCGACCCATAATAATATAGACGTTTTAATTTATCATTTTAAGAATTTTGAGACTTGCCACTTCTCTACTGAAAAAGCTGCTGACATATTCTCCTTCTTTTCCCACAGTCATCTTGTTTGAAAAATGTAAGGTCCTTTGACGATGTCTTAGTTTCTTAGAATTAAATGAAATACACCAGAAATTAAATATAGTGGGAACTTTATTAGCGGTTGATTGGGAATGTGCCCAGTTCTTCTTTCAATCCTACCCTTCATCTCACAAAAAATTTGACTATTGTGAATTGATCTCTGAACAATAAGTTTGAACATTTTATACCTATTACTTTCGTTGTCCGACTATTACAATATAACTGCTGCACCGATTTCAAAAACCTAGCAAGCTTTTACGTGCTTGCCATAGTAATAACCAGTGGAAATATAAAAATTATATCAAATTTGAAATTTTTCCTTTTTGCAATTGATGTTGTCGGAAATAAAAAAAAACTGCATATGAATACAGCATAGGGTAGGGGACCAACAATAATCTCAAATGTTGATGCAGTTTTTTCCAATACAAGTAGCGAATACTTCTTTCTCTAGAGCACTTAATGTTTTTGATGTCGGGACACAGAATATGGTGCTTCAATGTATCCAAAACTCATATTTCATTAGACCAGTTCTGATGAACAAACTAAGCACTGCCAAGAGCCACGCATTCATACTTAAAATGACTAAAAATAGGGTTTCATACAAACATGTATTGTCAGTTGCACCATTTGCTAGAAAAATTTAGGATATCAATTCTGAGCAAGGAAGTACTTCTCACCATCAAACCCACTTACATCTTACGAAGCCTAGATAATACCTAGTCTGGAATAATGTTTTTATGTCTGTGGAGCGTCTGCTCCAAGTGCCCTGCCATATTAGTCCGGTGAACTGCTAAAGGTGTATTAACCAAATATTTTATCTTCTTCTGGGCTTATTCTCAATTTCACTACTATCTGAGCCTACTAGATGTCTTCATTAGACTGCTGCTTATCACCATAATCGAAAACTAGTTTGTACTGCAACTCTTTGATTCCTATGGTTTCAATGATTTGGATCAATCTAGCAGGAGACACTTTTCCCGGTTGTGTTTACTTTTATCAGTTGAAAAAAGTGTCAATAAACTTTCTTTATCAGAAAGATTCAGGTTTATTAGATGTTTTCATAAATATGTTAAGACTTAAATATCCTAGGAAAACATTGTTACGACCTTTTTAGTAAGTGGATTCTACTAAGACAAAATTCCCAACTAATTTGAAACTTATTCTGTTGTTGTTTCTTTGGTTTATATTATATTTTTCAACGGCCATTAATTAAAATTACATGCGATTAATCAATTAGGCTGCTTCAACGAATTTAGGCTATCCAGGCACTATGCACGTCAGTAATGTTATTTAGTCTTGTGCATGTGGTTTTAGTTAGCAGCCAGAAAAATGTGATATGAAATTTGTTGCTAATTCTCCAACTGTTGTTAGTGATACAATTTAATACCATCTGAAACATTGAACATGAAAATTCAATGCAAGATCAAAACCTCCCAGGTTTTTAAGCTCTATTTCTTGGAATATTTTATTATTTTCTTAGGCTGTTCTCCAACAATATTCAATCACATAATCTTGCGCTGGAAATATTGTAGGTCGTATGTTAACAAATTCAATTCACTGACATTTTGAGTACCGCTTGTGAAAGCCAATTAGTTGTCAACGTTGAATAGAAAAAATATAAATAGCAATTTGCCACTCTTGTAACCGCTCCTCTCTCAATACCCCCTAATTTGAAAGCTCTGCAATTCGTGAAACTCTTAAAGAGCTGAGTTTAAAAATTGAGAACTGAAAAGCATTTGTATTTCTTTAGGAAGTGACAAATGAAAAGGTCTAATCCTAAATGGTAATCATGACTTGCTTACACAGGAAAATGTTCTAACAATTCGCTCAGACCGCATACTATTTTTGCAGGGTGTACGGTAACTGTCGGCGCAAACTGAGGGAATGTTACATTCATTCATCCATTGTCTAATATTTACATGTATTATGGATTCGCTTTGACATTTTTTGTAAAACAGACATTTCATTTGACAGGCAGATACCTACAAATGCATTGACATAGGACATAGGAGAGTTACAGGCACAAAAAGACAGTTCATTCGGTAGCTGAAAATGTAAGTGATGAAAAAGGAGGCAGTTATGCGAAAACAGTGAAGGAAAAGGCGTGTTCGCAATAAAACAAATCGTTGTGGAGCAGAACAAAAGATAAGTAATCCAAGTGACACAATAGGTCTGATGAATATGCTGCAGCGTATGCTGGAAAGTGTATAATAAAAAAATACTTCGTCACTAAAGTGAATGCAAACTTTTTTCTCAAAGTAAAAGACTCAAGCATATGAATAATAAAATAATTATGAATGATAAGTGATGCTACTACAAATTTGCTTCTGAAAATGTGTAGGTACCAGAGAAAAATAAATATTTCGTGCAAATCAAGACAATAATTACCAAAATAATCTAAGATTATATAATATTCAAATGAGTTATATGTGCTAGATAAAGATTCTGTCTGAGAACAAGAAGAAATACGAAAAGAAGTTTCGAAGATCCAGGTTACCAAAATATTGTTATAATTTCTCTTGTTGAGGCAGCTGGAACGTCAATGAAGTTTGTTCTTAATAACTTGGTTTCAATTATTATTGGCCGAATATAGCGCGATGAATAAAAAAGAAATTCAGGATCAGTTTCAGGAGTTACCATAATTTGTCTCAGGTTCAATCGCAAGCTTGCCCTTATACATTATGATTTGATGCTAAATAGGCTAACTCTTGGATATCACAAAACGCTTTCAGCTATTTATTGAAATCATTTGCTCTGAGATCTGAATATTTCCTATAAAGTAGAAGCAAAACATTATCCATCTGAAATAAAAATAAAGTAATAATACTACGTCCTGTTAACTATGAGGTATTTGCTTTGATCCAGTGTCCTACAAATTGGCTTCATCACGCTCAAATGAATATGCACACGTATCACATATCCAGATAAGGATGTATCCTGAGAAGATAAGGATGGAATAAGAAGTAATAATAGAAGCAACCAATAAGAACCAATCAGCACATTTGTGGTTTCGATCAGGAGCCCCATGTCAGACCAGCTACACCTATCTGCCACGATGTGTAGTGATATAGCTTGATATCTCGAATTCAAAAATTTTTGCGATCACAATGCTTCACTCGACTGTGGCTTGAGAAGCATTCATGTACACAAAGAGGATAACACCTCACCTTTAAGAACATCGAAATACAATTTTTTTGACCTTTTGGAGTGATGGTATTTAATTTTATATATAATGTTTCTTGCCCCACGTTTTTCGCTGCTCTAGTGCTAATATCTTTTCATGAATAATAAAATTTATTTAATCCTTACGCCCTTCGTTTTGTGTTTCTGAGAATTCAAAGACTATAGTGTTAGACCTACCGATTAACTTCTCTATTGAAATAATATTAACTCGTTTGAAAGAGCTATGCTTGGTGGGGAGTGTAATGAATCAAAGTTCACCTGTAACTGTGATATGTCGCCAAAAGTCACTTGGCGACATACTCCCACATACTGACACCCTCCCCGTGCAGACAGAGAATTGAGAGACGCGGTTCACTCGCCGTGCTAGAGGGAGGAGGGTCACGTGCAAATTTTCGCTTTTGTGCAGTGATTGGGCGGACACGTGACTCGAATAGCCACTTTGTGCCTCCTATCGATGCTCCTTTCGCACTTCTGTATGCCGGTAATGGAATCTTCTTCATTTAAATACATACACGAATTTTGGATTGAATGTCGACGGTACAGAGAACCGGATCCGTGGAACAATACCTGCTCTGAGACCAAGCTTAGATATATTTGAAGTAGGAATGTTCACATCAGAAGACTGTCACCACATAATCTTTCCGGGCTGTTTAGAGAGTACAAAATGTTTTGAAATTTTTGCACTTCTTAACTTAATAGAGCACACTTAACCTTAACATCGAATTACAGGGGTATATTTGTAGGTTTATACCAGCAGTTCTTCGATTCTGTGGACGCGGAATACTTATGAAAATAATGGAAGAATAGCTGCACACCATGTTTATTATAAGTTTCAGTTTAGTGCTGAATACGGAAATAACAAATGAAGATGAACGATTTTTGTGCAAAAAATGGCATTTACATTGCGCGCAGTATATATCCTAAACAATATATTGATGACAAAGTTAATAAGATATTTGAACTTAGTGTATTCTCCAGATATCGGCAATATCTGGTCTAATATAAGATGATGCGACTCTTATTTCATTAGTTAGTCTTTTCTTTTTTTTATAGTTTTTATATTGGTTAATATTGAAAGCCCAAAGTCACATAGATAAGATGTAGGAAAAAGTAACATATCAAGTGCTTTTTTGCTTTTTGGAAAAAGCTAGTTATTTTTCTTAACAAAAATCAAAAATTTTTCAACACCTTCTTCATTAAGCTTTTTTTTAAGTTTAAGTTACCAATAAATTTTAGATTTAAAAAATTTCAAAATCAGCATCTCTAAAATCCAATTAAAATCAGGTAGACAGACATACATACCGACTGAAATGAGTGACACGGGCTGTGTTTAATGGGATCTAGCGAATTTAAGCACTTGTTGACGCTTTTGGCTAACCAGTCGATGAACGACAAGTTACAAGGGAAGCGCCAGTCAGCTTAGTTAGTACTTTAAAAAGCGATGTTTTATTTAGCGGAAACGTATTTATGTCATGTTACTGCAAAATCGTCAGCCTCACCGACTTGTTAATGGAGTTTTACATCTTTGAATTCAAATTATTGAAATAATGAATAACTACATAAAGGTGAAGTCATTTTCAAACTGATTGTTTTGCAGCATAAGCCGGATAGTAAGTATCTGAGATAGGGTTTGCATGTTTAAAACACTTATCTGAAACTTATTATAAGTTAGGAACGACACGAGTTAATAAAATGCGAAATGCTCAACTAAAACGTAAACAAATGGAACAATAAATATATAAGCTGGCCATGCAGAAACGTGAAAATACTCATAACATGGCAAAGAGCACTTGTAGGCGCTGTCAGCGCTAGCATTTTCTTGCGCTAGGTCCCGTTAAACACAGCCATGATTTTTCGTGATCGGTATGTCATGAAATGTCAAGAAAACATAATCTTGAATTCGAAATTTTTCTTGATTACAATACTTCTCCGCTTATTGGCGTGGGAAGTAAAAATTAACAAAAAAATTGAACATACAATCAATTCATATTTTACATTTAGACTAATAGTTTGATGATTTAGTTTGGTTATTAAATCGTAGACAAATGTCCAAGAAGCGATCAATAAAAACAAAGCAAGCGCATACGATATTTGTCAAACTAGTATGTAATCTTTAATATCCATCTATTAAACATTATTCGTTTTGACCATTTTGACGCTGATTGGACACCTTATATTCCATTCTCTTAAGACTCATTTCTTTAAACTTGATTTACCTCAAGCTCTTGTCTACAAAACGTGTTGTGCTCATAAGATATAATAAAATGTACTTGACACAAACCGCGCTCCACTTCAATATACATAACTCACATTTTTATCTTTTTCTGTTTTATGTTTAGCATGAAATACGTCCGACATTAAATCTTGAAATTGCCTCCTTTTATAGCGCTTCGTACGCTCCTACTCCAAAAGAAATGATTTTTATTAAGTACCTGAGAGCGTTGACTCCCCAATAAACTGGCAAGGTACTGTGTTCGCAACATTACTGTTAGAAATTGTGATAATGATTGTATTCAGGTCTACAATGATACTTTTAACAGTGGCTTAGCTAGAAAAAAAATCCGGAGGTTAGGTCAAGCCTCAAACGTTATGATATTGATATAAGAAGAATTGCTATGAGCTACTGTGTATAAATGACATTTGCATAAAAATTTAATAACAATGATAATATTAATAATAATAATTATCTGAATGATAGATATTAAAAAAATATCAATACTTATGGCTAAATATTATTCAAAACAAAAAAAAACACTTTGATGTGATAGAGAGAAGGTACATCAGAATAAATTAATAAATTGAAAACAACCTGCCAACGTAATGCTAATGGTTTAGACTGTGATGTTTAACATATATTTTATACCTTATACTGTCAAAATCTCTGACTTAACAGGCAGATCTTTATGTTTTAACAGAATTGTTGATTAACGAACGACGGGCGTTTTTTAATTCTAATATTGAAATCCACTTTATTTCGTTGTTAGAATTTGGGAGCAAGAATCAGCATCTCCATCATCCATACTTAACCAATCAAAATGTTGTCTGAAGTGAGATCATATCTTGTTGAATCAAAAACAAACCCGCAACAACCATTTTGGAATATTTGCCGCCTATTTTTGGTTATAATGTCAAGAAATGAATAATATACAATATTACAAAATGACAGTACAGGAAAGTTGAGGGTGGTATGAACCAAATCAAATAAGTCTTACATCCGAGAACTCTTCAAGCTTTTGTAAATTTCCTAGGTTTTTTTAACAAAAGGATACATTTTCCGCTGTAATTTAAATCACTAGTAAATTACTTTTAGATACGATTTATAATAAGATATTCCTCATTACTTTTTGATGATCGCAGCTGTATTTGATCTATAGAATAATCCTGGTATAGAGCATATTTATTAAAAAGCAGAAAAAATACCTATTTATCCCGCCAGATATATTGAATGATTATATTTTTATCGACTGGGCTATTCATGTTAGATTTGAAAATACACCGAATCATTTTGCAGCACATTCTTTTCCCCGTTTTTGAGCAGCTCCATTTAGATAAACTTCTTTGCGGTCGCAATAGACGAAATATTGGCGTCCTTTGGTCAACCACAGGAAATACAAGATGCCTATCGCCTTGCGTTGTGTCAGCTCTTCGTTTTTATTTTATTTATTTGACCCTCCTTGTACTCCCACCCTATTTATTTTACGCGGATGCCTTTATCGGTCAATATATCCAGCGTTCTTGATATATAAATGAGGGAAACACTTATCTTGCTTGTTATCTGTAAAACCTTTATTGAAGCTTCGGCTGCTTCTCCACTCTGAAATAGCTTTATTTTTAGATCTATTTCAAATTGACAGCGATTGCTGCTTTTTCCAGGATGAAAGTTGGTTTTGGAAATACTAATATCGACTTTGAAATGTTTGAGGTAACGACAGGCAAAACTTTTATTGGGACCATAAATGTTTGTACAGGTTTTCTTATGGTTTGTATGCATTTGCTCATAGAGTATTGTGGCAGAATGGACTGAGGTATGAGGAGGTAAACATGAGGATGTGGGTACGATCCCAACCGGTACCGGGTTTTTAAAATGTATATTTGATTTCAATGATTATCCGTCTAGCAGAATAAATATTATAAAGTATTGTTTCGGTAATGTTTTGAATTTTTTTTGTGATTTCAGCGATCAGCTAATAAAAAAATACGGCATCCTTAAAATAGTGACCGTTACATAATACGTAAAGCGTTTTATAGTATGCCAAAGGATTAGAGCAAGTTCTGGAAAATTATGTGATTTAAAATATTTTGTTCTCCCGGGAAAAGATATATAATCCGCTTATGATTCAAAAATAGTAGTTTTCCATTCAATATTTGTGTCTGTGTAATTTTATAAGCTAGTAACACGAACCAAGTTAACGCTATTTGGGTTTAATATGAGCAATACTTCATCAAATATATTGGTTAGTGCAAACGTATGAAAATAATGCCAAAATGTTTGCTGTATACAACAAGCAACCTCGAGTGCAAAAAATCCATCAGAATGTAAAATTAAAACAGCCCGAATGGATGTTTGATGATAAACAAGGAAAATTAAAAACAACCAATCCTGTAGAATGAAATCAAATTAAAACTTAAAATTACTTCTCGGCCATTAAAACTGTTAGTTCAAAAATGTGATTAAATTCAACCCTATTTTATAATGGTCGCCATTTGTACGATTTAATTTCTGTTGACACAGGGAGAAGAGATATTAACAGATAATGTGTCGGGTGAATAAAGGATGAGTAAATTCTATTTACTTTTGGCTTCATGAATTGAGTTCAAAGACTGATTGATAGATCCTGTAACTTTTGTAGAAAAACACATTTGGATGCACTTTAGCCTAGCTTCAAGAGGATCTGACAGTTGTTCACTGTGATAGTTTCGAATCCGCAGAATGGAGACAATACACAAACTCGTATTCAGAAATCGTATAAAACTGCCTGACGTCGGGACTTGAACCAAGTATCTTTCGCTTGCCGGATAGACACTCTACCAGTTGAGATATGTAGGCAAGTGCTTCAACTGATTCGAGTGGAAATGTTACTTAGATTTCCAAAAACCAGCCATCCTCAGACTCTGTATCGAACCATGAATGAACATATGCTCTATGTAGACAATGACAGTTATTTATGTGCTAATCCGCAAAACGGAGACAAGAAATCATTCAAGTCTGTCCTTTAAACGGCATGGCTGGAAGTCCGCAGTAGGTCAGTTTTTACCTGTTTCTACATTTAATTTTGTTTAAGAGAAAGTATTTCTGGAAGCACCTATAATATCTAATTGTATATAATGTTTGATCCATATAAACAGCTTAACAGAAAATACAGAAAAAAATATTAATGACCAAATTTTCAAATAAACTTTAAACTATTGCAGCACAATTCAGTCTGTGGTAGTGAAATTATTATAAAAAGCGTGCTCAGCAGAATTTGACTTTACGAATGTACACTCATACATTCACAGAATCATTGTGCAAATGATGTTAAACTATATAAATATCACAAAATATACAAAATTCTTTAAATAACGCGTCCCAAAGACAGCGAGACACGTCACAAAGTAGTAGCAATTTTTTTAAATACAAATGAGGCTCTTATAGCGGTTAGCATAATTTAGATTTAAAAAACCTTTTTAGTAGATTAATATTAGTCCACTGGTAGTCAAATTATCATAAAAATAGTATTTGAATTAATTATAATTCCTTTCTATGAGGGGACTTAGCCATTAAATTCATAGTGTTTTGAGGAACAATTTCACAGAATATTAATAATCAATACCAAATACCCACTTTTAGCTTTGTGAATTTGTTCCTACTACGCCAAAGTTATGTTACTAAGTTTTTTTGACCCATTTAGAAAATTTCGGAAGTTAAATATACCTGTTTAAGGAGTAAATGTTGCTTTATTTATTAATAGTCGGTATGTTTATTCAGATAAAACATATAATGTTCAAGGTCATTAGTGGGTTATTTCTTTTTTCATGAGGAATTTTTCGTTAATGTAGTGATTTCTTGGATCTTCAACTAATTGTGTATTTTTGGTATTTTAAATAAATGTTGTGTGTTTGTATTTTTGGGTAATTTTATTTGAAACGGGTATTTTATCTTACAAGTTTCAAGTACCTCGTGGCTTACCCCTCTGGTAAACTTATAATCAAAAGTTATTATCCTTGTGGTAAATACGTTTACCAAAACAATTAAGATCAAAACTCCATGAATTGTTTGTACAGACTTAAACCTGTAATTTCAGCTATCCGTACTTTCGTCGTAGCACGCTTCCGTTTATTCTATCCATCTCTCTGACTATGTTGAATCGTCCTTCCCTGCAACGAATGTCGCTTTGTCATCGTCATCACTCCCTGTATAATCAACACACCCCCATCGCCGTTTCGGTCCTTGACGGTAATTGATTTTTACGCGTGTGACTACTTTCAATTAGGAGACGATCAAAGGGACTTGTTTGTCGCGGCGATTATGGGGACATTTATACGGATTTGCATCCCTGGTTTATACGTTTTTATTGGAGGGGCGGGGATCGGAATAGAGATAAGAATGTGGGGTGGAGTGGGTTGTTGTGGTTTCATGTTTCTTTATTGTCAGTGCGGGGAGTGTCCGAGTTCTTAGGGTGAACTGCAGTTGATACCGAACAGTTACTACGTTCACATGTGGGAATCGGTACGAATTGAATTAATTGGATTCGAACTCGCGAGTGGATTTAGTTTCAAGGTCGTTAGAGCTTTTAACTCGGGATACAAATAGCCTTACAGAGAACGATCGGGTTGCCTTAAAGAAAAGACTCGGATTTCGGATTCTGATATAGTATTCCGATCCCGGATCATTGATCTGGATCCGGGATTCGGATCCGATATCTGGATCATGATGATGTATTGATATAATGAAAGCAGTATAATTTGTAGCACAAAATATGAGTTTTCTCTTAAGCAATATAAAACAAATAAAAGAACCAGATCAGGATGTATGCGCATCCCGATTTTAATACTGGAACCGGAAGTGAATCCTGTTTTAAGATTCGAATTTCGGATCCCGAACTAGTATTCCGATCCCAGATTGCTCATCTAGATCCGAAATTCGGATCCGACATCCCGATCATAATAATGTATGGGCATATGAAATAGTAGGGTTTTTGAAGCAATATAAAACAAAACCATTCATCTGGGGCAACGGTATCAAAACCGAATCGGCGTGTAACTACTTTATCCTCTGATAATATGTAACCCTTTGTTGTTGTGTGTTGTTAGTGTTAGTTTCCCGCTTGTAACGTAGGTTGTAGGTTAGTGTATCATGATATTTTGCTCGTCACAAAACAGGGATCTGATTCGATCTGAAAATTAAGGATGTCAGCGCATCACTTCGCCCTATTAGGCATAGAATTCAATTTGAAATGAGTTCCATCTAAAGGTGTATCTAAAACATGAAATCTAAAGGGCTCTCTTGAAACAAATCCAATTTTTACATTATGGCGACCATAGAAGAATTCTGAATTTAAAGTGTTTGGAACCTGTCCGCAAGTATCGTGGAAGCAAAGTTCGACGTTTATTACAAACTAGACTTAGTTTCTGTACAAAGCTGAAGAATGGGTGATTAAGAAATAAGAATCAGTCAATAAATTGTATTCGATTTAAATTCCATCAGACCCTCGGTGCCTGATATTTTCGAGCATTTAAGTGGTATCCATTCTAACTTATCCCTTACAAAAGGTATGATAAAATTATACAGTTGTGTTATCTCAAAGATTCTTATCTCAAAGACCGTTCTGTTTCTGAAGTGGCAATGCATTATAAATTTCATAATTGTTCATATTAATGTCTTGTCAGAAAATTATACTATTCTCTTTGGAAGCAGTTAAAAATGTATACGGCACTATAATTTGAAAATTCAATTTTTCTTATTTTTCACTTTAATAAAGACTGCCGTTTAGTTGTATATACGTAACCCAGTCAAAAGTGTGATAGCAACATCAACTCATCTAAGTGCCGCCTTCTATGGGGACGACCACTGACATCTAACGGAGCCAAAGGTTCTAACACCTGTCACTTGTCAGCTTCTGATGTGAATGAGCCGGGATAACGGTACATCGAAGAACAAGGGATGTTTCTGTGAATCAGTTCACCGTTGTTGACAGATGTCGTGATGGACATCTGTTGTCGATTATACTTAGAAGAGTTGATGTTGCTATCACGCCTTTGACAGGGTTACGTATGCTAAATGAATCATATATACATTCACAGGAGGTATTTGGCATGATAGAGTTTGACAAAGAAGAAACATAGTCAAGGGATTGGTTGCAACTAATGATCATTATAATAAGGTCTAGAAGGTTCGATAATAAGAAACTACCATCTTAGTTTTAATGTTGGTACCTTGAGTCATGAAACAGACCATGTATCTGTTTCTGCACAACAAACTCCAATCCATGTATTTGTGCAACGAATATGTGATCAATGAGACTGAAGTCCGGATCTGCTAGCGTCATTGTGTCCTCCTATTGAGAGGCGTTTCGACTTGCCTTTTGTCACTTTTTCACTGATTTCCGTTTCCCTTGTAACCCTTTACCGACGACATCGCATTGTCGCTGATAAAGTCCCCCTCGATGTGTCGCCGTGGCATAATAGACTCTCTGTTGCCTTCGCAGCGCACTTAGTTCACAATTTATATCTTTTTCATTTCTTTGTAATAGTATATATACATTCCGTACTTTTAAGCAATAGGATGGTTCTGACAATTTTTAGTCATAATACTTCTCTTTGAGTGTTTCAATCCAGAGTATATTCTCATTTTATTTTCACTAGAATGTCAAGTTGAAAGTAGGTAATCGTAACGAATGCTTCGCATAATTCTACATGATGGACATCTATGTGTATTCAAGTTCATATGTAAGCCCCAGTTAGGAAAAATCGCTCAAATCATGGCGTTGTCTTGGTGTTTGGAAGTTCCTTTGACTCCAGCCTTCAAAATGGAATTTCTAAGCAAATAATAAATACCTACTCCACCTATGAAACACGATGAGAAGAAACATCGTAATGGGTCAATCAATAATTACTGCTGCAATTTTAATCTGCCAGTGTCGGCAAACATCTTTAAATACCTACAACTACGGGCGTCTGTGCAAGGTGGTTCTTCGGAATGATAGAAGGTTCATGAGATTGAAGATGTACACAAATATGTGTGGGTTAGACAGTCTTTTATTCACAAAAGTCAGAGATAGTGATCTAATTTTTGTCTTTGAAACCACAAAACCATTTGAGCCAGTCGGCAAACTGTCAAGTAGATTTTCGACAATTACCAAATTTCGACATAAATATGGTGGCAAATCTGGAATTCGAGCACCCCTGAAGACCTTGAGATCTAAAAAACCTCACTGGAGTCCTGAGGAAAGCTGGCACGTCATTGTGCACAAAGTTCTTTATGGGCTACTATTTCTGGTCCTAATTCAGATGCACGCCCTATTATTCAGGCGCGGAAGGAAACACCCCTACTTCTGTCTTACCTAAAACAAGACATCAGGGAAGTGTTAGTAATATCGAATATAATGGAAGTCATATTAACTTGAATGATTCAATCGCATTTTTTTTTAATTGTCAGCGTCGAACGCTTGTGGATTATGGCAACCTTTCTACCGACGTCAATTCTTTGAATTCTCCACAGTTTTTAGTGAACGGTCTGGGTCCTAAAGTTGTACTAAAACAAAGTTAAAACTTATGTTATCATTGCTTTGGGCATTTCTCCACGTTCACCGGACCGATTTTGAATAACTGCAAATTCTGTATGTCTTTGACAGTATTCATGTTAGACACTCCAAAATTTAAAGTGACACAGATTTGTGTAAATCATCATTAATCGTATTTTCCACATTTTCCTCTGGATTCCAAATTATGCACTATTATAAATACATAATTTCTTGATGGATTGTATGGCTATATTCTTTATTCATTCATAATTTTGATGCAAAAATTCCGTCCGGACCTGCCTATTAACAACTGCCAATTTCACTGTCCAATTTTGTGACAATTCAAACAATCGCGCTTATCATCTTGCCAGCTTTCAAGAGGAACTTGTGCTACAATGAGAATGCATTTAGTAAATGGAATCACGTCGGGCATTTCATTTTTGTGGAGCTCCAAGATTCTCTCCATTGGATATCATGATGGAAAGGGTAAAAAGATACAGAGCTGCCCAGTTCGCCTTTTGGGACATTCTAAGAAATGAGATACACGATAAACGTACGAGGAAAAGTATACATAAACCCATATTCTGATAAAACTGTGCAATTTATACACAAGGTTTCACAAATAGAAATCACGGTAATAAAAGCAACTTCTGTTTGTGAAGCCTTATGCATAAATTATTGCACAATTTTATCTCGATAATGAAAAAGTTTCACCAAGTAAGAGCATCTAAAATCAACCTGACAATCATGTTTGTTTCAACAGTAAACAAAATCTCCGTTATAGGTAGATAACAATGCAGCAAACATGCTGAAATCTTCACATATTGGGGTGACATTTCTGCTGATATTGCCGAATTTAGAAATCTTGCCGTGCCATAACCTGGGAAACTTCCTACTAAAGCAAATCAAGTCAAATCCGAACAAAATTCGCAACTAATTCAAACAAATTGTGAATGTAACAGATGGCGCAAGTGCATTATTCAGAATTAACTCTATTTCTGCCCGTAATACACATACAGATAAAACAAAGATAAATCGAAATCATGATCAAATACAATATACCACTACCGTTTACGCCGATATGTTTCCCTAGCAAGTGGCATTAACAGATTATTGTAGTATTATAGTAAATAAACACTAATTTGGCCATATGGGATGTAGATCAAAATACTAAAACAGGTGTTGATTATACCTCCATATTATCCACCTGTTTTCTGCATGCACATCCTATAACTCTGACTTTCAGTAGCATAGCAATCAAACTACGAGACAAGCTAGTACCTCTTTCTCAATCAGGTTCTCAAATTACTCTGACCAACTGTAGCTTGTTATTAACCTTCGATGCGGATATGGAGGGAAATCTATAATCTGGGTAACTGAAGACTAGAAGAGGAAGAAATGCCCACTGAAAACCTGCAGAGCAAAGGAAAAAAGAAATGGCGCTTAACCATGTGAACCGTTTCAAGCCCTTCGGGTCTGGAGGAGAGACACCAGAGGCAATACACTATAGTATTCTCAGATCCGTAGATTGGCAGAGTGTACATCCCCAGCATGTCATTAGTCAGGCAGCTAAGCGTTTGTCCCGCGCAAGTGGAGCTCTGGAGTTCAATATATCTAAAAGTAAAATAGACAGGTCTAAAATTCTCTCAAGTAGCATATTTGACGTTGAAATGCGTATCAATATTGTATCGGGCAGATATTATGTTGTTTCTCTACACCTGCTCCTTGTAATGTAGTGCTGACATACTGCTTCCAATTGACAGCTAAAAAAAGTGAAGCTCCAATATTAGGCGTAGGAATTATTAGTTAACGATACCATAACTATGCGTATATCATGGCACACTCGATACTTGCATAGACTAACAGAGTCGAATCAAATGTCATTCTCTGTCTAGTAATATCACGACCCATTAACCATGATATGCCATAGACCACCCCGCATTATGTAGCCTGTGTGAACAGTTTAATACGCAATCTGCAATCTGATAATGGAAAATACGAGGCTCTTTCGAATCAAGTTATTTGGTCTCAACCATGTTCGATTAGAGATACATGATTAGTTATGAATCTCCTGTTCGACGTGATTTATCCCTCACTTCCTTTGTGATTGCGAAGCGGTGGATTATAAGAAGCTATAACTCTTTGGGAAGCCTAGGCTAGAACCAAAAGTTTTATAGTGTTTGAAAATCAGTTTAGTGGTAGCGGAGTTATAGCAAAAAACGCACAATTTTTGTTTTGGGCGGAGGATTTAAAAAAATAGGTAAAGCTATGTATCGATATTACAACGCGATTACACTCTATGGTTCCAGCAATACTGAGGGCAAGTCGGCGACTATCGCTAACGCGTAAGCCTATGATATACATAATTATAATATAGACGCGTCTTGCACTGTTGCCACGCTTTCCTGAATCAGGATAATAAATAATTACAAAAACGATATTGAACATGATCGAATCTAAAAAGTTTTGCAAGTTTTGTATGCATTACAGAAAAGCTACTGACCTAAACTCAAAAATTAATTATTTAAAAACTATTCATGACTGATTCAGTGGAGCTCCCAAGGATCAATTGTAGGACGATCTTGTGGAATTTCTGGCACAATAAGGTTCTAGAGTCTCTAGATATTCATGTTTTAATCGATAAAATTATTGGGACACTCAGAATGCGTTATAACGATATCGTCATACAATTCTCCGAGTCGCCAAGATTAGTCCCAAGTTTGGAATACCTTTTCTCTGGTAGATTACCAGCTGCTATCAGCATGTCAATTGACTTAGCAATTAACCCTGCGAGGAAATAAACGTCGCAGATAAACGGGCTGGCACATAATATTAAACGACGAAAACTCAATTATTCACACGATAATTAGGGCGCGGTAAACGTATCAGGAGACCATTAAGTCCGCTAAGAAAATCTAATAAGGAAAACATTATCGCGAGAATAATCAAGCTACTCGAGGCTACACTGTTAATATCAGCGTTCAAGGAAAACGGGGGAAATATAATTTCCATGGGTTCAGAATATTGTCGACAAGAAGTATGTATGGTAGTTGTAGCTATAGAATCACAGCAATGTCATGGCGTGCTAGAATTACGAGTTCTAATCGCCTTTCTATTTACTAGGCTGAAGACATCATCAACTGTTCTAAAACTGAGTTTTGTTCCCACGTAACTATAAATTGCACTTTTCCCGGGCTTCGTTGGCCAATATCCTAACATCATTCGCAACAGCTGTGGGAAATTGAGAATATAGTAGATATATATCAATGTAAATTCTAGAATTTACCTTGTGATTTTCTTTTTGACTAGGATAAGTTTCCGAAGCTACATTAAAATTCTTTTGAATGCTCGCAATTAGACGAAGCTAAGGCTTCTCATTAATGTGCAATTTTCCAGAACTGAATTAAACTGGAATTACAATTCAGAGCCAACCTATTATTATTTATTATTATTATTATTATCATTTTCAGTCTTCTCGCAAGATTACGGTGCAATCAGGTACTGACGGGCTGTATTAAGTCAGTATAGTTTATAGTGATCGTTTTTGAGTACTGATGTTGGTGTATATCTGTAATATGGATCTGTGTTATTATTATTACTAGTATTACTATTTTTATCTGCAGTCTTCTCGCAAGATTGCGGTGCAATCAGGTACTGACGGGCTGTATTAAGTCAGTACCCGAGCTATTCCTCTGCGTTGAAGAAGTTTCGTACAATATTACAGGTCTTGAGAATCACAGACTTTTGGAAGGTTTTGTGTATCTCTAATGTAGTTGTATGAATAGGAGGACAAACTAGACTTGTTATATTTATACTTACTACTAATACTTTTAAATTTAAATGGTAGAGCCGAATGTATCGCGGGTTGCTATATGAATGCGTAACTTCAGTATTACTCTGCTGCCACTAGATCGATATCTCAAAAAGTCCGAATTACTTTCGGGTGAAGAGAGAGGTGATAGAACGTTTCCTACTAACACCTTTTTTTGACTACTCTCTCTCACTACCCCCAATCCCGATTGTTCACCACACCCAATGTTTTAACAAATAATCATGTTCCTCAGAAATGTTCAAAAATGAAGTTTGATCGTTTTTATATATTTTTTTTCTTCTATTAACTATAAATCGGTTAAATTTCAAAACTACAAGGCTTTTTGTCGTCCCAAAAGTACTTACCTAGTCATTAATGGGACAGGGAGTATTACCGAAGAGTACAGGCAGATCTACGAAAATGAGTGACAAGGTCTTTCGTGATGTATGTGTAATGAAACCTCAAGAGAACACAACATACGAAATTCAAATTTATTCGTGAATTCAATACTTTCTCGCCAATTGGCGTGGGAAGTATTGAAATAACCTAGTTTACTCTATTTTTTTGTAATCTATGATCTCCAATGATTTCTACATAACTATTAATGTATATGTACTGATGAAACAAAAATTGACCTGCCAGGTCTGGTGTGAAATTTTGAAAATGGGATATATTGATTCAATGGAAGTGCTTATTACCTTATACCATAGAATAACTTACTACGACAAAGCTCATTTGTGTATCACATCGAGCCGGTATGTACACAGAATGGAAACATAATAAATCTGGGGTGGCTGTAACGGCAACGGCGTTTTACATCAGCGGTGACAATTTTCCAAATAACAATGTTACATCGCAGTCGGCTGGGCTCTAATCGGCCGCGCGAAACAGTTTAAGGCGAGGCGCGAAACAATTTCGCGCCTCCCATGTTGTTTCACGGCCCGCTTGATCGCCGCCGCCACCGGCGTTGGGGACGGCCGGGTCGGGGTGGAGCGGTCGGAGGGGAAGGCGGAGGGTGATCCGAAAAACCTCGACGAGCTTCCAAAGTCAAGAAAACCGGTAAATGAGGTTTTCATCTAATTACCTTGTCGATTACGGTTGGGATAATGTATAAATTACTGGCCATGTTCGAAATAATAAAAGTTTTTACTAGACATAAGTCTGGTAGATCAACCGGATAACTAATACACATTAATGTAAAATGCTACTTTGATAATGGAACAGTGAACATGCCCATGATAGCTTGCGCCCCACCTATCGACAGAACGTTGGTACGGCTACTGCACTTTACGAGGGTAGCTTAAAGCCTGTTCTTGAACGATACTGAGTTCTGCTTCCCGTTAGAGAGCAATGTCAATTTTTTGAGTAATGTGAATATTAATTTCAACGGTATCATGGAAAGTACAGAGTGAATATGTTTGACTGCATTGTTTCATTTTAGCTTTTAGGTTGTATTTTTTATTATATAGATATCACGAATATCGGTGACATCCCTTTCCTTCGATGTTCTATGTTTCGGTCTTTCTGTTCATCTGTCATGTCGGTCTTTTGAGCGCCGTGTAATTTCTGCATCCATTTTATTGAAACTTGCATCTTGAAGGGCAACAATGCTTTATTTTTGAAAATTAGTGCATAGCGTCGAAGTGGTCAGCAAATAAAAAAATTTTACTCACCAAGCGGGCTACTTTAGAAATGTTTAAAGAAATGTGAGATTACATATGTTCTAACGCCTAGATACCTGCATGTCGGTTTGTCTATCTGTTGTAATTCTGGTCATGGCATAGTTTGAGTTATCGCGGTAATGATTTTGATCTATTAAAAAAATCGATAATTTAGGGATTAATAGACATCACAAAGGCTGCCTTTCAGCTGAGCAGTAATCCTACAAAATCTTTTTATCCTATATTCATGTTAATCACAGGTATACTACTTCAATGTTTTCTTATACATCAATATGTGTCTGGCTCAGCTTAACAAAAAAATCAAAACCAAACAATATCGTGTCCGTACTTCTTTCTATCAACTTCATTTTTATATCACAGAACAATAATTTCCAATAAAAAACAGTAGCTATCCTTACAGCGTAAAAGTACAAACACTGAGTCAATCTACTTGACTCCATTTTTAAAGGAGCCATAGCTACTGCTGGCTGGTATTCGGTGCTCTAGAAGTTGCTGGCTATCCATCCATGAGTGGTATTGTGATGGTATCTACCAGCACTAAACGACGAAGTTAATTAAGAAAAATACTTGGAACTATCATCGGCAGCGAGATGTTGAGTAAGGGTTTCCGCGGCAAACTTCCATATATACGCTTGGCGCGTTACATTCTCCCCTGCCTAAGAGGCTCATTATCTGAAGGAAACAATCCAGAGCAAGAGCGAGCACAGACGATAGGGGGTTAATTACGGCTGAAGCTCGGCAACTTCGGCAATTTGTAACAATTAAAAAGCCGGCCGCGGAACAAAGTTTACATATGTTAATTAGAAGTTGCGTTGTGCACCGAAATGCCAGAAAACGCTCTTAATTACAGCGCCGTGTAAATCAACCGACCCCGCTCAAAAGTTGCCAGAGTCTTCTGCTGCTTCTTCGCTCAATATCAGGCTGATATGCGCTAAGGCATGCACTTGAAGTGCTTCCGAAGACAGGACCGTTCTTGCACCGTGAATGAAACATGTGGCTTTGAACAAACCAACATGTCGTCTAGCAGATTGACTGAGTACTTTTACGCTGTAAAAAATTAATGCAGAGCATTCAACGGTATAAGTACATCTTCGATTTGGACTTGTTGCTGACCATTTTTGCGAGTCTTTGGTCGAGCGAAATTACATTCTATCAATATTTTGTAGTATTCATTGTCCTCCCGGACGCTGGTTAGTTTTTACAGTGTTCATTATGAATGATATGTGTGTGTATAAAATTTAGATTAGTGTGATTTGAATTGATTCAAACCATCAAAAAAAAATTCAGCCCGACAAAATAACAATAATTTAGAAAAGGCGACAGACAGTTAAATCGATGCAAATTATAATTATATCTATACATCTTCGGTTGTACATATCAGAAAAATCCAAACCCCACCTTGAAATTGAAAATGTTTCCAATCCACTTATTTAAGGCAATAAATTCATTTTGAAATAGATGTAATTTGGCAATTAAGTTGGTCAAATAGCTCAAACTGATATTTTAGGAACACACAAAACAAAGGGGTTCATCAAGTTTTCTTAGTAATTCATTTACCAGCGTTAGAAGAAAAATCGTCCGTACGTACGAAAGACTCAGTACTTGACAATGGAAATCATCCTCCATTCTGCTCGCATATTTTTCCGTTGATCTGGCCCGAACAACAGCGAATACTGAGCAGAGATCTTCTCGCTTCGACTTCTAGTAGGAATCATGCCCGCGGTCTCATTGTCTGCTTGCAATGTGTTTTCGTTTTTCTGATTCCCAGTCAGTTCCGATTCACGTCGATGCGGATCAGTAGCTGTTCGTCATCGCGACTGTTGTGTTTTTCATTCATTTTCAAACGTTCTCATTCACTCACTTTCTTGTCTCTTACTCTCATTTCAATTAAGTTATGACCTGAATAGCTTAAGAATCGTTAGAGAGTCTGAAAACATTTGGTATTGGAGGGATTCGAACTACACATTTTCGGTTGCTTATACTCATTGAATAAAAATATATCGGGTGGCCGGGGTAGCATCCTTCTCCGCCTACCAAACTGCGCGGGCTGTTCGCATATGATATATTCGTATTAGGCTGTGCGAATGCCTAGCATTATTATTTTTCATGTAGATGCCAAAAAAATATTGCGCCTAAGATAGACACAAGGAATGAAGAAATAATTTAATAGAAAAATGGCTAGACAGGATATATAGTATACTAGATTTGAGAGCTCTAGTTTTGTATCCATGATAGGACTAGTTAGTTAATTGACAGTAATCTGGGTAGCCTTGTTAGCAGTCAAACCTGACAGTCCGACGATGATTTCAATAAAAATCGAAACGCGTCACTGAAAGAAAGAGTTTTATTTATGAAACTTTATGATAATTTCACAATTTCTTATCTACATTATTATTATTATTATTATTATTATTATTATTATTATTATTATTTTTATTATTATTATTATTATTATTATTATTATTATTATTATTATTATTATTATTATTATTATTATTATTATTATTATTATTATTATTATTATTATTATTATTATTATTATTATTATTATTATTATTATTATTATTATTATTATTATTATTATTATTATTATTACTATTATTATTATTATTATTATTATTAAAGACTGCTATTCCGGTTTAAATACTAATATCGTTATACTCATATAAATGCGAATACCGGTATCGAGGATAGTCAGTATACCGGCATATACTAGTACATTTTTTCGGTATCACCAGTATCATGCCGGTATTTTTGAATGCCGAATATCGGTATGAAAGTCCTTATGCTGCACAGGCCTAGGCACACCGATTCTTCGATGGGTGGACTTGTAGGTAAACTTTGGTTAGTGCTATGTACTGATACGAATACTCACAATGGACATCATCACATCACATTATGGGTGCGCACTCTACTACTATACACGTAGCTTACTACGTTCTACGATGTCAAAATCACTGGCATCTTAGCTTGCCGACATTAATTACCAAGTCAAACTACACTACTGCGACATACTTTCTTTTTCTTAAATACTTACAATGAGTTGCAATATTAGTGACTTTCACATCAAGCTGAACATTGATGCTGAGTGCATTATTTCCAGTATACACAGGAGGTGCTTGTGATATGCATATATATGTGTACTGTCAGCCGCTGAGCAGCACTGACGAGAGTCTAGGTTGAAATTGATACATGTATTTGGAACGCGGGTGTATAGACAGATTCTCAGAATATCGTGGTTGGATCAAGTAACAAATGCAGAAGTTCTGAGACGCACAAGCAGGGAAAGAGAGATTGTCAGTACATTCAAGAGACGTAAATTGGAATATATGGATCATATCATGAGAGGAAAGAGGATCAATTTCTACAGTTGGTTACCCAAGGCAAAATCCAGGAAAAACACAGCATAGCCAGTAGAAGAATCTTATGGTTGCGAAAGCTGAGAGACTGGTTCGAATGCCATTTTAACCAACTTTTTAAAGCGGCCGCTTCCAAAGTAAAAATAGTCACGATGGTCGCTAACGTTCGACTCGGAGATGGCACTTGAAGAAGAAGAATTTATGTTTCTATAGCAGACCAGGTGTATAGTGGAGAGTCTGATCGTGAGCTTCTCTCATGGACGCTTATAACGGTACAATCTTGAGTGTTTGTAGGTAATCCAAGTTGTCAATGCTATGACGTCATCAAACATAAAAGTTCAGTGTCTCTTAAAGCTATCTTTGGTGTATATTTCTCTATTACAGATTAGCAAATAAATGCCCTTCACATGGTATAATTATTAATTAAATATCGTTCAATCATTAGACTTTAATGGTACCTTGACAACGTTCTTATTACGTCTCTGTACGAGCCGCCTCTGGCATAACAATAGGTAGTTCTTAACTGTGTACATACATTCGGGATAAATGATCCTTTTGTGTGTCTCTAGCGAATCGTCGCGAATAAAATAGGATTATTTTCACACATGTCGGTTTTGTTTATGGGGATTCGAAGAATAACTGATACATCTCTCCAACTCTCGACGCAATGCATCGATTTTTGTTACCAGATATTCCCAATGTTCGGTTCCCCCTATACGTCTAACGTATAAATGCTACGTTTTCGTTCTGGGTTGGTCGTCAAGAAATATTTTCTTATGTACCTGACCCAGAATTTGTAATGGCAGGTTACACTTCCACATATATAGCAGAGATATGGGTAATGGGTTAAGACATGGAAAGAGATTGTCAATTTTCAGACTAAATAGAACACTGTATCATTTCATTTTACTTCTCATTTCATTGTAACTCAAAACTGCGTTGTGTGGAACTGGCACCTTATCATACATTTCTCATCTGAATTCAATATTCATTTTAATCAAGTCAGCAGCTTCAACATTGAATGTGATTTTCCAATGAAAATATCCTTTGACGCTCGACATGTATTCTTTTGAATTTATCGATGAAGTTTCCAAGAATTCATTTTCCATTACCCGATTAACTCTTCTGTAATTTCTGAATAAATATTTTTGGAAGTACCATATTGTATTTTTCATCTATAAAGCGGGGTGTCATGTGTTTTTGGACTTGCCGTCATATTTATCAGAAGTGGCCTTTGCAAAAATTCCTTTATTGATATATGTTTTGAAATGATATTAATTTAATTAAATTCTGATGCTATTCTACATGATTCATTCCCTTCACCCCCCAGTTTATGGATGAGATGTTGTGTGTGACTGGTAGGTTTGAGTTTTTCTACTTGCATTTCCAAATGACGCTCTTTTCATGTTATTATGTTATCATTCAGTGGCGTATGTGTATTAAACAATTATTCTCATGTAGACAATATAATTGCAGTCAAAAGACGTATCATAGTACACTAGTAAATTATCAGTAAAGACGTCTACATTCAGTGTACTAATATTCCAGCACTGATCGGTATAATTTACAAAAATTTGTGCAACAACAGATTTGTGTAACTTTTTGCCACATTAGCACAACTCTATCGTACTGATTACAGAGTCTGACTAAATAAGAGAACTTACAATTTAGAGAAATGTGATAGTTATGCGCTCGATACATCAGAGCCATCTGGCATCGATTTTCAGTCTTATTTCTCTCATAACCGATGTGAAATTTATGCTATCCGGAAAAGCTGTTATACTCCAGCAAAATATAAATTCGTGCTAACAGAAAACGAACAAACAAGGTTACAGCGGTCTCGACCAAGTAACTCGGCTATTTCCCGCCTTAATAAATACATTAATCTTGGCAATTTCCCGGAGATTTTCCGCATTAAAATTGGATAAATGTCAAGTGGAAATAATGATAATGCAATATCTCATCTGTACCGTTGAGAACTACAATCGCCGGGGAAAAATGGAAAAACCGCAGCGCATACAACGGCATGGAAATTACGGGAAAATTGACGGAAAATATGAACCGATTCCTATCATGCAGCGAGTTGTTCATCCGATTTTTTCGGGTACTTTTTAGCCAGTATATCCGGAATAAAAATTAATATCTGCCTACCCGCCACAGAAAAAGCTCTGTAATACGCAATTGGGAAACTGTGATAGAAATGGAAAACGTATCAAAGCAGATACTGTTTAATAGTGATGACTTCTATCGAATCGACATTGTATCAAATCTAGCTATATGAATACTAACTGATATGAATGGGATTCACATTAATCTGGTGTAACAAATGGCAAAAGAGTGTAGAAGGTTCTTGTTTAATCAGACATTTTCTCTAGATTTTATGAGAGAATTTTATTAAATTACAGCGGGAGATTCGGATTGAAGCTTAAATCAAAACAACCCATGTGGATATATTGCATTTACTGCAGCCTCTCAATTTGCGCTCTTCAGAGCATAGTTCTTTAGCTTGCGGTTTATTTTTCCAAGTATTTCAGTACTTGGTTTTTCCAAGTCTCCAAGATGGCACAAAAGTCGTAGTGTGGTTTCATTATGCTTCTCACAGAGAGCAAGAACCTGATTCATGTCAGTTTAGACTCCAAAGGAGTCCATAGTAGCCTGTATATATGTTCATCAATATTTATTTCAAAAACAGCTCAATTTATTGTTATCAAACAAGAGTAATAAATTTTCTGCATAAGGGCCAAACTTGCAGCGAATATTTGTATCTTTACTGTACAAGATATCAAAAATAGTATTAGTGTTTTTACGTCCATTCCCATCGAACAAAACGAGTCAAAGGAACGAATTGGTGTCCATCATGTAAAAAGTAATGGAAAAATGAAATATAGCCATAGTTATATCTCAGAGAAAACAGTTTGCAGTGGCGTTCTTTCGGACCTAACTAGGGAGGCCGGTACAAATAGTCATATGTTCATGTGCTCTATATAAAAGAGATGTAGGGAGGAAGTGCGTATATAGACCTCAGTCTTGGGTGTGGAAAGGGCATGCTTTCACCATTTTTTGTAATACCTTCGTCGAGGTAGTTGAAGCAACAGAAAAAAGGATATGTTAATAGTAATTATAATAAAGAAAGAGAAGCTATCAGCAAGTAAAACATTGGAGTCTTTGAGCTCTGAGCTCTGAGTCGCTACATCGTGATGTTTTTTCAAGGGGGATCTAACAGATGAATACCATGTGCCTCAGCTCATTTGAAAGAGGGTAAAGAAACATTTTCGTTCGTCCTCTCTCTGATACGTAAAAAAATATTCCTAGCTCAGAAAAACAGTACACAGAAAAACAACTCACACAGGTCAATACTTACATTACACTTCAAACCACCCAACAGCCACGAAGAAAGGCGTCATCCGGACTTTATTCGACCGAGCTAGGAATATTTGTAACACACAAGAGGGACTACAAAGAGAGCTCAATATCATTAAACAAGTTCTATTAAAAAACGGATACCTAAAGAAGCTAGTGGAAGTAACAATACAGGAAAATACCAACAGTAGAAGAATTAAACACGAAGAATCTCAGCACTTACTCATTCTGCCTTACGTCAAAGGAATATCAGATGGAATCAAAAGAATAGGTCAGCGATACAAGATCCAAACGAGATTCTCTAGGACTGCCACCCTCAGAAGTATCCTAACAAAAACTAAGCCCAGGAATGACTGCATCTACCAGATACCATGTCAATGTGGTAGAATCTATGTTGGAGAAACAAAAAGGCCACTGGAAGTAAGAATCAAAGAACATCGTCTCAACACCCAGCGAGCAGAGACAATCTGGAATAGCTGACCACGCATAGACGGAGCACCATAAAATAACTTGGGACGACGCTAAGGTTATTGCCAAGGAACCGCATTGGTATCGAAGGAAATTCAAGGAGGCGGCATTCATCACCAACAACAGCAAAGTGTACAGCAAACCCAGCGTAGACATTGAACCAATCTGGCAGCCACTCATAAAGAAGATCAATAGACTACGACTGGACCAGACAACAAACAATGACCGACAAACAGCCACGTCAGCAGAACGTAATACCACGCATCGGGAACCAATCAGAACAGACCGCGCACAACGACAGTCACCGGACGGGGTATAAATAGGCATGAAAGGAACGTGTTCGCTAGTTCACCTGAAGACGATTGAAGATAGCATATCAATCGAAACGTCGTGATACTAAAAATTTTATAGACAATGGAAGTCCGAAATCAAACTTTTGATAAATCCACCTTGTCTACAAGTTTCAAACAACGACTTACTTGTTGTTAAGTGTACATTCTTCTACAAGCCGTTATATTTAATTGGTGTTTATATTCCTTCTGATATTGATTTGAACTTATTTGAACAATTCTTTGATTCGTTGGACCAATATGAGTTCATGCATGGGTGCGAAGTGATTTTTTTGGGTGTCTTTGATATTCTTGGTTTTGTTGAACTAAGCTTTGATGATCGAAAGTCAGCAATACTGAATAATTTTTTAGTTATCCACCAAGTACAACAATTTAACGATATCAAGAATCAAATGAATAGATTACTGGATCTAACATTGATGATTCAAATGTTTCACATGATCTTCAACCGTTTCTAGAGGAAGATATTTATCAACCTGCATTAACTTTAACTTTGAAAAATCATAAACCGCAGCGTGAGTTTGCATATAATTCCAAATCACATTCGTTCAACTTCAGACGTCAATTTTAAATGTGGATTGGTCATTTTTGAATTGTCTAACAAGTATTGATGAATCTGCCAAAGCACTTTATGACAAAGTTTCCATCTGCTTGGAAAAGTGCTAAAATTTGTCCTATCCATACAAGCGGCACTATTAGTGACATCGAAAATTACAGACCCATATCTATCTTATCAAATTTTCCGGAAGTATTTGAGATGATCTTATATCATATCACATCTACCCCCAAATATGTAATCAAATTTCCCCATCTCAACATGGTTTTATCAAAAACAGATCGACGCTTACCAATTTAATTACTTTCACATAATTTGTTACTGAAATTTTGGACAATCAATGCAGGTAGATGTAGTTTATACAGATTTTTCTAAGGCGTTTGATATGATAGACCATGGTATTCTGTTGCAGAATCTATGTCTGTTTGTCTTTTTGAATCAGCGCAGTGTCGCCGGACGTTCACTCTTTTCGATTTTATTGGAAAAAGATTCACAAGATTCTTGATAAACTAAGCAACTGGGCTTAGAGGCAGACATATACGTAATAATTACTTATCAGTTTCTCATTTCAATTACATAAAGCACATAATTACTGAAGTATTATAACCTTATAACCTAGTGTTCCGGATAAGAACGAACCCACTCATCTCCATCAAATTGCAGTCACAACTACGTAATCTCCCTTGATTGAGCTTTTGTTCTATTTTCCAAGCGGACGGTGGCTGTAGTGCCTTTATTGCCTGGGGCCCCGCGGCGTTGAACGGTTTAAAATTAAAAAATAAACGTTTCGTAAAAGTCTGAGTGCCTTTCGATCTGACAGCAACGGCAGTGCCGCCGCCGCCAGTTAATATCGTGATTTTTATTTTCTGTATGGGGCTTGATGGAGAAGTAAATTATGAAGAACGCTGCTTTAGTAGAAAATAAACAGGAAAATGAATTTAATGGCGGGGTAATTAGTTTGTGAGGAAATTCAGTCCCGATAGAGGAAGGGGCATGGTGAAACTCCACGGAACCTTGGTCTAGGGGTGGGGGGGAGTAACATATTCTATCCAAATTTTCATTCCTTTTAGTTCTTTAGCAGAGTTTGCTTTTTTGCTCTCCAGATTTTTGAAAGGTCTACAAATTGCAAGATTTTCGCGGGGTCTGAATCTTGGCTCGACGGCCCTGTGAGGGTTTCCAGCTCTATTCTGTGGTAGAATTTCCTTAGACTGACCATTGGTTTGACAATCCATACTTTTGGAGTATTATAGAATTTGGAATAAGAAATATGATATTGAATTTCATAGTCTTTATCTTGATTAGCTAGTAACGTCCAAGTTTGGAGCGCAACTGCCAATATGCAGTTTGTGTTCTATTTGTTTTTTTACGAATATATATAAAGGGATATAAAGTAAATAAATACTGCATAAACATTTAAAATAAGTTTCAGCCTGAAGACAAATTCGGAACGTAATTTTTAATGGACCAAGTGAACAACATAAAACCAAAGAAATGCATATGTGAAAAAAACTCAAGATATTGCAATTTTCAGCTCCTATTAATTCCGGAATTTGTAAAAATGAGCTGCAACATATATCATCTATCATATTTTGACATACGTTTGTTAGAAACTTATGACGTCAACTATTATAGTGATAGGATGAACTTCGGTACAGCAAATATCATACTTTTCCATCCTTTTGACATCTGCAGATATGTTTTCTCAGTTCTGAACCCTACCTCTTTGTCTCTCTGTACTCGTCAAGGTGTGATAAAAACTAGCAATAAAAAAAGATGATTTATTCCTCATTCAACAACTTTGTACATGTTCCCAACAAAAGGATTACTAAACTAACAAAAATGTATGGTAACAATACTCTGTTCACGATAGGAAACAAAAAAACAGATGTTCAAGTGAATGCATTACCAAACTGGATAATCACAATGTGCAAAATTATCATTGCACTAACCCAATAAAATGTATTCCGTCCCATCTTAACTCTTCCATTGGGACTACATATTTACAATGTCTACTGCTTTGAACTTTGACTATATAATACAAGATCACTGCTAAAAGTACGATTTCAGCTACAGATTGTTTGTTGTAGTCTTATGCCTGAGCATAGTAGAATTAATAACACTCATTCGAAGTATAGTTCATTTACATATTAAATATTATCAAAGTATAATTTACCAACAACTATTTCAGAATCTACTGCAAACTATTTGTACAAGATTTTTTTGATATTAAGGTTGGTGGATGAAAGTCTTCACATACCAATGAAATCAGTTTAATGTCTTTTGATTAACCATGAATGTGATCGATCAGCAAGGAACTATATTTCTAGAATTTTACTAATATTTAAGAATTCATGTTGAATGTTCGATGTGTATTTGCAATGAGATAAAAAAATATGTAAAACAATATCGTTGCTGAGTGCAATAATTATAGAGCAAAAATTAATTCAACGCCTTTACTTCGACACTACTAATTCATCAATAATAATTGCTAATAAATATTAGCATATTAGGTATCCAAACAAAATTGCCTGAAATTTGATTTCCAATAAGCAAATACTCATTGAAAAGTAGAAGAAAGAAATTCTGTTGGTCGACCTATAATTTTTTCAAGTTTAATCGAGATATATGTCGAAAATGTATTTGGATTAAATTAAATTTGTTCCAAAGTTTTGATCATTTGCCATTTTTTCCTGTTCACAATTTCATACTTCTAAACGCTTCCTATATCCCCAATTGATTTGTATAATGCGAACCTTTTTATAACAAGCAAAACGCGATAGTCCATAATATTGACAGCCAAACCGACGGAAATTAGTCACATGGTTTTTCGTTGTATAGATCAGAAAAAATTAAAAAAAAATATTATGTGAATTTCGAAACTTTTTTGCATCACTGAAACACAACAAACATGAAACTAAACTAAGTAGGTCGAATTTCATATAAAAAAATTGCTGCTCTGGGCTGTTAGCCCTTATTAAGCCCTTAACTCTCCATTATATGGAATGTAAAGTACTCGTATTCGTCAAAGATACCACAGGACATCTTCAAAACGCCAAGACTAGTTTACAATAGAATACTGTTTCATTTAGCCAATAGAACTAGCTTACCAACTTCATAACATACTGTTTAAAGATATATGTATATCTTCCTTTCATCTTAGACTTAGACTTAATTAAAAATTCACTCAAAAACAAGATATGCTCATAATCAGAACACTACAAAAGCGATTATGTCGGTACCAAAACCCTTATTGATATCAATATTTAACAAAAAATGAATCCTTATTTGACGTACGCGTCTTCTTTGAAGATCCTTTATTGAGGATGCATTAATCATTTGTTTTCTGAAGTCATGCAAGTGATCTTTTTATATTTGTTATGTTCCCATATCTGCCTTTTCCGAGTCATTTCAAAATGACAATATCATTTCATAGAAATGTCAGCTTATGAATATTTATGTAAGTATTTAAGATGCCTGTAATATATTCCCACCGTTTTAGTAATTGCCACTGACAACATAAGAAATCACAACTATTAACGAAATGAGGTGTCAATATTATTAATACGAATATTCTATATTTTTTCGTTTGACAAAGAACTGTTTTTCTCCAAACACCACAACTAAAATAAATATTTTATGACCCTCACTGCTGATCCGATTTTTCTTTGTCTGAAGCAGCGAAATAAGGAAGCCTTGAGGTTAAGGAGCGACAAAGCAATGCACAGCACGATTATGCATATGGCCCTTAGACGAAGGTTCCATATAGGTTTGAATAGAGAAGTGAAAATGGAATTTTTCAAACTAAGCAGCATTCTTACAATCAGTTGCGGTTACGGAAAATGGCGCTCTTATCACTCATATCGCAAGGACTGTCGTCGTCTGCATTCACCGTCGAATGTCCGTTCTTGTGTTCCGAGGAGCTGGCGATGCTGGTAGAGCTCGATGTGGCTAAGTTGGCGATGTCACTAAACCAAGTGCCCAGGTTCAGCCGTTCCGGCAGAACCGGGAGCGGTTTTCATATGACGTGTGCGGGAAGAGGCTCGTTGCGGAATTCGTCGTTCTTCATTATCACGCATACCTGCAACCAATTGTATTGGTTACGTTCAACTGCACTTATACTATTTTTTGCGCAACTTCCTTCCAATTTGACGTGGAACAGCTGACTAGCTAGTTTGTTTTGAATTCGTTGTACTACTGAAAATATCATGTAGATTGTAGATGCTCTTACTCAGTGAAAGTCTTCCCTCAATCATATCGAATATCTTAAGGATATTTTGACGACGATGATTAAGGTTTTGCAGGGGTTTTCCTTAACACTAGTGCAAATAAAATAATTTAATAGAAGAATAGCTGGACAGAATGCTAGATTTGACAGCTCTAGTTTTGTATCTATGATATTTGTGAGACTGTGTGTTAAATACACAATCCTTTATCTGCATTAGAAAAAATGTCATTTTTCAGACCTGATCGATTTCTAGGCTGGCACTGATTTCACAATAAAGATTATTCAATATTACAAAAAAAGCCATTCAAATAGTTTTTATATGTGTATATATATATATATATACATATATGATATATATTTAAATTATATTGTGGATAACTCACCGGCCTTTTGATTGCTTCTGGACTCGGCGACCTCCTCGGGAACGAAGGAGGGCAGATATTGCACGGTATGCTGGAGTTAACACCTCCCAGGGGCCAGTTGATCCCCGGGGGGTAGAGCGGACTGTTGCTGTACAGTAATGCCAGCTCAGCGGCAAATTTGGATTCGTCAGCGTGTCTAAAGGGATGGTACAGGTAGGGAAGGGGTGCAAACAGCGACCTTGGCAACTTCAAGTGATCGTGTTCTTGATTGAGGAGGTGAGGCAGACTGGAAGCAGTTGAAATGGGAGGGATGAGAGACCGCGGCAAGCTGTGGTTGTCAAGGTGCGTTGGGGATATTAGAGGCGATATGGAGAAGCCGAATTTGGGTTCTTTCTTGAGTAAAGGCTTTGGCTTTCGGCGAGGGCGATATTTGTAGTCTGGGTGCTCTTTCATGTGCAAAGCCCTGCAACAAAAAGTTTCTATGTTTATGTAATGAAAGTAATTTTCTTGTAGCCTCTTTGTAAAAGTACAAACACAGAAAATGGAATCAACTAGATTGAATAAGCACTTCTAACGCAGTCACGTTTATACTTCTCGCGCTAACAGTATTGGAATGACGAAAAATGTGGATTCCAAAGTATGGGGACATTTATGGGTACGAAAACTAATGTCATCAATTTCCGTCAGTTTTTTATGTATGTCTTTCCACACATCCTTAGAAGCTCAATACCTGAAGTTGAAATAATTACAATACTCCACTAGGGAGCAAATCGTCCAACTCTACCACAAATTATAAACAATGCTATGTACAATTTGGAGGAATGGTTGGTGACTGTACAGCAGCAAAATGGACGCCATATTGAACGTTTGCGTTAACCGCTGTTGGGCATAAGAAGTCAAATTATTTATGTAATCGAAATTCTTGCACATCCTGCTATCAACCTAATTTGTTAAAAGTACATAATAATCTGTGAGCCTAAGAACAAGAAATTTTATGTAAATACCATGTTTTATCTGTCAGCTGAGAATACTTTGCTTAAGTCTAATGGTTGGTCTGGTCACATAATAATAATGACACATTCGAGTTCAGCAACTCTGGTGATTTTACCACTGCAAAAATTATTCGTCTACCGTTAACCGTTGCTGGAAGCTGGTCTGTGTTCTTATATCATTTCAAGAACTATGAGGTCACACCTATTTACAATACACCCTAGGTTACTACTATGAATGGCAATGACGAGGTAGCTTAATAATTTGTGAAAATCAGTTTAGTATATTTGTATTTACCATCAAAACGTCACGAATAAGAGTTAATATTCCACAAATCATTTAGCACCACCACTGCACTGGCAACGGTGGATTCCAATCTACCAAACGAACTATCAGCGATGCTCGGCAAAAGATGCTAAAGTTTCTTGAGATTCCGATGAAGGCTTATCCTGCTGGTTTTGTGCTTGATCCTTGTTTTCATTAAATATGTAGTATCTCAGTATGCATTTCATGCATGCATTCTGGAAAGGTCCTCCAGTTGACTTTATTTCTGGGGCAATACGCAAAGATCAGTAAAGAAAAATGAATGTAAGATGTGGTCGTTATACATAGGAAAACGGAAGTGTCACAATCAGGTCAACCGAGAACATGCTAGCCATGAAGCTGTCAAGGACAAGTTCAACGCCATCGAAAATGAGAACAATCAGTTGATATAGTTTGAGGTTATGTTTACCCTGTGTTCAAGAATTACGAGTACTATCCTACACTGGATCATAGCAATAAAATAGGAAGACATTGATAATCGCGAGCCGTGGAAGCTCGACGACAGCGAAAATATTGGAAACTACAAACGTAATCTATAAAGTAGATACTTCGAAAACAGTCCAGTAATGTTTATGTTTCAGATAAAAGGATTATTAGATACTTAAGAAGATCATCTCAAACATTGAGAAATGTTGGCCAAAAATTCAATATCACCGATCCGAAAAATGAAAATTTAGATAAAAAAAATCAATTTATAAAATATGCTCTGTAGCAAATATTGGATATATAAGAAGTTCTCCTAAAATCAGAATTATAACTGAAGTGGAATCAGCGTGAGGTTAACACATTTCCGGAACCGGAAGTAAAATGGTAGCAAGATTCAGTACTACATAAACAGGATAACAATTTCAAGAGGAAGGTAAAACAATCTGCCATTATAAAGTTGGACGATGATTGCACTACTAATTATTCGATAGACTATGACCAACTTCAGTTGAGTATGTTTCAGGCAAACATCTGATCAATGTTTTGCAAACCTACAGATGGAAATAAGGTTTTTCTTCAGGTTTCCTTATGATTTCTTCTTGGACTACAAATGGGGAGATATTGTGATAAATGTCTATTCACATTGTCCTCAAAATGTTGTAGATTGTTACCGTCGGTAGATCATTCCACAACGCCGAGGTTCTCCAAAAGAAAGAATACTATTCTTTTCAATCAATCATGTAGAGGAAGATCGATGACAAAAGAAGTGTTTTTCGAAACAAATATCTTGGATAAAGAATACCAAATAATGGACGGATATACAAGCATTTAGAGTGGTGGAAACAGAGAAGCTCTATCCACATCATCGCCAATGTACGCGAGAATGGATAAGGTACATTAAGAAGAATGCCTGTGGATGATACCGAACCAAGCGGATGACGCATCGTTGAGCAATTTGGAATCGAAGGAAATCACTGTTTGATTCAGAATCGCTCGTCAGATCCCGAACAATGCCATGAATGGAGATGAACAGAATGGAATTGTGTGTGTGTTACTGGCTTCTAATTGTGGAGCGATAGCTCAAGGTAAATACTCCCATCGCTCTGGCGCCCGAGAACAATGCCGAGTTGGTCTGAGGCGAGAAAGGGGCGATTTTCGAAAACAGGGGCGTAGAGGTGTTATTAATGCATAAGGTGATTTGGTGTATCTGTTGTGAAATAGAATTCACTTTGAGCATGATGCAAGGTTTTGACGTTATCGCCGCTGTTGGTAACCAGGAGTCTACGATGTCAATGGTCAGCGTCACTTAGTGCTACCCTTGATATATGTTGCTATCACACCCTTACCTGAGATGGATATATGTATATATATATATATATATATATATATATGTAGTGCTGTCTTTCTAGGTTAAAACCAAAATATGCATGTCTGTGGCATCTCACTTGTTTAATGAAGAGTCCGCACGACGAATAATTCGTCAACTTCTGTCATGAAACATGATAATAGCGGTCGTATATTTCTACTAAAGACAAAGACATTAGATGTCACTGTGCACTTTTGTAACAGATGTCATATGCGGTCCCGCTGTTGATAATCCAAGTTTTACAGCGATTGATGTCATAAGACAGAGATGGTAAATGATAATGCTAAAAAAATCGTTGCAATGGAAAGATTGATTCTCACGTTAATTGAACAATGGTTTGATCATACCTTAGCCTAACTGCTTATGAAAATACTCTAGATTTCACTAATAATTGTATTCAATAGAACAGCATTAAGTGTAACAAAATGTGAAGCGAAAAGCCATTGAATATTGAATAGTCTACGCAACTGTGTATGTATATTGAGAGCGTTAGGAGGCCCAGCATCGGCGGAGAGACAATCTGTCCTTGAATGGGATCACAGGAGGTGCTCAATGTATCCTTACAATGGTGGTATTATCTTTTGTCGCCAGATGAATACCCTGGCTCGAATAGCGGAGTATGCGAAGGCATTGTGAGCGAGCTCTACCGCGATGTCTTCGATTTGCCCTCTCTTCTCCTCTCACTCCCTTCACCCTTCATAGTAATATATTTTGTGACTTTTCTACCTTCTGTAATCAACTGTCTTACCTCTTTTCCTAATATAATCGAAGAAAGTAGATTTCCGAATTTGAGATGATATACTTTTTCGACGTTTTATGTTACGTATACAAATCAGTTGAAATATACTCAATAACATGTTAGTCCAGTAAACTAAAAGAAAGCCGCACGGACAGATCAAACACAAATGTGGTTTTTGAAAATAATTGCATCGGTTATCGTTCTTGGCATATCTTTATAGCAACTCTCATTTTTCTATTGCTCCACATGAATGAACGCCATTTTGTATATACATAAGGGTGAAGTTTATGATCTAGAACTTGAATAGTGAAAATGATAATTAAAAATAAAAAAATGAATGGTGGGGCCGACAAATTCCATCTACAAAAAAGAAACTCACCGGTCAGAAACTGATGACGCCATGATCATTTGAGATATGACGCGGAATAAAAAATTGACATTTCCAAATAGCAACCCCTATTTATGATTGCAGTATAAGAAACAACGTCATTTTTTAAATAAACAACTGTAAAATTTATAATAAATGAGGTGCCAGAGTATCAATGATTTCAATGTTTTTGTACGATGGATGCACGATAGTACTAGCATGATAACAGCTTTAATGTACAATTTTATAAGGTAAAAACCTATTTAAACAGTTCAGCGTTAATACTGAATACTTCACAACACAAAGTGTTTTTCCTGAGGGGTCATATTTGTTCTGTTTCCGTTTGAGCGGCATGAATTACGTTTTATACGATTGATAAAATGAAGGTAAGTACTATCGGCTCGGTACTTATCCCGAGTTTACAAGAAAGGTAAATTAAACACACAATTTTGGAGCCAGTAAAATAAAAAAAATCTTATGCGCGAACAGAACTTGAACTCGTGTGTCTCCAGCATTCTGTGATAACGCGTTGGCCGTTCTATCATCACACTGTGGTCTCGAGACGATCCAAGTCGTCTTCGTAAGGTACTTTTTCGCATCTCTCTGTGTTTCTCTCATTCGGAATCGTGCACGAGTCTGCAACTGTTTAAATGCTGGAAATGGAAATTAATGACACAACTTTGGAGGGAGAAAAAATCAGAACATTTTTTTCGAATGACTAAGGCCTCCATGCGGAAATCTGAAGATACGGTTTCCACTCATGTCGGCACCTAAAAATTTTTCTGGATTCTTATCCCTTCAAAAAGTGCCGAAAGGTCTTTTCCTCTATTTAAGAACAGACACACGCTTTAGAATAATGAAAAGCCACCTACTTACACGTAAGGTGATACAAAATGTGGAAAACAATAAAAACAATATTTGTAATATTTCAAATTTTCTAATCCTTGAGACTCTATTTCTACACATTGAAATGGACGGGAACTTGAGAACCCATTCTCCGGAAACCCACCCCAAGCTTGAGAAACATGACTATCTCGTCAGTAAAGTTTTTCCATCTCCACCACACCAGACAAACGTCAAAAATTAATTATCATCAATTTTGTACTTTCCTAATGATATAGTTGTCAATAATAGATGATCTGTTTAAAAAAAATCAAGATTACAGCTATTTAATGTGATTCTGTCAGTTTTAATTTTTGGATGCAGCAAAGTTCCAACCTTTAACTGGATTAATTTCCAAACACTTGAAGCTTTGATTGGCTTTCGTACAATAATTTTTACACACATTTTCAAGTTACCAATGTATTTGATTAGAATATTCCAGTATATTTGACTAAAACAGATTTTTATATTTCGGATATCTGCAATGGGTGGTAAAATTGCTAAGAGAGATACATGAGCTAATTCAAATTTTATCTTTTTAATGCAATATTTACACAAGTTCATGCGACAATATGAACCATTCCATTGAATTTCTAACAGCTGCAGGTATTTTTGTCTCTTCACAGTCCCCGGCGCGTCGACTCACAATCGTATCAGTATTTATTCCCAAGGAACCTATTTGTAGGATGATAAACATTGTATTGGTATTATTTGAACATAAAACCTCGCTATCTGGCTTGTACACACAAAAGGTGCACAAAAGTGAGAAAAGAACGCTCTTTTGTCGAGACACAAATAAGGAAATAGTTTATCAGTAGTAAGTGATAAAGTATTTTCGAATGTTGTTAGCTTAGGTCTGTTAAAATAAACAAAGTGGGCTTAAGTGTCAAACAAACGCGGTTTTGTTTCGGATTTTGGTGTTGAGCTGTAAAACTCGAAAGGTTTCTTCACGGATTTACCCTGACTACTGGTATTAAATATGTACCTGGCCTACAATGAAATCCTATGTTGAGTCTTGTAATTCGTATGAAATTAAATACATCTAAGATAATACATACAGAAGGATTTATATCATTTAAATCGTACAAATAAACGTTTATGATTTAGCTCAAATTTCCTCCCGCTGATTATGTTAGGCTTAGAATTGAGCTACTGTAGCGTGTGAACTAAATGTGTGCAACAAGCAAGTGCATATTTCTACTAACTTCTTATGGTCCTTTCGATGTTTTAATTTTGTTATTATTTCAGTCGTAAGTATAGGTGGCTATTTTGTAGTCGATATTTTTTTAAAGTGACTTTATTAAGGCAATATTAAGAGTTAATAACAAATCATTGTCGTAATCTGATGTATTTTGATTGTTTTTTGTACAATATCACAAACATGCATACATACTCCTATTATACTTTGTACGATGCCTTTAAGACTAAAATATGAATATTGCAATTCGAATAATATTTGGGTATATTTAATTGTATACCTACATATCGATTGAATTATTTGAAGACAGTTAAACATATAAATATGACATTTTATCATACCCGGGCATTATAGCTCCAGTATAAATAATAGAAGACAACAAAAATTGTTTTGTAACACAATGTAGAAAACATCATTCTGTTGAAGTATTTTTTTTGACTGGACCTTTGTTAACCTTTACAAGAGCGTAGCAATATTTTTAATAGAATTAGATTTTTTGAGATATTTTTATCTATGATGTATATATTCCAAGGATTACAAATACTCCAATTCCATAAAGATGGAAAGAGTAACTATAATTTGTAGCCGATATCCAAAAAAGTTGTATGGGGGGGCTATAGTCTCCAAAACTGGAACAAATTAAGACTAAACAAGGGAAAATGAGAAACGATGTTACTTGGTTCAAAAGTCCTGTTTAGCTCGCCCGCAGATGATCAACCATGGATCATGATCAACTCTTGCCCCTACACTTCGTTGTCAATCCTGGATCTGTCACTGTTGTATTTGAAGCTGTTTTCTTCGCATGCTCACAGATTGAATGCAATTGAAGAGGAAAAAGCCATGGCTTTTTTTTTGTAATTACGCCTATTGATGTATTGAAGTGTCCAAAAATCCTAATGACATTCAACATAAGGTCTAAAGTAAATTAATAATTATGAAAACATGAGCTATAAAACTATAAGAATCCTGGTTCAGTTTTTTATCACCGATTCTTTCGATATCATCCTGTTTGAGGGTAGTTTTACATTAGCGTTCTCGTACTTCCATTAAGTTGACAAAAAACTTTTTTTATGTTGTGTCTTGAAATTGACGTTTTGGTGGTGTTTTTATTTATAGAAATTATTTAATTTCGCAGTTTTGTGATGTATTCGATAAAGTAATCATAAACAAAAATGTTCCACATGGATACGTTTGGAATTTGGGTAATTTCAGTTGCTGCAGGGCTTGATATTCAAGAAAACCTTTTACCGGCTGCTATTTATTGTTAAATTTGACAGTTTTACTTAAGCTCTTAATCCATTACACAAAACTGGAGTTCTCTTTTTAAAAACATATCTAATAATTTGAAGTGTGAATAAAAGTATCATGTTTTACTTAATATACTCAATGTCTAACACATCCAATATTATGGGTTATTCGTATTTTCGATCCTGTTAGTCAAGACATGTCAGAAATTTCGGGACTATTTGTTCGGAAAAAAGCATTCCCTGTGATGGCAACCCTATTTGATAGATAACGAAAGATCTAATGCGGTGAATCTGCTAACTTGTAATTACTAAGACTTGCACACCAAATACTCGTCTCCATTTTAACCAACATCAGCGTGTTAGCAGATCCTCTTCAAACCCTCTCATTCTCACACTTATTATCCCCCTTGGCCCTCCTCTATTCCCTCTTCACCCCGCTCCCCAATAAACAAAGATTTGCTACAAAGCAGGTCGTCTGTTTTACAAAAGATAACAGGACGGCGACAGGACCGGGCCGTATGCGAACCATTAACACAGATCCGGATTAGTAGTAGCACACTGGCGCCGAATGAACGGCTAGGTCTTATGATAAGACACAGTTTCTGATTAATCGAACACTATTATAAAAGGGTGCTTTTTAATGGCGGAATACAAATATCCATTCTTTGCCCGTTTTAACTACACATATAAACAGAAATTCTCAATTCAAGAATTGCGATATTCTTGTAAAGATATACTCACGAAAAGAAGATCTGATCTCACTCTAAGACAGTTTACTTGAGAAGAAAATTATCATTAATTTGAACAAATCCAAGTATATTTTTGTATTTATTACTCATTCTAAAAAAATATACTAATATATACTAATATATAGTTTTGATAATAGCTCATCAAAATTACTGAATGTTTATACTAATACTTAAATTCTTATTCCAGACGAAGAACATAATTTTGTAGCACTGCTTCCGCCAAGATTATGAAATGCTTCTGTTAACATTATAGTATTCTTATAGGTTAGATATTCTCTTGTGCCAAGATTATTATACACCAAATTTAATGTCTTGGTATCCTGACTTCGAAGGCTCAGTTCGGATTGAAAATATTTGCTTAAGTTGACTCTATATGATCAAAAATACAGTATTCTCACTTCAAGGTCATTATACTTGAATGAAAGCACATAATTATTATTCGTCTATATTTATATGGATATTTGCTTAATGTCATGTTGTAAGTGGTGGGGGATGCGATCCGTACTCTAAAAGTAATTTTTCAATGATCGCGACTGCTTCAGGCCTATCAAAGTCTGACAAGCTATCACCATTTGTGGATTTTGCTACTCTGAGCAATACTTTTAGAGATACGTATGAATCAACAGTAGCCATAATCCTTTTTGAATGCAATTTAGTGCTGGTGATGTGTGTTTTAGGTATATAACCATTGAAACAGTATTATGAGGTGGGTAGAGTGCCTTTTAGCCCAGGTTCTGGCGTGCGTCACCCACATGTGGAGAACAATTACTGTAATTAATGGAGACTTTCGAGTCATCGCACTCGATATATCGAAATCTATCGATAGGCTGTGACATGAGAGACCTCTAATCCATCTTGCTGCCACCGTATCTAACCAATGGTTGGATAGTTTTTTCAGGGAGTCATCCTTATCTATGGTGTTAGATGGATATGCTTTCGGTGTTCCCCAGGGATTTGGCCTTTATCTAACTACTACAAATAACATCTAGTACAATCTACAACTTCGCAAATGACAGCACCCTTCATGCATTGAAGCAGGAAGACCTGTATTTGATGTTGCTTCGAATTTGTTAATCTGCTGTGACCATTTACAGGCATAGTCAGACAAAGGGGTTTTTAAAAGAGTAAAATCAAATCAATCGAACATATCCCTTTTCTTTCAAGTCCTCCAATATTTCAGGGCGTAGGTAGTACCGAATATTTGGGGGATTAAAAAATGGTGGAAAGTGCTCAATATAATGGTCAAGTGTTTGAAGATTCGGATCACTTTAGGTCGAAATGAATATGTTTTGTTGACATTTTTGTTACCTCATAATAATAATCTTGATCGATTTCAATCCAACTTGGGAAGGAACACGGTATGCGGTGGGCTTATTGTGAGTGATGTTGATCTATAGTTCCAGTTTGCTATGGGAAAATTATTTTTTAAAGTAATAACCAGCTTAGCCCAAATAACGAATTTGTCTGCTCTCAGATCAGAGCTTTACTGAAAAGACCAATATTGTTGAGATAACAAGATTATTTTTCTCTTGCAGATAAAAAGTATTGTGCATTTAATACACAATTTTAGTAACAAAAACTCTATTTATTTCAGTGACGCATTTGGATTCATATTTAAATTATCATCGGGCTGTCAGATTTGACTTTTTACCCAGATTATTTGCAAACTAGCTAATTAGATCTCATCATGGATACAAAACTAGAGCTCTCACATCTAGAATACTATTTATTCTGTCTAGATATTCTTCCAATAAATTATTTATAAATATTATTATTTTTGTCTTTGTTTTGTCAGCCTTAGGAGAAATATTCTTTAATGACTGCATTTCCACTAGTGTTAAGGAAAATATCTTAAGTCATAGACTGTATTGAGAAAAACGTGAAATATCATTAGAAAAAATAGTTTATCACACGAAATATCTTAAGGACATTTTGACGGCGATGGTTAAGGTTTTTTAGGGGTTTCCCTTAACACTAGTACAAATGCAGTCGTCAAAAAAGATTTTCCCTAAGACAGACAAAAGAAAGAAAAGATAAATAATTCAATAGAAGAATAGCTAGACAGGATAAATAGTATGCTACATTTGAGAGCTATAGTTTTGTATCCATGATAGGATCTAGTTAGCTAGTTGGTAACTAATCTGGGTAGCGTTTGTTAAAAGTCAAATCTGACAGTCCGACGATGATTCAAATATAAATAGCAACACGTCACTGAATGGAAAAAAGTTTTATTTGTGAAACTGTGTACACAATCCTTTTATCTGCAAAATGGAAGAGTTTCACCAGGTGAGAGCATCTACAATTTACATAACTTTTCTCTGTCTTACTTATCAATACCTATCATGAATTGGCGCCCTGTTGGCGTCCAGGATGCTTACGAAATTTATGATCTGACATTGAAAATTACCTACTCTACAGACCAAAGTATCTCCTCACATTTTGTAAATAATAATAGTAATCTTCGTTTATTTTCCCAAAAATATATTATTACCTATCTTAACTTTTGATAATTTTGAATGAAGTTTTTAAATTACGTTTGAAATCTTCTCATTCACCAAACGCCATGCATATAATATTTGTAGCTTACATGTCTTGTTCAAACTTGAATACTTAAGTATGTTACCAACACATGTTTCTTTGTATTTAAGTGATATATGATAAATTTCTATGAGAAATACGATAGCTTCTGTACATTTTATTCATGCAGATAAAAAATTTGTGTAATTAACACACAGTTTCATAAATAATTCTTTTCTTCTGCATGATGGAAGAGTTTCACCAAGTAAGAGCATCTACAATCTACATCAATTTATATTATAAAATTTTATCCTTCTACGTGACGCTCATGGAGAGACATATTAATTAAGTCATAATGCTGTGTTATGAGATACACCCTGCCAGTATTAATTTTATACAATGGCCAGTCGTATTCATTTTCAAAAACGGTTAGCGAAGGAAGGGGACGGTAATCCTTGAAGAGTGGGGTATCTTTGCCGATTTAACGCATCAGTTTGTTTTAAATTGATTTTTAAGAGGGGTATTTCGTTTGCGTAAGCCGGTTAAGTACTAAGTTCTTTCAGGGTGTGCGCTGAATCGTCCGGACCTGATTGCATTTGACGTAAATGGCAGCCTGGGGGATTTTTTTGTGAGCATATTAGTTTATTTGCTTTGCAGTCGATGTAGGTGATAATATTGACAATATTGTGCAGCAACGTACAGTGAGTAAAGGACATTCCATATAAATGACTTATTGTCTTAAGGTGTTGTGGTACTTTATCTTGTGTACTTAGTGAGTTTTGGTTGCTCTTACTTGATAAGACTTCATTGTTCACATTGTAATTATATTATTTACATTTGCTATCCAGGTAACCATATAAAACGTTTCTCATTCAATTGAAAGTCATGAAAAAACAATAGAAGAATCTGGAGAAATCAACAATCAGTATTGTATACAGTTTACTGAGGAATTGGAAGAACATTCGTGGTATTTGATATAGGCGGATTTTAAGATCATCTTCATTGTTGTGTCCTTTGTGTAGTATAAATAATTGCTTCCATTTTACGGGCATCTTCGTCAAAATTACATGGGGTTGTTCCCACTCCAGATGTGATTATCTTTTGGATTAAGTGGATAGTGACACTCAGTTTACGTCTTATGTTTGAATTTAGTTGGGTCTATACTGACCTTCATTGAGCATTATTTGATGTTCACTCTACCTCACTGATAATATTTTTTTATTTTCCTCATTTACTAGTCACAAGAGTTTTGCCTTTGTTTTTTGAACGAATTGAACTCGTGGAAATTTCTATGAAAAAACGGATAAATAACAATAAAGTAATATTTGATGATACATGTTCAGATACCTTTTCTCTGTCTTGGCTCTGTGCATCTTATTTTTGAGCATAAATTTCATTTTCAATGGTACATTGTTTCACAAGGTATCAAAACGATATTTACGTGTAATAGGTTTGAAAAAATTGAAGCATATTATGGTCAAAGACTTTTTTCTACGATTTTACGAAATTTTGAAGCTACAAGGGCATAATAAAACCAACAACAGGCAATATGGTACCTATAAAACAAGTTGTAAACCAACAAATTGAAAACAAAACTAATGAGGATATATTGTAGATTATATCTCACTATCAAACTTATAATAATATCAAAAAAATTGAAGGTTGGTAAACTTTTTTTAAACATGATATTATTAAGATGATGACTAATAAGCCATATTGTATCGATTCAAATGACCGATGCTATATCTTTCATCGTTTTTGAGAACCCAAAAGTAATGGCCAATCTTGAGCTCCTGGTATACATTTAGGGAAATTAATAAATTAATCAATTGATTGATCCTCTAATTTCCACCCACCATTTTTTCTTTGAAAAGATCATGCTTCTGCGGGATGAAAATATAATTTACACGCTGATGCTGAAATGAAACGTACCTACTCATTTTTCTGTATTTTCTTGTGAGTTTATCGCGATATTCTGTTTAAGAACTCGAGAAACAATAAATCTAATGCACAAGTACAGTAAGATTAGCATACTTACTTATTCAAGCTTTGAGAAGTTTGGTCGTAGCAAGCCGTAATTAGATAAGACACAACGATTACAAATATTGAATAAATTTGAAAAAGATTGACACCATGAACATTAAACTGATCAGGATGAAACTTTATACTACAATGTTTCATATACTTCATTGCAGGGCCTTTTTGTTTCATATACTTCTCTAATTTCAAAATTACTCTGCATGTATGTGTGCAGCAGTTTTGACACAAATTAGGGATTGACCAACATACCTCAATCTTTTGGCTTCATCTATGAACGGCCTCTTCTCGGTCTCGCTCAACAGTTTCCATTCAGCACCAAGTCTCTTGGAAATTTCTGAATTATGCATCTTCGGATTCTCCTGAGCCATTTTTCTCCTTTGCCCGCGTGACCAAACCATGAACGCGTTCATGGGTCTCTTGATGTGCTCCTGATTCATAGGCTTCGGAGAAGACATCCTCTTTATATTTACAGTGATTTAGGTTCCTTTGAACAAGGTGAGATAATTTTTATGGGGTACCCTGTCCTCAAAAAACCATTTCATACCATACTTCGCATGGTGTAGAAACTGTTATCATGCGGTTTGATCAGGCGGATGTCAAAAAGCCTATATTATACCGAAGTAGCAGCTTCACAAGGAGAACTTGGTTCAAGGGATCACTGATAACTTGAGAGTCACTTGATCTTGGCAATGAAAAGCTCCTTTCACGAAGGTTCAGATGACACTATCATCGATAGCAAAGTGTTGAAACCATCGTGCACCAACAAATTCAAACTGAGGCTGGTGTTCCCGCGAACAGGAAAATGATAACTGTTTTCAGGATATGCGGCGCCGACGGTGTGCAGAGTGCGCGAGGGGTTGCGGGGGAGGGGGTAATGGGCGGAGCTTGCAGCACGTCGGATTATATTCAAATTTAGCCGCGAGATTAGCGATTTCGCTCGGAATTGGTTAATGGTACGTCGCGAAAGAAGCGAGAAGGAAACCACTGTCGCCGTCGCCGCCGCGGCGCTAGTTAATAGACGCGGATTTGGTGACGACGCCGACGGATTGATAGGGTTGAACGGTGGAAGTGGGGGATGGTTAAGACAGACAGGTGGACATGAGCGGGTTGGAATTGTTGAAAAGGTTTTCATTTGTTCATTTATTATTCGGATACAATCCTGCAGCTTGTATAAATGTATTTGTTATGACAAATAATTATTTGCCTTAAAAAAATGGAGTGTAATAAGTTTGATCATATAAAAGACACAAACTTTTTAACTCAAACAATGGAATTCAGTATTTGTATTTTCCACGGTATATGGTAATTATATCGGCTTCCATTTGGAAATGTAATTTTTCGGCATTCCATTTTTTTAGATATTTGCGAGCATGTCGACTGCTGAGATTTGTTTTAACATTGGTAATGTTTGTGATCATAATAAGTGGAGCAGAAAAAAAAGGATTTCAGCAGTGTTGCAGGCATGAAGCAATATTATGTCGTGAGATGCCTCGTCGCAGTAAATATTAATTTCTGCGCGGGAGCACGTACACGGGGACCGTCGTCCGTCGTTGTTTAATATTTATTTTACCTTTGAGGATATCGCGAGATTTGAAAGTTTGGTGGATACATTTAATTATCGAGAGTCGAGAGGATGGTAGCGGAGGCGATCTGTCTGCCAGTCTATCTGTCAATATCTCATCACTATCTGAGGGTATAATGTTATGTGGAAAATATATTTTGTAAAATACAGACAAAGTAATAATTACGACCTCAAAAATGATATAAAATCATTCAAATCAGTGTACCTACAAAACAAGCAGTTGATTTTTCGAAAACTGAAGCTTCTATCGTTCGTCAAACATTAAAAACTAAAAAGATTGCCGGAAAATTTTGATTCCGACTAAGCGGCGATCAGTAATAAGCCAGCATTCCAAATTAGTACCTAATAAACTGCCATTTCGTGAAATTCGGATAGGAGCACTTGAACTTTGACCCTTGGACTGGTGAATACATCCTCTCGTCGCTGACCCGTTTGCACGTATCTCTATATTGTTAAGGTCTTTATAGAATTATTATTTTACAAAAAAAATACTAATCTCAGACGGTACAAAATCATTGCAACAAAACATTCAATCATGACTACCAATTAAAATTCAAATATTCAATTTATTTCCCCATTGAAATTTTAAAGTGACATTATCATAATATTACCCCTAAGGAAATAGAATGAAAAAATATGGAATATAATTGGCATCATCTTCTCCCCCTGGAAAATGGTACTGTTGAGTGCTTGAATACGGTCCTGCTGTGCTTTCCTGGGTGCTTAGTTGTAAATGAAATAAATTATAGTTCAACACGCTTTTATAGTTAATCGAATAAATAGTATAGGAATGGAACGAGAAAATAAATGTCACTATGGGGTGCGTTGTACTACATTTTTATCCTCACTCTGCATTTTGTAATACAACTAGTAAGACATTATACCAATTGATATGGAGCATCTCACGTTTTTATCACAATAACATTAATTTTCTCGTCAATCATATTATTCTTATATCAAGAATAATTTTTTACTTTTTAGTTCGATTAACTACAAAAGCGTGTTTTTTAGTTTTTTTCTTAACCATTTTTCATTGATGAATTTATCCTTGTGCTTTGATATTTGGGTCCACAATTACGTGGTGCTGAAATTAGACTTTAATTTAATTTAAAGGGACTGAGATGTAACCCGACTCTGGCCGCAATAGCTTCTCCTGCAAAGTCTTGTCTGGCGCTGGATTGCCATCGAGGGTTCCTGTTGTTTGGCGGCGAGTCGCAGTGTCGCGTGGCCGCTCGATGAGCGTTCGTCGATTAGACGAGACGGCGGGCGGCGCTTCGACCAATCGCTGGAGGCGCGGGAGGAGCCGCGCTGGAGGGGGTCATGGCGACCGCGGCAACAGGTGGCGCCGCGAGGCCAGGTAGGGGAGATCAGGGATAAGGGGACGAGAAGTGGCGAGGAGGTGGACGATCAGATGCAGAGCTGATGAAGACACAAGTTGAGAGGGAACAGTATCTACAGGAAAAATGGATTGACTTGGCTTTCCTTACGAATCGAGATGAACACATTTTCATGATTTGTACACATCGAGAAACTGGGAAATTAAGACCGAGCACTACATTTCATTCTTGTAACAACGTAATATAATGAATAGAGGGTTGAAAATTTACCAAATTAAGACATTTTTTGTGCTCACAAAGATACACAAATGTAAAACTCTCTTTCGTCCAGTGACGCGTTTCAATTTATGTATATCTATTAAATCATCGTCGTCCTGTCAGATTTAAATATAAGTTGGAACGCGTCACTGAAAGAAAGAGTGTTTTATTGGTGAAACGATCTGTTAAACACACAATTTTTTTTATTTGAGTGATATAAGAGTTTCATCAAGTAAGAGCATCTACAATCTACACCAAATTAAGTTTTAAACTTCATGAAATATTTAATTCTTGAAAAAAATATCTATGTAACCAACTAAAAATGATGAAAAAGAAAGTTTGGGAATAATTAGGCAGTGTCCACTCACTTCCTATCCCCTGCCCCCAATTTTGGAATATGATCAGCGACAATAAACTCTCCGCAGAAATAGATTTCGAAAATTTCTTAACGACTAGTCCGCCGTAACTGGGTACATTTTCGAAAACCAAATTTATTCCACTGTAATAAGCAGTGCCGAAGCTAGGGGTAAGGGGCCCTATTTATCAATTACATTCATGATGCCCAATGCCCTCAGGGCGATTGCTAGGGTATTGGCCCCGGAATATTGCCCAGTTTGTTTTGTTGTCAATAGGTTTATCCAACTCTATAGGGATAGCATCTGAAGAGAAGGGGAGGTTCACACAATAATCCCCGCCCTGTTAGGTACGTACTTAGTTACAGTAATATAAATTACACAGATATTGAAAAAAGTTGATTATTTATGTCTTTTGATGATAAATCTGTGAACAATCATTGATGACTAAAAAGTACAGATGAGTACATGGGTAACAAAATATAGGTGGTAGACTCTCTACTACTAAGGTCGAGAAATATATCTATTGCATGCATGAATATAGTGATTACCCAAATAATAAATTACAACAGCACTCAAGTATTCTCATTCGTTCCATGCAGCTGTCGACAGTGGTGAAGTTCCCAATAGGCTAGCTAAGCAGCAAATTTTCAAAGGCGGAACTTTTTTAATATTTAGTGTTTCATATTCTGTTGGAATGAAGTTTTTATTAGATTTTATATTTTTCTAGTAAAGAAATATAACAGAGCCTACAAGTGGTATATTTGTAAATCCGCCTCTGGGTTTCGAATGCACTGCGCATGTGCGCCAAGCTCGACAAACGTCTTCTTGCGCATTAGTGAACACAATCTATATATCAGCAGCAGGTGCGACGAGAGCGGACATGCGTTTGAAGGGGGCATCGACAGGCTTTATCAAAAAAATTAATATTTCACACTATTACACGTTAGTTAATTTCTAGAGGTCTTCAACGGGCCTTTTTTACAACACACTTTTATTAGCCGTACGCGCAATTTTGTATGCATATATGTATGTATACACGTACGAAAACTTCGAACGCTATTTTCACCCACTTCAAGACGTCAGATTAATTTTGAATTTTGCACACTTATCAGGGACAGTACAATAATATAATAATAAGTTTACCCATTATTTACTTGTATAAAGCAAATATGAACGTTCAAGGAAAAATAAAATGATTAACTAGAAATTAATGTCATTCTGATAAAAGTCTGGTGTGCTCGATTTCAATTGTTACAATTTCTCAGCAGTTCTATTCCAGAATTAGTGCAAAAATATAGTACAAAGCACCCCACACTTTTATCACGACATACATTTTTCCTTTAGTCATTTTATTCTTAAATGAAGCATTATTTTTTACTTTTTAGCTTGTTTATTAGTTTATAAACCATTATTTATTAATGTTTTTGCGTTGAAGGTAGGATCCGATTTTGTCGAAGGTCCTGCCCAACAGCACTCTATGTTTTATGAAAACTTCAACTCGGTGCCTACAACAGAACGAAATGTTTAATAACTACCGTATACTAACGCATATAAAGCAGTTGCGTGTCCCGGTTACTGCCCACAAACCGAAAGCCAATAGCCGGACGATTAGAAAACAAAAAACGCCGCATCATCAGCGAAAATAACCATCATCAACAATGCCATGTTGATTATAAATGAATAATTCCATCGTTACCCATCGAACAACATTAGCCTCATTGTTGAGCACGTATTGTTGTTTTGCTGGTGAAGCTGGCCTTTTCAAAGGCCAATAATTGAATATGGACTCCGGATTGTTCACCGCATCAATGCATGATCGAACGGTGATTGTTTATGGAGACTAAAGCCGTTTTTGTCGGCGGCGATATCAGAAGTAGTGGTACAAATGTAAAAATTGATAAACACTTTCTCAGTATAGCTGTTTGTCAGCCAAGTGCAGGCAGCCGACTATATCAGGAAATGTCGTTGGGTATTCAAGCAATCCAATACGTAAGATACTTAGATTATCTATACGAAGAATGAACGTTACATTCAAACATTTTTTTTCAATGTAGGACAAGTCAGAGCTTCTGAGGAAACCTTCTCATAATAACTAGAAACTCAGCAAAATTGAATTCTATGAGGTATTCGAGACTCAATATTTCCGTAACAATATTGTTTCAAAGAATGTAGATTTAAATAGTTTTAAAGGTCTTATCAGAAATTCCTTTTTATTTAGTCTGTTGTTGAGGCCAATACAATTGGCTTTCTGATAATAATTTTTCTCCTATATATACACCTTGCTTAGATCAGGAATGTATGAATAGGATACCACGGGTACAAAATCAAGTATTCGGATTATTGAAGAGCTGCAGTGGCTCTGTATGAAAGACCCGTTTGAGGTATTTGCTTTATGCGTATTCCATAAAATGAGTGTTTTTAAAATTCGAACATACCTTTATAACAAAATTTCTTTTAGATGATGTTAACATAAGAAATAAAAAAATATCTAATCTCAGCACCCGTACATAGGAAAGTGTCATTGGAAAGAAGTTTCAAATTTAATATATATAAACATTACAACTCGATACCACAGGAATATAAGTCGTTCAGTGTTAATAGCTTCAAGAAACAAAAAATTTAATGGTTTCCAGAAAATAATATTTGAATATGTGACTAGAATAATAACGTTGAATAACAGGTGACCCTAGGCATGTTTATTTCTTTCGTGATATTTTTTGTCTGATTCATCCCTTATTATAATGTCAATTTTAACAAGGGTTGAGTGGCAGAGCACCTTGTCTGAACTTCCCCTTACCATTTTCCGAATTATAAGGAAATGTACCTACAATACCTACATGTAAGACTTTTCAAATCATGTAAATGGGAAAATAGAGATTTATGATCATTATTATCATTATTTCGTCTTTGTCAGATAGTACTGCCCTCGAATCATCTGCAACTTTTTATCTAGATACATGATCATTGTGTAAACTGCCAAAATAATGGGGTCCAATATAGATCCCTGTGGCACTCTTATAGTGTTGTTTCTCGTCTCTGACCTTTTTTACGGTATACGTTTTATGACCCATTCCATGCAAAATCTCTGCCGAAAAAACACTTATAGTGACTATTGCTTGATAATAGTTAAGCACCTACTACGTTTACATTTTGCATACCGCCTCTAGGCCGCTTCTTACTACTAAACTTATTTTGGTCTTCTTTCACCAAACACATTTTTTGGGGCCCTCACCTCCCAAGTTCACAATTTGTTATATGCAATATTTCAGGATAGTTTTGTTGAGAGGCTGTTCTATGTAAATGTTCTTATATGAGGGAGGGGATTTGCCCTTCAGTAATCCAAATCGATGAGTGGCGAGTCGTCAATTTGACCCAAGAGCTCGTTGCAAAAAAAACCTGGCTCATTGAGTAACAGAACCAAATTATTTTTAAATTAAAATAATAGCCATAAAAATCATTGTGTGTCTGGGTATAACTTGTTGAGATTATATTTTAAACAATTTTTATCAGTATCTTAAGAGTAGCCAAGACCAGTTTGTATGTCAGTACGTATTTGGGGGTTAAATTTGAAATTATTATATTTCGTTCAGATATTTGCGAGGTGGTGCCGTTAAATAATAACTAGGAATCTTGAATCTTTTTCAAGTAGGTACGCCACTTGTTTTTTGTGACTTTTATATTACTTCTTGTTATGCATTTAAAACGAAATTTCCATGGCAACTGCGGTTTTTGGTTATCAGGCTCACTATGTGATAGAAAAATCCATTTATCTATATAAAAATTATTGATATTAAAATATATTTACGTAGCTGAAACGCATCAATTAATCCATATAACTTGTAGAACTAAATGATAAAGTTCATATAAGCTTTGAGGCGCCGAAAAGTAGAGGTTATACGAACTGTGATTTCTACGGTTTGATAATTATTCGTTTTCAAATCTGGACCGCCAAAATTTATATTTATATGGGGAAATGGAAAAAAAGTAAAGTAGATAGTCGATAAATGCAAGGAACACAATTCCTTTTTTATGTTTGCTGTTGGTACTTCCGATTTAAAATCATTTCATTCTGTTAATCTATCGATCAGGTTTTCTGCAGCGAGCTCTTGCTCCAATCCGAAAGGATTTAGCTGCTTTATTCATCCTCTCTTCGCAAACATTACACCACACCGCCGATGCGAACTTTTTCATGCGTCCACATATCTACAGACACACGTCGGTTTTGTACAATCGCGTTTGGGAATTGGAAAAATCTATCTGGATTTCCTCGGTCTTGTTCTGAGAGATTTTTTCGAGGATACGCGTTCGGGCATCAATACGCTTTTTTCAGATATTTAAAAGCGAATTAATGGAATTCATTCATACCAAAGTGGATTTGCTTTAGGAGAAAATCTTATGTGGGGATGCCTGTATGGACCAGTTAATAGAATTCCGAGACCGTGTATGCCAAAGAAAACAAGATATATTTTATTTCACAGTTTTCACTCCTTTTCCTAAACGGTTTGAGGAGTAATAGAAAGGAGCAACATATGTTTTGGATAAATACCGTTACATAAAACATACTAAATAAAAAAAATGAACAAAAAAATGCTAAGGGTAATTAGGAATGTGACAAACATGAAACGGAACTAGGAATTGACCATTCAAATGAGGTATATAAGTGCAAACAAACAGGTGATATGGATTGTAGGCTCATTTTGGCACAACTATTTTCTCAGTAGTTGCTAAGTTGTCCAAATAAAAATGACCCTTAATCTGGGTTAAAACTTTAGAAGATTTACTTTATATAGACCTTTAGGTTTCCTGCCTTTGCTTTAAAGACTGAAGGAAAGTGTTGACAAATGATTATTGCAAATCATAAATTAAGCTGTCGAAAAAACCATGAAACTATGAAGCAGGTTCAATGAACTGCTAATTATGTAAATTAATTTATATTCTCACAGTAAAACAGTCCGTTCAGCTGTTTTTCTGTTTGGTACGAAATTTTGCACCTGAATCGGAGCAATAAATTCAAACAGCAATTACGAAAAATAATCCTGGATATACCAATTAATTCACAAGTTTTAGTCACTGTGATACTTTTTCATGAAACTAAACGTTTTGGAATGAAAAATTACGACATTGCTAATTGCTTGTTTTAAAGCGGCATTTCATCTCGCTTTCCTTCTGAAAATAATATCTAGTTGGCTGCATTAAGTTTCAAGTTCACTTTAAATGTTTTCCGAATATTTCCAAAACATGTAAAAGACACCTGCTCTGAATAGTCTAGCTTTTTCCCACGACAATAAGCCCCAAGACAATATAATAATGAGAACATGATAGAAAGGATCCTAGGGTAAGAACACCTAAATTTCCTTATCTCAATTTTCGCATAAGCTATAGCTAAAAAACATCAATTCTTGCATCGATTTGCTCCAAAACACCTTGTATAAATACATTGTTAATGAGTTCTGAGGTCAGAATACTCGATTGTTCTGAGAAATCATGCTTTTTCGGGTACAGTACGTTTATTTTTAGTTAAAAACAGCTTTTATTGTTTTATCTTGCTAGATATAGATTCCTTATACCCACAACTTTTCGGTGGTCCTATGTGTCGTACTCCAGCAGTGCACAATGTATGTCGTCATGATGGGTAGCGTGGGTTTATGAATTACATCAAAACGTATTTGTCTTTTCGTTTTATCTCTCTATACCTATGCAAGGTTTCGTTGCCATTTTTTCATTAAGACAGTATAACAGTTTCCATTTTAGCATCTTCCGTGGATCGACCATTTACCTTAGAAATTTGTTCGTATCACAATTTTTATTATCGAACTACGACATATATACTGTACATTTTGAATGGTCATCAGCGGCCAGTCTTTTTCTTTCCGATCGTCAATTGCAGTGTCCTCCGGATGTCTTCGAGTAAGCCTGCAGTGCTACCGGGGACATATTCGTAACGCTCTTGGTTCAAAAAACATCTAGCTTTGTTTATCCTAAACAACCCTCCGTTCAAATCGTAACTACAAAACATCATATCTCTGCAATCCGTCCATCTATTCATAGATAATCGCATGAAAAGAGGCATCCCTGCACGTGTTATCGTGACAAAGCAGAAGAAGCGTGCCCTGAATGACTCAATTCGCGCATCGGCCGAACCCACCAATTACGCCCCTCACATAAAGAAGTATCTGATTATGGAATCTAATTTCCTCGATATGCATGCACCCCTTTGACGTGGCCGGCGCGGCGGACACATAATAACGGCGACCTCCGCGCGACAAAGCTACTACCTCTCCACACCCCACTATTTATACGCATTGCCAGGGGCGTGCACGCAGTCAACATACGTAGTAGTACAGTCGGACTGTCAGATTTAATTGCTTACAGAGGCTATCCAGGTTACTTATCAACTAACTAACTATGCCCTATCACGAATACAAATCAAGAGTTCATAAATCTATCATTCTATGATTCTCATATTTACCTATTAATTGGTCGATTATTTTTTTTCTTTCGTCTGTCTTAGTGGAGATTTTTTTTGACGCCTGCATTTGAACTAGTTTTAAGAAAAACCCCTAGAAAAATTCAACGATCTCCGTAAAAATATCCTTAAGATAATTGATGGCTTAACACATTCCATTCTTGTATTCTTGATAGGAAATGGTTGACAAGCAAGCTGGGTATCCTTTGCAAATAGTCAACTCTGACATTCCGACAATGATTCAAATATAAATCAAAACTCGTTACTGAAAGATAGAGTGTTTGATTTGTTATACTTTGTGTTCATATACACACTCTTTTATCTAAATGATGGAGGTGTTTCACCAAGTAAGAGCATCTACAATATTTCATAAATAGTATTCATAATTCGCTTTTGAAATCGGGAAAAATGGCCCAGTGCGGGATTCGAACCACACATCTTCCGATTGCCGGTCGGACGATCTAACCAACTGACTAATTGGACAGCTGCCTAGTCGTTACAGAGCGCGAACCATATTTATAACTTGAAATTTTGCTCTTCTGCTTTTCCCCTATATATTATTATTGATCACACAAAAAAATGTTTTATAGATTTTTTTAAATATCTATCAAACTTATTTTAAACAAATTAACAGTGTGCTTGCTAACAATAGGTGTATATCATTTCTGGGCTTACCAGGCATCTTACTGTTTCTTTTGTATGTAGTTATTACACCAGAAAACCGTTACTGTTTTAAGCGAAAAAAATTACTATACGACTGAGGCAATTTTTTGAATTTCCAAGGTCCATAAAAAATTAATAATGAATAGCTCATAATAAACAGCAACGAAAATTCTATATAACTGTAATTATTGTAGAGTACAAGCACACTGAGTATAATTACGTCGAAAACAAGTATGAAGCTTAGTATCGTCCAGGAAAAATAATATTCGGAATTATGCGATAGATGGGAGCTGACAACTGTTAACTAAGTACACTATACAGGGGACTGACGGAAACCTGACGTTTTGAATTGAACACTACTGACTTTTTGTTTGTTCATCAGTACATGTCATTTGAAAATGATATCATTTTTGTGAAAGATAACATCGGGCTGATGGTGTCCATCTTTGAATTATTTTTCTCATACTTGGCCGCAAATCATCCTACATCTGATTTATCGTCGTACCATCGATTGAAACCACTTCTTATCTGATTGCTTCCTTCAGTTTGGTCAATTTGAGGGGTGTGTGCGCTTCATAAGCACTGCGCGAGGATAAATGTCTGTACCTATTGACCTCAAAACACTGTGGATTGTAACCATCGAGTAACAAAGTCCCCGGTAGCTTATATCACAGCGCGAAGGTTCTCCAAAAGAATGACCTTTGGAACAGGCTTTTAAGCTCGACCAGGTGGGGCTGTGTCCTGATGAGTATTTGCTGCACTAGCAACTCTTGGAGTTATTATGCGAGACAGATCGGTCGATCAGCTGCCATGTTAATATCTATGGATTAGTGACATATCAGCCACTCCTCTTCGATGTTACAGACTGTGGAGGTCATTTGTGAGGTAAGGCAGACGTATTGCTCGCTTCTGGATCGCGTCCAGAAGCTTGCGAGCAGTACTTCAGTGATGGTCTGATCTGGGCTTTGTACAGGAGCAGTAGCTATACCGAAGAATATAGTTTCCTGAAGCGGAAGAGAAGCCCCCGCTTCTGGGACGCCGACCTAGCAAGGTCAGCCACATGACCGTGCCTTGACATGTTATTGTTGATGTAAATTCCAGAAGCTTGATGGAAGACGTTTCAAGTATTGGATGTTCCTCCATCCCACTGCTGGCAGATCAGCATGCGACTTCTTTTCAATATTCTCTCAATGTCCTCATTGATCTGCAAAGCATGGTATCCTCCTCGAAATACGGTATCTCTTGATGGTAGTGATTCATCAGCGAAGCTGTAGATAGAATTAGATGTTATTTCCAACAAATCGTTGATGTACAGAAAAAAGAGCGTTGGAGAAAGGACAGATCCTTGAGGAACTCCAGCATTCCTGGTAAGTACATCGGGCGCATATCTATCCAGCACCACAAATAAGGAGCGATCCCCCCTATCCCTATCCAACCCTTAGGAAGCTTGATCAAAAGTCTCTCATAAGATACCCTATCGAAAACCTTGCTAGCCTACTGGCTCTACCGGTTTCAAACTTGTTAGGTTCCAGTGGGCCATCCTGTAAATATAACTTGTTATATAAATGCATTGTTTGTCTATTGCCTCGACTCCTGAGTAAAGCTGGATGACCAACAGTAAAGAACAAATAGGTTGTATATATGCATACCTGAGGTAAGGGTGTCATAGCAACATTCTCTATTCACCTTTTTACGGAGTCAAATAAACAACTTGAAATACGATAGATTGCTAATCTAATATCTATCAACAAGTTTGAACTGGTCCACAGTGACATTCCACGTCCTTACACTTCTACAATGCACTGTCATTAGCATCATTCAAATATGCTACACTTGAAGAATTTTTCAATTGCCAGCGGAACTCAAAATATTTACAGGTAATCCAAATTGCTGCACTATGATCCCAACTTTAGAATTCACATGGGACAGATTACAAAATGTGCATAAGAAGTAAAGGAATATGATTGCAACCTCTTATGTCCCTTCGGTACGTCATTGGTCCTTCCACCCCCTCGGTTGGCGTCGTGAATGTTGCGATTAAACGGGTATTGACGGTACAATGGTCGCTGATTGGTGAGACAATCGCCGGTTTTTACGCTGTCAATTTGTTTTTGTGTGACGGACAATGCGGAGGAGGCCGTGACAAACACTGTCGACAATTTACCAACTATTCAGTCGGAACGCGAACGCGCCGCCGGAATTTTGATTTCGACGATTATTTCTCATAAATATATATTTATCGAGTTATTTAGCGAGTTTATTTAGCGTTTAGAATTCTTGCCACATAATTTGGATCCAACTTGGATTAACATTATATGAGCTGAGTCTGTGGCGCCAATCAGTCTGGACCTTTTTTTCTGTCATTATAAATCGATTAACATTTAATTAAATTTATATTGGAATGTCTCGAAATACATGAAAAAACTGCATGGCTATTCGTAGAGTTGTATCGTTCTTTTGATACTGTAAAATCATGACCTTTTATCACATAAGCTTTATCACTATGGAATCAGAGGTACCGCTTTGAGCTGGGTTGGAAGCTATTTATTTGTCAGAAAACAAAAGGTCATTACTAATAATGGTAGTTGTAAGTTTACTTCCGGTATTGTTTCTGTCTCTACTGGTGTTCCACAGGGAACCATATTAGGCCCTTTATTGTTTTTATTATTTACTAATGATGTTATTTATGATTTCCGCATTTCGATACATTAATTGCCGATGCTATCACCATATCAGTCAATTCTAATAATCCAGCTCAACTCAACAATGAGCTTTCAAGTTGCATCTATGCAAGAAAACCTTAGTAAAAATGGGCTAGTACAAATGAACTGAAGACGCAGGTCATGCAGCTTTCTTGACGTGATGCACAATACGGTATAGATTTGCTTATGAATGGCAATAATGTGGAACTAGCTCATGTTAAAATTCCTTAGTGTAACGATATATTCAAACCTTTCTTGGAAAAAAACATATTGATATACTGGTCGGCAGAATTGCCACTGTTTTGTATTATGGAGATTGAGACAATTTGTTAGTAATGACTTACTTAAAATGTATTATTATCCACGTATTCAATCTTCGTACAATGTCATTCAGTAGCGCACGCACATCTTGTCGAAATCTGTTTACAATTTGTCGGATACTCTCTGTCCATTGTCTTTATATTTTCAATTGTCTATGCTATGTTAGCATTACATTGCAAATTACGTTTCTGGTATCAATACCGTTGTTTCTAGTGGCTAAAATTTTTGGAATGCATACCGATGACCATTACTAGCAGATTAACAGTTGCCAAAGTCTGCGCAGCTCGAACGTGGGGAACTAATAGTTCCAGTATATCCGGCATATCTAGTTCTCCACCATGGTCTCAATATATCCCTTAGAGCGTAGGGTAGCACAGGGGTCTCATCTATACCGTAGGAGTGCCTTAAATGATAATATGGCACTTGTAAAGTTACGTTGTGCCGATAGACGTAAGAAGTTCCAGAGTACACCCTACACGCAGACATGAGATCTATAGCCTGTCGAAAAGCTTTACAGTTGGTATCGGGTACTTCCACACCTATAACCCTACTACAATACATCAAGGTGCTAAAAACACCATCCTAGCAAGCCATTATGAAGCCCTCAGTCTCTGATTTCAACCCACCAGACCTTAGTAAAGATAAGATCAACTGCTTAGACAAGCCATGCTCTTCTAGATGTTTGTAGAAAATCCAACGCTTGGGCTTGTCTTTGTGAAGCCTCACATGGAAATTGGCTTTAGCAGTTTTGATGTGTGTTTTAAGTTGGGCAGGAGCCAGCTCTGTGATGGGTGCTGATTTTCTCGTTTGAAGTCTAGTGGGATCCTGAGTTTTTCGGCTGCTCTGCTTAGCGCCCTAAAAAGAAAGGCTCCTCTAGACGAATTGTCGTACTCACGTACAAAGCGAGTGATCGGTGCTCCTCAACACTTCGCAAGCTGTTCCCAGTACCACTCTGCTATGCAGATGTTCCAAACTCAATAGTCCACTCCCTCTCAGGTGTCTTAGAAGGTATGTATTCGGGACTGAGGGCTTAGGATGCAAGCTTCTCTCGATCTTCATCCGTTTTCGGGTCTTAGTGTAAAGTTCTCGCAGCTCATCCACAGTCCAGTGGATGGCACCAAAGGTATATAACAACAATAGGACCCCAAGCATTTTTGTGACAGCGACTTTGTTCTCACCAGACGGTTCTGACGTTGCAAATACTTGTGGCGCAGAGATTCTTTGACTGTATATGGCGCTGCAATACCCCGAGGTAGGTATGTGTCTCTCCGGCATGTAAATTTCGCAAACTGCTCCCATCCACGAGCTGCTCTTCCTCCCCACTATTATCGAATCGTCCTTTCTTGAGAAGAACCATTGCCCATTAGCCTAACCCAAACTCCATGCCAATAGCTTGACGGTACTCTTGCACAGCCCTCAGCAATTGCTGTAATTCGCGTTGTCCGGAGGCATGGAGTTTAAGGTGACCTTGTTCCTCCGAAAATTGTGTGTATCTCTCGGTACAGCGGTAAAAGCGAGATGCAGAAGAGCAGGGGACTCAAGGAATCTCCCTGAAAAACTCCTCTCCTGAATGCCATCCTCTCATCCTAAATGATACCAGCTCTATTCGAATACTGGTTCCACCAGATTATTATCATAATATTTGACATGTTCGGGCATAGTGAAATTTTTGGGGATCATGAGAATTCGAAGGTATCCAAACTTAAAGTTTACTTAGGGTAACACAAAAAAGATTGCTGCGTGTTTATTCTTAACACATATATGTTTCAATATTTTCTAACTTTTATTTATCAGGTAGTTACAAGCATTTTACAGACTTTTGGACCGCCTGCAATTCTTATATATGAATTGGAATATGTGTGTTAGTTGCGTTCTTCTTCTTACGTTAATAAAAATATCAATGTATCAACCGACGGGCGATGACTCAATTTCATTTTGAACATTTTAGTGAAAACCACAGAATGATGTATGAGAAAGATATTCAAAATAAGAGACGCCCATTTGTAAAAACATTAATGTTGGTGAGAAGAATATATTTACAATATCCAGCTCAAATTTCATTTGTGCCGCGTTAAAGTAAACACGAACACCAGGTCGCAATGTTATCGCGCTCTATTGGCCATAAACTACACATTTAAGTAATTCAAAATGTTGGCTAAAAAGTTCTTCTTCCAAATATGCCCCGATAATAAATGCGACTTTTGAAAATTACATGGTGATTGTTTTCATGATTTATTGTACTTCATCTGAGCAGTCATATAAATCACATTCGTTGAAGGGATACTTTATTAATGTATCGGCTGATCCCTGTCGAAGTATGAAATAAAGAAAAGGCATTCTGGAATGAAGTTACACTGTACTTGCTAACAGCTTCTTGAATTGTAGGAATTTTTAGGAATAACTGCGATGGAAAAAAATGTATTTACCGCAAAAAGAATAGGTTCTAATTTAGGGTCATCCATGTAGACTGTTTCAATACCAAAAATGGGGAGAAAAATTAATATAATTGCTACGTACTTACCTTTAAGGCGTTTTTTGAGTCCACTTGTATTACACCTTTCTAATTATAGAATATCCAGTAAAGGCATCATACTTCTTTGGTCTGTTGGGTTGTTGGTAATCAAAAGGACTATGTATTTAATATCGGCTTATAATCAGTTTAGCTGCTTCCCTGTGAACCCTTTACACCTTGCAAACTATAAAATCCCTTTCAACGCAAACGTAATAATTAACTAAATTAATTAGTCTTTTCATATGCACCAATTTAATTATATACCGCCTTCACATTTTCCATGTACTTTAATTTATCCTAGCTATTCATCAACAGAGAGTAAGGGTTCATATGCCTTAGTGAAAATTGGTGAAACCCCTCAAATCAAGATCGTAAAACCTTTCACCGTATCTGAATGAATGGTTCTGGTTTTAGATGTATGTAGCATCGTATTTCAAGGGCATCGTTTAAGGTAGAGAAGTTGTTGAGGATATTCTTCGGCTTTTTATATCCTGTTGCTCTATGTCTGGAATTATATTCTCTTAAGGATTTTTGAGCTACTCTGTGAAATAGTGGAAAACAAAAGACTTGTCATCCTGTTGGGAAAAATAACATAGCTATGTATCGATAGCTATATTCTTCACGTCCTGAAACGTCCATATAAAAATAAATCATAACTTAACTGGAGATGTAGAGACGTAATTACGTTGAAAAACCAACGATAAAGAAAATGGAGGGGAAATCCGAAAATTAATCGATACTGTCACTGTAAGCTGTTCATCAGTAATAGTAAAGAGCATCATAACAAAATAATTAAGCATGTAGATTGTAGATGCTCTTACTTGGTGGAACTCTTCCATCATTCAGATAAAATAATTGTGTACCTAACATACAGTTTCACAAATGAGACTCCTTTATTCCGGCGACACGTTTCGATTTATATTTAAATTGAAAAATAATTTTATTTATGAAACTGCAAGAAAATTGAGAACAAACTCCTCTTATTTAATAACCCATCTAGATTTTCCCGGTATGTAGCCAAAACTATTATCAAACCAAATACCAGAAATTGTTCTGAAACGTTGCACCGCAGAGTTTACATCACCACTTTTTTTTATTTCAAATTCCCCTAAGGAAAACCTGAAGAGCATAAAAGATCCGCATTATTTCTACCATGAATTCTTTTGTCCGCATTTTCGTGCACCCTCTTTAACGGCGCCTGAAACATCCGCCTCACTTTTGGTACGCCTCTGTCTGGCACGCTGCTCACTCGCTAGGTAGTAAAGGATGATCTTTATAAAATCTTTTGAATCTACAATTTGTGTTTCGATCAAACCTTAAAACCAGTATTCTCAACCCAAGCAAAATTTTTCTTTTGGTCTTCCCGCCTGGCATCTATTACTTTTAGTTCAACGAAGATCAAACTCTGCATATGATATTGTATCTTATTTTAAGCTGCTATTTTTTAAAATATTATTTTTCATAACAGTGCGATGCTCTTATTATTATGTCATAATGTGATATGGTTTTGTACATGTTTTTCAATGAAATACTTACTACAAAATTGTCTGTCGGTAATGGTGCTCTTGTCGTATATCTTCTTGACGGAACCGCGATAAATTGTATTCTGGTTTGAACTGAAGAAACATGACTGGAGACACTGAGAGCTGTGGACTCTTGTGTAAAGTGTATACGACAAATACTGCATACTTAATAATTAAGTTCATAGAAGATGTCCATTTTTACGATGAGAAAATTAAAATTAGGATATACAGGTGTTTTCAAAAGAAAGGAGACAGTGATGTCATTAATATCTACCTGGCTGGTTGCTAACCATGTTTTAAACCTTATATCACCTGATTGCTGACCAGAAGCATGAGGAACATCCATCTTGCTCACTATTGTGTCCTTTTGTGATTACCGCTATCGAATTTTGCTATAGTATGCTTTATTCACGATTCTTTCTCTCATATATCAAGTGTTCTATGATCTTTTGATATGTTGATCCAATCAGTGACCCAAAACTATTTTCTTGATCAATCGACTCTGAACGTTTCATTATTCCGACTTTATTTTGAGACAGTCATATTTGTTGCGCAAGTGGTTAGAAAGGATATGTACATTGTGAATTACATGTTCTCTATAACAAGTATTTGTATTATTTTGAAACGCTGTATTGAAGAGATTAGGAGATACGACAGGACGAGCAGGTTTTTATCTTCTTCCTTTTACCGTCAGCGCGAGGGTAGGGAACAAAGCTGTCTGGCATTCGAAGGTATTTTTTGTCGCTAGTAAAACAACTGGTCGGAGCGACTTACTTTAGAAGTCTACATATCAAAGAATTTTAGGAACGTGCTCCAACTTTTGTGTTTTTTAAAGACTGGCTTCTGTACTTCAGAATAGGGAATCTATTCTGCAACTTTGGAGGTTATGTATATTATAGCGACATAACCTTTGTGATGTAGTTTTCATTTTATCAACAATAATTCATAGCATTTTAAAAATTATCAGTTTATTGCGATTCATTTATCTGTGGGACCGGATGTGAGTAACCAAACAGAATTTTATTTAGATACGGAAAAGGTGCTTAAAAGGGATGGAGGAGAATTGGCAGCGTACAGAGTGGAAGAGAGGAAGTGCGTCCGGTTCTTACATAAAATTCATATCAAAAACAAAAAAGAAGTGCGCTCATTTCCAAGCATTACGCTGGGTGGCGTTACCCATTGGACTCTTACTGAGTCAAGGAATGCCTTGAAGTTTATCAGTGTGACGTCACAGGCGATAAAATCACATGCCATCAATAATGCTTCCGATGCCAGAATGCGACCACTATCCCTATTAGCGAGCGTCAGTTTGCCTAGACGCCTTCCATCACAGACTATCCTGACTAGATCATGACGTGGATGGGCGGCTTTAATGAGTTTGTGCAGGCATATCAGCATACCGGTGTAGGTGTATCGAGATCTTAATTTTTCATGAGCAATAAAGAACTTGTCGAGAGCGAAAGTTTATCTTTCTCTGTATAGACTTCAGTTATCTGCTTAGTCAAATTTATCTCTTATGATGTCTACATTCCAAATGTGCTGCGGGATATCGTAAATCTTACAAAGATCCAACAAACCTTCTTCTATGCACCCTCTGCCATCATACGAATAACCGAAATCCAAAAAGGAACCCCAATAGCAATCACAATGAATAGAAATACTCTTTAACATTAAAAGGACCCAACCGGGCATTCACAAAAAGATCCTCGAATGGCAAAATCCGCTTTCGTCGAACATAAAAGTCACAATTCCAAATGGGATTTGTAAACTTTACGATATTATTCTCACTTATAGAACGCCTTATCAGGAATTTTTCATCGCCTCGCTTTTCGGCTGCGCTGAAAGAAGCGTTATTGGAAAAATTGAAACTGTGTAAGAAAAATGTTCGACTTATATCGCCGGTCTCGTGGATTTATTTCCCCGCTTTCAATGCAATTATGCCGCCTTTATACGGTGAAGAATGGCGCCGTATCGAAAAAATATTTGGAGCTTTTCCGTTTCATACGTTGAATGGTTTCTGTGGTGTTCGTCGCTGAATTTAAATATCTTTGTCAGGGATTCAATAATGTCAAGTAGTTTCACTTGATTCGCCGATAACCTATTTGAAATAATTTATCACCTCTGTAAGGTGTTATAATTGGAAGATTTTCTGATTTCCAAAAATAAAGTTGTATCACCTACTATGAGCCCACAGCATAGTAATCTTAGTTGTGATATAAGTAAACCGATATCAACTTTATCCAGTAATACAAAAAAAAGCAACTTGCTTATTGTGTTAAATGTCACCCAACAAGTCATCGAAATTTTCAGTAATATGTTTATATTTACGAATATCTTATGTGAATGAAATACATGAATTTTGAAGTTTCTATGATCGTGAGGTACCAGCGTGTCAAGTGCTGGTCCATAAACATCAATTTAGAAGTATGCTCATTTAGACAGTATAAGTGACTCACATAGCTTAATCCTGATCTGTGGTGGTATTCAATCCCTATTGGGGTGAAGATATTCAAATATGCTTAAAATAATTAAGGTCACTATGGAACATCTACAGTACGAAAAGGTATGTTATCAATTTCCAAAGCGAAAGTTCTAAATAGATACATTCTACTATCTTGAGGGCTAAAGCTAATATATTGTGACTTTTTTCGATTTAAATCGAACACACATACTGAATGTTTTGTGTCATTTATACTGTAGATTTGTTGAAATCAATTATATATGATGTGAGATATAAAAGACATACTAAAAATTTGACAGAATTATGAAGAATTTCGGAGAAATACATTATCTTATTCGTTTTTCTCATCATACTATGTGATTATAGTAGGTCGTATGCTTCTCTCAAGCTAAAGTCACTTTAACTATTGTGATTTTATTTATGTCTTGTGCAAACGGACAAAAAGCGTATTCAAAAGGTTCAAAAAAGTTGCTGCAGATTGTACTATGGATACAGGAAGTACGACCATATTTGATACAAAATCAAAGAGTGCCATTGGTTAAATATGGAAAAGAGAAGAATTCTACATTTGAACACTTTCACTCACAAGCTATTAAATGATATCAATTCCTCAGACTCTTTATGCAGCAGATTGACGCCTCGCTCCAAAGTTCATCTGTAAATATCAGAGCTAAATCCACTTTTACGATGCCTCAACATAAAACTTCACTATTCCGAAGATGTTTCGTTTTTAATGCCATAAAATCATACAATTTCCTTCACGAGGAGTTCAGATTATATAATATAAATAAGTTTAAGTATAAACTGAAGACCTATCTAATTGACAAACAATGAAGATATTGACTTGGGTACTTTTTCCTTTGATTCTGGTCTCCTTATTTAAATTATTTAAATTGTACATATCTACCTAGTTTTACAACTACCTTGCGAAAATATATGTTCTGCCAATGCTGCTTCAAATTATTTTCTTTTTTCTTTATAAATTTATTACTTTCTGTGTATTATTATATTATTTCATAGCTTAGCTAGACTTCGCCATCAGCATACTCAAATTGCTATTGTAATATCATCTTTTATAAGGAATAAAAGACATTTATTATTATTATATTATTATTATTTTAAACCCAAGGCAACACACAAAATGTACTTGTCTGACAGACCAAGTTTTTGGGAAACAGCTAAAGAAAGATATATCGCGGATGGGAATCGACCCCAAATCTTAACCGTTTTGTTATGTAAACTGGCAAATTTGCTGTGCTAGTGCCTTCTCCAAATAATACCTCATTTCACCTTCCAAACTTGTAAACAGCTCAAAAACATCAATTTTTCCAACCAATATTCTTAACAGATGGTATAAGAATCAAATTTAAACTCTTTTCATAATGTATCTGAGGTAGCTGAAACCAAATCCAGAGTTCAATTAACCTCATCAAGTCAATTTTTAACGAAAGCTCAAAAAGTAATCGGAGTCGAATTAGCTCGTTATACCTAATAACGCGCTAGAAACCTGAAATGGTTAAACAGAATCCGAATTCCGATATCAAAGACATCTGGTCAACGATATTATGGGAAAATTGTAGTTGGATTATATGATTATTTGAGGTTTTAAAAAAAAATTATTATAATAAATATGATCTGACCCTCGTGTTAACTTTACTTTCTTTGACAGTTAGTGTTGGAATTATTTACAACCGATTGATTATTTCGATTGATTATTCTAACCTATGAATGCATAGTGAGGTAAAAAATATAAGGAAAGAAATTTCACTAGATTCAAGTCTGTCATAGTTGAAACACAAGTAAATATTGCTCCATGTTGACTGGTTCAGTCAATGATTCTGATCAGATACTAAAACTGTAAAAAAAATTAAGGTTCTGTTGTTGGAAAAACCCACTGAAAGTTCCGGTTTCTGAATTCAAAATGTAGGAACGTAAAAATGCCTCATTATGTTTTCCCCCGGCCACTAATTGAAACTACATACTGAATATCTTTACTAAAGTTTCGTTTGCCCAAGCAGCCCTTTTAAAAATACACAGACTGATATTTTTGTCGTTATAATATTAAAAATCTATTTTCTTTCGTTTTGTACTTTGTATAAGGCTGGCAAGGCAGCCGAAATGTTAGTAAAGATATTTAAATTAATAGCATGGGGTATAATGAACCAGAAAGGATAAGTTTCAAGACTTACCATTAGTGAAAATGACTTTGCACATACACAGTGAATTTCAAAACTACTCTGATGGAACATACTTTTTTTGCTCATAAAAATGCAATATTCAACGAATACAGACATAATAGAAATAATAAAGCAGTCGCCATGGAGGAAACAAATGAAAATCGAACAATGCGACGGGGATGGCGAAAACGTGACAAGCTTTTGGATAAACAAGTAGTCACATAATACTGGTGCTATATAAAAGAGTATCAACAGGACAGTATTACTATCCACACTATATACACTGACGAGATCAGCCATGGCCGGAACATCCTCCAAAATAACACTCGTACATTTGCGGGAAAAAGTGTTGGTTTTTGCGAACTACAAGTAATGATACCACATACTGAAAGTTTCCGAACAACTGACACCTAAATAAAAATGTAGATCTGTCTGTTCAATTGCCATATCCTCGGTTCTTTCATAACTTCACCCCAAGTGATTATTGGGTGTTTGATACACTGGAAGAGATAGATGAAAATAATATTCCGAGTAATGATAACGCGGATTAGTCGACTATGATTAGCTGTTTCGACGATCAAACTAATTTCTGTACAGGTATTGGAATACTTCCAAACCGATGAAGGAAGTATATAAAATGTAGAAGAGGTTATGTTTTTTTGTGTAAATGAACAAAAAGTACATCAAATACAAATTACTATAAATATAAATAAGTAGGTTGAAATGATAGATGCCTAAAAAATTGCACAAAGATTAGCAGCTTCTTAGACATTGAGTGGATACATCATCTCTTTGATTTATACTTACGCTTTTTCAGCTTTTCCTAGATTTTCTTCTATGTTATTGTGAAATAAAAGATATTTGAAGTAATTAATTTTCTTAGTTACTCTAAACTATAGACGACTTATTAAGAGGAAGTTTAGGTACAAATATTCTTAATAATTTGATTTTGTAATGCTTTTCTAGGCGTTCAATATATCTAAGTATCCAATTGGACCCTGTATTGTAAATACATCTACGATAAGCTAAATTATTCTATCGATATAGATCGGGTATCTGGCAGTATGAGATCGCGGTTCTCAAAGCGTTTTTGAAAAAATGGTGGGTGGTTGTGATTGCTGTAATTGAAAATTCGCAGTTGCCGAGAAAATGCAGATTTATTTGGTTACTGCCTATGTGCTGGATGGGAGTTCGTTTGTTTTAGAACTACAACATTTTGTAAGAAATATTTTCTCAATATTTAACATGTTCAGCATGCTATGGAACAAAGCAATGTGCATTGCACGATACCCAATAACCTAACCCCTTTTCAGTATTCAATGTACCGCCACTGTAACCTTTTCTAGCTAAAGTCAACAAGAGCAGTGTTGAAGTATCAAACAGCCGCAGGTTATTCATTTGTTCCCTTATGAAAATACGATAGGCGATCTGTCCATTATTGTCCAGCTCCCGATATATTCTTTGTGCTGTATTGAATTCTGGGGAAAATGTATTTATTTACTCCAGGCTATGCCACATATATAAAAAAGATGGCATCTTTCATCCGAATTCCCCAATCGCTTGAGGTTCCATTTCATATTGTTATATAAAAAAAGTATATTCGATTAATATAATCCAGTTTAAGGTTTTTGCATTGACTTACCCTGACCTCAAGTATTTTAACATAATTGAATAAATCCCTTGCGTATGACGTCAAATTGTGACTTGTTCATTCAGTTTTGTAATTTGATAAGTGCTGTCGAAGCATCCGAAATGTTAGTAGAGAATCATAATTCATAAAATGTCATTTCATTTCCGCGATACTTACTTGAATGGTCTTAGTCACAACAGTTTTGGATCAAACTTTCACACACGCAATGTTCGCTCTTTGGCCTATTAGTTTTATGTTGCACATCCACCAAATTGTACAATCAACAGAAAACTTTTCTATTATATGCTCACAAAAAACCAAAGCCTATTGAATGAGGTCCTACTAAAAATAAACACTTGATGTATTGAATTCGAATGATAATAAGTGCATTCATTTTCCTCTCGTCTGGTTATTTTGCTTTGCGCATCCACCTAATTCAACAAGCACACGCCATTAATCCATCATTTTCTGAATAACTAATAAGCCAATGAATAAATTTCAAAGAACTTCGATTTAATCAATTATATTTATATAATTAGCGATGTCAGACGCGGTATTTTTCGCTCAAACATCCATTTTTGACTATTCAAAAATTATTTTTGGTTGCACATTCACCATGTTCCGCAATGTACCTCTAACTTCCACGTTATGCCTACGATGTGTAAGCCGATTGTTTGGCTGGTGTTAAGCTGCATATTATATCCATAAATGAATGAATTGCACCAAAATGGACAAAAAATTAATAAAAAACACGTACATTCTGTGATTGAGTTCTCATTATTTCTTCGTTGTTCCATGCTGCACATCCAGCATATCCTACAATAATATGTAGATTTGCCTATTGACCTCTAATAAAGTAATATACCTAACTCGCAACCGATTGTTATTTATTTTTTATAAATATTTTCTGACGTTCTCAGAACTAAAATGGTCGTTTAGTATTTTTTTCATTTTTTGTCGTTTATTCAACATCTGTAATCTAATGCTAAGTCACGTGTTATGGATTATGGATATAAAGTTAAAGTGAATTGCTCGGATCTGAAAAGAATAGGCAAATTAGCCCTAAATTTAGTCGAAATTGGCCAAAAGTGACGCAAATTACATATAATTTTGCTGAAGATTTGAGTTATACTTATCAGATGGTACACCGAAAGGAATTGAAAGATTTTTCAACTATTTTCGTAATTATTTAATATTTTTCACAAGATATGAAAAGGTATCCTCATAGGAATCAGCAGTTCAATATTTAGTTAATGCTTAACGATTGAGAAAAATTGAATCAGTCCTCCAAATTATCAAATATCCTCTCACTACGACCCTTCAGCAGCCTCCTCTGAGCAGTACTCGAAACTAAAACCAGCATAAAATATTGTCCTTCAATTTGACTACTGCGCCATCTCTGAAATAAAGTTTCAATTTTCCCCTCATTACAAATACCCCATATGAATTTTGTATCTGTCTCCCTGTAGTGAACTGTGCCGCTTATAGATGGCAGAGCTTGCCAGTGATCACAGTTACAGTAAGTATGGCTTGTTATATTCATGGCATAATATATATTAAAAATATGTCAATGGAAAAGGAACCTTTAATTTTCTGTGTATTATTTTGGACTTTCAAATTTATAGCACGAAAAGCGATCTTCCTACTTATATTAATGTCATTTAAAAAAAATTATACTGATGAGAGATCAGTGTTAGGTGTTATCAAAAATTTGTATTTCCAATGTAACAAAATATTTCTGATCAACATTGACAAAATGCTTGATCGTTAGTATGGCAACACTAACTTTGATGACAACTGAGGCGACAAAATATAATTAAAACCCAAACACAAAGAGGAAAAAGAAGCAAACTTCACGTAGGTTTTTGAAAAACTAATCAGTATAATAGTGTGCAAAATTGGAAAATGCTAATTTTTTTCGGAAGCACGGATCAGTCGCCTGAACTACGGAATCGGAGACAAACTCTCGCCCCACTTGTCGTTCCTGTCTACAACGTTATGTAGTGTTGTATGCAGTATCGTAGCTAGAAACTATGGCACAAAAAGCAAGTTCTGAACTACTACCTAAGTGATTTCCTGACCTTCCAGCCCACGATTTTTCCTAGCGCCTACGATGGTTACGGCGATAGTTATATTACGATATTACCGCGTTAATTTCACATCATTTTCAAGATTGAAGTAGAAGTTGGTACATATATTTTAAAAATGTTTCATGTTATTACCCATTTTGCTTGAAATGGTATACAAATTCGAAAATGAAACGTGTTGCATTGAAAACATGGAGTTCCAATTTCAAAAACCCAGAAAATTGGTGATGTCTAACGTCTATACTCAAGTGGCAGGTTAACTTGTAGCTGTCAAATAACAACAATAAGCATTAAACGTCAGGCTGACCTTATAAATCGCTAATAACTCAGAAACACATGTTGATTTGTCTGAGCTAGAAAATATACGAGCATGGTGCATTAAAAAAGCCATTTTATTTGAAAAATGCTTCGGGCTCACTAGCTTCTGCTTTCAAGGTAAGGCAGTCGATTTGCTTACATTGCATTCAACTATGTGTTATTTTGATATTCAGACTCCTGGATTGTTTGATTTAATATCGAGTTTGTGTATGTTTGTTGCTGTTCTGCTGTTGTTAAGTTATTCTTATATAAGAAGGAATAATCCCTGGAAAACTACAAACCTGAACCTGTCTGATGTAAAATGTATTAGGTTTGCTTATCAAATGGTTTATCGAGATATGGGGCTGTGAATGGGAAGAAGTGCTTATTTTGAACATAAGTTACACCAAATCTACGTTATTAAAATTAAAATTTCCATCTGAATCAAATATCAATGACGATTTATTTGTTTATAAATCTTACACGATATATCGTTAAATATCTTATAAACTAAGATTCATATAATTAGAGACTGTTACCGGATGCCTTTTTCTCTAATCCAATAATATTGTAACAGGGACTAGGAGGTTATAAACTAGTTTGCACCAGTAAATATACAAAGTAAATAGTACGCTGAGATAAAATCATACACGAGTCACTCAAGAAAGTTTATGTATAAATACACAAAATTCAACTAAGGAAAGGTGTAATGCATGGGATTTACATATTGCCTAGGATTGATTATCAAATTTGCCGCTAGGGGGCGTAGCGCTTAGTTTGAATCGCCAATAGGTGTGCGGATTTAGTTGAATGTTTAAAGGAAACTGCCGACTGAAGTCCATGGCGCTGTTGCTGCTATTAATTACGAGATGGCAGGTCTTTCTTTATGTAGATATTGATTTTCAGATATAAAACAGACAGAGCGCTTTATAGCAAGGGTAGTTTCACCCTACATCCACGAGGGTGGTTTCATATGAACTGTTAGAAGTCTTTTATGAAATCGATTAATTCTAGTCTCTTGTATCTAGAAGGCGCTTCGTGTGCTGAAATGGGACATTTCTGTCAAAACAGTGTGTTTTATTCTCATTTGTGGTTTTTATTCCATAAAATTCATATGAATGGCTAAACTTGCAAGCGAATGATTGAGATATTGTGAAAAATTATGACTAATGTAGGTATAGGGAGATGGCACCCAACAAAGGCTATTTCCTAATTTTTATGGTTTGGAAAATTTATGGGCTGTTGACTTTACATTATGGTTTTTTCTATTCGGCCAATATGCTATTTTTCAGGCCATCCTTCAAAACTGTTGAATATTAATAACTTTACAGCAATTGTGGCTGGGATAGGTGGTGGGGATCTGAGGAATACTCTGTACTTGTTAGTCACATATTATTGTTTCCACTTTCAAATCACAAAAATGATAGAATATTTCCAATATCTGTGGACTTTAAATGTTAAGGCGATACATCCGAGTTATGAAGATAATATATTTTCGATAAATATCGAATGTTTTAAACAAATATAAACCATATAAATTTCTGTGAGACGTTATGTACCACTTTAGGGCTAAGTTACTGTTTTAAAAAAGGAGCCGATCTGCTCCGCTACTGTGTTAATAATCACTACTACTACTACAGATTACTGTACCCCAACTGAAATAATTTAAATTTAATTTAGCTGTATTGAGAATAGCGTCAAGTAGGTTGATGCTGTACTTCAGTTGTATCAGTTATATTTATTTGCCAATGTTCTAGAAAACAAATCAATAATAATCTCAGGATTCTTCAAAGATTCCAAGACGTACATTTTTATCAGAGCATCTGTAATCTTATTCAACGACGCATTAAAATGATTTTTTTCAGACATTTTGAGTACTTAAAAATATCGCGACTATACTCCAAAATTACCAGGATTCCCAGACACATGGAAAACGACGTTACAGAACAGAATCCAGAAAATTTCAATATCGGTCCTTCATCAAATTTTTTTCCAAATACAGTGTATTTTCCCCCGTAAAATGGTTATATCCACAGATGCAATTTCATTGAAATACGTTTTGCCTAACACAGTAACAATTCAGCAGCTCCGACTCACAACAGGTCGCTCCCCAATAAGGGTCGAAGTATCTCTTTCAATTGTCGAGATGACAATAGGCGTTTTTAATGACACCTGAATAAATATACGACTATGTTTTGTTCAATGTTACAACGCAACAAAAGACGGCTGCGACACGCCGATATTCATTTGTTTATCTTGTTTTATGCCTTTTTGTAGCAGTGGTGCGAGTCTTTCAATTCGAGGTGAGATATAATAGCCATGATACTTCGAGTAAACACCTCTATCGGCAATTTTAAATACAAAAACAGAGGAAGGTATTGTGATAATGGAAACTTTAGAACTTAAATGTATCCGCAACAAAACCGTCCATATAATGTATTAGGTCATTACACTGACCCCCTCTCACTCTTTTTCTTTATTTTAACGCAAACTCCATTTTAAAAATAATTAAATAAATTTGTCAATAATAGTGACAATAAGATAAAAGATTAAGTTAACAAAATTTTAAATATATAATCCTCTATAGAAACTAAAATTATATTATAAATAATAAGTAAAAAATTAGCTAGAATCCTCTATTTCTTCAAATTTAACCTAGAAACCTGACTCCTAAACTAGTTGATGTGAATCTAAAAGGCTCTAGATCAATATTATTGATAATTCGGCATATACGTGTCAGAGGGTTGTGCATAGGGTAATTGGTTGGATGGATTGGCATGAAAAACATCAAATTATTACGTGTTCTACGAGAGGCAACAAAATATATAGAACCCAAAAGTACATCACAATCAATACTACCTCTTACTGATTTGAACAAAAACATATGAAAATGACTGTGCTCTCCTGGACGGCCATGTTTGCATTTGAAAGTGATTCAACACAGGGCTGTAGTCTATATAATAAGGATTTTGTGTATTTATGCATGGTATAACAAGATACATAGATGGCGGTAGAGGCTAGAAGTTTGGTTGGTTCTCAGAAGGGTTGTGATAATGAGTTGTTGGGTGGTGTAGTAAGACTTTCACTCTCCCTTGAGGGATCACTTTTCCTGAATGAGGTTCAGGCCCCATGTGTTGTAAATTTCTGAGCTTAGAGGAGATTTGTCACCTCCTTATATTGTAGCCTTAAATTTGGACTATATCTAAACCAGGACGTGATGAGATATCCAAATCTTGATTTTAGGCTTTGAACTGTAAATACGATCTTCAATACACTTGCAATCTGTTATGCTAGTACCGCAGTACCGCCACGAAGCTGTAGAAGGTATCGCTGGTTACGTACCATTGGCTAATGCAGGTGGTTCCAGTAGAAAAAAGAAAAGTACGACCATACTGAAGCGAGCTGACGCAACGTTGCAGACGCCATACTGCAGGCGTGAAGTGACGCGGTACCGCCTCCTGGGAGGTATTCTATATGGTACGGTACGGTGGTGTCTGACAGCATTCCTTGTTATACACCAATGCCATCAAATATAATTGTTATAATATACTCAAGCTAGATGTGAGAAACAACGATTTTTGAATCAACCATTGCGACCTGGTCAGGTTGTGATAGCAACATCAACACTCATCTCCAAGCTTGCTCACGATGGCGCTGCCCGTTGGAAATTTACGAAGTCAAGGTCCTGACACTTGGATTGCCTTGAAGCGGCGACCAATGCCTGTTACGACATCTGGGTGAACATCAAGAGTGGACTGATTTACAGCAACATTCCTTGATCTTCGTAAAGACTATTTACAATGTACTGTAATCTCGGCAGTCCAAGTGTTAGGACCTTGACCTGATGGGTGTTGACGTTTTTATTCGTTGAAATTCCGTTCTACCTATATGTTATTATAATCAAGGTTTTAACTCAAAACGCCTTGAGTCTCCATCGTTCGATGAATACTGATTTGGACGTTTTCCGGTTAGTTATATTGGTGAGTCTTCCATAGGTTTCTTATCAAGTGTCTGCTGTGAAAGGACACACACACCATATAACTAAAGAAATGGCAAAATCAGTATTTAGGATACAGAGTAAAATGAAAATCTGTGCCCTATTTTCCCCACTTGGTTAATTGTCTAAGCAAAGAATACAGACATTATATAACAAAGGAGGAAACGTCAAAATGATCACCTCACAAAGAAGAAAACAAGAGGAAAGTCGAAGAACCTGGATCCGTTTCAAATTGAATCATGGTTGTCTTTCAAATTCGTCAATAAATCCAGTTTGGTAAAATGAGCTCCAGAAATATAATAAATAGTTTTCTCCAAACCTGCATATAGCATATTAGTTTTTCAACAGGTTCTTTACGGTTTATTCCTAGATCTCAGATAGAGAGGATCTTGCGCTGTTGCTTTGGGATTACGCTGCTGTACCTGTGTCTTATTTTTCTCATAAATGGCACCAGGCAGTGTTGTGTTTCGAATGTGGCGATTCAATATGTCCCTCATTTTAGATTTATAAAAAATGTAATAAATGCTTCATCTGTTGTCTAGCCTTTCCACTAAGATATTATTAAACAAAAACTTCATAGAAAGTCAATGTCATACATTCAAAAATATATATATTTAACTATTTTGTACTCTGGCTGGCTGGCTAGACAGATTCATCACATGTGGCTCTAATTAGCGACTAGTACGAACATAAATTGAACGTTAAGACGTTATCCACATGAATGAAATTAACTAGAAAGCTATTTGGATGGACTGATAATCATATATAGATATCCCTTTTACAGCGTAACACGTCTTTGGGTTCATCGTTGTCTACTAAATGTCTTTCTGTCATTCCCCTAGTAATCCCCTGCATCCATCTTCTAGGTGGTCTACCACGCTTCTATCTTTCGGGATGGAGGGGGGGGTACTAATAATCATGACTACACATAAATGAATAATTTCTGAATCTGAAAGGCGGAGTATGCAATCGATTTTTTTTCACTATGCAGCGTATCAGGTATATATTCTGTCTACTTTTTTCATTAGTATGGTATATATCTGTGAATCCTGCAGGGAAACTCTAGGATACAATCAACCTTTATGTAGTCTTTATTCAAGTAACATTTGGTCTGCCAGCCATGAAGATGGGAGGACGCCCAATACTTGAATCATCTCCCATCAAGCTTCTGGTTGCTGTGTTATGGCACGATTATGTTGCCGGCCTCGCTGGTTGGCATCCCAGAAGCTGGGGATTCTCTAACGGTCCAGGAAATTGTTTCTATGGAATAGCTACTGCTACTATACAATGCTCAGATCAGACGATCGCTGGAGTACTGTTCGTGTGTGTGGGGCTACGCTTCGAAGCACTCCTTGAAGCCTCTGAACACAATCTAGAAACGAGCATTTCTTCCAAAAGTCGATCTGTTGGAGAACCCTGGCCTTGTGGAATGAGCTTTCGGGGACTTTGTTGCCCGATGGTTACAACCTACGGCGTTTGAACGTCAATGTGATTAGACATTTATCCTTTGGCAGCGCTTATGAAGAGCATGAGATTATCTATAAGAAATTATAATATTGGCTTAAGAAGTAGAAAGTAGTAAGAATTGTCGAGTCGCTAAGTAGTAGCCCAGGTATTTCTGTAGCAGACGAAAATTCACAAAGCCCAATGCAAAGAGAGCACCGGTGCACAACTCTGCTGAAAATCCCAATTAAAATTCACCTCGTCGCCATCAGCGGGCTGCAGCCTCCAATACACTCCAAACTTGAAAACGAAAAACAATCAAATGTGAAACAAAGGGACACAATTAAAACAAAAAGCTATACGAACACGGCCTCCCCAGTTAATCAGTAAAATGGCGTCTACTGTTTTCCCATGTGTTTTTATTGTGTCGTAAATTAAAACAGCGGCAACAATGGACCTCCGTGGGCGGAAAGGGGCGGCGGACGTGTGCGACAGCGAGATTGCGGGGGGCGGCGATCCCGCTGCCCCCATCGCCCGGCGAGTTGAATGCAGTCGACGTAGCACGATACCCTGGAGACCGGGTTTTCCCCACTTTTAAAATATACTTTAAAATACAGCTCGCTAGTCGACTTTTTGGACGTGCCTTCATTAGAATTTAAAATTAATATCTTTAGTAAGTAAGTACAAGGGATTTCTTAAACAAGTATCAAATCGGTATTACATATCGATTCGTTTCGTAACTTAGAATATCCATACATACATTATAATTATATTATCGACGTGTATTGATGCTGAGGTATGGATTTTTTGATTGATTTAAATCAAAGGTCGTACGGCTTAAAAAAAAAAATTAGGCAGTCCATCTGCATTGTTCATAAATCTAAAATAAGGATATCTTGCATAGCCATTCCAGCCTTTCATAGTACTTCATAATAAGGTCTTGGTTGAACATAGAAATGTAATCCTGGAAATAGTCGTAAATATAAATATTAATGTAACTATATTTCAAGATACATTTTTTTCAATGTTTTAGTCTTTGATAAAGCTACATTAGTATAAGTAATTATATAGTAATGGGACATCCATTAATTCCGTGAGGTGTTTTTGATGATTTTCTATCCTCCCCCCCCCCCCAGGTGGGATGCCGTGAGATTTGGCTACTCCCCCTCCCCCAACCCCCTATCTCACGAAAGATCTTTCATTATTTGAAGTTTGAGTGTAAATGTATTGGATTTATTTGAACAATTTGAGGCATTATTTTTATTTAAGATTTGTGAAGAATAGTATTCAAAATTGCTCAGATCGTAATCTAAGATCACGGTTATAAAATTTATCAATAAAAGTCTTGAATAGGAACATCTAAAATTATAAAAGATTATCTATTCTAATTCCTCGGATACGGTCTCAACAGTGACTGTTGCTATATTACTTTAATTTTACCCAATTTACTCGCAATTTTACATTTGCTTATATGCGGGGAAAAATTACGGGATATTTGTTGAGACCTCGTTTCCCCCGCGTGAGATTGGGTGAGTGTCAGCTCGACCCCCTCCCCCCGCCCTGAACACCTCACGTAATTAATGGATTAAGTGAAATATGGTGAAAATATCTGTAAGAAAAATATCGGTAAAAAAAATTCATTCCGAAGCACTGGTGGAAGCTGCCTCTTTGGAACATTTGTGATGGGAAAATGGTACATTTTACATGTCAAGTTATATAATCTAATTCACAACATATTCGCATTCTTCATGTACAAACTAATGAATTATAAAGCATACAAAATCTTGTTTAAAGAAGTTGATTATTGGCATACCGATATCAAACGGCTCAAATTTTGAGTTATCGCCCTTACGTGAGAAGTATAAAGTCGACTTTCTTGACTTCTGTTTTCATGAGTAAAAAAACATCTGAAGCAAAGGTTAGATCACAAAACGTATAACTTCTATATTACACGAACTAGAAGAGCATGAGGGCTACAGAATTTAATAAATCCTCATTGGAGCTAAAGGGCGCTGTTACCTTTGCACAAACATAAAAGGTGGCACAAGTCTTATAACAAGCGGCCCTGAATGCCCATTAAATCCCACAATGATGCCGTTATACACATACATAAAAAGAATGTAGAATGTGTTTCATGTTAGACTTGGCTTTGATTGCGTCTCGTGAAATTCTGAAGTTAAAAACCTTCCATGCCTTCCTTTATGTACGACTTACTTATGCCGGGAAATCAAAGAAATTAGATTTGTACGAGAGCTCGGTACAATGAGGGTGCTTGTATTTTATCAAGCACTGTCAGGGACGGATCCAGAGTAGTATCTCTGGAGATCACATATTATTCTTGCGTTTTTTCTCAAGTCTGGGATATTTTTACGGAGTTTTTTATTTTGTTTCAGGAAGTAGTTTGGAGTGCATCCCCACACATACTATCTGATCCGATCCTCGTAGAGTATTGGTAGTAGTTGTTCTGGTGAGTACATTTTCCTCCAGAAGAAGACATCCCCAGATTTTACGACACCGACTGAGCATGTCCGACAACGTTCGTGCCAAGATATGTTATTTTTGATGTTGAACCCTATAAGCTTGATGGAATAAATTCAAGTATTGGATGTGATGTAACAATTATAAACCGACTGGAATATTTTTAATATTGCATGAAAAGTAAAACTTATATTAATGATCTTAGGTATGCCCACGTATGATCAATACCACGATCTTATAAATTGTTAACTGTTTTCCCCACACATATCTTAGAAATCCTTATTGCACTCTAGTAAATAAGCGGATTGAAGTTTTGATTTCAATTTTCACTTGTTAGATAACACTTGAGATCTCTTGTTCTCGAATATATAATGAAATCGCTTAAGGAATGAAGTATCTTGAAAAATAAAATATCTTGGGTCATTACATTTTCTAAGGACTAGGTTGAGGTTTTCTGGGGATTCACTTTAATTTTATATTCAGATTGAAATTATTTAGCTATATGAAAAGCAGCCTGGGAAGCTATTAACGTCCAACGAAGTTCAAAACGGAACGCGTCCTCTAAACAGAGTCTTATATGTAAACCCCAGTGCATATATTACATAATTTTATCTTAATCATGAAAGAGTTTAATCAAGTCAGAGCATCAACAATCAAAAACCGTTTCAGTTACGTGAATTTTACCGCAAAGAGGTGCGATTTAAATTCAGGGTAAATGAAACTTCTCAGTTTGTTTATTCTTGCGAAGTCGATTACTCCGACGTACTGCTATGTTCTTATTGCAAAGATATCTCTTTCAACGTAGATCCAGCCCTGGATAATGCTCTGACTCTTGTGCCTTTTGCGTCGACGTCTCTTTTCAGATATTGTACCTGACTCTTTGTGCCCGAAAAATGGCGCAGACAATTATGGATTCAGTATTATGATGAATCCAAATTCTTCCACGGATGAAAATAGCTCGCTGTAAAAGTCCTCATGTCTTTAGAATAGGGAAAATCAGAAGGCTTGGAAGTTCCATAGAAGTTTTTGATATCGCATAATCATTAAAGATACCAATAATGACTATAGATAACTATCACCAAAAATCAGTACTGAGAGAGATGCTGGTCTTCTTAAGAATACTAAGGAATTTTTTGAGAGATCCCAGTGTGAGAGCAACTGAACGCGTTTTCTCTTTGACACATAAAGTGTTACTTGGAGGTTTGCTAACTACGTTCGAGTGACATGATATCGGTCTTCCTCTATCCCTCTTTCTTGAGGAAATTTGAGTATCAGCTCCCGGTACAACACTACAGCGTTAATTCGCAAAAAAATCCTTTTCCATTACAAAATCAATTAGATGTATGACTAATGGACTGCAAGTTTATCGAGAAGTTAGACATACTTCATGTAATATTATAAAATTATCCTCAAAAACTATTTCAAATGCTGTTTGAAATGTAGATGTTTAGATAGCACTACTTCGGACTTGAGAAATTTGCATTCCACATCGTTTCGATTGATGTGGTATTTTCAGGTGGAGACAATTGAAGATACCACATAAGTCGAAACGTCGTGGGAATATTTACAATTATTATTAATATTTACAAAGTTATGCGTCACAAAAATCTTTATACTTACCAGATATTAGCATAACCTACTGTAAAAAATTAAAACGAGCTTGAGCTTTGCTTTCGATTCTATCAGGATTTGGTCGTGATAACAAAAATTCTATGAAGCTTAGCGTACCTATTACATTATATACAAATAGTGCCAAACTCAATATTCGTAAATTGCTAGTAATTTTATTATAGTAATGATTGTGAAACTCACTCACGTTAAATCTCAAAAGGTTGTATGCACCCTGAAACACTCATGGCTGCGATTAATTATTATGTATACCAGCTCTCGATTTTTTCCGCAGCATGAGTCTAATAACCATTAAACGAATATTACTCGTCATATTAAGTGGAGTACCAAGACGACGGGAGCACGCGACAACTGCGTGGTTGCCTGCCCTTTTCGTAGCCTTACCCCTAAGGACACTCACCAGTGGCGTAGTTAACGGATATTGTTGTGGCTAATTTTGACGTTCGTCCTACTCGTATAATTTTTTATATTGTTAGTAATACCATATAAAATATTATTCTTGTAGTAGAAATCATTGTGATCCTATTCACACGTTCAGGCGGGAACCAGTATATGACAGTGAAACTTAAAAATATAGGGAATATTATTATTGAACCATATTTATCAGATCAGGGTGAAGTAAACATACATATATATCATAGTTTATGTTCGGACGTCGTGGTGTGTGGATGTTTCTTTATACACGGATCGCATCGCCGATTTTTCGTAATATAAACAATAAGTGAAATGTGGGTCGTGCGATGACCTTCGTTGACGCGGGTATATGCGAATATGAAACGCAACAAATGTGCATATGCAATCCGGTCAAGTTTCAAAGCTAAATTGACTCCGGTCAGGAAAATCGAAATGGATTCAAAAACAAAAAATGAAGAAAGGATTAAACATCTCGAAGCCCAGCTAAGGGAAACCTTGGATGAATTGAAGGTCTTGAAAGATCAGCAGCTTGACTCCGACCATACTCGAACTTAGTGAGAGTATGATAAGAGAAGGAGCTCTACCGAGACCTGTTAACAGAAGTACTGATTGGGAAAGCTTCAAAATTGATCTTGAATCCAATATTTCTTTGAACATTAAACTAAAATCTGTAGATTAACTAGATTATGAAACCGAGAAATTCATGAAGGTTATCCAGACAGCTGCCACATGCAACACCAAAGAAGGTGGCAGAAGTTATTATGGTACCCAAACCCGGTAAGCCAGTCAATGAGGTAAAATCATATAGGCCGATTTCCTTACTTCCTATAATCTCAAAGCTGTTTGAAAAGCTACTCTTAAAAAGACTTAAACCGTTAATCGAGAACAATAAGCTGATACCAGATTTCCAATTTGGCTTTCGTCAGAGTCATTCCACTATCGATCAAGTTCATAAGGTTACAGATGTAATTAAAAAAGCTCTGGAGGAAAAGCTTGTGTGTTTGGCCATTTTTCTAGACGTTGCACAGGCTTTTGACAAGGTTTGGCATGAAGGCTTAATTTACAAGCTCAAGAGAATGTTTGCCAAGGCAGTATGCTGAAATTCTATCGCCATATATTACAGACAGACTATTTCCTGTCAAACAGGAAGATGATTACTCTGACCTGCAGGAAATATATGCGGGTGTGCCACAAGGAAGTGTATCGGGACCAGTACTTTACCTGTTATACACAAATGATTTACCAGAAGTTGCAGGTGTAACTACTGCTGTATTTGCTGATGACACAGCGTTACTTGCAGTTGGTACTAGCTCAGAGGATTCTACCGATAAATTGCAGGCTGCAAGCACCATTATTCAAAACTGGACAAATAAACTCAAAATCAAGCTTAATGAACACAAATCTGTTTATGTGAATTTTACGAACAAGAGAATCACAGATCACCTAGTAGTTAGGGTAAATAATATCGCCGTACCGCACGCGAACAACGCTAAGTATCTTGGAATGAACTTTGATGCAAAGCTACGATGGAAAGAGAACATCAAGAAAAAATGCTTTGAACTTAGTGTAAAGTATAGACAGTATTACTGGCTACTTGGAAGGAATTCTAAGTTGTCACTATATAATAAAATTCTGATCTACAATCAGATTTTAAAACCAGTGTGGCTTTATGGCATCCAGCTTTGAGGCTGCACTTGTGTATCAAATGTGAATATTATTCAGACTTTCCAGAATAAAGTGCTTCGTAACATGGTCAATGCTCCATGGTACGTTCGCAATAGTGACCTTCATCGCGACCTAGGAATCCCAATGGTCAAAGATGAGATAAAACGATACGCCAATAAGCATGAAGTCAGACTACTTCATCATGTGAATACGGAGGCGATACAGCTGCTGGACAACGAACAACATACCGTCCGAAGACTGAAAAGGACTAAGCCATTCGAGCTGGTGTAGTGCATTGTGCAAAACAAAGAAGTGGAATGAATAGTGTAATTTGTACAACTAAGCTAAACTGAAGGACATCAATGGATGAACTCTAGAGCATAAGTATTTCACTTTTAAGCTTTATTAGCGACAAATCAATGGTTGATCTAACTTGATCAGTTTTGATGGACATATCACCTTCGCTGGTGTTTACAAAAAAAAATATTTATCAGATCAGAGTGAAATAAACATACAAACCCGAGATGAATTACGTGATTAGAAAATTTCTAAATCGATTAAATAGTCATAGGCTTCGTTAGTAATTAATACAGTATGTAACTTGTGTTTTGATTATTGACTTATCGCGCCTCACAATGTTACTAATTTTTGTTTTACGCTGCTTTTCATTTTTGATCGATTTTGCGCTGAAACGCCGTTGAAGTAATTCATTCAATATAGGAAAAAACAAATATATATAAAATGTCAGTGAAAGGAGTTGACCTTATGCCTCTTCAAAATGTGAATAATGCTTTTTTGATGCTTTATGGAGCTTAAGTAACGAGTATGTATACAATCTATCACTGTCAATTCGTCTATTGTAATTTTTGAGTTCCTAGCTTTTGATAAGATTTATCCGAGGACAATCATCATGATATAGTTGGGTAATGCTGCTCACAATTGTCACAGCACACAAAATTAAAGTTAAATTTAGAAAACTCATAAACTTCATCTTTTATACCTAACCTATTATATTTCTTACAAAATAATCAGCACTAGTACATAATCTGTTAAATTAGATTTATTATTGGAAATTGATCAATCACGAAATCAGGACGTCATTTTTTGAATGTTGAATCATTTTCAGGTTTACAATAGGAAAGCATATGGAATGATGTTGTTTCGACAGCCGCTTCTGGGGGTCATGCAGGTAATGAAATACTTCATAATTTTCACACTTCTACTTTCATTTACTGATCATGAATCACTTAAGTTTTTCTAACTTTTACAACTACATATAAGGTTCATTTACATTCACGATTCATTATTTTATAATATTCTCCAACGAATCTGATCTTCGTGCTACTATTTATACCCTAAAATAGTTAAAAAAGACGGAACTAGAAAACTCCTGACCATCAAAGTAAAATCTATATTATAATCCAACCACACATGGAACATTCGAGATGTCCCTTAAATGAATAGAATAAAAGGCTAGCCATAAATGTTAATTACACTTTATCAAGTTCATAGTGAACCAAACCATACCGGGTGCTTTGCTGCAACTCACTGGAGATCTACACGCATGGACAGAACACCATAGGATGCCGATTAGGATATTGACAAGGAACCGCACTGGTATGGATGAAAATTCAAAGGCGCCAATAACGACCACGTTTATATCGAAGCTAGAGTAGAAGTAGAACCAATTTGGCAGCCACTCATAAGAAAAATAAAGAAATTACAACAGCCACACAAACGACACGCCAGCCAGAGAATTATGAAGAGCTACGAATGGAATTGTTCCCCAGTTCACCAGAAGATGATGAAGATAGTAAATCAATCGTAACATCGTGACACTCAAAATTGTATGGACGATGAAGATTCAAAACACAACAGTTGAATCATTCACCTCTCAAATCATTAGACCTTCAATCATACCTAAAAGGAAGTTAGATCTAGCCTAATGATTAACTATATTCAACGCCTGCAGAAACCTTGGTAAATTTATTTCAGTAATTATATGTAATTAAAACATTAATTACATTAATACAAATTGGCAGTTAGGTTAATTGAGATTATCAAATAGAAAACCACAGGATAATTTCCAAAAGTTATACTAACTTATATCCAAGATCCTGGCCACTGTTTTTTATCGACCATACGCAGATTTATGAGTTATGATTCGTAGTGTATGTTCTCCTCTATACATAAGACCTGCAATAGACATGCGTGTTTCGTCTTTAGCCTAGACACGTCAGTATAGCCTAGCAAATATGAGTGTTAGTCATGAATCGAAAAAAAAACAAGTTCATTAAACCCTGGCCTTATAAAGTATATATTCCATTTATCATTTCATTTTTTTAAATTTTCCATCTATTTCTACATAGCCCCAAACATAGCTTGCAAGTGTTCCGCCTCTGGGCCACGCTTCCAAAAACCCCTTGATCCTTTAATAGTGCCAAACATATTGCTTAATTCCGAGCTAGTTGGCTCGTTCGATGGGGCGGCGCCCCACGGCCTAAGCACCCGCTAATAGCCCTCGGTTGCCTTACGACTCTGATTTATAACTATCGCGAAAAATATTATTTCCGTCACCGTGCATATACGAAGGGGAGAAGTGAACCTCTGAAGGACAATATGGCGGAAGGAATATTTGAATAAATTTGTATTAGATTTGACCTCCATTTAGCAAATTATATGCTACAAGTTGTGATAAAGTAAGCGCCGGTTTAGGACATTCCTTGACTTTTAAAATGTGACTTGAGAATTTATGTTATTCAAGGTCCAAGTTCGTAGATCAAGCTGCAACACATTTTAACTATTACTGCGCACAGCCTAAAGAGCTGAATGGTAATTCCGTAATTATTTGTGATCTTTATTCAGTTGGAATACAATAATTTGTTGTAGTTAGTTAGTTGCTAGAACATATGTGGAATAAACTAGCCCATGTGAAAGAGTGAATTAGGCTCTACAATGCCGGACAACTTGTAAAATAATGGTTCAAATTTATTAGAATTATTCTGAATCCATCGAACATTTGCTCCGTTGATAAGTTGAATTTATCATAAAAATTCAATCCAACATCCCTGCATTGGAAGGTTTTGTTTAACTTTTCGCTCAGTCCCAGTTGTTGTATGTGTGGTAGGAATGTGGTTGATGCGAGACTCGAGACTCATATAATGAGGGGGATAATAAGTACTTTTCCTTGTTTTCAAAGTTGTTTTATTTCTATGGCGAGATCTGTATATTTGGATATCATTCCAGCATAGGTGCTTTAAACATTGTTGTCAGTGGGGATAACAATATATATTAAATAGGTAACTATGTCTATCTTAGAATGAAAAACGATATCAGGCCTATTGGCTGGAACTGTCTTGTCAGTATGTATTTGGATATACCAGTACAGTTTATAATAACTGTATCCGAGAATCTGTGTTCTCTATTAATCTGTATGTTGTGGCCAGTGCTTGGTGTACGAGTTTTGCTACAGAGTTATGATTCGCTATATATTTAGTTCATGCTAGAGTTTTGCATGTTATGTTATGTGTAATGTTTTATTGTTTCCTTTTTTTGGTAACATTTTCTACTTTCATTATCTCCTTATTCTAGTTTCTGGTCGCAATTACTTGGTCTTGGATAGCATGGAACCCTCTGTAACTGAGAAATTTTGGCTATTCTGCAGCCAGGTATATGACTGTTTTTTATCAATGTTGTGTTGTGTTGTGTCACATGGTATCGAGTATTCTCAGTGATAAGGTGTGCAACTTTTGTTACTATTGTTGTGATTGTACATAGTTTTTGGGTATTTGTTGAGTGATTTGAGCAGTAGAGGGAAAGAGGTGTGGAGTTTTTGTCCGCTTTTACTGTCGCTCTATGTAAGTTGGTTTGCTTGATTTAAAAGAAATTTCTGAGTGTTTGTATTGTTTTTGTGTTAGGTGATTGCATGTCTATAATGAGTTCGAGTGTGAAACATTATGTGTTTCATGGTAACTCTTTGGATGAGGATATGGATATTGTCTATGTCAGTGTGCGACCACTTGATGATGCCAAGGAATATGTGATGACCGGTATTGCCAATGTGTTACTAGCTTTGGTAAGATTTCTAAAGCTTAGCTTAGTTTTCAGAAGTTTTATAAAATTGTCCCTGGATTGGTTACTTGGTTATGTTTTGATTTATGTGTGGTCTATGTTATTGTTTTGATAGTAGCAGCTCAGATACTCGAATGTTTTGCCTTTGACCATGCGTTTCATCATTTACTGTTTCTTCTTCAGGATGGTTTTTTCATTGACCTTTGACGTACAGGCTTCTGTCATTATTAGTTTTGCTTTAAAACGCATCTCTGCTTATGATCATCAATGTATTAATTGGATTATTATTATTTAAGGATACCAAGGATATGTGCATACTAGGCTCTGATAATTCAGGCCGTTTCTCTTTTTCCTGTTCTGTATTCTACGAATGATACTGTATCGTAAAGATATTCAATTAATCGTATGTACAATCGGCGGCCATTAGAAAATATGAGATGAATAACATTAATGTTTGCAACACTTTTTGCTAAAAAACAGCATGGTGAAGTTGTAAGCTACACTTTTCCAACAGCACATAAGCCCGCATAAACGTCTGGGACAAATAATGCTCGCGATGCCAAGGTATTGTTACATATTGATCGTTTCTGTACTCCAACAAGTTATTAATTCAGAATAGTACATCGTTAAAACTTTTCAGACTTGCGCCGATTATTATGTTGCTGACAGAACAGCGGCAATGCGGCGAGCGACGTACCTGTGCGCCGCGACGCCGACGTCACCGCCTTTGTTTGCTCTGACGCTCTGTCGCGCCGCCGCAAGCAGTCGAACAATGTATTCGAACCGAACAATGGCTCGTGAACGGCACAATTATAATTATGATTCGGTTTTGCTCTCGCGAAATCGTAATTAAAAATGGCAGCGGCATAATTCAATTACATTCTGCTAGAAGAAGTCGCGACGTCGATGTGACCAACTCCGCCGCTTATTGGAGTTGAGTTGTATGGCGTTACCCTGTTGGATGTTTCAGTGGATGAGTTATTTGTATGTTTTCGGTGTTGCACAATGGAAGTCTGCATACATCAGACCTATGAAATATGTTCAGTTATGTGAGACAAGGCTTTTGGTTCCTGTTATTGTGGTGGAGGACTGTGCGAGGAAGCCTTTTTTATGGAAGACCTGTCTAATGAGTCTCCATGGGTAACAATGTCAACATAGACAATTTCGGAGTAAGGTCCAGAAAAAAATTGTGTGTGGATGGAACTGGAACTTGTGATGACACTGTAGTCGATAGGCCACCACATTGCTGTGGCCAGTTCATCTAAAGTGTCCTTTCATCACTTTGCATGTGCTCCAAAACACTTCCTGAAGTTTCGGGACACAATCCAGATACGAGCAGTGAATCTGGTGCATGCTCCCGATCATACACGGGCCCTCCACAGTCTTAAAGATCGAAGGAGGGTGGCTGATTTGTCCTTACTCTATAGATACTATAATGAGCAAACGAAGAGGTGTCAAATGGGCGCGTTCTTTTGGAGAACCTTTGCGTTGTGGTGTAAGCTGCCCGATAGTTACAATTTAGAGCATTTTAATGTCAGCTTATCTGGAGAGTGATAGACTTTATAAATTTGCGAAAGGTTATCTATGAGAAAAATATATTATCTGCTGGCCCAATGGCCACACAACTACCGACCTGGGTGACTTGTGCGGTTTGGAGTGGTCAAGATGGTGCGAGAACGTACCTTACAAGACACTTTAAATTGAGTGGCCACAGCCGTACAGTGGCCGAGCGATCATGGCGTTAGCATGGAATGCTGGCGATGCAGGTTCGAGTATCATCCACACTAGTTTTTTTATGGATTTCAGCGTTGTGTATTTATAGTATTTTTTCAGGGCAGGAGCTTGCTGAGCATAGATTCCGCATATCCACCAGCCCACTTTGAATGCTAACCTCAATTGATTGCTATGCCAATATCAACCATGTGCTTATGCATTGCGTCCGCGTTAGAGTCCCAGAACTTTGACATACTGGGGTGCATGGGGTAAGGATTCTACTCGACCTGGATGGTACTATAGAGTGAAGTAGTCTGTCATCCATGTAACTCTATCTGAAGTCACCTGGAACAGGGATGGTGAAAGGACAGCACCAAGACTAGTACCTTCCATAGCTCCACCTAAAGGATGATACTCTCCGAAAATTCTGTCTACGCACAAGAAAACCCTCAAAGTATTCATCATACTGGATAGCGTCATGCTATGGGCTGTACCAAAATATATTGTCTTTTTGTCTCCTATACCTGGGTCAGGTTTGTTTGTTCTTTATTAGGTTTATATATATCTTACCTTCGATGTTTGAAGTGTCCTCCTCTAAAAACTATGCCATTTGTGTACTTTTTCTTCCCTATTCATCTTAGTTAGTCCTCAAGGCATCCAGTCCTGTAAGGACTGTATTTATTCCTTACCGTTTGGAACCGGTTTCCTTGCCGACGTCCCATTGATGGTTGTTTCACATCTTCTCTGCCATTAATGAACCTCTCTATTTCATCTGTACTAGCCTTTCAAATTTCTCTGTAAACCTATCATCTATCAATTTTTACTATAAATGTTGAGATGATTACAAACGTTATTACAGATGTGACTCAAATGATATTATAAATGTTTTCTTCTTTGCTTTAGACGATTATGCTTCACGGAGGTATCTCAGAAATGGTGAATGCGCTATCTTATATTACAGTCAAGACTGGAACCAACTTTTACACTAAAAGCATTTTTGGTATTGAAAAGTATAAAGCGAAAAATTTCATATTTTTATGTTGTGAAGGTGGTATACATAACGACCTAGATGCTGAAATTAAACGTATTCAGCTTTCTGACGTTCTTTGTAAATCGAGTTCCAGAAAACATCTTTTTATTAATGTATTATTATTAATATTATTATACATCAAATTATAGTACAGATCTTTCATGCATGGTAAGTCATTGTAATGTTCTATTAATATCATGTCAAATGAAAACAATTGCTGAATCTACGCATCCACCGTCACAAAATTCCTCAAATTGTGTTTAACTACCCTACAAATGAACAAAAAACAGAAAAGTACAGTGAGTGGAATTTAACTACATTAATGTGGTATTTTACTGGCTGCTAATTAAAATCACATGCGGTCGTCTAAATAACTGATCAAACTACAGAATATTGAAATCGAATTTTGAATTATTGAAGGCTGACATTTCTTATAATTCCAAGATTACTGTCAAAGCACTCGAAACTTTATAAAAAGCTTTATAGTCATCGCAAGTGGTTTTATTTATATAACTTTAATTAATTTAATTTTTAATTAAAATATAAAATAAACTAAAGTGAAAACCACAGAACAATTTTCAGAAGTTACTTCACACTGATGTAGTCCCCAAACTTTGCAAAAGTTAGATCGTAGCAAACCCTAATTTAAATAATAATGGTGGGAAGGAAAGGTGTTGACAACACTCACAATCTTTTTTATACCAATGCCACTACGTGAAAATTTTAGACTAAGCCTACTGGACGATATTTTTCATTATTTATTTTAGATGTATAAATAAGTACCGTATCCGAGCTTTATTTATAAACTAGCATCAAATCTAAAAAAAAATATTGATCTAGTCGGCATATATGGTGAGCCCGCTGATGTGACTGCGAGTGGCTGATCCTAGTGAAGCCTCCACCTCGGAAGAGCCACTTGAACCAGCAATTTCGCCGTCTAACTGGCTGGAGCAGCAATTAGCTTTGTGCCAAGTGCGGCCTTTCAGATGGCATCATCATTAATAACCACCGTAATAAATGCGATATCTTGCAAAAATCAACAACAAGAATAAGTATATGCTCTCCAGTCTGCACAAAACCGGTCATAAACATGCATGTTTTGTCTTTAGCCTAGACTCATCAGTATAGCCTGGCGGTCTAACGGTAAAGAGCAATTGGGTGTTATATACGTAAGTTGCCAATGGGCAGCGCCACCATGCGCTACCATTGGAGATGAGTGTTGATGTTATCGTCAAGAATAGTCCTTGAAAAACAGTTGCGAATACTTTCTGCAGATCCAACGTGGAAGTATTGTAATTAGGGTTTGATCATATATATCGTAGATGCTCTTACTTGGCAAAACTCCTCCACTACTGTGATAAAATTGTGTCGTTTTTCAAATAGAACACGAAATCAAAATCAGTTACCGCAGTACATCCAGGATGTTTCATAATGGATAATAATTCTTAAGGGTGTTCTTCCTGGTAATAACGTTATAGATATTATATTATAGATACCTACATATTGCTTCGAAATTTGGCATACATACACTAAGCACTACTGATGCAACGAAAGCCACTTTTACGAATACAAATACGAATACGAATATCCAGTATAACAATAATACACCCAATATTTTTCTAGTAATTAAAATTTAAAACTTTCAATTTTCTTTTGAGGAAGCGCATCTGTAGATTCGCTGTTGAAAAACGCCCTTCTGAAACGTCAGCCAGCCCAGTTGGGAGCTTTAGATAAACATCAATCTTGTTTTTAGTTTGCGTATCTGCTGTAAAAAGCCTAATATTAAATAAACTTTTATTATAATCATATCAACGGGTAATCGTCGCTGTCTCTGTAAATGCTCTTATCTTATACATAGCAGATATCGCTTATCAGGAGACGGTGACAGACGTGCAGGTGAAGTATATGCTCTTTGCAGAGATTGTGTTAGCATTCTTGCAACCATTAGGACCATCCTTCCAGCTAAAGCTTTCATACGTACGGTACAATTAAATTGAGATGCATAAAGCAGTATTACCTTAAATATATATTCATGATTATTTATTCGCCGAATACGAATATCCTGTAAATGACTACTATTCGGCGAATACGATTATTCGTATTCGTATTTGTTGCATCACTACTAAGCATCAACATCCTCACGTTTATGTAGGAGATTTTTGAATTCTTTCAGTGGCGTCAATGCCAGATATATGGAGCTATTTTGGAACACTGCTTTTTTGACAGCAAACATAATTTTTGAAATCCTTGTTCATTCTGCCTCAAATTAGATTTTCTCCTTCTTTATCTGACTTGTCGCTTTCGCGTGATAAACTGTCTTCTCTCTTCATGCATAATAATAGCGCTCTACACTTATATTTTTTTAAAAGAAGTTATTATTTAAGAAACAATGGCCAAGGCAAAACAATGAATGCCAAACAGTTTTGACAGATACTATCTAATACCGCAGCTCATTCATTACTTAAAATTTGAAACGTTTGCTGATGCTGACTCTTTTAAAACTCTTGTTTTTATTCAAGCACCTCGTATACTGGTTCAAACCGATTACCATGTCATCAAGCAAGATGCAGTAGTAATAAAAGCATAAGGATTGAGGCTCAACACCAACAGGATGACGAAGCAATCATAACAATAACTACGTGTGAGTCTGATGACTTGTGGTAAAACCAGATGGTTCGAATGTTTTTTTTTTCTACTGACACCATCTTATTTCAGATCATTGTTTGAATATACTTGTGTATGGATCTATTATACATTCTGTATGGGATATTATTTATATTTGAAATTCTGATTAGGTGGGGTAGAAGAATAATTAAATTCCGGTGGCACCACTAGTGTAAATCTGGGTCAAGCTGCTCTCCCTCTTTCAGTCTACAAAAGCCACGATCAACGAAAAGCGTTGATTGGTCGAATACAATAACTGTATAATTACTAATAGGTACATTTCTCCCACTCTTTCATGTCGATAAGAGGAAGATGCGCCTTTGGCACTGTGATAAAGAATACGTGCTACAAATATTTCAAAATTCAGAAATTCATATAGCTTTACAAATTTGAACTTTGAGCCCACTGAAGCGTAATCAAAAACATTACATTCGAGGCTAAATGTGAATGAAAATTATTCCCACAATTCGTACATTGGAACTATGCTCAAAGAATGCACTAATAATTATTTATTGCAAAATGACATATTTAAATTTCAAATATTGATTGGAGTTTAAAGGTTTTTTCAAGGGGGTCAACCTAATACTTAAGTAGTGCATATTTTGAGAATTGCTATTTGAACTAAATTCGTACGAATTTTTCCTAGAGCGTTATTTAAATAGGGAAACCTCCAAAACGTATTCTACTTCTAGCCCCTCCTCCCAAATAATCACACGACCCTGAGACAGCACTGCAATTTTTTTGAGCATTGTTTCTCGTGAGGATGAAGTCGCAAGTGTTGTAGTTTAGCACCAATCCCTTCATCCCTTAAACAAAACAGTGCGAATACTACTAATAACGTTCTAGTGAAATACACATCATCGGGTACATTCAAGCCCACTCACATTTTCCTGTTTTCTATTATCGAAACTCCATTCAAATACCTACATGCCGTATATATTCTTACATTTTGGTGGTGCATTGTACACAAAGAATTGTGGCTTTCTAGGCTTGGAATGGTCATGCTAATGCGGGTCGAAGGAAAACTTATTTTCATGCTGTCACCTAAGATTTATGATGCGGCATACGAGATGTATTGTGAGGAAAGTTGGTTTAAGGTATTTCCGATTTTCTCACAATGAGATTTGGGGTAATATCTCTTTCACATAAATGGCACAGCCCGTAGAGACAAACATGAAAATAAAGCTAAGCCTGAATAACGTTTCTTTGCTTATTGGCATGAAGCCTTACCTTAGAGAAAATACACTGAGGATAACTAATTAGGCATTTCAATACTTCAAAAATATAAATAATATGCAAATTGGAGGGATATTGAAGAAACTATGTATTGAGAAAAAAAAAGAAAAGTGATATTCAATACTTTAATAGTAGGTTTCATATATATCGTAGTTCATTTCAATATGCTTTTCATTAGCTTCACATGTATGTATGCTTGTAACGGAACCGTCGAACGCTGTTTTCACCTACTTCGAAACGTCATATTTTGAATTTTGCACACTCATAGTCTGACAAGTCTGTCCCATTGTTTATATTTATAAAGCAATACGTTTAGAGGTGATGATACGAATTAAAATTATAATTACTTTTTCACCAGTTCTTAGAGTAATACGTTTAAATACCATACGAATAATACTAACGACATTTAATATTTATTCTCAACACACTTAGAGTGACCTGTATCTATAGAGACCCCACAAACGTTGATAATACCCTTCAGACTAGTGAACTAAAGTCCATTGAAGGGTAACTCTAATTCTATCAGCCACGTGATTGTGGCTCCAAATATCAAAGTATAAGGATAAATACGTCAATGAAAAAATATAGTTAAAAAAAAGAAAACACCAGCTTTTATTGTTAATTGGATTAAAAAATAGAAAATAATCCTCAATATAAATAAAACGATTAATCTCGAACGAATAATGCCATTATGATAAAAGCGTGGGGTACTCGATATCGATAATTATAATTTCTTACAAGTTCTATTTCAAAATGCAGAGTGAATGTAAAAATGTAGTATAAAGCATACCACGCTTTCATCCAATGACATTAATTTTTTCGTTAAGCATTTCATTCTAATATTAAGAATTAATTTTTACTTTTTAGTTCGATTAACTATAATAGCGTGTTTTTTCAAAATACATTTTTTTTACTGAGCCTAAGAAGTGAAGTAAAAGCAGTTTGGGTTTGAAGAATAATATATTTGTATAAATTTGCTATTCCAGTGGACTTTCCAGCAAAATTTAATTTTATTCTAATAAATATTAATGATAAACCTAGATCAAAATAATGAAAAATACGCCTTGTTATCGACTCTAGTAAATGCTTAATCTTATCGCGTACAGTGTCGTCACTCCCATCTTAGGACCTGCTATTCAGTACACTCTGTAGCACAACTCTGCACATAAACGAAGACAGGTCATATAACAATGTTCGCACATGAAGCAATTGATCGTAACGCTTCGACAAATTGTTTATATAATATCTTTTAGTAGATGCAACCTTGCAGAAGGCGGTATCGAACTTACTATGAACTTTAGAAGAGATCGAACATCGCAACGTGTCATTGCGCTAAAAACTTAGTGTAATCATGTTATATCAATTACCGGACACAAGCATTGAAAGGAAGTGACATAGCAAAAGAGAACATTCAAAGGCGACTGCTCTCCACCTACAAAAAGAAGATAACGTTCATGGTGTAAGATAATTAAATGTTAAGTTCAGCATCCCACAGAAGTCGTTATGTCTTCAAGCCCCCTACAATTAAGTGATTAAGCTCTTCAACGTCGCAAACAACACTCCGGAACGTGTGTTTTTTAGTTGCTTTAAGCCAGGCCTACAATGCCGAAGGAGGAGCAACAACGGCTAATTCTCGGCTACACCGCGTTTTCAGGAAAAATTAATTGCGTAAGGGCCGGAGCGGCACGATGTTTGTCCTGTCGAGAGCCATTGCTGAGAGGATGGAACCTGGATAGGTCGGAGTATCAGTGGCGGGCATACCAGTTAGGGGTACCAGGTAGAAGTTTGTTGCGAGTGGGTCATTTCTAGACTCTCACTGTGACTTTTTGATGGATTGCGGCTCTCTAGGGGTATTCAGTGAATACTCTACAACAGCCTTTCTCAAACTGTGGTATGCAAGCAAACAAGAGAAAAATTGGCTAGCAACACTTAATCGACTTAACGATTTGAATTCAAGCTACCGAGGTAAAACATGGATTTCTGGTAGATGACAAGATCTTTTATCATTAAGTGGCGAATGATGAAAATCGTTGTATTAAATAGAAACTTTTCATTTTCTAATTTGGAAAATGTTATGAGTGAACATGTAGTAACTGTAGGTAATGATTTTCTCAATAACATGAAAAACTCTTTAATTTTGAAGCTAAGTGATATGACATGAATGTTGGTTGAAATTTGAAAATGAAGCGCCAACCAAGAAGAAAAAGCATTGTTTTTTATTCCATCTTCATGCACCTATCTCTTAAAGCTGGATTTTCTGCAATGCTTGAACTTAAAGATAAACACCAAAATAACAAAATTTGACCATCTCTTTCCTTGCTGCCACCAGGCAGATTCACCACTCCCAATGACCTCAGATGTTTAGAATAATTTGCAACTATCCTGTTTTCTAATAAAACTAGGCACTTTCGAAATAATGTTGTTTTATTAATATAATATCTTTAGGTAGTTATTACATTACCACTCGTGAAATATAAAACAATGAAATGCAGAACTGCAATAAATCAGGTTGTAGCAATCGCAAACCTCACCATTACGTTTAGCCCTAGGCTAAAAGTGATACATATATATTTAAATGCAGAAAATACACCTCGGGCTTTAAACAAAATCGTTCAAACATTTTCATTGAGAAAAAAGAACTAGTAACTATGTGGTGATGTGTATTCAAGTAAATGCTCTATTTCGTGATTTTATGGATACAACAGTCTCAATGATAGTTTCAATAGGAATTTTATTGAGAAGATCGTGTTCTATGGCCAGGAACGAAAAATCATTAGTTTTTCATCATCAAATTAATTTCATGAAAGGCTTTATACGTTTGGAAAACTAGACCTTCATTTTTTACAACGGTTCAAATGTACCCACTTTTAGGTTATTAATTCTAGAGTTTATTTATCGAAAAGTACCTGATACTGTTGACCTGATATTACTATTATCTTAAACAAAGGCTCCCTCAAGAATTGGCCCCTAAGCTACAGCCTACTTAGCCTATTGTATAATCCGCCCCTGGATATAATTCATAAAAAAATGTTTGATGCGTCAATTAAATTAGGGATTTAAAAAGTTAACCATCTGCAAAACTTTGGCAACACTTTTAACTGAACAAATACTCGTGAAATATATAAAACTGCTACTTGGGCAGATAAAAATGTTTTGAAAGCTCTAAACGGCTTGTTTGACTACGCCCAAAATGCATTGTAAAAAAAAAACGAAAAAAACGAGATTTAGATATAAATCGTATATTTCAACATTTTTTTTCTTCCAATTTTGGGAAGGTAAAAAATATGGCAGTATTAACGTTCCATGATCCTCATAATGGAATGATATCATGGATACATGCTCTCTTGCAGGTATTATCTATTTTTAGCTCCCCACGTTTTTCATCTTTCATTCTAAATCTCATTTTACACTCTTTACTGCATCCTAAATACATCTTGTATAATTTTTTTTTTATATAATTAATATTCTTCCTATCATTATCTGACTCCTAATTGTTCCAAACTGCAGTCTCCTTGATATTGCCAATAAAATCGGAGAATGAGCCCCCGCAAAGGGTGTGTCGTACCGCGATTGGTTGATTTGATTCCATTTTCCACAATCAACACTTCAGTCTCTGTTAATTATACAGAGTGTGTTTGCTCCTCGACCAGATTCCAGATCGTAGATAAGGCGGCTGTGGAAATGTTAACAAGCGAAGGCGCTATTTTGCGCCAGACCGGTAATTTTGTTGTCATGGCCTGCTTGATGCGGTATGGTTTAGGGTTTATCAGATTGTGATGTGGTTGTATGGAAGACTGGGCGAAATTGGTAGGTAGCTGATTTGGATAAACATAATTAACAGTACGTGAATAGTGATGTGCAAATAAAAAAGTATTGCTCTCGTTCAATCGACAATTTTACAGGTCAGTGAACTGCCATAGTGATGAGTACTTTTGATTTACGCACATCAGCCGGGAAGTAATAAATAAAACAATATTCATGTAGACTGTAGATGCTCTTACATGGTAATACTCTTCCATCATGCAGATAAAAGGATTGTGTATTCAACACATAGTGTCACAAGCAAAACTCTTTTTCTTTCAGTGACGCGTTTTGATTTATATTTAAATCATCCTCGGACTGTCAGATTTGACTTTTAATATAGGCTACCCAGATTATTTGCCAACTGGCTAACTAGATCCTATCATGGATACAAAACTAGAGCTCTCAAATCTATAACATATCATTGATCTTGTCTAACTGATCTTCTATTAAATTATTTATTTTTTCTTTCCTTTTGTCTGTCTTGTCATGATGAGCTTAGATACTGATCATAAAGTTGGAAACGAAAATTGAATGAGTGTACTTCATAGTTGTAATAACATACATGATCTAAACTTCATGGAAAGATTACAGATTCGAAAATATCTGCGAAATCCTGATTTCAATATAGTAAATGGATAGACTGATCTTTTGAACTCAATTGAGTTAAAAAGATCAGTCTATCCATTTACTATATTGAAATCAGAGTCCAAGAGTTGATTTCAACATAATAAATGGATAGACTGATCTTTTGAACTCAATTTTTATCGATACAATAAGTTTCCATCTATTTGTATTCTATGTTAACTTAATCTTGAGATATCTAATAAGCCATAGAATGGAATAGCTTAAGCAATAAAATATCCAAAAACGTAAAATAACTTAAGCACATCTTGAGCGCGATGGTTGAGGTCTTGTAGGGGTTTTCCTTCCCACTAATGCAAATGCAGTCGTAAAAAAAATTTCCCCTAAGACAGACTATAGAACGAAAAAGTAAATAATTTAATAGAGGAATAGCTAGACAGGATAAATAGTATGCTAGATTTGAGAGCTCTAGTTTTGTATCCATGATAGGATTTAGTTAGCTAGTTGGCAAATAATCTGGTTAAGAGTCAAATATAATGCGTTAATGAAAGAAAAAGAGTTTTATTTGTGAAACTGTGTGTTGAATACACAAGCCTTTTATCTGTAAAACAATATGCAAGGAAATATATATATATATATATATATATATATATATATATATACTGAAATAAATAAAGTATATTATACAGAAAGTGAAGAGTTCATGCAGGTTTGTTTTTTACACTTTTATTGCTGTTCGTTGAAAGATAAATTGAATAGAGCAACGTGTTTAGTCAACTTTTTTGTGAAAGATTAAAAAAATAGAGGCTTCCATTTTGTTCATGAAATGATATAGAATGGTGTAGCAGAGGTAATGTGTATAGTACTTGTACTCCATATCGGACCTATACATATTGTGCTCATTACAAAGCATGAAATATTTTTATCTCAAATTATACTACCATTCATAATCAGAAAACTGAGAAAGAAATATGTTATAGAGCGTGGGAATCAAAGCCATGACCTTCTGACGCTTCAACCATAAGAGGCACGGCAGCGTGAAGAAAACTGACGAACTACTGGGGAGGGTACCTCCACTTGTTTCAACCTATCTAATTGATAAGCAACTCGAAATTTGGTTAGATTCCATCGACCTAGTTTACGTTTTTCTCAAGTTAAATCAGCGTACAATCACAAGCAGAGAACTGATTAGTAGAAGAATCGATAGGACGCTCAACAGCCACTTTTCTCCCTTTTCTCTTAGTCAATCACAAAAAATACAATATTTGTAAGACGATAGAGATGCGAGATAACAAAAAAAATGCTAACGGAGAAGTGGAAACAGCCGCCGCTCGCGCCAAAGAAGCGTTGTGTCGTATGGGCGTGCATAACATTCCCCCTACCTTTTACCACCCGCGGCTACCGGTAACTACTCCAGAGGCAACAATTATACCGAACAATGGGTCCAGCGAACAGCGCGACTCTAGAATTCAATTCGTTTCGGATTGAACGTGTGGGAAGCTGTACGGCCACCGACACCGCACGCCATTGTGGCCATCCAACTCTGGTAGCCATATTCATATACTTCTATTTCAAAAAGGTTTCAGAGTGATGAAGTGTACATAAATGTCACATTGAGCTACTTTCTGAGCAATATCTTTTGAAATTATAACATGTAACAACGGAAGATTATATGATAGATGTAAATTGTAAATGGTTTTAGTTGGTGAAAGTTTTCTATCGCCACTATTGAATTTTGTGTTTTTGAAGTTGTTACGTAATCAGACTAATGAATATCTATGTGAACTTAAGGTCATCCGAGATTCAAAACAGCAAGTCTTCATAAAGCTTGCTTCAGATGCAAAGTTTTGTAATTTATATAGATGATATGATCATACAAAAATTCGCATTTAGAAACCCGAAATCTGGGCGGTCCATGCTATTGATTCACACTGCGAAATAATCAGGTTAGTTTTAGTATTAGTTCTCTGGTTCGGCAAAAAGGATTCGCATCTGGACTTTTCACCTCCTATCATCACTACTACTACTGCTAGCTCAGGAAAGAGCGTGCGACTGGCAATCGGAAAGTATATGTTCGAATCCTGCAGCCGGCTAAGTTTTCTTTGAAGTTCTAGCTGCGAATTTGTGTATTGGCTTCCATTTTGCAGAGAAGCAATTACTTAAGTGTATGCTCTCGACAATGCATCAGACCTGCTATGCATGTTTCGTCTTTAGCCTAGACCCGTCGGTATAGCCTGGCGGTCTAACTGAAGAGAGAAATTGAGGGGTCACAGTCAATAGTAATATGGTATATACGTAATCCAATCAACGGTGTGATAGCAACATATTATATACCTAACCCAGTCAAGGGTGTGATACCAATATGGTTTATAGGTAATCCAATCAACGGTATGATCGCAACATAGTATATACCTAACCCTTTCAAAAGTGTGATAGCAACATCAACACCCATCTCCATGGGTTAAGCAGGGTGGCGCTGCCCATTGGCAGTGTTAGGACCTGGTTTTCGTAAGTAGCCAATGGGCAGGGCCACCGTGCGCGAAGCTTGGACATGAGTGTAGAAATTACGTAACTATTGAAATAGATGACCATCCTGATTTTAACAGTGTTCAGTGTTGGGTCTTAGTAGCATTGAACTGCGCCATATTTTTATGTCGTCAAGTATTGCTGACCTCCAGATCTTTCCGGCAAAGAAGTATTCACTAGTCTTCTTTTTCCAATTTATCTGCAGATATCGATCTACGACTTTAAATGCCTGCTTGCAAAGTGCTGAAAATTATTATGTTGAAAAGTGTACTAGTATAAGTCTATACTACACTAGTCAGACTAGTCAGTGTTGTATTGTCGGTAAAACAGAACAATCCATACATAACAAGGGACACCCTACGACCGAAAAGAGATCGGCATCAATCAAATGCATTTATTGTAACATTGCAAATTATGGATTTTCTAGAGAAGCCTAGGAAGTTGTCTGAGGCTTGATAACGAAGAATATAAACTATGAACTAAATTCCATGGAGCTTCCAAAACAGTATTACGGCATCAAAGAAATATCACTTTCAGTTCATCTTGTTTTTTTACTGACTTCTAATGAAAACCACATAACATTGACAGAATATCCTTACTCATCCTCATCAGTCTCTATCAAAGTTTGAAATATAAAAAATTAATGACATTATTTGCTGCTATCCGCGTCAGAAATATCAATATCTTTATAATTTCAAACCTTTATTCTTAAAATGTTATAGTACTTTGTTGAAGGCTACTGAGGCAGCAAAAAAAAATAGTAAATGTATTCAGGCAACCGTATATCGTTTCAATTAGCGGACAGTAGAAAATATAAGATGATGAAGAAGAAACACAACTAGAAGATACGTTCCAGAAGTTACAATCATTATCACCTTCAGGTTGATTGCTAATGAAAAATCTTGTGGCTGAGCACGTAGCGAGCTGTCATTCTGTATTAATTTAACGGAATTAAAAGATCAATTAAAGCCTTTTCGAATGTGGAATTATTGAAAGGGCCCATACAGTTCCTATAATAACCGTACAGCTGATGATTAAAACTACAAAAGAATTTTTGCTTTGTATACAAAGTTGAACTTGTGCAATAGTAGAGTAGGGGCACTTTGTGCTATATTTCTTTACATTATGTATATAATAAATCCCCCAATTAGAATGGTTTAATAGCCCATATTTCGATATTATCCATAATAAATTACTTGTATGTTCACACTATGCATCAGACCTGCTATAGACATGCATGTAGCTGTAGTCAGTTGTCAGAGATAACGGTACACCGTAAAAAGTGCTTATGAAGGAAAAATGAGGTCACTGTAAGTCAGTTCACCATTATTGACAGATGTCGTAAGAAACATCTGTTGCCGGTTCAAGTCATTTCAAGTGTTGGGATCATGACCAACGGGCAGCGCCACCGTGCGCGAAGCCTGAAGATGAGTGTTGATAGTAAATTACAAAAATTCATTGCAAAATGATCTTCTAGAATGATAAATACATAATGTTTACATCAAGGAAATTGATGTCACATGTTTCGTCTGTTGGGCTGTCGATCTGAAGTGGTATGTTAATTTGTTATTCTCTCGATCTGTCCTCACTTTTGAGTCTGCGGTGAATTCTAGACTAACCTATACGAGAATTGAATTGAATTGAATCCAGTTTAATCTCTCGGTACGATTTCATGAACGATTTATAAGTGTATATAGCCTGGTATAGTATTTAATACGACATGTTCCCCAATTAGAATGCTTCTCCAATGTTGCAAAACTGACAGCATATTATATCATAGAAATTCAATCTAAAATAATCGTGTGGGTTGCAAAAGATGCGACAAAGGTCAGCTTGTCCGGATAATGCCCGAACAAATCCTCTGGAAAAGACGAAATCCTGGTGCAGCGGACGAGAGCTTTCAAGGGAGATTGACTGTCACACAAAAGATCCATTTGTAATGAACCCTTCGACCTTACATAAAGGATTTTCTATACGCCTAAACGGCATTGGAGATATTATTGGAAAAATGCTACTTTCTACGCAGAGACGCAGCCCCAGCAAAAAATGATCGAAATGTTTCACAATACATTCGCCGTAATTTTTACTTTATTAGGTAGAAAAATATATAAAATTATATTAGTATATCTATGTAAATATAGATGTATGTCTTCTCGTGAACTGGTCCTAAATAGGATTGCCTCATTTCTGGTTTTGAGGAGGTTGAGGAAATTGTAAAAGCATCTATTAAAATCGGGTTCATTGGTTGGATGTGTTACCAATCACTTACGCATGATCGTTGTGGTGGATTGCTAGTAAACCTGACAACCTGGGATAGAGACGGCTGGAACCGACATTCAGTCACAACTTGACCAGCGTAGGTTCATGTTTTTGTCACAATCTTCTCATCTGCGTGCTGTTGTATCTATATTTTTATTATTATATCATGATGGTATGGATTTATTACGACTTCTATGGAATAAAAGTGAAGACAATAAAAAGTTCAGATTTAGTCTAAATCCATAAACACTATTACTACAATTACTTATAACGATTTTTTTTAAAATGTAGGTGTAAATGTGTAGACCTATGCATTCTATCAGATAATAATCAAATAAAAGACCAAACAAGGTAGGCCCGATGATAGTAAATCCTGACTCGGGAAGCAATTATAAATTCAGGCCTTCGAATAAGAAGTAAATGAACCATCCTAGATACCTCAAAAAAAGTGGTACGTACAGTGTGAAAAGTGTGTGAAGTTCTCTTCAGACGTATGGGTCTCCCCAAACTCGGTGAGTAATAACCCCACCTCCCTGATCGGGTCAGAGAATTACGTGTTATAGGTAGATATACTGTGACCATAACAGAGCATAAAATATGTTCCTACTACTCGTAAGAGGGACTGAACTCATAATTAGAAAATTGAGGCAGTGCAAATTTATCGCGGGTGGGAATCGAACCTACAACCTGCCGCATCTTCCCAGATGCTTCAACCATTTCCGCCATATCAGCTAAGGGGAAAACTGTAAAACATGCTATCGAGGGTACGTCCACCAGCGAATAACATTTTCTCTACTTTCACAATTTATAAACAGCTGAAATCTTGTTATAGTGATAACAGGTGCTACTTTTGGAAATGTGCCAGGAAGTAATCATCATGGTTAAGACAAATACCAAAATATTATTTACCCATGAATGAACTCGGCTCATCCTTCTTGATAAACTCAAGTAATGAACAGCTTCTCGTGTCAATTTTGTTTCTATCAAGCAAAGAAAATAATCATTATAAATTGCAAAATTCACTTAGCATTGTTCACCTGCACGGGTACTTTACAGCATTTAAGACCGTTTGTTATCGATAAAAACATTAGAATAATGAAGCGACAACAATAGCCGACATGCAAGCCGCCTTTGATTAAGCATGGAAAATAATCATTATGGCGTGCCCACAGCCACGAGTGTGTTTATTATTTTAGTTCAATCGAAAATAAAGTCCATGTTAATTAAGCCGTATTGTGAAGTCGTCATTGCCGACGCTATTATATATTTTGTTTGACGTTTCATTAGTGCAAGCATGTATTCATTTTGCCAATAATAATTTCATGCATTGTTCGTTGTGTTATATAACAATGTGGTCGATATGGGGTTGCATGTTGACGATACTGGGGGTAGCTGGATACTGAACTAGCTGGGATAGCTCACAGCTTACTGACATGGACTCACCAAGTTCGAGGGTATTTTATTCCTTCCGTTTTTCGACGATATCTTACCGCCAGTACAATAATTTCGTCATTGCCATAACGGTAAACTAATGTCAAATGTTCATCAAAATCGGAAAAATAGTTTTCGAATTATAGAGGTTCCGAAGACTACAGACTGACAGAAAAGTCATAAATTTGTTGAGAGATATCAAGAAAACAATACCTCGAATTCTGAATTTTCCGCGATTAAATTACTTTTCAGTCTTTCCATGTAATGATATTATTTTTTTAATCGAGACTTTCAATTAACTTAGAGAGTAGAGAATACAAATACATTTGTAACAACCAGTTTATATCACTTTGAGTTTGATATAGTAACAAAAATTGAATCAGGGAATAGAAATGGAAACTATTTAAAGTTGAATATATTTTGTGTTTTCCAAACGATATTTCAGCTACGCCCAAAAGTTATTGGATATTTTCACAATATGCGATACAATTCTTTTTTCGTATATAAAAATTATCGCTATGATATATTCTAGATAAAATTGTTGTGAATTTTGGTCTAAGAGTATTTTAGCTTATTTTGAAGTAGGTCATTATTTTTTGAGCCTAGCTACGACACTGACTACAAGTATGATTTTCAGAACCCTTTCACATTACACACGAGTTGTGTAACTGGAAACAAAAGCGACCCTTGACTCACCCTCAAAAGACAATTTTCGAGTAAATAACCGCGCCAAATGCCGCACGCTCGAAAATATCCGTGAAAGTCATCGCGACGTGTATCGAAAAACGCACGTAGCTAATACATATTCAAACAGACTCGCCGTGCTCCATTCGTTCCGCTGTCGATCGCGATGATTTATCGACGATTGCTTAGTTTATTTTCCTTTGTCAGGCGCGAAGAAATGTCAGTTTGGTGTAATTTGGAAAATAAACAACGCGACGGTCTACGTCGACGCGGCCCTTAATGATGCGTCGATTGTTCGAAAGCGGCCACCTTGAGTTTGTGATCGTTGTCAATGACCACTGGAGATGGCATTCATATATGTGTATATAGGCCTCCTTGATCTATTTTTATGAAACGTAATTTATAAAGTTTGTTCCAACAAATGTTCAGAATGGTACTGAACTTAAGCGGCTTGTGCAAAACCATTTTAGCGCTCCAGCAATTTAAATTAAAAACACAGGACTCTTAATGCAATGCTCCATCAAATAATGAACTGATACTTAACTGTTTCCATAATCCAAATATCTTTTACCTTTTTTGATTTCTAGTGAAAATTACATGGATGTTTACCATACAGATGACGAAACAAACTAAATCCTACATCGTGTGATTATACAACACAGCAAATTTGCACCGCGACGTTACCATCTGGCTCACTTTTGGCATTCTTGAAGCGAACTTTGCTTATTCTCAATGTGTACATATTAGTGCTGCACATCACATCCGGATCCTTTTACAATCCGGATCAGATCCAGATCGGATCCAAAATCTTCAATTAGCCCAATCCGGATCCGCATCAATCCGGATATAATATTCGTATCTGAGATCCGGATCTAAGATACAAAGTCCGGTTCAATGATCCGAGATCCGGTTACAGGATCCTTGTATCCAATGTTGCCTATACCTACATACGAGGGTCACGCTAAAAGTTCTTAGATACAGAAAAACTATAAGGCTTTCTTTGAAAACTCTATTCTGTTTTTTCAACATATTCTCCCCCTACCTCAATACATTTACGAATTCGGTAAAACCACTTGTCAAATTCTTGTAACCAGCGTTCTTTTGAGAAGTTGCTAATTTCCTCCTCAAATGCAGCGATTGCCTCTTAATCGGTGGAAAATGGCGACCTCGTAACTTTTCGTTGATCTCAGGGAATAAGAAGCACGGAGAATGAGGTGGGTGAGGCAACAGTTTGACACATTGTTCAGCAAAAAAATCAAGTGTTCTAGAGGCGCAGTAGGCAGGTGCGTTGTCATGCTGCCATTGCCCGTAGACTAGCCTTTGGACGGCTCTTGCTTAGTTCTTGGAGGACTACAGGAACATATTTAGTTATATACCATTCAGAAGAAACTGACCTTCGGTTTTCTAAGGCTACCGTTGTGATGTATCCACTTTTATAAAAAAAAAGATGCGACAATTTTCTTTCCAACACTCTTGGAACGACGAATTTTCGTTGGAGGTTGCTCACTTTCAAAGCACCAAACTAATGACTGCTGTTTAGTTTCTGGATCATAATGATATAACCATGTTTCGTCTAGGCTTACGATACTGAAAGTGTTTTTACTGTGCCCATTATCAAATTTTTCAAGCATAAACTTAGCCCAGTCAACTCTTGTTGCTTTTTGCTCACTGGTCAACAAATGTGGCACCCATCTGGAACACCGCTTCCTTAAGCGGAGGTGAGTATGAATGATTGTTCGGACCGCTGCCTATCCAATCCCCAGAGAAGCCTCAATCTTGTGTAGCTTATATGTCGATCTTTCTTCACCATATTTTGCACAGCTTCTACAGTTTCCGGAGTAACAGCAGTAGGCGATCGACCTGTGCGAGGTTCACCATCAAGTGAGAGCCGATCCCTTTTAAACTCAGCAAACCAATTAAAAACTGTAGCCCTAGAAGGGGCAGAGTCCCCAAAGCAACTCACTGAACTTTCGTGAAAAACCGCTTGTTTTAGTCCCTTTTTATAGTCATACAAAATCATGGCTCGAAAATCGCGACTACCCGGTTCTATTTTCACGATAAAATTCGGCCAACACTTAGATGCATTCGAGACCGTGGCAAGACTGAACGATTGAAATGCTGCCTTTGCGTGTAAGCACTTACAACTTTAGACAAAATAGCTGCGTGCTCAAACTTGTTTAAACTTGTATAGATTAGGAATATGTAAAGACTTTCAGCGTGACCCTCGTAGTTTGAAAAAACTACTACATTACTCTCAGAAGAAGAATATGTAACATTGTTGATGGCAAAACCACTTATGGCGTATAATTTATTAACAAATTTCTCAGCTATAAGTGAAGACGATTTACTATACGAACCTGTACATCTTTTTAAAACTACTGTGACTGAGGAAATAAGTTCAACAGTCCTGTCGAGTATATAATATGTAAATTTAACAATTCATGGCATGTCTTCAATCCTTGATCCTAGGTTTAAAGGCACTTTGCCGATGAATATAAAGAATATTGCATTGAAATCCCTGGAAGAAACATTAGAAAGATTTAACAATAGGCGAGAAGGAGAAAATACAGAATGCAGATAAAAAGTATATTGAATCTAGTCTTTCCGAAACCATCAGGCACTGAGGGGTTTAACGAAGTTAAAAGATATACTCAAGGGCAAGATCTCGACAGAAATAGAAGTCCACTAAAATGGAGGGAAGCAAATGGAAAAAAATATCCAAAATTTTCAAACCTGCTGAAAGAGCGAAAAAAGAAGTTGTCCTTCATCGGAGAATGTAGACACACTGGTATTTTTGTATGAAAATAAGACTGTAGCTTTTACGTCAACTTAAAATGTATTTGTTTTATTTTGCTCTCTAGGAAATTTAAATATTTTGTGTTGCAAATAATAATGCTTTTTTGTATGCCTATACATTATCATGAATCGAATCCAAATCTCAAATCTGGATCTAAGGATCCGGTTCTATTCTGTGAGGATCCCCGATCCGTCAAAACTTCAGATCCGTACAGCACTAGTAGTAGCTTAAAAAAGGTGAAAGGAGGCAAACTAATGAATGCGAACAATTATATATTTACTGCTTTTCCACTTTTTTTTGTAATTTACACAACGTACAGTTGTACAGTCTACAGTAATATCCTAATATGTACCGTTTTTTTCGATAACAACATATACTGGGGAATACTTTTTAAGTATATGGTTTACCAGCTGGAAAATAGGAACGATGAAATAAGTATAAATTAATAACAAACAAAACTCTAAAATTAATTTAAATATTTTCGGCTATTACCTACAAGCACATTTATATCTGTACATATAACTAAACATTATTTACAGTAATTTACATATTGCGTGTGCAGTTTTCTATGCATTTTCGTTGATAATATTCCATCGTTTATAAAAAAGCAACGTGCATGATGTAAATTATTGACAACTAATTTTTTTCATGTAGATTTTAACCTCGCTTTTATTGGTGTTTATACATGAAATTAAACAATATCGCTATTGTGCATGTACAACGATTTTTTTTTAGCGTGGGGCCGCTACAGTCGATCAATCTTTCGATTGTACAAACATGGAATGAAGTAATAGTATGATTGGAGTTATGGTAATACTGAAAACACATGAATTAATCGAGTGGCTTTTATTCTTAGATGCCCCTAGATTATTTTGGCCCTACATGAATAAATAAACATGATAAACAAGAAATCGAGAAAAAACTATTTCCAAACCTAAAATGTAAAATAAAATATAAAAAAAAATAATTTACTGCGACATTCGAACTACATACCTCTTGATTGCTGGATGGACAATCTAGTCGACTGAGCTAAGCAGACACTCAATCAAAAAAAATTGGTGAACCTTTCAGTTTCCAACCTTAAATATAATTTTATAACTAATACAAAGAGGAAGCACATATCTTTTATTATATACGGAAATATTATCTAGGAAATTTAAATACTATATCGTATACTTTTGTAGTGAATTTGATACATTATTGCAGCTTTGAGTACTTCATGCCGCTATAGGTATATAACTACGTTTATATGCTAAGGAAACCGAATCACAGAACAAATCCACAACACAATGAAAATCAGCAATAATTGGTTGATATTTTGCGAACTAAAACCAGTATGGTCTTCATTTTCGAAAAAACTTCCTTCTGTTGTGAAAATGTGTTGATTGGTAGATTCAAACCTGTTGAGATGATGTTGAGAAAGATCTATGATACAAGAAATTAAATAAAGAATAATACCAAATAAGACTTTATTCATAATATTTGCTTATTTTTTATATATCAGGCATCCTTGTAGATTATATGATTATGAAATGATTTTATTTATTTGAAAAATAGTCTACTACAGCAGCAACAGGTTATGAAAACTATTTTTCTCTTGAACAGATGATTAAATCTTCCAATCAACTTTTACATTTAACACACTATATGCCAAGCAAATAAAGGATTTGGGTGAAATAAATTGGTAGCTACACGTATTTTACCGGGCAATGTTGGTTTGATATTTTCTGATTCTTCACAGGTAACTTGTATGAAATTTGAAGCAACTCAAAACAACCCAAAAAATTGGAATTGAAAAATGTATCTTGAAGAATCTGTAATACAAAATATACGAGAACATCACTCAATCATATCAATAATTTTAAATGATTGTTTTAATGCTACAAAATCCACAGAAATTAATGCTTTCGTAATTATTTTATCATTTGCCATCATCAATCAAATGCAACTCCAAAATTAACAGTATCATTCGATTTGTTATAAGCGATAATCAAGATTGTTTTTACACTAGCCGTATTTTGCGAACGGCGGTGTTTTGTAGAGAAAAAAAAGATAAATGTTATATAAAAACTGTCAACCTGCGAAAAGCTTAATTGGTCCACTTTTCATACGGTGTTACAAACAAATAATATTATGCGAAAACGATCGTCAGTTTAACCATCAATCTTTCCCACTTTATTAAAATGAATAAATATCACCTATATTATCTCGGAATTTCAAACACTATTTGTACAATGAAAAAAAATTTGAAAAATAATCTTAATTTTTTATTTAAAGTGGTTTGAATTATGTAAGAGCATAACACATTTCTCTATTATTAATTTTCCACACAATTTGTTCATCAAAAACGATGACGCAACCATTTTTTCTGAGCATCATATAAATAACCGGTAAAAAAGTGTGGGACAGTATATGTCGATTCTGCCAACTTTCTTTTCAAAATTAACTAACGTGTCAAACATATTCAAGGACTAAAAGTTAACTAAGCCTTTTTGCCAGCATCAGGATTTTTTCGAGTCTATAATCGTTGCTCATTTGTTTGCAGCTCCTTGTGGTGGCCAATTCTGTAAAATGTAATATCAGCAGTTCCACCATTTTTCGGAAAATACGCTGCCCTGATTTACATAGAATATCCTATATGGGACCGAACATAAATTACATGACGCAATGTTTGACCTTTTTTGACCCCCTCCACCGTGCAATAACTCAGCTGAGCTATCCCTCAAAAACTGTATGACACTTTCTATATCCCCCTGCAAAGGAAAACAGTCTTTAAATGATATAAATGATATAAATTTCAATGAAAACCTATATGTTCCATTATAGATACATATAACTTATAATTTGTTACAAAAAAGTGACAGATATTGCCTCCTTACAGCCACATGCATAATTGCTTCACTGACTTCAATTCGAAATTATATTTTGGATTTTTCAGAAATTATGAAATAATTTCAGTGTCATGTAGTGACGTGAACATCCCCCTCTTCCCCTTCGTGACAAATATTGATAATTACAAAACAATTTTGACCCCTCTGTGCGCATCATGTAATATATGAACGGTTCCTATATATATGTATATGTATATATATATATATATATATATATATATATATATATATATATATATATATATATATATATATATATAGCAAATTTATATACCTATTTTGGTTATTTGCTTGGCCAATTTAATTTGTAATTATAGCTAAAATCTTCTACGAATTTTCGGCGAACAGAGCAATGATACGAACATCTCAGCGCTCTGTCTATCGAACTACAAAAACGCACCTATTTATATCACTAATCACGCTCACAATCGATCTGGTCAAAATATAACGGTCAGCGGTCTTCTAAACTCGCTACCAGCAGGTTGTGTGGGGTACTGTCCTGTGTACTGCGACATGGGCAGCAGCCCTGCCGTGCTCTGCTGCATGGTGGTACCCGGATAGTACCCTGGAAGTCCCCCAGGTGAGGCTCCTGCAGAGGACGTAGTGGTAGAACTGGCACTGGAAGCGCCTTCTAGCCTCTCTTGAGTTTGCTTTACGTCGGGAGAATCCGAAGATCTGAGGACAAAGATAGAAAGCATCATAAACAGACATAAGTTTCAAATAAGTAGAAGGTGATTTCGTATTTTACTCCCACTGCACCATCGAGGAAAGTATTGAGCTTAATATTTTTGATGTAGATTGCAGATGCTCTTATTTGGTAAAACTCTTCCATCATGCAGATAAAAGGACTGTGTATTTAACACACAGTTTCGCAAATAAAACTATTTTTCATTTAGTCCGTGGTTGAGGTTTTCGCAAAAAAGATTTCCCTTAAGACAGACAAAAGGAAGAAGAAATAAATAATTTAATAGAAGAATAGCTAGACAGGATGAATAGTATGCTAGATTTGAGAGCTCTAGCTTTGTATCCATGATAGGATCTAGTTAGCTAGTTGGCAAGTAATCTGGGTAGCCTTTGTAAAAAGTCAAATGTGACAGTCCGACGATGATTTAATTATAAATCGAAACGCGTCACTAAAAAAAAATTATTTGTGAATTTAATATTTAGGTATTGTAGGAAGTGGTTTCTAGTTCAAGACGTTTTAAAGCTCATCAGCTGAGAATAAAATGAAACGCAATATTATACAAAGATTAGATAAGAAAAAAGTTGATCATATAGAAAAACAGTCAAAGTAAAAAGATTACATGAAGGTTGAAATTGTTCGTGCAAGAAGCATATAGGCTGGGCACATAATTTCCAGGAAGGATAGAGTTTTGAACCAAGAGCTCATGGACAAAATAGATAAAAAAATTAATAATAATAAAAGACCATTATTAGAATTTTTCAATCATATTTCACGCAATGCTAAATACAAGATCGTAAACAGCTCATCGTGCGATGAAAAATATTTTTACGAAGTGGAGGATCTCTTGGATGTGCGATTGAGGTGAATGATTCGGGCACCCATGCGTCCTATTTTTTCGAACAGGTTTAACAAAAAAAAATCGGTGTTTATCAGTAACTTCCAAATGGAGAAACTGACATTGAGAACAGGAGAAACAAGAAGGATAAAAATATACTTGATGATGATAGGAGAAAAACGAAACGTCGGATGCAAATCTAAAAATGAAAACGTTTAGCATGCTGTTATAGAGGAGATGTGAGTATAGGTATGTTAAGATTAAATTCGATAGCCTGAAGTGCAAGTTCTAATTTTTATATTGAATGAAATTATCTACGTCTCAGTAATAGAAGAATACAACTGTCTCGTGGTCAAAATTTCACAAGATGTCGTACGAACGACGAATTTATGACACCTCAATATCCTTAGCGCATACTCTTTCGTTTTGGTGTGAGAAGTTAAGGACTATAGAATAGATATAAGAAATGAGAATATCATTAAAATCTGTACCTGGGTGAGCTAAGTGGCACCTGCTGGTTTCCACCAGGTTGCTGTTGTTGGTGCTGGCTGTCAGAGTACATCTTCCCGATATCTAAACCGGGGTAGGAACGGGCAGTGTCGGGGTTGTACTTGTTGGCATCCATGTACATCTTGGAGGACTCAAAGTAGGCCTTGGTGAGGGCCGAAGTTGAGTCCAGGTAGCCGCGCTCCAGGTAGCTCTTGGAAGAGGCGTCCATGTACTTGGGGTCGGAGTACATGGCGGACATGGCAAGAGATGTGGAAGGCGGCATGTATGGAGAACGGTACTTGTCCGCTTCCATCGAGTATTTCATCGCATCCATCGAGCTCACCACCTGCAAGGAAATAAAATACCGTTGGTTAAGATGTCTCTCAAAGTTGTATATGATCCAAAAGTCAAAGGTAGGTAAGGTTAAATTACATCAAAATTGATCGATCATTCAACTTCATTTGGTAATCATGTAGATTGTAGATGCTGAACTGTGTGTGGTAAATTTATCTTATCTTCATTTGGTAAGCCAAGTTCGTACAGAATAATAAGTAACTAAAAACATAAGTAATTGAGCAGAGACTTCAGTGGCTAATTGCCCTCCTTGCAGCGTCGTAGTGAGGCTGGTATATAAGGGGAGCTATGGCTCAGTGACCCCGACTGCAGAAATTCTCATAGATAGTTCAAAATAAGTGTATCACACAAATAATGAATGTTACTATGAAACAAAACACAAATAAATCGTGCAAATTTCAATCGCTGCTCCGAGCCACTAGTTGCAAAGGGCTTTTGAGACATTAAGCGATGTGCTCTGAGCTTCTTTCAATAGAATGACCTCAAAATAGTTATTTCACCGGGGAGCGTTGACCACTTGCCAACACTGCTTCCTTATCTATATTGCGCCCCTTGAAATCACCCTCTTTGCTCTTGCCCCTTTGTCTCCTGCCTCTCTATAGGCGTCTACGGTGTTAGGAGTAGTATTAAAAGTTACTAAGTTAAGTAGGTACCTTGGACGCATTTAAAAATGACACGCATACATATTCTGAATACCATAAGACGTTTTTGGCCATAACAATTTTTTGGCACCGCTTTGAAATGACACACTCGCAGAAATGAATATTAGCCTTTTTATTTTTTGAACCCTTTGAGAGTTATTTGGTTGAAAATATAAAAAATAAGACATAAAATGTGCCAGTCGGTACCACATTAGCAATCTAGAGTCAAAATTAGAGTAAAATCAGGCTAAAAGTTCCCAAGTCATTATGCTAAACTCATTTACGGTTAGGTTTGAAGTAGTATTGTGAAACTTTTACCAAAATTAAATCAGGCGTCCCCATATTATGCACTTCTTCAATAATCATACCTCTATTATTGGCGATTAGGACTGTAAAAAAAGCATTTTGATTGTTTTATTTTAAATGTATTTCCTAACAATGCCCCAAAGTTAACATGACTTAGAAGAAAAAATAAAATTATTTTTGTGCCTTTGAAAGAATGTTTAATGGTAACAATTTTATCGAGCATCTTTTTAACAATAAAAATCTCGCCAGAATTTGCTAAATACGCGAATAAAATCTGCACAATGTTATAGATCTCAAGCTGATACACGAAAAGACAGCAAGCCCAACTGAGTACCAGAAATAAAAAATCCTGTCGTTCAGACTTGTTAAGGATTCACAAAAACACCCCTCAATACACCTTCGTTACCATTATCATCCACCTTGAAAACTGTCAGCCCCAAAACCGATCACCTTCCCCCAAACTCCCCTCGAGGAGAGCGAAATAATCCACAATCGCCCTTCCGTGCGTTTATACGTGCGAAGAGAGAGCGACTCCAGTCACAAACAGGCCGCTAATCCTGATTTAATAATCTTCGTCCTGGTGACGAGACACCCTCTTCCTCTTCACCCCCTCCCCCGCAGCGGGGGTGGCGCCGACGAGTCTCATTTGAATATCAACGCGGCGCTGTTGACGGGGGTGGGGGACCTCGTTTCAAGGGACTAACGGCGTTATTCTCATCGGTATTCACTTGATCGATTTTTGAACTTTGCCGGTTTGACGCACAAATACGGGGAGCAGTGATTAACCTACCACCTAAAATGCCTCAATATTCTAGAAGATACTTCTATTCATTTAACCACATGTTATTCGAGGGGGGGGGGGGCAATATAAAAAATCTCGAAACAAAGCAGCGTTATTTTTTTATAGATTAACTCAGCAAAGGCAGATGCCTATCGCGTCTCATACGCGCTGCGAGAAGATAATTGTCAATTTGACCTTGAAACGCTGTAGATTGTAACCATCGGGAAACAAAGTCCTCGGTAGCTCATTCCACAACGCCGAGGTTCTCCAAAAGCACGACTTTTGGAAGAGGCTTGATCGAGGCGTTGCAAGCTCTACCCGGTTAGGATGAGGCTCCGGTAGTCTTTGCTGTACCAGCGAATCTTGGTGTTATTACGCTCGGTCCAACATCTATTATGATAATATATATAGACTGGGGATAAATCACCCACTTTTATTCGATATTGTAGCCTGTGGATGTCCTTTTTGAGGTCAGGCGCATGCACCAGATGCATTGCTCGTCTCTAGTTTCTGTTTAGAAGCTAAAGGGAGTGCTTTGGTAGTATTTATTGCTGCACATATATTTTCAAATCGCTAGCTTTGCTTTTGTTATTTTTCGTTAGTTGAAAGAAGTATTTGACATATTTTATGTACCATTATAATGAAAATCGAAATATTAACTTGAAATTTATGATGATTTCTCTGGAACAGCGATGAGAAAATGAATTCAAGATATCAGACCTGGACTCTAGGAGTTGTACCTACATACATAATATTATAGTACAGTATATAAGAGCAGAGCAGGAGCAAAAGCTATACTGTCAGTAAACATCATAAAAGCTTCATCTTGAAGTTTTATTAATATTACATTCCAAAGGCTAGGCTGTAACCTAGTTACACCACATCGCCTGTATCTCAAGGTACATAATTCAGTCCTAAGGATCATGTTTATAGTATCAACTTTAAGAATCCTAAGATAACGATAAGGATACCTTATCCAAGGTGATTTTCCTCCTTATATGAAGAACAAGGAAAGAAAAGCTTGGTATTGCTAAATTCGCTATGTGTGTCGGAACAGTTTCTGCGTGTCAACCGTTTTAAATAAATAATTGGAGATATTTCGTTACTTGATAATACAACAAGTAAACCTCACTAGTATCATTTCGCTAGTTCTTTAGTTGGATATACGAGAAAATATCTATCAAATAGGCAGCCAAAATTGTAATACCACATGCTTTAAAAAAAGAGTCGGTGTTCTCATTCAGTGAAGCTTTCAAGGCACTGATGGGCAGAATATGGCTCATAACCAAGAATTTTGATCTCAGGAACCCTCTTTGTCAGTCGGTCAGCTACAACCTTGCCCTAAGAAAGTGAGCGTCCTTTTATCCAGCCAAAAGTACTTCAATAAAACTACTATAAAATACTGTCATGTTAACAAAAATGTATAACAGCTTTTGACTGAACAACTGAAGCAGCTGATCACTTGACAAATGAATGAACGTTAAGGCCATCTTAAGGTAGTGAACAAGCTACCTTATCCTCAAGGAACCTTTAAGGAAACATCAGAAGACCATAAATTGCGTTACATCAATAAGGCTATTCCTTAAGGTTCAAGGAGGTCTGAAGGAACGACTATCAGTAAGACCTTAAAGATCGTTAATAGTGGCTTGGACGAGTGTGGGATGATGTAGTGACAAATCTTTTACAAATGCGATGGATAGAACAAGAACATATTTGAAAGTACAAGGTTTCGGTCACGGGTTACCGAAATATGCGTCACCTTGTGAGCTATTCTAATTCATATGTTACAAGTCTTCATTCAACTTGCAATGTATGTATCTATGTAATGATATAACCGTATTTGTTCGGTGGAATCTTGCAACTCAAGTTTGAAGTAGATATCTCCAACCGATTGAGCTGAAATTTTGTATACGCGTCCAGTTTGGATGACAATCCATGGATAGCTGTGTGACGTCATTCTAGATCCAACATAGCAGAACACCCAAGATCACGGACAAGTTACTTTTGATGCAATCCTACAACCAAATTTTTTTTATATCATATAGACTGTGTAATGACGTTATAAGTTAATAGTAAAAGTTTTGAGGGAACAATTTATTTTATCATTTTTAGCGCACTTAAATAAAAGCTTGTTTTCTTGAAAAGTTTTTTTACTTTTAATTTATGCACAGACATAATTGTGTTTATAGCTATTTTGTCAGAGATAAATATATAGGAGTACCTTGAGTATACCAAACTAAAGAAAAATAAGTGAAAGTCTCTACGAAGATGTTACATCCTTTTGGTCATGCCACTACCTTAATCGATGACGTCATTTGCATTTCATCGTTCATAATTGGACCCGCACTCACAAGTCGCGAAACTCAATAACACCTTGAAGGAAAGCATAATTTTGCCAATGTAATCTTTCGTTCATTAGTCATCCATCGACGAAAAAAACGCATTAGAATAATTTATGACCACGAGCGCGTCGAAAACATTTCGAAGGCACGTCATTGTCCATCGGTGCGGTCCGGTCTTTGCTGCCAGGCCGTCTGAAAGCCCGCATTCGATGTAGAGATGGGATGAACGGACAAATTGATTGATTCCAATCATATGAATCCTTAGTTGATCATACAATGGCTGACAAAGGATCCTAGCAACTCAAACAATATTTCAGTGGCTTTTAATATAGGATTTACTCTAAGGGACCAGAAATACCACTATTGGACTATAGAAATACTATACAGCAATGGCCTTGATATTGCATAAACAATAGAATTTTGGCATTGGTAAAATACGTTATATCATCTATAAACTTTCCCGATTATCATTTAAAGTTGTTCTTCAAACCTTAGCCTTCAAGACACATAAATCATATTCTAATAAAGAAGGCCAGTTTAAGGAAAAATGAATCTCTCCGGATTTTGGCATAAAGACCTTCCTTGTAAATTCTACGAAATTCAAGTTGTCTCAAAGTCTCAAATAAAAGTTGTACAGTCTAAAATTCTGCATGAGACATATCATATAAAAATTTTAGCTGGATCACACATTTCAACTTGTCGATGAACATGAGTTGCCTGAACGGGGTAAGAGAGAACCCATACAAGGAATTGATGAAAGTCCAGCACCACCAAGGATGGATGCAGACTTGACAAACATTTCATTACAGCACCATCCTCCCAAACGGCTAGATAACTTATTTCTTCAATCAGCTCCGTGTAGTTACAGGATATATCTATCAATAATGATCAAAACCCTATGAAAAAAATGTGGAGACCTCGCCGATCGACTGCGTCTTCACTCAACCCGATATTACACTCTATATTTTCTTAAACCACCCATCTCTACTCCTGAGACCCGCATTTAGTGACCATCTCTCACCTGGCCGTTGCCCGGTTCAGGTCTAATGGACCGATGACGGTGCTGAAAGCTCACCGGGCATTTCTCACACCCCGTTAGAGCCGGTCCGATCCTTAGGGAGTGATCATCGATCTAGCCCGAAACCGTTTTGTTACCAAACACGGGAATTATACTGTATCACCGAAACCGATGACTGCTTGATTGATGTTAACAACAAAGGTTATTGAGTAATGGATTCCAGTAATATGGGGTTAGTTCTATTCAAAGTTCTGCAAGTTCAAAGCTACCCTTAACTGAGTCATCGGATAAATCAAGAACTTCATCATCATATGTGGTTAACACAATTGTTTGTTATAATGAATTTACTTGGAAATTCATGCGGTGTCTTTGCAGAATCATTTTTTCTTTTTACGTGAGCGAGCACACGTTTTTGTTGTTTGTCATCGATGTGTTGTATAGATTTGTTCAGTAGGGTGTTAATATTTATTACAGGACTGTTTTGAAGTCACTAAGAATGTAATTTGTTATCAAAATAAAGTTCTTGGCATATAACAGATTAATTACTCCACATATCTCATCAGAATCGGTGAAGCGTTCACGGATAGACAGAATGTGCTGCTTTAAATTTGTTTTTGTATAAATATAAATTCATCGACCATATCAAAAATCTTAAAAAAGTTGCTTTGGTGGATTGGAAACATCTTCAAAGAAACTAATTCAACTACGCCTTAAAATGAGGCAATTTTTTACTACTCCCAAAAATGATGGGAAAACAGAAAAAAGTTTAGAAAATTAATTATATTTTTTTTGATAATTACTCACATATTTAACTTTTAACCATAAGGAGAGAGAAACATTGTCTATGATAGATTATTGTCTATGACCAAATCATAGTTTTTGTGATCTGCCCGTTGAGTGGAAATCCGGGCCCAGAAATAAATCTGTAGTCCGAGACCCACTGAAGACCTGAACAGTAAAAAAGAGACGGAAATTCTGCTGAAGACCTAAAAAACGAAATGGCACGTAACAGTGCGATGGCCCATCATTTCCGGGTCCCCTTCAGAGACAAGGCCTGTTGAAATCACCCCGGGCCCTCCTAACTCGTGGGGTCTACTTGTAATGTAAAAGGCCATCAGACCTGCAATTCTTACAAAAGATGGCCCTATATATCATACTTGCCGTGTCGGACGGCAAAAGAGATCAGTGCCAGTGCTGCCGACTCGAACCATTTTTAGTAGGCTTACGAATGTTCTATCAACTTTGCTTCAACATGTTTCATACAATCATGTGTGCCCATATACCAAATATCAGGGGGAGGGCTGGTACAGGTCAGAATAATATTTGTATACAGGGAATTTGCTTGTTGAAGAATAAAAAATTGCTCCAAACCATACGCAGGATGGTGCGTTTTGTTCAGGGGACGTATTTCTTAACCCATGCATAAAGACAAGTACAAGAATTCCGCTGTAGAATTATACATCACAAGTAGCATTCTTTTATTTGTTATAGTTTCGCCAATTGCCGCTCCTGTCTTGGTCTCCTAAGGATGTCATGTGAAATTGAGGAGGAAATATTGGGGTTTAGTGGAAGCTCGCCCAGATAATTTTGAGTTATTTATTGTATACCTGCTTGAGAGATTTATTTGCTTCTGTCTTGGGTTATTAGCAGAATCATGTGGGATTTTCGTTGACATAAGCTTTGCTCTACAAGCTACAGGTCGTAATTATCGTGATGATTGTATCTGTGAAGGCACTGTTCTGCTAAATGACTGAACATGCTATATTAATTACTCTGTGCTGTATTGAGCGACATTTTGTATCAGTCATTTATTGACTAGAATTACTTCTAGACACATGAATATAGGCCACTTAAAAGAATAATCTCGGTGGCCTAATGGAAGCCTATATACCAGTGCTCGTGAGTTCGAGGCCTACTAGCAGCGACATAACTTGAACCAATGCCCTGTGTGAAAACCAGATAGGTAGTCCTGAAATTCATTTTTTTACAAAAGCATTAATGTTGTTATCTATCGGTGAGAATATTTCATAATATTTACTAATTTCCAGAACTAGACTATGCAGATTTGTCTGAATTTTTCATTACCCATGCAATTGTGTAATCCATTGCATAATGATTCGAACAAACTATTGCTTATGGTATTTTGTCTGCGATCCAAAAGAAAATAAAAAAAGATATGTATTCATATTGTATTGTGAAAGGGGATGTCGGGGCAGCCGAAAATATAATGAACTAAGATCATTTGTGCAGAAAATCTAACATCACTGGACGAGAAAGCAGTGGATGAAATTGCCCATTGTAAGAGCAGCACCTTGCGGGACACCCTGCCTGGCAGTATTTCATTCGATACAAAAGGCAGCTAACGACTCAAAACAAACCCTCCGAGCTACGAGGTTACGGAATTTTTCCGGCGTTTCTGAAAGCGGATGTCCAGGAAGAATTTTATTGCAAGCTCTCCTTCACCAGTTCTCTTTTTGATGCTCATTTTCATAGCGGAATGCCGCCGCTGTTCATGTTCTGAAAGAGTATCTGCTTGTATACGTTCTTCATAGTTATCAACTGCCTTAAAATGTTGCTTCACAAAGAGTCGATTAATCTACCAAATAAAATTAAGCTACCTTTACATTGTTGGATTATAAAATGGTTCATATCAAGCTCATATTGGCCAATATTTGAAAGTCAATAATAATTTTTCTACTGTTCCGGCTGCCTTCATCAGCGAGAAAATCACGCCTTGTTTTAAAAGTTACATGCATGGTTTGATGGTCTTTTTGAATAGCGCTTGTTGTATCTAATCTAAGGCAATCACTCACCTGTGCAGGTGACGTAAGCCCTGCAGACATTGCAGCAGCTGACTGTTGAGCGGCCGCAGCTGCAGCAGCCATCGAAGCTGCACTCAGTGATCCGTATGCAGCTGATGGGTTGTAGTAGGATGCCATAGATTGACTCATACTGCTTGCAGCCATGCCTGAAACAAACGAGACATTGGTCAAAATATAGTAAAGCGATAAACCTTCAGAGAGGTTTGTTGTTATTGCTTGTATGCTGGTGTATCCGCTCTGGTACCTAAATCGGTGACACCAATTATCTCTAGTTGCTAATCAATCCTCTATTTCAAGATATCAGACTGACAGACCTAACGGTACATATACGATTGAATAAAGAGTAACAACCAAGTTTGATTTCGGGTTGGAAAAAATGAATTCTGGAAATCACAATGACATTGAATTCAATTGATTAGCTGTCTCTAAAAAGATGGAGGAAATGGAAGGGCATCAATGTTTAACTATGCATCATGTACCTGTAATTAGATTTTTTCGGGTTGAATTTTTTGAGGGCTAGACTGAGAATGTTTTTTAGAAGGTTTAAATGTCCTAAGGAAGTGTGAAGGATGCATTGCAATTAAAGGAGACTATTTGAATATAATAAAACATTTATCACTTTTTTTCAGGCTCCTTTTGTATCCGTCTCATGAGTCCCTCTGTGCAATTCGCAATACTGAAAATCGGCGGTCCTCCCGGTACTACATTTTTTTCACAATTTTCAAATATAAATATGTATCTTTTGGTCATACCCCTCTAGCATCCCCCCGTTCATGCGAACAAAGTTTTCAAACAGATATTTATTTTGACAATTCGATATCTCCTTTATCCTTATGTCTGTCGAGAGAACTTATGTCCTTTGAGGCGAGAGCTACGTATCGGTCAGTTAAATACGGGATTAAATAAATATTGTGTCCGGCCCTGTCCAATCAATTCGAATAAATAATCGTCGAGCCCGTTTTCGCAGTGAATCACGGCCTCCGTTTCTTTTTGCCGTCGATTTAGCATCGTTACCGGCCGATCGAGTTACCTGTGATTTAGCGAAGCCATTTGTTAGGATTTGAATGCTAATGTTTCCTACGGAACGACGCACCAGTTGAACATGGAGGGAAAGGGTTTTTCGGTGAAGCTTGACCGAAAATCAACAGGTGAATCATCTGAAAAATTGCAATACGTTTTAATAATAATAATGAAACGTCTTTATTAAGCCACAGAAGTCCTGCCACTTAAACCTCAAAAGAATACATTGCTATCTGTGAATTGTAAATAAAATACGTCTTCAAAATGTATGTGAAATAACGTTATTTAGAGGGTTTATTAACATATCAATAGAGGGACTTTAGTAAATTCTGGTGTTTATATTTGCTGATGGAAAAAATTATTGACACTCATCTCCAAGCGTCGCGCACTGTGGCGCTGCCCATTGGCAACTTACGAAGTCAAGCGTCTTAACAGCTGGACTGCCTTGAATCGGCAACAGATGTCAACAAGGGTGAACTGATTTACAGTGACATCCCTTGTTCTTCGTAAACATTAATTACGATAGACCGTTATCTCCGCTCATCCTGATGCATAGTGGAGAGCATACACTTAATATCAGTTGTCAGCTTCTGACGTAAATGAGCCAAGATATCGGTACATCGTAAATAGTGTTTACAAAGAACAAACAAAGTCGCTGTAAATCCCCTTGTTGACGGATTTTGTAAGGGAAATCTGTAGCCGCTTCAAGGCAGGTGTTAGGACCTTTGAATCAGAAAGTCGCCAATGCAGCGTCATAGCGAGTGCGCGTTGCTTGGAGATAAGTGTTGATGTTGCTATCACACCCTTGACTGGATTACGTATATACCACCCACCACTACAGTTAGACCGCTAGGCTATGCTGACGAGTCTAGGCTGAAGACGGAACATGCATGCCTATAGCAGGTCTGATGCATAGTGGAGAGCTTACACTTAATAAGAAATTATCGAGGTCAAAAAGCTTTGCAGTGGGTAGTAATATATTATAAAGTATAATCGCATTATAATTAAAGTATTTTCACTAAATTAGGTTTTATTTAGAAACATTGTCAGTGTCATTGTAAACATTATCTTTTGTAAGCGGATACAGTCACAAAATACTATTTAAAAAATTGCAGAAATGGCCGTGACAAGAATTTTGTAAACATAGCACATTAGGTGAAATTTTCATCATCATTTTTACTTATCATATGTTTCACGATACTTATATCATATACGAATGAGAACTACTAATAACATAAATACCATACTCCAACATTGCCAGATCTCAAAATTCTATTCCAATTTGAGGAATTTGCATTCATAAGGGAGAAAATGAACAAACATATAATTTTGGTATGAGCACTGTTGATTGACTAAATCACCTTCGTTTTCACAATTGATGGAACTTCCAGGAATGAAAAAATAAAGGAGTAAGTACTATAAAAAAACATGAATTTTGTAAATTGGGAATAATATAGCTACATAACCATCTATACGAGGGTCTCGCTGAAAGTCCTTAGATATTCCTAATCTATACAAGTTTAAACAAGTTTAAGCACGCAGCTATTTTGTCTAAAGTTGTAAGTGCTCACACGCAAAGGCAGCGTTTGAATTGTTCAGTAGTTGCCTTGCTACGGTCTCGAATGCATGTAAGTGTTGGTCGAATTTTAACGTGAAAATGGAACCGGGTAGTCAGGATTTTTGAGCCATGATTTTGGGAGAGAATATGTTAGAAAAACAGAATAAAGTTTTTTAAAAAAACCTTGTAGTTTTTCTGTATCTAAAAAATATCAGCGTGACTGTCGTATATCACATTTGAACTTGTGTATTTATACTCTGAGGTGCCATGGCCGAAATTATTCTCAAATCCAAGACTGTCAGGACTGGAGGCACAGAGAGCAAACATTAACTCTCACATCGTGAAGTGTGTAACGAAACTCAATCTCGTACTTTTGCCGCTACTGAAAAACGCGAGCCACGTATATTTTCGAATGTGCAATATAACTTAAGATACGACTAAAAACAGCACCTTGTATTATAGCTATAAGGTTTGTAGTGTATCACAACAACGCTCCATTTTCGGTACCGTACGGTGAATTAAGTGCTAATATTGCCGAAATATTAATGAACACCCAAAAGCCCCTTCCGTTGATCGCAGGATGATGCATTGCGTCTCTCCGGTCAGCTTGCAGAATGTATTGCGTGCACCGCAGAGCGAGGACCGTAAACTTACCCCGCGTTACATGCTGTCCAAGCAACTTTAATTTGAAATGAATATATAGAGACGAAGAGCTCTTCAGCCGCGACCAATACTAAGTTAAAATATAAAACAGAACCAGAACATATAACTAAAATATGCGTAATACATATGTTGTATATACCTTCTGTCTACAAATTTTATCATATATCTACTTCTATCAAATAGCTGATCGGCGTTTTTTCCACACAGAAATTTATCCATTGTCAAATAAGTCAACATATAAGAAATCGGCATCAAGTAGGGAAACGTACTTTTACACAATAGTATCAATTCAGGATAAAATATTTGATCCGTATTTTTTCTATGCAATATTGAATAATAGCTCTAAAATCAAAATACTCGTTAATACAGTATATCCAGGGGCAAATCCAGAAATAACTCTTGACAGGGGGGATTCATTTGCAATTAAAATCTGGAGTTACGGAATATTGGTTGGTGTACAATTTGCAATAAGTGCAAATGAAAAAAAACAGAAATAGTATATAGTAGAGATTCAAGTATCTTATCATTTATGATCATCAGATTCAGTTAAAATATAGTGATCTGTAGTAGTAGTTGCTAAAACATGAACAGAACGCATCAGCTTCCTATGGCCTGCTGTATCGCATTTGATTAAATTTGATTGATGATGTGGGGTCATAAGAGGTAATGTTATCAGATTCATGAAAATCAGTGCAGTGAAAGTGGAGTTACCACTTTGGGGACAGTGAAATATAAATCTTCAAGAGACGCACCTGAGTTTTTCACGATATAAAGAAACTGCCTTGTTTTCCGGGGCCGATTAGTCCCGGTAGCACACCGTAAGTAAAATTAACTGCTGATATCGCCGAAATCTTAATTAACACCACGGCATGGCGCACTGCAACTGCCCGGTCATCTCGCGAGATTTATTGCGCGGGCCGTAAACTTACCGGCCGTTACATGCTGTCAAAGCAACTTTAATTCGTTGAGATGAATATGCAGTGACGAAGGCCGTTTCGACCGCGACCAACGTCGAATTCCTCGCGGTTATATCTCGTGCTGTGCGACTGATATTTTTTATAAGCTTAATGTGTCGCGAAACGCCGTTAAAAGCGCTGAAAAAATGGATCCGGTGATTATGAGACAGTTGGTAGTTTGGAATAGACTTTAAATTAGTAACTGTGAAATCCATTAGGATAAGAACGACTTGTATAATTAGTACACATGTAAATTGATGAGAAATGGGTGTTCCACTGGAAATGAGTTACATTATTTATCGTTCTTTTTTCTAACCGTGGTTTGCATTTCGTACAAAATTATCGGATGTTATTAAACTGTGTGGTTCATTTGAAAGCCTGTTTCATAATCCACTACATATTTATTATCTCCAGTAAAAATTGCTTGTTATAGGTAGACTAATAATTATATCCTTAACGCAAACAGACTTTACCACTGCAGATATTACATATCTTGGACATATTTTTTAAAGACAATGAACTATAATTGATCCTAATCACTACCTCGAAAGACAAGCACATAGTGACTGTTATTTACTTGCCAATCTGCCGGTTGGAGAAAATACACATATTTGCATATAGAGATGCGAAAAGCGTGTCTTCTTAGCTCAATTGGTAATACGTCCCACAGCGGAACGCACAGTGGTGAATGGTTAAATAAGCTCAACCAAAAAATCCAGCGTTTTGGCTTCCGAAAGTCACCGTTGCTGGAGAGATGATTGATGGAAGAAATATAGAACGAGTAGAGCAGTGTACCTACCTTGGAGCAATGGTAAACTTTACAATACTAAGGAAATAAGATTATGAATAGAAAAATCTCAATTCAACTCCGTTAAAACATCGCTTAGCTGGTTACGTTTCCTGAACCCTCGTTCTGTGGAGAGGAAGCATGCAATTCTTAAAAATATCGAATCATTTGAAATGTGGGTGTATAGAAGGATTCTCAGAATAACGCGGATGGATCAAGTAACAAATGCAGAAGTTCTGAGACGCATAGGTAGAGAAAGAAAGGTTGTCAATTCAATCAACAGACGTGAATTGGAATACCTGGGCCGCTTCCACAATAAAAATAGCCATGATGGTTGAAACCTTCGTATCTGAGATGGCACTTGGAGAACAAAATGTCTTTTCAATTTTAAAGCGCTTGAGGAAAAGTTAGGTAGGATGAAATTCAGTGCAAAGAAGAACTCCTCACCATTCAGCATCCATCCATTATGTAACGTCTAGATAATACTTGGCATGGAAATTACTTTTCATATTTGATGAGTTACTATCGCAGTTACAAGTCTACAATACAGAAAATGTGAGAAACGTGACACATGTTCATCATACAAACTTGGAAGAGGATTGATATTGAATATTGTTTGTGACAGCAAGCGAATTTATCGATGATGTAATTTTTTAGATATATGTGGATATGATAGATGAATTGGATATTCAAAACATATATCAAGCAAGTACTGGAACACATACATCCAAATTATTTTAGCTACGGTGAGAGCGTCATATCATTGGTCACGGTCTTTTTTTCTTATTATGCTTATGGTTCTATTTCACATCAGATTGTTTCGAATATTCTAAATTATGTGGAATAAATCAAAACTTTCACTGGGACTACCTAGTACGACGTTTCTCTCCCACGTACTTCAGATAATCAAATTCATTGTTTACTTCCTTCATTGCTACGTTCCTTTGACGACATACATATATCTTGTAACTTGCATAGGAGGGCATGCAATTCAGGTCACCTATTGTGTTATCAATGAAAATATTTTGTGAAGCATAAGTTTCAATTTTCAATGAAATTGCCACTCTCTAGTGAGCGCATTCACCAAAAACAGAACAACCGCTAATGATGTTCCATTATTCTCCATAAGTTATTGAAATTAAGATCGAGCCTATAGCTGATTGTGTTTTGTACTAATATTTTCATGAAAAGTAATAATCGAGCGATAACTCTTAATACTGAACAGCAGTCATCTTTGCTTTGCATTTCCTTATTTAGTTTAATTCAGTTTAGGTTCAGAGCGTAATGGACAAAATTATGAAAAATTTATATACCTAATTATGTATAAGCAGATTATTGTTCGTACATTTTAGATAATTCCTCATTGCCAAGTGAAAATCATAATTATAGAAGTCAAATAACCACCAAATCAAAAAACTAACATCTACACGAAACTTTGTTCCTATTGAATTTATAGAACTAATGTCACTTGACCATACAAAGATTCATATGCAAAAATCTGCATAAATTCAGCTGCAATAATTAAATTAAATTAATAACCACTATTTGACAGAATAACGCCATAAAACAATTTAATCTCTGTTTTTATCTTTTTTAATTTTTAGAACGTGACTTTTCGTAAATTACTGATATATAAAGATAAAGGAACATTAAATGAGCTTCAAGATAGCGTGTCACCTGACCCCCTTCAGATTTAATATTCATAGGGTGAGATCTATTAATTAAAATTGCAGAAATTGTTGAGACTAAGTGCGTGATGCACACATATTTAATAATACATTCCAGTAAACATTAATGATCTAATTCTGAAATGTATACAAGAACAATACCTCTCTGCTTTGCGTGGGTAATGAAATTGATCAATTTAATGATCGCTGAACCCTCATTGCTACTCACAAATGCTATAATCACGAAATTATAACTTGACACAAACTAGAAGCTTTCGCCTGCGGGCAGGTAAAAATTAATCAGACACAAACTGGCTGTTTACGGACACCATAACTGCAGCGATAACAATCTTTTCAATCAATCATATACCTGGCTGCCAAAATTATCGCGTTCTAGAGAGGAAATCAATTAAAGCCGAAAATCACACACATTAATCGGACACCTTTTCACCTCTTTTTTTCTCTAGGCTGAAAGTCCGACATGAATCTCAGGTACGAGATAGCGCGTCGACTGTCAATCAAGCTTCATTTATCCTACAAGGATCGACAGGTGATGGTGAAGAGAGAAACTGGTAATTTGAGCTGTGGCGAATGGGATTTCGAACAGTGGTGTGCCTGTAATTGGTATTGATGAATTTTCGGGTTATCTGTACACAAAAACACTTTAAACTTTTTTGTGTGCTTCAATGTGCCCAAATAGTAATGTGAAATCAAGGAATAAATTAGAAATAAAAAAATTGAACGTTCAAAAAGTTTTGTGTAGGATTAACAACCTTAAAATTTTTTGACTACGCCTTAATACGATTAGGAAGTGGATGAGTGTAACTCAACGTAGCTAATATTTGCTATCCTGAAAAATCGGATAAACTACATCCAAAAATAATTAAGGAATCGAAAAGCATACATAGAGGAAATTTAAGGATATTGTAATACGTTTAGTCCTTCTTAATCACTCTTCCACCACTCAACGGACTTTTAAAAATGATGTAGCGTCACTTACTACGGGCCCTCAGCAGACCTTTTCCGAAATTTTGTCAAAATCGATGCAGCGATCACTGAGACTACGCGGTAATACGAACAAAAACGGATGATAGACTGAAAGACAGACCGATAAGCGGGTTTATAGGCAGGCCGACAGATAAACCGACAGATAGGGCCACAGTATTTATTCCTTAAATTCTAGTCTCTTTCAGCCTCCATCTCCCGCAGCTTTTTGTGACAGCTATATATATTATTTCACATGATTGATGTATGTTTATTTTCATTTCTGAATAAGTCTGAATGAACCCTCAAAATGTTCTTGACTATAAAAACTGTAGTTGATATAAATACTTGAAAGATTGGTTGACGGGACTTAAAGACACCAAAATTAAATACGAACTATTTGTAGGCAACCAATGTAGCAGCACATAGACTGAATATTACTCAAACACGTATTCGAAGTTTTGTTAAAGTCAATAGGTGCCACAAGACAACACATTACAAAGTTGACGTAATATTCTCTCGAACATAAATTTCTAGAACCTGATTTTGGTGCAAGACATTCAACAGCTCAAAATATGGACAGTTGTTGTTGAGAAGTCAGCACAGAGTGGTGGTTTACGTAAGTGTCAACGGTGGCAAGTGGTTGTTGGCGGAACAGGGATCTGAGGTTTTCATAAAGGGTGGAAAGGCTGTGAAAGAATTTATTTGCTAGATGACAAAAAATATATGAAGATAGGACGAGGACCAGCAAAGCCGTTCAAAACATGAAGAGACAAATTTGCTGTGCGGGTCACGATACTGCACAGTTCCCTACAGGATGGGTGCTTCGAGTTCTCTAATACGAATAGGGGAGACAGAGTATACAAATTTCATATACTGTTCTGACGATACAACCATCTAAACCATTTAATCGAATGTAGTAGATGGATTGTCGACTATATAATGGAAGACCAATGTATTGCGATATAGTAGATTTTAGGACAAGCAAGATAAATGACGAAAAAATAGAGGAAGGAACCCTGCATACTTATAAAGAGATAAAGCGAAAGGACTAGTACATTTTGATATGACCCATAACCCTGAGCATAAGTACCTATGTCGAATTTTCATAAAGTCCCACATTTCCGGCGGATGTATAGGCAATCTATTTATCGCCTGAAAAGGGCATTAAACTTACTCTGGACAAAAAAGTTATCTGCACGTCCAATACGGGCACATCTTTTTGAAACGAGAATCCTGATAAAGTACCCATTCATATAGCATTCACCCATCGGGAATTTTCGCGTGAGATGGGCTACATAAATTTCCCTCTGATTACAAAAAATAAGAAATCTGAATGACAGATGCTAACCTATAATTTACCATTCAAAACGTGTGATTAGGACGCAGCAGAATGCCAACGGTCTCAGCATCGGCTTAAAAATGATGACTTCATTTTTGACGCCCTCCCGTCTCCCGTATCGGTGATTAATATACTTTTACGTGTTTAGACCGCATTGATTGTTATTAATAAGGTGTCAGCAGTGCGATGGAATGCCACGCTTACAGGGTGGTCTGCATCATAAATAAGCGATAGACATGTGAAAGGATGCGTTTCACATGATGAAGATGGCTTCATGAATGGACATTTGTGTACATCAATTGTTACGGTGTCAATAATATGCTAAGCAGTGTTAGTCCAGGTGGTGTATCATCATATGAGAATGTTGTTGGGTAAATTAACAGTGACACTTGAAATTAGCCAACTTAGTATAATAATTTTCGCGGAGATACATGCATAGACATACTTAACGGTAGAAAGCATAATTTCCCTTTTTAGGTCTCTCAGATACGAGCTGATTGCACAGTTGTTACGTGTCCGAATTAGTATTTTCCCAAAAACAGCTGTGCTAACTATAATGAATTAGAGATTGAAAGTTATGAATGTCCCCAATAATATGTTATGGTACGTATCATTACCTGCCAATTATCAAAGGTCATCATACCGGTTTCAAAGTTTGCAACCCAAAATCGTAATATCGTAATCATATATATATATATATATATATGATTATATATTTGGCGACGTGTGGGAATGTGGAATGCTTCTCATCGTACCGATGATTTTGGTTGTGCGATGTACTCAGATTGTCAATTAAATAGGATAATTTAGTATTTCTTAAGGAGTCAGTCCTAGAAAAATTACATCAATTATTTCATAAATCACAGTCCTGAGAAATGTGACTGAAACTATATCTATAATTCTGTTATGAAATACGGAGGAAAATAATCTAAGACGACGTATTCTCAGGCATTATATGACAGTTCTTTGAGTTATATTTTACTCAGATTCAAACGCTTTTTACGAAATACGTCTCAAAAAAATTTGGTTTTGCAACTATGACTGTTTTGATATTTAGACCTTTGCATCACAAAAACACTATAACATCCAGTTTCGTCGACCTCTATGTCTAGCTATTGGAGGGGAGCAAGCCCGAAGAAGCTTCATCGCTTTAAAAACCAAATAATTGGCGACAGAGTAAAAATCAAGAAAATTTAAATGCAAAAACGAAAGATGCAAAACCGTATTTATTTTATATGGTTTTTAACAGTTATTCAGGATGGAGGAAATTTCCAAACTATCCTCAATCCCCTATTTTGCGTTTACTTAAGACATATTTTTAGGCGTATTCAAATACGTATTTGTGAATACAGGTTTTTATAAAGTAGTGAATTTCTTGGGGCTCCAAAAATTTTAAGTTCCAAATTTCATAGTATGCACAGTGCACACTAAGCATCACTGGAGTTCGAAGTCTGATAAAGTTGCATTTTTCATTGTTATTAGAATTCGATTTCATGTCTGGGCATACGCAATTATTTTTATGGTGTTGTTTTCCAGTTTTCGCGATTAGTCTTCATTTTCAGATGTCTATCAGAATTCAGTTTACGTGCATAAGTACAGAGTAATCACGAAAAAGACATTGTTACCCTGTCATCCGCAGTCAGATGAATTTTACTAAAATTCTGACAACACCGCAACGCAGAGAAACTGGCAGTTTGCAGACGCCAGTATATCAGTTATCAGTGACATCAGTGTTATCACTTGCCACTTGATCAGTACACCTTCTACTGGAGTGGGATATAGATGTATAATTAATGTCTTGACGTGGATGTTTACGTGTAGATAAAAAGATGTGTAGTTTTCACAAAGTTTCACAAATAAAACTTTTTCTTTTAGTGACGCGTTTCGATTTTTATTAAAATCATCGTCGGACTGTCAGATTTGACTTCTAACAAGGCTACCCAGATTACTTGCCAAATAATTAACTAGTCCTTATTAGTGAAATTGTGTGAAAACTATACAACTTTTTATCTACATGATGGAAGAGTTCCACCACGTAAGAGCGTCTACAATCTACGTGGATGTTTACGTCCATAAGGCGGATTTCAGCTGTGTAGGTCATTTATTAATAGCATGTAGTCACCTCGACCACTTGTCATGTAGTATTATTTGTGTGCATCAATTATTAGTTTTGTAGTGATGAAGGTTACTTTTCACAATAACAAATCAAATAATTTCTAACCGTTTGAGGAGAAAGAATTAGACGATCTGGGAAGAACACAGAAAATAAATCAGCTACTGCGAAAGCCAAATTATCTTTCTGGATGAACCAGACTAGCATTTGAAACCTTTCTTCGTGGGCATACATTTTTTTAATAATTATAAACAAACCTTCAGTCTACAAAACTCGAAAACATAATATGCGCAGGTGAAGACGATTGAAGATAGCATATCAATCGAAACGTTGTGATACTCAAAATTTTTTATAGACAATGGAAGTCCGAAATCAAACTTTTGAAAAATCTACCTTGTCTACAAGTTTCAAGCAACTGAAAACTGAATTGTTGCTGCATGCCCTTAATAGTGAATCACACAAATCACAAGAGTACCTCTGATATTCAGTAGCATACCAAATACATCAAGAAAGCTGACCGCTGCCACGGTAGTTATTCATTATCGCTTAATAAAAGTTCTTTATTATGAGAATAGATGATTCACTAACATTATTCTTTTTACTACAATGATTGCACTTTTTCATTATCAATACTGCAAAAAGTGAGGTGGCTTATGTTGAGCAGCCTGGGCTATGTCACTTTTTCCACTTATTTGTTCATTGAGTGGGCCATACACGGATTATTTCCTAATTGATTTCCTAATTGAAAATTGGGGAACTCGAATGGACTGAAAAATACTGTACGATGTAGAATTTCCAAATGAAACAATAGATACGTCTGCACTAAGTCCACGGAATTCCAAATCTGTATTCCATATTCCAAATTCGAGTCAGAATACCGTACATGTGCGGCTTGCTTTACCCATCGTCTTTTCCAGCACTGCTTCTCACAAACTCGCTGTTGCCGACTACGCTTACGTGGGCCATCTTTCGCCTTAGACTCGAGAGTATACGGGACCTGTGTACTTTAAGTGTAATGAATTTTACGTGCTGCAATGTATCTTTGGCCTATGTGCGATCTGAGAATATCATAGTGGAGTGCCTCAGTTCACCCTCTGCTGTGAGTTGGCATTATTACTCGTAGATATGTTTCCTCCCCAGCGACCCATGTTCCAAGTACAAAACTTTGCAAGGCAACCTTAGTTCTGAAAAATTCGCAGAAATCATTTGTTGGATACAATTTACTAATTGTAAGATTGGTTTACTAACTGTTAGAAATTATCACTTTATTCTATAAAATGACCATCTAATTGATACGTAATTCATTTTCACAATTATTCGTCTTGCCGAAACCTACTTCAATCAGGCACGTTCATTATTCAATTTATGGGACGTATTAGTCCAGAATTGTTTGCTGTCTTTTCTAAAAAAGAGATTTATTGGAAAGTGCGTTACGAAAATCCAGCTCTTAGTCAACGTCGGAGTGTGAGAATGAATACAGTGCTGTTAAGAGTAATTTTTGTGAGTGTTCAAGTGCTTTGGGACATTAAGGTGAGTCTCTCTGACGGAGCAATCTATTTTAAACTGTTGAATTATTTTATTTATGAACGATAAGACTTAAATGTCTAGATATTAATTAGATTTGAGGTCTTTTGTTGAACAATGTTGAATAACGATATGTAGCGAGTTGATACTTCATATCTAGCTAATTCTAATAACAGTCGGTACTTCGCGAGTTGACCCTTAGTACCTTAGTGAGTGCATACACTGATTTACCATGGTAAATACTCTGGAATAGCGCGTTCAACTTTATCGCCCATGGCGGAATGTTTTGCGAGTTGAACTCTAACATTTTAACCAGAAAACTAATATTTCGTTGAGGTTTTCGCGAGCTGACCCTTAAACCGATGTCACAAAAAATGTTTTTAAGTAGTTTTTCACTGCTCATAAATACTCTTCAGTTTTGACCATTTTATACCACTGTCCTATTTGATTTTATGGTCGTGATGGTCAAAGATGAACACTACAATCTTGATATTCGACACGGCAATGAAGTATTTAGTTGCTCTGATATTTTTTACATCTTTCAGATCTGGCATCTCACATCTCTGATCTATACGTCTGGTTTTATTTAGTGTGTCTTTTATTCTTGTTAAGCCCATTAAAAGTTTATTGACAGTACGTCATTGTTGATCATTTTTTATTTTAAACTCCTGACACACTAACCCTACCTCACCTAACTGCATCTACAAATATCAAAAAACCCATATCTACAGCTTCTCTTTGCTGAAATACAAGTCAATCTGCTTAAGCTCATTCAACATACGTCCCAGAAACAGTTTTCGCAGTTCTGGTTTACTTGTCCGTACTCATACACAAATTCATACCAACATCTGATGTATAACAAGTACATCACCAAAAAGATCCGCCGCCAGCGCCATTTAAGTCGCGAGTAATGTGCGGCATTCCCACTTGTCGCTCCCCTCACCTCCTCAGCTAATTTACGGCTCCGGATGCACGCGAGGTCATTTTCCGGGCCCACTCGACATTCGCTCTTAGATCCCACTATCCAGATACACTCCTCGGTAATCCTGACTAATACTGCGACCATGGCGAACGTCCTAGAAGGTGCGGTCAGCTTATAAATGGGTTCAATTTCATGAAACAGGCACGTACTGTCGTTGTTGGTAATCTCTATTAAAATGCAAGCAAATGAAAGCAATAACAATATTTTCTGACATGACGATGTTGCTGGTCTTGCTAAGTCGGCGTTCCAGAAGCTACAGCAACAGAAAACACCTACTACTACTGTACTATACTGAAGCTTCTAAATTCAAGCCAGAAAGGATCAGGACGTCTAGTGGACATGTCTAATACGCCTGATATCACAGTCTGAAAACATATTGATTTGTTACAATCCTATAGAATTTACTATAGCAAATGTTCGACTGTAGAATCTCGGATAATAACACAACGAATCATCAATACAACGATCATTAGTAAAGCTCAACAGGCTCATCTACAGATTCTTCCAGGAAACCACAGTCGGGAAGTTTATTTCCCTAGAGTTACAGCTTACAACGTTTCGTCAGTGAGAATTGACATTTACATTCTCATGGCGCTTCTGGAATGCCTTTGTGACGGGTTTTTTTATAAAAAAATCCAGCTGTTTGTGTACCCATACCCTATTAGCAAACGGTTGTCAAGCAAGCACTAAAACTGATTTGCTAAAAGATGTGCTCTTGGTGCCCAATTGGTGGACCTGTCAGCTTATCACTTGTCATTCCAAAGCAATCTTTCTATATAATTATATGACGGGATATTCATATTCTGAATATATTGAAACGTAATGCTTGAATAATCCCGAATTTGAATCTTGCCATAGTAGCAGCAGCTTCGAGTGCGGCCCTGGATGGGAAAGCATACCTCGTACATTTATATTGTTCATAGGGGTGTTGTAAAGGGCTGTTAAATTGGGTTATTTTTCCAGGAAAGTGACAGGTGCTAATGTAGAGTGTTGTTAATGAACGGGGTTTTATGTTCTTTTTGCTTTTATGAAATAGGCGCTATTTCAGTATTGTGTTCTTTTCTATATTGTTTAATTATTGCGTTCTCGCGTTAAGAGGATATCCTTTCTTGTCCTATATGTACAAGGTTATCATAAAGTGAGGTATATATATTACAGCCTAATATGAATGTATTATTAACAAATGAGGTCAACAGATAAACAGAAAAAATTGCATTATTCAGCGTTTCTGGTTTGCAGCAGCTTGATCCCTGATGGGCCTTTTAATTCTTCAAACGTTATTAGTCGAGCTGTAAACATCAATTTATTCAAATAATCCAACATCCAGTGATCCGCTGGGTTACAGTCAAACCACCTTGGAGACATCGGTTAGTTTATTACACGATGATGAAGAACAGAAATGACATCTCTACCATTGCATAAAAATAATGTTATATATTCTTCCGTGTTCGTTTTGTATCCTTGGAATGGCATAATCTCGTATACTCTGCTGATATCTTTCACTAGTTAGAGGTATGGCCTCTTTATTATCTTATAACTAAATTCCACTAAGCTACTGGCTTGATATTTTAGAAGTAGTGAACTCAGTTATGAAATAGCCTCCATCTTCTCATTAATCAAGCTTAAATCGGTCATAAAATATCCGTTGTGGTAGAAGGGCTTTCCTCTTCGTCTTGTAATATCAACGCAGGTGCTCCACAAGGATCGATCTTATCTTGAACATTGTATTTGCATAAGCTCTTTTCTAGCACAACAAATTGTACTGAGCAGATACCTACAGGTCAACACTGCTGGGGTTTTAAAAATCAGATGAAGCACAATGTTTCTAATAGTCAGGATTAAACTCACCGTAATTCATCCAGGCAGTGGGAGTCGAAGTTACTGAATACATTAATTGGTACAAGCGGGTTTCCACAAACGGAGCAGCTGAAGGTAAAAACTATTGCTTCTCATCATATTATTTCCTCACATAATCCCAGATAAGACCTAGCTTGAAATACTGTTTTCATATTTAGAAAATAACTGTTCTGATTAAGCTTTTCTTGCTTGACGCGTTTCAGGGAAGGGCAATCCGACTGATCGATGACAGTTCCTCAACTCAGTTCTTAAGCCATTTTCGGTCAGTGTCCTTGTACGAGGGTTACGCTGAAAGTTTTTAGATATAGAAAAACTACAAGCTTTTTTTAAAAACTTTATTCTGTTTTTCCAACATATTCTCCCCCTACCTCAATACATTTACGCATTCGGTAAAACCACATGTCAAATTCTTGTGACCAACGTTCTTTTGAAAGGTTGCTAATTTCCTCCTCAAATACACCGATTGCCTCTTCATCGGTGGAAAAATGGCACCATCGTTACTTTTATTTGATCTTAGGGAATAAGAAGTAGGCGCACGGAGCTAGGTCCGGAGAATAAGGTGGGTGAGGGAACTGATTGACACCCAGTTCAGCAAAAAAATTCAGTGTTCTAGCGGCGCTGTGGGCGGGAGCGTTGCCATGGTGCCATTGAATACCCCGCAGACTAGTATTTGGACGGCTCTTGCATAGTTCTTGGAAGACTACAGGAACACATTTGGTTATATACCATTCAGAAGTAACTGTCTTTTGATTTTCCAAGGCTAGCGTTGTGATGTATCCACCTTTAGAAAAAAAGATGCGACCATTTTCTTTCTAACACTCTTGGAACGACGAATAATTGTTGGAGGCTGATCACTTTCAAAGCACCAAACTAATGACTGCTGTTTAGTTGCGGAGTCATAGTGATATAACCATGTTTCGTCTCCGGTTACGATATTGAAAGTGTTTTCACTGTGCCCATTATCAAATTTTTCAGGCATAAGCTTAGCCCAATCAACTTTTGTTGCTTTTTGCCCACTGGTCAACAAATGTGGCACCAATCTGGAACACCGCTTCCTTAGGCGAAGGTGATCTGAATGATTGATCGGACCGCTGCCGATCCAATCCTCAGAGAAGCCTCAATCTTGGTGTAGTCTGTATGTCGATCCTTTTTCACCATATTTTGCACAGCTTCTACAGTTTCCGGAGTAACAGCAGTGGGCGATCGACCTGTGCGAGGTTCATCATCGAGTGAGAGCCGACCCCTTTTAAACTCAGCAAACCAATTAAAACCGTAGCCTTAGAAGGGGCAAACTCCCCGAAGCAACTCACTAAACTTTCGTGACATTCCGCTTGTTTTAACTCCTTTTTATAGTCATACAAAATCATGGCTCGAAAATCGCGACTACTCTGTTCCATTTTTGCGTTAAAATTCGGCCAACACTTAGATGCAGTCGAGACCGTGGAAAGGCAACTACTGATCGAACGCTCCTTTTGCGTGTAGGCACTCTAAACTTTAGGCAAAATAGTTGGGTGCTAAAACTTGCCTAAACTTGTATAAATTAGGAATATCTAAAGACTTCCAGCGTGACCCTCGTATATATCTATACACAACAGTATTTTCCACTGAACTATTCTCCTCTCTATTTAAAATACATAGAAATGCAATTGGTTGATGAAAACATGATGCTTCAAAATTATCAAGTTGTACTACTTATGACAACTATCAGATAATGGTATTAGATTGCATAATTTTCTTGCAACAGTGCACATTTGTTTCCAAAAACATCATCACGACGAAGCTATGCAGCAAAATTAAAATTATTAACAAGCTGCAGCTGCAGATCATATCCGTGGTGTGATAATTAAGCCAGTTCGGCTGTAGAAAATGAATGTTGAAAGAAGTGCTGATACCTGCCCTGTGTAACTTTTTGCCTTGCACAAAGGCCTTTAACATGTTTTTTCCTACCAGTGTATCGTTTTTTAATCTTATTCAGTATTGTTTATGGTCTGTTCCAGCTCGCTGAATTTTGTATGTTATTGTTCATAAAATCACTTATAATAGTCGACATTACGGCAGCTACCTTAGCCAATGCTCATTTACATATTTATTAGTTTTTCTGCGTTAACAAACTTGTTCCTTTTGTAATATCCCGTCCCATTTCAGATTCAGAGATCTTTTATAGTTTTTATTTTTATATGGTGCAATTTCGAGCGATTGTGTGATTATTATGAGTTTTGGATTCAGTGTTATGTGTGAAATATATTAGGTAGACATATGTTCATGTGTTTGTAAAAACGAATTCGAAAAATAGGGATGCAACAAATTTAATTTCCATTCTCAGTTTGGATTTAGATTTTATTTACAATTTTATTAGGTAGTTTGTTGAAGAATATACATGTCTTGTTTCCATTATAAATTTCTGACGACGACTTTGCACTTTATGATGTCTGGCGGTCGATCTACTTGTCTGCCTGTCTGTCAGTCTATCTGTCTGTGGGTAGGCCTGTCCGTTGGTCGATACCATTCTGGGTGTTATAGAAGATAATGCTAAATTTATTGATATCGCTTTATTGTTAGCGGAGTAATTAGCAAAAAGAAAAACATCCCCAAGCTTCAAGGTACATTTATTTCCATTTAAGTGCCACTTTAACAGTTTGTACTACTTTGTAACTCCTTGACTGCCGTGTGAAAGTATGGTTCAAGAAAAGCTGCAATGAGTCCATTTGAAAGTACGTTTTGCAACATCCTGCGAAGCATTTTATCGTTCTTATTTTTACGGGATATCATTCCGAGCAATTGTGACAATTATTATGTTTGTTTGGCATTTGAAATTATAATTACAAAATGTTGGTGAAGCGAAATGAACTGAGTATATTCTTAAATGCTTGAGACATATGGAAATACTAATTCTGATTTATTTCACGCTAAGCTCACTATTTATGCTGTATGAATATTCCACTTTCCTGGCAAAAACCGTCTGTTTAGGTCGAGATAGGAGAATATATTAGCAGTAACTTTAAATTTTTGCGAGTTGGCATGGTCAGTTGGGAGCGAATCGTTATTCATTTTACATTTGTTTGCAAATGAAAATATCTACACGGAGGACACTAATGGGCAAGGTATTAATTTTTTGATTACAAGACGTTTTTAATTTAGCAGGAGCAGTTGAAAGTGGCGATTTCGAGAGCTTATCCCCAGATTACAAAAAATTATGTCTCGTATGTATTCATGAGAGTCAAGAAGTAGGAATTAATAACGAGACATAACTTTGTCTCAAATGGGCGGATTACTTTTTACATCGTTGTCAGTGAAAATAAGTTAAGGAGATATTTCAGTCATAGTCAGCCAAGCCAATTTCTGCTTAAAAAGCGGTATCGATAAGAATCAGAATACTATAAAGAAATATGATTTTCCCATGGAAAATTCAAAAATCCACGTAAGAGACTACTGAACAATCACGACAGAAATGTGCAGCTTGTATACATTTTTCGCACGATTACTGGATATCTTTCCTTAGACAGTGCTGATGTATATTTCACCATTTCAGTGTTTTGAATTTAAAAACTCTAAAAAACCTGCATATTGCAGGATTTTAAGTGTAAACCTCCAGATTGCTGGTGATATGCTCCAGCCATCTGAGCTATCAAGATACTGCGTTCACTCCATCTAGAACGCCGATGATGCGCATTTCCCTGAAAGGCATTTTTCATCTTAATTTCGGAACTGCGCGTGTCGTTTGTGTCACAAAGTACAGCGGTAATGCTTGGATCAGTAAAGATCTTCGACCCCGGTTACTGAAAAACAGAACGATGCATCGAATAATCATAGTAGTACCACTGTGTAGGAAGCAACCGTGATAATTATTCACTTGCTAATCCACAAGGTCGAAACCGATATTCATAGTCGTATTCATAAACTTCTGGACACCGTCCAGAAACGATAAACACGCCTAGAGGATGCACCTGACCTCATAAAGGACCTATACATTTTACATCTAATCTAAATCAAATAGGGACGGTTGATCTGTATCTATTCTATAGATATTATTATGGCAGATGTTCGACCTTGCTGTCTCGCATAATAACCTCACCAGATCGATCATAAATCGGTTTTTTGGAAATTTTGGAAAACCTCCCCGTCGTAGATTGAGCTAATGAGGAGTTTGTGCCCCAATGGATACAATCTACATTGTGTTTGGCTTTTAGGGGAATAACCCTAACGTACTCAACGTTATAGATTGCTTGAGCAGAGCGCCTGCATAATTCAGTTGACTAGAATATCTGACCCGTAATGCCAAAGTGTGTGATTCGAATTCTCCAGGATTTTATCCAAGTTTCTAAATGCAAATTTGTATATCGGCTTCCATCTTGCGGGTTAGAAAGTAAATAATTGCAATTTGATAAAAAAAAATTATTGTTGATCATTGCACTGCTCCAGACTGCCGTTGTCTTGATAATTTGCGTTTCACAACGTTTCAATTCTTCAATCTGAGTACGAGGGAGGGAGTACGGTAAAATCCATGAATATCGAAAAATTAGGGTGTTATCGCAGGAGGTAAGTAAAATAATCAAGAAGAAACTTATTCTAAAAACAAATATCCAAGTAACTAGCACATCAATTCAAATACTACCACTAAAATTATGCTTTTCTTGTCATTCCGTTCTCCGCAAAACGATTAATCCGAACAAAACCGCATTATTCACGAACCAAAATAAACCCTCGCCCTGTCATATTTAATTTCCAGGCGTATAAATCATCGAGAAAAAAGAGGAAAACAAATGCGAAACAATTACGAATTCGGGTTTATTTATATTCGTCGTGCCGTTTTGCATAGCCACGATATAGGCCCATAAATCCGAGTGAATATCGCTGGAAATTTGGGCAAGATGTGTTCGACGAAGTACGGCTCGAATAACAAGAGATGACAAGTATGGACAGGGCACGCTACGGGATTATATTTTATAGGACCGGTTGGTGTTATGAGGCACAAGGGTTATATAAGGCAAATCCTACAGAGTATAATTACCTCAGAGGAATAAGTATTTAACCTGCACTGTCAAAAATACTGGAAAGGGTTATTTAGTGTAATTAAAGGAACACACAAAAAAGTTTTTCTTGCTGTCTTCAGTTGATTCTGGCCTTAGAAAAAAACAAGAGTACAAATTCACTGCTATATGTGACTTTTAAACTACTACCTAGTATTGTTACGTTTCAACCAAGCTTTAGAAACAAATAATTTTAATTTACTTCTGAATGTCTTGCATCATGTTGGTCTAGATTCTAACAACTCAACATTTTTTATAGTTATCGTAATTGCAGAAAGCAAGATATCTCTTTAGTAGATAATTATTCAAATGCTCTAGCTTTAAAATGATGAGTACCTCAAGGCTCCATTTTAGGCAAGTACTCTTTGTATTATATATCTCGAACTTGGGAAGATATTTAAATAATTGCAAAATTAATCGTTATGACAATGAAACTCATGTATCATAGTTTCCCTCCCACAGATGTAGATACTTTGAGAGCAAGGATTAACAATAATCTCCAATTGTTGACAAAAACTGCCGTGGGCCATTGTTTACAGTAAAACCTTATCTAACAAATTCAAACAAAAAGACCAGATCACTCAGAATTGCTGTTCAGGTTAGTATATGGTATACGATGAGAGCACATTCCACAAAAGTTGACAGAAATTACCTACCAGAAAGATGTTGACATGCTACAACATTCTTCTATAAAATATTTTTCCATGTCCCCTTCTTATTTATTTGAAAAGATCACTTGCATAAGAGATGTACATTGTATCAATTTAAGGTCCAGAGAACTACTAATCCGAACGGCACAATTTAATTGATCCAGCTGTCTAGTATCTAAAATTCACAATTATATTTCAGCACAATATTAAATTCTCAGAATTTCAGGTTTCAAAGGAAAATTGAGAAAATATATATAATATAAAAATATATATCCATTATTTATGTACAGACTTTTTCTTGCACTTAAGAGAACCGGTCAAGGCCCCTCCCGTATATGGCGGACTATTTCATTAAAATGTATTTGAAATAAAGGCATTTATTGTATTCAAATAGAATTTTGGTTATTGGAAAACTGAATGGTGCGTTTTGCAATAAATGGGTAACAATTTTGGAATATTTTTTCTAATTTTACAGCCCGCGTCAATCGACAGGAGAAGAATTGCAATCACGTAAAATCTTCAAAATCGATATAGTTTTTTTTATGTTTACGTTGGTCTGTATGTATGCCTGATGATGCTATACCTTGAAAAGTTCTTATTGGGTTCTAATGAAACTTTGACATTAGTTTATCACTGCAACAAGGTCAAAGAAGCTTCATATGTTTGTAGTTGTTAGTTATGGCGGAAATATTGTCAAAAAACAAAATAGATATAAAATTGTCAGTTTACGGAATATTTTGATCAGGCTTTATAGCTGCTGTTTCATTTGAAGCAAGTCTTGGCAATATTGAACATTTTTGAAATCATAATGGATTTAATCTTTTTATAATTTTTTATTGTTATTTCAATTATCAGAGGTTCAAAATCCCATACCGATTCTGGTGCAGTTTTCCAAGTAAATATTTGATTCTAGTTTTTTTCATGGCGTTGTGAGTTGCGGCTTTATATATTTTCATGACCGAACTGTAGAAATGACAAATAAATCGAAAGAAAAGTTTGCATGAGAAGATGGAACTTAACTGAACTGTAAAAAACTAAATTTTCACTGCGGTGTCCCAAGAACGAAGACTACAAAAATAAATTCTGAAAGGGCGATTTTTTGCCAGATAGAGTATGCTTCCTGTGAATTGAAAGACTCAAGTATAAGTTTTATAAATCTTCACCAGACATACTCAGATTTATTTTTAAACTACAAATTCAGCGTTCAGTCCATCGTCACTATGTAAATCGATTTAGTATTCTTCCATATTATATTTATCTAAATTTCTAAAAAGTGTGTACCCAGAAGAAAATAAAACAAAACTGCTATCTGTAATGAGAAAGACTTCTTTTTCTTATCGATGCAACATCGCAATGAAAATAATTTAAACCACCTAATTGTTGTTGTATATTTGACGTGAATTTATCTCAAACTACATGTTGTAAGGATGCATCGGTTTCTCAGACTATTAGTCAGACTATTAGTGAAGCTGAGCTCCGGGCTAAGGTTGGAAACAGACCACGTGTATAGTGAACACAATAATATAATTTCTTGATTAATTGATTAATATAGTTGTATATAATTATTTATCACATCCGAGGTATAAGCGAGTGTTGTGACCGTACATATTTTTGAATTTGGAGGTACTACGTTTTTGGCGTGTTCATGATGTCTCCATCACGAACGTTTGAACTACTGATTTTCGTATTTTGGAGTGTTTTGTCGCCATGTAAGTGGTGAGGGGGTTATCTTCAAAATTACCAAAAGACGCTACGACGGAGGGGTGTGCAATACTGAACAGCTCAGCAATAACTGTAGATTGACAATGAAAATAGGGATTTGAACATTTTTTATTTATTTTGCTTTTAAACTGCATTCACTCTTTTTGAACACTGTGTATATATTGTATTCATTGTGGCTCTCCAGCTATCAGATATTGGAGCACTTTTTAGATGCGGTCACCCTGTGGATGACTGGGTAACTTCTGGCCGGAGATGGAATGCTGAATATGCGTGTGCCGCAGGCGGGGGTCCCCTGATACTCGGCTGGAAGCCATTACAGCGCACCGGCGACCTCGCACCTCTCTAAATGCCCAGCTGGCAGACGGAGTGCCTCGCACGAAAGATGAGATGCTCCTTTCAATATACAAGGTGGAACCACTCACCCCATTTAGTATATTACAAAAAATGTTTGAATGTCGCTCTAAAACGGTAAAAAAATTTCGAAGAAGTAATATTGTATTTCTCATTTCCGTTGGTGTATCTGGCATCTATCAGGTCATCCTTAGGTCCTTAATAATTCGGGAAGGACAATTCCAAATATGATAAAATGTTGACTTAGGTTTCCTACTATAATGAAAAGAACGAAAACGTTAATTTTGAATAAGGTGCAGTGACGGAAGAATTAAAAATACTCAAAACTTGTATCTAGACGATTCCGACGCCCTTTCACATTCTAATTTTTTTGTACAGGTAAAAATATGTGGTGAAAAGAAAGGGGGAGGAGGATATCTATTTTTTTTCACATACATTATAGATTATTCAATAGGTCTGGGATTAAAATATTAGGACATATCCATTTTATGAACATATTAAATTTTAGATATATTCCGAATGTTTCGCGGCGTTCCAACTTTTTCACAAACTGACGCATTTTAGTCAACTTTTCTCTTGAGGGAAGTAATTTGATCCGATTCTGTTTTGGTTATTACTCTCAACATTACAGATTTTACATATTTTAACTGAGCAAGCATAATACAAAGTAAGGAAAGATCTGCCATTTAAAAAAAACGGCGTCAAGTAGGTTGACTAGGTGGGTCATCGAACATTTTGTTTTGTTGTCGGAACTAATGGTCTTAATTTCTCAACAATTCCAAAATACAATTATAAATTTTATTAGTAAACCGAAAACATTATGAGAGAAATACATCGTAACAAACTTGACGCCATATTTTTAGCATGTTTTTCGAGTTTCTGATCATACTGGCGCGCTTCCGGTGTCCTAAAAACTTTAAAATTCGCCAAATTTCACTTTCAAATGATTTACAAGTTTTGGTTTTCATGTGAATATTTACGTTTCTTCCACCTCGGTTTTTTTTGCTTCTTGGCTCAGCGGTTGTTATACGGTGCAGTCAAAGAACTGTTTTTTATAATTCAAAATATTTGCCTGTAAATTCCAAAATGGATTAGGTATTAAATTACTGATTCAATAGTATAGTTGAAATCACTTTTCTGTACGGAGGTCGTATAATGAAAACATGAGTTATTTTCGAGAGACAAAAGAATGCATCCTGAACATGTAAAATAACTGGGATTTCCCTAGTTCCACTTCTCCATAAGCAAATTCAACCTCTAAGCTATGCATACAATACAATTAATCAAAACACTTGACGAGAAACGTTAGTGAAGACCACAAGGTTACCAGTAATATAATCTCTTATGTAATGTAGCGCGAAATGTAATTGCTGACAATTCTAATAAGTTTTTAGACAATCAATATACATCTTGTGTCAGTTAATGATGTGTGTATGGAAAGATGTTTTTTTTGTGATTGATTGAAATAAAATGATAATTGTAAGGTAGAGCGTTGAAAAATGTATGTAGAGATATTGATTAATGCGGTTGAAATAATGGATGTATATTGTTCTCTGAACAATACAACAAAACAATCAGAAAATTTATTATTAAAGGATGACATTCCTTGACTTCAAACATTCAGGCGCTACGTTGATGAGACAAACGATGACCAGTATTTTGGGTGATACTAAACAACATCGTAAACAGTAATTGGGGGTGTTGAGAGTACAAAAGATCATGAGATTATAGGAAAAAGTTTAATAACTTTACTCATTGCAAAATAAAAAATTACTCTGAAAAATATATATCACGGAAATTTATTTAACTTATACTTTTAGTATTCTTAAATTCAATTCAAGGCATCAATAATTCCTAAATCCATTCCCAATTCCTATTTATGATTAATTCCATTACGTGAGTAGTACCGCGTTAACCCATCTGACTTATTTATTATAGCGCAAGAAATAGATTCATGATCATGAAAAGCCATTCCTAATCTGGAAAACCCTAAAATAATTCTGATCTATAATGATTCAGTAATTTAGTCACTATGTATCAGAATTTTTAGACTCGGGAGTTGGTTGAAGTTTGAATCTCAAGTTGGTGTATTTATTAATAACCTGTTTCGGATTTATTAGTATTAACCAGTTACGCGACTTTAGCTTAACAATTGACTACGTGATTTGATCGGTCAAATTACTAGAAAACGTTTCTATAGCAGTATATGCTTGTTTAATAAGTTAATATAAAAGCCGTGTCAGATTCCGTATTTCGCTGTTGAATTTCCTTCAAATTAGTTACGCTTGGAATATATGCATGCACAGTTTTGTATTATAGCTCCAAAATATAATTCAATTAGCAACTATGAAGGCGTGAATGTGACGACGTTGATATGGTTAGTGTATACCCATTCCATTCCATTCACTTACTAACATTTGACCTAGCATACCTTTTCCTATTACATACTTAAACAACTGGAATCAAGTAGATTGACTTGAAACTTCTCATGCTTTGACAGCAATCCACAAAAGAGAAGATTTTTACCATTGTTGGAACCATATATATTATACTGGATCAAACAACAAAAGTTGACTATTTAAGTGCAAAAAATGCATCAGAGGTTGGCTACGGTAGCCAAAAGAACCTATTATCAGAATAAAATTTCTTACTCACAGAACATTAGTAGAGCGACTTGGAGCGTTGTTTCTGAATTAACCCGAAGAAGAAAAAAAGAGCCCCCTCTTTCCATAAAAATAGACAAAACACTAATCCATTGGAAATAGCGAATAATTTCAATATTTACTTTAAAAATATAGCTTCACAGGTGATAAGTGAAACAATATCCTAAAACAATTTCCAACAACCATGTAATAACATCAATTCAGTAAATGAAATGTTGTTATACCCATTTACAGAAAAAGAATTTCTATATATTTTAAATAAGAAACTAAAAAATAAGCATTCATATGGAGCAGATGAAATTCCAGGATTCCTATTAAAAAGAGTTTTACATATTATTAACAAGCCTTTGCTTCGATTAATAAACTTATCTTTTTGTTCTGGAAAATTTCCAAAAGTACTCAAGAATTGAAAAGAGATACCAATTCATAAAAAAGGAGACTCATCAGAAATGGGAAATTTCAGGCCAATAACAGTACCATTTGGCTTCCCAAAGATTTTTGAACATTGCTTCGCCTATCGCTTATTGCTGTTCTTCGAGAGGAAAAATATCATATCAGTGAACCAACACGGGTTCTCAGCCAGAAAGTCCACAACTGCAATTCACTCGTTTTATGATCGACTGATTTCATTTATCGAAGCGGGATCGTTTGTGACCTGAGTAGGACTTTTGACAGTGTTAACCATAAAATTGTATTGCAAAAACTGTCTGCATGTGATGTGAATGGTTCGTCATATTCGTGGATCAAGTCGTCTTGTTGACAGAAAACAGTATGTTTTAACATCACACAAAAGTGGACAAATGATACATCAAGTGAAGTCCGATGAAGTCACTGTAGATGCTGGTTTCCACAAGGATCAGTTTTGGGGCCTATTTTATTCATTTTATATGTCAACGCGATCGAGACTGTGCATGCATGCTTCTGTTTCGTTAATATAAATTGAGATTCTATAAATTTGACGATTCCTATACAAAGTGTAATTTGTCAAAAGGAAAATAAATATTATTATTATTATGATTATTATTAATTTGTGTTGCTAAAAGTTAAATAGTTATTTACATAAATTTCCATCTGAATGGAATTAAAAAGTGAATACGTTTAAATTTGAATAAGATAATTATTTGATCTGAGATATACATATGTACAGGTATGTATTTGCTCTTTACATGCATATCTATAGCGGGACTCATGTATATTAGAAAGTAAAAATGAAATTCAAGAAACTCATTATTTCATATCTTAACTTATTCCTCAGCCATCAAGTCTCATTGGAGGACATCAGGATGTGACAAACAGGTCGCTTGCAGCTCGTCCTGATTGCCGCTGGATTTTCCTAAAGTTAGTAACGTCGATGGCAATTAAAAGTTGTGAAGCGACGTAAAACTTCTAACTGCTGCATTTAGTTATTCAACCGAATTTTGTCGAAGACATGTTAATGTTATTATCCAATTAGTAGGAAAGAATATGTGAATAAATTTAACGACGTTGAGAAAACATATATTTTATTGGTGGCTTCGTTTTATCCGCCTTTACATGTACCGCCAGAGGAATGCAGAGACTTTAGAGATATGTGAGTATCGTTATACTTATATTATTAAATATCGTACATTACACTTTTTCATTTGAGATACAAATATCTATATCATGCATTTTTATACATGAGGGGGCTGTTGATATAAAATATATACACATACATAGAAAATTTGACCACTCCAGATAATATTGTGACTGCGTCAAATTCACTGAATATTGGTATAAATGTAGTAGTAGAATTTAAAGTTGTTTTTTTTTTGGCCGACCTCGAGAATCACCACTAAAACTATCATTGATCTGAATTCTACCAGATTTTGTGATTAAGGTGATGTTATTCAACCATTCTGCTCAGTATACCTCTTCTCTGTCAAGCTCTGTTGTGCCAAATATCGTGGCACTACGGGAACGATATGAAGCAGATGTTACTAAGAAGTGAAATGAGGTTTTTTCCTCTTCCCAGTAAATGCTGATATTGGTGTAAGACATTTCGCCGAAAAAATATTACGCTCATCAAGAAATAATCGGGTTCTCGAAAGACACAAAGTATGAGTTTAAGACATTTGTTTTCCTTTGAGCTGATCACTCGCCAACACACCAATTTACAAATAAAGAGCTTCATAACCTGTTATTTCCTCACATTAAATCGATCCGCAAATTTCACTTAAGTCGATGTAAACTTAATTACTGAAATTAGGCCCGATGACAGGCAAAAAGTGATGAATAACTTGAGAAACAGAAATAAAATTATTACGGTAAGGTGCTCGACTCACATGATTATTTTGCAAATCCAAAACTTTCAAGAAATTGGGAGAAACTTAATGTTTTGATTACTTTCACCGCAGTATCAACCATGCGGATAGTCCAACAAACAAACCGATTAACCGACAAAAATTAGATATAAGAATTTATCTATTATAATTTCGAAATGTAATAGTTCGTACTAAGACAGAGTACAAGATAAATCAGCGAAAAAACAGGATAAGATTCAAAAATAGGGGAGGTGCTAATTGAAATAAGATATGATTGTTAATAATAATATAATTATACCTCCGTACAAAGAAGCCGGATTTACATCTGCTAAATATACATATATTTACATTTATCAACCTGCTCTCAAGAGTCATCATGAAATGAAGTGAGTCATTCTGTATCAACACAGACATGTCAAGACACAATGAATAGAATTAACAAATGAAAAACAAAGCACCTCTTCTGTTGATGTTCACGTAATCTCTGACATTGATAAAGTTAGATAATTAGCATTTATTATGTAATTATGCAAACTTATTCTCACAAACAATATATGGGAATGAACTTTAACCAGTTTTGGGATAACACATTATTCATCTTTTTATGTTCTATTATAGTTTGGATAGTAACAGCATGAATGATAAATAATTCTCATTTTTATGGCCTTTGTTTTCTTTTTTATATATTTATAGAAACTCAGTCCATTTTCCAGGCTAAGATTATATATATATATATATATATATATATATATATATATATATATATATATATATATATATATATATATATATTGTTTGGCGCACTTTTGTAATCTGTTGAAGTAAAAAATTGAGTTTCCTCGTACTGTCTAGCTTTCTATGCATAAGATTATTTGCAATTAGAAACGTCTGTAATGCAGACACGAATGATTAGTTCACTCCACCCATGAGGTCTCAAACTACAAACGACATCAATTAATCACAACAAAACCAGCGCGCAGAATAATCGGTTTAGATTATTATTTTCGTATAATATTAAAATTTTGATTCCTATAAGCGCATTGTAAATCAAACGGTCTGCTGCCTACGTACACATTGCATTCAGCATTTGCCTTTCAAAGTACAAGTCACTTTGTGACGCACATGTTATTGCCCCTCAGGCAGGTTAGAATGAAGGGGCGGTAGTATTAATAGTTTTAGTTGGTATTTTAGCACTTCCTTCGGATCGTGTCTATCTTTCAAGTAACTTTGAGGTCTCTGAGGTCTTGAGTCAGTATGAACGTGTCTTATCTTACCCAAATTTAGGCACGGTTATTATGATTATCTTATACTCGTATTTTTAAATATTTATGATGTCTTCATCACAAAAATCCATCCTAAACATGTACACCGATCTGATGATTGACGCTATTGTCATCGCGTAAACTCAGTAACCGTTGCACTGATTTTGATTAACTGTGCGGTTACAGTACGTAGAGCAGACATATTTTTCAAAATTGGTGATGCTCTGTAATCAGCAGAAAAGGAAAAAACTTTGAATCATCCCCTAGGATCGTTATTCTATATTTCTCGAGGTCTCTCAAATTTTTGAGCGCGGTAAATTTTTTTTAGTATGGTCAAATTATCTTGAAAGTTCTAATATTTGTTATTGTACACTGTCAAAGATTCTGATTTCTTTGGATGCACCCTGAAAAAATATTAAAATATTTTGGAAACTACTAAATTTTATTTTGGGATGCTAATTTTTTTCAAACCCCTATTTGTCTGTCATTGTGTGTGTGTCTGTTGCACTTCTTGTCATTGAGAAACCATGATAATGTTTTTTTATCAAAATTGGTAGATTTGAGTCGAAGTAATTAGCAAAATTAAAAAACTTGCTAGGAATATTTCAGAGTGTGTTGAACCGATTTCAACTATAACAAAGTAGTTTAGAATTCAATATACATCAACTACATAAAATTCTGCAATTTTGCACTTAACATCCCTGATTAATATTCAAACGGAGACGTCAGTCTTATAGATTCTCGATAAAAGCCTAAATCGCCAAACAAAACAAATGTTTAAATTACGTTAATTAAAAGTATAACACTTACTGCTTAATGTGATTTCTGAAACTTACCTTGTGATTATTAAAGCTACATATGACTACCAAATAAACTCTACTAACGTCTTATTTTCATCGGTATCGTTTTTTCAACTTTGGTAAATGTTGCTATGACATCCTTACCTACGATAGGTATATATGAACTCTACTGTCGGTGGCCGACACTGATGAGAGTCCATGTTAAGATAGAAACATGCATGTCTGTAGCAGGCCATGCACCTAGTCGAAAGTATGTACATCGATGTAAATTCTGCTTAAACGCAAACTTCAATTAAATCTCATTAAAGCACTACTTAAGTAAAATTCTACCTGTTTATTCAATTCATCGCTATAGTCGATGTCGACTCTATGGTATAATGAAATATAATTAAGCTTTTTTACACCGGTCAAGTCGTGTTGCAGCACTTTCATTATTTTCAAATAACCTGAGTCATGCAGTAATGCAGATGGTCTGCTTCTGTATTCACACACAAGTATTTGTACACAAAGCAGGAAACAGCACAGCTGATTTCCTTGTAAATAGAATGAAATCGTTCCAGATGATAGATGTACAATGTACGAGACATAATTTTGAGATTCAAAGGGCTAAATATTCACTTCGAAAAAACCGTCCAGGGAATTATACTCTCCAAAACAGCTACTGCTAGTATAGAAAGCCTAGGTCAGACCATCGCTGGATTACTGCTCGCATGTTGCAGGATGCGTTCCCAAGCACTCCCGGAGGCTTCTAGACACAAGCCAGAATCGAGCAATATGTGTAGTGGTTGCGCCTGACCTCACAAATGATCTAAACAGCCTATGACCTCGACGAAGGGTGGCTGATATGTCCCTATACTATAGATATTATCATGACAGCACCAACAGTCCTCAGTACAGCAAATCCTAGAGGATCATAGAGCGTTGTGAAATGAGTTACCGGAAACTTTGTTTCCCGATGGTTACAATCTACAGCGTTTTAAGGTCAATATGAATAGACATTTATTCTTGCGCAGTGCTTATGAAGCGCGATGGGCTATCCGCCTCTGCGTGCGGTTATCTATAAAAAAGAGTAAGTTTGGCGATTCTCGGTCGGCGCGGACAATCTCGTCGTTTATCGGTTCAACGGGAACACGAGGCTGTAATTTGCACATTCAAGGCTCTAGATACCCTCTTTTACGGCGTGCTAACAATGAGATTAAGTCTGGAATGTCAGCATAGAATAGAGCGTTTGTTCTAGTGTTCTTCTTAGTGTATGAATCAGATACTTTATATATGGAAGCCACGAAATTTAAATCATATAAATTGAAATTCAATTCGTGATGCATGGGGACAGATTGAGTCGAAGATGTATGTAACTTGTTCGATGCCTATAAAGACACTCTCCTTCATCGTTTTACTTTTTTATATGAATTTTATTGTAAGTAGCCCTAGCAACAATGCGGTTTGGTTGATGACTGTACACTGTTTTTATATTTCGTATTAGGCTTGTTACGGAGATCACTCAAATATACAGTTACGCACGTTGAAAGAGCACGGTAGTTTCCCAGTTTTCCCTTTACCAAATCACGATGCTCTTGACTGCCAATTGGAGCGTGATCTTCGCTGCCGGCTACACAGCCACAGCAGTAAAGGAAAGCAGTATTGTAATCGCACATATATTGGAATGTGAGATATTTCACACCGATACTTGAAAATATCTCATATTTTGATAAATATTTTACAGTAGTTTACTACTGGTTTAAAGAGGAAACCGTGTTACATATATAAGAACGAAAAAGTTGCTTAAACGATATTCATCGCAGACTACTTAAATGTTTGTTCCCATTTAAAATGACATATGATTGGAAATGGGTATAGAAATAGATTTGGGGTAAAATCATTGATAAACAAAAAAATGATGACCATGGACATTCCTGTGTCATCTGGCAGATAGATCACACGATGCCGCAGTCCAGAGAGAAGTTTGGAAAATAAACATGGTTAACTTTGACGAAACTGAGAGACCAACAACTAAACTGCTATATTTTGGGACACCAATCAGTATAAAAACATTTTTACGCATTAGAAATTTATATTGAAAAATGCGCTGCATTCTATATAAATTTATTTACCAAGTTTGTATATATTCTACCGTATAAAATTCCATAGAACTCTTCTGATGAGATTAAAATCAACAATGCCCGAATAAACAAACGCATACATTCAAAAATGTTTTAAAGCATGAATTTATTTCCATTCCACTAATGATTTTTTTCGCATGCATACACACCTTTATCTGGGATTATCAAAAATTCATAATATGTTATGCATGGTAAACTGAACGCAAAATGCTACAGATTTTGGTACATTTAAGCCCTGCATTTTTAGTCGGAAATTAAAATGAAATCAAATAAAAAGATATTTTTGGCTATTGTATATAGAATTTATATATTTTTCCCATCAGTTATGCAATATATTTTTGCATTTTTGCTTGAATTGAAAATATATACATAAAAGTATACATAATACATACTGTAAGATATAGCTTCACCTGAGAAAGAGCAGAACCACAAATTTTCCGAATAAGTGCTTTTCTGTTGAAATTGTGGGTCCAAACACGATGTTGTTTCAAATTCTGCAATTGTATACTTTGTGGTGTATGTCATGTGAATAAAATGTTGTTTGTATATTCAATCAACGCTTCTGAATTCCAATCAAAATCATGAATAAACTGTATTCGTAAAACAATTATTTTCAAGACGAACACCTTGGGTAATTTGAGGGCGCTGGCCACTAATCAGACTTTAGTTGCTGTCTCTGCTCTCATGTCCTCGGGAGCTTGCCCTCCCTCCCCTTGTTCGAAGATGGAAATTGGCTCCTTTGACTCGTTACACTTTCCTGATGATTTTATTCGAATTCTTCTTCTTCTTCTGGTACCATCTCCTAACGGAGGTTGTAAATCATCATGACTATCCTAACTTTATTAACAGCTACTCTAAACAGTTAGTTGGGGGACATTCCAAATCATTCTCTCAAGTTTTTAAGCCAGGATGTTCTTCTCCACCCTTGGCTACGTTTTCCTTTAGTTTTACCTTCAATAATATTTTGCAATAGCTTATACATTGGACCTCTAACTATATGTGTCAAATATTCAAGCTTTTTCCTTCTTGGGCGTTCTTATTATTTCCTCTTTTTTCTCATTCGATGTAGAACCTCAACATGTGTAATCTTATCAACCCATGATTACCGTAGAATCCGACGATAACAACACCTTTCAAACGCTTCGAGCTTGATGATTTCTGCTTGCTTAAGTATCCAGGACTCTGCCCCATATAATAATGTTGAAAATACTACAAAGAAATTTCTTAAGTCTTATAAAGGCAGCTCTGGCAATTTATATCCTTGCTTTTATTTCTTGTGTTTGGTTATCAGACTCATTCAATCATGTTCCCAAGTATTTATAACGTTGAATTCTTTCGATTGGCGTGTTGTCGCATGTGAGATTTATTCGAATTCAGCGCCAGCAAACACAAGAGTTGAATTACTGAGTCAGGTCCATTTGTCGCCAGCAAGGTATGCTTAATGAATTTGTATTGAGGAGTCGTTACGGGCAATAAAAATCGCGCCAACAAACTCTATCTATGTCTTTGGGAGTGCTGAGTCCAAATCTGACCATTAAAAAAGCCTAATGAGTTAAAGTATAAATCTATAGGTAATAAGATCAAATAAGGACACCTCTCTTTCTATGGCATGTGGGCATGTGACTAGGAGATATTTGTATTGAAGGTCAAATTTTAATATTAAAACGGTCAAGCTATACTGGTAGAAAACGCACACTTACCAGCTCTCAGTGCATCCATAGGTACAGAAGGATAGGGTATCGAATAAGGATACCCCTCTTTCCTTAACGTTTTGGGTTTGCGCCTAGGTCTGTACTTGTAGTCAGGGTGCTCTTTCATGTGCATCGCACGTAACCTTTTGGCTTCGTCAATGAACGGCCTCTTCTCGTCTTCCGTTAAGAGCTTCCATTCGGCTCCTGGAAAATAGACATTTGATTAGACTCGAAAAATGGACTAACAGCAAATACATACAGGAGAAGTTCCTTAAGAAGACATTTCGCACCCCTATTCACAAAACCGTTCTACCAACTTGATCATTTACCTAAATAATAATTCAGTGACCCATTATGTGCACTATAAAATGAATGTATTAGGGTGTGTAAATGAATATGCTGTTTTCGACTAAAAATTTATAAATTAGGTTTTCCCAATTTCATCTATAAAAAATGGGATTGGCCAATTTATAGAAAAACCTATTAAATAAGTGTTACTATTAAGATCATCCCCCGTATTATAATTCTATTTGTTGAGGAGAAATCAGCATCAGATAGCTTGAATCAAGTACAATTGTTTTCAAAATATTCTCCATAATATCTAGCATATATTGCATAACTTTGATCCTGTCAATGAACTAATTATGCACTTAGAACATTATAAACAAATTAACTGCGCGTCTTCTAATTGGTGCAGGTAATTTTTCTTGAATGGCCCACCATGTTGTAATTTTTTCCTGGATAGATTTTGCATCATAATCTATACCAATTTGAATTTTGGAAAAACTAATTTAGATGATCAGCAAAATCTATCGGAAAAACTAAAAAAAAAAATAATAGCAGGCTATATTATATCCTAGAATAAATTGCATCTAGATTCAAAATTATTGAAAATTACCTGCTATTCTGCATACAATACAAAGTACAAAAAATATATATAATATAATTATTTTCAAAAACGTCTCTTATGGCATAATGATTATTAAAATATGACGTTAATTGATTTAATCAAGCGATTTTTTTCGAATTTCTCCTGAATGAATGATTTTTTGATAGATATTAGAAAAATAGAAAAAGTGATGAAATAGAATACGTTTATCTTGTAGAATGAAAATCATCATGACTTAGGCGGATGGTCCATCGCGTTCCTATTTTTATTTCAAATTTACATTCTTCATTATTTCATTTCTAAAATAGCAAGTAAGACTCTTGCCTGTACATTGGTATTCAGGCTTCAGCTTCGTGGCTTGCAAGCCCACTTGATAATCCCAGTAGTACTACTACAAGATCATATAGTTTGTTAGGTGGAATTAAGTTCGTTCCAAAATCACACTCTTAACGTGTAACATGTAGAGGCGAGCCCCGGTGTTGCATGTTTGTATACCCACTCATCGAAACTGAAAACAAACAAACCGACCGGCTGACGCCCTACGGCAAACAGACACGTTAAACATCGCGTCTTTATTGTCAGGGTAAATATATTAAAAACCCTATCGACAAACATTGGGAGCCTCGTCCAATTAGACCATGAATGTTAATTTTGTCATTACAGCCAGGATATTGCTTCAAGAGAATTGGAGATGAATGAGGAGTTTGCTTTTCTTCAGATCAACGTCAACGGTTAGTAAATATGCTTTAAACGAGTTACTATAGTACTAGTATAAAGCTGTGGTTGTGCTTCGGGAATAATATTTTCTAATGATTATGTTTTTCAGTATTTGGCCTGAACGACTACCTGGCCTGAAGGTTATGATTTCAACTTCCTTCAGCGCTTCTCTTAACACTTCTGAACCATTATTTCTTGGTTCTTTCTCCTGCTTTTCTACTACCTTCTCCTACCAGTAATATTTTTTTGACATCTCTATGTAGAAACATGCGACAAACATGTCCTAGTCAAAGCAGCCTTTGAACTCGCATTTTTTATATACTAGACTGGTCATTGATAACAGCAAGGAGGAGCACAAAACATTATTAACAAACTTCTCTCATGTCCTTATCCAGATCATCCTAGTCTGTAGTCAATGCTATTAGCCAGAACTTCTGCTATCCTTCCATACCACTACTCATGATCAGTATGTCCATCACTTCCACCCCTAAATAACAAGCAGATTCCTTGGTTTTCGCTGCCAGTTAACTGCCAAGAAGGTAATCCATCAATTAACATCAGCGTGGGTTAAAAAATGCGAGAAGTAAGGCTCCAGCACCAGAGAAAATGACCAACTCTATCACTCACATTTGGTGGAACACCAACTGTCGTAACATCTTGTATCCTGAGTTATAACCGATATTGCATCATTCGAAATGAAAAACATCTTCCTTTCCCTCCAACCATCGGCAGGCATTGAGCTCGACTCCATTCAATATCTTGTCGGCGCCTTGAAAGCAATTATATTCTGCTATATAGACCGCGCCGGGAGTTCAAACTGCCCTTTTTGCGACAAACAAACGGTTCGAATGAGACAAAGGGTCGCGAAGCGATGTCTCTTTAGTAGGCTTTGTTCGCCATCATCTATTGTCGCCGGCGAATAGAGATACTTCAAGTTACATCGTTTTCTAAGAGATTCTCGTTGATTGCTTTATCTTGGCTCAGGGCCTCTGAAAGAGACCGGGAGGAGGGAGTAGGGCAATCGATATCAACATTAAAATATGGGTGGAGCTCATTCGCCCTTCGTTACTTTCGAGAACTACCATGGCAAGAGGTTACTAGAGCTACCTGTTTGCTAGAGCTGGAAGTAACTAGGTGAAAATAGGGAGCATTGGCTAAATACACAAATTGGAGCGGAAACTTCTCAGTGCTGATGGGACTTGAACCCGCATCTCTAGGATTCCGTACTGACACCGAACTACAGTGATCATCATACTCAAAACGCGCCCCGTTCTGTAGAACACACCGTTCGGACCTTTAATCCTCTGATCTCAGTAACGCCCACGTACCTTCGCTGTGAGTGAGTACTTCCATTACTGGTACTGGCACAGTGGGCGTAAGTCCTTTTTTGATTGAGGTACTTTTTTCTCAGAACAATATTTCGAAAAGAACCTTTTTATCGAGAAAGTCCATACTCCAGACCAGATGACGAAAAAATAGTATTTAGATATAAACGTTATTTACATGATCATTCAATAATTATTCATAATGATTATATATAAGCAGTGAGCAGTTATTAAAACAGACATCTCGAACGTCGAGATCTGTCAAAATAGGTTATGAAGCATTCGAGGTGTTCATTTTTACATATATTGGAGCATCGAGCTGTCACAGCAGTCAGTCAGTCTTCCGACGTCAAACAGTCAAAAAGCAGAATTTGTGGATATAAATTATACGCTTATAAGTTGTGTTACCAGTTGAAATAAATTATTGTTCTAAGAACGTTACATCATATAAATATCGAACTAACAAACATTTGCTGTCATTTACGCAGTTGCTTTTGTTATATATCAGAATCGATCAAATTGAAAATGCTCCCCAGTTCCAATGTCTCGGATACAGCACTGCACATCAGTGCAAATACATATATGTTCGAAGGCTCTTCGATGTTACTGCAAATTATCATTCTGAACCTCTGCTCTCCCCTATTTTTCATGAAAGGCAACAGGAAAGGGACTTTTCCTGCACACAGCATCTTATATACGATTTGTTGGTTTCGTCCTTTCCTGTCCCTCAATCATACTATATATTTGCTCAAGATCCCTTTGTCGCGTAATGCCTGAGTTTTTTCTTTGGTCTGATAAAATGTAAAACATCCTGATATTGAAGAATGATCAAGTCTATAAGAAAACGCGACAGCACCTAATTCGATTGATAATAATTGTCAAAAAAAATTGTTATCCATGGAACTTTCAGAAAATCATCTAGGGCAATCTAAATGTTAGTAAAGTTCTTTAATTAGTCATATTTGAGAGTAGTTTAAACCTCTGTTTATTGAGTTAGTCTTTTAAGAACAGTAATCTGTAATTAGTTAGTGAGATACTGTAACAGTTAATTTCTTAGGAAACTAGAGACTATGCAGAAACTGTCGGATTTTAATCTTGGTGTCAGCAACTACTGATTCGATTTTGATGCAATGTGGAGAGGTACGGATTGAAGATAATCAATTAAAGAAAACGAAATATAACAAAATATCATCTGACCTACAGATTCCATCTCACAGTTTTCGCATATCTGTTTTTCTTTGAGCAGAAAAAACAATAAGTATCAAACTCATATATAGATGTTTTTGAAGAATTGGTTAGGTCAGGGCATAGTGAAATATTTTGTATAGAACTCGTTTAATTCTATGATATTTGGAAAAAAAATAATGTCAATGTGTGGGATCTAATAGATCAATCGACATGACTATTTTTTCTGTTAAAAACCTCCTTAAATTCTACTCTCATTGTATTCCTCAGCAGGTGTGATTTGGTATCGATCAAAACTAGGAGAACGATAGGTGTTTATAGCTGATGGCGATACAATGAATATTCGTTAAGTTAGCAGCGCTCTGAAAAATGCTGTATCATTATTTATTACACAAATAAGGTGTTGCTGTCGACTCTTGCAGACGTGTTACTGTTTCTGTAACAGTGGTGTAGATGCGGGTCGAGCATCGACTTTATGTTCGTTAACAAGTAGGTACGGAAAAATAAAAAAATGATTGAGTAGGTATGAGTTATATTTGCGGTGAGGGGGGGTTGATTTAGAACGATTCACGACGAGAGATTGTATTTTATCAGCTCTACCAGCAGGGCCGAATCTAGGGTTGAAGGATCACGGGAGCAAGACCAGAAATAATTTCAATTCTTCCCTGGCTCAGAAGCTCTCTGACTCCCTTTCATTGTTGTCCATTCTTTTTCTGTATCTCTGTAGAGAGACTCTTGTCTTGTCGTATTTCCTCAAATGCTCTAGCATTATGCAATCAAAATATTAGTACCATTGTATCATAAAACCGATGTATGGGTTCATATCTATAGATTAACTATCAGAACATCAGGTCAAAATAAATTGCATTAGTGATCGAAACAATGATTGAAGCAGAAAACTTTCGAAAAACTCTCTAATTGCTTTTTATGTAATAGCACCTATAAAATTACGACTCAAGACAGCGTCCTAGAATGAGAAGAATAAAAAATGAAAACAAGTTATTGTTTTAAAAAAGATATCAGGAACTGAAACATAATTATGAATTCATCAAAAAGCATTCCAAGTATGCCAAAAAAAAACGAAATATATTGGAGTTATAATTAGGTATTTTTACCATTATCCGTCTTTTATAGGAACTGCACCTGTTCATGGATTTTAGAAAATAAACGAGTAATATTGCCCTTTATATACAGAGTATTTTTCATTCCAAATGTTTGTCCAGGTCGACAGACATTACGCGTTGACAGCAAAATTAAACAGTATAGACGTTTCAATAGGAATTATAATTTCAAAAAAATTAATAATTTATTCAAGTTCTTGATATTTACGCTCAAAACATACACTGAGAGAAGTTTTGGGTATTTTCATTTAAAATATCCACTGACTCCTTCAAGAGAAGACACTGTGAGATATGCGATGTAATATTGCTCACTACAGTTTATCTTTTATATCCGTAGAGTACAAATATTTATCTTATCTACCTGCTTTATTGCCGTGGTCATCAGAGATTCCTCATACTATTTTCTTTTCGAAAAGCAATACTGTGCAAACATGCCATTGTGCAGTCCGACAATACCATCGCGGAGCTCTAATAGGAGGGGATTGTTATACAAATGTATGCATACTTTCGCTGGATTGGTGTGTGGGAGGCGGGACACGACATATGGTAGCGTTCGATTACAATGGCTACAAAAGTGGTAGCGCATTCATTACTTTTTCACTACTTGACCTTTTTTCAGAATCTCAATGAGAAAAGCTGGAAGAAAAAGAGATGGATGCAGAAAGCAGGAAGCACCGAAGAAAAAGTATTTAGGTCTCACGGGAAATGAAGAAATCAGTGGGGATGTATAGTATTTGATCAGAACATAACAGTGATTTTATAGAACCTTCTGTTATTATGTCTGAAAAAAAATTGAATTAAATGAATTGTAATATTATATTCAAGGAAGCGATATGAATTGGGGGCAATCAAACTTGGGTCGAAATCAGATAAATATTGTATTATAAATGAAGATAAAAAAATGTGGGATTAGTGTAGAAGTCTCACAAATAACGCTCTCTCACTCTAGGTGACGCGTTCGGAAGCGTTTTACGTAGTAAGAGCATCTACAAGCTACATGTATTAAATATTTTACACATGTTTTGATGATGTAGATTTTAAATGCTCTTACTTGGTGAAACTATGCCATGATGCAGATAAAATAATCGTTTACTTAACATACACTTTCACAAATAAAAATCTCTTTATTACAGTGACACGTTTCGATTTATATTTAAATCATAAAAAATCTGACAGTCCTAGTATAACTTAATGACCCTCAAACTGATTTGATTTGCCCAACAAATGAACAAGGACTCAAGAATATGAAAGAAATGGAATACAAGTGCACCAGTAGAAGGAGTAGTTAGTACCGAAACTCTGGAGCAGTTTGGCGTCCTAATTTATATTAGATATTAGTTTGAATATTTTATCAGAGACAGATCGAGACCTCTTATTGGAGAGGAGGATGAACTAGATTTTTTTTTGCTTTTACACTACTGAGGGAAATTAATTCATAACGGAAAGCTATCATATTGTGTATGACATAATACAAACAAGGGGGCTGCGACCGCCCCCATCACCAGCACCCTGTATTCACCACTGAATGAGCGTTCATAAAAATATTTAATTAGCGATAATAAAATGAACCCCCCAAAATATTCCTAGCAACGTCCTGAATTAATCAGCAACTTGTAGAAGATGTTAAATTTCTCAAACATGTATTTTGTAAATTTTGCCAGTACGTACCCATACCGTACATTTTACTATTATCAATCAAAATCGGGGATGCGGTTACTGAGATTCTGTGGTGGAAAAAAACTACTACGGACAAGATACCAGACACACCTATAGACAGACAGAAAATAGTGAAATGGATTTTCATATGGAAGATAAAACTTCCGGAAAAGAGACCTTGAATTCGAAAATGTTCGCGTACACAATACTTCGTTGGCTAATACGTAGGAGGTGAAAGTTGATTGACAAATTGAATGCATAGAATTAAGGAGTCGATCTACTCGAATCCTTTATTTCTGTGCTGTGAGCAGTGCAAACACAGTTGTTATTACGCACGACCGATAATGAGCCGTAAAACGAGAAAAAAAACACCATCGAAACGCGATAATGGCAGTAGGCCGGGCGCGTCGAGAACCCGGCAGCTGGAGACTGTCACTTGTCGATCACGGCCTTCCAGATGATACGCGCTCTATGAATAATGCATATCCCGCTCTTGCCGCCACCGCACCGCGCCGCTTACACAAATAAAGTATAACAATGTGTTATGATATGCCATTTAAGGGTGGAAAACCCATTTAAAATGTGACGTTTACAGGATACGACGGCATTCATATGCTAAGAGCGGGCTTTTTATGCTCATATACATATACATGCGCTGAATGGAGTTTTCATTTTGAGCTGGGCTTTGTGTTATTTCATCCTAACTAAATATTTGCTCTCGCACAGACCATCCTATTTCATTATCAATTCTTCATTCTTTTTCGATGAGGAGCGATATTGTACAAACATAAGCTATTGTCAGGTTCGTTTTCGAAGATCACAGTATCCTTCTATAGCCAATTAATACACTGGGAAGGGGGTCTATTATTTATGTATACATTCAATGCATTCAATATGTAGGAGTAGCGTAACAATTGCTGCAATGAATACAAAGTACCAATGGTTGTATTGCTTCCATGTACTGTCATATTACAGCCAGATGGTTTTCTTGTCATTTTTCACGTTGCATAACCTCAGTTTCCAATTGACCTGATTTGTTACACTTATGACTTCTATATGTACAATTGTACATAAAGATCTTCATACTTGCCAATCAATTTTTTAAACCCGACACGTATTCCGCAATGTTAGCATCTTCAGCGAACTATCCAAATGTACATATCCAAATTGCCTCACGATCAATGGATCTTAATCTTTATCATAAGATATGTACTAAGGTAAGGTTAGTCGCAGTATCAAGCTTCCCCTGAAGATGCTAACATAGTCAGCGAAACACGTGTTTACAAAAGTGGTTTGTGAGTGGTGAAATTATGTAGTCTTTGTGGTTGCTACGCGAAAGGATCTAGTATATACCTAGCATATTCCTTTATTAACCCTTTTACGATAATAATATTGATGAATTCAAGAATTTTAAGTACGCAAATAAAAGCTTGGTTTCATATTCTTTGTTATAATACCGTATGCTCTGGAAATTCTATACGATTTAACTGAATGATAATAAAACTTAAACTTATATCAGCCGATCCCAGGTTTCCCCGTTTAGTCTTCCATGTCCCAGCCATGACATGTTACCCCGGTACTTACCGAGCCTTTTGGAAATCTCCGAATTGTGCATCTTGGGGTTTTCCTGGGCGATCTTCCTCCGCTGCAGCCGGGACCACACCATGAACGCGTTCATGGGCCGCTTGATGTGGTCGTCTTGTTTCTTGCCGGATGCGGCTGCTGCTGCTGCGGCCGCAGCTTGTCCGGCAGCCGCGGCGGCCGCGGCCGCCTGCAGCCCACCGGGCATCGCGAGCCCGGCCATGCGCGAGAGCCCATCTACGGCACTCCCCCCGCCGCCCGCGCCGCCGCCACCGCTGACGCCTCCACCGCCACCCCCGAAGGTCGGGTCGCACATCTGGCCCACCGACCTGCAACAATGCATATGGTTAAGGACAGTGTTCTTAAACAAAAATTGAGACAAATAGAATGGCTTGGTTCAAATAAGGGATTATACTTTAGTTTTATATATTTTTTTTGAATAAATAAAACTAGTACCAAAAGTAAATGCAATTCAATTGTTTCAATAATAATTGGATTTTGCTTTATCTATCGCTGTGTGCTGTATTCCAGACAATTTTATCATTTGACCATACTTTTTTAGAAACAATTTTCCAGTTTATGGCATTTCATGGATACAATAGGAGCACATTAAAAGTTACGACATCATTTTTATGCAGGATGTAACACCTCCGTATATTTACCGACCAGATAAAGCATTTTTGGATGCTTTTCCAAGATGGTATAATAATCAGACAATTTGTAAACGCATGGCTCGATGGCCAGAACTTTTTATATAACTGACTATGAGATTATTCAGAAAATTTGAAATTTAAAACACGAAAAATGACGACTAAAGAACTAAAAAACTGTACTATAGATCAAATAACTGCCATTTAACCAGAAAAGCTATAAAATGGTATGTACAATCTGGTCGATGATTATACAGCAGCAAAATGTTTGACATATCGAACACCAGCGGTAACCATAATTGAACATAAAAAATTCCGCTATTCAGACAATCGAATCTATTTGACATCCTGCAAATTTGTTAAACATACTTACATACATGCTTCATGATAAACTTGTATTATCAGATGGTATAATGAAATTACTTAAGATCTCATAAGCTGCTCTCGTAATGCTATTTTTGAGAAATTGGTCAACCAATTCTTGATATAAGAGTTTTCACAGGTAGAATAGTCTAGTCTCTTATTTACAATATTATCCCATTTATTATTAATTTGTTTTAAAATTGAGCTTGAAAGTTCATCTGTTGTTTGTAGATTCAGAATGAAAAACAATATATCACCAGCCCATTATCATGTGACAATATTGCGAGTGATAGCAGTGTAAGCTTAGGAGGACAACATAGAAGTTCCCTCAATCTGCAAATATGTACAAAAATTATTGGATTCTTTATTTTCCTTTTGAGCCAGCTCGACTACCATCTTTATGTGCCTACCCTACAGGGTTTACAACTGACATTAGCCAGCGAAGTGAAGTACTTGGGGGTAGTATTGGACAGCAGAATGTCATGGAATAAGCACATCGACCTTCTGTACAAGAAGGCGATTGCTACCATGTGGCAGTTACGTCGGGTTGTAGGCAGAACCTGGGCGCTCAAGCCTCAGGTACTGCATTGGCTCTACAGGTCGGTGATCAGGGCAGGATTCAATATGGGTGCCTGGTTTGGTGGACTTGCACCAAAAGAGCCACGATAGTCAACAGGCTGGCCAAAATCCTAAGAATGGCAGCGCTGGGGATTACGGGAGCGATGAGAACCACGCCGTCAGCAGCCCTGGACGTCCTCTTAGGCTTGCCGCCCCTGAACATCTGGTGCAAGCGAGGCGCCATGGCGGCCTGTCTGAGAATGCGGGACTGGGGTTCCTGGACCGCGTCGGCCTCATTAGTAGGCCACGCCAAGATTGAGGAGGTGGCAGAGATCAATCTCCCCATTTCCTCACTCAGGGTGGCAAGGGCCGACGATAAGGTTAGGTTCGATAGGAGATTCTCGTTCGTTCCTCCCTCCAGGAAAGAGTGGACGGGAGGGAAGGTAAGATTTCCGCCCAACAGCTTGGTATGCTACACCGACGGGTCTCGCTGAGAAGAGATGGGATCCAGTGGCGCGGGAATGTGCCTGGAAGGCAGAGACGTGGAGGAAAGCGTTGCGCTAGGAACCCACACGTCAGTTTTTCAGACGGAGATATTTGCCATCCTGATGGTGGCATATTCAGTGGAAGTACAACAGTGCACGTAGCAGGACATCTATATATGCTCCGATAGTCAGGCAGTTTTGAGAGCGGTAGCATCTCCTAGGATCAGAACACCACTGGTCCAGGAATGCAGTGCCGCCCTCCAATCCTTAGCCCAATCCAAGAACGTAATCCTCATGTGGGTCCCTGGTCACAGCGGGGTGCCAGGCAACGAGAAAGCAGACTGCCTGGCGAGGATGGGAGCAAGGGGCGCATGCATTGGCTCCGAACCCTTGCTGGGCATTAGTCAGGTTAGTAATGCCCTGGAAACCTGGGCATACAACGAACTTGCGCAGAGTTTGACAGGGAAGAGTGCTACTTAGCGGAATGGTCGGACATCGTGACCTTTATTAAAAGGTCTGGAAAGTTCGACACTAGGACGTCACCAGGTCTGCCAGTGAGTGTTGTATTTTTTTTAGTGATGGTCTTTGGGGTTCGGTGTCGGCAAAAATGGCCAAAGGTGGCCTACTTGCCAGGCTTTGCCTCCCCACTACTACTACTACTACCATCTTTATGTGAGTAATATAAAAACTTGCTCCCACTTTGCTTGTACTTTGCCCTGTTTGCTATGCTTACCATTAAAGAATGGTCTCTCAGTCAAAAGAAGGCTGAGGCTATCTCCATAGAGCCAAAGCAAAGAGTGGAAATACATACAAATGTAACAGGCTAAAGAACTCTGTCAATATTTGGAGAGATTAACAGTTATATACCTTGCTAAGGCATTCATAGCCCTGTGAATCTGTACACCAGTCATCAGCAAGTTGGTCATGGCATAAAATGCATACTGCAGGAAGGAGGAAATGGTGAAGCACATTTTGTGTAGATGTCCTGCCAAGGAGTGAGCCAGACTTAGGCCATTTGGTGTCACAACGCTCCAAGCAGAAGATCTGAACGATGCCTCTCCCAACAAAAGGGATCGAATTCCTCATTGAATTGAGTCAGAATTGCTGGAAGAAATGTGAACCACGATAGACCAGAGAGTCACAGTTAGGCTCAAAGAATGACCCACTCAGAATAAATCTATATATACACTTATGCCTACATCACAAAGAGCAAATCAAAGTACGTTACATCCCATGGTCAGTTTCCCACGGCTGATCTGCATTTCGCCATAAAATCGCTCGGAACAGCGCTGAACGTTTGCGCCTAATTTTCCGTAAATAATTTTTATTATGAAAAGCGTCCTCTGAATAATGCATCTCGGGGCTTGTGTACACACGACGAGTTCCAGATAATATTTCAACGGGCCGCGGCTTTTCTCTCGGTTTATGATCTGCGTTCGACCGGCTTTTGTTGTTTTCTTAGGGTAATCGCATTCACCTCACACCTCTTCGTTAGCATTTCCTATTGTTCCGCGTTCGCAAATCCGGCGTCGCTCATATCAGTACCGAACGCGACAGGAGGCAACACGATTGCTGTCCCAACGATCGAAAAGGATATTAAAAAACTGTAATATGATGGTGAAATCTCTCAAGATAAGTTAGAAACGATTTAAATAGAAAAAATTGAGAAAACTGATGTCGAGAATGTGGCTTGGTAATTTGAACATAGATCTATTCCAATTAAACTAACTTAGTTTTATTTATTGTTTGTTTTCAATATCAATATACTTTCAGTTAGTCTATTTCAATTATTTTCAACGTTTTTGTATTATTTAGTAATTTGTTATGTCATAGTATTTAATTTTTCACACTCTTTTTTATGTCTCAAATGAATTCATTTATATCAGATCAAGCTTTTGACTGTTTTTGTTCTATGCTAGTATGGTTTCCAATCAACATCCAAATAAACAAAATATAGACATTTACCTTTCTTTAATCGATGACAATGACAAGATAACAATTTTTCAAACGATAAATTACGGTATATACTCGTGTATATATATATATATATATATATATATATATATATTGATAAGAGTAACACAAAGCAAAGCTTAAATACCACTACCTAAGTTTTGCAAACCAAAATATTAATATCATTAAAATCGAATTTTTCCATCCTTTGTTGTACTTTGAAAGAGGATGCCGGGTAGCCGAAACGTCTGTAAAGATATTTATGTGAATTACTGCTGGACAAGGGTAGTAAAATATTACTTATTAGCGACAGAGTGAAAATTTTTCATTTTTCAAATATTTTCTGGAGATAGTGATAAGGCAGCCTTGAGAGCGCATAGTGTTTTATTAGTATTATTATAAGCTTCAGTCTTCTCGCTAGACTGCGGTGTAATCAGGTACTGATCGGTTGTACCTAGTCAGTATCCGAGCTATTGCTCTGCGTTGAGGAAGTTTCGTACAATACTATAGGTCATGAGGATCACAGACTTTTGGAAGGTTTTGTGTAACTTTTCGTCCAGCCCCAGTCGCTGTATGTGTGGTTGAATGTGGTTGGTATGAGGCCCGAGACTGAAATAATAAGGGGAATGATGATGACTTTTCCCAGAGTCGTTTAATTTCTATTGCGAGATTGTGTATTTAGATATTTTCCCAGAATAGGTGCTTTGAATATTTATTGTTTTCGAGTACTGATATTTGTGTATACATGTAATATGGATCTGTGTTTTGTATTAGTCGGTATGTTGTGGCTAGGCTTGGTATATGACTTTTGCTGCAGAGTTGTGCCTCACGGTATATTCAGTTCCAACAAGAGTTCTGCATGGGCTGGTAATATGTTCTATCATTTTCTTCAGTTGTCATCTGTTATGGAGGGGACTTTTGTTATATACTTCTTGTAGTTTCGGGTCGCATTTACTTGATCTTGGATAGCAAGCATGAAGCCCTCTGTTTCTGGGAAATGTTGGGCATCCTGCAGTCAGGTGTATGACTGTTTTTTATTAATGATGTCTTGGGTCACTTGATATCGCTGTTTTCCATGGAATGTTCTCTGTGACCAGGTGTCCAACTTTTATTGGTGTGATTGTGCATGCTTGGGTGTGTCTGCTGAGCGGTTTGGATGTGAGATGGCAAGAAGTGTGTAGTTCTTGTCTGCTTTCACTATCGCTCTATGTGATATGGTTTGCATGCTTCGAAAGAAATGTCTGAGTTTTTGTATTTGTATTGCGTGAAGTATTTGTATGTCTGCAATTCCCCTGCCTCCTTGATTCCTGTCTAATTGTCTTTCTTTGCATGAGTTTGGGTGTAACATTATATGTTTCGTGAGTTCTGTTCGGATGAGGGTATGAGTGTAGTCTATGTCAGTTTGGAACCACTTGATGATACCACAGGAGTATGTGAGGACCGGTATTGCAAATGTATTGATAGCTTTGGCAGGATTTCTAGAGTTTAGTTTTGTTTCCAGAAGTTTAATAAGACGGTTATTGAATTCGTGTTTAAGTGTTTTCTGATTATTATTATTATTTTTATCTGCAGTCTTCTCGCAAGATTGCGGTGTAATTATTATTATTATTATTACAATAAATAGCAGAGTTGAGCTAAGTAGCTATCAACTCCAACCGGTACCGGAGAAAGCATGTAATGCTCGATATGTAATAATCAGATCCCCCCATAGACGCCTATTAGATGTAGTCAAGCCAAATATTTTCAACCTCTCTCCATAGCTAAGACGTTGAATGCTGTAGGGAATGCATGGGCTACATGCATGTATGTTTTCTAATGAATCTTTTATGATAATTTTTGTTTATTATCACTTTTTATAAAGCTATTATTGTAATCCGACATACTGTCCAAAGAAAATCATCATCTATATAACACAGCTCAAATAGCTTTCAAGAGTCAAGTCCTCCTACCAACCCCTTCGGGCAAATGTTCAACCCTTGAAATATCGGCTGTTCGTTTACAGTCACCCAAACGGCATCGGCTTGAGTCCAAGCAGAAATGCAGACGGGATATTCCTGCTGGGCCACCGTAATCCTGCCGAGAGCCGTCTTTGCTCTCCGACGACTCGGGGGTTAATTTGTTACTGACCGGTGTGAATTGGGGTAGATTTAGATTTGTGAGAATACGAGAGGTCATTTCGAGGGAATATTTGGAGTGGCGAAACAGTTCAACAGATGGCTTTTTGTTGTGTGGTTGAATGGAGTCAAAATTTTATGAAGCTTATTTGTACATAAATTTGGAAGATAGCAATGAAATAGCTCATTGTTCATTACACTACATTGCGTACAGCAAACCCTAATAAAAGGTAAATTATAGGTTCAGGAACAGATGGGGAAGGGATTTGTCGGAGAAGAAGGCTACTTGTTTCGAAGAGTTAAAAAAATCATCCAAGTATTTGCGTCTTGTTATAAGAGGGGAGCAATTTCTGTCTACGGATGTTTTTAAGTGTAAAAAAAGTGTTTCAACTCTTCAAGCATAGCCTTGTTTATTGTTTTTTGTTCTGAAAATCTTTATATACATTTTTCATTCCTGGCCAAAAATTGTGTAATTTACTATTTAACATAATGAACTTCTGCAACTAGTTTTTGCCTATGCCTCAAATCAAATAGGAATTCCAGAACATAGAAAAGGAGATTCAGAAAAGTTCTGGAATTTTTGCTAGCTATATTGTATATTATTAGACTGCTTTTTGTTCAAGCTGTAATCAAAAAATGTACCTGATTAATTTGTTGATTGCACTCTCTCTGGGTTTTTCAATAAAACTAACATTGGTATAGTATATATAGTATTTTGAGGTTGATTTATTCCTGCACAATATAGATTTGTTAGACAGACATAAAGGTAGTTTCATGGACTAACTGTACTTTTTGAGTTTTGGTTCCGTAACACACACACAGAGCAGTAGCTTATACTTCCACCTTCCGTGCGGTCCAGTGCATTTTTCTCCACATTTTCGCTCTATTTGCTCTTTAATGAAATTCTATCTCTCACATTGTCTCATTCTTACTTCGCTTTAAAAGCAAAATCACATAAAGACTTTGAAAATTGCTTAAATGACATTTAATGAAAATTATATTACATATTACAGCTATTTCATGACAGTGTATCTATCTTTCAGATGTTTACAAAACATTCAATGTTCAGACATTCTTAAGCACAGCAATGAAAATTATTAGTATTATTGATGACGAAACAACATGATGGCTCGTCAGGCAGTGACAGATATATAATCAACCCCATCTGTTACTAATTGAAGCACCATAAAAAATCACCATTCATCATATTTTGAGAGCACTCTACATCTTGAGCTATATTTTGAGCTAATCATTCACTTGTTCCACCTTCTATACTTCCCTGATCTCTGAACAAAAGCTATACTGATAAGACAGATTGTGTCGAGGAACCAAGATCATTTTTCTCTGTATTAATTAAATATAAAGAAATTGGAAATATGTATCTCCCGAGAACAGTCCAAATACGAGTATATCCCTATGTCACCATGTCCTTTTAAGAGTCCGGTTAGTTAGTTCTGTTGAAAGACTTTAAGCTGCTGTCAAGCAAGCTCTGGACATACATTGCTTTCCTTAATGCCGTAATATCACCTTTTTCTTATAGATTACCTCGCGCAAGCCTATCGTGCTTCATAAGCACTGCGCAAGGATAAATGTCTATTCAGATTGACCTCAAAACGCTGTAGATTGTAGGCATCGTGTAACAACGTCGATGTTCTCCAAAAGAACGACTTTTGGAAGAGGCTTGTTCGGGGCGTTGTAAGCTCATCCTGGTGTGGATGCACTCGATGAGCTCCTCCAGTATTTACTGTACTGGCTACTCTTGGTGCTATTATGTGAGGAGAATATAATTTCCTGGAGCGGAAGAGAACCCTCAGATTCTGGTACGCCAGACTAACAAGGCCAGCAACATGATGGTGCCATGATATATTATTGTTGATGTTAATTCTCAGAAGCTTGATGGAAGAGAATTTAAGTATTGCCTTGACTTCAATCCCAGTTCCGCTTTTGGGCATCTTCAAGGTTCATTTTTTATGTTATTTGTACCGACTCCAACGTTATATTGTTATAGTCGTTCACAGACTTGTTCAGATATATTTTCACGTTTTCCTAGTAGCTTTAGTTACTGGCTAAACTAAATTCCGTCACCTTGTCTTCCTGCATCCCTATTATACAAGTTATATAACAACCCCCAATCCTTTCATGACTATTGTCATTCCGCCTCCTCGGTCAGTAATTCCCTAGCTCTGAATTAATCAAAATGAACTTATGGAGCTCGGGACACGTTCACGGGCTACTGAAAGGGGGTGCTGTTGCCCCGGGCAGCCAACGGGGAGCCAAGAGAACGACATCAACTTGAACCGGGAGTCCCGACATAATCCGACGGATTGTGTGAACTTAGTATACAGAATGAATCAGAATCAGAATGTTTTTATTTTATGGAAGTAGATATAAAGTTTTCCATGAACCAATAGTCACATTACACTTACAACTATAATATGAAATAACGGTTTTAATGATTTTTTTTATTTATTGGAGTTTTTATTAGCATTGGAAGTATTCATGTAATCGTGTCTCAGACACCAAGCCGCCATAAGACCAATGCCGTGTGGTCGGCGTGAAGCAATATTACGCTCGCTGAAGTGAATATTTACGTTAAATAATTATGCCGCACTGAAGCATGTACACTGGGCTTCTCGTTGCCCGTCGCTGTTTAGCATTTATTCTACCTTTGAGGACTTGAGGCGTTATCTGGGAATCTGTTGGTCGGTCTGTCGGTTGACATTTTTGAGCGACATTCGGCATGGATTGTGAACCATCTATGTCACTAATTTTATTCAAATTGAAATGTCTACAACAACGTTTCATCGAGTTATCAGAATACCTGTTCTTGTGTTGTAACTGTGCTGTGTTAAATAAGATTCAAGTCTCAGTGCCTATATAGAAGTAAGAATTTCTAGTTTCTCAATGTTACTCCTGCACGTGTCTTTAGCACCTGATTTTAAAATTTGCCCTAAAGTAAAATTTTGCCAAGCAGATCACCTCCCCACTTCCTAACTATTTGCGATATGTTATGCCATATTTCAATACAGAATGTAGTGTACTGTAGTGTGGTATATTGAGGGTGAGCCTTATTGGTCAAGATACTGATTAAAAGCTCTTCTGAGTACTGCAACATATTTTCCTATTAAGGCTTTGGTCAATGTGCGTCCCAAAGAAGTTTAAATGCTGTTCAAGCTGTATATCGTCTTAAAAAGTATTTATGCTTACTGGATGGAATACTAGGGTATATGGTGCAGCTTAAAAATGTCAGTTTGTACCCTACGCTATGCATCAGACCTGCTATAGACATGCATGTTTCGTCTTTAGCCTAGACTTGTCAGTATAGCCTGGCGGTCTAACTGTAGAGAGCAATCGGGTATGATAGCAACATTACTCATCTCCTTGACTTCGTGAGCTGCCAATGGAAAGAAATTGTTAAAGCATGTATCTTCCTTCCAATTTGAATAACCACAGCAGCGGACATTGGTTGAACTGAGTTTGGTGAATTGTTGAACTGTTATTCTATCTGGTTTGAAGGACTAAATGGTCATCTTGGTTTTATGATCCACACCGCGATCAAAGTACGTTGAAAATTTGTTAGAACTCTAATACCTACTGGGCCAAAGTTATTGCAAGTTATTGTATGTTAATTTATGGTTGGTGGATTCAAAAAATATGAATGCTGCAACTCTACATAGCTTGTAAGACCAATTCATGTTTTTGAAGTGGCTGAAATATTGGTTGAATTGAGCGAAAAATATTCATACCATCAATTAAATCTGGCTCTGGATGGAACTTGAGAAATTGTGAAATATGTACCTAGCCATATCGGCATTAAATGTTGTTATTAAGTTTATTGTTGTTTGTTCAGCGTTATAGGGTTCTCGATATATTGTTCTAATTCAGCTTCGAGAAATTGCTAAATCTGTAATTTTATCCGGCGCGAAGGACCAATTTATGTCCGAGTTGTTTTTTGGATTTCGTTTGAAAACTCGCTATAAATATAAGTTTAGCGTTTGTAACTCTTACACTTAACCATATAGACAAGAAGCAGAAGATGCTAACAATGCAAAAAATGACATAGTCACAACAAAAATTTTACGAATTGATATAAGAAATAAAGAACTGATGGTATACGTTTCAAAGTGCAGGATATTAGAAAAGAAATTATTAAAACATTCGAAATATCTTTGATCAAGTGATAAGATCGCTGATGAATTGAATAAACAAGATTTAATTTTTCGACAGAAATGCTGTTTATATATTTTGAGTATTTCATTATATAAGTTAGGATAGATGCAATTGACTATCTATTTGAATGCTCCATTCATAAGCCATAACAAATTTTTTGATAACACAACGAATACAGTAAATCATTTTAAAGCTTCTTCATTGTAACAGGTATTTACCTGAATGGATTCAATAGGTAGGTATATAGAATGGTTAAATGTGGTACCTACCTATTCATGAGTATTTAAACAACATGAAAGCACATCCTACACATTATCTAATTTGCATAAGCGCGTGAACTGGAAGCCATGGCTGATACCACAAAGGTGCTAATTAACATACGACATTCGTCATTCTGCCGGAAGACAATCTCCTTTCCTACCTGATAAAATGGCCGCTAGCGGCCTGGTGGTGTCGCTGCAGATCCAGGTCAATCTTGAGGCTTCACAAACAACACAAATAACACTCACAACGGCTGTTTTTGTTTTTAGACGGTGGTGTATATTCCCCGCGCGGACGTGCCTGTATTTCTTGGGCTGACACGGCACACTCTGTGCCGTCGCTCACCAAGTCGTTCGGCGATTGGGCGTGCGCAGAGCGACGGCCAATGGCCGCCGGGGGCGGAGCATCGAAAACCACGGTAGCTGCAGACCACGCCCTCTATTGTCGGCTCAGTTTTTTGTCTCTTGGGCCATTGTACAGGTGTTTCTGGACGAACGTATGCAGCTAGATTTTTTGTTCCGAAGTGAATAAGAAAGGAGTCGTTGAGGAAGTGTAGGTGGAAAAGTTTGTCAAGGTCATTGGGCGCAACAATTAAAGTATCCCTGAGAAAGTGTCTCACAGGATCAACTGCTATTTCTGCTCCTCTCTCTGTAGCTCCACTACGGTTAGTAACATTTTCTGTTCAGAGTTATGTTTTACTCAAATCCTGAAATACTATTCACTTCTCGTATGGACTTGGAGGTCTATTAAACTTGACACAGCCATATAATGGAACCGTTCAGATTTCGTGAGTCCAATGGGTGATAAGTAATGATTACTTTTATTTTCGAAATTGACAGCATTTTCCAAGGGTTTTTCAAGGTCAATCATATTTTTTTATGGGAACATATATTTTTTATTACAGAATCTTACTCTACGAGGAAAAACAAATATATTTTGTTCACAAAATGTTGAAACCCGATTGCAACTTAAATAGATGAACAATACAATATTAATGAAAATTCTGGCATAACAAGCAAAATAAACCACATACTTGTACTTATTTGAAGTGGTATATCGTCGGTATTAGCTCTGGTAAAAGGTGTTGTAGAATGTCTCGATATTGTTGCTCATCCAATGTTCCTTCAATAAAATATGGACCGAACCACCTGTCATCAATCATTCCGCACCATACATTCACCAACGATGGGCGCCGATGATTCACTTCTCTCAACCATCACGGATTTTCCACATTCCAGTAGTGGATTCAATTCACCATGGTTTGTAAAACCAGATTCATCTCAGAACATCAAACAAAACAAAAAAAATCTATTTAATTCTATTCAATGTCTTGCCGAGTCAGTCAATAATGTTCCAAAGAAATGATAGCGGCGTTGTTTACCGTTGCGGTATGGAAACCTTTCGAAAAAGAATAAATGTTTTATTTTTTATCTACTTAAGTTGCAATCGGATTGAAAATCTTGTGTACAAAAGGAGTTTGTTTTTTCTCGTACATTAAAATTATGCATTAAAAATATATGTTCCCATTAAAAAACATCATTATCCTTCAGATAAACCTTGAAAACGCTGTCAATGCCGAAAATAAAAGTCATCATTAACTGTCCCCCATTACATCCAAGAACTTTCATTTGAACGTTTTCATCTAGAAGCCTACAGTTTTCGGGCTATACGGCTGTCTAGAGGTAAATGGAACAACCGGTATATATAAATATTCACCTATGTTTGGTTGATACGTGGTACCTACTTACCTACGTTTGGAAGCCTGCTGTCACTGCCTTTCCTGTAGACAGGAAATGTCTCGATTTCTTGCTGAGCTAATCATACAAGTTTAAACCATTTGGTCCTTCGATCTGGATATGAACCACTCATCTAATATTGTTCAAAGGCGCCATTAGCTTTTAATGCTGCTAGCTGTGACAAACTGTCATAAATACCAAAATTCATGTTTAATGCTGGTGACAAGAAGCCTCGAGAACAAGTGTAGCTGTAGGCCACTTCCACTATTGTCGTGTCAGGTTTTTATGTGTTTTTAAATGAACAACTGCAGCCAGATATTTTTTGAAGGTGGAGCGGTTGAAGAATTGTAGGTGGATACGTTTGTCAAGGTCGTTCACTTCAAATATCCCCATATGCTTGGTTGATAGTATCGCTTAAGGTCTGTTGTTTCCGCCTGTCATTTAAGCATAAAATACTTCTATTTATATTCAGCCTCTATTCAGCCAACCAGAAGAATGCAAACCATTTGGTCCTTTGGAGATATGTGATATGTATGTATCTCCCAGCTAATATTGTTCTAAGACACCTCCTGTAAACCATCTAAACGAACAACCTGCGAATGAAGTTGCAAAGATTCAATTTTGATGGTAGATCCCATTTTTTGTTGCAAGGTTGATGAAAAGCAAATCTTTGAGAAAACACCTGTGTGATAGTTTGTTGTTGCATGTTATTTGGGTGTGCGTTACAAGAACAACTTGCTCTCCATTAGGCATGCTATAGATATGCATGTTTCGTCTTTAGCCTAGACTCGTCAGTATAACCTGGCGGTCTAACTGTAGAAAGCAATACATAACCCAGTCAAGGATGTGATAGCAATATCATCACTCATCTCCAAGCGTTGCGCAATATGGTGCTGCCTCTTGGAAGTTTGGAAATTTTCCTTCGTAAGTTGTCAATGGGCAGCGCCATAGTACGCTATGCTTGGAGATGAGTCATGAGGACAACTTTTGTTATGTTTTTCTCTCTTAAACTGAAGTTATATTTATTAACTTATTATTTTAAATATAAAAAATTATTCTTGAATAAAATTCACATCGGATATGATTGGTTGGTAGGACCTTCTGAATTGTGTTATCTCAGCTTGTCCTAAGCGCCGGGAATACTGGCCTTCGAACTGGATTTAACCACCCATCTAAGACTGTTCTGTTGTGTGATATAATTTAGGAGGAGGAGTAGAACAAGCACATGTCTTCCATTTTCCTCTTGTTGTTTGTCTTGTGAATCCACCCATCTAAATAAAAAAAGTGCTCCTGATACTTGGTGAAACTCTATATTCAATGGATTACCTTTCAAGCTCAACGTGTACTGTCGAATGACTGTCTTCACTTGTTAATCCCCACCGTTTGAAGTGACTATAAAATATATATTACCTTCTACACTTATTTGTGCCTTTAATATCGTATGAATAACATCTAAACAGAAAATGTAAATATACATGCACACATAATACACCCACTTGATGGGAACTATGAGAAAGGCGATGTGTTTGATGTCGCAACAAGGCATTTATTTATCTGATCATCAATTACAAGCTCACCTCTGCCCTAAGTCCTCTTACCATCCGCACAACTCCGGAGCTATGTCTAAGCAACACACCTTGAATACACTACGATAAATAACAGCTATTCATATCACATCGAAATACAAGTCGTTCTTCACCCTAACACCAGTACCATCATATATTATTCTCTGAATCACCGTTTGCCATAAATCCATCCTTTCGGGCTGTTAAATGTTGCCTTGATTTGGTTATACGAATTATTATTATTTGAATGAAGTCAAGCACAAAGTTACTAGAAAAAAAATAGTGAAAATGTAACATACGTATAATGTATCTATCAAAGCTCTATAACGCTTTTAAATAGCTCATTCATTAAATACAAGTTCCCACTTATAAAATCGACTGCGGAAATCACACACCTTCTGATTGCAGGTCAGATGCTCTGACAACTGGGCTCACTCAATCTAGAACGCCGATAACGTTAGATAAGGATGAGTTTGAAGTTTGGGAGAAGAATGGTTTTCAAATGGAGTTCACCTCACGTCACCAGCATTTTGTATCGAACGAGCTAAGTACCTGGTTAGCTCAGTTGGCAGTGAGTCTGACTGAAATCGGAAGGAATGCGTTTCGAATTTCAATATCGGCTTTCTAAAACCCTATCATTTTCTTTGCGCTCTACGCTGCCAATATTGTAGACTACAAATTACTGGTGATATAGAGGATATAATGTTTCCTTCCGAAATGTGGTCAAACCAGTAGATATACACATTAAAACTGTTATCAAAACGGCAAATAAATGGAGTCAAGCATTAGCTCCCACGCTGTAAGGATGGTTTTGAGTTTGGTAGATCATTTTCCGGTATAACGAAATCAGAAATTTACAAAGTCTTTTCCTAGTTGCCGAAATTGGGAAAGGTTTTAATATTTCGCAATTTTTTGCAAGAGTGTATTCGTTGTATTTTTATTAATATTTGGTAATGCGTCTGGTTAGTCTTTTCAATATTAATGATTGCTGTTCTGCGATGTAAACCAAACTCTTGCATTTGCTTATTGATGTCTTTTTTAAAAGTAGTAAATCCTTCACCTAAACATTATAGGACTTTGGAGAAACATAAAACAAGAGATGTCAGAGAAATACCGCTAGTTTTTTGTTTCTTTCACAAAATGATGGTCACATCGTGAGCCTCCACAAATTTCATCAAAATCCGTGTAGTGATTACTGTATTTACGCAGTGACAGAGACCAAGAGACCAACCAACAGATTGATCGACCGACAAACAGACAGACTGGTAGAAATGTGTGATATCACTCGCTTATACCTACATGAGAAGTAAAAGCAAAGTAACACGACAGTGACATGAAGCACAATAAAACAGATAGTTGTAGCTATAGCTTCCATGCTGAGATGAATTAGCACAAGTTTTATCGCTGCCACGCGCACATTATCCTCGCATCATTTACTGCTACGTTTTCCTGCTGTGTTACTGTTACTAGCTAGCTTTACATAGGGATGGCATGCCAAAATGTACGCGAGACCAGAGAAGCTTTGCACTACATCTAGACGGTGCGTCTTCTTCCTAAAATTGGACCAACATACGTCCTACGCCAAACCATCTTGATACATTTTTTGGTTTATCTCAATTCAATTTTTAATTGTCGGATAAATGCAATAAAATTAGTATGAAAATAAGTTTTACAAAATGTACCTGACGATTCTTGATTTAGTCAGTAGATACACAATTTTAACAAATAAATTGAATTAATCGTATACAGGGTGGTTTGAAAATGTAGCGATGCATTTTTTTTTTAAATAGAACATCATGATATGCCATGACATTATTGATTTTATGTTCAAATCTTGAAATGTGTATATTTTATGTTCTATACCAATCTTCAACTTCCTCTATAATAATTACTTACTTTAAATGAATACATCCCTAATTTGGCATATCACATAAACTCATAAAAACGTTGATACGTTTATTAAAGGAAAGCTCTTACTGAAAGAACAAATAAGTTTGTATCTCCAGGAGTGGGATAAATTAAAATCATAACTCAGTTCCTCTGTAGCGCCCTAACTTGTGAACCCGTTCTGTATAATTCAAAATATTTTTAAAATGTGGAGAACTTTATCATGATACAGAAACATACCAGTGGCAGCTCGTGTATTTTGAATGAGAGGGTGCAATAGGGGAATGGATCGGATCAAGCCAACTACAAACTTCTTTGCAGTTGTCACAGCAACCACAGATGAATTCGCATTTTCGTTGGTCGTCGAATTTCCGGTGAAACCATTATTCAACTGTTTACGGCTGAAGACCACAGATGTAATGATTAGCTATACAACTAGAACAATTGACATTTCGGAACTTAAAAAACGATAATTAAAATTTAAATGCTATCAATATGATTTACTTGAAGCGTTTTAAGTCTTTCAAATATTTAGAAATTTAGCCTTATCTTCTTTTTTTGGAACAGGCTTGATCGAAGCGTTGTTAGTTCGGCCTGGTGAAAATGCGCCCGATGTGCTTCTCTAGTATTTGCTGTACTGGCGACTGTTGTAGTTATTATGCGAGATAGCTTGGTCGAACATCTTCCATGATAATATCTTGGAACAGCCACACTGTTCCAGACTGTGGAGGTCATTTTTGTGAGGTAAGGCACACCCACAAGACGCATTGTTCGCTTCTGGATTGTGTCAAGAAGCTTCAGGGAGTGCTTAAGGGCGCATCCCCACACATACGAGCTGTATTCCAGGGATGATATGATCGGGGCCTTGTATAGTAGCAGTAGCTATTCCGGAGAATATAATTTCCCGGGGCGGAAAGAACCCCCAGCTTCTGGGATGCCGACCTAGCGAGGCCAGCAACATAACATATTATTGTTGAGGTTCATTCCCAGAAGCTTGATGGCTTCGAGACAAAATGGCATCAAAACGAGACCAGACTAGACGAAACGTCCGTTGCTAAGTCTCGCGCCATTTCTAATTGAAATTTGTTTTAAAGTATGTATTCCTTATTATTATATAGTATATTTATTATATAACAATGGTCCGTTTCACTGTTTTTTACACTTATCAATTGTCAATATTTAATTACTATATTAATGAATAAGTATCGTTATGACCCAACCAGCAGGTTTAAATTCGGGTTTAACTGTCTCCCCGGCTTTCCTTACTTTGCTAGCTTATTTCATTTATTTATTAAATAACCGAAGCATGCACCATCTTCTATGGCTTGGATTATTTGTGCATTTTTAGCAAAACGGGTGTTTGACCTATCTTGGGCTCAGGGATTACTTACCATGATTAGTATAGAATTGTGCAATTATTTAAATATAAGGTTTCACAGAATAATTGATTCTTAGAGATCGCTTTAATATTTAAAACTCGTCAATTATGTCAGTCTGTTGATGCTTTAAAATGGCAGCCGAAATTTATATCTTAATTCCCATGTAGCTAGTTATAATTAGTGGCTAGATCAGACACAAGATTAATTAAAACTCAATTTGGCAGACATATAAAAGTCCATGACGGCTCCACAAAAACAAACCAAACTGGAACAGCGTTTCATGTTAAAAATAAATGCAGCTTTCTGGTTCTTAACTCGTACCTTAGCATTTATTTCGCAAACGGGTCTGGGTTCTTGAATTTTCTCCATTCATTATTCTTTCTATCTTTAATACTTTTCTAGATAGATCATGAATCTAAAGAAAACCAAATTCATGGTTCTCACAAAAAATTACAACATAATCAGAAATCTTACAATGGACAACGCGCCAATTGAGCGGGTAAGAAAATATGGATGTTTAGGAACTTGGCTAACCGAAACTGCCGACCAATGTCAGGAAATAAGAGCTCGAATAGAAAGTGCAAGAACTGCATTTATAAAACTGAAGAAAGTTCTTTGCAGCAGAGATATAAATTTAAAACTTAGAATACGATTGCTGAGGTCTTTTTTTCACGCTGTTATATGGTTTCGAGGCTTGGACGCTTAAGATGGCAGAAATGGATAGACTGGTGGCTTTCGAAAGATGGTGTTATCGAAGAATGCTCTTGATCCCTTGGACTGATAGGGTCTCAAATGTGGAACTACGACAGAAAATACAAAAGCAGGAAGAAATAATCAACATCCTCAAAAGAAAAAACTAGAGTTCTTGGTCATGCTATAAGGGGACCCAAATATGTACTGCTACAAATCATTATGGAGGGGATAATCAAAGGCAAGAGAAGCTAAGGAAGACGAAGAACCTTTAGGCTGAAAAACTTTAGGGGTGACGTCAAATCAATAGTTTAGAACAGCTGCAAACGAAGTCAGGATTGCCATGACAATATCCAACCTCCGCTAGGAGATGGAACTTGAAGAAGAAGAAGAACATCCCAATATCCGTTGCACTGTATGTCTAGGCGTATTTTCCGTCTGTGATGAAGACATATGCCACATATCATGGCTACTGTGATGCTCCGGCAAAGAGTGCGTGTCTCGGTCATTACGATCATCGTTCATGCATCGTTGTCATATTTACATCACAATAGGCATTATAGGGTAATTACGGAATATTATATTAATACATAATCCCCCCTTGTATACCAGGCCGTAAGGGCACTCATGGATTACTGCGTTTTTATTGTATTACTTTTTTATTGTGATGCTCTCTCGTAAAAAATGGATTTGCATCTATATTCTATACGCTTTAGTACCAGTGCAATGTTGGAGCAGAGCATAATGGTTTGATGAACGGTTTTATTGCAGGGTGATTTATGTGCTTTGATGGTGGTTGTTTGGTGTCATAATTCGGTGACTATTGTTACACTTACCTACAAATTTTATTTTATAGATTTAAATTACATACACTTTTACAATATACTGAATATTCAAATGGAATAGCAGTAACGTCTAAAATAGCTCAATTTCGGGTGTTCCGATTGTTGGTAAAATCCAAATTTTAAGATCTCTTGTCAAGTAAATTTATTCTGAAATCCTCACAATCGGCATGTAAATCTTCCCAATTAAGTATCTATTAGGATTTTCTTAAATTAATTAAACTAAATAAATTCTCAGTCGAAAAATATCTGCTTCCACTCAAGTATACAATATATTCTTATATGCGCAATTCAAGTGAATATATTCAATCCAAACCTGGGAAAGTCTTGAAAGTGAGAATACCAAAATCTCAAATTGAGCATATCATAATCTCAGTAATCATTGCACACGATTTGGATGAAATCTGATGGGGCTCGATATTATGTGGAATCATAGTATATAATGCTGTTATATAAAACACATTGTCAGACCAAGAATATATGCTTTCATTCAAGTATACAATATCTCCCTACAAGCGCAAAGCTACAATAATCTCAAAATAAGAATACTGTATGATTGATCATATAGTTAACGTGAGTGCATATCGCCAATTCTAATCGACTAGCACAACCAATCAAGCTTTCATCCATTGACATATCTTATGAACTTTCTGTCATATTATCGTATTTCTTTAACTCCTTTTTTATAAGTCATATTGAACATAATTTAAATTGAAGAACATGAACCTTTTTAAAAGAGAAAAGGATTCGAATTCAAAACTAATTTTCATCTGGAGAAATAATTAGATAATTTCACACTTAAGATAGAGTATTACGATAATATATATAAAAATAAGGATTCAATTAAATAAGATCATCATTTTGATATCATTTTTTTTATGTCAAAATCGAAAGTTATATACCAAAAATTGATATAAATGGAAGCTCATAATCTCAACTCTACTTCATTTCCTTATTCTCACATTTACTCTGAGACTATTGGTTATGATGTCACAGCCTTGGCCAGCGGCAACCAAACTCAATTTGCATAAGGAAACGAAAATAATTTTTGCTGCGATGCCTATGAGTCGAGACTAGAAACTTTTAGAGTATCCCACTCATAGCACTGGGAGAACTTCAACGGTCGTCATTAGGTTTCGTTGCTCCCGAAAGGCTTTATCTTGAGATGAATAACAGGATCGAGGACCTTTGTCGTGATCCGCAACGCACCTGGACAATGCCCGAAACGCGGCTAAGTATCTACAATTGCCCCCGATGGCCCTATGTCACCATTGTAGTAAATTGACCAGATATGGACCGTTTTGGGATTAGCTATTCCCTCAAGGAACACTGACAGAAGACAGTGACGTAGATCGGGGACAAAATATGGCCGCATAGGCAGCAGGTGGGCTTAGAACTATTTTGCAGCCCACATGTACACCTTGCAGACGGAAAGGAAACTATGAATAGATTGAAATATCAATTTATTTACTGCTTACGTTACTTAACGGAAACTTTGAGAGAATATGTATCACAATTAGCTATGAGAAGTAATATATTTGGCAACTCTAATAATTTATAATATAATAAAAATGGTTCACCCTTTCGAATCAGTGCAATGTTTGCCATCAGTTACTTTGAAATAGGTTACAAACAGTGGTCAGTGAAATTTATCCTAACACAGCATCAGGCTGGATGAGAGGGAGGTTCAGGTGCAGGGCTGTAGCGAGAAAATACGAGTGGGTTCCTCTTGAAATCTCAAAAGGCAAAAAAATATTAAAAAACGAACCTAACGGAAGGCCAGGAAAAACTGATACGTAACAGTGTACGTTTTTTATTCAATCCCTGCAGACGCACGCCTCCTCGGGATTGGGCAGATTATCCCCTCTTGTCAGGCCTGGTCTGGGAGATTCCTCCTGGTCTCAGGCTTTAAAGGGAGGACCTGATATGGCACTAAAATGAGAAGAATCACTGTATAGCGAAGGAGCATGTCAAATATTAAGAATGTAAGAGATCAAACCGATTTTCGTGAACATTCGCTTTGATGCCGTATAAGGAAGATCCAACTTGTGCCACAACGAATATTTTACAACCGAAAAGAAAGTCGGCTTGATGCTTAGTAGACTTTGGACTGCGAAAATGCTTCGAAGAAGTTCCATTGGCCCACTGTAGCGTGTGAAGATTAAAGAGTAGATCTCAGTGCTAAGTCACCCAACTTGATGCTACATTCTCAAAGAAAGGTTGTGCAGGTTAAGTTAAATAATTTCAAAGCACCTAATTCAAATTATTCCAAATCTCAAATCCTAGGAGGTACTAACAATACCCGTACATCCTCTTATCGGTAATTTCTTTCACAAACTCTATAAGATCACCGTTAAATGCCGTATTTACCGCAAAGTTGATTACGTGATTATCTCAAGCGAAACCTTCCGGGTATTACCCCCGATTTCTTCTAAAGGGTATAATCCATGACAATGGTCCCATTGGGCTTTGAGCGGCACGTAGCGTATGCAGATTTTTCCCAATCTTCGAGCAGAGGATGCCGCGACGATCGGTTACCTAGCAACGACGGTCAATTGTTCTCCGGCAGGTGTCCAATCAATAGCACCTGGTGGTGGCAGGGCGCGTCGGTGGCTACGAGAAACGACGAGGTTTTTGGGAATACCAGGACGAGGACGGCCAGACGACGTGTCGCCGAATATTCATCACGTCCAGCCGCCGCGACTACGTCTTTTGTTATGGGACAGGGCCGGATCAGGGACATTTGGTCATCAGATCAGAGGAGTCACAGGCAAGAAATATAGCTTTTCTACTTAACAATATAATTAAAACAGAAATTTATGTTATACGCTAGGTAATGTTAAATATGCAGTAATGCTAGTATTTTTTTTAATTCATTGATATCATCAACAGACCTAACCATATATTTTGGCAGGAGAGTAATAACTGGATTGATGATTGATCCCTATCGAGGTTTGGAAAGGTTTGAATACCCTCATTAAATCATAAATGTATTCTTAGTGACGAAGGTGAGTTACATATATGCAATAATAGCGCCAGGATCTATCGTTTGGTAGCAATTCATTTTCTAAAACCTATGACAACTATGGTTAGCCTATTATTGCTTATTTTGGGGATGCAACGATATCTTGCAGCATCAATGCGGATATTCCACAGGAAAAGGTCTCGACTCCAATATAGTTTTTATCCTATATCAGTAACCCCCATCCTGATCCTTCAGATGAATTTGACAGACGAAAGATATTAACAGATGCCCTTTTGTCCGGAGGTCGTCACTATTTGAAGATAAAAGAATATTGTGCAACCCCATTTATCCAAGATTCAATAATGTACTCTGTCTAACAAGCGAGCATCTAATTCTGATAAATAATAAGCTCCAATAATAATAAGCTTGAATGCATGAGTATCAGGTTTATGGGGCTCAAAATTACTAAAGACATGATTTGACATAGACAGTTACTAAGAAAGAGCTATTATATCCGCCTAAAGTAAAAAAGTACAACAGGCGGGCGAGGTATTGAAATCACGAATATATTAATTTTTCTTGATGTTCCATAACCTGAAATACATCACCCACAGCCATGTCTCACTCATTTCCATCTTCCTCGCCGTTTGTCGTTTCTCGGGTATTCCTTGAGATTTTGATAACGTTTTGAAACTTGGTTACTTCTACCGCGAGGACGAATTTCTTTTTGGAAAATCGACTTACTGGCGGCGAAGCTATAGGTAAAAATCAAATTGAAAACACTCCTAATCTCCGTTTTATAACGTCCCCGAGACCTCTGATTCACAAAAAAATATTTTTGGGGTCAAAAATGGGGCGAAGTGGAAGGAAATCTTTCGAGGTCACATCACTTTTCTCGCTTATGCGTGGGACATAGGGACGCTCAATTTGGCGGGGTGAATGTAAAAAATGGACTAATAATAAGTACGTAGACATAATACGTCATATAAAGTGAAAAGCATTCATCTCTTGTACACTCTCTTACAGAGACGCGGAAACTGAATTACTGGATGCGAGTGGATACGGAGCCTTTGAATCGGTGGGCCAACAACGTCGTGTACATAGGGTAATGTGTTAGTCTCCAACAGTTATACTATATTTTCAAGCTGTAGAGCTTATCATTAGAGCATGGAAAGTACCGAATCAAGCTAGTTGACTCCATTTTTTCATTTTTACCGTTTTAGACCTTACACCAAAAAAAAATTGCTGTGACAGTAGAAAAATATTTATGCGTTTAAAAAATCAAATATTTCACAGTTTTTGAAACTTTATAATTTAACAGGAAATTGATTTTGTTTTGGCTGGTGTACTGGCTTTAGAATGGTAACATTGAGTAATAGGTACTAATCCACTCTGATACATTTTTCTTTGATACCCATACAAGTAGAGAACGTATATATGAATGTTATGGCACACCCCCTTTGTCCTTCACCATTTCCTGTCTCCCTCCAGCCATCTGCCATTCAATCCTTTTAATTAAAAGTGTCTGCAATTGATTAAAACGTCGTAAAACGACACCATTAGACACCCCAATGATTTCGCTCTCTGTGTATACGTACACACACCCTCCTGGGCTCTTGAGATCCGCAGGGGTGCATGGCTTATAAATGAGATTTTTATTTAAGGGGAGCTGGGAGGCTATGGAGTATTCGCGTCAAGATTCCTGCTGCTATCTCTTGAGTGCTAAAATCTATTTGGGAGAAATAACGCTCGTTGATATTTTATTTTGATTGTGTGGGTACTGAGAAACTGACGGTTTTCCCCTGTAATAATTCAGAAGTCAGAAAAATAAAGTAGATCGATTTTAACTTCTCTAATTTCTGTTGGTCTGTCCATCTGCCTGTTGATGTCACTGCGTAGTTTCTGGTACAGCTGCACCGATTTAAATGGAATTTGGGAACCGATATGATATGGGGTCATAGTAATTTTTTTTAATTGGGGCATGGACGGGAAGTTCATGAGCAAAAAATAGAAAGTTATTGATTATTCTTAAACCTTGATCTTTAATTTTGTATCGAGTCCACAATCATCATAAGCCGTATTCAATAACTCAGTAATGTATCCCGACATATCAAATGTTCTACCAGCTCTCTAACTGAAAGATGAGTAATGGAGGCTTATGGAAAATTTCTTAAAATTCTAAATAACTTCAAAATAACGAGCAATATTTTATCCAGCAGCACAGATTATCGCTACCCGATACAAAAAAACTAGAATGCGTGGGAATTACTGAGTCGATCTACTTGACCCCATTTTTTTCTGTTTCGACAAGCTTTACCTCACCCTCTTCATTGGTTATATTATATTGGTTTTTCTTTTCTGTCCCATGAATAAAACCAATTATATATGTTATTCAATAAATTCTTTAATAATTTCCAGAAAATACATTGGCTCTCAACAACGCTATTGTTTTTGAAGACTCAACATACAACGAAAATATCACGATTATAAGCATTTAAAACGAATTCGTTTTCCTCCAAATGTAAATCACATCTATAAACTTCTTACTTCCACCTAACCGACTCCACAAAATACCCCCGTTTACTTCATCTCTGTATCTGTCCAGTAATGCCTAATAAGTGTAAAATCCTATCGATACCGAAGCCAAACCGAAAAATATCCTTCAATTATTCGAATAATCGATGAACAGCCCCCTATTTATTTTCGATTAAACATCAAAGGCTTTCGTAGGTTTCGCAGATTACGCTGTATTATTTTCAGATCTGATAAGGAGCCGCCCTTGGTTGGTTTAAAAAAACGCCACATTGTTGATTTTACATTTCCTGGATGGGCGAGTGACCCTCCGAGTCTGCTGATCGTAGGGTGATAAGAGAGCACACAGAACAATTCAACCGTCTCAGGTTGTGTTTCTTTTAGATTTAGTCTAAAGGTAAATTGAAACTGGATATATAGGATTTGTTTGATCGGTAACGGTTCTAGGAAACAGAACCATGGGAATGGATGGCTTGCAGTGAAGATGTCTCAAATTTATCTTTGCGTACTTTAGGTCATTAGATATTTTAAAAAAATCATAATGGCCAGCCAACGCGCTCTAAAAGTGTCACTTCCCACAACACTAGCATATTATTTCGAGTTCAAAGATTTATTCAAATACTTGAGTTGGTAGTTTCCATGTCCTGTCAATAAATATGATATGTTCACTTTATGTCTTGTTTGACATTGACGTATTTTAATTTGGGGAAAAATGCACTTGAAGGTTCATAAAAGTTTTTCGAGTATGTGCCCATTAAATCGTAATTTCAATCAAAAAGTAATAATTGGGAGACCCCTTGAAGCTTTTTGACAACAACCTAGAATGAGAAAACGCTCAGAAAACAAACAAGAATGAAGCAGCAAACCTCACTGAAACGTAAAAAATTATCTTTAATTTTTAATATATTAACTAACAGCGATCGAAGTCCCTTAGCTCAATATAATCAAATGATTTTAAATATGTTCAGAATAAGAATAAAGTGGTTAGTAAAAAAATCATATTATTGTAAAAAAGCTTGAGGTGCTTGATATCAACTAACATAAATATTCAATTGGCCGTTGTGAATGTAGAATTAGTATAAAAATATAAATGAAAAGAACCTCACGGTTTCCTTAAAATAAACATTTTCACAAATAAAACCCTTTTTCTTTGAGTGAGGCGTTTAGAATTATATTGAAATCATCGTCGGACTGTCAACAACAGTCAAAACTGATATTCCGGCGATGATTTCGGTATAAATCGAAACGCCTCACTGAAAGAAACAGTTTTATTTGTGAAACTGTGTGTTGAATACAGTTATTTTATCTGCATGATGGAAGAGGCTTACTAAGTAAAAGCATCTAAAATCTAATCATCCAGTTATATTGAGTCACTGAACTTTCAATAGATATTGAACAAAATCTTCATTAATAAAAATTATAGTTTAATCATCAATACAGTTTCCTACTACAGCGTATTTTTACTTTTCTCAAACTATAACTTATTGCAATTGTACACGGGAAATGCTATATGACAGATATCTTCTGTTTGTGAGTCTCACACTCATCCTTTCAGTTGCGACTATGACGATGCCTGCACGTACAGCGGCAGCATCTAAGTGGGCTGTAAGAATGTGAAATGTCCACTCTCCGAAGTCATTGTGCCCAGATTGGAATGTAAATTGAACGAGGAATTGTTATCTGTGAGTTGGCAGCACTTCACTAATAAACCATTGTTATATCGGTAACCGAAACCGCTTTGTTAAATTTAAATGGCCTCCGGAGATGCAATGTTGTCTTCAGCGGTCGAATCGCGCCATGAAGATCGTGTCTGATTTAGACTGATTGCTGTTTATTCATGGGTCCCACCTTTTCATCTTTATAGGGCACTTTGGTACACCAGGTTATTCAATCAAAGGAGAATGATCTTGATCTCGGGCCTTGAACTAAATTATTCATATAGATTTTGGTGGAGGAGGTATCATGGATTTCTAGAGTGTTTCAAAACAAATTTGAAATTCTTCAGAAATGATTAATAATCTCTTATATAAATGTTAGGTTAAGAACTATTAGGAATTTATTGCGCAAGTGGTAACTTTTTTTGGTAGAAACGGGAAATTTTGAAATGTATTTAGATAACAACGTTAATTTTACAATGACAGTCTTGGCGTATTTATTCACCCTTGCAAGGTAACTGGTAGGAGTTTTTCATGTCTACTTACATCATCTTTGTGGATTGAGCCCTCCTCAAACTTATAATTAGAAGAAATAACTCAGACAAACCAGTCCAATTCAAAACAGTTCTCATATTCCTTATATAAAACGCATCGTTTTAGGCTAAAAAAAATATTCTACTGTATGTCAGACACATCCACAGACAGGCTAAATACACAGTCGATTAGTCAGACCGACAGACAGACTAAATAGACTGTCAAATAAAAATACCGACAGACAAACCGACAGATAGACCGAGAGACAAACCGACAGACGGACCAACAAACGCACTAACAGATAGACCGACATATAGACCTTCACACAGACCGACCGACAGACAGACCGACAGACAGACCGACTCACACGACAGACAGGCTGACAGACTGACAGACTGACCGACAGACACACATACCGACACATAGACCGACAGATAGACCGACAGATAGACCGACAGATAGACCGACAGGCCGACAGGCCGACTGACGGACCGACAGACAAACCAACAAAAAGTCCATATGCAATTAGTGAGTTATATATCATATCCTATATAAAGGCAGAAAAAGGTATAAACTCTAATTTGCTCCTTCCTTTACGGAAAATAAAATGGTTTTGGTTATAGAAACCTCTGGAATTGATATTATACGCACCTGTTGGTGTGAAAATGAATGCCGTGCCGTTGATTACGGACCGAATAAATCCATATCGCCGATAAATAACGTTGGAAGTACGGTCCACAATGGGTCTGCTGCTTGTGCATCCAGCGTATGAGAGCTGTTTACGTGTAAGTTCAGGCCCATTATGGATCCTGTCCAAAACGTTCAAGCCAACGAAAATCCCAAAATTATGGGCGGCCATAAATAGAAAAGTAAAAGGTCCGTTGTCGGAATCGAATAAGGAATTCATTGCGTCGATGTGGGAATGAGAGTGAACGTCAGTGGTGGAGGCTTTTTCAAGCAGCTGCGTCTTATAAGACATAGAGAATGTATAAATTCTAATTAAAATATCATTTGGCTAACGGTTTCACTAAAATATATAGCTCCTTCATCGGATATTCAGGAAGATTATTCTCCCATCTATTCCTTTTTTCCTCATCTCAACGTGAATGGTAGGAAAAAATAAGAAATCTGCTATTTTTTTATAGATAACCTAACGCAAAGGCAAATAGATTAACGCGCTTGATAAGCGCTGCTAGAGGATAATTGTCTCTTCATATTGACCTTGAAACCTTCTAGATTGTAATCATCGGGGAACAAAGTCTCTGGTAATTCATTCCACAACGCCGAGGTTTTCCAAAAGAACGGCTTTTGGAACAGGCATTGGATGCTCGACCTGGTGAGGATACACCCGTTGAGTTACTCTAGTCTTCTGTGATTTATTGGCGAACCTTGGTGTTATGCTGGACAGCTCGTTCGAACATGATAATTTCTATAAAATAGGGACAGATTAGTCACCCTTTTCCGATGTTCTACACTGTGGAGGTCCAATGTGACGTTAGGCGAAACCACTATACGTATACACACATACGATTAGTACTTCAGAGATGGTCTGATCTGGGCTAGGATAATATAATTTCCTAAAATATATAAATTTATATTTTTTAGGCTCTTGATCTTTTTGAGGCACAGCTAGTTGTTTAATTTTAGCAAACAAAATTTCTTCTAAATAGTGATACCTACAACAAATAAGATGTGAATAAAAAATGCGTAGTCTGTGAAGTTCCAACGAGAATATTTTGTTTACAGTCGGACTATAGATATTATTCATCTATTTAACTTCAATATAAAACTTACAGCTTATATCCGGGAAAGAAATATTTATTGCGGCCTCTTCAGTGATGCCAAAAATATTTTTGAAATATCAGCGAAACAACTATGTCAGTGGTATGTGTTTTATTAGATCATACATTTTAAATTTATATCTTTGGGAATCTCTACCACATACATAATTCATAATTGTAGAAGGTCGGAAGAAAAGGAATATTTATTATTTTTAACAAGCCTGACACTGGATACCTTTACACACCTTTCCTCAGGTCATTCTACGAGTATATTTTCCTAACTCTTGAATGATTCTGAATGAAATGCCTTTCTCTGTCCTTGAAAAGGTGCAGTCAAGATGACCAGGTTTAATAGATGCCACTACAGACGTTCTGGCGACTGTATGTAGAAAATAGCATCGTTGCCAGTTTGAACACTGATAAAGCATATCTGTACCAAGACTACAGTATCCTACTCTATATCTATCGGTTGAGTGTATGTACAGCAAGAATGCTCTTTCTCTGAGAAGTAAAATCGTCGGAGCATTTTTATGACTGTAAGGTATACAACTGATAAAGTGTGTCTCTTTACCTTGGATGAAATTCGTATTAAGTAATTATAGCAACTGACTACTCTTCGACTTAATTGGAATTATGATACATACTTGAACAAAACCCAGCACATTCAGGTCAGTCTGTTGAACACTATTGGGGTTTCGCAAGTATCTGTATTGGGGCCGCGACTATGAAACGTTTCATATGACAGAGTTCGAAGACTAAAAATGCTATATAGCTGGGATTAAGCTGATAACCCGGCAATGATCGTAACATACAAGAAACAGACAGTGGGCGGCACTAGTCTAATCATGTCACATAGGCTAGAAGACTGATTGCAGATATTAGAGAATGTCAAGCGTGCATTGCAAAAAGACTTTTTCTTTCTTGACTTTCTTTTTCTATGAAATCTATTTAAAACAAATAGATGAGAAGTGCATACTACGTATATTATGCTGACGAAGAGTATACTAGCTAAGGCAGAGGTTGAAATTCAATCGATATAGAGACATGTGATTCGTTATACAAGCTGTTAGGAACATTTGACTTCGTAATGATGGAAATAGGCAGCGTCACGACACTCGGAGAAAAATGTTGGAATAATGCTGTCTATGACAATGAAAATAGATGAAAATTTAACGGTAAGTTTCTGCATGCTGGAATTTGTACATGACCAAGAACAATTGCACAATTAGCGAAAAGATTACCCACCAAACACTACCGTGGTGAGATACATTTTAGGGAGAAAGCTGATGGAATAACTCTTCTGAACTTCATGTAGATTGTAGATGCTCTTACTTGGTGAAACTCTTCCACCATGTAGATAAAAAGTTGTGTAGTTATCACACAGTTTCACAAATATAACTCTTTCTTTGAGTGACGCGTTATTTCAATAAAAATCGAAACTGAACTTCCAATACCTTCAACGAGCCTTCCCTTTGGAGAACCTTGGCATTAATGAATGAGCAGATAGATGTTTTATACCCTCATCGTCACAATTTACAGTATTGCAACGTTAATGTAATATAAATTTGTCTTTTCACAAGGCATCTGGAGCGTTATAGTCTTAAATATGACATAGAAGCTTTCATCTGTCTTAAAACTGTGTGCTGATCTTTCTCCATCGTGAATATATAGATGGACATAAAGTGTAGTAAGCGTTGGCAACCTCGCATCGATCACATCCATCCTGCTCCCACATCGCACACCTGAGAATGTCCTTCGCACCCCCGCGGTGAGCCTAAATGGTAAAAAATACCGAAGGTGGCCGTGAACTGTTCATAACCCTCGAAACGATACAAAAGCGTACCGGCTTCAGAAAAAATGAAAAAACTGACGGGCGACTGCATTTAGGCTTATTTACATAAAATACATTTCTATAATTTCCCACAATCAAGATGGAAGCGGTTTTTGGGGCCTGTTTTATTCAAAGAGACATATGTCTCCTGGAACTGGTTGTCAGGACTAACAATTGAGTGGTTATACACTCAAGCGAATACTAGCGGTAGGAACTAATTAAGGCGCTTAAAACAGTGTGTGATTTCATCGATACCTCTGTTAAAAATATATCAAAGACCTCCAACAACTTCTTAAAAAAAATCTAAACATTGCCTTTATTTGTTCAATTCTCATAGCTTAATACAATGCTTATTTATATGTTTACATGTTATAGTAATAGATCTTAAAATAATTATTGTTGGTGGACGATGCAAGTCGTCCATTACAGTTATCCGAAAACATCTCCACAAGTTGCTGTACTTCTTACGCTATATTTCACTTGGAAATATCGTCATCTATGGAATAACAAGTTGGCCAAGTCCCCTTTTGTTTATATACACTAGTCTGCGGTCGAGTGGAATACTTTTTCAGAATGTTTGGTAGTACTAATGTGTCAGACGCTGTAGATGGTTATGGCTGTTGTAATTGTTTATCGTGTCTCTTAGGCTACGCTAGCAAAATCGCTAAATTTGCTTATTGTGACATACTTTAAATTTAATTTGATATATTATAATTAGTCCAAAAATCTCAATTCTTTGGAATATTTCTGACAGATTAAGAAATACTCGAGAAACACGAAGATGGAATGGAAGTGAGAAATGAAGAACGTTGAATTTTTTTTTCACTACACCCCAAAATGAGTATACAATTATGAAGCACGTCAAAATCAGGTTTGCCCACTTATACAAATTTTGAATCTCCCGAAATAATTTATCAACTACGTTTGAAAGTTATAGAAAGCGCGATAAATATAAAAAGAAATAGTTAGGAAGTTCTGAATCCTTTTTGCTTTTTACTCATTATCCTGCCGCTAATCCACTGATGTCACAAAAAAAAAACATTACTCTCTGAATGTTCATGTTCTCAAATTTCATATAAATGGGTTCATGGGTTACTGAGGTTACACGATGATCAAAACGCCAACAGACACAAATTATAACGACATGATCAATGTAGATATTCTAAAACATAGAAAAATAGTATTATATCGAATTTCATTCGCGGTCACTAGCTAACTCAATGAAACATCTGTTTTCACCTCCCCTCGGAGTAACGACTTTGATGAAAAATAAAAATTTAGAGAATTTCCCGACCAGGCAGGTCAAGCTTTGCAGCCTGCAACCCGAACAATTCCCTTCCTTATCTAATGAATTTTAAAAAGATCTACTTCTGCAGGAAATAATAGAAACTGTCTCCCCTAAATGTCATCCGACAAAGCAATGTTTCCACTTCCCTTTTCTGCCGATTTACTTCTCTGAAACACAAAGGCGTACCTGCCCGGCCATTCAAGACACCCCAGAAATAAATACGAATAATTCACACACTGATTATTCTCAAAAGAATACATTAATTCCTGAACGTCACGATCGAGTGTAGCTGTCGAAAATAAAAGTCAGGGCAAGCGCAAAAAATAGCGCAGCTTGTCATCCCGACGTCACGCTGGGAGATATTTGTTCCAAGCCACCTTAGATCACGCAGCTATGGGACCACCAGTGACGTAGAGCGACAGGAGTTACAAAAAGATGTTAATTTTGCAAAAATCGTGAGCAGGATGAAAAAATTGGTCATGTAACATAGGAGCATTCAAGAAAGATGGAGCTTTAGTTTTCAAAACCTAAAACATTAAAATTAAGAAATTTATATTTCTAAAAATTTACGGCATTTCGCGAATAAGAAAGAACATCACACATCGAAAACAAGATGAAAGAGGAAGTTGTAGGTCCCAAAATTATCTTTCGGTTGATATAAAATGGTTATAGCTTCTCGCCCGTTGAAAATATGTCACCATTTTGGAAGCGAACTTGGATTCATTGATATGCGAATTTCTTCAGGAATGATGCTTTCGGACTTAGAATTTTCATAAAGCAACCTAACCACCACGTTAAAACAAATAATAAATTATTTTTTGATTTTAGATGCTAAAAATGGCACCCAACGTAGGTGCTCATTTTGAGGTATTTTTGCCGTTACATTTTTGGCTTAACATTTATCAAGACAGTATGAATGACAATCAACGGTAACCAAGTTTTATGTATTACTTCAAATGGATCATAAGATCATCTGAAGCCCAGTTAACTTTTATTATTCTAAAAATGCATGAGAAATTGAACGCTACGCCACTGTAGTCTGCCACTGGACCTGCCGAGGGATCTGGGAAATTAGATTCGTCTCAATTGTGAGCGAAAAAAGGGGATGGTCTATGGCCCAATAATTTCGCTATTGTATCCTCCAGGTAAATACGGAGATTTCGGTGTAAGGGTTGCTCCGATTTTTTCTCCTTTTACTTTGTAATTAAAAGGCGTTCAGAACGGGTGATACAACCTAAAAAAATCGGGTCAGCCGTGAAATATAACGGTTTGAACAATGTTACCTTAATTTCTGGGGTTGGGAAAATATTGCTACTGATGTGAACGTGAACATTAGCAACAGGAATGGTGGTTTGCATCAATAGTTGTTATCATATATTTTATATATTATAATCGTGAGAGCTTTGATGATCTAAGAATTATTAGTCTATTACTTTATAGCTCATAAACTGTTGCCTGATTCTCAAAATTGTTTTCGCCCTAATCAAAATACAGAAACTGCTTTTGATACTGTCACTAACGATAGTGCATTAGCCCTTCTGGATTTTTCTAAGGCATTTGACACTACAAACCACGAGTTACTTTGTGCAAAATTAAGATTATGGCTCACAGTATATTTAATGTGGAGCTTTTTCTTACGGCCTTTTGAGAGGATTTCCATAAACGGGTAATATTCTTTTAACACCGACATACTTTCAGGGGTGCCTCAGGGCTCAATTCCACTGATATTCATTATTTATACCTCAAAAATTTTGAATTCTATAATTAGCTGCACAGTACAAGCTTATGCAGACGATATACAATTATACTATAACTTTAATGCCAACGACCTTTGAAATGCCGAAACCTTAATAAATGATGAACTATCAAAATTTAATTCTTTGTCTGCTAAACATAATCTGAATCTGAACTTGAACAAATGAGAGATGATGCTCTTTGCCACCAAACATAACAAAGCAGTCCCCAAGAATGTCAATATCAAAGTTATTGGTATAAGTTTAAATAGCATAGATTTTGGAAGGAATTAAGGTTTGATTATAGACATGGTTCTACGTTTTTGGGAGCATGTGCGAAACATGGTCAGTAAAGCTTCTACGTCATTAAAGCTAATCTGCAACAGTTGTATTCCTAATAGGACTAAGCAAAGAACTTTGTGCGATTGCTTAGTATTGAGTCATTTCAATTATGATTTCATTTATGGTCCCTGATTGCAGACTGATATAACGCATAACGCATGCAAAAAGATCAGAATAGCTGTTGTCGATCAATCTATGGAATATGGAAAAATCGAATTTGTATATATTCATACATTAAGAAATTATTCTAACTAATTTTATTTTTCCTGCTCTCACAAACTTGGGTTTATAACCCCTGGTATTATTATTATCATAATAGTTGAACGTAAATAATTTTTTAAGATGAAAACCAATCAATACTAACAGTCCAGCGACATTGCTAAATATTTCACAACTCAAAATATCTGTTTTGTTTTAGCGGTATTTACTACAAATTACTGCCTTTCAGTTGAATAGTATAATCATATTTATACACAAGGATCATTAATATAAATTAAAAACATACAGCAAAAAATATGCATGTTAGAATGGAACAGTATTGTAGTACCATAAATCAACCTTATGACATTGCAACTCTACTATACCTATTACCTAGATGTATCAGAATATTGTACCGTCTAAATTAGATTTCAATTCACAAAAGCTCCTCAGGTTTTTGTTGTTTTTATGGAAATCTTGTATTGTATCCAGCTTATTATGTATTATTTCACAGTCAATGCTAACAAAGCTTGTCTTCGTAGCGCTGAATATATTATTTGCTACCTACATCAAAGAAATCGCATTCTAAGAAAACTCCGACAACAAAAGTCTTAGATTCTTTGGACTTTTGTACATATTGAATACATAAATCACACAAAAGTGCCCACACAAACAGCTTACTGTAATATATAACAGGAAAATGAACATCAAACACACACGTGGGCGATAGAAAAATGGTTTTCTGTGCTTACAAGCATTTGAATTCATAGCTATGCATAAGGGCATGGTGGTTTATTTTGAAAATGAACACATAATATTATTCGACTTGGTTTTTGTTCATCATGATACTTAATTTGATTCTTTCAGTTGAGAAAAACCTTTTATATTTTTTTTCAGACGAAGAAGCTTGATTTACTACATTGATTTACTACCTTAATCATCCCTTTCCACCTGAAGTACAACACCTCTCAGTTGTAAACTGTATGCTTAATGTATTCGTCTTCATGGGCAACATCATACTAAAACGTATTTGTCTTTTTGTATTACCTCCCTATATCTCTGCAAACTTTTTTGGCAATTTTTTTGTCATGTATCTTGCCTTCCATAATATAGTATAAAGTCAGCTGGATAATTAATTTGCCTTCGCTTACGCAGTTCTCGAAGTTCCCAGCGTTGATTCCTTCACTGAGCTTCTTCTAGTCTTCTATCCATCTCCCATATTCGGGTGGATGGTTTGTAGTGTTCTCCTTGTCAGAAAAATATACGTAATTTGCTTAAACTACCGTATCTTTACCGCTTAGGTAACTCTCAAAGCACCCATGTCCAGTAAGGAACTGTTGGGTATAGTGATTCACAGATACTTTCCCAAACCATTCCGTTGCTTTTGGAATCAGTTTCCTGGTCCACATACCATAAACGGTTGCTTTCCATCTTCATTGCTATTCAGCAAACAACTGTTCTCTTTCATAGGTCGTAAACTTGTCATCTTTTCTTTAAACCACAGATCAGCAACTGGACCGGCGAAGATCCAGCAACTACTCTGTTGATACCGTTTCATAGTCAGAAATCATACAAATGTTTTGTGCCGCCAATTTTTTTTTCGAATTACTGAGACATAAAAGCGAGGTTTAGAGGAGTTCTGATATTTTATGCATTTTACTCAACCGTCAATGTATCGATTTAGAAAAAGCGTCGATTAAGTTGATACTGTACGTTCCACTCATCGATGTCACTTTGGAAATAGAGATTTGAATCGGATTGTGGTTCTGATTCTGTTCTTTATGGTGGTGGAGTAATCTGCAAACAAGACAAAAATCAAGTCACATTTCTTTTATATTCCGGGTCTCCAATAATTTTCGGGCGTGGTTAGAAAAAATATTTTTTGGGGTGTTAAATTTTGAAAAGAACTCCACATTCATACGTGTCAGAGTTTCTATAATAGAAAATCTTCAGAGCGCCTATTTTTTAATTCGCAATTCAATGTATGTACCTACTTGAAATGTGGTCATTGCCGACATTTAGGTTAGGTAAGGAATTGAATAAAAAGTCTAAATAACGAGTAGGTTGAGGAGACGAGGAGAAGAGGAGATCTCCTATAATTATGACTTCATTAGACCAGGGAATGTTCTTTCCAAGCGAATTATAGCGTGGGAGGTCCTTAGTCAATCTACTTACATTATTTTAGTTGTGTTGATTCTCAAATGGTGAGACCGAAAATTCGCTAAATAAATTCGCGAGTATCTTCGAGACCGCTTCGCGATGGCGACTATTGCATACGAAACGATAATTCTTTCAGCCGGTATAATCCCCCAAACAAAACTTTAATACAAATTGACGTTTACGAGGAACGTTGGCTCGCAAATTTGCAGCTTTTGTTCGTCCATTGTCCGTATAAAACCATAACTGTTGACGTTTACTGCTGCTCTAATGGTTATGGTTCCAGTCCTGATATATCCCTGCCGACCTTTTGTGTACTTTATTGTGGTCACCTTCACCGGTTGTAAATTATATTTCAGCTGTACCATGTTTTGGCCCATTGCAATTTGCATGCAAAACACTGTCACTGAATTTACCATAGGTTAGATGGATGCTGATACAGAAATAAATTCCAAAAATGTAGTATATCGTCGCAGTGATTTCTCAAGACTGAATCTTCTGCCATCCAGATTGGGATCGACCCAGCGATTTGATTTGATCGAACAAGCCATTTAAAACTCAGCTAATCATATCTTTGATTTATGAAACAACTCTACAGTTTATTGTTATTCTCACTTCTTTGAGGACATTCGAAAAATGATCACAGCTAATTGCTCAGGAGTTTTGTTTATCATTCTGTTTTTTGTAGGTACTTGTTATATTCATTCAATATACCTTTGTACTATAAAATTTTTGTATCTTCAGGTTCATAGTGCTTGTAATATACTTTCTATTTCAATGGACATTGATCTCCATGCTGGCACTGACTTTACAATGAGCAATGTTGAAAATAACACACTGCGAAAGTGATCTTCTCACATTCACAGCGTCTCCATATCTATTCGCCATATGTTGACGTGACATGATTGCTAATTGCGCTGGTACCTGAGTACCAAAGACATGTGGGACGAAAAAAAGTCCATTTTTCAAACTGTAGATCAAACCTTTGGTCGCCGCCCTCGTAATGTCAATTTTCACCAGAATAATAACGCCATCCATGATCCAATTGTTACTTGTAAACAATTGGAATGTGGTCTCCGTAATTTTAATAATCCTCCTCAACTTCAGAGATGCATATACAGCAATGTAATTTATATCCCACTCCAAATTTCATTTCAATATAACCATCACAAAGAATGTTATGCTTTCACTAAGCTTTGTTTATCTCCAATAAATTCATGGTCTACCATAGAATACGTGTGACGCAGGCTGAAAATACCTGACGCTTAAACAAGCTTTCAGAAAGGAAAGATGCAGTCACTGTAACAATATTCCACTTCCATCTTTGTCCTACGTCTTCCTGTTAAGTCTTTTATCTACAGGATTGCATCCTTTGTTGACGCACCTGGCCGCTCTTACCCAATTTCATACGAAATTTACTATCTTGAATGAGGATCGGCCATGAATGGAAGCAGTTTCTCGTTAAATCATGTTAGGAAATTATCCAAAAATCGTGGAAGGCCTACACATATAAATTTTTATGGTAGGATAAATTAAGCATCTTACGTTCTACAGTATACTGTCAATAGTCAAATAGAGTAGTTGACAAAAAAGTTGTGTCAAAAATTTAAAAATGAATGAGTTTTTAAAGAAGAACCGTGCTGTATGCAGCAATATTTTAATTGTGTTAGACTAAGATATAGATGTCATTCATTTGCAAATAATAATAATAATAATAAAACACCTTTATTATGGCGAAGCAAATAGTACCAGTAAAAGAGTTCCATACTCAACTATCATTAAAGTTTGCAGAATCCCGTGAAGATAATACAACAGAAGACACACACACACACCCACACACACACACACACACACACACACACACACACACACAGATATATATATATATATATATATATATATATATATATATATATATACCTATCGAGAGACAAAACCCTTATCAAAGAGGTTTTTGTGAAATAAACAAATGAAATAAGATTTAAAAATAATCATTAAGCTGTCGAAACATGGTGAACTGGAATTTAGATAAAAAATTAAATAACTTACCATACTATCAGGACCAATAAGTGTAGGTGGAGGGGGTTCAAAACGCGATCTATGAAAATTGTCACAAAGTTTTTTTAAGGTCTTCAGAAGGTTCTACGAATCTTTGTTCTTCAGATTTTTCAGTGTGACCCGAATTTTCTCTCGACAGGCTTGCATACTATATAAAATTTGTAGGATTATCTCTGATAATTGAAGGAATATAATATATGAATTAAATATTCTCCTTTTACTATGACCCTCATCTCCAGAAGAATCAATGCCTTCCACCTAACAAAAATAATTTCAGTCTAAACAATAATAGTGAGAAAAGTAAAAATAAGTAAGTTTTTTTGGAGAAGGGCAGTTATTCAGTTGCTATACCTAAGATTGACATAACACATAAACTTCACTCACATTCTGCTTGCCTGACAGATGATCTACCAATTGAGCTATGGAAAGCACGTCTCCCAGACGTGCTGATTATTAATAAAGTGAGTTTCATCTTTGAATTTTTCATGCGTACCTAAACAGTCGTAACAATTTTTGAACTAGGCTTTGAGGTAATTAATATTCAAATTGTTTGATCATGCATATATTATATGATATTTTTTTGTATTATATAATATTGATTGCCTACGGCAAGAAACGGAATATAGAACTAATTCCATATGTCCCATTTTCTATAATCCTCAAAGCAAAACCAAAAATAACCAACGCCTTACAACTGACAAAACCTTTGCATTGTAAATGTGTGTCTGAAAATCGCATAAATCATTCGCAAATGATATTTTTATAGCAGGGTGCCAGCATAACTAATCTTATTCTCTGCTCTCGTTCCAAATAATTTTTGCACAGCGTCTCAACAATACCAAATAACAGAAAAATATGTAAAAACCCTTTCATAGTCACACTACCATCTGTTGCTAAATCAATAATTCATGTATGAAATTCAGATTTATTCAAAACGCATGCTATTTTTATGAAATGTAATTGATACTTTGTGCATCGAAACCACTCGCATGTTCACGTCTGCATATAAATGAATAACAAAGTCACATTCAAATCGTATTGGCTTCACGCCCCTCTCGCTTTTTCCTACATTCGCTACGCTCTGATCGGCGGTATTGATCTCAGTTATGGTAATTTTCGATTTGTTACAAGACCGTTTATGGGAAACAACCCCATCCATAGGGTTGCTCCAGATCCCTTTTCAATATACTTTTTTATTCATAGTGCCGCTTTTTTCTATAGCGTAGATGGGCGTACATTTTAATGTTCGTGCGATATATTTTAAAGTTTTTTCAAATGTGGTGCTAATGGCCTGGATTGAGATGTTCGATGGTCGTTATTGGTATCGAAAGGGGTAGAATGGGATGGAACACATGAAATTTATAACTCCTGTGGTGAAAGGAACCAATGGTACGTTGGGCATTGTTATAATTAGATTTATGGTTTAAAGTTAGTGCCCAAGAGAAACGTTTGATGTGAAATGAGCATGAGCAACGTATTTTCAGCGTATACCACCTGGCATAAAATACCGAAACTACTTATTCTTTGAAATGTCTAATCATTCCTCAGTTTTCAGATAACCAGAGTACAAATTATTACGGTGTTTATCTCACATTTCAGACAAACACTATGACAATAAAGTCAACTTCATACAGTGTTGCCTTAATTCCAAATTGGGCACTTTTATGGTTATAGAATGGTGAAAGGATTCGATTGTACGATGTTTATTATTAGATATAATCAGATTTATGGTTTCAAGTTGATGTCAGAAAAATATGAAACACTATTTTTTGCACTTTTCATTGTACTGGTAAATGATAATTCTAATGGGGAAATATTACCATTACATCATGGAAAGTACCAAGTAGTCTCCTTAAGGCTTCGGTCCACGCAAGGTAGTACGTAATGCGTCTTGGTAGTCGTGCCTTCATTCCTCCAATGACAAACAAATCAATGCGGTCCCATTTGCTTGCCATCAGTGGCATATAGATGCAACTGTTAAATTAACGTATCACGCAATGCCTTGTGTCTATTAGAAGTCAAAGCCTTACTCAATTTTGTTTTGCAATGAAAAATTAGGTTTCCCAAGACAGTATTTATTTATAATAAATACAACACTAAAGTTTTTCTATACTATGCAAAGATCCCAAGTTCAATACCCAGTGTCTCATTAACCAAGAGTATCCTCAACCTGAAAACCAGAGACGCTTGAAGTCTGATCATAAAATATCATTTGACGAAGGTGAACAAATAGGAGAAAATTATCCTTCATCCTTGAGAAAATATTTCATAATCATTTGGGAAGGTACAAAATGTAGTTCAGTGTGTCTCATTTTGCATCAATTTGGTTGTTTAGTGATTATAATTCAAATGTGAATTTTATATTACGTAAGGCAAATGCCTGTCAAGAGAGGAAAGGGGGAATCTGCCATTGTGCCGACGTCATATCCACAACCGCCTATGCCTATTTACTCGTCCTGCAAAGAAAAATAATTGAGGAGCACACTAAGGTCCAAGACAAACGAACGTATCACCACCAGTCGTATCAGTCATCACAACAAGCGACTGTAATAGTCCAGTAAAATAAGGACTGACATCGGAATTGGTTGAAAATTATGACAACTATATTTTTAGGTCAATTTGGATTAAAAAAATCGCATTCGCAGTGAGCAACAGCATTCTATTGATAAAAGAGGCGAAAGGCATAAACTAAACATAGAGCGAATTTTACCATTATAACTATAATGTCTCATTCGACTGTATTAACGCGCGTTGCGATCAGGGCGCACACCCTTATGCTCGTTTAGACTCTAATCTCTTTACTAACACATCATCAGCAAGTTATGTGAGGAGATGAGAGGGAGTGAGTGGTACTCAGGGAAAATCCCATCGTTTGCGTATGGTAAATAAGGGTGGCTCATATACGAGATGATTGTATGTCAAATCCAGTGCCAAATGGTAAATTCAGAAAATTGTCATATCCATATTTTCTTTCACGTATTTCTGCGGAAGAAGAAACATCCAATCTAAAATTAGTAAATGTGAACAGTAAATATTTTTTTTATTTTATATGATGCAAATAACAACAATAATGAGTGGAGTGTAAAAATGCAAAATTATCTGAAAATATTACATCACATATTTTTGATATTTTAATTTTTAAGTGCTAATTCTAGTTGCGGTCTCAACTCGGGAACAAAATTGCAAGTTTCCAATGAAAATCTGAATTCAAATAGCTTAATTCATGTAGAAACCAATTCAGATTAAGATAGTTGATTCAATTTTTTTTATCTCACTTCGTTGTAATACTATTCCACTAGGAATCATAAAATTGCCCTTACCGAATTGTGTAAAGCTGAAATTTACCCTATAGATCTATAATTTTGTACATATTAAGTTCCGATTTATTTCCCTGAAGTCAGTCACGTTAATGTCGTTATATTTTAGAAATTTCATTTATTTTTTGCAGAGCTGTCGCGACATCTGCAGCACTATTTAATTTATTGTTTGCCATCAGCGACGATAATTCAATTAATATAATCAAAATTTTATCCATAGTTCTGACAAAATCTGGTCATTGTCTCAACCAATAAAGTATGTTAGACCAGCATGAATAATGATTGCAATTCAACGAGTAATGTATATTATTGACTCCCATGTTGAATAGGTCTTGTAATGTGTTCATGGCTGTCACGTAAACAAAATGGCGAAATTCGTATTTTGGAATATGCATATGAGAAAATTAGAATCGATAAAAGTTGAAAGTTTTTAATGTTTCTTTTTCGCTCATCACCTACTAGGTATCCATATGACGCCGCTCTTAAATTTTCTCGAATTCATTGCAGGGGTACTGATGTTACGCGGTCAAAAAGAGACAGACTGACGGAATTGACAGTTCATAGTATTGACAGAATCATATTCGTTAATCCTAATTGAATTTATATGAAAATCATCAAAATGTCATACTTTTTATCAACAGACGAACACCGTTCAGTAAGCCATCAAACTTATTCGGATATATTGAATTGAACAGTTTCGCTGTCTTCTTAACGAACTTTCCCGTTGTATTTATGTCACTTTGTTGACTGCTTAAACAATTCTCACTTGTTCGTCCACAGGATATTAGCCTCCAAGTTACAACACAAACTCCTTCCGCCTTGTAAAAAATCGAACATGAGCGGAAGGCCATGCTTTTGTGTGGTTCATTCGTTGAGCTCTCACAATACCGCAGAATCGTTAAATCCGAATATACAATCCATTATCCGGTTTAAAAATACCGAATAACCCCGATGTTATCGTCGCAGTACAAATTATAACAATATCAATAACAAGGGTTCTATAACATTCTGAGTAAAGCTCTTCGAAATCCTGATATTGTGCTCGGTCCAAAAGGGCATTATACGTGTGGAAGTGGGCTTGAAAAATCCGATTTCCTCCTCCGTTAAGAATGAGCAGCCGCTGTAGCACCGTCCGACATTAAGGTACGCTACACACCAACGTCATATAGCTGCGTAAACGCCGCTTCATTTTGCAGTCGCGTTTTAGCTCAGTTGAAGAATAGAACTGGCTCAGTGATTACAAAAATTGCATATGAGAATCGCTATCTTATAAAAAAAGTATTATGAATACCTTAAGTAGTTTTAGGAGATCTTCCCTCTAGGGAAGAGTGGACGGGAGGGAAGATAAGATGTCCGCCCTACACCATAGTATGTTATACGGTCGGATCTCGATCAAAAGAGATAGGATCGAGTGATGCGCCAGTGTCCCTGGTCACAGCGTGGTGACAATTAACGAGAAAGCAGACTGCCTGGCGAGGATGGGAGCAAGGGGCACATACATTGGCCCCGAACTCTTGCTGCGTATCAGCAGAGGCCAGATCAGTAATGCCCTACACGCTTGGACGTATAACGAACTTGCGAAAGCATGGTTGGAGAGATATGACTGCAGGCAGTCCAAGTCCAGGCCCAAACAAACGTAGGGAGCTCTGGCTATTGAACCGGAGGAGGGATTCACTCCACTTGTTAGTAGGGATCCTCACAGGTCACTGCAGATTGAACAGGTACCTGACACTACTGGAGTGGTCAAAGACCTAAACTGTCAGAAGTGCTGGGAGGAGGACAAGACCTCATTCCACTTCCTAGGTGAGTGTGCCGTATATAGCGGCCTCAAGGCCCTTAGGGAGTACTTTCGGGGTCATCCTCACACATGCGAGCAGTATAAGTGCGAATAAAAAGTTACTTTCATGATATCCTGTACCTTTTGAGTACGTATAGTCTCGGAAAATAAATACAACTGATTCACTTTTATTGACAATGGACCTTAAATGTGTGACTACGTTTCCACTGTGCCTAGAATGCCAGAAATCAATAAAAACATACACAATCTGTTATCAGAATACTATAAATCACATTTTTTGGCTGGATAGTAAACCATTGATCGTTCTTCCTAACAACCATTTAAAATAGCAGAGCAGAACAGCACAGCACGACTATAAATGACAAAGCGACCAGATATGCGAATAATTATCTTGAAAACCGTCAAAGCACGTATTTACTAGGAACAGGTAGTGGTGTAGGTGCTGGCGAACTCATTTCTTGGTACCATCCATCTCTGAAACGGAAACAACCTTGACAATACCCTCCGATACACCCTGCTTTGTCCTCGACAAAAGCACAACTAAACACCAAACCACCCCCTTAAAAAAACCTTAAAACTAACAGAATCAGTATCAAACTGAATGGAGGTACTCGCTAGTGACAAAACTTCTGAATGGGTACCTTTAGAAACCTTTGAAAAAGAACATTCTGTATCAATAGCAGGTAAGGGAGATGCATTTTGTTTTCTGTGAAAAGTGACCACACCTTTTGTGCGCTGAACATTCCGAGGGGTTTCCGGTGCTTTGTTGTTTTATGCTTCTTTTTCTTCTGTGACATTGTTGCCAGCGATTGTTTAGCTTACAAATACCGACGCTAGAATGTTCGCTGGGATACGTGAATCGGCATAATATAAACATCAACGATGATTTTTCCTTTTTTTAGGTTATAAATTAGTTAATTTGGAATCTAGAGACCTTTGTATGCCCGAATTAATCACGGGATTTGGGATGCTTGGAAAGATTCATTCTATTCAGTCAGCGCCAACTTGAATGAAATTGTGTGTAAGGGTCCATAGAATTCGGGCTCTCATAAAAGAAAACCCATCAATATCGTGTAGGCTCTAGATACACATATTTATCAAATGATGATACTTTTGTACTCTTTATATTAGATGACAAATATATTATGCTTTTGTATTGTATTAGTCTTGCATAGATTAACGAAAATATGGGTTTAGTTTACAACTAACCCATCACTAAGCCGGAAAATCTATCGAGCTCCAGAAGCGCTGCGAGAGGATGGATCTTTAATGACATTGACCTTAAAATGAGCTATGCTGAAACTATCGGTAAACAAACTTCCTGATAGCCCATTCCACAATGCTATGGTTCACCAGGTGCATTACTTTTGGAAAATACTCGTTCGAGGTGGTAGATGCGGGAGAGTTAGGTCCAAGATATACCGTGTAGAATATGGACTAGTCGTTCCAGACTGTGAAGGTTCTTTTTAAGATCTGGTGCGTCCACTAGATATACTATTCCTTTCTGGATTAAGTCCAAAAGCTTCGTGGATTGCTTCGGACCTCATCCACACAAATATCAACGGTATAATCTGGATACCGCACTTTGTTTTCGACGATGCGATTCTGATTGAAATTGGGCTATTGTAACACAAAAATGTGAAAATATGTAATGGGTTTCGTTATAATGAATAGCAGCTTCAGACTTTTTCACACCTCCCAATTCCTACTCAGGTAACATGTCCACCAGCTAACTCAGTCTTACGTTATAAGTGGACATAAAGTCTTGAATCTATCATTAAAATATTATAGTACACTCAGAAAGTTGTAGAAGTATATCTTGAGGTTTCTGAATTACTAGGCTATCAAAATCAAGCTGTATCACGATTTTATCATGCTTAACGAGTTGCTTAAATCTCACCCTACAAGTCACTAACGAAAATTTTATTGATTTATTCATTTACGTAAGTAACCGCATCTACCACGTTTCCCATAGTTTCCACTTCTTTGATGTCAACTACTTTACATAAAGCATTTCTACCTATACGATCTGCTAGTTATAGCTAGGAGAATGTCACGATGTTTCTATCTGGACTATACCTTGAATCATCATCAGGTGAATGAATCGGCTGATATCACCTTTCCCTTCAATTCCACGTTGTGCCTTGTCACCGTAGCTTGGACATTCTTTCGACTTGATTCATCCCACCAGTCCCATTGTCAACCCCCGTTCCGTATTTTTTCACCGCTCCTTAGCCGCTCTCCTTGCTCTGATGGTGATACACCACCGTATGACATGAAAAATTAATAACAGCCCCATAGCCGCCTTGATAAATGATGCGGCACCGAGGATTCTCGAAACAGTGCCTGACAAAAAACTCTCTCGCACAACCCTCTTAAGATTTGTCAACTCATCTATAGTGTAATTAATCCAACACCGGGTATACGGGCGATTTCACCCATTCTTAACGCCTCATCTGTTATAGCCTATTCGATATTATGTGCTTACACGTGTACAGTCTGCATTAACAACCCTGGTTGACTGACATCAGCCCAACAACCCTTACGTAGATTTTCGTCACTAAATATTTTTATTCATTCTTGTTTTATCCATTTAACAAGGTCACAATGCCACTCATCGGTTCTAATTCTTGGAAGCTCGACCTAGTGAAGATGAGTCTGTTGGATCCTTCTGGTGTTAGTTTTACTGATGACTCTTAGTGTTATTCTTAGGTGTGTATTTGTGTTAACACCTTGGTCGAACAGTTGATATGGTGGTGTCTATAGAATAGGGACAGATCAGCCAAATTTCCTCAATGTTCCACACTGTGGAGGTCCTTTGTAAGGTCAGGTGCCTCCATCAGAGGTACTGCTCTTTTTTGATCCTGTTAACCTCGTAAATCAAGATTGGTTCATCAATTGAATTTATATAATGTCAGTGGGCTGGATTCCTTGCGATCACTCTTATAATGAATTTCATGAAATTAATAAAATTGATTCAAAGCATTTTGCGCATTGGAGTTGAATATTCATACAAAGAATTATTTTCTTTTTGGAATTATTAAGAAAAATAGTCAAATGGAAAAATTCAGTAATTCACCAACATTCATAAAGCGATACCGTATTCTACTGATATTGTCCATCATAATGAAGTTACCTAGAATTTTTTGGGGTATCATTAACTCTCTTAACGAAGGAGCGAACAAAAAATCCAAAATGTTTTCGTTGTTTCATTAATATTTTGCTGGTGAGATAGATTTCAAACCGCGATAATATGAAGATAAGTGTGTTGGGACTATTCAGCTCATGCAATTTTATGTGAAATAAAGCACAGTTCTTGGCCAACAGCATATAAATCCTTGAATTTTATCGGAATGTGACAAAAATTGCAATTGACGTGCAAATCGGTAGACGGACAAGAGTTTGAAAAAAAAATATTCAATTTTGAACTTGAATAGGGTGACCAGATACTTAAAAATACCAATAATTCAAGTTTGGTGGATTCCAAAATCTTGGAGTCCTAGTATGTACTTTTTTGTGGATCACTGTACAATGATGTTTACATCAAGAAACAGACAATTGGGTAGTGGGATCTGTCTGCCGAAGCCGGCCAATTGTTTCAAGTGCTTTCTTTCCATGTATGTAGTTTGTAAGATTAATTTATGTGGACACTTTTATTTTTGAAGTATTGCGGGATAAACATGGTCAATGTGCCGGTCAGGAACGTTTAAAGTGAATTTTGACAATTTTCCGATTTATATTCATGCTAGGACTAAGTTTACAAGAAAGGTGAATAGTCAATTTGACAGTCCGACAATACTTCAGGACCGGTGTATAAGATGTCACCCATTTTCAAGGCTTGGTAGGTATATAGATTTTTTTCCTCGGGAAAATTAAGTGGTCTTCAAGTAAAGCCCTCGGGGCATAGATTTTCTCTACTCGCCCCTGCCTCGATAAAACTAGACTGGTTGGAACCCTGTTAACGAATTTGCCCAACACTACGCCAGTGGTGGTGCCAAGCTGTCTGCCGGGACACTCAGGGTGGCGACATCAAGTCTAGTCGGGTGAGTTTGACCGCTCATATCTTCCTCATTCCACCCCCCTTACACCTCACCATTTCTACCTGGGCGTCGCAGGTGGCTGTGCATAGATTTTCTTCCGAAAATCCTGTTCATTGTGCTCGTCTGTTACATGTTTCTTTCTTTCTTGGAGCTTTTGAACTTAACGTGGACCGGCTTAAGGGAAGTCACTAATCGACATCGTTTGCTACATATAAAATCCTTGTCACTGTACAACTTACTCAATCGGAACCATAGGCAAGGTGGAATTTCCCTGAATGCAGACATCGTAACAGTTATCAAATGTTTTTCCCTTTAAAAACCTATTTTTGGAACTAGCATGCCAGAACTCTCATCTTGCAGTTGTAGTACAGGAACGAGATTAAGGTGTATAGATCAACGACGATAGAATAACTATCGTCAGTGGTATAGATAGTTATGTATGTTATAAAATGTCATGGTTGTCTGTTAACTCATCTTCTCTCCATACTCTAAGTATATGAAATATTATGGGGTGTTCGAATACATTTGCATTTTTGATACATCCAGAATGAGATACATCATGCATCGTCGTCCAGTCAACTCAACGTGACCTGTCTTATGACAAAGAAAAAACTCAACATAGAACATTGTAATCTTGTGCTAACCATTTGGGATTTAAGAACAGGAAAAAACTGATAGAAGACTGTCTGTAGATTTGGAATACATTGATTTATTAGATTGTTCCTTGAAGCACAACCAACCAGAATCAGTTTATTGATTAATTGAAAAAAAAACAGTCATAGTGGAACTTATTGGCAGGGTTTTTAATCTTCCACTTGAAATTGTTATCTTCAAAAACTATTTCACTCGAGTCAGAAATAGTACTGGGTTTCAATTTGAATACCAATCTGTAACTGGAGATAGTTAATCAATTAATATTAATATCATACACATTTACAAAATTTATTCAATTCTTTACGACTTGAAAAAGATTATCGAAGCAGCCAAAACGTGAAGAACATTCGTTTGTGTATATTCAAAGTTCCGATGCACTCTGAACGTCATTAAAATTAATTGTTTGGATGATTTGAAATGTTTGGAAATCCCCGTACCGAATCAACCTACTCGATTTTCTCTTTTTTTATTTAATTCATCCGTACATAAATCTGTAAGCTTTTAGGCCGAGTAGTCTGCAACGTTCTCTACCGGCGCTTCTTTCATCTCTAGTTTCCTAGAAACTGTATTGTGGCGTGAAAATATCATTTTAGCTGGAACAAACAACCTATTTCATCCTCTTCCACTAACAATGATACAATGCCATCCTTTATGTTGGGTTTTCGAAGAGATTTCAGTTAACCAGTGGTCAGTTTGAAGGTAAATCTTGGGCTCAGGTAAAAACGATCGGCTAGACTAACTGCCGCCACTCTTCAACGTCTTGGCAGACAGAGTGGCACTTGCACAGCGGTGGTGGTCGAAGTACTTGCAGAGACGTACTAGCTCATAAGTGAGGACTTCAACCCTGGAGGTCATCCAGGAGATATTAAGTGGCATTGCTGTCACTGCCTTAAAAAAAATATTTTTGTTAAACTGATAAGAAGACATACTTAATAAAGCTAATATACTATTACAGGTACTTTAACGTCAACTAACTGTTATGTTGATCCATAATTCAAGCTTTATCGATAATCAAATATCATGAATAGTTCAATCATTCATAACAGTAACAAAAATTTCCAATAATTTTCAACATGATTTGAATTTTTTGATCAGATTTTGAAACCGTTGTTAGTTGAGATAGAATTCGAAAAGTATTGAAAACTTAAACATAATCTCAAATTCATTATATTTTTTGCTGGGCGTTAATTGAAACCACATACGATGGTCACCCTGAAAGTCTTTAGATATTCCTAATCTATACAAGTTTAAACAAGTTTGAGCACGTAGCTATTTTGTCTAAAGTTGCAAGTGCGTACACGTAAATGCAGCGTTTGAATCATTCAGTAGTTGCCTTGCCACGGTCTCGAAAGTGTTGGCCGAAGTTTAACGTGAAAATGGAACCGGGTATCGCGATTTTCGAGACATGATTTTGTATGAACAAGCGAAAGTTTAGTGAGTTGCTTTGGAGACTTATAGGGCTACAGTTTTTAATTAGTTTGCCGAGTTCAAAAGTGGCCGGGTCTCACTCGATGATGAAACTCGCACAGATCCACCGCCCACTGCTGTTACTCCGGAAACTGTAGAAGCTGTGCAAAATATGGTAAAAAAAGATCGACACCGAAATTGAGGCTTCTCTGGGGATTACATCGGCAGCGGTCCGAACGATCATTCATGATCACCTTAGCCTAAGGAAGCGGTGAGCAAAAAGCAACAAGAGTTTATTGGGCTAAGTTTATGCTTGAAAAGTTTGATAATGGGTACAGTAAAAACACTTTTAATATCGTAACCGGAGACGAAACATGGTTATATCATTATGATCCCGATACTAAACAGCAGTCATTAGTTTGGTGCTTGAAAGTGAGTAGCCTCCAACCAAAATTCGTCGTTGCAAGAGTACTGGAGAGAAAATGGTCGCATATTTTTTTTCTAAAAGTGGATACATCTGAACGGTAGCCATGGAAAATCAAAGTACAGTTACTTCTGAATCGTATATAACCAAATGTATTCCTGTAGTCTTTCAAGAACTATGCAAGAGCCATCCGAAGACTGGTCTGCGGGGTATTCAATGGCACCATGACAACGCACCCGCCCACACCGCCGCTAGAACACTCGATTTTTTTGCTGATCAGGGTGTCAAACTGTTGCCTCACTCACCTTATTATCCGGACCAAGCTCCGTGCTACTTCTTATTCCCTGAGATCAAAGAAATGTTACGAGGTCGCCATTTTTCCACCGATGAAGAGGCAATCGCTGCATTTAAGGAGGAAATTAGCAACATTTAAAAAGAACTTTGGTCACAAGAATTTGACAAATGATTTTACCGAATGCGTAAATGGATTGAGGTAGGGGGAGAATATATTGAAAAAACAGAATAAAGTTTTTCTGTATCTAAAAACAAATGTGAGGTATGGTGTCGCTGCCTTGAAGTCGCACTTTTGTATGTTTCAGTTATCTCATAGGATTGACAGCTTTATGTTCATTGTGTGGCGGTGCATTCTGATCGCCTTTTGAATTTAACAAAGATGCAAATGTATAAACTGTAAAACAAAACTGTTACTCTGGAAATGCTGATAAATATTAATGTCGTTGTATTTTCATTCTGTTTTGTACTTAAAAGCTACCGAGGCAGCTGAAACGTCAGTAAGAATATCCATTCATACGTGTGCGGTTTCAGTTAATGGCCAATGAAAAATACGATGGATCAGTTAGACAAACCACAGGATAAATTTACTTAATTGTAATAACTTCAAATAATTAAAAAATTTCAAGTTCTATATGATTTGAAGAATTTTCTAAGATATGATCAGAATCTTCAATAAACAGATACAACTGTAGGTCTACTACAGGGTGAATCTACTTACCCTACCTTTTTTTTAAAGGTTCAAAAGTGCTTTTTTCGTTGTTATGATCTCTTTTTAAATAATATGCACTAATCTATAGTAAAAGTCCCCCTCTAATAAAATATTAACTTCGCCCTTCAATATCGTATAACATGAAAAAATCACACGTTTTAAATTCCTTTAAATATTCGAAATGCAACAATCTAACGAAAAAAATCTATATTTTATAAGCTTTGAAGGCAAATCCATGAATAATAATTTATCTCTAACAAGCACAAAGGATTGCCAGGGTCAATTTATACATGACAGAATGTCTTTTACCAACGCAAAACTTAAAATCGTCCGTTCTCCAGCCCCTTTCCCTCAACTTTTGATCACTTTAAACATTTTCTGAAAATGGTAAGCAGATTTTAAACGTTCAAAAACTAAGTTTGTGACTTTTTTTCAGGTGATAACAGCCGCCACTGCACCGCTTTTCAAAAGCTATAAAGCCTTTTTTCATTGCGTTAACCTAGTATCAAAATTGCAATAAGAATTTGTTAAGTATAGAGAGCAAAGTATTACCGGACGAAGTTCAGACAAATACACCGACGGAAATGTTTGAAATGGTTTTTCGTGCATGATAACATTACATGCATAATATCTCATTTTAGAAATGTTTCCTAACTCCAATACTTCTCCCATCATCAGCATGAGAAGTAAGATCATTCTCAGAATTATATTTCTTATTGTAAAAGCTTTGCGATATTCTCAGGTAAGGAAATTGAGAACATAAAATAATAATTTCTTGTCTAATTGAACATTTTTTCCATTTATTGTCTTCTTTCACGTTCCCATATAATCCTTCAGGTATCCAACCCACGTTTCATATCTATGCAACATAATAACACATTCTAATTGATACCTCAACCATTTCCTAGGCAGCACGCTTCAAAAAGCTCTAACCCATTTCTTGCTTCAAAAGTTAATAAACCCTAAAATTTCATCTTATACCTACACGCTCTATAAAATACTCGTACAAGCCCCGAGACATCGTTAGATATTGAGCTTATTGCTTATAAAACAGATGTTCTATTGACTACAGTTATTACCGTAATGCCCTAAATTATGTGTAATAATTTTTATGTTTATTGTACCAAGTTCTTGGTATTCTCAAATATTTTCTCTCTATACCGACGAGGCAAGGGGCCTGGTAGCCGCTTTATTTTATGGCGATAAAAAATACAGGAATTTATTGGGAAGGCTCTCTGAATAATACGGGTGACTGTTAAGCGCTGTTATTGTGTTACAAATTGTCTGCCTTTCCGACCTATCTTACTGTTACAAGTATTTCGTTTTGCTAGTCATTATCACGTTAAGAAAAGTGGTGGCAAGTAAGTTCACGCTGTACTTCCCACAAAATGGTATCAGAAATGAGTAATAATGTCTATAATTTCCAATATTCCATATACTCATGTAGAGTGTAGATGCTCTCACTTGGTGAAACTCTTCCATCATGCAGATTTAAATATACATCGAAACGCGTCACTGAAAGAAAAAGAGTTTTATTTATGAAACTGTGTGTTAATTACACAATCTTTTTATCTGCATTTCATATGCTTTATTTCAAGCGAATCAACCTGATACCAGTCCAAGTGAGGCAGAGCGTCAATCCAGTTATAATATAAAACTTGTTGATATACAATGCTTCCTTATCAATAAAACAAGAGTAAAAAAACATTAATTTAATCATATAAGCTGTACCGTTACAAATACTATTGAAAATGCTGTGGAAATTGTTTTCCTTTCACTCTCACTGCGATTAAAGTTAAACGTATTCAAGAGCTAATTAATAATTAAATCATAAGTGTGCTTTAAAAACAGGTACATTGTCCTCAACCATAAGTAATATCTAATTAATGACTATGAGTGAATTATTAAGGAGGAAGTGATCCGCCAAATTAGCATAGGTACATGAAATTATTAACAAGACTGGAAATATTTATCTTTTCTTTGTGAGGATAGCTCAGAGGAAAATGTTTGAAAGGAATATGGACCTTGTAAAACGCTCCATCTTTTACGCTGGTGTATGGCTTATAAACTTTTAATACATTCTATGCCTGGTTGCTTCAACGAGGATTGTCTTTTTGCCATTAAAACAAGAACATTATATAATACCTTCTAATAACTGACTAGCTGAGGAACTATTGGAGACATGCTACGCATGGAAATAAGACCTCATTTCTTCCCACGCGTGATGAAATCGTGTCCAAGAAACTTTAAAGGGGGGAGGAGAATTTGGAGGAGCGTTACAAACCGTTTCTTCGGACCTTCTCTTCAGAGAATCCACCGATGCAAGGAATTTGACTGCAGATGCACAGAATGATGGAAGTATTGTATTGACAAAAACTTCAGGAATGGGGAAAATATTAGATTTATTAGATATTGATATAGTAAGTAGTGGGTAAGTTTTGGAATGTATTCTGTTTTACCCTAAATTAGCAATAAATAAATAAATAAATAGGTCTTACCTTTCTGTCGCCATACTTCTCAGTAGCCGCTGTATCGATTTCGATTTACGAAGAGGTTATGCTGCAGACTCATAATAGATAATGCAATTTATGACGGTAAAGTTACGAGTATTAGCGAGGATCAGAAAATATTAGAACATCCCCTATAGTCAAAGCAACTTTTGAAGGCTTCATTATGGTCCTACCAAAATAAATTAGACTTTTCCTAAGGCTTATTGACACATCGAATGGTTAACTATGCTCACCCACCAATCCACCTCCATAGCTCTTCCAAAGTGTTCTCTAATCACCTGATTATGGTTTCAAGCATTGTACAGAAGCACAATTTCAAACGATTTTTCCTTTGACTGAAGTTCATGCATTCAAGCTCCTTCGAACTACAATGACGGCCATATTTGTTTGTGTATACATATACATTCTCCCCTTTGTTGGATTACCGTTTTCATATTCCTTTAATATACAGCGTGTCTGATTCGGAGCGGCAGCTTACAAAGGTATAATGTATGTACATATATAATTCGAATAAAAGTTTGAAATATTGTCAAATGGAACCACAACCTGTTTAGGTCCCTTCTCAGACCAAGTGACGGCTCGATAATATACTCTATTTCTTCTACTCTATGTTAATATATTCGATGGACATGGGTGTGGACAGTGGAGAGCACAAGTCGCTTTTAAGTGTAATGCTCTCCACCATGCATCAGACCTCCTATAGAAATGCATGTTTCATCTTTAGCCTAGACTTGTCAGTCTAACTGCAGAGAGCAATCGGTTGGTATATACGTAACCCAATCAAGGGTGTGATAGCAACATCAACGCATCTCCAAGTGTCGCCTTCTATGGAGACAGCCATTGGCAACTTACGAAGTCAAAAGTCCTAACAGCTGAACTGCCTTGAAGCGGCAACATATGTCCGTCACAGTTAGAGCAGGCTATACTGACGAGTCTAGGCTAAAGACGAAACATGCATGTCTACAGCAGGTCTGATGCATAGTGGAGAGCATACACTTAATATCAGTTGTCAGCTACTTATTTGAATGAGCCGAGATAACGGTATATCGTTAATAGTGTTTAGGAAGAACAAGGGATGTCGCTGTAAATCAGTTCACCCTTGTTGACAGATATCGTAAGGGATATCTGTTACCGCTTCAAGGCAGTCCAGGTATTAGGACCTTTGACTTCGTAAGTTACCAATGGGCTTTTTGCTTTCACGTGTAAGAGTATTGTAATCGGAAAATGTTCCAAATAGGATAATAAATGAATTGGACGTCTTGTGATGTCTACTTCACGAAAATGTATGTCATGGTTTCTGTTTGTCGGTCTCGAACCATAAATATTTGTCGTGTAGTGTCAGTACCGATTTTAATTAAAATTTGGCATGCAAAACTTCATTCTTATACATTTTCCAGATTTCTGATTATTTTAAGATCAACAGATATTTTGGGGTGCTAAAAAATATTTCATGGTTACCATATAATTTGTGCAAACTTCTAGTTCGTCTAATTAGAATGATAGTTAGTTTAACTCGTGTTATAGCGCAGGATCTACATCCTTCAATAGCACACTCGTTGAATACAATCATTATAGTCATTTCATGACATAGCAGTTCAATCATGCATATGAACTAGGCCACACTCCGTATTTGGCGATGGGTCGTTTGAGAAAATTAAATGCATTGTTCTTTTTGTAGACATTCATATAGGTCTGTGGCGCCCTCACCCGCGATGTGGTTTACTTAAGTTTTAAGGTAGATATTAGCCTAAACTGTTTGACTCTGTTTAAGCGACTGATCAGAACCTTTTGGCACGATTACTAGACTTCGAGCTATCGTCATTTCTGCACCCTGTTTTAGATTACTCAATATAATTATTTTGTTTTAATTTCCATTTTATTGATTTCATTGGTATCAGCAATAGCGCAGTATAGGGACCTTAATATTGACAGTATAGTTATCTTTTTAGGTTAAACATCAAATGTTACCTTTCCAAGGTTGAGATGCCAATTGCAATTCATCAATGCTATGTTAAACTGAATTGCAATCGTCTTTACGAACACGATTTTATAACTGAATCTTAATACGACTGAAACATCTACCTATGGGACCCTTCTTCCAACTTGTTTCTACGTTTCTCGTTGGAGATGTCCACTTCGATATATCATGTTAAGCGATACTTTTATAATGACCTAGCTAATGTAGTAGTCAAACTTATTTATAGTCACAAATGGTGATCTTTTCGAAAGGGAATTATCATGTGAATGGCTACTATTAAAAATTCTTTAATGAACTACTGCCACTCCATTCACATACAGGATGTTGTTATTTATGGTCACGCGTAGAATCCTATGCTTTGTGGTGTGATATTTTAAGGATTTTAATAAATATTATTCAATTTAGGACCTGGGAAGATAATGACTTTTTCTAAAGTAAGAGAGAGAGATATGTACCGGTAGGCATTTGTATATTGAAAAAATTGCGTAACTATGACGCGAAAGCGCCTTTTTTATTTTTTTCTCCTAATAACAATTTATTATCACCCGTAACTAGTCAAAAAAATATTGGAGGCTACGATTCAAAATTGAGGGTTTCTTTCATGAACTATTTTGATATCTAGTGTGAGAGGTCCATGGAAGCGAGCGAAATTTATTTAGTTTGTTGAAAATACTAAATTAACTTAACACAGTGTGTCAGCTTTCAGTATATGTACTAGAATCAATTTTTGGGAATTATCAATTTGAAAAGATATCCAAATCTCTCGATTAAACTATGTTGTTGCATTAATGAATTAATATATTAAGTCGTATATTGTGACCGCTTTTGAATAATGCAACAACCTGTTTTGTACAAAACATACCTGACATCAAGTGCTTAGTAGGCATTGACAAATGTTGGCAATTTTTAACCTTTTTTGTTCTCGAGAAGTAATCCGAACCCATTTATTGCAAGCAGTAATCCTCTATGGGCACAAACAACCCGCCCAACATCTAATATTTTACAACCCCACCTAACTATAAATAAATTAAAAACGGGTTTTTTGAAGGACAAAAAGAGTACACTACCAAGAACAATATGCTGGGCTGTGTACATAACTGGAATACAATGTATTAGATGCAATAAAAGTAAAGTACCCCCAGTAAAAATGCTTGTACAAAAAATGACCCTCCATAGAGCATGAGGCGAGTTGTAGGGCCCAAGCTGTCTAGATACAAACGCAGTGGCGTATTCTGTTTAATAGTTTATTTTTCATGAGAGTAACATGCTTATAGCACTCCAAAAGCGGTTTGACGGTATAGATTCTTATTCACACCCATTGAGTTTACCTAGTGTTTTCTGTACTGATGACTTTAAAAACGCTCAAGCTTCATTATCGTACATTTTCGAAGCTTCTGATCGGTTTATAAAAAAGTTTTAGGGGGGAAATACTGGGCTTTGGAGGCGGAGGATGGTGAGAGGGAGATTACAAAGAAATTAGGTGTTCTGATAAGACATCCTATCAGGTATACAATTTTGACCCCGGTAGTACGTCGTACCCTTAGAGATATCGATCCAGTGGCAGAAAATATCTATCCATATAATAACCAACGATACATCCGGTCTATTGTTCGAGCGATTCTGGTGAATGTCCAACGGTCATCAAAAGCGTGCAACCTGGAATCACTGCTTTTGCGCGAAGGAAATTTCATGCTGTCATTGATAATGAAATCCCATTCTTCTGGAGGGAAATAATTTGTTTCACATTTTAATTTTCACTGACTAGGTATCTTGAACAATGAGAGAAAAGCTATTTAGTCTTTTCAAAAATGATCAAGTTAGTAGCTGTTGTATCAATTTTTTGATGATTGTGAACTTTATGCACTTCAATTAAGGGTTAGATTATATATATGTAAATTTCTGAAAACCTGAAAATTTTTGATTTTATAAAAGATTTAGTTCTTTTCAATTCAGCTCCAAATATGAACATCTCTAAAATCCTATTCAAGCCCTTATTTCGAAACTGGAAATTACAGCATAAACCTACTAGACGCTATTCTTTTTATCGTCCTCGGCTATCTATACAAAAATTAAGCAATAACCGTCTAATAATATTGACATAGATTGGCATTCTTACTGGCACCAACAGCTTACCGATTTCTGATATATGTATGGTAACTAATTTCAATATGACCTGACGCTTTCTACTAACAGCATTTCTAATCAGATTGTTTAAATCGGTTTACAAAATTGACTAGTGAATCCTCACATATATGCAGATAGCTAAAACATTTCTAAACAAAAAAAAGTAACGTGTAGACGTAGTCAGTGTAGTTGTCTAGTTATCATTCAAGTGGCTCTAATCTACGCCACTGTCTCCGGTATCCGTGAAGACACTTCCACAGCTTTTTTCTCACAACTTGCCCAGTACACCGCGCCAGTGCCGGTGTTGCATACTATCGGTATAAAATATCCCCTGCTAGGAAGTCGGAAATTGTAGGGAACCCCTAACAGATCAATCATAAGTAATGTGACGTGACAGTAAGCACGGTATTTTTGTCTATTGTAATCTGCCCATTGTTGCTTCTGTATAACCGGCGTTTTCGCATCATTTTTTCGGTTTTACTTCTGTAGGGTCATTACGATGTTTTGTGAGTGGAATCCTAGACTAATTGACCATTGTATAGAGTGGGCTGAGGTCTGGGTAGTAGCGCGAACCAACACACCACCAGATAGGGCCACTGAAAGGGCATATTACCTTCGATGGGACATGAAGGTTTTTTCAGACGGGAAATGTTTTATAAGTTTTTATTTATCAGTCGAAAAATCTCGATATGATCGATCAGTCAGCCTTCCGACTTTCTTAAGATTCGCGATGGATCCGCTGTGAACTCCATCACGGTTTGCTTACCGCATTTTGGAAAAAACACCCTTTTCCTCACTATCAGATCGATTGATGAGACTCCACCAGTACCGTTTCTGTCGATCCAGTTGTATAGCAAAATTTCTGTCTCTATTGCGGGCACATTTTTTGAACTCTCGACTGAAGACGAACAAAATAGGTATCACTGTAGATCACTCTGCACCTCTGACGCTATAGTTCACAAGAACAATCCATTAATTTTCCCAACTCGTTAACAACCATAATACACATACACCAGTATGCTGATTTGCCTTCACAAATTCGTTATGACCGCGCATCTACATCACGATCGGTATAGTCGTGCTGGAAGGCGTCTAGGCAAACTAAATCACGCTATAGGAGGCATACATAATTTTATTGTTCGATTTATATTTTACCAGCTGTAATGTCTTATAGCGAAATCTTGAAAACTAACAAATGAAATCACATTATAAGTTCCATACACAACTTTGGTACATCAACAAGTACTATTCTATTTAGGTAGGATGGGGAACTCTGAGGTTTCCGGAAGGATAATGTCGTACTGAGTATTCCATCCATCAAACGATCTAAGCACTTTTTTCATAGATAGATACGAACATGTCTTCTTTTAGTATCACGACCATATTTGTTTTCAAAAATTCTTTTCGTGCATGTTCGTAGCCAATTATAAAACCCTATTTATATGGACATTCATAGAACATACCAAATCGACCCTTACGTTTACTAGGGTTTAGGTCGGGAGCGTTGATAGGCCCAAGGGGCAGATGATGATCGACGTATGGTGTTTGCGCTGCTATGGGCTTAATGTGCCATCACTAATTCGGGGTGCTCTGTTCGCTGCTTGCAATACGGCAGAAGATTAATTGTGTTTGGTCGGAATTCGCCATGGGCATCCGCTGATAATTTTTCAAGTGCGCTCCTCTATCTCGTCGACGGCTATTTGTCGGTGTAATCGATTCGATTAAGATGCAGGAAGTAAGGATGTCGTCGCGGAATTGTTCGATTAAGTGCTTTTTGGGGCGAATGGATGGGTCGGTTTCCTATCAGGTAATGGGTTATTGCTTTCCCACATTCTGTGTCACTTGATTGGAGATGCATCGATGAAAAAATGACGCAGCCACACAGAAAGTGGAGACAAGTTGGTCGACTCTGTAGTTCCCATGCAATGGCATAAGTTTAAGAACACATTTCAGAACTGTCAATCTTTCGAAATTGAAATTGGACAATTTAATAATGAATATTCTTGTGGCTCTTCTTCTTTTTTTGTGTTGCGTGTGTTTTGATTTTGAAAGTATCATTAAGCTGTCAAAATCAACTGTTTACAAACGCCACCTTCCAACTAACAAACTATCATGGATATAAAGAAAGATTAATCAAATGTAGCATGCTAATGATATTATTTAGCTGTTGTTCTATCAAATTCATTCATCTTTTCTGCATCATAGGGGAAATCTCTATGCGAGAACTGAATTTGTACTAGGGTAAATTTTTTGAAACTCCAAAAACTTTCGAGTTTTCCTAAATTTCATAATTCCCAGAACTTACAAAGGCTGTAAAGATTTCAATAAACCGGATGAAAATTTAAAAAAAAACAAGTGAAGCGCTTCTTAGTGCTTGGATGAATCCTTTGCATAACCCCAGTAAAATATCTTGATTTTAATCTACAATAATTATTGATATAACCGATTGAAACATTATTGTAATAATGATCCTATATGTTTCTGTGACTATTTAGTTTGATGTGGTGTTTAATTACATCATATAACAGAGAAATAAACTTTTATTATTATTTTGTTATTATTAATATAATTACCACACATCAAGTTCCCTGAGGATGTCCAATGGAGGATGAAACCTCGGAGTTTAATATACTACTATAATCCAAGTGAATCAAATGAGCATCTGGTATGTGTTTGCTTTTACCAGTAGAATTCGATATATGAAAAATGAAAAACAATTTCTGAGCAAAAGCGAGAATTCCAACGCAAAAGGGCGTACCTATCAGCGCGCGATCTTCTTTCGCAGAAAATGGGGCTGTATAGACAATGGCAGCCATTGTTCAGGTAAATACCCTCGCTGCACACAAACGTATTGTCACTTCAGAAAAAGACCGTATGACAATATATTATATCAACCATTGAATTCGTAGCACAGTTTTATTTCATATTCTATTCATGTTCTTTAACAATAGATTGCGACGTACCAGGGTTGGATAATAGGAATGTACATTAATTCCTGCAAATTTCTTCAAATAAAACAGTTAGTTCATCAGTATGCATACAATCTCAGTATTGGAGTATAGGGAACTTATTCGGTAATTCCCACGTTGTAATGATACTATATACAGTTTGTGTTCTTGGTTTTTAAAATTTCACTCAGAAAGCCTTAAAAGTTACATTTTTTGCTCAAACTGGCAACTGCGCGATGATATAAACAACAAACATACAAAACGATAGACAGGCGGTGTTTCCAAAAAAAATTATACAACCAGGTATTCATCAAGTTATGATGCGCCTCATATACTGCTGGATGTGTCACTAGAGGAATTTTCTGACGAAGAAGTTTGGCAGCATCCTGATCCAACTCGTTCCTGTTAAAACTCCAGATCTACTGAATAAATAGTTAGCACTTGTACTTGTCCACCAGATGTGAATATAACAACTTACAACTCACAACTTTGTTCTTTCTCATAATTTGATATTTTGCTCGGAATCTTACAATTTCTTTGCTATGTTATTGCTATTTTTCTGTGCACATTTCTCAACTTCAAGTTTCCATCATTTTCACTTGTAATGAAATGCCCAATCTGCACCCAAAAGTAGAATTATAACCTGGGCGTCGATTTTGAGCCTGACTGTTTTGAGCCCGTATGCTGATGACCCATCCGAAATTTAAAATAAATAGTTATGCCCAGGAGCGTATTTTTTTAGATTCTCCCATGTTTTATTCAAAATGAGTCCATCATATGGCTACTCATAAATAAAGGAACATTGGTAACAAACTTCAGATAATTATATTCTACTTAAGAGAAAACTCTACCTCGAATAAAAGGCATAGGTTTCCAATATTTCGTTTACATATTGCAAAATAATGGAACGATTTTTTTGGAAATGATATAGGTTGGCTCTATGCTCCTGCAAAGTCCTTTATTGAATTTTTTATACAAAATTTTAGATATGGTCGTGAGGGCGCTCTTATCAGCGGTACAAATATGCTCATCTATGGTATCACAATACTTCGTTTGGAGTTTGAATATATTGAAGGTATTTTATTGTGCAAATCATAGAGAAAGGACGGCTCTATGCCCATGTAAAGCCCGTTTCTTGATAGCTCAGATACCAAAAGGTTAAAAAGCATTCAAAATTAATGAAAAAATGTCAATATTCATGTGACAATATTTAAAGCTTTGAATAAAAATTTGAAAAACGAGCATCACATGAGCATAGCGCTGGCAATAAACTTTTTGAAACCCATGCAAAATACCTTTTATTTTAGGTAGAGATCCCTCTTTAGTCAAAGGTATTTCATTTGCTTTAAAAATGTATCTTTGATGTCATGTTTTGGAGAAAACGTATATTTTCTACTTAGACTTCTAAGCCACAAATATCTCAAGACCCTCGTAGAAACCTCATCGTCATATCCATCCTATTCAGCAAATTCCAACAATACCTTCAGCGAAAATATACACGCGTTGCGATGCCGAAAAGACCAAAAAGGCTTTGTGTCTCCATTGTGGGTCGTTCACGCGGCGTTTTGTGTCCGAAGGAAGTACGAAATAAAACGGCACCAGAATAGGCCGAGCTTTTCCTGAAATTTCCGAACGCCGACAATGGCAGAGGTGTGCGCAGGTACTGTTTGGGTAATTATATGGGTACAATGCGCCTTTCTTACCAGCTGAATGGGGGTAACAACAGACTGGGGGTGGTACGTTACCAAACGCGGTTTGACAACCACCGCTGGATTGACATGTCGAATTTGCTAACACTGGGATGAAACATCTGATCTGAAAATCAGTCATGGAATTAGGTAATCCAGTGACCAGAACATGGTTTTGATTACAAATAGCAAATTCAGGTTTGGTTTAATAACATACCTAATAACATGCTATTAACACGTGAATAACTAGCCTGGGTCGAAATTATTTCCAATTAATCGGTAAACAATGTATTGGCCTGGTTGAATATGCCTCTATGATAAAGCTGATCAGTGATTCAAAAATCTAAGGATGGGCAGAGAGAGTTTCTCCAAGTTTTCTATGTTTGTTGGTTGTTTGTTCTTTGATCTCAAAGCTTCCGTGTTTATGTTCCAATAATGTATTTTTCGAATTCTCTCATAAGACTAGCAGCATAACGCATAAACATAACGCTGCATGTTTATGAGATGGCGCTTATTTTGGATTTGTCAACAATGCAAATCATAGAATCATCTGCATTCTATCGTTAGCAAAATACATCATACTAAATGCACTGCTAACCGCCCTGTGCAGCAGCTTCCGAACGACGGGCCGCAAGGACAAGGGATAATATTCAGGGTCGATTACACGAATGTTTCACATCTCGCATCAAACATAAACTCTGTCAGGTATTCTTGCTATCAAGAGAAAGACATTTAACCCGAAGAATCTGATGTTATTTGTCTCAAGTATTTTTCAACAATTCGTTCAAACACATTTACTGCATTTACAGGCTGCTCATTTTCAAAAATTACAGAAAGCTATTCGAGAATATTTCAGCTACTGTAGATATCTCACAAACAGATCATCCCAATTCAGAAATATTTTTTTAGAATGACCTCAACGTTCTATCTAAAATATTGCATTAAAATAGACGAAGAGAGACACGAACCTAAAGTCTTGTATAATCAGCGAATCAAGAAGAATCCGATTTCATTTTGATCTGAGTCGTTCAATGGTAAATTCAAAGCTCTATATACCATCACCATCGAGTTATATCCAGCTAATTCATGATTAATAGTTCTCGCTGCTAACTTTATAACAAACTTCGACGGGCGCTCGTATCAGCGGTAAAAATATGCTTATGTACGGTGCCACGATATGTAGTTTCTAGCGCTTGATTTCGAACATTTTGGAAATATTTTTTATGCATATCATACAGAAAGGATTTATGAACGTGCGAAGCCCTTATATTGATATTTTGGTTGCCAAAAGGTTAGAAAAATATTCCAAAAAGAATCGTTCCACTATCTTGAAAAATGAGCGCTGAAAAGGATATATTGGAAAGCTATGCAAACAGTATTTTATTCTAGGTAGAGTTCCCTTTTAAGACTACCTTTATAACGCTATTCCCTATGAGAGGGATAAGCTTACAGTAACTATACATTAATAACTATTCATTATTGACTGAATTTTCACTACAAAATACAAACATGACAGATCTTGTTCTTTCGTCCAATGGCATGAGTTGGTATTCGGTACGAAATTGTGTAATAGATGAGTATTTCACCTCCCTGAGGCTTCTTCCGATTAAATGCATTTTTTATTTCTACACTATGAACATAGTATCTTCCTAATGTGACCATTTGATTATTATATATCCTATGGAATGCTTGATCGCGTTGATAATTATTATTATGCTTGTTTCCGAAGCAGATAGTAAATTACGCAACTATGGGTAATACCAAATGGATACAATGCTGACGGTAATGTAAGTTGTCTCATATTAGTCATGGCACATTGAACGCATAGGCATGCAAACATCATGCACGGATATCATCTGTTCTTCGGCCTGCTCGTCCACCCGACCTAAGCCCCATCGACGTAGGGCCGATTTCCGCCCATCCCATCTCTGTCCATGCGAATTAGGCGTTATGCGCTCGAAAGAACGCCCTGTAGGGTAGAATTTTGTTTTCTGGCGAAGTGTTGGATGTTTTCAGGCTGGATTAGCGATGTCTATTGAGCGTGTTTTATTTCATTGTTGGGGCATTGTTAGGTCGGCAATGTGCAAGTAGTCGACTATTGTTCGATATTTATTTTTGTAAGCCCCGTCGTATTCATGGACTTTTTTTGGGTACGGGATTAGTGTCAGTTTTAATCCTGGTGCTTTTTAGTCGGAAGAGAATGAGCGTTTTGAGGTCGATGGTGTTTTATATTGTGTTGGGGCGCTGCGAAATTGAAGATATGGCGTTATCAGAAGATGAACAGGCTATGGTGCCGCATGCTGAATAAACAGCTGTTTAGATAGCCTATTGTCTCTCATACTATGAACATGGGCGGAGCTAATAATGTTTGAGGTACATATTATTAGGCACAACAAATGAGAATATGTGGGTCATAGGTAAGGCAGTAAGGGGAAGATATTTGCTTCGCTGTCACACAATTCCGTAGCACGTGAGTCTGTCGGTGTCCCCGTTGGTGTTTTTCTCACCGTGTAATCCCACCAATCGCAGAACCGACCCTGATCAAATTTGGGGTGTGATATTCTGGTAGATCAAAAAAGGCAATATTGCTATATTTTTTAAATCAGTGTATAAATTGTAAAGCGACCTCGTTTTTGTAGGTAAATTCCGCCGTTTTGTTAACGTCACATAACATTCCTTATAAGCCTTGCAGGATCTGTTTGGAATAGTCTAAACAGCCTTTAACCTCTTAAGAATTTTGAGAAGATTTACTTGATAATCCACTAGATGGAGACAACATACAAATTCGCATTTAGAATATTGGAGAAAAAAACCTGCCTACGGTGGAATTGGAATCACGCAATTTGTGCCTTGTGCCTGCGTAGCTCAATTGTAGTATGTCTGTCCGGCAAGTGTAAGGTGCATGTTTCTCGCCCTAAACCATATTTCTTCCGAGATCCTTGATGGGAATCTGTTTGCTGACCTCAGTTAAGAGAAGGTATAAAAAAGTATAAGGATAGGGAAAATAGTAGATGAGAAATTAGGAGAGGAACACGTAAAGCGAAGATGTACACTAGAAGTCTAGACTGAAGATAATAGAACTCCGCCACTGTTGGTCTATGACACGTTCAGGTGTTCTTTCGGCATCGAGTATCACCCGAAATCGAGATGCCTGGCCGGCTAGATGGTATCGCCGTTATGAACCGCGTTAGGAACATCACTATCCCCTGTTAGTAGGCGTAGATCGGCCATTGTTATGTAATCGCGGGCTTTTTTGTTTGAGCCAGGAACGCCTCGAATGTCAACTGTCTTCGCCGCTGCGCTGGCCGCCAGCCTCCGACTCCTCCGACGGAATGCCACCTGGCCAACCGTGATCAGAGCCGGACTGGCTCGTCACGTTTGAGAATAACAGTTAATAATCATTTCAATTAGTAGGAAAACTTACAAATCATACAGAGTGACATTTGTTGTTTTATTCCAGACTGCCAAAATATCAGACAAGAAATAAAAATATAATTTTTATCATTTTGGTTACAGTAACGACAGTTTATTTCGTCGGCATATCTGTTCTTTATTAATATTTTCCAACGTATTGAGTGAAGAAAACAAACATTTAAATGCTCAATAGAAAATTTAGGGGATTATTCATTAATTGGGATTATAAAAAACCGTAATTTTTTTTCTGGTCATTTTAGTGTGAAGTCAAAAAGATATTGGGAACCGCTAATATTTTACAATTTGTCAAACTTTATTGATAGACGTTCTCCAAGCTGCAGATCTCTTTAGTTATTCCTATAGAAGCAATGATTGCATAAGAAATGCCAAGTGAGACCACCTTATTTGTTTTTTTAAAGTTTATTGTTCCTGATTTTCCTATTTCATTTGTCAAATGGATTTTAGGAGACTAAACTAAATTTGAAATCAACAAGCAGGCATACACTGTATCCAATAATAAGCTTTATGATTCTACAGATCGATAATTTTTGAGCGTAATCAAAACCATATTCCGAAGAAATCAATGTGATAAAAAGTTGTACCACACATTTGCTTGATCTCATGCAATGCATATGATTATATTGGATACAAGCAGTTTTAGTAGGATCGAAGGTACCCTGAATCGAAACCATGATTTATATATAAATAGATAATTAAACATTGCATTGATCAAAATCCTGTAGCTTAACCATACGTTAGTGGTGTAGCAGCTATTATTAAAGCACCTAGAGACATGTGATTTTTTTCTCTAAGCAATGATATATCTCGTAACCATCGTCCTATAACTCTGCCGTGCCTGTATAAGGTTTCAGTCCGGGTACTAGAAAGTCTACTCCATCCCTGTCCCCTACCATTCAAGTCTCCCACCGATCTCCACACCGACAGGCATCTTATCTCCCAAATAGAAAATTCCTGAACAAATTGGCCGATTGTTCTGAAGAGTAATTGGCATCGGAGACATGGGGTGGATGACATCACTATATATAGAGATATATGTCACCCGTAAAATTTATTTTATTTATTATATTGGCGTGGGGGATAAAATAAATGGGCCAAAACGAGACAAAAAATTCATATTTTGATGAAAATATGCTCTACGCCACTGTACCAAGTAAAACAGCGGTTGATGGTCGAAAAAGGAATCACAGATACGCTTTAAGTCAATTCACCATTATGCCTCGTGAATTGATGGACAGCATTCATAGTTTCTCTTAGTTGCTGCCTGAACGTTTAGCGAGCTCTACCACAAAAAACTTTTTGACGTCGCGTCCCGTAAAATGGATCCTTATCTGCATCTCCGGAATGCTAATGAAGCCTATGCTCACTTTACGTGTCTGATTTCGCCTCAATGATAAACGCTTCCGATGCATTCAAAAAATGTTATGCCTATTTAGTGATCTGTGTTATGATCTCAAAGCAGCCTTGGTTGTGTGACGCGTTCTGCATCAAAGCAAAATTTGAAAAGAAGTGTTTAACTTTTCAAGAGATACAAGCGCCACTAGAAATCCAGGAGTAAAAAAAATCTAGCTGATAACAAACATAAAATGATGTACTCTCGAATAGGCCGTTCCGTTTACTTATCGTCATCTCAATCTTCTAATCTACTAGATATTCAGAAATTAGTATTTTAGCACCTCAACATAACTTTGAGGTTACGAATAATGACGCTTTTATCGATAATGTACTCGTATACCAATTTAAGGTATCACCCTATTTGAGTATACCGAGGTTGAGTATATACCCGCTTTGCGTACACTTTTTTACATAAAAGGACATTTTTTTCAGCCTGACTATGACCCACTCAGCTTATGAAAAAAGTTATCCACCTTTGTTAAATATACTTTGTTTGTTATAAATTGAAACAATTTTTTGTATTGCATTTTTCGCTCACACTTTTTAATACAGTTTTAGGACTGTCCTGCAAATGCATTTTTTATATTGGTCTCCTGATGAACACTACCCAAATAAGTATAAATAATATGTATTTGGGTGAATTGTATGGAAGAGCTCTTGAATGTTCCATCCATGAAAAAAAAATTGATTGCTTTAGAACTTGCTGCCTGCCTCTCCAACTTTCAAATATTAAATTTCTGTTTTCAACGCCGTCATCAGCAAGCAAAAAACTGGACCCATCAAACATTCTTAGGTTGTCGTCATTGAGTTCAATATCTTGTGGATTTGCTGGCTTCCTTTGCAATCCCTGAACTTTAATTCTATTATCGTACAGCATACTATCGATGTTTGATTACTGGGATACTTTAGTAACAAATTCATACTCCTGGTTTTTCAATTGCAAAAACATTTAATTATAAATTTGTGATACTGGAGTGTCCAATACTTTTCGAGCTCTTTTTTGCACGGTACACTGCTTTTGGAATGTCGATTTGAGCTTGGTCAGTAGCACAATTATCATGATCAACATTTTTATTTCCATTTATTTTTAATTGTCCTTTACACTTATGAGACTGTTGATTTTCGCAAAGCCACTCACGATAAGAGTAACCATTATATAAAGCACTCGGTTTATCCTTTGTGGTCCGTATAATTTCTAATTCCATATTGGAAGTTTTAACGAAGATTAATATTTTAATAAGAATAAGATGACATTTGAATATTATCGCCATGAGATTGGCTCGCAGTTCATAATTTGAATGATGCAATTTTTAAACAAACGATGAGTGCTCTATACTTGGATCTCTATGCTTATGATGGTTTTCTGTTTTTCCCGTTTTTATACGCAAAGTGGGCAAGGGTCAGGTAAAAATAATAATCTTTAAAATTTTGTACATGGCCTTCATTACCATCAAATACATTACAAATTAACTGGAGCTACAATGGCATCATTTTCGAATTTTGGTATACTTTTATAACCAGACCCGTCTAAAGGGCGCGCTGGGATTCGGGTAGCCCTGGAGATCTGAAGAAAAAAATAAAAACATAAAATGGTATATGAAACTAAAAAGTGGAAAAAATTGATAAGACCTTCCATTTTGGACAACATCTTAATGATAACAAGCTGAAAAGTTCATGTTTTTTCTCCAGGAACTACCCTGTATCGTTACATTGAGCCCTATCAACTTTTAAGCAGCTGCTGTATATAATTGATTGCAATGATAAAGAGCAATAATATCGATTATTTTTTCAATCTAACAAGAGCAATATATATCACACTGATATAACTGGACCTTAAAGACCACTTCTAAACTTCAGTCCTACAGCAATTCCTACGCATGGAGCTGATAGCAGTCTAAAATGTTAAAACCTGAAAGCTAGCATTTTCTAATATTTCCGTCCCTTGTCATCACAGCAGATTGTCGTGAACCATTAAATCCCTTTTCCCACACCGTGGCCCTTAGTGCAAATTCTGGCGTGGAGAGTTCGAGAGCCCTCTTATTTCGGCCTAATGTGATTAATACAATATGAATGCGATTTGATTAAGAGGACGACCGGAAACGAATACGGAGCGAGTAAGAAGAACAAAGGAAGGAACAAGTAGTGGCAGTGGTGTCCAGTTGGACAGGGTCAAAAGTCAACTAAGAAGCAGCACAGTGATACAAATAGCTCAAATTGATCCAACTGCATTACTCATGCCTGAAATAAATAAAATAGATAAAGTTTGGTTATTTAGCTTAATTATATTGAGACCGATTTTTTAAGTTTCCAAATCAAGCTAAAGTCGAACCCTAGCTGGGCATTAGCAGAGGCCAGGTCAGTAATGCCCTCGATGCCTGGGCGTATAACGAACTTGCGAAATCATAGTTGGAGAGAGATGAATGACTGTAGGTAGTCCAAGAGGTTCATAGCAGGTCCCAACAAACGTAGGGGGCTATGTCTATTGAACCGGAGAAGGGATCCACTCCACTTGTTATTAGGGAACTTAACAGGTAGCTGCAGACACTCAAAGGAGTGGGCAAAGACCCAATCTGTCAGAAGTACTGGGAGGAGGACGAGACCTCGTTCCACTTCTTAAGTGAGTTTGCTGTATCTTGGGGCCGTAGGGCTGAAGTGTTCGGCACAGCGGAGTTTGACAGGGAAGAGTGCTACTTAGCGGAATGGTCGGACATCATGACCTTCATTAAAAGGTCTGGAAGGTTCGACACTAGGGAGTTGCCATGTCTGCCATAGTTCTAGTAATGGTCTCCGGGGTCGACAAAAAGGGCCAAAGGTGGCCTACTTGCCAGGCTTCCCCTCCCCATTACTAAATGCATAGAGAGACATGACATTGTGATTCTGCGTACTGGACTCAAATTTCCATTTTCGTTTCCTGTTTTCATGCTCAATCTGAAAATAGTCTTCCAACGTATCTTTGTAAGCCTGCACTCTAAACACATCACACACCCACATTTTCACCCTGTTCAACGAGGTCGTACCTAAAACACGTATAAATGTATCTCGTAAGCTCTCCTATAAAATGTTGTTAAAAATCATCCACGCGTAATGGACTCTTGAGGACGAATAACAACATCCAAACAAATATCCCCACGGACACTCATGGCAGCTCGAGTGAAACCGGCTTGAACCTCGCTACGCGTCGAGTTGTCGCTTGAAGGGTAGAATTGTCATCTGTTTAGCGACCCCCGATTTAATTGCTGTAACCAAGATGCGGTCGATCAGGATTTCAATTGATGGAGGGGTGACAAGATTGAATTTACTCTGCGTACACACGTGGTTTAAAATGATTTTATTTTTGTTTGAGTCCCCTCCGTGCATTTAGTTTGTCTCAGTTTCCGAGCAACAAATAAACATAGAGGGGGGAAACATACAAATATGAAAGGCTGACGACTCTCATGTCGCCATTTTACAATGTTAACAGTTTAGTATAATACGTATCTCTATATTTTTTCCATTTTTGATCGTCCAATAAAATTGGTGGAACCAATAGTGATTCATCAACATTCAATATGTATAATGCTAAAAAACATTATATACATTTTTACCCATTTTGAATGCATATTCCTCAAGTTTAGATTGAACTGCAAGGTAAACCAGCCCTGGTTTTGATGTTTAATGGTAAAATTTTATATTCAAGTTCTGATTAAATTGTAATGTTTATTACTTAATCTTGGAGCTGTTTTAATGCTAAATAACAATAAAGCTCCTGGCATAATTTTCAAAAATCATAAGCACATAGTGATAATTATTATGCATGAAGAAGATTTTAATTTCTTTATGCGATAACCATCCATCAGAATGGAAAATGTCAAGAAAATTAGTTACTACAAAAATAAATGGGGATCTTAACAATAATTTTTATTTTCATAACCACTAGTGATGTACAATTTCTTTCCAATTAATATACCTAGTGCATATCCCGTACGGATATCATGCGAGACGTCACTAGTTGAAGAATTAAATAATCTAAATCAAGATAATATTATGGTTTTTGATGCTTAGACCGCGTATGCCAAATTTCTCAAAATTATTGCAATTTTGACGTGTAATGTGAAAAATTATACAGATGATTTGCTGACTCGAAACCTTTCGAGAGTCCAAAAAACAATCACTAGGTTCCTCCAAAATGATTGGATTCGAGAAGAGTATAAATTGAAATTGGGCTGTTCTATTTTTAGATTATTACTCCGAAGTTCCATATAAATATATGCAGCGGTTAGTGAAATTACACACACATACAGACAGACTAGCAGAAGTGATTGACATGTTTTCGTCACCGTATCATTCCCAATTCTAAAATTTTCGCGGTCACATCACTCTCTTCGCTTAAACGTGCGAATTTAAAGCTGATTGCCAACGATTTTCACTAATGTATGTTGTAAATCTTTAAACCATGAGTATTTCACCACTGTGCTTCTTAGATATTTATATAATTTATTGCAATATCGAAAGACCATTTGAACTTTTTTATATGTGGATAACCTCACGCAAGGGCAGATAGCCTATCGCGCTTCATAAGCGCTGCGAGAGTAACAATGTATTGACCTTAAAATGCTGTAGACTGTGTAACCTTTGTAAAATGAATTTGCTGTTAGCTCATTCCACAACGCCGAGGTTCTTCAAAAGAACGACTTTTGATAGAGGCATGTTCGAAGCGTTTTAAGCTCGACCGTTGAGCTCCTCTAATCTTTGCTGTACTGGTGACTCTTGGTGTTATCATACGACACAGCTCGGTCAAACATCTGCAATGATAATATCTAAAGAATACAGACTATTCTTCTCTTCGATGTTCTAGACTGTGGAGGTTTTTTGTGAGGTCCGGTCCACTAGATGTATTGTTCGTATCTGGATTGTGTCCAGAGGCTTCAAGAGGTGCACATCCCCATACATGCGAGTAGGACTCCAGCGATGGACGGATCTGGACCTTTTATAGTAGTTCTGGCTATTCCGAAGAAAATCATTTTCTATAGCGGTAGAGAACCAACAGTCTCTGGGGTGCCGACCTGGCAAGCTCAGCAAAAATATCATGCCAGAATTCCCAGAAGCTTCATGAAAGACGATTAAAATATTGGGTGTCCCTCATTCTCCAGGACTGGCAGAGTAACATGCGACTTCCCTGTGTCATCACCCTGGTCGAATTTCACGTATGTGTGCGTTTTATATGAACCCTGTATCGCATACGGTAGCAATCACTTTCCCTGCATGGGGCGACCCATTGTCTACCGTTCTCCTAATTGCCCACCTTTATACTTTCAATTAATACGATGACAATTCTGTTTTTTACAATGCGTCCGTTCTGATGGGTTCCTTTCGGCTCGCGAGATGGATTTCTACCAGGTCCTATTAATTCGTGTCTTTGATAATGCCGCGATTGTTGGCTTCTTTTAATTATTGTCGAGATTGGATCGCGGATACGACTGACACCTTTGGAATGCGAGAATGGCTAATGTAATTTGCTCTACGTGGACTGTGAATAAAAGGCACCTTCAAGTAGCAGTTCGATACATAATACATTTGATTGTGTCTATGAACGTTTTGTAACAGCGTTGTGGAATGAGTAAACGCAACTGCAACTTAGTAATTACACTCGTTGCAATGTTGCAAGCCTTCAACAGGCTGAATTATATAATGGTATCAAAATTTAGAAATGTAACTGCATCCCAAATATCTTTATTGCTGGCTAGTCATCTGATGATAACTGTATACATACAGAGAATTTTTATTTGGAGATTATAGAAAAATGGCCTCAACTAAGTATTTGGCTTTCAAAAAGTTAATTCTTTGACATCAGCAAGTTTGTTTGAATTTTATGAGGAACCCTCGTGAACTTTCGGTTCTTTAAACTTTTTGTGCGAGTCCTTTTTTTTGGGAGGAATACATGTGAAACGTAAATAGCAAGTAGAAACTTTTGATTTACGTAATTTATAACTGAAATTTGAATGAGACATTCATATACGATACGTTCGCGCTAATTAAAATCACTCAAGCTTAATTGAATATATTTACTAACGTTTCGGATCCATCGACAGCCATTATCAAACAACAATGTATGAAAAATTAAAATTTGAGATTAATATTAAACATACCTTAGTATGAACTATTATGAAAGGCTGGATTAGAATATTTGCATAATTTCCAATATTACTAGATCTTTTCAAGTGGATCAGCAACTCTAAAATACACACATACACACATAAATCACAGACTTTTTTAATCAACCGATACAACTCCATGCAAAATATCCATTTATCATAATATAAGTATGGTCAAAATTCAAAGATGATAGAACATCTTCTAACAAAGCCAACAAAATATTGTGATCTCAACCGTATACCAACCCCTTTCCGCCCCTTCCCCACCCAAAATTCCAATAGAAATAAAATGAAAAATCCTTGCTATAATAGTAATCTAAATGAAAGTGAACATTTCATCAAAATTAGTATGATATTTTATAGATAACAGAAAGACAGACTGACGGAAGTGAATGAAATGGTTTTCATTATCAGATTTCATTCATGAAGCATCAAGAAAACACAAAATTCCACTTTCGGAATGTTTTGCGATTAAATAACTTCTCTGCCCATTCGCGTGGGAAGTAAAAACAAGAGTTCTGTACAGCCGCCCTGAGGTATTTTTTTCAATGGATATGGAGGGATTAGATTATATGTAATAAAAAAATACAGAGCTTACTTCACAGGCTTCTGCTACAAATAACTGGATTTTTGCAGTTAATTCACTACAATTGTCGACGCAGCTTCACGAAAGCACAAAGCGGATTTGAAAAAACGTCCACAGAAACGTGGCTCGCGTTGATGATAATAAAGCTATAATAAAGTAGCTTTCGTATCACCTTAGAACTACACTGCAACCAGAGGCAAATAAACTACAGCAACCATATACTCATTATACTCATGATAGCACCCACAACAAACGTTTTCAGCCTGTACTCGTATAAGCACTTATGTAGGTGTGTGTTAAGTAATAACGTACTGTAAAGTTTCTAGTAGTCTAATCAATACTCACAATAAATACATTCCGAGTCTAACAATAACTAAGGGCAAATAACGTACTGCAGCCGTACAATTCTTCGCAACCCTTACGCTTTTCATTAAGATTTCCAAACAGCTTCAGTCGCGACAAAGCCCTACCACTGAGTCTCTCACTTGGCAGAGTTCAAACAATTTCGTTAGTGTAATAGGGACAGTGAGGGTTGCCACCCCTGCTGTGATAATTTAGGATTTTAAAGGGTGTCTGACCGCGCTAAATTGATTTGTGCTCTAAATTATGCAATGCCGATGTGTAATTTTCTTGGCGTGATACGCGCACGGATACAATGTGACGTCTTAAGTGTGAAACATCCAAAGGCATATTATTATTGGTGAAATCGAAAACGAGTGTGACTCTAGCGATAGCAAGAGGAACTAGACGAGGAGTGTTAATCATCTTTGTTATTTTTGTTGATGCCTCGCGCTTGGTTAAGATGTGTGATATGAATGATTAGCAATAAGGGTTTCACCATACTAACTCTGGTCGTTAGTAATACCAGTAGTTGTAGTAGTAGTAGTCATGGGGAGGCAAAGCCTGGCAAGTAAGCCACCTTCGGCCCTTTTTGCCGACCCCGAGGACCATCACTAGAACTATGGCAAACATGGTAGTTCCTTAGTGTCGAACCTTCCAGACCTCTCAGCACTTATGACAGTTACCTGCGAGGATCCCTACTAACAAGTGGAGTGAATCCCTCCTCCGGTTCAATAGCCATAGCTCCCTAAATGAGAATGGTAACGTGAGCGAAAAGAACCTTACTTACAATCATGTATACATATTCATGACAATCGCGAACAAGACTGAGAATGATAAGCTTTACGGAAAAGGTAACTAAAATTCATCTTTCTTGTTACCAGTATGTTTCAAAACTAGTGAGAAGACCCAATATATGCACATCCGCATTTCTGATGGAATACAATAACATACCCTTCAATTGTTGTCATTGAACTTAGACAGACAAATCATCATCAGCAATATCCATTTTGAGTTTTATTAAAGGAAAAATAATCAAATTTATAATAATCTCGTTGTATTTACTTTCTAATCCGCAAGATGGAAGTCGATATACAAAATCACGTTTAGAAGCTCGGACTACTTGGGACTCGAATTACACATCTTTTGATTGCGGATCAGATGCTCTGGCTAACTGAGCTAAGCAGGTTTTATTCACCCAACCCCCCTAACCCTCGCTCAGAAGGTATTTGTCTCCCGTATCATTTACCTCCAAGTCTCGCGCAAAGTGGCTATGTTCATTTAAAAAGGCCTCAACTGATTGGAATCTAACTTACATCTAACATGTCACCTACGACATCTGTCAACAAGGGTGGACTGATTTATTATTTTCTTGCTCAAACACTTTCAACGATGGCGATGTAGCATTATCAAGGTATAATTCACGTCAGAAGCTGACGACTGATACTAAGTGGATGTGGCAGCTATAGCTATGGCATGATTCTTCTTTTGCCTAAACTCGTCAGTGTAGCTCGGCGGTCTGACAGTTGGAAGCAATTAGGCTGTATATACTGAAACCCAGATAGAGGTGTGATAGTGACACTTCGTATCAGCTATCAGCTTCTGTCGTCACTGATGCCGAGATAACGGTACATCGTAAAAAATGCTTACGAAGAACAGAGTATGTCGCCATTAATCTGTTCAACCTTGTTGAAAGATGTCGTGGGGGGCATGTGTCACCGTTATTAAGCTGAGTCCATGATGGTAGGACCTTTAACTGCGTAAAGACGTGCTCTATTTCTTCAGAATTTTAAAGTGAGCACGTCGCTCCCGATACAGGGCCAGTGTTGGATCGGTAAAGATCTCTGACTGCGGTTACTTCCAAATGGGAATTTGTATACAATAATCCAGATGTGACACACAACGAATAACATTTTCCTTGTGCTTCTTGTCATATGGCACGCTCCTACCTTACTCTTACCCATTCCTGCTCCTTTCCCGATAAAGCGATAGAAGAGAACGGGCTATTTTCATTTCCCCCGGTTGCCGATCACGACAATAGCCCAGAAATCTGGACTAGGGCGACTACAATGGACAACAATCGATCCTCGGGCTGATAAACATGACTTCATTATTCGATAAGATTACTTTTATACTCTCGCAACTTTCTCTTACAGACTGCTTTCTTTGTAGGATTTTCTACGGATATTCGAGTTGTAGGGAGACGGAGCAGAGAGATCTGTTGTTCCTTTCGTGGGGGAACGGTATGCGACTGAAAAATTCCAAATGTCTCTTTTCTGATACGTATTTATCTTTTTACATTCTGTGCTTCTGCGGGGAAGCAGTGTAGCTGTGGGTGATTGGTAGTATTGAGAATATAATGGAGCTTTTGGGAAGTTGTTTGAACAGCGGAGTGATCCAGAACAAAATTAATTTTGCGCGTCTAAAAACTACAAGCATCCGTTTTCATTAAGTTTGAACTCCTTGCTTGAATTGTGCATCCCCTTTACACTTCCGTCAGTGCGGGGCATTTTTCATATAGACAACCTTTCACAAAGGCTGAAAATCTACCGAGCTCTAGAAGCGATGTGAGAGAATAAATGTCCATCAACATTGACCTTAAAACGCTGTAAACTGTAACTGTCCGATAATAAACTTTCTGGCAGTTCCTGGCGCAACGCTGAGATTCTCCAAATCAGTTACTTTTGGAAGGGGTTTGTTCGAGATGTTGGATTTCGACCTGCTGAAGCTGGGCACGTTCGGTATCTCTAGTGTTCATTATAGTGATTGTCCTTCATGTTGTGTTGTTATTGGAGACATCTTGGTAGAACCTTTACCATAACAGAATTTTTGTATAGCATGAATTCATGGATCTGCTACATAATTCAACGTTCTCAAAAATTATATATATTTTCACCAAGCTAGTGCTTTAGTAAACGTTTGTCATTCTCAAGGTTTTAGGTCTTTATCTGCTAGATCATCATCGTCACACTCCTTGTACTCGATATATCTTAAGCTTTCAATGGGGTATGGACTGGGGAACTTCTGCTTGAACCTGCTGCATATGAGCTGTCTCAGTAAACCTTTTTCTTGGTGCTATATGGATATACTTTCGTTGTATTTACTATCAACGCCGACATGACCGGACTCTAGAGATCTTACATCAAGCTTCTGTTGGTTAACATCAACAGTAATACGTTCTGGCACGACCATGTTGCCTCATGAACACTATTATAAAATGACAAATTTATATGTATTGATGGATTCCAAAATGAGAGTTAGGTTCGAGAAATATTGTTTACTCTAAAGAATGTATTTTTTAACGACACACTAAAATAGTATCACCCCACTCCCAAAATAGTATCTTCAACTATGCCCAAAGAATTTTGAAAAATGGGTTACTGAGATTACACAGTTGCAACATAGCTAGCCCAAAAAATGATTGACAGACCAATGCTTGACATGCATTTTTTTATTACAAAACCCCCCAAAAATATGTATTATCTCAAATTCAAAAATGTATGCAATGTGTACAATGACATAAAACACCATACATTGAGGACGAATAATAACCAATGAGAATACGTAGAGAAAATGCTTTCGGCTCATGGTATTCATGGTCAATCAAGCACTCCCTCAAGCTACTGAACTCAATTTAGGTAAATGTTACAATTTAAATTGTTTGAAGGTGAATGTTAATAAAAAGCCTGATCTGCTTTTGTGGGAGTTTATCTGTAACTGGTAGAAATAATTTAAAAAACTAATTAACATAAAAATACGTGTATTCATACGTAAGGAAATGATATTTTTTATGTAAACACTAAACAAAACATAATCAACAGTGCCACTCAAATTAAAAGCCTACAATTTTTATGAGGTCGGTGCCAGCACTTAACTGGTATATTTTTTGTAATGGATAGTAATAATTTGTTCCCCTCGATAAAAGCTACTGATTCAATTTTGATTAAATCATTGCGCTCCCTCAGTTGAATTAAATGTAGGCAAAAAATAATGGTCATAATCCCACTACTAGGACCATCGACAGAAAATCCAGGTCCGAAGACTCAGAAATTCGAACCTTGTTGGAAACCTAAAGTTATAACCCTACTTCCCCCAATTTTCCTAAGAAAACTGGGTGAACGAGTGCTAACTAGCCACCAGTAGCTCAGAGAGAGATGAGACTCATCAGGGTGTGAGTCACTAGGCATGGATTGGAATGAATGGGAAAAAAAACATACAAAATTTTAAATGTTAACAATTTATTTAAAAACCAAAAATAGGAAAAGAACAACATGTCTCTGCATTAGCCATTTATGGGCATTACAAAAAACTTGTCTTCGGCTGGGAATATTCCAAGTTCCCCCATGTTCCCATGGCCAAGATGGTCAGCCTTACCAACTTATTTCTTATTAGCAAGTTATATAAATTAGGAAACTATGCACAATTGCGTCACGCACTGCTTAACAGCAGTTATCGTCTCGATGGTCAGAATTTAAATGGGATGAGTACCACGTTCTACGTGTCCAGATCACTGCACGAAATGAGAGCGCAAGTGCCAAACCATATATGGGATTGAAAATCAAAATTACAAAACAAGTAAGGGAAAGACGACAAAATAAAAGATTGATTTCCTGCTAATAATAATAATAGAGATGGGATACTGAATTTCGCTATAATTGAACCAGGTGCGAATCGGAGAAATATGAATGAGTAGTGGATTATTACTATTTTATTTTTATGAAATCTATCATTTCCGTGCCTCCTTCAAACAGCGGCCAACCCCAGCCCCACTCCCCGCATGCACATTTATTCCCCCCTTCTGAATTGATAACTACCATTATAGTTCGTTAAAAAGGGAATTTAAGGCAGTACCAATCTTGCCAAAAGCAAACGCTATAAGTTCAGTAATAGATAGCTAATAACATGGCACTAGGAAACAGAATAAATACTACACGTCCCAATCGCATACCGTACATACACGTCCCGCTAATTACATAACACGCGAGCCTTAAACGGCCGCATACCCAGTAACTCATTCGCAGAGTCGCACCGCCATAAATCTGCGATACGGCGCACAATGTTTTGCGTCGCTCCTCTCCGGTTTGATATACGACACTACCATCTGATAGAATGCCACAATAAACTGTAATGTTTTATAAATACGTTCCTTCGACATATAAAAAACGTCGATTCTTCGCGCGAAGTACCAAAGTATTTATGGTTTTATTGCGCCAGGTGAGGCACCAGTGCCGGTGTCACAGTCGACAGTGGCGTACGGTCTTCTAAGAAATGGCGTGAAGTAGGTTGGCGTTGTACTTCCCATAGAATGGTAGTAGTTTAGAAACAAAGGTTTGAATCGACTGATGTAACTGTTGATCTCTCGTAACTAATTAAACAAAATATCGAATTGAAATACTTCAAATCTTTCAATTACAAAGTTTCCTCTGATTTCTATAATACCCAGTCTCAGGTCTTCAAGTTGTTCCACACTTGCATAATCCAATGAAAATTATGTGGCTGCTTTTCAATAGGTCCATGCCACTGAATAAATTTTCAAAAACTAACCTTTTTCGTCGTCTTCATAGTAGTAACCTAATAAGATAGAGTTATGAAGCGGTCAAGGTTTATCGAACAGACAGACAGTGACAAAAATAAGTCACATTATGTTTCTGTGATTTATATCATGAAACATTAAAAAATATTAGCTCGAATTCGACATTTTTCCGATTACAATACTACGTCCGCTCATTGACCCATGACGTAGAAATGACTAAGTCAACTGTTTTAAGGCCCTGACTGTTTAGGGTGCATCTTTTCAACACGAACAATATATCATGTAGATGTTCTGACTTGGTAAAACTCTTTCATCATGCAGATAAAATAAATGTGTACTTAACGCACAGTTTCACAAATAAATCTCTCTTCCTTACAGTAACGCCGAAATAATTTTGTTGTCGCTACTAATGCATACCTTTTCCGAATTTGATCAATTTCGATGAAGCTATCACTGAGATAATGTGGTTAAAGGTTGAGTTAAAACATCGATAAGAATATTGGGTGAATCCAAAAATAAACCAAACAGTGAAAAACATTTTTAAAAGTAGCTTGGTTAATTTCACTAATGTAGAGTTCCATGAGAAAGTGCTTATGGCTACACTCTAAAATTACAGAAAAATAAATAAAAAAGCAGTACTGAAATTCTATGATTTATAAAACGTCTAACATACAGCGTCACTAAGTTTCATCAAAATCAATATAGCAGCACTGATATTAGGCGAAAACAGACATCAGGGCAGCTGAACTGACAGATAGACCGACAAGAACAAATGATATTATTTTTCGTGATAGGTCACGAAACATCCAAAAAACCTACTATCATGAATTCAAAAATTTCCGCGGTACTTAGTACTTCAAATTTATATCACTGGAATTATGTGATTTCATAGAGTATGGAAAATTATACATTTTGGGTCAGTCTGTGATCCTATCTAGTATTGCAATGGTGAATAAGATAAATATTCATTTGAAATACAATTTATAAAAAGCAAAAATATGGAAATACTGTTCCCTCTAATAGTTAGCATCGAATGAAAACATTTTCTGAAGTTAGGATAGTGATTGCAAGAAAGAAAAATAATTAATGAAGTATGATACAAACTTGGAAAATAAGAAATATGACTATTTCGATTGGAAATATTCTCTGCTATAAAAATATCTTTTTGTGACACACTGTATACCTCACCTATCAACCGCCTTTCAAGCACACCTGTTTCATCATCACAATTTGATATCAAATAGCGACTATTGCATTATAGCAATGTGTCACTGTTCTAGGAACCAAAGCAAGGTGTTAATGTAGCATCGTCTTCATAGCAGAAAATCCTCACGCCTTCGCTAATGTTCTCGAGTCTCTTAACTCTCCCATTCGAGAATTTATCGGCATTCGTACCCGCGGGGGGCTTATTTACGGCTACTGCCCCCCTCGCTCCCTCATATTCCCGCTAGTGCCCGAGCCCCCAACACAATAGGAATTCCAAGTATGGAAATTATATTTTAATTTATCACTCATTTCTCTATTGTCCATTCACGCTGTACCGCTAATTTTGTTTATTTGTTCTATTCATTATATCTTCTTGTGCTAAGGTTTGCTTTGGAATCTTCATACGTGTATCTTGAATGTCTGTGGTCGACTACGATGGTTCTTCACAAAATGGCGTTAAGTAGGCTAACTCCTTTTTCCTTCCCTCAGTCAAATCTAAAGTATTGTACCGATTATTTCGTTCGTAAATGCATACGCTTCACAACCAATAATTAACCTTTTTATATGAATTTAGTTCAGATAAAAGGATAGTGTATTTAACATACAGTTTCATAAATGAAACTCATTTTCTTTCAGTGACGCGTTTCGATTTATATTCAAATAATCGTCGAACTTTAAGATTTGACTTTCAACAAAGGCTACCCAGATTACTTGCCAACTAGCTAACTAGATCCTATAATTGATACAAAACTGGATCTCTCTAATCTAGCATACTATCTATCCTATCTAGCTATTATTCTATTAAATTATTTATTTTTTCTTTCTTCTATCTGTCTTGGGGAAATCTTTTTTGGCGACCCTCAAAAGTTTGGCTATAACGTTTACGTAAGCTGAATTAGAGACTGAAAAATGTACCACTTTAATGCCTTCAGTTATCTTCAAATTGTACTGCGAGCTTGAATAACATGTGTAAATAATGTTAGAAGGCTTTTCAAAACAGTATAACCCTCCAAAAAACTTTCATAGTACGACCTGAAATGATGACAAACTCGAGATACATGATAAACGAAAGTTATAGAAGATTATTACTTAGCTAACAGTGTAACAAATTTAATGAAACAGCATTTACATAGTATGTATCCATATCGTACTGCTCCACAAATATAAAAACCTGTGCACCATTTACAGAGATAACGCGGTAACAACAGCTGTAACAGACAAAATTCGGTGAAATCATAGAACAAGCAAAAAAGAATTACGTCAAAATTGGAAATACTCGCTTTCAAAATAATATTCATGCACAGGAAATAGTACAATTGATTTATTTGTAAAGTATATTCGATCAAAGTAATTAGTTATTAACGTGTTGACAAAGATGCTATCAGTGCCGTACCATTTCATCCCTGCAATATACCTTCCATTTTACTAACAAACTTTCACCGATCAACGTTCAGTAACTTCCTGTAGTTGCTTCTGCCTTGCCGATCATCGAATTAATTTTTGTGCTTTGGCTGAATGCAACTACGTTGTATGCTAATAATAATAATAATAATAATAATAATAATAATAATAATAATAATAATAATAATAATAATAATAATAATAATAATAATAATAATAATAATAATAATAATAATAATAATAATAATAATAATAATAATAATAATAATAATAATAATAATAATAATAATAATAATAATAATAATAATAATAATAATAATAATAATAATAATGATGATATTTAAATACACGCTCTGGAAACAAGAAAATGTCATAATCATTCCCCTCATAATGTCAGTCTCGGGCCTCACACCAACCACATTCACACCTCACATACAGCGACTGGGGCAGACGAAAAGTTACACCTGTAGTATTGTACGAAACTTCTTCAACGCAGAGGAATAGCTCGGGTACTGACATGGTATAGCCCGTCAGTAGCTGATTACAACGCAATCTTGCAATCTTCCACAATTGAAAACATCCATGACATCACCCGAACGGAGCTCACAAAACACAGAACACCCAAACTAATGCAAAGAAAAACTCACCATAGAGAGAAAGCAAGGAGACAGAGGAATTATAGACATACAATTACCTCACACGAAACAAATAAAAACACTCAAACGTTTCTTCCAAGGCAAGCAAACCAGCTTAGATAGTAAAAGCAGACAAGAACTATACACCTTTCCCTCGCTCGTCCAAACTACTCAGCAGACACACACGACCATGGACAATCGCAACAAGAAAAGTTAGACACCTGGTCACATGGCAAACATCAATACCATGTCACAAAAGACAATATTAATAAAAAACAGTCATACACCTGGTTGCTCGATGAACAACTTTTCCAAGAAACAGGGGGTTTTATGCTTGCCATCGAAGACCAAGTGATTGCTACCTACCTACAAGACGTATATGATGAAAGAGCCATCCATAACAGATAACAACTGCAGAAAATGCCTCCAACGAAAGAAGACCATAGAACATATTACAAGCCCATACGAAACTTTAGCAGGGACTGAATACACAGCGAGGCATAACTCTGCAGCCAAAGTCATACACTAAGCACTAGCCACAATATAGAAACTAATATAGAACACGGATCCTTATTACAAATATATACCAACGTCAGTACTTGAAAACCATCAATATAAACTGTACTAGGACATCCAAATACATACCGACAAGACAATCCTAGCCAATAGGCCTGTTATTGTTTTTCAATCGAAGGCAGAAAGAGTTACCCATTCAATTGATATCGCTATTACCTATGACAACAAAGTTCAAAGCACCTATTCTGGAAAGATATCTAAATATACAGATCTCGCAATAAAATTAAACGACTCTGGATACAAGAAAAAGTCATCATCATCCGCCTCATCTGTCAGTCTCGGGTCTCACACCAACCGCATTCAAACCACACGTACAACATCTGTGGCTGGACGAAAAGTTACACAGAATCTTCCAAATGTCTTTGATCCTCATGACCTGTAGTATTGTATGAAACTTCCTCAACGCAGAGCAATAGCTCAGGTAATGACTTGGTACAGCTCGTCATTAGCTGATTACATCTTGCGAGAAGGGTGAAGATAATAATAATAATTGTCTTCATTTGAAATATACCTGGTGATAAATATCATACATACGAGTACTCCAAACGGCAGAGTTCACAATAAATGTGCTCAACCTCTAATGAAATAACAGAAAAAAATACCACTAACATATATATAGAGTAAACGAAGGTTTCTAGAGCAAAAAAATGGTTGTAGAAGAAAAAAAATGAAAAAATAAATGTAAATGATTTTTCAAAATGGGTACGTTGAAATTACATAATCAATGACGAGCTTTTTGTAGGAAGTTGTGTATTTTTGGTAAAATCTATGAAACTAGGTTTTCTGATGAACCTTCCTATTACATTCCCACTGTTTGAGGTGTAAGTCCCTCACTGCTGCAAAAGATAATAACAAATTCAAATGTTACACCTTCTGGATTCTTCCTCTCCGCCACAACGCAAGCATGCAGTGTAATACATCAGTCCTTTCGCATGGAGGTGTTGTGGCCTTTCAAAAGTCCCACCAACATCAACAGCCTCACGTATCTTCTGTCAAGACATAGGGACAGAAGCTTCAAAATTTATTTGCAAGGTTCCTCCCAACAAACATACATACATACATACATTGCAAGTAAAATAAAAGCTTGAAAAATTTATCGATTTACGCTGAACAGTTTCCGTTAATAATTACTAGTTACTATGATGAATTTGAATCAGATAAGAGGTATTCTGTTCACCTGAAGAAATATCGGTGTGCTGCTTTGGATGCCTGCTACATCAAAATGCAGACAGCTTAATTATGGTCGTCAGTATGTCTCAAAACCCTGCCACACACACTTCCTACTACGACTATGTCACAGAGCTACACCTTTTGAATACAATACGTAGATACGTAACTGAAGCAGCGACGTGAATAGTTCGCTCTATACTGACAAGTAGAAATTATCCTAACAAGCCCTTGCTTGTTATTTTCCGAGGATCTCTCTACCCTCCGCAATTTTGTCGCTGAAATTTATCTCTAGCTGGCACACAATTGCACAGAATGGATGACAGAATGCTGTTATATCTAAATCGAAAGCTTTCACGCGAATGTGGGAAGTACTCCGCTCTGTCTAAATCTCGTATCTCTGTTATGTAGCGGTTTCATCCCAGCATCTGCGTATTGTTACGTGTAATTCATCAAATCTGAGAGGGTGAAGTACGTGAATATACATTAGTGGCGGAATTCACTTTTCGTCCGCCAATTCCTGATGGGTGCCTTCGACCAGGTACAGAAATATGTCCCAAAGGCAGAATTATCTATTTTAATATAGAACTAGTAAGAAATTATAACAATTAATATCGAGCAGCCCATGTTTTTATCCCAATGATATTAATTTTCTCGTTAATGATTTCATTCTTACTGTTACAATTATTTTTTATTTTTTAGTCCAAACTATTATAAAAGCGTGTTTTTAAAAAAAAATTATTCCTTAATGAATGTATTCTTGTACTTTGATATTTGGAGCCACAATTATGTGGCTGCTGGAATGAGACTTACTCCTCAATGGATCTTAATTAACGGGTTTGAAGGGTATTCTCTCCGTTAACGGGGCGTGGGATGAGTCCCGTATCGTTATATTTCAAGGATTCTGTCTCTATAGATACAGATAAAGTTAATAAGTTGTCTACTCATTTCCAAATGTTACCCTCAATTGGCAACTTACGAAATAAAAGGTCCTAACATCTGGACTGCTCTCTACAGTTAGACCGTCAGGCTATACTGACGAGTCTAGGCTAAAGGCAAAACATGCATGTCTGTAGCAGGTCTGATGCATATTGGAGAGAGTACTAACTCAATAAAAGTGTGTTGAGGAGAAATATTAAATGTCATTCGTATTGCTTCAAGAACTGATAAAACATTTAATTATAATGTTAATTCATATTATCACTTCTAAGCGTATTGCTTTATAAAAATTAACAATAGGACAAACTTATTAAACTACTGTAATGTCATCGGTGATAAGTGCGCAAAATTTAAAATTTATCTGACGTTTTGAATTGGGTGGAAATAGCGTTAGAATATTATGTAACAAACATACATATGTACACGTGAAGCTAATATAAAGCATGTTAAAAGAGGTCTCAAATAGATTGATGCTGTGCTTCCCAAGTAATGCTGTCAGCTTATATAATAATGATTTTGAACAGATTTTGAAGTTACTGAACTTTTGGAATTAAATTTTGAAAATATTGAAAAACAACTCTCACAAAATATCCGAAATTTACAAAATTTACATGAAGTCCAAAGTTTCTAGTACTCACTTCAGTTGGATCAATGTATAATCTGATCAAAATCTTCGAGAGCTACGCAATTTGACGCTATTATTTTGAAAGGGTTACACTCATAACTTGTAATTACTTATAACCATTCTTCAGTCCAAATTTAGTCTAACAAGTGTGCAGGATAGCTGGGGTCAAAAATATACGTCACCATAAGAGGTATCAGAAACGTCAAAAACAAAATAATGCGCCGTTTCCTATATTCTGTCTTTCTTTTTCACGATTACTGCACTGCTACTGCACGGATTTTGAAAAGATACAAAGTTTTTTCGTCCTTGCTCTGGTAGATAACTTATTTTCTGATTCAAGAGGCCAAGGATCAACGAAAAGACGTCAGGATCACCTCAGAAAACAGTGCGAACGAGCGGGAATATATGCCGTCATGATTCCGCTGATGCTGTTACAATGGAAACTTGGCTGCCATGCTTGGCTGTCGCGCTGCCTGACGCGCATACGAAAGATACTCAATTAAGGTTTTGAAACGCCGTATCGGTGGACACGCCGTATCCATGAAAATGCACTTGCATGTCCCATTTTATCATACGTTGGTTCGTAACGCGAGGTATGAGAAAATTATCCTTACATGGGATTTTTTTAGTTACACAAGTATACATGAATAAAAGCTATTTCTTACTAGTTGCTATAAAGCAAAAATTTTGTTAATATCGATGACAGGGTGAACCGCGACCTCAGATGCCAATTGCGGTTGTTTGATGTAGTTGCTTATATATAATAGATGCTGATGTATCTGTCAAGTATCTCATGTAGAACATACCATGAGGTGTTGGTGATGGTGAGCATCTTCCAGAACTACAACATACAATGTATCTTTTTTCACGCTACTCGGTATAAGTTACTATGTAGTTTAATCGGTAAGCTGTGACGCTACTGTATGTTGCACACTCCGCCACTGTTCTGCCCATCACCGCAATAAAACAATAAAACTACGGACCATAGACCGTAGACCTTATAATCCCGGATAATAAAGGCACAATAGACGTCTGTTGACTTTTAGATGACGATCATTTGAATAATTTCACCCCCATAAAGAGGGAAACGATACCGTTTTGGGGCGGAATACCTCAAAGCGTGGATTGCTTGTTCTTGGAAAATTCCGCCGCTTATGATGGGGGCATAATCCCGAAACGTGCCCTGAAAAAAATAAATTCTGTATTGTAAAATTATAAAAATGCAGCTACAGTTAGAAATGGTTTAAGGGTTATATGCTATAAAGTGTAAAATTATTGTGAAAAATATGAACTAAAATGTATGGAAGAAACGCTAAAATCACTTACTCCATGTATTGATTATATGTGAATGTAAACTAGACCACATAATTCAACCTTTACAAATTACTCTTTTTAATACGTTATTTTGTCTGAACAGGACAGACGATATGTCAGTCAAAAGTGTTCAACTTGTGTTCCTGAGACCAGTCCATAATCCTTTACTTTATTGCAAGCCTTTCTGATATCACGTGACTTTTTGAGAAAAAATGTTCATTAGTAAATGTTTACTCAATTTACTATGAAATCACTAGAATTAATTTGTTCCTCAGAAATTACTGTTGGTTAGATAGTATTTCAAAGGTACAGGAACTTTTGTGAAAAACGCATCTTTTTCACAACAATTGAATTGAATTGAATTTCCGTTTGATTTACAACATACGCATGGTGAAGTGCTTTAGTCACAAGAAAATATCGTGTACACAGTAATCTCGAAAAATCCTTAAAGCTATTTCGATAATAAATTTTATAGTCTTAGTCAACATTTTTTGAGTGCACGTTCAAAACAGATAAAATAAAAGATTGATTGTGACTAGCTGTGACTAGTTTATTCCACTTCTGATTCAGCAAATTTGACTGCTGATTACTGCATTTTAAGTAAATCAGAATCACTAATAATTACGCTAACTAGCCTTTTATAAAATGAAGAAAATCAGTTTATTGAATATTCTTATGGGTTTTACAACAATTGATTATCTTGAAGTAAGTTTTGAATATATTGGAAGTAATATAAGTTTTGTAAAATTAAAAAAGTTCCAAAATCAAACTTTTTTAAAAAGAGCGGCAGCTCCAAAACCCCATCAAAATCTTCTGTACTGATATCATTCCGTGAAGTAAAATCTTCAAGTTGTTGATGCCATTTTTTCCGAAAAATGGTTTTCTTAGATATTAGGAAAACAGAAAAAGCGTTTTTCATAAAACAATCTGCTTATCTTTGAAACGATATATCTTGTAAACGAACGGATGCAGAGGAAGAACTCATTCTAGTAGTTTTATAGCAAACTGCCTCAGCAACAATTCACTACAAAAGGTTTTTCTCCAGAAATCAACATAATATTTGCAAAACAACATTACTCGTGTCCTTTGACCCCTGAATTACCAGAGCAACAGTCCTTTATATAGTATGTATAACTTAAATACTAATACGCATGCCAAATTCAAACATCAACAAACTTCTCTCATTGTCGAATATTTTTAGGTCTTTGTTTCTCAAATTTTAAATATATATTTTGGCTTTTTACAACCTTATTACTATAATGAACGATAAGATATTCCGCGTAACTGGGATGTCAGGAAAGATAGCAGCCTTCCAGTAGCCAAAATGTCAGAGAAACATCCATCCATCGAAAAAGCACTACACAAAGTCCTTTACACTCTTTGAGCTCTCATTAACCACTGTAATTACAATCGACTTCTATATTGTATACATTTACATGTCAGCTCCATAGAAGAATGAGAAGTGCACTCGAACGGAAACCATGCGTGATACTTGTTGCTGACGAAGTAGTTAGGATTTCTAAGAAAGACAATGACGAAACACAAAGGTCCATAATTAAAGCTGAATGAAGTGTTCTGGCCACAAAGGAAATTACAGGCGTCTTCCAGTAGCCGAGCTCAATTAAAAGAAATCCGAATGTAATCTTGACTTTTGTCCGACGGGATCCAAATGAAGCCTTTTCAGCATCGGCAACAATGCATCAGCCCAACAGCCAAATGCAAGGGCGGCTCCAAGTTGTTTGAAAGAGGCACTCATTGCTGATTTGCCTGTAACCTAGGATCAATATTGTCTATTGGTCCAATTGTTTGTGCTTCAAGACCGCTAGTTTTTTATGCATGAAATTGGAATTACAGTTTAGTGATAATTATTTACCTGATAGTCCGCAAGTCAGAGAAACATTTACAGATGAGAATAAACGAACATCAAATTAACACTCTGCTATCTGAAGCTATGATATCTGAATAACGGATTATGTATGGATAGAGCACCACAGAATATCTCAAGGCGACATAAAGGCAATATACCTACATTGGTATCGTCAAAAATTCAAGGAACCAGTTAACATTTCAATGACAACAACATTTATAGACTGTATTTGAACGGATTACATTCAGACACAGATACACATCGATATAGCAGTGCGAGTCATCATCTGCGATCGCACAACAAGCAGAGACTAAACGGGGAGGTGGGGTATGTGGTGAGCAGAGGACGGTATAAAACATATGTTTGTAAATACATAGGTCACAAAAAACAATTAAGAAAGTGTACATTTCTATTTCAACGTTCACGCAAAAACGACGCAATCATCAGAAATGTCTGTTTGTCCTTGGTCTGTCTATCACACAGATCTATCGATTTTTGGTCACCGCATATAGGTAATATCAGATTGAGTCATAGATGTCATAAGAAGTCTACTCAAATCTACAATCACGATCCTATACACTGGTAACGCTCTGTGGCTTCACAGGCTTGCCTTGCCAGGCCTCGACACTCTTGACTCTGCGCCGGAGTTTGATATTCAATGCTGCCATAGGATTCCAGCTTAAGATGTGGATTGACAGCACCAGTCAGCGCTACCCCAGGTGTATGTTGCCAAGTAAGTCTGCGCACTCTACAAGTGTGTTCTGAGGGCATGTTTTAAGATATAACATCCGCCACTGTCTTGCAGCATTGTCTTTTTCGACGAGTCATCCACTATTCACCTGCTGTAAACAAGGCGAGGGCCTCCCTTCTGTTTTTTCAAGAACACAACGTTGTCCGTCATTGAAATAATTTAGCGGCCAAATTGGTAGGTACGGCTCAATCCATGTCAAAATGTTGCCGGCTTTGTCCCGCTACGGGCCATTGTCGACCCAGATGGATAATGGACCACTTTGATTGGCGTTACTGGATATTAAATAAATTAAGCGAGGCGGCGTTGGAATTCCGTCCACTACTGGGTGGCTAGATTAACGCCTGCTAGTGAATAAATCAACGGTGGCCCTGATCGATGTAATCAACTGCATCTCTATGTATCCTGTGCTCCAAATGGTTGCGCAACTTGTTCGACAGGTGATCTGTATCAGACTTAAAAGCTTCTGGCCTTCTGTCAATGCTCATTCCTACACTAAATTATTTTTCCATGTGCAAATTAGGCGACCTTGTAGTACGTATCTATTGAAGTTATAAAATTAATTTAACCAGATTAAACAGTCAAATAGATTACCACTTACTTGATACTAATGAAAAAGGAAATAAAAATACCAACCTAAATAGATAGACCTTTGTTTGAGGTCGGTGTCAGCATTCAATAAAAAAGCATTTCAGGTCTGAGCTGAAAATATATGCCTGTCTTCTAGATATTTTATTTCGGTATTTTTAGTAGCCAATATAGATCCCTACTATTTAACTAATAATTTGAGGACAGCTTAATTGTCCTTCAATGCTTCATTTTGGCGTTTCATTCATCTAAAGTACATCGACTTTATTTCTGTGCTCCACATATCGACGTTCTCATCCAGTAATAACTGAAACCAGGTCTATATCTTTTAGACTACAATGGTACTAAGTTGAAAGATAATTAAGCCAATAAAATAAAAAAGATGTAATAAAATACGGTAATTACTCTCTTAGAAACATGGACAAATAAAAAATTGTGAACAAGAAATAAAGCTTAAGAAGCTAAAACCTGTTAGCAACTGTTATCAATAAAGGCTCAGTGATATACTCGTAATCACACACATATACCTCAGTCTTGTGGGGCATGAAGTTTTTTATCTTTCAGCATTTTTTGTAATACCTTCATCGAGGTAGTTGGATAAAAGGAAATGAAACAGTGGAGTCTTTGGCATTCTAGGAAGCTAAAATAAAACATCGATTGATGCACTAATCAATTTTCTTGAAATAACTGACTAAAGGGTAAACGTAAGCTTGCATTTGTACTGAGCATCATGAATGTTATCTCTGATGAGATACAGCAGATAAATATGATGAGTTTTAGCTCATTTGAAATAGAGCAAAGAATCATTTCAGTTTGTCCCATCTCTCCGATACGTACAAATGCACGACCGACTTTAGTTTCAGTGACGCTGTGATTTCGGAAGTCTCACATAAAAAAATGCAATTGATTTTTTGTCACCGCAAGGCTTGTGAAATTAAATTTTGAATGCAATGATATCAGACTAATATTATTTATTTCAAAAATCAGAATAAATGCGAAGAGAACAGAAATCAGTTCACAAAATACGCTGAATTTGAGTCGTGAATTAATCTGTTATTTTTATTTGTAACGCAATGTATAGGAATTACGTAACTCAAATTTCGATACGAATCCTTCATTCCTTGGGAAAAAATCAATTCAATTAAATTTTTGGCCAACAATCTTGGGGGGGAGGTAATTATCCCTGCTATCCTCCCGCCTTGTATACGTATAGAACAAAATTTCTAGAGAACACGTTTCAATTATTATTTTCAGTCATCTGTGGTCTCAATTTACTGTCAGTAGAAGACAGATGAACTAGAAATGCAGATCATACAAGTCCATCCAAACTACACTAATAAGTTAATACAGCCAAACATCCCTCTCGACCAAAGTTCGAGATGAATAACAGTTCCCAAAGACCATCATTGCATTCACCATAATTCTGCGTGCATTAACATAATACCGGGGCAACAACAATGCAACACCCAAAAGATATAAGTGGCACTATTGTACGAAAACATGGACTCCTATTAATATTTCTATTGAAAAAAATCCGTTTTTCACACACTTCTCGACAATACGGCGTCCCTTCCCTATGTATTTAGTTTATATATGGCCAACAAAAATATTTGGAGCATCGGGGCAGACTTCCTGTGAATGAACGTTGTTTTGCGATCTTTGTTAGGTGTCCAGAGGGTGGAAAAAGGCTTTGTGCCCAATGGGAACTGGAAACTAATGAAGCGTGGATTTTTATGATTTATTTAATAAATGTCGGCCTGCCTAGCAAAATATACCGGATATGGTATGATCTGGAAAAGAGGACTAGAGACATTTGTGTACTATCTTTCTTTTGTCCTGTGTAAGGGGTTTTGTGGTCCATGAAACAAGTAGTAGACTTTTTTGTATATGAAATCGAACATACAAGGAATGAGATATGAAAAGACGGATCTTCAACAATCCATGAGCGGTTGAGCGGTATCAAATACCCAAGCAGTGCCAGGCGTGGATCCTGGAGAAGGCAATAGGTGCAATTGGCCCCCTCCTGTCCTGGGCATCTCGAAGGGCAATCTGTGCAATCCACCGCCCTCCTCCCCTCCTTGGGACATGACATTGTATTCAAATTACCCTTCCCCCTTGGTTACAAAAATGCCTTTATTTTTTCACTCTTTACGAATACTGTGCATTTTTCCGAAAATCCAAAGAGAAAAATGCTGGATTCTCTGCGGTAGATCATGATCATGATCATTTTCAATTTTTCTGTCTTGAAAGGGTAGCAGGAAAAGTTTCAGGATGTTAATAAAATGCCATTCATCAGCCATAAACTTTTGAGTGTGTACACATTTGCCTTCAAAACACAAGAATATTTTCAGCAACTCTCAAATTTTATGATACATCCGAATCATGAACATATCATGAACATATGCATTTCGATGTTCTAGTAGTAGTAGTAGTGGGGATCCAAAGCCTGGCAAGTAGGCCACGTTTGGCGCTTTTCGCCGACCCCCAAAGATCATCACTAAAACTATGGCAGACCTGGTGTCGAACCTTCCAGACCTTTTGATCGAGGTCACGATGTCCGAATATTCCGCTATGTAGCACTCTTCCCTGTCAAACTCTGCTGTGCTGAACACCTCAGTCCTAAGGCCGCTGTATACGGCACATTCGCCCAGGTAGTGCAACGAGGTCTCGTCCTCCTCCCAGCACTTCTGAGGAGGACGAGACCTCGTTCCACTTCGATGTTCTAAGAAAATTCAAATGATTTTCATTTTTAAACGCTTTTGTTTCCGCAAGTATAAACACAGATGAATGCATTATAACTAAATAAGGATCAAGAATAAATACGAAAATGGTATTTTGCCTCTTGAATAATGGTGTCAAGCAGGATCAGTTTATTGAAGACTTTGATCGGATGTTATAACTTTTGTTCCCCTTGAATCAAGTCTTGAAAATATCGTGAATTTGTAAATTTAGGACGTCGAGATTCATGGAATTTTTGACAGTATTCATTCAATATTCTGATAATTCCAAAAGATCAACAGTTGCAAAATCCGATACAAATCTGAATTTCTAAACAGATTCCCAAAAAACCTTGAGACCAAAAAGACCTTTGACACAACTCTCTACTGAAACTATTTCCTACACTTTTGGACATCCACCTTCTCCAAGAAATCTGAAGAGCAAAAATAATTCTACCCACCCCTAATACTTTTGATCAATTTGTTTGTTGCGTTTTTGACTTTGTTTTATTGTATTCCCCACGTTCCACCTTCAGAATGTTAGGCCCCTTGAAACTTTGCGCCAGCGTCAACATACTCGGCAATGTTTTTAAATATTCCGCAAGTCCCTCATACACTAGCTTGTCATCGTGGTGACATATTGTTAGAGCCAAGCAATCAAGTGAACCGTGCAATCGCCTCGCTTATCAAGTATCAGTCATTCGATCCGCAGCCAAATACGAGTGGACATATTTTACAACACGACCCATGTAGCAGCACAAAGCCCAGCTAATCCAGCGATATATCTCCGTCAAACATCAAAAACAGCCCCGTTGAGCTCATTACATCCACTAACGTTCGCCGTAAAGGATTTAATGAACACAAAACAAACCGCAGTGGCAGTAGCAATGCGTAGAGCTGCGTTTTGGTGCGATACGATCAGTACTTGTAGGTTTTTGGAAGCGCCCATACAAATGTATGAATGGAGAATCGGGACGAAGCCCTAGCCCCGGCTTAATCGCGTTTAACTTTCATTGTTATCCCCGGTGCTGCACAATCGTCTGTTTGTGCATCGCACATCTGGTACTAATTCGCTGAGAAGGTATGTTACAGAAGCGTAGGAGAGGGTGGATATTACAACCATAGAGCAGCGTTTACCTGTGATTAGATGGCGTCATAATCTGTCAACCAAATAAACATCAGTTCTCAGCAAGCAATCTAAACTTCTGAATTCTGATGTATTTTTGAGACTCTTCTGTGTTTGTTCTCTTGATTTTACGTACCTGTTCTCACCTATAACTGAAAGCACATAAATGTAGAAACAACAAAATTGTTATGTGAATCCTCAGTATCCACCATTTACTATGATGCACTTTTGTCACCATTTGATACATAGGTCTCCTTCGTTCGTGATTGCTACACCAAGTGCTGCAATTCTTGCTACCAAATCTTCAAGCGTCATGTCGTTCACCATTTCCTACATTGTTCTTCAAACGAAAAAGTCGAGAGCAGCAAGAGCGGGGAAAGAATTTGAACCCGAAAACTATGCTTTCAGAAACTTTCTTTATTCCAAGTTTTTAGAAAGGTGAACCATAAAAACCGAATTTGTCACATTTTCGCACCTCAATCGCGCACTATTATACAGGAGATTACTTTTGTGAGCTTTTGATAGGACCCAAAATTTGACTTGATCACTGCTCACCTGTAAGCACGCGAGAGGAGCTGTCAAAGATTTGACCACCAGTCTACAGCTTTCCTGGACGCAATCTGGCACCGTACGGGGACAGACACACTCAAGGACTAAGCTTGACTAAAATTCTACTGCATTGACTTCCACCTGCCTCAAACCTATTCACACATAATTATTTATAACTGACGAGGACGCCTCTGACTGTACACATACATCCCCCTATCAGCGATATAATTGCCATATTATATAAATACTGGTCCTCACTGAACGGTCTACTGCCAAATCAATTGGTGAACCAGCGATCTCGACGGCGAGATAACATTTCACACACTCTTGATCGAATGAATTACGGCGGATTTCCCAACCTACTGTGATGGTTCACGACTCGCTACTTCTGTTTCGCACGTCAACCGAAGCCGCGTAAAGTTGTCTGACAGAAATGAGTTTAAATAGGTTCAATGTTTATCTATTGCTATAATGAACGGATTTGGATATATACCGGATGGTCCATTTAACTAGACACGGCCGTATAGCGCGAAAACGGTGAGTTTTTAGGTGATAAAGTTCAGATGAAAGTTCTTGAGTGTAATAGGAGAGAGTTAATGGTGACTTTGATTTTCGACATTGACAGCATTTCCAAGGTTTCTTTCAAGGTCAAACATGTTTTTTAATGCAAACATATATCTTTTATTGTTGAATCTTACTCTACGAGATAAAACAAATGTCTGATGTTCACAAAATTTTGAAATCCGATTGCAACGTAAGTAGATAATACAATATTTATGTTTTTTTATAAATTTTCCAATACCTAATTGCATGGTTTGTCAGGAATGCTTTTTTCGCACAAAACTATAAATAATGTAATTATCATATGGGAAACCATTGAATTTATTATAACAAATGTTCAAAATGCCCACCAACTTTAATACATTTTATAAAGTTTACATGCTACCTAAGGAAAGTTTCTTTATTGATTGCCCTACAAGCATTTCTTATGCATTACATCATATATTCCAATGTAGTGGGAGCTTCTCGAATAAACAGCTTCTTTTAGATGACCGAATAAAACGCAATCGGGAGGGGTTAAATCGGGTGTTGTGTAAAGTCTCGATATTTTTGCCAATTCAATGTTCCTTCAATAAAGTATGTACCGATCAACCTGTCATCAATAATTTCGCGGTATACATTCACCAACTAGAGGCGCTAATGTTCCACTTCTCTCAACCATCGCGGATTTCCCACACTCCAGTAGTGCACATTATGTCAATTCCCTTCACCATGGTCTGTAAAACCAGATTCATCTGAAAACAACTAACAAAAGATTAAGATTTTGCAATACAAAACATATATTCCCATTGAAGAAAATCTTGAGAACGCTGTCAATATCAAAAATAAAAGTCATTATTAAACTCACCGTTTACGCGCTATCGGCTGTGTCAAGTTAAATGGACCACACGGTATGTATATTGTCCCAAAACCAGCTTATGTATTGCTTGACATACATATCTGCGTGTTTCCAGTTGAGGTTCGACGATCAGCTACCATCACATAATCATAACGGTCACACACGTCAATATGATATTTTTTTATAGATAACCTGTCATACTACTCACAGACACCCTCGCACAATGTGACATGAAACAGCTGAATAGTCAGTGATACTTTTGAGTTAATTTTATATAAGTCTACATTTTTGAATTAAGGACGCTTCCCATCCCATATGTGAAACAGACCAACTGAGCTTCATTAAGAATCTCGAATCGTCGCGCTTGATTCATCCAATGTTTTCGATAGGGTATGGCATGAGAGCCTTCTGAACAAGCTGACTACCTATGGGCTGTCACTGGGTCTATGCCAATGCTCAGATAGTTTTCTAGGGGACCTCTCCTTATTTGCGGTAGCGAAAGGATATACTTACGATATATATTTAGCAGATTTGAGGCCCATAAGTATCTTATGTGGTTTGTCCAAACTCACTGAAAAAAATATTGGCACATCAATTAATAAAATATTTAGATGAAAATAGAGTTTTGCCCTCCACGCAGCCTGGTTTTAGAGCAGGACATAGCTGTACAACCGCGTTGCTTAACATAACGGACGACATAATACAGTCAATAGAGGAAGATAAGTCAACTGTTTTGGTGCTACTAGACTACAGTAAGGCCTTCGACCATGCCACACTTCTGTCAATTTTAAAATCATGTGGAGCGTGTCATGAGCCTATGAAACTCTTCAAGTCATACCTAGAGAAACGCAGCCAAATTGTTAAGCTCGGATCTCAGACTTCAATACCGATATCAGTTGAATCTGGAGCCCTCAGGGTTCTGTACTGGGACCACTGCTTTTCACATTATACACTAGTCAGTTTACCAAGTTCGTCAAAAGTAGTTCGACACACATGTATGCTGACGCCACCCAAGTCTACCACTCATTCTTGGTGACTGATTGGACAACAGCTAATAGTAAAATTAATCGAGACCTAAGTACCCTAGCAGACATTTCTCAAAAGCACTCACTGATACTAAATCCAAGTAAGTCGCTTGCGATTGTATTTGCCAAAAAAGGTAACCGTCAATTTCTGAGCCAGAATATGGATATAAAAATAAATAACGTCAGTATAGAAACGGTTGAAAAGGCGAAAAATGTAGGCTTACTGATTGATCAGGATCTAAGGTTCAAAGATCATGTATCAAAAAGAGCATATGCATCGCTAAAACTCCTTTATCCACATAGAACCTATTTATCAACGGACACAAGGAAAGTATTATGTGAAACTCTTGTACTTTCCCAGTTTAATTACTGTTCTCCCGTGTATAGTCCATGTTTAGATCACGACAGCATAAGTCGAATTCAGCGTGTTCAGAACTCTTGCATACGTTTTATTTACGGCATTAAAAAATATGAACATGTTTCACGCAAGCTGAAAGAACTAAAATGGCTAAGCATGGAAAACAGATTCAAAGTATATGCTCTGTGCTTATACCACAAAATTTTATGTTACAAGAACCCATCCTACCTTTATAACAAAATTTCATTTCGCACGGATATCCATAACGTTGACACTAGACATAAAAATCTTATCAACATACCATCTCACAAAACGGTTTTCTTTGAAAGAAGTAAACGTCAGGTGACCCACCATGCGTGTTGTACATAGTTTATTTTGTTTATTTTGTGTGTTTTGTTCAAGTTAGGTTAAGAAAATACTTTCTCTACTATTGGCAAGGGTTGAATGGTAGAATACCATTAGGGTGAACTCCCCCTTGGGATTCTCCTATTTGCATATATACCTATAGTATTCTTTTATAAAAATTCGTTTGTTTTACTGTTGCTTTTGGGAGAATAAAGACACTATTATTATTATTATTATTATTATTATTATTATTATTATTATTATTATTATTATTATTATTATTATTATTATTATTATTATTATTATTATTATTATTATTATTATTCGATCCTATTTACGGATTCGCAGTTGACAGCACCCTTATATCCTACATGGAACTAGACAATCCACTACCATCTTGAGAGGCGTAACTTCAGCGGAAACAGCAAGAAGATTAATGAGGACATTGGAAAAATTTTCGGATGTAAATCTACAAATGGAGCTCAGTTCAAGGCACAAAAAGATAAGACAGCAAGTCATCTTACATAAAGTTTCTGGGGATTAGTAGCATGTGTGAGAATGCAATCTAGGAATGAAATTCTAGTGGAAACGTCTTACCCTACAAAGGGCCTGCACAGGCTGGAACATCAAAGGAGGATGGCTGATCTGTCCCTATTCTATAGATACTATCATGACAAATGTTAGAACGAGCATGTTGATATCTTAAGCGCCAAAACCTCAATACAGGATGACTCAGACACTGGGGGTTTCTCCATCTTGACAGCTGACAAAACAGTGTGTGATTTTTTGTCAGTTGTCAAAATGTTTTGTTCGTCAAAATGCTGTAGATCAACAGCATCTACAATCTACCTAATGTTTTCGATGTCTTTCGTTATCTGGATATCGCCGATATAATGTTTTTCGGGAAAGTTGTGATTTAGCTGGTTCCATGAGGATGATATCTGCAAGTATATAGATTTTATTAGATGTTATCTATAGTAATTCGTTGGTTTACAGACAGAAGACCTTTGGAGAGAGATCAGATCCCTGGGGAAAGGAGGCATCGGTGATAAATACATCTCAAACATATAGCTCAGCTCATAGACAGCAAGATTGGCCAGTCCTTCATGCAATACGCTAAAGTGGGAAGGCTATAATATCTCCTGTAGATTTATGCTTCCTGAAACTGTACTGAGGCGAATGGAGAATATAGCCTCAGGTGTGTAAGTGCTAGGCATGTTTTGCTCCTTTTTAGGGTAGAACCTATATCTTTACCTCACACTTTGCGTGTACCAGCTCTAATGTACAGATGGCACCAGTCACATCTTGCTACGATTTATCACAATCCTAACATTTCATCTTCGCTCGGACCATACATAGAATTTCATGTGTCCTATCAACGAGAGCATAGAAAATCACTCACACCTTCCTTATTTTCAGTGCACCATTGTGATGAATCTCAATAGTGATTTCGAAATATATGTGTATATTATTAGTCAAGTATGTCGCAACGTGCAGCACCCGTCTCGGCCATTGTATTAAATTAATCTGGTGAATAATATTAGCTGCATAACGGCCATTATTGCGAGAGATGACAATAACCTGTCTCCACTCTCAGACAATGCGCGCATTTTGTCAGACGTTTTAATATAAAATACTGAGTGGCAGAACGGCGCTGTTGCTGCCACCATTATTCATCTTTATTTTTCGGGCTTGAAAAGAGGGACTTCATCTCCTTTTCTAAGATTAAATTCGGCAGGGAATGTACCGCTCCTCCGATGCTTTCCGAGCGTTATAGATTACGGCCATTGTTGTCTGTTTCCAGGATACCATTATATCATACAGCCCGAATTTCGGGCTGTATTCTCATTTTTCACAAATGTACTTTCACCTAACGTACAAGATGGGCACATAGAACGTAACAATTTTGGAAAAGTCACGTGAGGGTTAAATAAATGTAAATTTAGGTTTTCTTTGGGTAGGAATTTCCAAAATCAAACATGGTTGATTAGAGCAAGTTTTTGCAAAATTAAATCTTGAATCTATAAGTATTATAGGACAACAACCTAAGCTGTTCAAAAATTGAGTCAAGTAGATTGTCTCTGTATTTCCCATGTTGACATAATAATGTTGCGATTACCTCTGGTTGGCCCTAGAACTGAACATAATTTTCGCGAAACTATAAACGACAGTATTCGGGACTGTATTAATTCCTATTGATCCTTGGAAGTATTAGCAGTTAGCATTTGTAATATTTATTATTGTATGTAAACAGAGTTACGGGATTTGTACATGGATGCATACCACTCCATGCACTACCATAAGCATGGATTAAACAATGTCTGAACATCTCAGCACCAAGATATAAAATGCTCTCTGGGAAAACTGAACTCCAGAAAAACTAGTGGCCGAAAACAAATACCAGCAAATAGTCTTGTGAATTGTCGCACTAAGTTAACATCTTTGCAAACTATTAAAAGTCTATTAAAAACGAGACATGTTTCCTACTGGATGGAAGGTAGGTTGTACTCGCAACCCATCCTTAAAAAGGGGAGAATATACCCAGCAACTATAAACCTGAGACTCTACTCTGCATCACGTCCAAGGACATGAAGACACTCGTTATAGTGTAGTTTTATGAAGTACTTGAACAGAACACATCATCAATGATAATGTAGAATAAAGATACTCTTACTTGGTGATATTCTTCCATCATGTAGATAAAACAGTTATTTGCTTAACAAACAGTTTCACAACTAAATCTCATTTCTTCCAATGATCTTTAGTACGGCTTCCTCAAACATAGATCCAAAGGGAAATCTTACATACTACATAAGTGAAGTAGAGCAATTAGGGGTCTCTGGTCATCGCGCTCGATATATCGAATGCCTTCAAAAGGAGTATTCTTCCAGAGATATGTTATTGATACAACGCTCTTCTTGATATATGTCAACGAACAACATCTAATCCAATCTACAGCTTCATAGATGACAGCAATCGGCCCAGGCTAGCATCCCTTGAGACGTTGTCCAGATTAATGACGACATAGGAAGAATTGTAGAATGGGTATCTACAAATGGAGTTCAGTTCAATGCACAGAAGTATCTGCCAACATCCCTGACAAAAATACCACATATTGGTCTGCCATCCGTGGAGATGTATGGACGTCTAATACTTAGTCTTAGAAGCTATAAATGCTCTTCCACTTCAGAAAATTGTGATGACCGGAACATCTACTGCGATACTCCACAAGGCTCAGCTCTGAGCATCGCTGGACTTTTGCTAGGATGTTTGGAGATGCGGTTCCAAGCACTCCCAGAAGCTTCTCTCAATATTATAACGATAATATTCAGAAGTCACATTTGTACATTCTCTCACATTTCCGATGGAATACAATGCAAAACAAAAACCGTTCACAATTTGTACCTCAATCGAATAATCATTTAATGCCTAACGGAGGGCACAATGCAAATGCGCCCGATTGTTGCGTAAGTCCGAATGACCGAAGTAAAAAAGAAACAGAAATTATTCATGGCTTGGAACAGAAGAGGGAAACAAAACGTCCACGTACACGGCGCACACACTCGCATAATCGAGCTGATAAAGAAGGGGGTTGTGACGTGCAACAATGCCACAATGGCACAAACATGTTTTGCCATCACAATGGCGAGATTTAATTTAATCTGGCGTGGAATAGGAGCACTCGGAGTAGGAGAAGGGTCGTACAACGGGGAGGAGGAGGGGGAGGAAGTGTGTGTTTATGTTACAGAATTATTCCAGTGACGAGGAAACGTAATGCTGAGAGATTCATGCCAATTTTGAGGCATACAATGGGAGGCAAGACACAGGTGAAAAGTCAAGTACTTTTTTTGTGACCTATAACACAACGCTACCCACCATGATGAAATGCATTGGACGTCTCGGTGGTGGGACACATAGCGGACGATCGAGGAATTTTGTGAGTATTCTGAGTTTCTCACTTCGGGTGGGAAGGCTGGCGGATGTTGGAAGTATATGTCAAAAACTATTTTCATCTGAAAAGGGTTGATAGTGGTAGTTTAGTTGCATTCAATTTTTTTAATTCTGTTTCTCAAGTCCTTGTTCATTGGTCGAACAGCTTAGACTTTTGTGTCATTTGCAATCATAGCAAAACTAAATGTAATCCAAGTATGCAGCACTATGCCAATTTAATTCACATTACATAACAGTAATGATAGACCCTTCAAGGACTGACCACTGCAGCATTAGGTACACGTGTTACCAAATGTCAATTAAAATAATCTCAATTACCGAAAAGTGCAGAAAAAATACATTCAACTTGAAGATCTAAAAGAGTTGCTATAAAATTCTGATTTCATTGTCAATCGTAATCTCTTTCATCTCTTTTTTTATTGCCCAGAATGATCCGTTCAAGTTAAAATGTCCACAATCATAAATACCGCCCTTACGTCACACTTGCACAAACTATAATTATCATCCCCTTTGTACTGACATCCTCTAAAACCCTTTGTGAAGACCTCCCATCATCCTTACAATTATGTCTGCGTCAACTAGAAGATCTATCACTACCCTTTTCCCAAAAATCCTACCTATAGCTTTGTACATTTCCCGAATCACAAGGAGGATTATGTAAATTCATGTAAATACCTTCTTTGAGAAACTTTAACTCAGAAAATGTACCCTATTGTTGGTAGTTATTGACTTAAATTCGATCTGGGTGAGTAACCTAAGTAGAAGATTTGGTCAAATGTCACGTTTACGGAGTTTTAGGGATGGTAATACAATACAAGACTTTGTGAGAGATGAATGAAGATTTTGTAGGTGGATGAACACAATTTTATAGAATACATTTTTTTACTTCCCTCTCACATTTTGTTCGCGAATGTTTTAGTATTTGAAATACGTCTTTAATATATTTTCGTGATGTGTTTGTTGATGATAAGGGACTTCTGAAACGCCTAAAAACGAAGTTGGAGCGTTTTATTATTTCGTGTTCTGTATATTCTTTTACGGCACCAGTGAACAGGTTTGCAAAAGTTTTTTTCGTCTTTGACCTTATTGTAATCTAGTGAGAAAATTGAATCAAGATCACATCAGTACCTCACGTATTATAGAGGGATGCAGGTTTAGCGTTCATACAGAATGATCATGAAACGTATTTTATCTCAAACTTGAAATTCACAACAATTCCATCCTATAGGCTTAGAAAGAGAAAAGTTATCAAAACATCCTAGAACTTCATTTCTTAACGATTTTCCAATTTTTCGGTATAATCAGACACATATCTGGAGATGTCAAAAATATTAAAAAAAAATTTTAACATGTCACAAGTTCCCGATAACTTGGGTGATTATGAAATGTTTGATAACGTATTTCAATCCAAATGCCTTTATTTTTTATAGTTTTTGAAGTAGCTGGACAGTTTATAAGTGCTCAGTAACATTCCGAGTGTTGAATAAAATTATTTTTGGACATCCCCTTCAATCAGTATACCTTTTTGCCGCTTATGCTCAGTAACCGCTACTTTAGTTACGTTCCTTGAGAGCCTTTATTAATTCTTTTGGCATTTAAAAACATTTGGATACCCAGATACGATTTTGTTTACGTAACATAAAAGCCACCGGACATGTTACAATGATAACCACAATTCACGAAAACATTGCTCCCTTTACTTTTCAACTGCAAATATTTCCATTTCAATTTATTTAATATTTTTCCTGAACTCAGTTCACCCCTCAAGAATATAAAATTTTCATTATAACACTTTAGGACATTATAAAATGTCCTCTCGTTTAAAAGCACTATTTGAAATAAGAAAGATGAGAAAATAACAGAGCTAATTAGAATGATGATGGGGTATTGAATTTCGCGATAATAAAAAAATATAAATGAGTGGAGAATTATTACTGAATATAGAATATTATACTGATCGGTTACATGTAAATGTAGTATACCATATAAAACAGAATTTGTAAACGGTTGATCCGTTACAACCCGTATTATTAATGCCACCCATACATAGATACTATTACTGCAGGTCCAATTTCGCATCAATACTACATCAATTTTGTAGTTGAATTATGTTTAACAATAACCGGTTGTTTTAATGACATATACTTTTATCAATCTTACTTCAAGTGAAGCTAAATCTGATTTGCCTATAGCTGTTTAGATAACAATATATTTCTCTCATAGAACAAGCATTCTCCAATGGCGCCGTAACAGACAGTAAACTGCCGAGAAGCCAGCGTTGTTATCTGTTATGTAAATGTGGTAGCAGTATAATAGAATTTTAAAATTCTATTCGGAACAGTAAGAACCACTTTTATGGAGTAAATTATCAACTGCTGTTTTAGAAGCTCCATAAAACAGCGGAGACATAAAATGGAAACTTGCAAAAGGCATTCCAAATTTAATATACAAAAAGTTAGGGCAATCCTAGAAACAGTAAAACCTATTCAGTGCAGCATATGAAAGTCAACATAGGCAGTAAAAAGAGACGATTCTTTATGGTTATATTGCAGTTTCTCAGTGAAAGTTAAATATTTTATTGCGGGGCTTACAGTAAGATTTGATACGGGTGTAGCCTGTTATTCCGCATTTGGTTTCGCTTTAATGCCGCTTCTGAAAATGGCAGTAAAGAAACAGATTATATACTTCAGGATGACAATTCTGACATTAACATCAATGAAACATAAAATCTCTGAGCGAAAAAAATTAAATTAGATTTTATCAAAACAAATAGTTTTGCCAGTGTCGTGAGTCGACATTTCGGGAGTACTTTCACATAATTATATGAACTGAGCATGATCTGTAAGCTCATTCGAGACTTTTTGTGTGTGCAATTAGATCAATTTAGCCTGTTGGTGTGACTCTGTAGTACTAACCACTTAAACAATTTGATTTGTTTACCTAGTTCAAATTACATGAACAATAACGGTGTTAGTGGGTATGTGGGTGTAGAGTCATAAGCGCACATGAACAAATCACTCAATCAATATTCTGGAACATTTTTAGCGGATACCAGGGATTTATGGAATCATTACACTACCAAAAAACGAGTACTATTATCGCTCAAAGGATACCATTTTCCGAAATTATAATCTTACATCTTCATTTTTATTTATTGAGCCTCCTTAACACGTTTTCATGTAGTCCCGAACATTTTTTTGAAGTCCTTTTCTTTTTGCTCTTTATTCTACGGCCAATACTACAATTTCAAAAAAGAAAGCAGCATTACCCCATTATCATACTTCTTCCCAAATTTCGTCAAATTCGAGGAGGCCTGCGGTTACTGAGATTACGCGCGATGACAAACGCTCACAAACAGACCGATGGAAATTATCGACCTAAATATTTGTAATGTCGGTATCATAAAACACTGAGAAAGCTTATCACCCAAATTCAATCATTAACTCGACCAGAATACCTCCTAAACTATGCTTGTGAAGTAAAACGAACGCGTTGGGCATGGGTTATAATCATAAGAAGTTATCGGTCTTTTTAGAGACTGCTCGCCTTTGGTACTGGTAGAAATAGTTTCAGCAGGAAACCAGTTCAACTAGCTACTCATCGTCAAACCCATACCAACCTGTGCACCGAATGCCAAAACAATTCTGCGGTGAGCATGTGTAAAAGAATAAAACAACCTTCTCGTCATTAATTACCTAAAGTAAACGTTCACGATACATATATATTCCTGATGCTTGGTGCTATTTCACATAACATCTTCATTTATCTACCTTCAAAGGATCTCAGACTACTCCCATGCTTTTGGAGCCGTAATAATATTTCATTTGCTTAGCACTTAGCACCCCACCGTGAAAAGGAAAACAGTTGACAAACAGTATTTACAGCGTCTTACGAATCCAGTAGTCCGTTAAATAATGGTCCCTATCAGCGTGTGTTGTTTTTTCTAAGTAGACGAAAAAGGTAAACATAAGAATGTTTATAAACATTGTGGCACCTTTAGGATTACTGTCGCTGCAATATTTCATAGTCACTAAATCACAGGAGAGCTCAAAACGTTGATCTAGGATTTAGAGTCTGTAACAGGAGGAGGACAATTCGTTCACTCAACTCCGGACTGGTATCAACTTGTTTTAACTACCGAAACCATTTACTGTACGGACTGACATGACTTACTATAAGCGCTGCTCAGCATTGTCATCAAACACAATAGCTAAAATAGTAATTATCGCTGCCAGAATTGCCAGATTTTTCGTTATGCTAGTATGATACGTATTTTGACAGAACAGAACAGCTTGTGACAGATCAACACTTTTATTTTTTATTTTTTGAACCCACCTTGATTCGAAATATTTAAGTGGAGATCTACCAGAGGGCTTGAAGGTAGTTATTTTTGAATTATTAATCACTCCTTCAAAGGTTCCAGTCTACAAATTCGTTGAGCAGACCCCAACTGGCGACAAGAGAATCATACTTCTGAATGTGATGATGTGATAAAAACATAACGGATCAGGAGTAGGGCATTTCGAGGGGGACAAGCCCCCTGCGCATCCTGGGGTTCTTCCAGCTCGCTTTCCCTCTGACCAGATCCAAAAACGGATTCCGGATTCGGAATCAGCGCCTCCTAAGTATACTATATAGAATACTAACTAATATGGTTGAAAAGTACTATTGTATAGTACATATATTGTCTAGGAGCTAGGTTTCAAGAACAAGCACTATATTTTATGAAATCCAGCCTTTAAGCCATATTCAGTATGTAAATTTTTTCTTGCATAGTAAAGGATTAGAAGAATTTTCACCCTACCAGAACAATGTACGTGTTAGGTTAGGTCGGTTTTCGCTCATTCACAAGCAAAGAAGTAAATAAGCTAAGTTCCCGCATTTGTAGCTCAGAAATACACATTTGCATGTATAATTAATTTACCCCAGTACAAAAATTACAAACAACTAGACTTAAGATAAAGACCAAATAGAGTATACACACTTAAACAATGTGGTTTTGTTGCAATATGCATTATAAATTTAAAAGTTGTAGTTTTCCATTATTTTGCTTATTAAAAGTACATCAAATATGACGCGTACCTGTATTATGTCAAATTGATCGAGTAGTAAGGCTGTCCGAAATCGTCAGGACGAATTCACCTGATTATTTTTATAAGATGAGTAATATATTTTATATGACGCAATTAAAAGATTAAGTAGAATGAAGAGCCTGATTCTGTTTTCCTCTAGGTAAGTAGATTTCTATGAATTGGTCCGATTTACATAACGGTGCGACCCATGTCCAAAAGTTAAACGCCTTTTATTGTCAGGACAATACCCTAATTGACTTTCAGGCAAAATCCTTAGGATGCAAAGAGCTTTTCAGATAATGACAATAAAAGCTCATACTTTTATTGCGCCCTAAGTACATATTTAAATGATTAGTCTCCGTTTCTTCTTGGTATTTTAAAATTGTACCCCAAGTCCTTATTATTATTAGTGCAAGTAGTTTAATAACGTATTTATTGACATTCTTAGATGCCTTTTGCTTCCCGTACAACCATGATGAAACTTTTATGTACTATAAACCTCCCATACGTATAGTCAATGTGTTACAGTCGTTCGGTTTTTTTTTCGGGGTGTGACTCCCCAATCACTTAAAGTCAGATGGCAATTCAATTTGTGTACAATCTTACTCAGGACTCTTACAAGGAAGACCATCGAAATGAAGTCTAGGTACTCGATGTTAGGTACGCATGTATGCCTATCTTTCATATACGTCCGTATCTGTACTTAAGAAAGTATGGAACGAATGATCGTAGATAATCTCCACATCCCATTAGACATGCGCAAAAATCTTGGTGTTCCACTAGACCAAAATTTAAGATATTGTAATTTACCAAAAACAACATATGCAGCTTTAGGCTCCTACAATACAATAGTTCCATCATCGATTTTAAGACACGAAGAAACTGAAGTGGAAGAGTAGCTCCTAAGCTAAACTTGGCCGTGATGTGAATTGTTTGCCAATAAAGACACTCTACTACTATTGTTATCAAAATTATAGCCAATAATCTTAAAAAAACAACTACGCCCTAAAATAATCCGAGGCTCAAGAAACACAATGAACCTCTTTGCAAGGCTGTTTCCGGGTTACATGTAAAAGATGGGATACTTTTGATTTAGGTTATTATAAATTTGAATATTGTATCGAATATTTTAAAACTTTGATTCCGAACTTCCATTGTCTATAAAATTTTTAGGTGAACCAGTTCACCTGAAGACGATTGAAGATAGTATCTCAATCGAAACGTTGTGATACTTAAAATTTTTATAGACAATGGAAGTCCAAAATCAAAGTTTTGAAAAATCCACCTTGTTTACAAGTTTCAAGCAACTGTATCAAATATATTTGCACGTTACAATCTCACCATTTAGGCCTTATTTTCAGAGGACTGGCAGAGGACATCCATCAATGATGTTATCTAACAATACAAACACGGAATTTGGTTAACTGAACAACCATGGACCGACATGCATAACTGGTTCATATTCAGCTCCATTAAAATTTGTTACTACAAGCTCGCAGATCACAGAACCTACATGACCCATGGAAACCATCTGCCATCGCCGGGAGCAACACGCTACCCACATCAACGAAGACGAAAGAATTATCGAATGTGGAGCAACACATTCAGGTGGACTCAATGCAGAAAAGGCTCGGAATGTCTTGAAACCATCATGCTGCCTTTGTTATTGCAACGTACCAGAAACTGCGAGCTACCTTCCTTCCTCTACAAGGCTCAGATCAGACCATCTCTGGAATACTGCTTCAATGCGTAGGGTCTTTCAAAGCACTCTTTGTAATTTCCAGACTCGATCCTCACAAGGTCGAGTTTCCTCACCTCGAAGAAGCCTCTTCCAAAAGTCATTCTTTTGGAGAACCTCCGCTTTGTAGTTTTTTACAATTCTCAGCTTTTCAAGGTCAATATAAATATACGTTTAATCTCTCGCAGCGCTTCTGAAACGCGATACTTTTTGCCTTTGTGGGTATTTATCTTCAAAAAAAGGAAAAAAAGATACGGGATTGCATTCCCTAGCTACCTACCCTATTACTATACAAAAATACTATATCTTATGTAGGCTGTAGATATTGCGAACAACTGCGATAAAATCCGCAAGTTAAACCAAGCCATTCGCTGGTCCGAAAAGGGCATTAAATGCGAGAAATATGATCTGGAAAAATTTATGCTACTATAAAAAGAATGGTCCTGCGGCCATATTTCTTTGCGTAAAATTGAAACGTTAAAACGGCTAATGGTACCTGTCGCCGGTGAGTAATTTGAACAATAATTTCTGCTCAGAGCAAAAAATACAACGTGACGTTATTGTATCACACCCTACAAGGAATCTGTCTTCGGAACGCGAATACATAAGGACTTGAGCGTGCAATTTATTTGACTTGTTTTACGTTTGCTGTACATTTATTATGAGGTTTCTTGTACACTGTGTTAGGCGCATGTTACACTATGCTATTTCACTAGCGCCATCATCATCATTCCTTTGATTTCGAGACTGACCAGCCGCTTTACGATCGATAGACAGTGCCATCAAAGGCGGCGTAGTGACCGACGGCTACATGCAGCTGTTTCCATTATTTTGTTCAAATTGATCTTTCCCTGAAGAAGGTAAGATAAAGGAACACATGTCGCTGGTCAAAAGATGGAGTCAAGTGGGTCGACTCAGTATTTCCTTAACATTAATGTTTCTGTATAGTGCGTAATGATGTCATACTATGCTAGCTGTATTCATTTTGTGGCATAAAGCTGTTACTCATAATTTTATCTTTACGCGAAAGAGTGAGTAAAATAATTTTCAAGTTGTTATTCGTAATTGTCGGTGATGTTTTATTTAGCTTTTTGCAGTAAGGTTTTAATAATCAATTTCTAATTATTTAGAAACCATAAGCAATATAATCTGACGTTAAATAAATGAGTGTCGTTCTATTAGCTGAACATCTCATTGAAAATTATTGCAAACGATTCAAGAGCATGTAATTGGGAACATAGCTTATTGATGAACAAGAGACACTGTTTCATTCAGCGGTTCCAAAAAATGTTCTTTCAGATTCGCCCTTCTGTTAGCCGAAAATCGCATAGAAAATGAAACTATTGCAGCTAGATAGCAATGGTCTGTGCAGTTCAATAGACGCAACACAACATTGAGGAATGTCACTCTCAGCCCAGTTGGAGACGCTTTAATGCTGTAAACTAGTGTAAACAATCAGACAATGATGACGATTTGTAGTTGGCAATCCCCTGAACTTGTCAAAGAACTCCAACATCGCCAGTCCAATTAGTTCATGGCAAATTAAAGAGGCTTTGAGAGCGCGACAGAGTTTATGGAAATTACACTTTTCGGTACGCGCAAATCAAAAGGTCGTAAACGATCTCATCAACACTTCGGTCGTGTTAATTACAGGATTCCCTCGTCAAATTAAATAATTACCAGTCGGTAATTAACTTTTCAGGCTTTTCATTTAATTGGTATTTTAAATGAACGCCAGTGAAGTGTCGCTGTACCACCGCTATGCACATAATTTTAGGTTTGAAATGTAGAGGAAAATATTTTAATGATCATCTCATGTGGGATGTTGTAATATTGCTGAGGGAAGGACTATAAGAGTAAATAGTTCAAGCCAGGACGTGTAGCTGCGAATGAGTTTACATCTTCGTCCCAGGAAACTGGGAAGACCGAGAGAAATGGAGATTGTGCACCGCAAGTCGTAAAACGCTATAGAGCGGGGAAATACTCCAAATATCCCTACAAATCTAGAATTGGAATATCTACACGTATGAACCAAAACCCATGCATACACATATGATGATTCTCCAGATATGACCTTCGTATCAAACATCCATAGCATATTGACGGCATGCCACATTTAGGTCATCTGAGATATCAATAGAGTCAACATTGAAACGTTCCTTGACTTAAAGAGCCAAATTCTGACCTAATTTCAACTTCAACTTTGACTCATTTTGTCCTGAATAATTAGGAATAGCGAACACTTAGGTTGAAAAAATGTTCCGTTTCAAGGTTATTGTGAATAGTCATTTGTCCTCTCGTAGCACTTTTTAAGGCGAGAGGCTTTCTGCCTTTGCGAGAGGCTATCTAAAGAAAATAAGCATGCGCCACCAAGAATGAGAATCAATCCCTGAGAAAACAATTCAACTTATTGACATAGTCCCGGTGTCAACCCATAGACATACCCCACACTTTCAACGACAAGACTCTCCATAATTGTTCGATCTGCACCACATGTGGATAATGTAAGCTAGGTGTTCAGTGCTTTCGCCAGCGGTACAGGCAATTTTTGATGATTTTGTTTTTATCCACGTACTTCATCAGACGCTGCGCGTTAATCACTATCTCCATAACCTTGGAAATGATGTAGGCAGTTTCAGAGAGATGTAGTTGTAGGGAATGGTTTTTGCCCTTTCCAGAAATCTTTCATCCAGTAGATGAGATTTCATAAACTGCAAAAAAAAGTGTAAGCTCTGCAACGCTTCTCTTGAAGATGATGATTGGTATCTGAACAGACGGACCAGTAGCCCATCCGCTATTAAACTTTCCAAGGATGCACTTTACATCACCACGGTGCTGAAAGCTACTTTTTGAAGCTTTTGAGTTCACACTTATTGTAATAGATTGAGTAATCTCTTGATAGTATTTTTGAACCTTTTTGAAGTTGATCGTTCTCAAAAAAATTCATTTGAATTGGTATGTTCCCAGTAACGTGCGTAAGAGTTGATAGTTCATAAGAAGTACTGAAGTAATTAAAAAATTCCAAAGGGCAATTTATATTTTCCAACTGGCCAAATTCACAAGTGATTTTTCTGCAGAGGGGAGGCAAGCTTAATAACTCTGGCGGGCTTTTCATATATGTAATTGTATTCAAATATTGCTTGTTAACCGCAAAGGGAAGTCAAATTCTATGATTTATGACTCACGATAATTGTACAAGGGTGACTGCTCGATGGGTAACAAGCGAGGAGTTTGGAGAAGCACTTGGATGTTCTTTATGATTCGTAGAATGTAATTGCTAATGGTAATAAATATGCTATGACGGATATGAATGGTGAGACAGTTTTTGGATTGAGTTCTATCCCCTCCAGTACTTCACACACACTAATTTGCCTTAAGATACGAATTTATTTATATATTTATTTAATTCTCACAATTTTCGTACTAATCAGCAACTCAGTTTGGATAGTACTGATGTCTGGGAGACTGGCGAAACCTAAGTTTGATATGGACTGTTATGTTACATCAACAAACCAAAATCGGTAATATACTGATGATTGCTGGCTTTAAACTCCCACTACAAGCATTTTTAATGTCCAAACACTTGACACATGTTCCGAACCCTCTTAGAAAAATGTCCGAGAAAACTCATGGAAGATAAAGCGGAGGTTTCGAAAGGTTACAAGTTTTGGATAATTATTTCATCGTCAATACACTGACCTTAAAAAACAGCATTACTATTAAGTGTATGCAATATTTATCTCCGAATTTCATCCATTTTGATGCAGTGATTACTGATAATACGCGATGACAAACACGACAACAGACAGACCAACAGGCTGTTGGCAATGAGAGATATGCACTTATTATTATTATACCTTAAACCATTAAACAAACATATAATATTAACTTTTAGAAGCTTTTTGTTCAAAATACATCCTTGCCTACCGCGTAGGAATATAAAAGATAATTCAGCCTGGAGCGGTTTGAACTATGGAATGTGCGAAGGGTCGGTGTTGCATTTTGAAATGTCAAATATCATTTGTCTAAAAAATGTCGTGAGCTACAGAACTTCAAATATAGGCAAACATGGCGATTTTTGCATTTTTAGCTTATGATATCTCAAAAGGCTGACGTTTTAGAAAGTAGATTGACTCTGTACTTCACCCGGATTATTGTTTTCCATAGAGAATAGTGATACTGATTTCTTATGGCTAAAGTACTATTCTTCATTTTATAATGAAGATGCTGAAAATTCTATGAGGTCCCTTCGTAGCAGCATAGTTTTTCCCTAATAGATCTGTGGAAAGTAATCTATTAAGCTTTACCGAATGGCCTTGACAGCAAAACTCAGGTTGATTGTGTCTATACCGATTTCAGCAAGGCCTTCGATAAATCAATCAAGAACTGCCTGTCGATAGGTGAAATAGGCCTTATCGATTTTCTGTGTCAGTGGGTTTGGTCAATCAATAATCAAGTGCAAATAGTATGTAGTTTCAAGCCACTCCCTGTTAAAGTATGGTGTTCCACAGGGCTGCCACTTAGGTCCTATATTATTCATAATCTACATCAACAATATAATAAAATCATTCAAATTCGTGAATTTTTTGATATATGCTGATAATCTGATGAAGTTTCACATAGTAAAAAGTCTAGGCGATTGTGTAGAAATACAAAATGACATCAATACATTTTAACTATTTTGCGATGAAAATGATTTATACCTAAACATAGATAAATGCAGTTATATAAGATTTATACAAAATGAAAAAATTATTGAATACAATTATAGAATAAAAAATAATGAGCTAAAGCAATTCCATGTTTTGAAGGTTCTAGAGGTGCTCATGGATAGAAAAATGACTTTTCACCTACGTATAGAATACCTAGTAATCGAATATAACAGAACACTTGGATTTATTCGCAGAATTTGACGAATTGAGAACTACAAGGGCCCTGATTTCGCTTTATCATGCCTATGCTTATAGTGAGCTGAGTTTGACCTCCGTCATATGGAATCCTCTGTATAAGAAATATGTTAATAGTTGAACGAATACAAAACAAATTTTTAAGAACACTGGAATTCAAAATTGGTCAACCTATCCAAGTGTCCAAACTGGAAACTTCGAGAATTTCAGGAGTCAATTTAACTTCCTCACATTGGAACAAAGAAGAATATTGTCAGATCTCTGCATCATATATAAATATGTTTGATATTCCGTACCTTCTATCTAGAATTAATTTTAATGTCCCAGAGAGACAGTTTAGGCAAGTACCCTTTTTAAAAGTTCAGTCCCGGAGAACAAATTGTTGAGTGATAGCTCAAAAAACGTATAATGCCTTGTATCATGTTAATGCCGATATCAACTTAGTGACCATAAACACATTTAAGGACACTTTGCGAAGGCAATTACTTAATGTCGCAGCAACTCATTTACTCATGTCTACTGGATTGACTGGTTGGTTTTTGTTTATTGTACTTAATACACATCATTCACCTTATCGATGCTGCTAATATAGCCATTTCTCCCAACAATAATCTTACATATAATTGTAGTTATTAATTTTTATTTTTGTTAGCTGATCCACTTACTTGTACGTAAATGTGAACGCACATTTGTAATTAGTGGGTAGTTTTTGGATTGTATATTCTGTTATACCCTGAATAAATTATTGAATAAATAAATAAATTAATGATTTTACCTTTTATACGTAGAAGAAGTGATAAAAGGTTATATGTGTGTGTGTGTGGGTCGTTGATCAATATAAATTTGTGCAAAGGAACATTGAATAGTTCACTACAGGATCGAGACGCAGGGTTTTGATATTTAATATAAGATGAGTCAGCCCAATATATATTTATTAGGAACATTATGTGACTTCAACAAGGCACAGTATTGCTATGTACTAATTGAAAAGATTTAAAAAACGAGGTACTTACTTAGTAGGTAGATGTGAACAAAGGACTTTCAATCAAATTTCTAAATTAAAGTCGCACATAAAAATCAAACTGTGAAATTTTCGTAAAATTTTGACTCCTACAAAAACACGTTTCTGACTGTGTAAAAAAAATAGCCTCGAACAAAAATTTTTTGATTTGGTTTTTTGTGTTTACTAAAATATGGTAAGCCTTCCTATTCTGACCCCAGATTATAATTCTCCCCGGATTGAATCAAAATCGATGTAGTAATCACTGAGATTAATAAGTTAGTAGGCGATAAAGCTATGGACTGACATGATAAACAGACAAACAGGCAGATGGAAATGAACCAAGTAAAATATCGGAAAAACGTATTATCTCAAATTTTGAATTCTTCGTGGTCACAATACTTCTCGCACTGTATGCTGGACTACATCGGAATTTCCGTGATAGAGACGAGATGCTTAAAATATTACGTACCGCGACGAATGTAAAAGCTCATTTTGCAGCTTTTTGTAGACCACAACACAAAGGCCGATCTATAGCAAGACCAGGAATTCCATGATGGACCTGCGGCATACGATCGCACCTGTTTAAGGCCAATTTAACGCGTGTCCATCGTTTGGTGGCTCGTTTTTCAAAACGGCCACGACGGATCCCGCGTTTACTGCCCGTACACAATGAGTTTTTTTCGCGATAATTTATGACCGAAAAAATGAGAGTCGTTCTTAAAATAGAGGCCTCACACGGAGGCGGACCGCAACGGCGTTGTTTTTTTTGTCTCATTCTTTTATTAACGCATATTTTGGTGGACAAGATAGGGTGGATATCATCATTACCAGGGACATATTGAAATACAAACAAGGATTTAATGATCACACAGCTTGATTCCGGAACTTCTACACGCAGTGCTAGTGGAAAATTCGTTTCTTATTTGAGTCAAGCACCGAGCTTTTGTCGATGGTTACTGATGACATTCAGATGAAACTGACTAACTGATTGGTAATACGAAGCAGTTCATACCTTATTACGAAATTATTGCTTAAGGTATATATAAACAGAAACAAACTTTTAATTTGTACATTTGCTCAGAATCCATAGTAAGACTAATGGATATTCTACAATTCAGATAATACCTATTTTTGATATATCCTATTATTAAACTCCCCTGTTTAATCGTTTATGATGCATGTATAAGTGAACTTTATTTGTAGATTCCCATTCAAATAGGTTTTAGTTGTCTTCATTATTCTGATGGCATGTTGTTGCCGCTGATGTAAAGTTTCTCAAGATGATAATGGTCTACCTGATTCCATATAGGATGTGCTGTCATTTAGGAAGTTGTAAACGTGATCAGATATTATTTCCAGTAATAAAGAGAGTATTGAGGAAAGAATAGATTCCTTTGGTACGCCGGGTTGATTCTACATACGAGTACATTGAAAGTACCACAAATGGGGACTGGTCCTTAACGAAAAATATCCTCCTATCATTGGCATAGGCCCATTGGTGACCCGAAAGCTTTCCATTTCTCGAACGCAATGACTCAAGACTCTCCATCAAAGTAACCGCTGTGCTCTACATATGGGCTACGTCGCCGTCAGTCTGAAGATCAGCCGTGAATCTATGCTTGCTGAAGCCGTCTCATCGATCGATGATGTTGTTTTTGTCGAGGTATCTCGGAAGCCACACGTAAATGATAGCAGTCCCTCATCATAGCATGCCTTATAAAAAGTTTTCGGGCACTACTTTCAACATATCAGGTGTAATGACTTGAGACGCTCCATGAAATTTTATTAATCTGCTCCACTGATCTATGCTTTTGGCGGCCGTACTGGCGATGTCTGTCTAAATACTTCAGAGATTGTACGTTGATTGTAGCTTGTTGGTAAGCATGTTTTCGGGTTTTCCGCCGTTTCCAGGGAGGGGTTTCACATGACAGAACTTGTGTACAATAGGAACACGCGTCGCTGGTGTGAGATTTTAGGAAGCTTGCAATGAACTAGTTCCAATAATTATGAAGCCTTTTGGTCCTTGACCAATAGTAACCAAGTCTGACCATTTTTTTAAGTTCAAATCAGTACTGTCCAAGTTACAGGAGGGCTGTCGATTGCCAGACAAATGGACAGACAGACCGACAAAAATGAGTAACATGTTTTTTATGATGTACACTCAGTGAAACGTTCATATTCGTAATTTTTCGCATATGCTGTATTTTTTGACGTTTTTTCAGATAACATCTATGAAAGCATTCTCCTGTATATTGTAGGTACTTGTGTATAAAACTATGTCCAGCGCCCTCGTATAAGCATCCACAGCTCCACCGACTTCATTACCGCCGCACGTTATTTTTTTAATTGACCCCGAGTGACTTGCGCTTGTATTGTGTACCAGCTGACCAAATGACCATTTTCATACCGCGCACTTTATACAATCAAGCGGCAGCGGATAACATTGTTTCCAAGACACAGATGGTCGTTTCTATCTTTGGCGTTTCGATGTTCGTTCATTATCCGGTTGTGCCCGGGCTCAAATTAATTTTCTTTGTGGCTGATAATTAACACTTTGTGTGGTAGCTGGGATTTCGACAGGTTTTGTAGCCGATATTGTTGTGTATTCGAGGATAAATAAGGAGACTCTCTACGGCGCAGCCACCGTTTCTAACAAGAATTGGAATCTTTTATGTGTGGTACAATGCAGAAAGGAACAAAACCGATTGATGGAAAGAAAATCTGATCCGTTGGTTATATGCGAATGTTACTCGAGATGTGGAAATGTTATCTTGTCATTTTCTCACGAAGGTAGCTGCCTCGTAGAGAATCATTCATGGCGATTTGAACAGCAGTATCAAATCACTGTCACACGAGAAACAGGCGAATAAAGAAACACCCTTCTACATTCAGTTTTATGCATAGCTACAAAAATACTAATTTTTGTGTATTGAAGAAAAAATATAATTATCTTATGGGCCCTAAGCCGCTTAATTGAGGGTGCTGACCTTGAACTTCATCCTTCATGGTTATTTCGATTTGAATTCCATATTTTTAAATATATCTCATACTCAGACTTCTGGAGGTCATTTTAAGGTTAGACAAATAAGAACTGGATTTCGACTGACAAAGAAAAACGTCATGTAGTTTGTAGATGCTCATACTTGATGGAACTCTTTTATAGTGATATATAAGTTGTGTAACTTAAACGCAAGGCTTCATAGGGAAGTTTTTATGAGAGTCGATTTAACCTTGAAATGTTGTCCTCGATATCTATTTACTGTATTTACACGATAACGGATGCTGATTTATCCGAGTAGCCTTCCATGCCCTTCACCACCTGAGTGGCCTGTTCTCCAGATCATGCGCACTTGGCAGTGAAAGACACTCAGAGATATAATCTTGTCAAGGTCCCTTCCGAAACTATTTTTTTTCTCCCGCTTCAAAACTGTGCCTTTGTTCTCCCTTTCCTATATCTAGGTTAAATAACAACTAGCTAAATATGAGGCGATGGTTAAGGTTTTCTAGAGGTTTCCCTTACCCATAGTACCCTGAGTACCTGGTCACAGCGGGGTGCCAGGTAACGAGAAAGCAGACTGCCTGGCGAGGATAGGCGCATTGGCCCCGAACCCTTGCTGGGCATTAGCAGAGGCCAGGTTAGTATTGCCCTAGATGCCTGGGCATATAACGAACTTGCGAATGCATGGTTGAAGATAGACGTCCGCAGGCAGTCCAAGAGGTTCATAGCTGGCCCCAACTAACGTAGGGAGCTATGGCTACTGAACCAGAAGAGGGATTCACTCCACTTATTGGTGGGGATCCTCACAGGTCACTGCAGATTGAACAGGCACATGACACTCATAGGAGTGGTCAAAGACCTAATCTGTCAGGAGTGCTGCGAGGAGGAAGAGACCTCGTTCCACTTCCTGGGCGAGTGTGCCGTATACAATGGTCTTAGGGCTGAGGTGTTCGGCACAGCAGGGTTTGACAGGGAAGAGTGCTACTTAGAGGAATGGTCGGACATCATAACCTTTATCAAAAGGTCTGGAAGGTTCGACACCAGGGAGTTACCAGGCCTGCCATAGTTTTAGTGATGATCTTCGGAGTCGGAAAAAAGGGCCAAAGGTGGCCTACTTGTCAGGCTTTGCCTTCCCATTACTACTGATACCCATAGTGCGAATGCATTTATCGAAAAATGTTTCGCTAAGACGCACAAAAAAATGATTGGACAATAGCTAGACAGGATAAATAGAATGGTAGGACTTATAATTGACAAGAAACCTAGATAGCCTTCATGAACAGTCAATTTTGACAGTCTGATAATTGAAACACACCACAAAAAGCCAATTTTATTAGTGAAACCTACTGTTTCAATGACACATTCTCATCTTAATATTGTGTCATGTCATAGTCAAAATTCCATAAGTAAGATGCACGTGTAGAAGAAAACTACTATCCCTTTACCTCCCATTCACAATTTTGGTTTAACACAGTATTTCTTACCAAGTGATAAAAATGTAAAGTGGATGTGTCAAGTCGCTAGGCGCCTACGTAATCACACAGCAAATAATGAGAATAGGACACAGTAGCTACTTAGTAGCTTCTAAAATCTGTGACAATATTTACACGGTACCTGCACCCGAAATTTTTCATCATAATCATCACTCACCGCCCTTAAAAAAGTCTGTATGTACTAACAATGTATTCTTTGTATAGTGAATATTAGAAAAATAAACATGCAAGGATATGACGGCAGACTGTTTGTGCAAATAGCCCTTCTAGCTTCAAGAAGGACGCTCCCATTGCCACTACAAGGTCGCCACTGGAGATCAGGATAATTCCTGTTCACCATCAATGGAGAAAATACGGTGTTTTCACTTCCTACATTCCTAAGCATAAGCTAATGAAGTAATGTGGAACCAAAATTTTTTGAATTTGAATTAATACGGTCACTAGATTTTTTTATTCTAATTGGTATATGTCTCTCTGTTTGTCTCTCGGTCTATTTTTGTTTTTTGGGAATCCATATGTTGTAGGCATGTACTAGATATCAGTTGACACCGGGTCCAGTTATAGCAAACTATCAACATCTTAATCCCAACTTCTATCAATGTTAGTAATGAAACAGGTTCATTCACTTACATGGTCGGAGTAGAAGTATTGTTTTATACTAGTTCAGTAGAGCATTCTGATGGGTACCTATCTTGAAAATAAATTCCTATCGTGAGAAGTTCCAGTTCAGTCTACTTTACTCCAGTTTTTAGTGAAAGATTAAAAGGCCGCTATTTTAAATTGACTTGACCTATATTTTGTGTACCAATTCATAGTGATGATTTAATCAGCTTTAAAATCCATTATCCACATCTTTTGTTTCACGTCATACTTGAAATACAAACCTTACTTTTTTATCGTACCTACAGACCTGTTTTAACGAAATCCGCGAAACAAATCAAAGAAAAGGGAAACCTGGAAAACTACATGTCCAAACTTCAGTGTCAAAAGTGAAGCTATTGTTCTCTATTTTTAAAACAATGTTTTCAAAGAGTTCGGAGTCAGACTTGGGAGAACTACGATTTCCCTCAACCCTCTCCACATTAATTAATAATCCAGTACCGTAATCTCTCTTGTTTACCATACCATAGCCGGGGGAATAAGTGTGGTCGCAGAAATAATTAGAGTTGTCACTTTATAAATCGCTGAAAAAAATTCGATTCGGGAAGGGATATAATATGGGCTCATAGTAGGTAATATTGCAATTATTTTGAAATCGGTACATTCAAGGTGGAGTAAAAGACTAACATTCATTAACTATTAATAAAAAGCCTACTGGATGCCATTATTTTATTCCTAAATTTATGTTTTCTGCGTCTTTAAGGTCAGTCTTGCAAAGGCATTCGAAAACAAAATGAGCGAGTCCTTTCCTGTACTTCTTACCCCGTTTGGACAAGAGTAATTGAAATATTAATCGAATAAAAGGAGTTGCGGCTTTTGACTGCGACCATTGTTTAGACTGTATTAAGGGCCTCGAAAAGGGCTAAAATGTTATTCAATGTTTTAAGTGCTTCGAGACCCTTGGTCGCCTTGTATACGCTTCAAAGAACAACCGTCGTTAAATTAATGGAAACTTTGCTATAGCTACAATAAAATAAGTTTATTTTGCATATTGGTTCTCAAGACTTCTTTATATACCTTAGTCTATTAGGACGATTGAACAAATCTACAAAATTCATTACATGAAGTAGATACTCTTGCTTAATTGGTATAAGTACTTTTCTACCTGAAAATGACCTAAAAAATTAACCAAATTTGTGGTTTATTATATTAGTCAGTATTGGATGAGCGCATTGTTGGCGTAAGATAACGTTTAGAGGTGCGTCAATGTGACATTCGATCAGACTTGACCAGCTTAATTTTTGGCTGTTTTTTGTCACGGCGAACTTGTCCGCTTCCAATGTTATATTTTTATACAGGATCTCAGTCTTCTACCGTGAAAAAATGTATCTACGGTATTGAAATAATTTTTCGGCCAACCAACCAAAATACGTCCCAATTGTTGTAAGGTAGCCTTCTTCATGGGTCTGTTAAAATTGACCGATATTACCTCAAAACCACCTACAACCTCGAAAGAAAAAATAATTTTATATAAGTTTGATATAAGTCAGTGTCAGCAACTCACTCAATTTATCCTGTTGTCTCTTTGATTTGCATATATGACTACTAAAATCACGTTACTAAAGTTCCGGCTGCTTCTACAGCATTTATCAGAGAACAAAGTGAAATAACTGTTATCTATCATGACTCCACATCGCCCAAATTTCATCAAAATCGTTGCGGCAGTTACTGAGATTTCGTAGTGACAAAAAGCTACGGAGAGAACGACAGAAAGTGGTGACAGATTTTTCCGAGATAAATACATCATAATATCTAAAGATACATTACATCCTCGCGCGTGTGCTTGCTAAATAAAAATATCCAAACGTTCCTAGATTTTGTTTTTGGAGCAAAATCAAAAACCTGCTGAATGAAAGCTGCTCTCCAACTCAATCAAATTGACATATTTCACACGTTATTACATACTTTACATGTTACTATTAAATGTGTATGACTATACAACAATTTCAGTATTTCTTGTAGAATTATTTAGCAATATACATAAATTGTTCCGTACGTGAATAGAATATCTATAATATTCATAAATCACCGTGTCAGCCAGTTAATGTGTTTTGTTCAGTATGATGACAAATGTCACTGATGCAATAGTTAACATGGCATCCATGCATTTGTGTACACTGTCCATTGTTTATTATGTAACTATACAATATGACGCAGGCATAAACACGACTAGACAGCAATGGTGGATTTCGAGGGTATTGTCTATAATGAATCGGTATTATGCAGCAATTGTAGCTATAATTACTGTTAGAAGTATATATACATATCTTGGGAGAATAGGTGTTCATGTATTAGGTATGTACTACATACACATACCATCATAATGGATGCATAATATATCCATCTTGTTTGAAAATAGGTCAGTATTTAACAGTCACTATCACTGCACTAATATTAAACAAAATATGTCTCGTGAATAAAAAAGTTTCAGTTATTAAATAACGATAAGGTTCTGATATCGAAACCGTTGATGATTTGGAATCAAATTTAAAAATATTGAAGATATTTAATAGCTATAAATCTTATAAAATTTCAGAAATGGCAAAAATGTTTAATTCAGAATCCGATCAATATCTTCAAATACACTGATATATAGTCTATAGCACTTAGGTAATGATTTATGACCATTCAGCAAACGCTAAACTTTGACATAGAGGTCTGACGTAAAATTATTACATTATTATTATTACTATTATTATTCAAATGTATTAAAAAAATAAAATAAAACATAAGAATTAAGTGAAAACACTTTCTAACTTTTTGTCTACTTACCCAGTCTTTCCAAAATATCATAAGATTTTCTCATAAGTCATTTTTATTGAATGTTTGTTATAGTATGCGAAAAATTAAGGGTTTTATCAATTGATATTTATTGAGCAGGTCAGCACAAACATCTATAAGTTGAAAAATACAGAATATTAGAAAACTATTACTCAAGCTCTCATTAGTTCCATTCTGAGTTATCTGAGAACACAAAAAAATAGTTTTCAGAGCAGTAAGATATTAATTTGACATAACATATTGACAAATTCTTCAAGATTTTTCATTTTCAGCTATAATACTTGCGAATAATCGTAACGAAAGATTATAAAGCAACTTTTTAGATAACTCTGTTGAGTTGAGTGCCGGAAGGAATGAAACATTAGAATCCGTTATTACTATAGATACCTTTTATTCGTTTTATATTTATATACATTTGTTAAAACTTAAAATAAATTAACAATCTCACAATATATATGTCATGTTCATACATTTTTCATGAGCTGAGATAAAACAAACAAATAATAATTACCTATATACGACTATATACAAAAAATAATCAGTCGGCAAATTGTACAATCACAGAAAACACGGGAACCAGATGAACAACTGAAAACGATCTATATACAACTGTCAGATAAACTTCTATCGTTCCGTCACTAGTACATCACAGGCACTGGCCGCCGAATCTCCAGATCTGAACCCGTCGGACTGGAAGCGGGACTCGAGGAGGCCGAATACATCATCGGCGTCGTGGGAATGCCGGAAAACATCCCCATATGTGGACCTGGCGCAAACGCCTTCTGAGGCTGGTACAACGACGAATACAGCGAGGAGTGCAAGGAAGTCACAACGGCCGGTTGCGACATGTGCTGATGTGACTCCTCAGGCTTCATTGATGCTTGCATCCTGGAAAGGTCGAATGCGGGATTGAAATAAGGGTATGGCGAACTCAACGTATCCATAGCCGGAAACGGGTAGGGCAATTGGTGCATTGCGAACCCACCAACAGTCGATTTCAGGCTGGATGTCAACGGACCCTTGGGCTTCCTTCTTGGCCTGTACTTGTAATCTGGGTGTTCCTTCATGTGCAAGGCCCTGAGTCTCTTGGCTTCGTCAATGAACGGCCTCTTGTCAGTCTCACTGAGCAGTTTCCACTCCGCGCCTAGTCGTTTCGATATCTCGGAGTTGTGCATCTTCGGATTGTCCAACGCGATCTTCCGCCGTTGTATCCTGGACCAAACCATGAACGCGTTCATGGGCCTCTTGATGTGCCCTTCACCTGAAGCACTGTTCGGCGATGACGCCTGCTGCGATTGCGCTTGGAAATCTTCGGCGGTTGTGAACCCGTACATATTCATCACTGCAAACGTACAGATAGACGGAGATGTTTACAAGTGAACCGAACGCAAGATACTGCCTACCCACGTCGAGCGGTCATGAGGTATTTCTGGCGGGCGATAGGCGTGGTCTCGACTAAGAGAATCGTTGCTGGTGGCGCACCACGCCCACATTTTTTCCCATTGGCTGTTTCTCCCCCTTCCATTGCGCTTTGTTTTTATTGTGTGCCCTACAATAGGGATATTCTTACGGAATACCTGCTCATGCTTTCTGAGATCTTCCGTTTTTGTATGCGCGAGTATGTATGAGTTTCACGGGTCTGTAGACGGGAATTAATAATTATCCTTGGATAAATTGAGTTCTGAAGCGTGATGAATTGGCGAATGCTTATTTCCAGTATCTACAGATGTAATATTTACCTTTATTATGCGGGACATAATAGATGATAAGTGGATTCTGATGCCTGTCGTCGATCTTTGATTCTGAGAGGATGAGTTCGATAATAAACGATGGTATTGCGGGAAATTCGGAATTGTTGGTTTTAATGAAGATGTTATTGTAGTCTTAGTATTCCCATCTGGTGCAGTTATTTTTGAGATGTTGCGGTAATAAATCACCAGTCATACGGATTGTAATTATGAACGTTGGTTTCCAAAGGAAAATCACAATTATTATGAGATTTATTTAGTTTCATTGAGATAATTCCTAAATTGTGTATTTATGACTGCGCAGACAAATGGAAAAAACGGAAATGGAAAGAATAAGTTTCTCATATAGACTGTTGATGTTCTCAGTAGACACAGCACCACCTTTTCCTCAGATGGGGTAATTTTTCAGGGACTTCACTGATTCCAGTAATATAAACGATAGTTGAAGTTGTCATTAAACTATTGTTCAAATACAGACTAAAAAAAATGTTGAATGCAAATATGTTTTCTGTATTCCACTGCTAAGAATATTTGAAACTTAATAAATATGGGAGCACTCTGGAACAGTAACCAATAATATTGATTCGTTAATGAAACTTCGCTTTAATATGTGAGTTGTATATAGTTATAAACATGTCCAGATATACTTCGTTCTCAAGATACAGAACGCCAAACGTGACAAGAAAATTTCAATGAACATTTTAAGCAATAATAATGGTTTACTATAGATATCATAGTACCCAGCCGATTTCTTTCATCTACATTAATGATGAAATAAATGCGAATTCTTTACAATTAACTGAACATGTTCCGTTTCAATATCCTGACGTACCTGAAGACCACCCTGTATATTATAATAGTCACGTGAGGGAGTATGAGTGATTTCTCCATCTCAAATACATATTTTGCAAATTTCTACAGGTAAGCACCTCGAACAGAAATTGTGTTTCGACCTTTCATGACACCATAGTTTCTTAGTGTCAGGACGTTTCATTGATTCACCCACTATCTTCAATCGCCTTCAGGTGAACTGGACAGTTTGTGACACTCAAGAATTAGTCAGAGAACATTTGAAACATGTACTCTACAAATTATTCACATTGGTTAGACAATTCTATTGAATATTACCCGGATACATTTCGTTGCCGCTATACATATTTCTTAGCGCATCTGGGGTTTAGTGATAATACTGATACGTCTTATCTTTCGATAGTTACACAATATTGGCTTTAAGTTTCATGACTATTGCTAGGATAATGAAATATGTGAAAAGAACAAAAGAATGCATGTTTTTGGAATTAATCTAGTGGCGACGGAGCTTTTCAAACAATATTCAAGACAAGCTGAATTTGAACTTAGCTTTTGAAGATTTGAAGTGTATATGACGTAGGTACAAGTCCGACGGCTGGAACTATGGAGTCTATGGAGAAGAGCCATTCATTTAAAGGGGGTCTGGAAATGAAAAGCTTTATAAGAATGTTCAACTTTTCACAGTGTCACGTGTTCCAGATTAGAATTTTGGGTGGGAACTGTTGAAGCTTTTGTGTGATATTTTATTGAAAACTAACAAGTATCCAGTCAAAAAGGATTGTTCCTTCTGCGTTTACACGATCCTTAAGGAAGTGTTAGATGCCAAAAAATAAAAAAAAAATAAATTCAATGAAGCAATAACAGCTAAATATTAATCTATAAAAATCTCAGCCAGAAACGAACGGTTTCTGTAAAGTATCTTTTGTAGTTATTACTTTTACCTTAAGCCTATATCTTTATTGGTGCACCTTTACTGCCCCTTTATTCTGAACGTTATAATCTCCATTTAGTAAATTAGCTTTATGCCTTTATTGACAATAAAGGCACGTTTTTCTGGTAAAAGGAGGTATGGACACGCAAGTAAGAGGTTGTAATAAATCTATAATATTGTTCCGTTTGTGACTTTCTCAGAAAAAGGGTGAAGGCATCGTGGGATGACTGTCGTGGAAGGCATGCCCGTTCATGGTTATATTGAGGTTGTAAAGGGAAGGTTAACTTTTATTCAGAGAAAGTAAATAGCGTGTAAATGTAAACATAGGTTTGCCGGCTTTATAGTCAATCTTGTCTGTATACAATCATGCTTCTGCAGGACATCCTTGACAGATAACATAAAATGAACTCAAGAAACACGTGGTTCTTACTGAGCATTGATATGAGATGACATTTATTTCATATTCAAATGGTTAAGTGTAAGAATAGCTATAGGTGCTAAGCTTCGCCCTGTATGTACTCCATGAGTATAAATAAATAAAACCGTTATTATTTACTACTAAATGAATAGATGCAGAAGCAAAAAATGTTGGTGGAATGTATTTATAATAACGTAGTAAATGACTATTCAATCCCAGAGTCAATCCTGTTACTGATATTCAGAAAATCACTATTTATATAAATTAAAAAACGTTAAGAAGATGCAATTTTTGTCAATTTCAAAATTTAATTCCCATACCCGTAGCAGCGCTATACCTACTTCCGACGCAAAGATATCAGGTTAGAGGTTGGTATTGAAATTTTGAATTTTTGATCATATGAAATCAAATTTGAAAAACATTTAATCTTTTTCAATTATAAAAATTTTCACGTTTGAAATTTTCCACAATTCCTCATATCTTGAAGAAATACTGGTTCAACAGTTCTGAAATCCAAAATGAGTCAAACAACTTGAATCCATTTAAAAAGTTCAAACGCAGTTTCATAATAGTTTATATCATATTCAAATGAAATGCAGTGTTTTGCAGTATTACTTCCGAGAAGAATAAATTAGCCCCCTTGTATTTATTTGGTAAATTCCCGCTATTATGAACGACTTGGCATCACAGGCAGTCCATCACTGATACCATCTTACGGCTTTCACTGCCGCAGTTCAGCCTAGACGTAGAATATGGTGTTGTCGTCTAAGTGATCATTTATATTCTATTTAAAACTCAAAATATAGGCGTTCGACATTTTGAAAATTATATGGATTATATATTTAGGAAATATTCTAAATATGCACCGAATATGTATGTACTACGTAAAATTTAAAATTCTAAGTACTCAGCCATACAAAGCATATCACATTTTTGAACTATCCATCACGTCTATAACCAGTACGGAGAATTAATGAGTCTTAATAAGGTTTATCGATGATAGAACGCCTTTACGACTCCAAAAGAGTTCAAAAATATTTGATGTGTACCCCTGCTCCCAACCTTCCTCCACCAATTTTTGACAGATCCAATATTTTTTGGAAAATAATTAGGGATCTCAGAAATGTGTAGAAAACGAAGTTGGCGTGTTTTCTGGACGTCACTGAGCATTGATGTTTACGATAATAAATAGATTTTTTACAAGCTTTTATTTAACTTGCAATATATGTTCGCAACTATGTTTATTGGGTGAAATTTTGAACGCAATTTTGAAGCAGATATGTTCAAGCGATTGAGCTGAAATTTTGTATACACGTTTAGTTTGGATGACAATGCATGGTTAGCTGTGTGACGTCATTCTAAATCCAACATGGCGGAACACCCAAGATGGCGGACTAGCTATTTTTATACTACAATATGGATATCACATGAAAGGGCTTGCTGAGAATAACTCGACAAATAAAGGGACGTTACTCTAAATCCAATAAGGCGGAACACCCAAGAAGAACACACCACTGGAATGCCGTTGACGAAGATAGGGATGCGAAATATATGAATTACTTGGAGCGATTCCCAAGATGTTCGTATTCTTGACCAAAATAAAATAGGCTCAGTTTAAAAATATAATAACCTCATTAAAAAGATATGGAATACTTGTGAAATCTTAGTTATGAAGAAAATTATATTTTTGTTAGATATATATTTCTTTAAAATGAGTATTGAAATCTATAATATACCTACTTTTCTTGGTTTAAAAAAAAATTATTTTCTTATCAAGTAAATTGTCTTAGAATAAAATCAGATGTTTTTGTCGTCAGTATGTATATATCTTTACAATAATATCGCAATCCGTGAATTGAGAATTTCTTTTTATGTGTGTGTAATTTGTTTTCCCAATATTCGCATTCAACCTGTCTCTCCGTCTAGCTAGTGAACTGCGCCCATGTCTCATCTAGACTTTTTTACGTTTGAAGTGCTGTTGAAGTGGCCATGATACGTACCTAATATTGTTGCTCTAAATACCAACCGACAGCGTTTGTTTCGATGGTGGACAAAGGGTCACAGCGGTGGGAGCGGCGGGGTTCCCACAGTGAGCCTCCCGTCCGGCACTTCTGGAGTGGCCACCGTCGTAGTCGACATGAAAGGCCCCATTCCTGGGGCTGCTGCGGCTTCGGGACTACTCGACCGCTCAGCTTTCTTTGTGCCCACCTCTCGATCTCCACGCTCCTAAATAGCTTTATAATCAATCTAATTGAGTTCGGCGGTAAACTTGACGCCACTGACGAAAGGGGTGCTCGAATAAAAAGTGCCGAGGGATTGTTTCTGATGCCCGCTGTGGGAATGCAGTCCGCATTTGTTTTCAATTTTTTCTTACCACTATAAAAGGATAACTGTAATCGTGCAAAATATCGAATTTAAATGAAGGGACTTTGTAGTAAGTATCCTGTCTGGTATCTAATTCACCAATTATCCACTTGACCGGAGTTAAATGTTGCTATATCTTGAAATCTATGTAATTTACTTGTTGTTTCATCATGTATCTAATAAATAAACGTTCTGTATAGTATAATACTATCACGTCCCGGACACTGATGTACACACCTAAAAAGAAAGTCTAAATTCAAGATTTTCGATATTATTGTGAAGATATACTAACAACAAAAACGTTTGATCGCACTCGACCATTTATTTGATGAGAAAATTATCAATAATTTGAACCAAGAAAAGTATATTATCGAATTCAATACCCAGTCTAAATAAATATACTCCAAGAATATAATGTTCTTCAAAACGTATTTCAATGCTTTTCTAACAAATATTCCATATTTTTTTAGTAAGGCTATCATACATATTTTCCAACATAGTCCCATTTACTTCGATCAAGAATACGAACGTCTTGGCATTCACTCCAAGTAATTCATTTATTTCACAGCGCCATCTTCGCCAACGACAGATAAATGGTAAGCACCTATTATTTTTCATTGGTATTTATTTTCATCAGCCCCTCTCAGAATGAATGAGCTTGTAAAAAGTTGATGGGGTTGTGAGGACACATAGGTACAAGTGAACAGGTGTCGAAATGATATATAAGTTGTGAATAAGCTCCTGGATGAGTAAAGGTACATATTGTTTATATTCTGTTTATCTGTACAATGACTTTTGAACTCTAATTAAGAAATATACTATATGACACAGATACAGGTCAGATAGAAGTCACATTGGTACAGTTTTGATACTCTTTTGGTACCTTCTTTTCAAGATTGAGGAACCATCAGTAGCTCTGATAATGGCTCCTTAAAACTAACGAATGTTTGTACTAGTAGATAATCTTAGATCATTCCTCCAAGAACAAGATTTTATAATAAGGTCGAACTTTTTACGCCAAGATCATGAAATGCTTCAGTCAACACTATAGTATTCTTTTAGGTTAGATTTTCTCTGTTTTGTGCCAAGATTATGATATTCTCAATTCGAAATTTTGGTATTTGGTATACTGATAATTTATTTTCACGTGTGTTTTTACAAAAAATGCGTACTTCTCACGCACTCTGGCACTTTGGGAATGAAGATTTGAATCAGATTTTAGAGCTGATGATCTCTCGAGTTCGAACAAGAAGAATATTAGAACTACTGAAAGACCTTAAATCTTTATCCTTTTAAAGAATCCATATTTTTCTAGAAAATTTCCAAAGCTCTTCTATCAACAACTATTTTTTTAAATTTTCCCCTCAATATCTCCCAACAAAATAAAAAAACCATTTTTTCCGTTCGTCTTTTGACGATAACTTCGCCGCTACGAAACCGATTTTCAAAAACTACAAAGCTTTTTCGTACTTATCTCTCGTGCCTGGTTTCCATTTTCATCAATTGTCAAAAAGTATTTTTCTAGTGGGGGGAGATGGAGGGCCGCAGGATTACCGGACAGAGAGCAGAAAGACAGACAGACCCATGGAAAAAAGTGACATGGTTTTTCGTGATGTATTTCTCTAAACATCCAGAAAACACAATATCTCGAATTCTAAATTCTTCGCGATAAGTACCGCACATTCTGCTAACGTCGACTTATTGTGGATTTCTTTTCTGACCGTACGTATACCGTTAAATAAGCTACCGAGTCTGCATGAATTTTTGCGAAATTTCTAGGCAATTTTTCATAGATTGCCGGTGTAGAGTATTTAGAATGATTACACATTTTGATGGAAATGATAAGTGAGCTTTTTGTATTGAGGTACGGACTCTCCTTAACTACCTTTGACCTATTGTATCATATAATACGTAACATGTAATGCGTAGCTAAGCAGATAAAAACAGATTGTTTACATTGATATGTATAAAATTATATTTTACTGAGGAAATATTCTGATCGCTAAAATTTCCGAGTTTTATATAAAAAGTTTTCATTCGTCTTGATAGATACTTTCCACACAAAACTTTCTATAAGCAATTCCAGATGCCTGTGTAAGCACACCTTTAAAGCGGGGTTTTGTGTCGCGCACATTGTGTCGCCAAGACTGTTTACAATAAACTCGAACTGTGCAAAACAATAGGGCATTGTGGCCGTTACAGTCGCATAGAATGACGCTATTCTTATCGGGGTCATTTCGGCACCATGACACACCGGACAAGGGTCCACAGGACCTCTCTCAGGATTGTTAGACATCTGCTCATGTAACGGGCTGTAGGATATAACCGAGATTACTGGAATAGTTACAATACTGTGAGGTATACGGTTCTATAATATACTCCTAATTGAGTCGAAAACGAAATTATATATGAGTACTTAGATCAGAATAAATTGTAGTTTAAAAAAACTAAAAAACACCCTTTCACAATTAATCGAACTAAAAAGTAAAAAATAATATTCTTAACATAAGAATAAACTGATCAACAAGAAAATTAATGTCAAAAGCGTGTAGTGCTCGATATTAATTGATATAATTTCTTACTAGTTCTGTTCCAAAATGCAAAGTTAATGTAAAAGTCTAGTACTTTCATCCAATGACATTAATTTTCTCGTGAATCATTTCATTCAGCAATCACCAGGTTGCTGAAATTAGTCTTTCTCTTCACTGGATCCCAATTCACAGGTCTAAAGGGTATCTTCAACCGTTATATTTCACAGGTCAAACTAATAAAAGTGTGTTAAGAAGAAATATTAAATACCATTCGTATTCTCGATTTAATTTATGAAAGTAAATAATGGGACAAACTTATTAAACTGTTGTATTGCTGTTCTTGATAAGTGTGGAAAATTTAAAATTGATCTGACGTTTGGAAATGGGTGAGAACGGCCTTCGAAGATTGCGTTACAAACATACACACACATAGATACGAGTGAAGCTAATAAAAAAACAGTCAGGTGAATTGCCACAGTACCTCCCAGACTGTAAGGATACCGTCATACTTTCGAAAATATGCAGCCAGGATATTTTGAGGTCCCCTTGTGAATTGATGTAACCAAAAAGGAGACACTCGTTTTTTTTAATCATTTGGTACGAGGATATATTTGAACGACATAAATATAATAAGCAATCAGTAAGTTGTATGTCTTTGATTTCCATAATTTCAATCGCAATATTGGATGAAACATTTTTGTACAGTGCAATGTTATAATTTAAGGTCTATTGTTTGAAACCAATGATATTTTAGATCTGGCCAGTCCGTCTAATATTCATCGGAGGTGACGTGAAGGGAACAAAATCGCGGGTGTGTTGATATACCCTGGCTTTATTTGATATAATATTATAAACATCTAAGGAGACTCGTTGATTTGAAGTCTTTCTGAAATTGAGCGAATTTTTCAGAATGTCCAGCCATTCACAAATAAAACTGGTAGTGGAAAATAAAAGCGAGAAGTAGGTGGACGTTATACTCCCATGTTTAATTCTATTTTAGTTCGACATTATGTCTCTTCCATACAGATAAATAATTATGCTCCTAGAGCATGATAGATATCCGTACCAGTCGGTAAGAGTTCCTGTTACTTTCCTCCCCTTTCACCGAGTAGGCAGTTGAGCTTTTCAGTATGACGGAACCTTATGAAACGTCTGAGTTTCATGGCGTATATTTTGAAATTATCATATTATAATATTATATAATATTTATTCCTAGCACTTGAGTAATAGTACAATAATTCAATTTTGTGAACCGGTCAAGGTCAGCATTTTCTTTACTTGCTCCACCTTCCTCTGTTATACTACTTGCGTTGGCTATCATACTGGCTATAATTATTTTTTGGTAGCAGCTCCAAAAAGGGATACAGAGCATCTGTTAAACCATTCCCTCAAATTTTTTAGCCATGTCCTGTCTCTCATATTATCTTGCATTATTGAATAATACTGGATAGCGCATTACACGGTTATATTAACGAACTAAGCGCTCTTTGTTGTTAGTTTCTTAGAAATATTCTGAGCTCAGAGGGGAATAATGCATAATTGCTTGCGTATGTTTTGAGGTGGTCTAAAAAACAGGACACAGAACAGTATCAACTAGTACTGGGCGCAGACGTAAGTTACGGGACAGTTACGTTTAGGACTACGAAACTCGTAGAGGCGTCATGCTTGATTGATTGGTAATTTACTTTAAAGCTTATCAAGTTACTAGTGTCCTCGTGGTAATTGAGATTAATATTAGACTAACTGAAATTACCTCCCTGTGATCTTTAATTATGTATTCCATCTGAAACATACCGCGTTTGCATTTTTTTGATAAATTTCAGTATAAGTGGTGTTTGTAGCTGTGAAAATTTACATTGCGCATAGTTTTTACTATCATCGAAAACGTTTGTAGGCCTCTTTCATCACTGCCTCTTACTCTATTCAGGATAAAATTAATTCTGACACCCTTTTGACCCTCACGCCAATTAACGTTGTGAGTTTTGTCATGAGTTTATAACTCCCATAAGATTTGCGTTGAGCAGTCTTGGGCCTACCTACAAAAGAAACATGTGGGCATTGTACTAGATTTAGTACAATTGCTTCTCATTTAGTACCGTAGTAAATCTTTCATGTTTTAAGCACAATTTGATGTTCAAAGTGACATTTCCTGCACCTGTAGTACCTTTTAGTGTGGTAGTCTTATGGAAGCCCTTGTTGGACCGCGACCGAAAAGTGGAGACTAGAAAACGGACCCCAAACGAAACTAATTGGTGACCTATGGGAATTCATGTTTTGCTTATACTTATATCAACATTTTTACCCAGCTTTAGCATTAAGTACAATCAGACTGTTTCTCGTACACTTTTCTGTCAATTTTAGTACAATTTCAGAGTAGCTTTGCGGCTACCCTAGGAACAGGTTTATATTAGGGGTTAGGTGTAAGAATAGCATTGTTGCTAAATCTCCCCCCGTGTATTTGTATTAAACCAAATACTACAATTATTATTATTATCATCATATTTTGTGCAACACTAGTTTGAATAATCAGCATCAGGAAGTGTGTAAATACAGGACATGGACATTGAAAGAACCATTTTGCAATTACAAAAATGTATAAAAATTTTTGTTGTGGGACTAAAAAATATTCGTGTAATATTTTCACGCCAGAATTGTATCTTTAGTCTGTCTTTTCTGTTATACAGGGTGTTAATTAAGTATGTTAACAAACTTTAACCACGAATAGTACTCCGAAAAATAGAAAGAAAATGTCATATGAACATGGGTCCGGAAATGCTTTCTAAGGGAGCTACGCTCCTTTGCATGGGGCACCCTGAAGACGGTTTTCCCTCGATATTCTTGAAACCATTCATAACAAAATTACGAAATTAGGTACGATGGGTAAACTTTTGACGCTGAATCTGAATCTGAATTCAAAATTTCATAATTTAAATCAGAGGCGTATCATACGGGAGGAGTAGAGGGTAAAAAAAACCCATTTTCTAAATGGTAATTTTTTGACATTTTGATTTTAGAATATGGTATTTCAGAGATTTCTACGTAAAAATGGTCTCTTGGTACATCTCGATAGGGCTAACCGTTTTCGAGAAAAATGCAAATTATTGAATCGATGCAGGCTATTGTAAATAAATAAATGTTCATCTATTTAGTAAGTGTGCTGTGAAAAACAATTGCAATAATTGATAAACAACTTGAGAACTGTCAGTTTATTCAGTTTAGAGTTTGTTGTCAAGTAGAAGTGTACTGATATTCCGCTTAAAATGGTCCAATTTACTAACGGAGATATGACAGATATGCATTTCTGTTATGGGATGGCTGCTGTAAGAACATTTATACGAATCCACGCCCAACTTTCCGAAACAGGTAGTTTTAAGAGGTCTACAGTTGTCATAGGAAGACCTGCAATAGTACGAACCGTTCAGATGGAGGAAGCAGTTCTAAACGAAATTGAGAGAAATCCTGAAACCAGTACGCGGAAAATAGCGCATGAATTAAATATTACCCATGTAGAGGTATGGCAAATTTTAAGAGATCAGCAGCTATATCCATATCACATGCAACTGGTGCAAGCTCTAATACCGAGGGATTTACCACTACGAGTAGACTTCTGCAACATTAAGAAATCACATTTTAAGGAATCCGAATTTCTTAAGTCAGGTATTGTTAGCTGACGAAGCTTGTTTTTCCCGGAATGCCATTATCAATTTTCATAACAATCACGTATGGTCTGAGGATAATCCACACGCCTTCATAGAACATCATTTCCAAGAACAGTTTTCTTTCAATATTTGGGCTGGAATTATAGGAAACCACATCATTGGTCCATATTTTCTGCCTCATAGGCTTACTGGGGAACAATACCAGCGGTTTTTAGTACATGTTCTACCTGAATTATTAGAAGAAGTTCCACTTAGAGAACGGTGTCGTATGTGGTACATGCACGACGGTGCTCCAGCACATTTTAGTCTAGTTGCGCGTCAAGTTTTGAATGAAAATTATCCTAGCCGTTGGATAGGTAGAGGTGGTCCACAGTTTTGGCCTCCCCGATCGCCAGATATCAATCCTTTGGATTACTTCTTATGGGGATACCTTAAGTCATTAGTGTACAAAACCCCTGTTCAAAATGAAGAAGACCTCAGAAATAGAATAGTTGATTCATGCTTGATAATCAAAAACACTCCACATATTTTTGAAAGAGTCCGTCATTCAATGATAAGGCGACTGAACCGTTGTATTGAAGCTGGTGGCGGTCACTTCCAACACTTACTTCAAGAAAACATTCTCTATTTGTCTTAGTATTTTATTTCTTATTTGTTCAAACTCTTATTAAATAATGTTTCTTTAAAAATAATACCTAAATGTTTTGTAATAACTCAAAAACTGAATAAACTGACAGTACTCAAGTTGTTTATCAATTATTGCAATTGTTTTTCACAGCACACTTACTAAATAGATGAACATTTATTTATTTACAATAGCCTGCATCGATTCAATAATTTGCATTCTTCTCGAAAACGGTTAGCCCTATCGAGATGTACCAAGAGACCATTTTTACGTAGAAATATCTGAAATACCATATTCTAAAATCAAAATGTCAAAAAAATTACCATTTAGAAAATGGGGTTATTTTTACCCTTAACTCCTCCCGTATGATACGCCTCTGATTAAAATTATGAAATTCTGAATTCAGAATCAGATTCAGCGTCAAACGTTTACCCATCGTACCTAATTTCGTAATTTTGTTATGAATGGTTTCAAGAATATCGAGGGAAAACCGTCTTCAGGGTGCCCCATGCAAAGGAGCGTAGCTCCCTTAGAAAGCATTTCCGGACCCATGTTCATATGACATTTTCTTTCTATTTTTCGGAGTACTATTCGTGGTTAAAGTTTGTTAACATACTTAATTAACACCCTGTATATATTCGGGTTTGATAACTTTCTGTGTAGAGAAGAATACAGTCAATTTATTAATTTTTTCCCTTCAAAAGGCCACAGTTTAACGCCGATCTTCATTCCACACTAACTTTCCTGAGTCACAACAAAAACCAATGTAGAGCGGTGTTGCATTCAAAGTTTAATTAAACCATCCCGCACTACCCAAATTATCCTTAATGAACGGGAGAACCAGCTACAGAACAAAGGCACTGAGGATACAATAACGCCGGATCGCGATGCAAGAAAGACGCTCTTCCACTTACAATGCTGCTTCCAGTGTAGAGCGCAAGAATGGCAAGAAAGCGTCTAATGTAACCGGTGAATGCTAATAAGATAAATTATCATGGAGGACGTTCATAGCAGCGATGACGCTTTCCATTATCCTTAAGCCATTATCCTGTGCTCGTTGCCGGATATCGGAAAAAGAGAAGGAAGGGCAGGGATGGCATCTACGGCAGCGATGTGAACTGCTCAGATGTTGGAATCGGATAACTGCAAAACATGAGGTTTTATAATCGTAACGGAAGGTAGTTTCGCAATCCATTTTTGCGTTTGACGTTTCATAGCATTTTATCTGACCAATGATTGAAGCCACAGTTGTTAAAATAAACACACTTTTAGCTACATCTATAACCATTTTCTGCGCAAAAAAATACAGAAAAAAATGCTGTGACCTAATTTGACGCAGTCGATACTTCCCACGCAATGGTAACACGTTGGATTTTGTAACTTTTAATCTTTTGAATTTCAATAAAAATACAGTCCACAAAATGCAAAAGCACTATCAACAGATCTTTAAGAAACATCCTAATTGCATCATATGAATACGTACACTGCTCGTGGGTCAGATGTTTCGTGAAAATCCACAAATGGCATCTCCAATTTTCGTTGGTAAATGTGTGAGCTATCGTTGATGTCTCACAAGTACAGAAGGTTATTGGGGTCTACGATTTATAGATAAAGAATCCCCCTCCAACCAACCAACCACCCTACTATTCTGACACCTCCAACACAATATTTAATGTAATTAGGGGCCTCAGAAACGCCCAAAAACGAAATGAGAGCATTTTTAATATTATTTTATTTTTTGCAGAAAGCTCCGATAACTAATTTGCAGAAACTACACTAGTCACATAGATTTCATCAATAAGCTAAAAGTATTTTCCTAGTTATAGAGGGGCCAATGATTACCGAACAGAATACATACCGACAGACCGACAGACCGACAGACCGACAGACCGACAGACCGACAGACCGACAGACCGACAGACCGACAGACCGACAGACCGACAGACCGACAGACCGACAGACCGACAGACCGACAGACCGACAGACCGACAGACCGACAGACCGACAGACCGACAGACCGACAGACCGACAGACCGACAGACCGACAGACCGACAGACCGACAGACCGACAGACCGACAGACCGACAGACCGACAGACCGACAGACCGACAGATCGACAGATCGACAGACCGGCAGACCGGCAGACCTACAGACCGACAGACCTACAGACCGACAGACCGACAGACCGACAGACCGACAGACCGACAGACCGACAGACCGAAAGACCACTCCTGTGCATCCCAACGCATGCAAAAAGTATTCCAAAGTTGATTTGTGAACTGATCACAATCTGTGGATTGCTAAATCTACATTTAACAATGCCTTATTGACGCTTCTTTTATATTACACTTAGAAAACTCCATTTCCTATTCCACCATACCATGAATATGTTTTTATTGGATCCATATTTATCCATTGCATCATCACTGAAGACATTTTAGCAAAAGTTCAAGAATTTCCTTCAATTACTGTATCCAAGAGGTTATAAAACATACGAAACTGAATCTGAAGTCCGAGGCCCTAATGAAAACCTGAAGAGCAAATAAACGAAACCTACTGAAAGCCTGGAACATCTGAAATCTCTCCCATCAGAACCCAGTTACCCGGGAGGTTTAACTCCCCTTTTGTCGAGCTTCGTTACTATCAAATATCAAGGGAAAAAATATATCGACCAAAGACTCGCAAAAGAGTGTAATATTAAGTTCAGGTTACGAATCAAATAAGGGAACCCTTATTTTTTATTCCGATATACAAGAGAATGTTCTTTCCAAGTAAAACGCATCGTAATAAGTACTGAATCACTCCATTTCTGTCGTAATCATCCATGAAATTGGCCGTGAAATTTTCTAGAGTCCAATGCAGATCACCATGTATGTCAAATGCTACAATAACGTTTAAAATAATATTCACACTAATACTCAAATCCCCAGGTGAAATCCTTCAAGTGTGGGGTGTCTCCCAGCAAGAAAAACATATTTCCCTCGCTTACAATACACCAAGAATCGATACTTAGGAAAAGGCTTCTTCGCTCACCGACCCGCACAAACTGAAACCGAATTAAATTCAACCGGCGAAAGTTCCCTTTCCGCACAAAAACATCTTCAATGGCATTTTCCATATATATTCACATACGACGAGCGCCTTGGAGTGCACAAGTGTAAATTTTCATGATAATGCCGAATCGGGCGGGCCTTTCAATCGAATTCCGTGCACAAATATCTGCTACATACAGTGGATATATTGAAATCTTTTCGACTGCTTTGTAAATTCAAACCGCACAATGTGCCATTTGTGTATTTTATTCGTCGGCTGCCGGAGCTCCTTGTGCTCGGGAAATGGGTTACATTTGTTGGATTAAAGATTTTTCGTTATACCGGCATGGAGTATGGAACTGTGAGACTGTGTGAATACAAGCCAAAACAGGGAATTGTTCAGATGACGTAAACTATAGACTTAGTTGTAAGTATGTGTTTTCGTTTGTTTATCCTAGTGCTTCGAACGTTGTGCATCTTGAAATGTTTTCTGAGGAAAAACCAAGTGTGCGTTTAAGTTGTTAACGTTGTTGCTGGAAAAGCGAGCCAAATTATTTAGAGGGAAGAAATCATTGTGATTTTTTTATATGGAACCCACTTTGAGAAAAAGATAGTCACTTTTGCCGATGAGGAACATTTAACATCCACCGAATGTTAATATAATAATTATATATGTTTCCATATGTTTATTATAGTTCTTCTAGGTATGCATCTTCAAATGTTTTGTAAGGAAAAATCGTTATTTGTTGGCCTTATTGTTGAAAAAGAGTCAAGTGTTAAGAAAGAGGGAAGAAGTCATTGCACACTGGAAATAAAACCTATTTGGAGGATAAAAAAGTAGCTGTTATTGAAAAGGTAACGTCGAATAATAAGAATAAATTACAATGATTTCTCAACAAGTCAATCCCGCACAGAGCTCGAAAACACAGAATAAACAGAGGGCAACACCTTTTGATCACAAACAAGATAAAATTATGTTATTGTGATTTGTTTAGTTTCGATCTTTAAAGCTTGGTCAGAATGTCAAAATTGACTACAAAGGCTGCCCAGGTGACTTGACAATTATTTAGCTTGAATTTAAAACAAAAATTCTTAAATCTTTCTATCCCCTTGTGTCATCATCATATTCTCTCTTCATGTGAAAGAGCGAGTTATGCATTGGACATACTTTGAAATATCTTCTAAAACTCATCTCTTTCTGTCTATGTGGTTCATCATATTTTCTACTGACAGCTAATCAAAATCACATGCGATTCTGTGATACATTCCTAATCAACGGTTTAGTTGCCTCGACAGCATTTTCTAAACTACAAAGTGAAAAAATAGATTTATAAACTATAATAAAATGTCACTTTTAACTACATCCAGAGAAATAGTTTTCCTTTCAAACAACACCTGATTATGAACTATTATAGATAATATAGATGATGTATTTCAATTGTTAGTCAATCCGAAAAAAGGAATATTCCCACACCAGAAGCACAACGCTGCATGTTTTCTGATATAAAATGAAACATAGAGCAGAGTGATCCCAAAACATCTCATTTGAAATAACAAACCATAAAGAAACCTGAAGTAAAAACATGGTCCATCTGGAGAACATTTATTGGATCTTTCCTTGGCGCATATTCAATCAAAATGCGTGACAGTTTACTGAAGAATCAGAAATACAATCATATTTCATTTTTATGGAAAGCAGATTCTTTAACCTTTCTTTTCCGACTGTTATCCTCTTTGTCTAGTATATAAAACTTGCTCACATTCTACTCTATGCCCCGTTTCCCAGCCGCGTCCACCGAGTGGCCAATGGCATAATTATTTATTTGTAAAGTATAAAAAATAAATGATTGAATAATATTGTCTTTTATTATTCAATAGAAGATCATTTGGAAACTAGTCAGCCCATAAGGAAAATAATGTAGTAATGTTCTAGATCCACAGTACATCCCTCCCCAAAATTTTATCAACAACGGTAAAACAGCCACTGATATAACGCAATAACAAAAACGACAAAAGACTGACAAATCGACAAAAATGAATGGCATGGATTTTTATGATCTAGATATCACAAAAAGAGAAAATGATATGTAAACTGATACATAATTAGAATTTCTAAGCAAAAATATAATAACCAAAATGTTTTGAGTACCCTGACCGTGGCGTGTTAAAATTTCAAAAATGAATTTTAGTGGATGTTATAAGTTTCGACCTCCTGAAAGAAGTTTTTGGATATACCATGAAATGATCAGAAACTTGTAGAACATGTAAAAATAAAGTCTGAATGCTTCTCAAGATTTACGAGCTTTGTGAGCGGCTATTGAGATTACACGATTGCATCACCAACAGATCAACAGACAGATAGACGAACACAAAAAACTGAGATGGATTTTCATGATTCAAATATATCAGACATCAGACTGACAAACATGATCGCGTCTTTTTTAGGAACCACTATATTTTTTTAATTACGCTAGGTAGTTTTCAGCGCATATTTGAGAAAAAGAGACACATTTCGTTTTAAGTCGAGAAAACTGATTTTTGTCAATTTTCCTGTACATTGACGATATACCACTCCAATTGTGAACCAAATAATGCGCAAAAAAGGAAGACTTTCATCCCCTTCGCCTATTCCAAAGTAGCGACCCAGTTTCAAGCTGACAGTCCATCAGTGTGAACACCATTGATGCAGGAGCAGGATCAAAGGTGCATCCGATTCTGCTGCAGTTGCGTGAGAGAGATGAACAGTCCTGCAAGGAAAATCGATACCGACGGAGGGGTGCCGTCGCGTTCGTTAATACTGGTGGAAAACAGGGGATGTTTGGAACGACCGTGTGGCCTAATGGATAAGGCGTCGGACTTCGAATCCGAAGATTGCAGGTTCGAGTCCTGTCACGGTCGATAAATTTTTTGAACTGTCTTGATTGATTCATTCGTATTCTTTTGATTTTATATCCTGTATGAAGTCTGACTAACCAATTTTCGGGTACAAAAGATTTGCAAAAAATTTAATAGAAGTGCCAGTGTACAAGTTATCAGAAATAAAAACATTGAATGCAACTTACAAAACTAAAATACACGAGTTATTTTATTTTATAGAGAATACAGAAATTTACATATATTATTATTACGGTTGCAACCAGGCTGGTCGTGAAAAAATCTGGGCTCTCCTAAAGACCTGAAAATTTTAGAAACTACTGAAGACCTGCTAAGAAGCTGATTCGCTACAAATTGATGAAGTTCAAATTTTTTATAGAGCGTATGATTTTTGGGCCCCCTTTACCCTCACCCTACTCGTCGGGCCCAATTAAAACTATTTACGAAATAGTTTTCGAACCTGATATAGAATTATGTCATAATTTAGCTATACGCTAATCTGAGTAACCTATAATAGCTATAATTTTTGGTAATATTAGTTTATTGTATACCTTATAATATCAAAACATACTCCAATACCTTTTGAATTTTCTTGTTGATGACAAGCTCCATCTATAATAGAGAATGCTTCCATGACCATAGCCATGTATCCAGGGAAAAAATCATATTCTCCAAGCCCCATCTCTATTCATTCACTTGTTATTCTAGACACATGTCACACATTCACAGGTATACGAGACAAGGGCTCGCTTTAATCCTTTGCTGTCACTATTCCGTACACACTGAGCCTTCGAAAATTGATTACCTTCATTTATTACCCCACATCCCGATGTAGCGTTTTCGCGACAAAGAACCTCTATGTCTACCTAAACAAATAGTCATTATTTTTAAGGTTTTCCATAAGGCAGTAGTGCCATCAGCTCCTATTGAAAAAAATCTTCGTTTTGTGCCGACGTCATAATTGATTAAAAGAGGATTACCGGGGACCGATAAAAATAATTAATCATTAACCCTTATGCTTGAAGATCGTGCCACAATGCTGCTCTAATGACTCGTACAGACCGCTCTGAGGTATACAGGGAATGTAAAACTAACGATCCGTTTCATCGCTTGTGGTGGAAAGACAGAGGCGTACAGTGAACAATACTGCGACAGAATAAAGATATGAAAGTCGACATAGGTATGTTTTGATTTTTATTTGGTTGGCAGCAAATTCTTCCTGTTTTTGGAAAGCGGATTTGGAGCTCAGGCAAAATTATAAGAAGGCTTAGCAGGGCTCATATTGAAAGCTTTTGATAGGGTGTGGCATGAGGGACTTCCGATCATGATTGCTGCCTATGGACTGCCACTGAGTCGTTGTCAATGGTTGGAATGCTTTCCTAGCCATGTTCCATCTAGCTAGGGTTTAACAACAAGAATATTAGGTCTCTAGAAGGCTTAAATTAAAACACTCTTGGTTTACCTTTTGCAGCTTGGATAGGACGCTATAACACATTCCCTGAATATTCCAGACTCAAGCTGAAAAAAAATAATATGCCTTCCAAACGCGCCTGACATCACAGTGAACCTCCATAGTCTGGAACATCGAGACAAGTAGCAGGACTGGTCTTATCCTATAGATTCTACCATGATAATAACACCATAGCATAATAGTAAAACAAATACTAGAGCGGACAACAGGAGAATCGTCACCAGATCGAACTTCCAATAACTTGAACGAGCCTTTTCCAAAAGTAATTATTTTGGAGAACCACAGTGTTGTGGAATGGACTGCCGGGGAGTAGTAATAATTGTAGCGTTTTAATTCAAATGTGAATAGAGCATTTGCAATATTGATCTATTGACATTCGGTATACTTTCTGAAATGAATGCCCATTATCTGGAATACGAACATGTCCACTACTACGGTAGTTTCCATCTATAAAACAACTATAAAAGGAATGAGTAACATGATCTGAAAGGCCTTCACCACAATTAGTAACCCTTACACTGTGAATGAAAATGGTGGATGCGCACACAAGTAGTACCGCTAAAAATACTGGTAATGGTGCATATTATGAGAAATAGGCACAACTTCTGCTGTGTTGCCTAAAAGCTGGTCCGCAGAATACTGAAATATTTGTTTAGGGTTTATTTCTGCTAAAGTGCAAAAGAGGTTTGAGGTTCAAGTTGGTAAACTGAATTAAATATTTATAATTTTTCAGTATGTCAGAGTACTGAAATAAAAGCACATCCATCAAATTTGCAAATTTATTACAGTGAAGTTTTATATTGGTGAATGCGCCTACAACTAGTACTACTATAAACTGAAACCAAGCAAATGTATAGAAAATAATTTATCACCACCCATTCTTTATTCAAAAAATAAATCAGAAAAATCAAAAAATATATCGACTACAATTAAAAAAATTCGTGCCAGATACTTGCACTCCAATGGTAAATTTAGTTCTGACGGAGAGACGAGAAGGAACTACTGCGCTTAGTTTTTGACACGGCGAAACATACAAAAATTTTCGAATTTGATGAAATTTTTTGGCTATTTTATTATGTAGATCACGAAAATTCGTGTCACTCATTCACCTCGGCCCTTCTCTCTGTCGGTCTGTCTCATTGACGTCTTTATCTCCGTCCAATCTCAGTAATCATTGCACCCGATTTTGATGAAATCTGATGGAGCTCGATATTATGTGGAATCATAGTAAGGAATGCTGTTATATAAAATAAATAAAACACGATTCAAGTATGCGCAGAGCTATAATAGTCTTAAAGTAAGAATACTATATTTTTGATCTTATAGAGTAAATTTAAGTAAATATATTCGAACCTGGAAAGTCTTGCAAGTGAGAATACCAAAATCTCAAATTGAGCATATCATAATCTTGGCACAAAACAGAAAATCTAACCTAGAAGAATACTACACTGACTGAAGCATTTCATGATCTTGGCACAAATAGTTCAACTTCATTATATAATTTATCATTGGTATGAACATTCTGCAGTTTTGATGGGCTGTTATCAAAGCTACTCTTGGTTCCTTAACCTTAAAAAGAAGAACCAAAAAAGTATCAAAACTGTACCAATGTGACTTATTTCTTACATTTATCTGCTTCATATAGTATTTTTCCTAATTCAAGTTTGAAAGGTGTTGTACAGATGAGCAGAATATAAAAAATATGTATCTGTAATTAAGCCAAATGATATACGTCCACCATTTGTAATAGAACTCATTCACAACTCACATATCACATCAACACCTGTACACTTGTATGAGATCCTAACAACAGTCACAACCCCAACTTTTCAAAGGCACATTCATCCTGAATCGCCGTTGACGAATATGGAGATGCCAAACAAGTAAATGATTTACGTGACGGGAATCACAAGATGTTCGTATTCTTGAATGAAGTAAACGGAGCTCCGTTACATGATAATCTTACAAAAACAATATGGAATGTTTGTTAGAATAATTTTCTCGTTTCAAATTAATAATATTTTTCTGATGAAATAAATGGTCTTAGAGTCGGATCAAATGTTCTTGTCGTGAGTATATCTTTACAAGAATATCGAAATTCTTGAATTAAGAATTTCTTTTTATGTGTATACTTGAATATTTTTGGGCATATTCAGAACAATTTTCAATAGTGTCTAATCTTTTTTCCTCTTTTTTGTCTTCCTTGTTATTTTAGGGTATAGCTAAGAACACTTCAAAAATGCGTAATTTACCATATCTCTGAACATCCATCAATAAAAGTGTTACCTACCAAAAATATACTAACAGCACCAACAAAATCTATTTCCGTAGGACGCAACCATTTTGGGAGTGTATATGTTTGAAGCAGGCCTTATATCACTCTGAATCCCACACCCATATATATACCAGTTCTCATATATTTTTCACAAAACCATATTCCGCACACCACCACGCCATCTGCAGCACATGATCCTACCTATTAGCGCCATAACGTAATTTCCAGGTTGTATGTCAATTCATCACCTTCACCCATTATGGAGGCAGTCATCCAACGCATTCGCGCCCAGAAAACTTCGTTTTGCTCCAGAATATTCGTCAGGTCCGACATAGGGGCACGTCACAAATCTTAATATGTGCATTAATATGTCACCGTGAACGCGAAATCAATTTATTTTCACCTTTCACCGTTAAAATCGTATTATCAAGACGGCGTGGAGGATTTATCATATGCAAATGAATGCCGCCAATCGCGAATCGCGCGAATTCCGCCAGCGCCGCCTGCGATGAATGCCGCCATAATGTTCGTCTTCCTAATGAATTTACTCGGCATAATATATTATGTGTGTCGTGGCGTGATTATGCTGACGTTTGTGCGTTCTGGCATGTTCTTGAAGGCGGGATCACACGCTCCGCGTTCGAGAGGTGAATTTGAGGAGCAGGCACTCAAATATATTTTATCCAAATAGCTAGATCGATTTGAATAATACTTAACATCAATATCGTTACATGAAACCATAAATTTCTCATAAGCTGTTTTTTTTTCCTAGTAGTGCTTGCTCTTTTTTGAGAACTACGTTACGTTAATAGGCAAAAAAATATCTGCAATATTTTTTAAACCTTGTTGTTCTACACTCGTAACCTCCCACCCAAATTGGCTGCTGAAAAAAGGTCTTGAAAGATGGTCAAAGGTCTCAAAATAGGCCAAAATTTAATGTGAAGGTTTATTCCTTTTTATAACTTCGTCGCCAAACTGACTGAAATGAGTGAGATTGTGGCGTATATGTCATGAAAAATCAATAAAACATAATATATCTAATTTCGATTTTTTCCGCAACTACATAACTGGAGGTGTAAAATTTCGGAGGGATAAAAAGTTCTGTAAACATCATTATTCCACGTTTCACAAGTTAGTAAGAAATTTGGAGCGTACTTGTGATCTTATGGGCAGCCTAGAAACTACTTCGAAGTTTCCATGGTCCAATAGCATTAGTGAACTTGCATCAAACCAGGCGCGGATCTAGAATATCTTTGAGTATTTGGCAATTAATCGTCTCCAGGGGAAAGGGAACGGAATGGAATTTCGAGTCCAGGGAGAAAAAGTTGGTGAAATTTTGTATCCAAGAGAGGCATTATGTTGCATATTCATTGCCCAGGGAAGGCATCTTGACGCTGTTATTTTTTAATTTAAAATATGAAACTACTGCAGATAAGAAATCTGATCAGTTTTGTAATTATTCATTATCTTTATTCAGGTAGAATGCAATCATTTGTAGTACTGGTAGTTGCTTAAAAAGAGGTAGGACACGTTTACATGGCAACCTGATAAGCCAGGAGCGTCTATCTATATTATATGATAGGCTTCTAATCTGACCATTCATCAGTATAGCCCGAACGGTAGAGTGGGAATGTATACTAGTATTTACATTGTGCTTTGCTATATCGATACGTGGCTCCAGTGTTACTCTGCTGCCACTGGCATCGATATCCCAGTAAGTACGAAGTTCTATTGGGGTCAATATGTTAAAGACGATAGAACGTTTTCTACAGACACCTAACTTTTTTAATTATCCTACTCTCACCGCCACCCCCATTGTTTAAGCCAATCAAAAAACAATTAATGTTGAGAGATCAGGGAAAGGTCAATAATTCTGCTGCCACTGAGACGTTTACCAAAAACTAGGAATCTTTTTCGTCATAATAGAAACTTAGTGTCAAAGTTTCATCAAAGTTTGTTTCATTCATTAGTTCCCTATTCAAAGTTTGTGGTTTTATATTCAAACTTGTCATATAAAATAGGGTCTGCTGTGACTAAATTACCTTCCTTGAAATTTCAGTACCACACCAATGCTATTTCTGTACCTGCATTTCAAAGATTCTGTCTCTACACAACCAGTCAAACCAATAAAACGTATTGCTTTATAAAAATAAATAATGTGACAAACTTATTAAAGCATTCCACTGTCATCGCTCCTTGATACATGTTCAAAATTTAAAATTAATCTGACGGGTTTGAAGTGGGTAAAAATAGCATCCGAAGATTCTGTTACAAATATACATACATACACGTGATGCATGTTAAATATGTAGCTCCAGTTCAAATCTACGTAGGGAGTCTAATTTCATTATACCGTGTTATGATTTTTCAAAAAATACTGCGTGGAGGGTACTGAGTCAGTCTACTTGACTCCACTTTTGTTTATAGTGGTGGCTCGTAAATGATCGCACCATTTCCAAGCTTTTGTGTATATGAACCTTTTTAATTATAGTTACATAGTTGTGTAGAATCGTATGTATAACTATGTATGTAGCAAAATGCCGCCAACAAATATTAGTATATAAGAATCGAGTAAGAAACTTCCCATCATTATGCTTACCCATACAGTAAATAGCAGTACTCAAAAGGCCAAGCTCCGCCTATGTAGCCATCTTGAGTCAATCCCAAGAAAACTTAATTGATAATCATCACAATTCATTGGCGCTCCGACTTGTGTTGAATAGTCAATCAGACGTATGAGAAATGGCTGATGCACATACAACCATAACGCATTCAGATAACGCCGGTTGCCTTTCTTGAACGAACAATGGTGATTGTTACAGGATATTGACATGCATATGTTGGAACTTCGATAAACAGAAAGTCAGGTGCATCAGTAGCATTTGGCGCTGTATAGTAATACTACCTCAGATGACATTATATTCTCAAAACCTTCCATTATCCAAGATAATTCGAATAATTTGTAATGTTCAATTATGCTATGCATATTTATGCACAAATATATCTTTTCAGCTTTCTAAATCTAAAAAAAAAATTGAAAAAATCTAGTATATGTACTGCTACTCCAACTGACAATATGGAATTTTAGAAAAATTGCTGAGAATTGGGATAGGAAAATAGTATATATATAGTGGAAAAAGAATAGGCGAAACATTGAGGAGAAAAACAAGTACTGGAATTATACCCGTATGATAGCCCTTCAATAGGTACTCTAAATAAGGGCACAAGAAATTATGAGGCTAGGACACATAGAAAGACTTCCAGAAACGAGAGAAAAAAATTTTAAAAGAAAGTATAATAAAAAAGAGATGGAAAACCAACCTAGAAGGACAGGCTGATCACAGTGGAGGAAAATTAAGCGTCAGAAACTGGAAAACTAAAGCTTGAAACGGAAAAACATCTAGAAAAATTTACAATCAAGTCTTAAGCCTGCAAGGCCTGTAGAGATGATTCATATATAGAGCGTGTGATTCTTAAATTATTAATTGAACATAGAAAATACTATGATTTTTTTTTTGTAAACACCAGCGAAGGTGATATGTCCATCAAAACTGATCAAGTTAGATCAACCATTGATTTGTCTCTAATAAAGCTTCAAACTAAAATACTTATGCTCTAGAGTTCATCCATTGATGTCCTTCAGTTTAGCTTAGTTGTACAAATTACACTATTCATTCCACTTCTTTGTGTTGCACAATGCACTACACCAGCTCGAATGGCTTAGTCCTTTTCAGTCTTCCGAGGATATGTTCGTTGTCCAGCAGCTGTATCGCCTCCGTATTCACATGATGAAGTAGTCTGACTTCATGCTTATTGGAGTATCGTTTCATCTCATCTTTGGCCATTGGGATTCCTAGGTCCCGATGAAGGTCACTATTGCGAACGTACCATGGAGCATTCACCATGTTACGAAGCACTTTATTCTGGAAAGTCTGAATAATATTCACATTTGATACACAAGTGCAGCCCCAAAGCTGGATGCCATAAAGTCACACTGGTTTTAAAATCTGATTGTAGATCAGAATTTTATTATATAGTGACAACTTAGAATTCCTTCCAAGTAGCCAGTAGTACTGTCTATACTTTACACTAATTTCAAAGCGTTTTTTCTTGATGTGCTCTTTCAATCGTAGCTTTGCATCAAGGTTCATTCCAAGATACTTAGCGTTGTTCGCGTGCGGTACGGCAATATTATTTACCCTAACTACTGGGTGATCTGTGAAAATACTATGATTTAAACATATTTTTCCTATTGATGATGGAATATAATATCGTGTGAGAGGCCTTCTCTGGAATTATGGAAAGCTATCATTCATTGACAAAATCTTTCACGCGATTTATCCATAAATTTGGTTCTACTAGTCAATTTTTAAGCCCTATGTTGTCCTTAAGCTGGTCGGTTGTTTCAGGATCATCAGCAAAAGCCTCTTCTTTCAGGTAACTCTATAAGAAGGAATCTAATGACCTTAGGTCACATGATCTAGACAGCAAATTCGCATCGCCATTTTTGGAATCATTTGGTTAACAAACTTTTCACTCATAATCCCACTTCTTTCAGCTGCTGTATTGGAAGTGCCGTCATCTTGTTGATATCATAAGTTCGTAACATCTATATTTTCCAATTAATTTCATAAATATTAGTGATCATCGCCCCAATTACCGTAATTGCATCACCAGCATCATCTTGAAAGTAATGAGACCCAATCGCGCCGGCATGGCATACCAAAAGTCTCACCAGACTTTGACATTTTTCAGGAAGATAATTTGTTTGGTAAACAGTTCCCATATTCTGTGCGGATGTTCTGCAAAATATCCAACAAATTTATAATAAATTTGAACAATAAAGACGCGTTGTTCAATTGAATAGCACTCCATATTTCCTAACTTGAACGTCTATAATTGATATCTGTATACATCATCAGTAGCTAGTCATAGTTGTGACTTGTGTTTTCTGACAGACTATAGTTTTCATGGTTGTACGCAGGTCGTTAGAACTTTTCGTGTCTTAAGTTTTAGAAAGTGACCTGGCAATTTTTTCCTGCATCACTCCTTCAAAATTTCGAGGTACAGTTATTTTTTAATCTACTCCACCGTCTGGTTAATCAATAACGTTTCGCAACCGAAGATCTTCAGTGTTCTGAGATCTCAGACTTATATGGGAATTTACAATATACGTTATCTAAAACAACCTCTCCAAACATCGAACTTCACTCTCCAGTGGTCCAAGTACGGCCCTGGTTCGGTCACAGGGGATCCAATCCATTCCATTGTTGGACTGCAGATTTGGAGTTTAATCAAGAGGGACCTCTTCGCTCTGATATGTGGAATTAAACGTCATCCAGATGATATTGTACTCTCACAAACAGATTTTCAGCGCTCAATACTTTTTATAGTTTTTTCTTTATTCGAAGCCAGTGGCAGCGGCAGAATCGTTCTTTCATCCATTTGCATTTGTCATCATACGATATAATTACAGGAGATTATAATTAATATCCGGAATTTCTCAATTGGGCATATTGGATCGTTTTGCCAGCTATCAGCTATTTTCCGAATGAATATGGTATTAACGAAAAATTTATATAAGCTGCCTTTACGAGTATATTCTCTGGTATCATAAAATATGAGGTCGGTGATTATAAAAAAACCACTCATTTACCATTAAATTTGACATAAATATTAAATATGTATATAAAAATATTAAAATATTTTAATTTAGTATTGTAAATAATTGAAAACCTCCTCCTACAAAAAAATGTTTGGAGAATGATTGGGGGCATTCAAAAACAAAGCATAAAAGTTTTTAATTTTTTAACGAAAAACTTTTTCGTCTTTACCATAGCAGAAACATCGTGTCAAATTTTCATCAGAAATCCCAGTACCGGAGACAGACAGACCGACGGAAATGACCGAAATGTATATGTAATGAAACGTCAAGATATCATAATATCTCAAACTCTATATTTTTTGCGATTACAATATTTCCCCGCCCGTTGGCATGGGAAGTAAAGACGTAAGAATTACGAACCAGGTGTATAAAGAAATCCCTACCATTTTCCTTATCCTCCGCCCTTACCGCAGCGTTCGATGGGAAATCGACTGAGCGCGAGCACGCCAACCCTGATTGACGTTCATATTTAAAGCCGTTCCTTTTTCATCCTTGTTTCCCGGTCCTGGCAAGAATGTAATTTAACGGTTCCATCAAACACCGCTACGTAACTCTCGTAAACAGTTTTTGTGCCTTTATCGACTCTTTAAATAAATTGGAAATTCTCCAGCACTTGTAGGATATAATGCCAGGCATGGTGACGTGTCGCGATGTACAGCAGATTCGATTAATGAAAATTTTTTTAGGATAACCAATTATTTCGAACATGAAAATCAACCGACGAGAAAATACTTAGCGGTGTTGTTTGCAGGAGTTTTCCTCTGTTAAATTTCTTATCTTTCATCCGCTTCTCATGGGTTTACCATGGTATGTTTCCTGATGAGCTCAACACATCCTTGGTACTTCCTATTCATAAAAAAGGTAACAAAGAAGCTGTCAAAAATTACCGTCCTGTAATTCTACCATCTATATATTTTCTAAACTGTTTGAAAAGGTTATCTACAGCAGAATGTACAGTTTTGTTGACCAGCATATTATAACTAATAGACAGCATGGATTTACACCCAGTAGTTCTGCAAATAAAGCCTGTTACCCTGTCATGTCTTTTATACCGGGTGGTCCATTTAACTTGAGACAGCCGTATAACACGAAAACGGTTTTTTTTTATGAAATCGTTTAGATGAAAGTTCTTGGGTGTAATGGGAGAGAATTAATGATGACTTTTATTTTCCACATTGACACGTTTTCAAGAGTTTTTTCAAGGTCAACCTTGTTTTCTAATGGGAACATATATCTTTTATTGAGCAATCTTATTCTACGAGAAAAACCAATACCTTTTGTTCACAAATTCATGCAATCCGAATACAACTTAAGTAGATAGAAGATAAAACATTTGTTCTTTTTCGAAACGTTTCCATACCGCAACGATAAACAATACCGTTATCATTTCTTTGGAACATTATTAACTGAGTCGTATTTTCTCAGTGGGCAAGAAATTGAATGGAATTATATAGAACTTTTTTTCTTTTGCATGTTGTTTTCAGATCAATCTGGTTTTACAAACCATCGTGAAGTGAATCGACATGATATGCTCTATTGGAGTGTGGAAAATCCGCGATGGTTGAGAGAAGTGGGACATCAGCGCCCTTCGTTTGTGAATTATTGTTGACAGGTTGATCGGTCCATATTTTATTGAAGGAACATTGACTGGGCAAAAATATCTAGACTTTCTGCAACACCATTCACCAGAGCTAATTGACGATATACCACTTCAAGGAAGGGCAAGTATGTGGTTTGAACACGATGGCTGCCCTGCTCATTATGGTAGAATTTTCTGGGAAGTGCTGGATCGGGAATACCCTAATCGATCGATCGGATGGGGTGGTCCCGTTATGACGCTTGCTAGGTCACCAGATTTAACCCCTCTCGATTTCCTTTTATTGGGCCATCTATAAGAAGTTTCTTATTCGAGTAGCTACCACTACGCATGAGATATGCTTGCAGAGCAATCATTGAAAAAACTCTCCTTGGGTATCATGGAAGCTTTATAAAATAGATTGATAAGTGTATTGAAGTTGACGGGCATCATTTTGAACATTTTCTATAAAAAATTTAAAGGTTCCCCATATGATAATTACGTTATTCATGCTTTCATGAGAAGAAAAGTATTACTGACAAACCATGTAATTATTTGTTGGTGAGGATGCACCCGTGGATCTCCTCTAGTCTTTGCTGTACTGGTGACTCTTGGTGTTATTATGGAAGACAGCTCGATATAACATCTGTCATGATAATATCTATAGAATACAGACAGATAAACAACTCTCCTCCAAGTGGCGGGTTTCGATTTATATTCCAATCATCTTCGGACTGAGGGCGTCACTGAAATAAAAGAGTCTTATTTGTGAAACTGTGTGTTGGGTACACAATCTTTTTATGCGTGATGAAGGAGTTCCCCCAAGTAAGAGCATCGACAATCTACTCTCCTTCGATGTTCTAGAATCTAGACTAAGGATATCCTTTGTCAGATGCATCCACTAGACATATAGCTCGTTTCTAGATTGTGTCCCGCTTCGCATAACCGTATATATCTATAGAATAGAGACCGATCAGCTACCCTTCTTCAATGTTCTAGACTGTGGAGTTTCTTTATGATATCAGGCGAATCCACTGGACATATTGCTCGTTTCTGTATGGTGTGCAGTGCTTCGGAGCGCATCCCCACACATACGAGCAGTACTCCAGCGATGGCCCTGTATAGTAGCAGTAGCTGTTCTGGAAAATATGATTTCCTGGAGCGGGAGAGAACCCCCAGTTTCTGCCATGTCATTTTTTTGTTGATATTAATTCTCAGAAGTTTGATGAAATATGACTCAAGTATTGGCTATTCCTCCATCTCCAGGGCTGGAAAACTAGCAGGCGTCTGCTTTATATGACTTATTTTCGGAGTCTGTTAACTGTTCTTCGCGTTAAACTGAACTCCGTTTGTATATTCCTATTCCACAGTTCTCTCAATGTCATTTTTGACCTGAACAGCCCGGTTCCAGGCAGGAAGTAAAGGTGCTGTCATCAGCGAAACTGAAGATTGGAATAAATGTTATTTCCAACAAATTGTTGATGTACAGCATGAGGAGCGGTGGAGAAAGGATGGTTCTTTGAGGCACACACGCATTGAGTACATCGGATATCAATCTTCTACCACAAATAAGGAACGATCCCTGAGAAAACTATCCAACCAGTGGTACAGAACCGGTTGCCGCCCATAAACAGCACTCTTAATCAAAAGTTTCTCATGCCAAACCCTATCGAAAGATTTCGATATATCGAGCGCATCGACTCGACACTCTCAATGAAGCTCAATTATTGCTCTGCTTCACATATGTGTGATGTCCGCCAGATGATCTCCAGTGGATCTATGCTTGCGGACAGGTATTTAATGTGATCTGAGTTTCTTAAAAGCGCTTGGTATTTGTTCACGTTTAAAAAGCTTAGTGCGCAATGTAACACGAGCATTTTCTATCAATACTCTACACAACTCTGCCATGATTAACAGTAAACCAGCCGGCCAGCCTTCCAACAAAAGCAAAGTTCTTTAACTGTACAGAAGTCGCGTCGGCTAGCACCATGCCAACCCTTAAGGGATATCAATCAATTATACGGTCGTACAATGGACTCAAAGTCCCATAAATAACGGGAATAAAGCCCGAAATAAGAGAGAACAGAACGCATTACGGTGCCAAAAAGTTTCAGATGATGCGACGGCGGCCGCCGAACAATGCCGTTCCGGAAGAAACATGTCGCCGACGAATATCGTTTATGTTTAGGCGAATTGGCAAACAAGGATATCAATAATAATAATGCTACATAATGGCAGTCGGATACACGGAGAGAAATTCGGTGTTGGAGCAGGGTGCAGTTGGCCCATCACTTTGCTTCACTCTACAAGCTATAAACTGGCAGCAAATGAGTTTTTCAGTGCCTGATAAATATAGATATGTATTTACTATAGTCAGTCAAATGTATAAAATATCCTTCCAGCCAGTATACATCTTTAACGATTGTTGGAAGAGTATGGCTATCCGAAGTCCACACATTCCATGTCGACCAAGATCAATTTATTTTCACAAGCCATGTCCATATCCTGACCTGGAACAGCATTGCGATAGCTATTTAATTCATGAATATTCCGTCAGGAGAGATGATGTCTTCTTCTTCGGCATTTTCCCATTACGAGTTCGCCGTTGATGCCCTCCATAAATCCCTGACTTCCCAGTCACCTACCCTGAGGTCTCTATCTACCATAGCATGTCCAATATATGTTTCCCATTTTAGAGCATGTCTTCCCCTACGTCTTCTTTCTGGGGGTTTCCACTCTAATATTCTTTTTGGCCATCTGTGTTCTGGCATTCTTTGGACATGACGGTACCATTGCAGTGCTCTGTTTTCCTTTTTTTGAGTAATGGAGCATTTTACCACATTCGATGTCATATTTCCTCAGTTCTTATTTTGTCCTTTCTAGTGACTTGTAAACATCTTCTCGTAAAGTCTAATTCCACTGTTCTTATTTTATTTTGAACTGTTTTTGTCATTGGCCATACCTCTGCTCCGTATAAGGTAATATTTACTACTATGCTTTGAAAGATTCTTTTTTTATTTTCTTTAGTGAGGGTGTTCTTCCATATCAATCCATGAAGTGCTTTTGTCGCTTGCTTTCCGCGTGCTATTTTCATTTCTATATCTTGTACACAAGTACCAAATACTTAAAAGTCTGGCAATTTTTTATAACCTCTTCTTCTACATTCAAATCAGCACTCTCCGATCCGATAAACAGATATTCTGTCTTACACATATTCATCTTTAGTCCCCACAATTCGTATTCTTCTTTAAGTTTTCGTACCATATATTCCATGTCTTCCTTTTCTTGTGCAAAGGTAATCTGATCATCCGCGAATAGTAATTATTGCAATAAATTTCCTTGGATTGGTATGCCCATCGTTCCACATTTTCTATACTACCAGGTGGTATAGGGGAGATGATGTGAAATATAATAATATGGCATTTCTTGTCCAACAGCTAACCATTACAAAACAATCTCAATATAATATGATATAATATAGTAATACACAATAAGTATAAATAAAATCATTTATATCTATCTTCTATCATTATATAATACATTTCTATACCTTTAACAACTAGGAAAAACTTATAGCATATGTGAGCTTGAGATTTACTTTTTATTACCCGGAAACTGCAGTGAAACATATGACAAATAATTGCTAGTTTATTTGCAATCATAACCATTAAGTTTAATGCAGCATTCTTTTTTATAGATAACCTTATGCAAAGGCAGAAGATAAAGATCTATTTCAAATTGACTTAAAAATGCTGTAAATTGTAACCATCGGGAAATAAAGTCCCAGGTAGCTCATTCCACAACGCCGAAGTTCCCCAAAGGATCTACTGGTTCGCGGTAAAGATGCGTCTGCTGATCCCTTCAACTGCTCACTGTACTGATGACTCTTGGTGTTATCATGCAAAACAGCCCTGTCGAATGTGTCCCATGGTAGTATCTATAAAACAGGGACAACCACCTTGTCTTTGATGTTATTATGTATTGCTCTTTTCCGGATTGGGTCCAGCGAGCAGTAGTCTAGAGATGTTCTATCAGAGCCTGGCATAGTAGCAGCAGGTGTTAACGGAGAATACAATTTTCTAGAGAGGCTAGTAAACCAGCCGTGATATTCTTGTCGCGGTAATTGTACGAGCATTCTGAGCGTTGAACTGAACTTTACTTGTAGATCTCCATTCGATAATTCTTTTGATGTCTTCGTTGATCTGAATAACATGTTGCTACCGTCAATCTAAGATCTCTCTAGATGGTAGTGCTTTTGGCTGGTTCCATGTAGGAAATAAGGGTGTTATCATATACAAAGCTGTAAATTGAATTGGACGTTATTTCCAACAGTTCGTTGATGTAAAGCAAAAAGAGCGTTCAGGAAAGTACATATCCAGCGTTAATGGTAAATACATCGGACGTAGATTCATCCACCACCACAAATAAGTATGGGTCTTTGGGAAAATTATCCAGTCAATGACATAGACCCGGTAGCATTCCATAGGCCGCCAGCTTGATCACAATTCTCTCCTGCCGCCAAATATCGAAAGCTTCCTATATATCGACTGCAATGACTCACGGCTCTCCACGAAACTCAATCGGCCTACCCCACATGTTGGTGACGCACCACGCCAGAAGATCTTCCGTGGATCTCTGTTCGCAGAAGATGATTCATCCAGGTACTTCAGAGGCTAGACATTAATGACAATCTCCATTACCTTTGATCAAAGTGACAAGTCCATAGTTGTTTGACACGTTTTTGCTATCCTTCTTAGAGATTGCACGAGGCTGATTACCCATATTGTAGAAAACACGCCTTGTTGGAAGTACAACCTGAAAGAATTGGCAAAGGACTGATGTATGTTCTGCGGCGCAACGCTTGCTGATGTTTGGACTAGACCAACAGTGTTTGACTGTTAAAAAATGCATTTCATACCCAGACCTAAAAATTAACTTCTGACGTTTATAAACACACTATTGTGGAGTGGTAATTTTTCCAGACTTTACTAATGCTCCACTGTTACACACTTCTTGAGGAAATATCTTTGGAATAATCACCATCTGATGAAGTTCGAATAAAAACAAACGCAATATTAAATGTATAGCTGTTATTTTTCTGAGTGTGTCCACATATACGTATAGCGATCCATTCCCTCAATACGCTCGGAGCTAGATATGATAAATGGCGCGACATAACCTTACTAATGTATCCGGTAAGGAGACGGGGAGTTGGCCACCGCAGCGCCACCTACTTCCGTCGGCTATTAGCCGCGTAGCCGGTGGGCGGCGGCAGATGTTCGTTTGTTTTCCACGGTCAAACGAGCCCTTTTTGTCCAAGAAAGAAGCTAATGGGGGTGAATCATGGGTAATGGACTGCCTGTAAACAGCATTTGATATAACACCGCGGGAATACTGTATGGAAACTAATGGAAATTTTCTGGGACGTCAACACGCTTTGTGCTAGACAGTGGAGAAGGATTTGGTTTTACTACTGAATTTTTTGGTATGTTGGCAAATACAAACAACACTTTACCTACATACCCTGTTACAGGATATTTCAAGAACACGGTCACTGTGTAGATTTTTCGATTGTACGGGTTGGCAGCTACTAATCGGAATAATGCTTTTATATCCCTTCTTAGGCACTACTTATGAATAATTACATCCATACGCGGCAAGCAAGTTGACTTTATTTACTGCGATATATAGCGGTTTATAAATGCAAATTTCAATCTCATTACACTTTGTGAACGTTGGCCCCAAAATAGTAATGAAAAAATTCTCTTCCCTTAGTTTATGCCTCCTACCCAGCAAATATTCTTCCAGAATGAATTAAGCTGTTCTTTAACATCACTCAAATCAATATACTGTATCTAGTCAAATTGCGGATTAGTTTTCAACTGAATAAATCAGCAATATCTTGCTTCAGTTCACTGATAACTTCCACTATTTCAGTATTAGTGTTTTATGATCAAAAATCGTTGTTTAAGTATAATAAGGATACATAAACATCATACAGAGTGAAATTGGTCCCAAATTCGAACAATTTATTCTAGTATGTGTTGCGTACCTCATATTTCTTTGTTTTGCATTTCACTGTACAGTCAACTCCTTTCCTCTAAAGTCCTTTCGCTGGATATAATATTTGAACCCCCTAAAGAGAGCCAGCTCCAATATTTACCCCTAGCAAAACAAAAAGACCTTTGATATGGCGCAACGTTCGTTCCACCCTCACTTATAAGGGTTAAATCTTCGATTAGACTACAGAAGGCGTCAAATATCGGGAAGTACCGTTTTCATGCCAGCAGTGGCGGGTACGAAGGGCTCGAACAACACAACACTTGGTCTTTTGACTAACATAAATAAATTTTAATACATAATATTGATCGAGTATTCGCATTACAAACCATCCAGGTGTACAGATAAAATGAAAATAAAATTTATGGCCTTGGAAATATAGATAGCCATTTTCAATATTTTTATGCGGTTTTCTCCACTAAATACTAACAAACAAAAAAATGCTTTTTATCTCAAGAGGGCAACTCTTTATATCGCGCTTTACCTGATACAAGGAAGTTGACAAATTAATTTTTGAATAGGTTATTTACTTGCTAACCCGCAAGATCAAAGCAAAAAATATACATATTTGCATTTTGAGGTACAGGCCTACGGTGAGATCGAACCATACATCTTCTACTTGCCGGGCAGACGCTCCTACCAACTTAACTACGAAGATACGCCGCTCAATATAGGAATATACCCGTGAAAGCTATTTGACTGATTTCTTGATGTTTTATGACATACAAGTATACATCATGAAAAACCATTTCACTGATTTCCGTGGATCTGTCTGCCTGTCTGTACCCCGTTCGTTAACCCTTGACCCCTCTATAACTTGGAAAATTTTTAGAATAATAATGATACTGGGTTACCACTATGAAAAAGACGAAAAAGTTTTGTAGTTTTTTAAAATCAGTTTATTGGTGGTACTTAATCATTTTCTAAATAATTTTTGGGGGTCAAAAATTGGGGTCGGCGGGTGGTAAGAGGAAAAATACAAAAAATTAATAGTATTGGTAGAAGACCTTCTGGTAAGAAATTTTGTGTGCTTAACACAACATTTCTTATCCATGAGGAAGACCTAATACAAAATTTTGACCACGGTAGTCCTTCGGACGTTTTAAAATATCGATCCAGTGGCAGCAAAGTAATAATGAAGCTATCCATGTGATAACGTGTGATATATCTGGTTAATATTCCAGGCTACCGTTCATGCAATACTAACAAACAGTCGGATTAGGAGTCTATAAATATATAAATAGGACGCTCCTGGGCTGTCAGTTTGTCACATTTAGTCTAATACTATATTTTGTCCTACTTCTGTTTTAGCAGCTACTAATACTACAGGTTACTGTATACTACTTGAATGGGGATAATTAATAATTTTAAAGCATATATTCAGCCTTCGAATAAATAGTGCACTAGTATCAGCGTATTGAAGAATTCCTTTTCAGATCTATTAATCCAATTTGGTAGTTTTTGAAATCAAAATACCTACTTTTCTCTTCCTGAATTTCATATCTAAAAAACAACGACACCGTTGAAGAAGTGTTTGGCTTCGCCACTGCTTTTACGAACCCATTGTTAATGGAGGGGGCCTTCATAAGCTCCAATTTCTATTGAAACGTTATTTTGCATGCATACCCGTTTGTTGTTTTGGATTCGCCCCCTCATATTTAGCAAACAGGAAAATCTGTTCTTGGATGCCTTGTTTGATTACTATGGTGATTTATGGATGATTAGGATTGAATTCACATTAGGAGTAGATCGTTGATTTATGGTCTGGATAGTCTAAGTAGAAGTTACTGGTCACATTCAACAAACACAACCGTTTCTAAAAATGTTATATAGAAGTCTAATGAACGGTTTTGTATGGTACATTTCATTTTTATGTCTAAATGCGAATCATTATATCTGCTTCCATCTTGCGGACTAACAAAAGAATAATTATTATGGTTGTTACTTATATAGAGATCGATTCGGTCGCCATGGTCGGAAATCTTTACCGACCCAACATTGGCGTTGCATCTCGAGATACGAAGGACGCGCTCAGTTTGAAATTTGGAAGTAAAGAGGCTTCCAGAGGACTGCACAAAGCATCATAAAGTGAGAACCTGTTTATATTGCCCGACTTGCTGACGTTCGTCCCGCAAAGATCATAATAAGTAAATAAAGTCATTCCATAACTAGGTACATAAATAGCTATTTCATACCTAGTTACGTTATTTAATACTTTTCACAACTAGTTATACAAATTAGTCCCTTTCAGAACTGCCCTCGGTTATGAAATGTGTCACTTTGCCTGTCAAAATTAGACAAAATCTTTATCAAAATAATGAATCACAGTTCTGTTCACAACGTGTTAATGGCATTCCTGATTCTTTGATACATCATTCCCACGTCCAATAGGTACTTAGTAAAAGTGGTGGGCGTGCATTTCGCCACATGCTGCATACGTTACCACTTGACACTGATGAGTGGGGGATTGTGGTTCAACCACACCCTTCAACTAATTGCACCTCCCGCAGCCAGGAAATAATAATCCCCTTGACCAACAAGCTACCGCCCTATGTCATCAGCATAACCTATGATTATACTGCCAAAATATACATCTCAGGAGTGCATTATGTATATATATATATATATATATATATATATATATATATATATATATATATATATATATATATATATATATATATATATATATATATATATATGTATGTATGTATATGTTAACTGCAAGATGTTTCGATACAAAGAAAGTAAAGAAAAGTGAGTACATATATTAGGACTTCACATATATTACTTTGAAATATATAAGGTTTATTTGCATAACACTGGCACTTTAGTTGTGGATCATTAATACAATAACTTCCTTTTTTGTAATCGGCCTTTTGGTACTGATCAATACAAAAATAAGATCCAAGCAGAATCTAATTCCCTGGTTGGGGAAACTCTTGCAACAAAAATGACACGACTATAGTTCTCCTGTCAGGCTATTTTGGAGATCATGAATTATATGATTGCATATTTTAATATGCATGAGTTCCTTACTGTATTTTCAGAAACTCAAAAGGCTGGTTCTGGACCAATTAATGGTGAAGATGATGCATTAACATAGATTCTCGCTCCTGTTCCCTGGTCGGACTCGACCTGTCTGTGTATCAGGTTATGTCCCATTGCAGAAAACTAGGCTTGTTAGGTTTCTCTGACAGCCTAAAATGAATGCGCTTTGTATTCTTTTACGTAAAAGTTCCTGGCCTGAAGGAACTGCGTAAACTGTAAAATGTTTGGACAGAAAGAAAGTAAAGTAGAGTATCATATATTCAGAATACACATAAATTAGTTTAAAATATAAACTTGTGTTTGCCCTCACACTGGCAAGACTTTGGATTATTAATACAATGACCTCCATCGTAATTGTCCCTTCTGCAATCTATAAGACAAATAAGATCTACGCAGAGTCTGATCCCCAGGTCATGGGGAGCTACGTCACCTGCTGCAACAAAAATTATACAAATATAGTTCTCCTGTTCGAATGTCAAGTCATTTTGGACAACAGGATCATATATGTAAAAACAAATCCGAGTGAGAAAAATCCACACACATTTTCGTGCCCTTAATGGGTGCATTCATAATGATGTAACAATGTAGGAACGAAACACAACATTTGAAGAATAATAATGTTTTTTGCTCTTCACATAAGTCATATTTTCAATACAAGAGATCGTCATGGGTATTTCATTCATATTTTCGTATTCAGTGACATCGAATCATCTTACATGTACAACATTTACTCGAAACAAATGAAATAGTTTCACTCTGTACACTAGCGCTAATAAGATTTAAAATATCAAGATGCAGTTTGGGATACGTCATCATTAACATTGCCATAAAGTTGATAAAACTAAAACTAAAATGACATTAACTGGTTGACGCTATCCTTTTTATACTAGTAACTCGATTTATACAGGGGCCGAGGATTACTGAAGGAGCAGACAGACAAACAGACTGACCACGGAAATGGGTGATGTAGTGTCATGCTGCTGATATATGTATATGTCATGAAACCTCAAGAAAACAAAATATCATTCACAATTGGCGTGGCAAGTAAAATCTCCCATTCGTCGAGAATGTAGAGGAATGATAAAATATTGCACTTACCATCGTTCTCCTCAGTTGAATTAACTGTCGATGTCGCTAAAACGAATACAAGTAAGATTGCTAGTAGCTGCTTCATGATTGCAAATGATTACTATGAAATTACAAACCATTTTATACCTGACTATGTTTTCCTCTACATGTAGCACTTATCTAAAAACAAACAGTAATTACTTCAAGTACCAGCACCTGTTCATTCGAAACGAAAATATTGATCAATTTCGTCGAATGTATTTGAAAAAACTATTCGAATTACACTGGCAAAAACAACTTTGAAGTATTTTGACTGATTTGTTTGCCATCGAGTTTCAGCGAGTACTTGATCGAAATGAAACAACAACTACGTCGAATGTATCTGATTCCGCTAAGATATTTTAATTTCTTTAAACTATTTCATGGTCATCGGTCCTAGGTAATTGTGCAAAATTTAAAATTAATCTGACGTTGTGAAGTTGGTGAAAAGCGTTCGGAGATTTCATTCCAAACATACATACATACACGTGGAAGTAATATATAGTGTGTTAAAATGGCATCGAGTAGATTGACGCTATACTAGACCCACAACAGTAGCAGTTTTAAAATGAGAATTTGAACTGGATGTTTTAACTGTGGTCAGTTTTAAGTGTTAAAGGTTTTTAGGGATTAAAATTAAAAATATAAAAAACTATTTTTTTTCATGGGCTCAATAATTTGCAACGTTTTCAGGTTTTCAATAATTGCCTTTTTTAGAAAATTTCGAAAGTTTCTTCCTCATAGAAGTAACCTATCGTCAAAGTTTCAAAATCCGATAAGATCTTTCCAAGTTATGAAGGCGCCAAGGATTACTATCGAGACAGATAGACAGACAGACAGACCGACATACCCACAGGCCAACGGACAGATGTAAACATGAATAAAACAGAGTATCTTGAATTCGGAATTTTTCGCGATTACAATATTGCCTATTTTGGCGTGGGAAGTAAAAACGGCGTCAAGTATATAGACTCTATATTTGACGTGCAGTAGTACCGGTAAATTAAAGATTAGTGGAATTATTCTTCCAAATAAAAATGGAACGCCACTGTTTTTTTCTGAAACGCAAAATTAAGTTCTACCTTCAATTTACACTTTTTTTCTAGAGTGCATTGTTTTCGGAAAAATAATAATAAATTGATAAGCAAAGCTATATTTCAATAAATGTTCATAAATACCATCATTAAGAGGAATAAAAGTGCGGCATCTTTTTAATAAAGAAAAACGTATTTTTTATCAAACGCATTATTTATTAATTCTTGTAACTGATCAACAGTATTAATTTGCTCAGCATACACTAGTTGTTTAAAATCGCCACACAAAATGAAATCAAGGGGGTTCAAATCAGGAGACGTCGCAGGCCAATGTACGGGTCGGTTTCTGCCAATCCGTCGTTGTCTAAAATGATTATTTAACGATGCGGCTATGTCACGACAAACATGCGGTGGGGCACCGTCGTGCTGATAACACATTCGTACTCTCTTTGCTAACGTAACATCATCTAACACATTTTCTTTGCAATTGTCTAGAAAAACTAAATATGAGTTTGCATTTAAACATTGTGACAATACAGTTGGCCATTGAAAATGCCCCACCAGACATTTAAAGAAAATATGAGTTGAAACGAGTGAATTCTTACATTATTTCTAAAACCTGATATACCAATTTATGAACTTAAGTTCATCAATTCAATTTTTATGAAGCTTACAACCAAGCCAAGAAGAAACTTTCGAAATTTTCGAAAAAAGGCAATTATTGAAAACCTGAAAACGTTGCAAATTATTGAGCCCATGAAAAAAATTAGTTTTTCATATTTCTAATTTTAATCCCTAAAAACCTTTAACACTTAAAACTGACCACAGTTAAAACATCCAGTTCAAATTCTCATTTTAAAACTGCTACTGTTGTGGGTCTAGTATAGCGTCAATCTACTCGATGCCATTTTAACACACTGTATATTACTTTCACGTGTATGTATGTATGTTTGGAATGAAATCTCCGAACGCTTTTTACCAAATTCACAACGTCAGATTAATTTTAAATACCTAGGACCGATGACCATGAAATAGTTTAATGAACTTTAAATATCTTAGCGGAATCAGATACATTCGACGTAGTTGTTGTTTCATTTCGATCAAGTACTCGCTGAAACTCGATGGCAAACAAATCAGTCAAAATACTTCAAAGTTGTTTTTGCCAGTATAATTCGAATAGTTTTTTTGAATACATTCGACGAAATTGATCAATATTTTCGTTTCGAATGAACAGGTGCTGGTACTTGAAGTAATTACTAATATTTGTTTTTAGATAAGTGCTACATGTAGAGGAAAACATAGTCAGGTATAAAATGATTTGTAATTTCATAGTAATCATTTGCGATCATGAAGCAGCTACTAGCAATCTTACTTGTATTCGTTTTAGCGACATCGACAGTTAATTCAACTGAGGAGAACGATGGTAAGTGCAATATTTTATCATTCCTCTACATTTTCGACGAATGGGAGATTTTACTTGCCACGCCAATTGTGAATGATATTTTGTTTTCTTGAGGTTTCATGACATATACATATATCAGCAGCATGACAATACATCACCCATTTCCGTGGTCAGTCTGTTTGTCTGTCTGCTCCTTCAGTAATCCTCGGCCCCTGTATAAATCGAGTTACTAGTATAAAAAGGATAGCGTCAACCAGTTGATGTCATTTTAGTTTTAGTTTAATCAACTTTATGGCAATGTTAATGATGACGTATCCCAAACTGCATCTTGATATTTTAAATCTTATTAGCGCTAGTGTACAGAGTGAAACTATTTCATTTGTTTCGAGTAAATGCCGTACATGTATGATGATTCGATGTCACTGAATACGAAAATATGAATGAAATACCCATGACGATCTCTTGTATTGAAAATATGACTTATGTGAAGAGCAAAAAACATTATTATTCTTCAAATGTTGTGTTTCGTTCCTACATTGTTACATCATTATGAATGTACCCATTAAGGGCACGAAAATGTGTGTGGATTTTTCTCACTCGGATTTGTTTTTACATATATGATCCTGTTGTCCAAAATGACTTGACATTCGAACAGGAGAACTGTATTTGTATAATTTTTGTTGCAGCAAGTGACGTAGCTCTCCATGACCTGGGGATCAGATTCTGCGTAGATCTTATTTGTCTTATAGATTGCAGAAGGGACAATTACGATGGAGGTCATTGTATTAATAATCCAAGGTCTTGCCAGTGTGAGGGCAAACACAAGTTTATATTTTAAACTAATTTATGTGTATTCTGAATATATGTTACTCTACTTTACTTTCTTTCTGTCCAAACATTTTACAGTTTACGCAGTTCCTTCAGGCCAGGAACTTTTACGTAAAAGAATACAAAGCGCATTCATTTTAGGCTGTCAGAGAAACCTAACAAGCCTAGTTTTCTGCAATGGGACATAACCTGATACACAGACAGGTCGAGTCCGACCAGGGAACAGGAGCGAGAATCTATGTTAATGCATCATCTTCACCATTAATTGGTCCAGAACCAGCCTTTTGAGTTTCTGAAAATACAGTAAGGAACTCATGCATATTAAAATATGCAATCATATAATTCATGATCTCCAAAATAGCCTGACAGGAGAACTATAGTCGTGTCATTTTTGTTGCAAGAGTTTCCCCAACCAGGGAATTAGATTCTGCTTGGATCTTATTTTTGTATTGATCAGTACCAAAAGGCCGATTACAAAAAAGGAAGTTATTGTATTAATGATCCACAACTAAAGTGCCAGTGTTATGCAAATAAACCTTATATATTTCAAAGTAATATATGTGAAGTCCTAATATATGTACTCACTTTTCTTTACTTTCTTTGTATCGAAACATCTTGCAGTTAACATATACATACATACATATATATATATATATATATATATATATATATATATACTTTTCTTCACTTTTTTAGATAAAATTTAAATGCTTTTCTAACAAATATTCCATTATTTTTTGTAAGGTTATCATATTCTCTAACGAAGCTCCGTTTAATTCAATCAAGAATAAACATCTTGCGATTCCCCCCAAGTAATTCATTTACTTGTTTGGCATCGCCACATTCGTCAACGGCAATTCAGCGGTACGCGTTGTCTATTTCCGCGCCCATTACCAATATTACCAACCACCTCTCAAGATAAATGTGCTCTTAAAGTTGGGGTTGTGACGGTTGTGAGGATCTCATACAAATGTACAGGTGTTTATGTGATATGAGTGATATGTGAATTGTGAATAAGTTCTATTACAAATGCTATATGGCGCAAATAAATGTAAGAAAGAAGTCACTTTGGTACAGTTTTGATACTTTTTTGGTTCTTCTTTTTAAGGTTGAAGAACCAACAGTAGCTTTGATAACAACTCATCAAAATTACAGAATGTTTATACCAATAATACATTATATAATCAAGTACTAAGTACTAAGTATTATAAATGAAAGGAATGTCACTCGAGCATAGACTCGCAAAAAATCGCTTTCTAAAATTCTTATTTCGTCAATATACAGGAGAATGATATTTTCAGGCAAAAAGTCATTTTGATTAAAATGTTGAAAATATCGAGTAAATATTTTTTTTCAATTTGTGCTATTACTGTAGCCATTAATTCCATAAAATAATGCAGCATTAACTACGAAGGGTTCTTATCATTATCTCTTGCCAAATAACTGAGATCGGTTACTGAGATTACACAATGACAAGCACGATAAAAGACCGACAAACGGAATTAAAAGACATATGTTTGGGATATACGCCATAAAAATCAGAAATTCTATCACCACGAATTCGAAAATTATAGCAACTATGAGATGGGATTTGAAAAAATATTATTATATGAAAGACGATCCACTTGAATGGGTGGTCATTAACATGCCACTCCAAGTAGTTTCATAGACATCGAAGGAAATAAATTGTTATCTCTAGAGACTTGCACCCGTTAAACGCAGCTCGTGCACGTTTTTCATTAGTGAAAATTGAAGCTGCAACAAGGATGTATGCAAATAACAAAGGGTAGGAACAGAAGAACACTCACATTGTTGTACTAGCAACGGGGTCATAAAATTTACATGAACCTGACAAACCTTTTCAATTATCCTTTTACTGTGTATTTATCTCCGATGTGCATTATCTTGATTACTTTTGTGACGGATATTCACGTTACTTTTTACGAAGAGAAATAGTAAGCAGAATGATTATCTCATAATGAAAAATCTTTATATCTGTAAAGACACATCAATGCTCAAGGAATGACAGAATACAAGGACTCACTTTATACCGCGGTCCAAATAGTCAAGGAAATGCTATATACAGGTGTTGAACATATTGCCATCGCAAACATTTCGAGGTAATATGTTTTCCTGCTGTTCATGATGTTTGACGAATTATACATCACGAAACAGCATTTCACTCATTTTCAGCGGTCAAATAGTCTGTTTGGCAATTTTTGGCGCACTCTATAATTCAGATAGTACCATCTGAATTCTACTACTACTAGAATGGGAGGGACGTAAAGTCTTGTTTAGTTCAAAGACGAAAATTCAACATCGTTTCTCGACGCTTGCAAGGCCTTTGATCATTTTCAAAAGTATGTTTGGCGTGTCTAAAGCTGTAAGTGAAGGAGATGCTCTATAAAACTGCGCCATGTAATTCTCCATACTTTTTAGACCCATATTTACTTTCAAGATACAGAAATGTTAGATTTATAACAATTGTGGATGTTTTCCAATACATCCAACTTAATCTCAAAGGTATTTGTCTTTTCAGACAAATTTGGACTATTTATATTTTTTAAAACAGCACTGAGTGAATGTTTTTCCTAAAGTGAACTTCTTCTTCCGCGTCTGCTCTAGCAGCTACTTCTACAGATTCTTGCCATTGAATTGAATTACGATCATAAATAATGACGGCAATTAATTCCAAAATAAAATGTCGCCAAGAATATCAACATTGTATTTCAGATTGAGTTGCATCAGCTTATTGCAGATATTCTGTGGATTTTATAGTTATTGATCCACTAGAAGGACTTAATAGCAAATACTGGAAATTAGGGAAATTTTCCCTACATTGAAATTTTGTAATTATAAGAGAAGTCTATTCAACTTCAATATATTCCAGATTTAATTCCAGGAGAACTGCAGTTGATATTATAAATAGAAAAGCGAGCTATCTTTTAAGGCGTTTAAGACTTTTCTGTACATTTTCAAAATATCTGGCAATCTCAATATCTATATTGATGAAATGAATTCGCTCGTCTATAAACTTTTAGCCTTTCCAAATTTCAGAACTTCCTAAATTTGGCCAAATTTTTGTACATTTGTCTTTATAGAACCATCACGATAGATATCAATACACCCAGAAACATATTTTATATACTCGTATAATAACTGATTCCGACTGAGTAAATGAGGAAAATTGGTCTAAAGATAGATGAATAATAATTAAACTCCTTATTTAGGTATCATTCAGATTAAATATCTACATGAAGCTGTGGGAAATACGTGCCGTATTTGGTTATGATAAATATAATTTTCTCATTGTCAAGCTGTTCCTGTAAAAAAATCACCAGGATGACACAAGAGGTACCCAACTGAGTCTAAGGTTCAATATTAAAAGTAACGTCATAAATCTGACATATTACTTAAACCTATCTAGCTAATATTCTATTCGTTGAATATACTCTAGAAAATATGGTCCGTATGTGTTGGGTAATAAGAGGGTGATAAGAGTATTCTGGTAACTACACTTTGAAAAAATCCTGATATATCCTATTCCACAAAATATTTCAGGTGTACACCATACTTGTTATGAAACTGCATCATATAGATGACCATGATTTAAGATCCTATAAATTCTCCTCATATTCATAGATTTGAAAAAAACTCGGCCACGGTGAGATTCAAACTATCACGAAACATCATGTTAAATTCATATGTCAGTCCTGAAAATTGGAGAGAAAATGAGTTAATTGAATTCTTCTTCTATCACAATGTCTTTAATTTTTTCGTTAATTATTTTATTCTTATATTAAGAATAATTTTTTACTTTTTAGTTCGATCAACTATACAAGCGTGCTTTTTAGTGCTTTAAACTATAATTCTACTACTTTGATATTTGGAGCCGTAGTTACGTCGCTGCTGGAATTAGACTTGCTCTTCAATGGATCCTAATTAACGGGTCTGAAAGGTATTATCTCCGTTTACGGGGCCTCAGTTGAATCCCGTGTTGTCATATCCCAATGATTCTGTCTCTATAGATACAGGTCAAACTAATGAAAGTGTGTTTAGCAGAAAAATTAAATACCATTTAAACGTATTGCTTCAAGAACTTGAAACTAGGCAACTGGAGCAAACAAACGAGATAAAGTTTTTAGGCATGATTTTTGATCATCAGCTAAGCAATCTCTCCTGAAACAATTAGACACTATGCATAATTCTGCGCTGCGAATCATTCTTGGTGCTTTCAGAACCACCCCCATCAATAGCCTGTACCAGGAGTCCGGCGAAGCCCCATTATACATGCGAAGACAGATTTTAAGTTTATCATATGCGACCAAACTCAGCACAAAACCAAATATACCTGCGCACAAGTACTTAAGCTCCAAATCCTCATATAACAGAGACTCAATCGTTGGAATGCCGTTCAACCAAAAAATTAAAACTTTCCTACAATGCCTTCATATCTCCCCAAATCTTCTAACACACTCGCCATCATCATCAAAAATACCACCTTGGATGATATCCACACCAGAAATAATCACAAAGTTACAAAGTTTCGACAAACACAGCGTACCTGCAACCCTCATCCATCAGAGCTTTTTAAGAATTCTAGATCTTTACCCTGAATATACAACTATCTACACCGATGCATCCAAAAGTGGCCCAAAAGTTGGAGCAGCGATAGCTACATCTTCGTACAAACGCACCATAAAACTCCACGACCAAACAACAATTGTGAGCGGAGAACTATTTGCCATATTAGAGGCGCTAAAATTTGCTGAAACAAATAACATCAACAAACTCATCATTGCAACAGACTCGCTGATCTCACTTGAACTGATTAAAAGAATGTATACAAGAAATCCTATTGTTAACCAAATACACGATATAGCATACCATCTGAAGACAAATGATACCGAGATTAAATTCATATGGGTTCCTTCTCACGTGGGCATAACTGGCAATGAAATAGTAGACCAGGCAGCCAAACAAGCAGCCAACATGAACGTCTCTCCAATCTACAACCTGCCTGCATTAGACAAGAAAATTCATCTAGTCAATCTGATTACCGATCAATGGAACGCCAAATGGCGAAGCAACCCTTCAAAACTTCAAGACATCAAACCACAATTCGGCCCCTGGACCACAGTAACTACAAACAGAAGACATCAAACCGTCATCACCTGGCTACGCTTGGGTCATACAAAGGCAACCCACGGCTACCTCATCGCAGGCACAAACGAACCTCTCTGTGACATATGTGACGTGAAATTATCAGTGAACCATGTACTCGTGGAGTGTCCGATGTTAGAAGTGTACAGACTAAGCAACAACATCAATGGACCACTCAGTGTAATATTAGGCCCAAATTGTAATGTACCCTGTATAATTAAGTACCTGAAAGATATTAGTTTGCTAGATAAATTGTAAATACTCTGCCGCTAATGACCTCTCAGGTTCATGCGGTTAAAAAAAAAAAAAAAAAAAAAAAGAACTTGAAACAAATTTAAGTATAATGTCGATTCGTATCAACACTTCAGAAAAATAATTTATGACAAGCGTATTAAACCATTGTATTGTTATCGGTCCTTGATGAGTGTACAAACTTTAAAATTATTCTGACGTTTTAAAGTGGTTTAAAATAGCGTTTGAAGATGCCGTTACAAATATACGTACATACATACACGAGAAGCTAATAAAAAGCGGGTTCAAAGCGAATTTAGACTTGTAGATAAAAAGTTCACTCAGTTTCACAAATAAAACTCGTTCTTTCAGTGACGCGTTTCGATTTTTATTAAAATCATCGGCTGACTGTCAGATTTGACTGCCAACAAGGCTACCCAGATGACTTGCCAACTAACTAATTCATCCTATCATGGATACAAAACTAGAGCTCTCAAATCTTGCGTGCTATAGAATTACACAGCTTTTTATCTACATGATGGGGGAGTTTCACCAATTAAGAGTATCTACAATCTACGCGATTTTAGACATTATAAAACATCTGAAAACAGATATTTAGCGATCAAAATTCTTCTCTGCAATATGCCTGGAAAGTAATTCGTAAAATAAGTTGGACTTCGTAAGAAACAGCATTAGTAATCGACTGAGATTTGACAAGGAAAGACGGTCGAATCGACAGCAGGAAGGGATGAATGCCGCTGCAGCGTCCAGAGGCGGGTGACAATGGCGTCCTTACACAGCCGCCTCCAACAATTCCTGCAACTGACAGATTTTAAAAAGAATATGCAGTCGCATAAAAACCAGGGGGATGAGATGGAGTGGGAGTGAGAGATGGGTGAAGGGGGTGGAGGACGGGGACCTGCGGTTCGAAGCGCGGCGACGTGTTTGCCGGACGGTAATGGGAATTGAAAAGCGATTGGAGATATGGAAAAATACAACGTGTTCGACGGTATTGTCACGACGGTAACAAAATGTTCTGAATAGGGTTCGTGTAGTGCCCGCACCGAGTTTGATTTTCAGTTTTATTTGAATGCCACATTTCATTGCTGTGGCCCGAAAAGCTTCCAAGCTATACATAAAAATAAAAGCTTAATAGCAGTTGTATTTCTAGTCTGGTGAGTATGCTAAAAAACATCTAATCAATGTTCTTCTTGCTTAGAGATGGTTTTCCGTTCATTTTTTTATTTTTTGATGTTGGATCCTAGACGTGATGAAGTCATTACCTCATATTACATAATGTTGCATCTCGTAAGACAAACAGCATTGCGTGTTTGGTGTACAAAGTCACTATAATTGTCAAACAGATACATCACCCTCTATCTGAACATTCCAAAATATTCAAAAGTTGCATATTCCAAATTTTCGAAATTTATTTTCTCTAATTTCTTTCATACCAATCTAGCCATCCCTTGAGTACTCAAATGTTATTTTCTTTGATTCGACACTTGACACGCTCGAGTAGTATATCGTTTGCAATAAACCCAGTCTATTTTTTATGTTGAATTTTTTTAACCGAAAGAGAAACATAGATATTACCACTCATTAAACATATTTCGAACAGCAAAATGAAGTTTGTATGCACTTATATATACAAAAAGCAACTCATTCCAATATCCTCTGAAGTCGTTTTTGCTAGTCGTATTTGGATTATGGTATATTAGCGAGGATAGATCATAAAATTTCATTTGATAAATTTTATTTCGGAAGCTTGGAAGATATCGGATACGTGATCACATCAGGAAAGTGGTATCGATACAATCCTTATTTTATTTGTCAATAGTTTGACTAGTGAGATAACAAAGCAGATCTGGTGAATTTTGCTGGTCATGCAAATATTTTGCAACTACACTATCAAACCTCTTCCAAGTCACTACAGATCGTCTATAAGAACTACTAAGAATTTGGCGCTGAAAAAAAGATGGTGCCAGTCACGTCTTGTTGGCAGTTTTTTGAGTTGTTCAAGCTTCATTATACTACTTTGGTCAAAAGTTGTCTTGAAAGCCGAACCATTATCTTCATTCTCCGCCTAATCTGTCTTTTGACTGAACTCTTAACTATTGACTGAATCAACAATCATTCAAACTTTTCTTCTGCACACGCCACTGGATTCACGGTCGGCCTGTCTCCATTAGTCTATCACAATGGAGCTTTCATCGGGATTAGCGAGACTCTCTCGAGACGAACCTTCCACTGTTTGTTCACCACTTTCTTCGCTCCTATTAACTGAATATGTGTAAATTAAATCTTCAAATACCTTTTCAGGATCTCTTCCACCAGGACAAATCTCAACCGTCCATTATGATCTACTAACATTGGCAGAAATAAGTCGAAATGATATCTGGAAGGCATGGATGAATTTAATGTAATTTGGGATTGATTTCATGATTAAAGAAATTATAGTTCTCATACTACTTAATACTGGAGACACGAGTTGTAGGTAATAGTTATATTTACATTACAGTTCAGACCACAAGTCTAGAATAATTCTGTTTCCAGACATATACACACATAAAGATGAATTTTCAGACGAAGAACCTGTGCTTTCATTCATACCACATCTTCCTATATGCCCGAAGTTAAGATAAGTAAATATTTTCAAGTCAAACCTGAGAAAGTCTTGTAAGTAGTAATATCAAAATCTTGAATTGAGTATATGATAATCATGGCACAAAACAGAACATATCTAACCTATAATAAATATCTAAACTTGACTGAAGGATTTCGTAATCTTGGCACAAACAGCTCAACTCCATTATAAAATGTTGTTCTTGTTGAAAGAAAGCTGGCAACGACAATATAATGAGTGTACTTCATACTTGTAATAAAATACATGATTTAAACTTCATGGAAACATTAGAGATTCAGAAATATCTGCGAAACCCTGACTTCATTATAGTAAATGAACAGACTGATCCTTTTAACTCAATTTTCATAAATACATTACTATAAGTTTCCATCTATGTGTATTCTAGGTTAACTTACTACTGAAATATATTAAGTAATGGAATGTATTAAAAATAATGAAATAGCTTAAGGAATAAAATATTTTGAAACGTGAAATATCTTAAGAAATAAAATTGTTTATTTCATGAAATATCTTGAGGATATTTTGACGGCGATGGTTAAGGTTTTGTAGGGGTTTTCCTCAACACTAGTGTAAATGCAGTCGCTAAAAAATATGTCCCCTAAGAAAGACACAACAAATGAAAACATAATTTAATAGAAAAATAACTATACAGGATAGATAGTATGCTAGTTATGAGAGCTCTAGTTTTGTATCCATGATAGAACTAGTTAGTTATTTGGCAAGTAATCTGGCTAGCCTTGTAAACAGTCAAATGTGACGATGATTTTAGTAAAAATCTTAACGCGTCACTAAAAGAAAAAGTTTTATTTGTGCAACTGTGTGATAATTACACAACTTTTTATCTACATGATGGAAGAGTTTCACCAAGTAAGAGCATCTACAATCTACATGATAAAACAGATACATTGTCTAACAATTCCAAGGATCAGCCACAACACTTCGTTTATGCAGAAAAGTTAGACAGGTTGTATATTTACTATAAAAAATTAATTTTTCATCCGCTTGATTCGTAAAAAGTTACACCATGCGACGCAATGCACTGTTTTACCGGTTGCGCCAGCGGTTGCGACACTAGCGTATTTTTGCGTCCTAATTTAAGCCGGGCGATGTGAATGGCAGAGACGGTATCTCCCATACAACACGCGGCAGCTACACAAAGGCCCTTTTTGTTGACGTACGTCTAGTTATAACGATACGGATCTGCATTTGAAAGAGTGACAACAATAATGATAGACCAGTCATTGCGGATTTCAGAAAGAAATATTTCGATTTTTTCCCATATCGAACATAACTTCGATCGGAACAAACTAAAATTGTTATATTTAATAATGTTAAAGGATCGAACCATTACAATGCTGTCAGAAAATTTTAAAATAAGAATTATTGGTACATTCATCATTTTTGAATATCGGATCTTTCTAATGCATTTATGGTGAAGGTGCCTGCATTTATAAGTATACACCTATTCCAACTTTATGATATTGCATTTGCGATAGCTGCTATAAATCTAAGTTCCTAACGGTGATTCCTCATTTATGCTCTATTCTGAAAACATAGTTTGGAACTCATTATTATTGATCTGTGACAAATTTTATGTCGAAATGTAACCCACTTCTTAAGAAAGGATGAAAAAGCACTCAAAATGTTTATCAAAGGTAGAGCAGCAATATTTCATGCTACATGTTTTGTTTTCTCTATTATGAATCGATTACATAATTTATGATATTTCATTATTATATTTTATCTTGGAAAATTGGGAATTCTATCCAAATGTCACAAAGATACAATAATACAAATCAGCTCTGCTGAAACATGCTTCTGTCCCAGAACTCGCATTAAGCGACATGATCTACAAGCATTTGATTTTTTGATTTTGCAGTAACTTCATAACCTCATAAATATCAAACAAATGCCTTGATATCGACTTTCTTGAAGATATTAGTCTTTTAAAAACTGTAGATTGTAGTAATGTAACTTCTGAAAATAATCCTGTAGCTGTGTCTTTGGTTTATCTTATATTTATACTCGCAGATAATTGAATCCACATGCGATTAAAGAAATAATTTTGCTATCGTTTTGGCTGCAAGCAGCTTCAATCAAGGTACGTAAAATAAAATTAAGAAATGTAACTTCTCATGTTTCGTATACTTTGATACATAAACGATCTGTTTGAAATGACATATAATCCAACCTACAGTTCCGCAAATGACAGCACACATAATTATACCGTACGTCTGAGCTATCTAGTTCAACGAAGATACCGGAAAAATTCAAATTTTGTTCGGACTAAACCCTCATCGGCGAAAGAAGCAACTATCAAATGGAATCAAATTGTACAATTCGGAAGCACTGAAAAAATTTGACATCAGAGGGAATCGAACCCTCATCTCTGTAGTTCTGATCCCGTTATACGGTGCTGTGCCGGAATCACAAAGATGCTGGTTTAGATCTACTAATCATTTTCGCAGCTCATGATCGTATCGTAATCGCGAAAAACTATGATTCAAGATTGCGTTTCCTTGGTGTTTCAGGCAATATATATCACGAAAAACCATGTAACTCTGTCTGTTTGTCTGTCTGTACATATATAAAAATGAATTCTCAGACCAAGAATATGTGCTTTCATTCAAGTATAGCATATCATCCTTCATGCACAAGGCTATAATAATCTTAAAGTAAGAATACTGTATTTTTTATCACATAGAATAAATTTAAGTAAATATATTCAATTCAAAGCTGAAAAAGTCTTGGAAGTGAGAATACCAAAATCTCAAATTGAGCTTTTTATCATCTTGGCGCAAATATTTCAACTTCATTATATAATTTATTATTGGTATAAACATTCTGTAATTTTGATGAGCTGTTCTCAAGACTACTGTTGGTTTCTAAGCCTTAAAAAGAAGGAACAAAAAACTATCAAAACTGTACCAATGTGACTTCTTTCTTTCATTTATCTATGTCATATAGTTTTTTTCCCCATTACAGTTTGAAAGATGTTGTAGAGATAAACAGAATATAAAAAAGGTGTACCCATGGTTAAGCCAACAGATATACATCCACCATTTGTAGTAGAACTTATTAACAACTCACATATAACTCATATAACATCAACACCTGTACACTTGTATGAGATTCTAACAACAGTCACAACCCAAACTTTTTAACGGCACATTCATCCTGAGAGTTGGTTGGTGAAAATTAAATCCAATAGAAGCTAACGGGCATGGAAACACACCCACGGGTACCGCTGTATTGCCGTTGACGAATATGGCGATGCCAAAACAAGTAAATGAGCTACTTGGAAGGCATAGTAGGATATTCGTATTCTTTAACTTAAACTTTCAATACCCATTATTTTCAATTCTTCAAGCTATACAAAGTTTAGTTTTTCATTATTTTTCAAATAATTTCCAACTATAAAATTGCGTGGGAGGTATTGAAGATCTCCATTCCACAATTATTTCTGTGCTCATCAATCTGGACAACATATGATGCTTAGAAGTGAGATTTCTCGGAAAGATAGTAGTGTGACTGGTTCTATAAAGGAAAAGGAAACGGTTGCTGCTGCTGCTGTATATTGCATTAGATGGCATTTCCAACCTTTCGTCTAGTAGTGGCTCTTATAGTAACTGGGCTATGAAGAGACCATCGCTAGTGATGTTGTGCCGCGCCGCCAAAATAGGAAATGATATGGAAATTGCCTGGTCGGCAACCACTATTTCCACGGACACGTAATGCGGATGCGAACGGGAGCGTATTTGTTTCCATCAGGATAAAAGTGATGACAGGGAAAAAGTTTATTAACTGTGGTCTGCTACATTTTTTGTATACGCGCACATATTTGGCTGTTGCGGCAAATTCGTATAGATAGGTTACACAAAATCGATATAACGTAACGCATAGAAAAAATACAGAGGACAAAACCTGCATACAGCTAGACAATATATTGCTTCCTGGATGAACGCACGTCTTGAAACCACTTCATTGATGGATTGGGGCAAATCGAAAAATGAAGTGAAAATGGGGAAAAAATTAAACTGGGGAGCTTCAAAACTAAACGTTTGTTCTTCTAAACTTCTTTGCAATCACCGTCAACAGACGTTGGATTGTGAAGTTTGTAATTTTTGTATTTTTATAAATTGATATTAATTTCCGTGCATACCCCGTAGGCCGGTTTTTTCCTAATTCCTGAATACAATAATGTGCTTCCATCTTGCGGATTAACAAATAATTAATTGTAAGGAAGATGCCGCCTAAATATACTTGTTGGATGCAGAAACCTGACAGAACGTATTCAAATATCATTATTGTTCCAAAACACTGGCGCTGCCTCTTTAAACATGAACAACGCACGCAAGTTGAAATTGCGAAGAAGAATAGTTTTTAGAAGAGTTTACGTAACAGTACCGTTCCTACATAGCTCAATTGGTAGAATGTCTATTCGGCAATCAAATGATACGTGATTCGAATTCCGCCGTAGTATGAGCTTTTTTTTGAGTTTCTTAGTGTGAATTTGTATATTTGTTTCCACATTGCGGCTAAACAAATAATTAACTGTACATATAGGTAATTCTTCAATTCTTGGACCTGGAAATGGAAAGCGATTAGAGATCTTTATGGTTCCAAAGCACTGGCGCTGACTCTCTATACCTATATGAACAGCACATGGAACTTGAAATTGGGAAGGGTCTGCCTAACTTTAACAATAAAATTCATTGTTAGACGTGCCTACGTGGCTTATTTGGTAGTGTCCATCCAGAAAATAAAAGATACTTGGCTGGAATTCTGCCGTAGGCCAGGTTTTTAAATGTGACCGTTTTTGATTAATTGGAAGACGTGCATGCGTAGCGTAGCGTCTGTAGAGCGTCTATGCGGAAGGATACTTGGTTGGATCTGAGTTTCTTAATGCGGATTTGTATAATTCTGGTATTAATAACTAATTTTTGATGCTATAAGAGACAAAGCTATTCTGGTCGATCGTAGCATCGCAAAAAATTGCAATAAATATGATAATAGAACCACAGCGTGGGAAGTACTGACAATCTACCTTTTCTCATTTAAAAAAATATCGGGTTCGGAGTATTGATACTATGAACTGTCGAAAAAACGAAAATTGTATACATAATTAGTATTCCTCTATTTCCGTCTTTAAACGAATTGAGAATGTTTTATTTAAACTTATTAGAAAACATGTAGATAAAAAGTTGTGTAATTATCACACAGTTTCACAAATAAAACTCAATCTTTTGGTGACGCGTTTCGATTTTTATGAAATCTGACAGTCCGACGATGATTTTATTTGTGAAACTGTGTGATGATTACACAACTTTTTATCTAAATGATCGAAGAGTTTCACCAAGTAAGAGCATCTACAATCTACATCATTGAATAACGTTTAATTATCGCCTCTTAAACAATCTCCTAATAGTTGAAAATTGATTCTTTCTTGTTCGGTTTGAAACGAGTGTTAAAGGTTTTTCAATGATAATTTTTTTACCTTAAGTCGAACCTAAAGGTAATTGTTGCGTGTATTCTAACAAATACAAAAGTGAGATTCTATGAACGGTACATGTTCAACCTAAAAAATTAGTATTTTTTCCAGGTGATCCTGGTCATGACATCAGGATAAAGTGATCAAATAGTTGTATTGTCGTGGGTCCTGAATACGTATACAAAGTCACGTATTGATCTAACTGTTCGAACATACTTAATTGAGGCTAAATCTTAATTTTGCCGGTGTCACTCTCACGTCATCTTTAAAATTGCGAGCTTTGTATATAAAAAAGTATTTCTCTATTACCGTCGTCAACGGCGGCACAAATGTAGCGTTCCATTCCGAGCAAAATCTAGCAGCCGCAGTCCTTTCTGGCTCTGAATTCCCAGCGAGCGTCGCCGAGAGCTCCCAACAAAAGGGCTTTTTCCTCCATTCTTCGGCCGGTAGAAAGCGCTCCGTTGTATGACTTTTACGTTTCTTCTTATTTCGCTGCTGGATAGAACAAAGCTCATTCTGGATGAGAGCTTTGCGCCGTATTCAGCGCGACAATAATGCCCGTTTTATATTATGGCCGCGCATTGTAGCTTTCTGCTGGGAAGTTCTCATTTTCAAATTGTCGTACAGTGTTCTGTTCGCTCATTCAACGGTCCCGTTTCAGCGGAGTTGGACTTGTTCCCTGAATACTCAATTATTTGACTGGGATTTTTTTGCGGTATTCGCGCGTTTCCGATAGTTATTTCAGATTATGCTGCTTTTCCACATGGTTACTGCTGGTCAAATGGTGATGAGAAAGTTACATGTCTTTAAGTCGTTTATCCATCACGATCAGTATTGTTCTACGGCCCCCATTTTTGTGTGAATTTCCGTTTCACACTCTCCTCGAACAACACTGGTTGGACCAATCAGGTCACCCCCATGTAGGCTGCATTGGCTGTGGAACTCATAAATAGACACTAAAGGAGGATTTCGTGAAAAGGACTAAAGATAGCATTGAAGCAGGATGAAAGATTTGATTTTGAAAATTCAATGAATTTAATGTGTATATTTTATGACGGCTTGCAGCGTATCCAAAAAAAGAAAAAATGCGTAATATTTCATACTAAATATAAATATTAATGATGTATTTTAATCAAAATCGATGAGACAGTGAAGATATACATAAAAAATCTAAAATTGCATGAAAAAAACAAAAAAAACAGCAAACTGTCAATGCTACAATAAACTTGAAAAAGTCACAAAGTCAGAACATCTACAATCTACAATATCAGTGAAAATGTATTCCCACTCAAAAACAATACCACCAGAAGGACGGAAAGAGAACCGCATCTTTCTCGCCACCTCCCTCCGACAATGACGTCACCTGGCGTCGGCGGCTCCCCACCGCCTCCCCAAGGGCGACGCGGGGGTGCGGCGCGGCGCGGAATCACCGCCAGACTCCTTTTGTTGTGCGCACAAAACAATTATTCTGGCGGAAAGCGTTTTCCCTTTCAGGATTGGCTGGCACTTCGCACAATCGCGAAATGATCCTCCTATGTTCTCCTTACTCCAGATACTGCAAAGAATATACAGATATGCATGTACGGTGTACGCGTATCAAGCTATACAGGAGGTTTCTAACTCTTCTGACAAAAAATGTAGTCAAGTAGCTCGAGGGAATAATTCCCATGCTGTAATGATATCGTTTGTCTTTTTTTGCCTGATAGCTTGTGATCGAGCGGACTACTTTTTTATATTTCTTTGAAACTAGTCTGCCATTTTAATGTTTTCGGGGTTTTAATTAAATGTGTTGAGTAAATTAAACGACAAGACTTGCCTACTGACGCATACTGGGTTGAAATTTAGTTACGATTTTCATTGTTCCAGAACCTCTCAAAGTATGAATTAGTAACTTTCATGTCACATTTTTTCTTGAAATCCTATCAGCTTTTACTCCGTTTATTATGTCATAAAGTTTACAAAATGTTCGGTATACTGATACATACTTGAAACATTAGGTATGATCTATGGTGCACAAAAAAGAGTTTTTAAAATACCAAAAATTGTTATCAAAAACTAATTTTCTCAATAACATCCTCTGGATCTGAAAACATAAATTGAAGATGTTGACAGAAAGGTTCTAATCAACTCATTTGTAATTCCCACGCATAAGCAGGATAAGCTGCCATTGCGAAAATTTGTAAATTAAATACAATACGTTTTGATGATCTTTTATATCACCTACATAACCAAACCAGATTTTATTTATTTATGTCTGTCTGTCACCGTGAAATCTCTGTAAACACTGAGTTTATTTTGATATATTTTAAGGAGCCATATGGTGTGGACATGTAGTTGGTACAATTATTGTAATCGGTTCATTGCCAGCGGATTTATTCGCAAATAATTCGAAATGCATCAACAACGTACTACAAAATCTCTTGAATATCTTGAACTAATCAAAGCAAACGACAGCTTTTGCGCATTAATTACGAGTAGACAGCCGTTGGCGTTGGTGCGTTCCTGGTTTTATTCATAGTAACCCGTGTTTTTCCTCAAAATAACGATGGAAGTATACTCTAAAATCAATGAACAGTCGCAATAATTGTTGAATAGCATATGGGACAAAAAATATGATTTTGTGGAGCGATGTTAGAATGTGACAAACTAAAAACCGTTTTTCATCACGTGTTGTCATCTCCCATTTATTCAAGCTCAATATTTCCTCTACAACAACAACACTAAAACGGTTATTGTAACTTCACTATACAGAGTGTTGAGGGTACTGCACTTTAAGATAGAATATCTAGAATCAGTGAAATACAGATTCGTTTAAACGTATTTCGATTTCAGAAAAGAAACAATTCAGCCCACATTGATTTGGGCAATAACATAAAAGAAAAAGCATTCTGAGATAAATTGCATTTGAGATACGTTCATTTTGAGCATCGTATTATAGCGGATAACGATGTTTCCGAATGGGCAACGGTATCATTAATACATGGGAAGTACTGAGTCAATCTACTGGACTCCGTTTTTTTCCATTAAGACGATAAATCCAATCAGGTCTTCTCTCCAAAAAAAGAATACTATGAATCCTGTCGGGAATACGAACGACGGAAATCCAGGCAATACCCACATAAGAGGAGCGAATATCCTGCAATTACAAAAAGAAAATGGTATTGCCGTTTAATCTACTGGGTTTGATCAGACAAGCACCGGCGACCACCTGAAAGGTTCACCGTTCATCGGGAAATGGAAACTTATGGGCGAGATCTTCCAACCATTATTTACCTCCCGGTAATCAATTAGTGAGGACTTTTGTGCGGTGTCCGTTACAGAACGTCTGCGAAAAATTCGTTACCCAGGGTATTTTCGTTTTATATTTGTTTCCATCTGGAGATCCGAACAAGATTTCTACCGTTCTTGTTGACTCACAGTGTGGATCGACATTTTAATGGATTATTTACTGTATTTCATATGTAAGTATTTGACAGTCATGTATAGCTAAAAGTGCTGTCACTTCAAGGAACGGTACCTAAGGTACCTTGATTGCGTGGAACTGATTGCCTATAAAAATACTCTAGAACCGTTCTCTATTCGTTCGATGTTACGCATTATATCTGGTCAAAGAAGAAATCGCTAGAGATGCAGTTCCTGAATGTACTATGTCATGTGTACTAGTACCTCAGAATGTCCTAACTATACTAGTTCATGATTTTCCACAAAAACTGGTCTTGCTTGCTAATATGGATGCGAGAATAAATTTGAACGTTAAACTGCGCTTCAAATTTGACTACAAATAAAGCGGAAAAATTAGAATCACCGCAGTCGTTAGAAGTATGATATTCTGTCTACAAACACCAAAGATGTTTGACAAATTGAAGAAACCGAATTATAAATACTTGAACAGCGTTGCCAGACCTTGAACTTCAACCCCAAATTGAGGAATTTGCATTCACATTCGAGAAAAATGAAGATACTGTTGCTTAGTGCAACACACTTTGAACGTTCTATTCTATGTTGATTTACAAAATCACTATTGATTGCTACCGGATAATCAAGGAGATTTCCGGGAACGGAACGCGGTACTATATTTAACACGTGATGTACTCAGGAACCTCTGAAGACAAGAGCTAAGGCGAGATGCGGATACGCTGATAAACAGGGTTTTGAGATATCTGATTTTGGAATGAAGTATATTAAAAAACAGATTGCTTCATTTTTAAGCGTTTATTAGTATATTATTATGCAATGGAATATGCCTCATATGTCATTTTAGTATGCCTGGTTACTTCAATATATCTGCCAATCTTGGACAAACATTGACTAGCTATTTACTCATTTTTTTCTTTTAATGTTTCTAGTCATGGCGATATTTGTGTATTTATCTATGCTTCTATTTCTCTGATGGTTTAACAGTTTATTTTTCTCATTGTTTGATAAACTAGTATCAAACACACATGTTTATTGTGATAGCCTCTAAGTACTCATATGTATATAGGAAACATTCATCGATTCAGCAGTTTACAAACATACACCTGTAATGAATAACCTGATGTACTAGTAGGAACACTATACTAACAGTAAAATTTACTTGATAGCCACACGACATCTACCAATTTCATACATTCCTAGGTGTGGAAAGTATATGATGCTGTGAAAAGAACATTTAGGCTGCAAACAACCATCGAATTATAATGGATCTGTAACAGTGTATTTGTGTGCATATCATAGAACGCAGAAATCGAGTGGGCCGTGGCGTGGCATAATGCGCGTGTCGCTGCCACTTCCTGCGGCGCGTTGTCATTCCGCCGCATTGTTATAGATAGATGGCGCTGTTAACAATGCATACAATTGCATATGTGTCCCAATTGTTCCGTATTGTCCGCTTCGGGACCTACTATTGATACAGTCCGGCCATAACAACTATAGATTAACTATTCAGGGAACGATACACTTACTACCGACGTGAATTGATTGTTATTTGCGATTGTGGCGCTTGGACTATCGTTCATTATGTTCGCGTGTCTGTTTCGTTTCCGATGTACTACACAGTGTTATGTGTGTTTACTTTTATACGAGCTTTTGTCACACTTCATTATTATCCAAACGATATAGTCCACCTTCAGATGCTCCTCGAACGTATGTAATATCGATATTTGGCAGATGCTCCATAGCACCTATCGAGCCAGAAGTCAGTTAGTCACGTCTCATGAGTGTACAGCAAATTGCTGGTCCTCGCAGCGGACATAATTTATTTTAGTCTAGTAGTACTATTTATGTTGCATATGGAGACAATAGATACAGTTGAAGGGGTTTCGCCCTGAAACTCCTGTTTTTGAGTTAGGTCATTATCAGATGCACTTTGTTAGTTGAGTAGTCCAGATCTAGCATTTTGTGAATGAGTCCCCCATGCCAAACTATGCCGAAGGCCGAACTGTTCGTTGGGTATCACTCCTAGCGCGTCCCTCTCTCTTCCCTGAGTCTTAGCTCTATCAATCGCTCTGCTACTTTTCTAAGTTCAGCCAGCAAGCAGATCGGTCGATAGTTTTGGGGAGATCTAGGATCTTTCCCCGGCTTTGGGATCATGATGACCTCTGCCTTTATCCACCCGTTTGGGAGATATTGCGATCTGAGGATTGCGATTACTATCGTTGTTAGAGTGACGATCGCCTTTCTATTCCCGATTTGATCTATTCCAGGCGCCTTTTTGGTTTTGGCCGCCCTCATCGCATCTCCGACTGCCTCTTCAGACGAGGAATTTGATGTCTTCCGCCCCTTTTGGGTTGTCTTTTCCGTGTTTTGTATTGATGTCGTGTCCATATTTGTGTTTTTGATTTCAATTCTTTCTCGTTTTTCGGCAGCTCTCGAGTTTTAGCCTCAGCTCTCTTTCCCTTCTGCGCTTTCCTTTGAGAGAGATGAAATCTGTGGTTAGTGTTTCCAGTTGCTATTGCAACATGAAGATGCTCCCTCTCAAGTCGTATTCTTGGGTTCTATTTTCTGTTTCAATTTTGAGGTTTTCTACCGAGATGCCCGATTGACTGACGTCATCGCTTTTTTCCTTATTTTTGGGATTTTCAACCGTTTCAGACCTCTAGGGGCTCTATGGTTTCTTTCCTGTCCACCATAGCAACGTTGTAGCTAGTTCTGCTGGAACTTCCAGCGTTCTCTTGGTTTCGAGTCCTTTTTTTCAAGTCAGTACCGGCCAAGCAATTTTCACTCGTACGGAAACACTGATAAGTCGCGTTCTCGCACTGCTTCCCAAGCCGCCGCGCCGGGTCACAGCCTTGGAGGGGCTTTTCGTAGCTCCTGAATCTGCTGTCAGACTGCGGAATATGAGTGGTGACCTAAAAACAATCGAATGAAAATGGCTGACGTCAGAATAGCGTTAATTAAAAGAAGGCTTTGCTTACACGTCTTGATAATTAAAGGAGTCAAAAGCAGACGTTGGGATGTTGGAAAATGCCAATATCGAGAACACCCGATATTGATGTAGAATGAAGGATTAGGTCGGGTTGGTTGAACACTTCGCATTTATTTTTGACGATATAAAATCGAGAGAAGTTGTTGTTAGGATATTTCTTTGAGTATAAAACTGATCCATGTAAGTTATAATCCAATGTGTTTGATAGGACAGCTTGCAGAGAAAAGTAGCTCGTACAATTTTTCTAAGAACTCTATTGTTGTGTGCGTATTTTCTTATCTATTAATATATGAGGTATTAATTAGTATTTTTTCCACTCGCTGATTATTTAAGGGAGTAGTCGAAAAAAGATTATAGTATGCTTTTAATTGAAATTCCGGAATATCCTCAAACCTACAATATTGAAGCTCAATCTCAATAATCTAATGAGGCTCCAATGTTTTACTATGGATATGAAGCGTTACCTGTTAGATCTCTGCGATTTTTCTCTCATTCATTAGAACACGTTATATCACCATAGAGCACAGGTGGGCTTTGCCTTCTTTCAACTCTAACAACAAGAGGAGTGTAAACCATCTATATATTTCTACGATTTAACATATCCAGCATTTAAACTTTCATACCATAACTGCCTGTGGTTTGATACAGCAAAAGTTTTTTTCTCAGGGCAGAAACAGATGGCTTCTTATTGGGAAGTAGTATTATGTAGAATCTCTTAGTTGCCTGCAATGCCAAGAGAAAACGGATGGTTTAGTTTTGGTTATGCCCTCCACAACCGTGAAGAAACAAGTGTAGCTCAATGTTTTATTATGCAATCGTTGATGAATATACCTACTTCAATAGGTCTTTTCCCATCTTGGCCTTTATGGTAGGTATGAAAATTATGTCTCTATTCTCTTTGAGGTCATGCATTGGGCATGCATATACCCAGACCTGCCGGAAATAAAAAAAAATTGGACAAGAGTATATGGTAGTGGCATATTTTGGATTTTTTTGAAATGTCAAATTTTGGATTTGTATGGTATTCGAACACCGATCTTTTCCTAAGGTGTACTCAATCAAACTGGGATACAGTCTACAGTGAAATTAGAAATCGTTCAACTTTATAAAGGCAATTTCTTTGAATAACATCTTGAAATGTGCAGCTCAAAATAAACTTGTTCGATCCGAAATAAATCTTGGACATAGTCAAATCCATCTTTGAGGTGTTCAGTGAGTGTGTGAATTGGTTATGCATTTATATTAAAGCGTGCTATCAAGTCAATCTACTTTATTTTTTGTATTCACGTTAATTCTTTGATACTCAAATAAACAACTAGTTTTATGTCGGCTGCAGTAATGAAAAGCCGTTATATTTTAGTATCTCCAATTGTGCACTGTGCCGGACAAACAAAGCATTAAAAGTACTGAACAAACAGAATATTCGTTGATATGGCAGGACGGGTGGATTGTTATTACCAGTTTTATAGCTGAATTTTATGACACTATATGTAGCTTGGTAATTAATCTCGTGACACAGTGGGACATCCGACAACGTAGGCTCTTTCCATTGCATCATGGAGAATAAATGCATTATGCTTTCGAACATATCTATATTGGCATTCGATTAATTTTTTAGAACTAAGTTTAACAAATTACGGGCCGAAAATGTTATGACCTGCTGCACAATATTCAATAGCTCACTGAAACTAAAAGATGCTGGAGCATGAATATGTACAGCTTGGTATTTTCCTGAATGCAGCGTTCTATTCATCCTATCTAATTAATAATATATTTGTTTTAGAGAATATGTGTTCTAAATCTTTGTTGTATATGTTTTTTTGAAAATTAGGGTTGGAAGAAATCGATACAAAGTATCATAAGGCGTGATGTTCCTTAAATCCGTATTATGTATATTAATTTTCATAAAGAATGTTGTTAAATTTCCAGATTTCTTGTCAAAAATACTTTGTTTCAAATCAGATACTTTGGGAATTGGAAGTTGTCAATAAAACATTCATAGTTTTCATCGTAAGCAGTTCGACTCTTCCTGTAAACGAGACGTGACATTAATTCCATTTAAATTTCAAATATACGAGGTCACGCTGAAAGTTTTTAGATACAAAAAAACTACAAGGTTTATTCAAAAAACTTTATTCTGTTTTTTCAATATATTCTCCCCCTACCTCAATACATTTACGCATTCGGTTCAACCACTTGTCAAATTCTTGTGACCAACGTTCTTTTGAAATGTTGCTAATTTCATCGGTGGAAAAATGGCGACCTCGTAACTTTTCTGTGACCTTAGGCAATAAGAAGAAGTCGCACGGGGCTAGGTCCGGAGAATAAGGGCGGTCAGGCAACAGTTTGACACCCTGTTCAGCAAAAAAATCGAGTGTTCTAGCGGCGCTGTGGGCGGGTGCGTTGTCATGGTGCCATTAAATACCCCGCTGACCAGTCTTTGGACGGCACTTGCATAGTTCTTGGAAGACTACAGGAACACATTTGATTATATACCATTCAGAAGTAGCTGTCCTTTGATTTTCCGTTTGAAAAAAGATGCGTCCATTTTCTTTCCAACTCTCTTAGAACGGCGAATTTTCGTTGGAGGCTATTCACTTTCAAAGCATCAAACTAATTGCTGCAGTTTAGTTTCAGGATCATAATGATATAACTATGTTGCGTCTCCGGTTTTGATATTAAAAATGTTTTTACTATGCCCATTTCAAAGCATAAACTTAGCCCAATCAAGTCTTGTTGCTTTTGGCTCATTGGTCAACAAATGTGGCACCCATCTGGAACACTGCTTCCTTGGGCGAAGGTGATTATGAATTATTGTTCGGACCGCTGCCGATCCAATCCCCAGAGAAGCCTCAATCTCGGTGTAGGTGTAGGTTATATGTCGATCTTTTTTTACCATATACCGAGTGAGACCCGGCCCCTTTTAAACTCAGCAAACCAATGAAAAACTGTAGCTCTAGAAGAGGCAGAGTCCCCAAAGCAACTCACTAAACTTTCGTGACTTTCCGCTTGTCTTAGTCCCTTTTTATAGTCATACAAAGTCATGGCTCGAAAATCGCGACTACCCGGTTCCATTTTCACGTTAAAATTCGGCCAACACTTAGATGCATTCGAGACCGTGGCAAGGCAACTACTGAACGATTCAAAGGCTGCCTTTGCGTGTAAGCACTTACAACTTTAGACAAAATAGCTGGGTGCTCAAACTTTTTTAAACTTGTATAGATTAGGAATATCTAAAGACTTTCAGCGTGACCCTGTTAATATTTCACGTTAAAGCTGTGTGTGATAATGCTGCTTGGCGTTTCAGAGACCGAGAAGCGGGTGTATTCACCGGAACAATTAGTGCTAATCTATAACGCTCAGCTCAGACCATCTCTAGATATCATGAGTCGGAGTGTGCTCCACAGCATTCCTTGATGCTTCTAGACAACCCAACGACTAGTCATCTAGTGAATGCGCCGGTTTCTACAAATGATCTCAACGGCCCGGAACATCAAAGAAAAGTATTTCATTTGTACCTATTCTATAAAGTTTATTATGGTAAATGTTAGACCGAGCGGTCTCGTATAATAACACCAAGAGTCATTAATGCAACGAGTACATTTTTCCTGATTTTTACAATTTACGCCACTTCAATGTCAACTTGAATAGACATTTATCATCCGTTAGCGCTTCTGGAACGTAATAGCCTTTGCGAGAGATCATCTATAAAAAAAATCACTCTGGTATCATTTTCAATCAAGCTTCATACGAAAACATCAGAATTACAATCGGCCTATATTACGGTAGGATTAATCTATATCCAGATATGTATAACAACATATGTTGAATTGTCACTATTTTACTCATTATGATAGCATCAGATTATTTCCCATAATATGAAATTAATTACAACAAACGTAATGTGCAAAGTAGCACATATAACACTAGGAAATTCTCAATTATTTATAACTTCCGAAAATCATTAGCAACTGAGCGTCATTGACAGCAAATGGGAAACAGCGAGAACGTGTAAAATGAAAATAACATCTATTATTATGACTTATTTTCACTGGGATACAATTGCTTGATATAATAAAAATTACCTTTCAACAAATTAGAGATAACATGTGATTAAAAACCCATAAATTCTAGTATTAGTACAGTCCATGAAGTCATGACGTTAATTTCTGTGCACAGTGTAAAAACAAAGATCTGTCAGTCTTTCCTGGTTGAAATTAATTACAATAGCAAAACGAATGCACTACTCTTTATTTCCCTATTAAATATGTTGGTTTTTGTTTGAGTTCCAAAAGAAAACATTATTGTCCTGTAAACAATACATCTGTTGAAACAACTCTCCATTTCATGTAGATTGTAGATGCTCTTACTTGATTGAACTCGTCGATCATGTAGGTAAAAACCTATATAATTATCACACAGTTTCACAAATAAAAGTGTTTCTTTTAGTGACGCGTTTCAATTATATCTTAAAACGTGAAATATCTTAAGGACAACTTGACGGCGATGGTTAAGGTTTTGTAGAGGTTTCCCTTATCACTAGTTTAACACTAGTGCAAATCCGTTCGCTAAAAAATGTCCCCTAAGACAGACGCAACAAATGAAAACATAATTTAATAGAAAAATAACTAGACAGGATAGATAGTATGCTAGTTTTGAGAGGTCTAGTTTTGTATCCATGATAGGACTAATTAGTTATTTGGCAAGTCATCTGGGTAGCCTTGTAAGCAGTCAAATGTGACGATGATTTTAGTAAAAATCTAAACGCGTCACTTAAAGAAAAAGTTTTATTTGTGCAACTGTGTGATAATTACACAACTTTGTTTGTTTGTTTGTCTGAATGTCTCACCTTCCGCATTTTTTGTGAAAACTAGTCATGTAGTTTCAGATTCATCGAGAAAAATGAAAACCCAATTCAAATAAAAACGTTCTAAGCCTAATGAAACGTAGGGGACTAAAAAGACTTGGATCGAATGAATTTTGTTCATGAATCACTTACTGTCCCATGCAACAAAGTCGATGTTTCGTATCAATGAAAAGGACATTACGCGGTGTACACGTTTTTGAAGTATAATTGTCCGTCGTCATATGTATACATGTACTCAATATTGAATAGGTCCCTCGTATATCAACTCCTCTCAGAGCTTGTAAAAGGTTGGAGATGTTTTTGATGTTTGAAGTAGATTTTTATTGATTTGTGCGATATTGCTTTAATATTGGATATAAGATTGTTTGAAGATTTGCAAATTAGGATTGTAATGTGATTTCGAAAACAGCGTTTTTGACCCACAACATATCTCATATCCACCCCCAATTAGACGGATTAGACGAAGTCTATTGGATGAGGTTAAGATGCTTCAAAAATGCTGTTCCTCCAAAATAACTCTATCTAATCAAGACTGAAATAGATTTTGAACTGTTTAGAGTTCTAGTGCGTTTTTATTTTTTGCTTATCGCCATTCAGCCAATGCATCGATTTCAGAAAAAAATTAATCAGAACCCGCTATTTACCCATATCATATCCCTCTCCATGTTTCATCAAAATTGATGCAACAGTCAGTTAGATGACAAGAACGCGAACCGACACACGGACCGACAGAAATGAGTAACACGGATGTTCCTGAAGCAATATAAAGTTTCCAAAAATCTAATGATCAATATAATAATGAAAATGTGTTTTGAATGTGTGTGACTGTGTAGATAAAGTTCCAATAAAGAAATTGTATTCACTAGTAGAACAATAGTGTGACGTTTACTGGCAAACATAGGTAGATCAAAATCCATACAACCTATGAAAAAAGGCTAATCATTCGCATCGCGATATATGGCCATTACATAAATCTATTGGAGCTCAACCTACTGTGCTAAACTGGACAATGCGGACGAATTTAATTCCGAACAAAAGCACTTTTCCAAAGCGACAATACCTTGCGGACAATGCTGTATTGTCGATGTCACAAAGAGATTTAAATCAGTGTTTACACAGCGTTAAACGCAATCTCTTCAAACTCCAGTATGGTTCTGAATAATGCCTCATACTGATCACATCAAGGTAGGAAAATGTTGGCTTGTTATATTTTTTTAATGTGAAATGGACTAGGTTATAGTGCTGTGAAAAGTGTTTGGATTGAACTGGACATGTTTTTTTTATGACTGTGTGATTCCCAAACAAATGATTTTGAAACTTTAGTGCGCTCAATGTTACCAGAAAGCCCTAGAGTAATGAAACACCTCGGACATGGCAAACAGAATGTGACACAGTTCAGAATTTATAACAACCAGAAAATAATACGCTATATGATAACTAGGTATATAAATTTTTACATTTCAGTAATTTTACGTACCACAAAATGTATATAAACTTTAGAAACGTCCTTAGATCATTTTCTGCGGTTTCTTAAACTTTTTAATTATAACAAATAATGTAACCACGTTATGAATTGAACAACTTCATTGAAATAATCGGCATATATCTAAAAAAATGTCACGCATCAAATATAATAGATATAATTATACAAAAGTGCATTTTAAAAACTTTATATAAAGCACCTCTAAAGAAACTTTCTGACTACTTCTTGAGATGAATTTGAAAATTAATAAATTTACACAAAATAAAATAAGTAAAGACATTTTAAAAAATCATACATAGAAGAATCTACAAAATATGTGAAGAGCACATGTCAGAAACACAATTCGGATTTCGTGATGCAGTAGGTACAAGAGAAGCGCTATTTAGTATCCAAGTGCTAATTCAGAGATGTCGAGATGTTAATTGTGACGTGTATGCCTGCTTTGTGGATTATAGTAAGGCTTTTGATAGAGTGCAACATCATAAACTTATGGAGATACTAAAACAGGTGGGGATTGACGACCGAGACTTGAGGATAATCGCGCATCTCTACTGGAATCAGACTGCTTACATAAACGTGGATGGAGACAGATCTGAAACAATACAGATATTACGGGGAGTTAGACAGGGGTGCGTTCTGTCGCCGTTATTATTTAATATCTACTCGGAAAATGTATTTAATAAAGCCCTAGAAAAGAGTAACGCAGGAATACTTGTAAATGGTAAACGCCTAAATTACTTAAGGTACGCGGTCGATACCGTAATCATCACAGATAGTCTAAAAGACCTACAGGAAACCATGACAAGAGTAATAGACGTAAGCCAGGAGTATGGGCTCGATATAAACCTAAATAAAACCAAATATATGGTGATCAGCAAAAATAATTTGCCACGTGAAGATCTGACGATTTTTAATAGTATTTATTTTGACTGAATGTGAGGATTCTATTATTTTTCTTTTCCACCAGCAGTGTACTGACAAAGGGAAAATAAAGAAAGTATTATTATTATTATTATTATTATTATTATTATTATTATTACTATTATTATTATTATTATTATTATTATTATTATTATTATTATTATATACATATCTGGGAACCATGTTAAATGATGCCGCATAGAAAAGGCAATGGCTGTATTTGTTAAAATGTCATCAGTTTTTAAATGTCATTCCATATCAATGACGACCAAGCTGCGACTCCTCCGCTGCTATGTCTTCTCTGTCTTACTCTATGGAACAGAATCATGGGCTTTGACTGAAGCCACCATGAAGAAGCTGACAGCATTTGAGATGTGGCTATATCGCATAATCTTGAGGATATCTTGGGTGGACCACGTCACCAACGAAGAAGTCCTTCGAAGAATGAAGAAAACCACGGAGATAATAACCACCATAAAAATACGCAAGTTAGAATACCTAGGTCATATAATGCGTAACGAAAAAATATATGGTCTACTACAGCAAATACTGCAAGGGAAAATCCCAAGTAAACGTAGTCCAGGCCGCAGAAGGATCTCTCAGCTGAAAAATCTGAAACATGGTTCTCTCTGACAACCACCGGGCTTTTTAGAGCAGCCGTGAATAAGATCACGATAGCCAGAATCATCGCCAACATTCGGACCCGATAGGCACCGAAAGAAGAAGAAATTAAGTCACATTTTTATTTCAATGCTTCTAAAAAATGTGTTTGATAACACAAATAATGATCAAATGGATTCACTTCCCAAACTTGAATATGAAACTATTTCTCAAATTTAAAGATGACCTACCATGGTCAGTAGTCAGTAAAATATTAAAAGAACCATACGCCTGCTGCCTATTGTCATTGAATACATTCAAAAAATGAATAAACTGAATTGTTCAGAAATGATTCTGTTAACATTTTTTGACCTCTACCCAAAATAGTAGAAAATAAACTTCAAAATATAGACTTATACAGCTTTTTTATATTTTCGCGACTACACCATAATGATTGAAAACTTGAATCCCAGAATGAAGTGTGACATTTTTAGAATGTTATAGCCTCTACAGATATTTTTTTATTATGTGCTTTCATAAATAAATCACTTTTCGTCCTTTCAAATATAACAGCCATTTCAAAAAGCAAAAACTGACATAGCGCTCTAAAATAGTCAGAAAACTGAAAAGACTTCAAAAGTAGAGTCTGAAACAGAACCAAAAACCGAGACTTGAATTATTGAATTTTCTAATATATCTTGAAGCCAAGTGCTCTGAACTCGATAAACATACCAAAGTGATCTTTATGCGGAAATTCTTCAAATCCTGTCGAGCGTCTATCTAATATTTGTTAAACGTAAAACTTTTGTTAGCGATTTCACAGGAACATCATCAAGATAGTAAAACAAATAAGTCTACTTTCATTCGGTATGGCCAAATCCGGAAAAAATATACATAACAAATGTTGGAGTTAATGGAGTCAACTAGATTGACTCAATACTTCTTACGGTGGAATTTGCTTAGAAAGAGCATTTCCTGGTATGACAAAATCTAAATTTACTTATTTTCTGCATTTTGCGACTTTTTTCTAGTACTTACTGATTTCTCAGAGGTTCAATATAAGATTCACAAAAATCAAGTTAGGGACTAAATATAATCCTCAACTGAACAGAAACTGAATTTTTAACACTTTCAGAAATACTTGTACCCTCCAAAAGAGTTTTTCTGTCTATGCCCAAAAAATATTAGAAAAACACAAAAAACAAGTTTGAAGAAATTCTGATAATCTGTCAAATCAGCGGTAATCGAAATTACGCTGATAGAAACACACCAACAGAAATGAGCGATAAGATTTTTTTGATATGAAACGGATTATCTCAAATTCAAAATTTCTCTCGATCATAATATTTTTCTCACTTACGCGTGAGAAGTCAATTTGATGACATTGTTTTAATTACAGAGACCAATGAACGCTTTTATGGTGTGGTCAAGAATGAGAAGGAAAAGGATCTCACAGGATTACCCACGACTTCATAACTCCGAAATTTCAAAGCTATTGGGAGCCGAATGGAAGCTGTTATCAGAAGTAGATAAACGACCATTTATCGATGAAGCAAAACGGCTCCGCAGTCAACATATGATAGAACATCCTCATTATAAATATCGACCAAGAAGAAAACCAAAAATTAACAAAGATAGTCTAAGGGCACAAACAGGAATGCAAGTTGAAACTTGCAGGAATTTATGCAATCAAAGCAGTGAGTAAATCAAGAAAAAAATCCATACAGTGAACTATTGTCTATTTGTATGACTAAATCCAAGATTTCTATAATTTACTAGCTAAATGTACATGGATTAGTGCTCTGAAAACACATTTGAGCAGTTAATGATGATGTTCAGGCATTATTGCAATCAGTTGAAAAAATAAATTACTTTTTAATTTTAATTTTAAAAATATAGCTATATTTATCTCAAATGAACTGATTTTCTTGAAGCCTAGTCGCAAAACAAATAGCTATTCTATGCGGTTGTTTTTCAATGTATGGTTGAAGTGTCACTCTCATACTATAATTTCTTTATCCAGATAACCAACCCACAGTCACTCCGCTATCATCTATAACCTCGGATCAGTATTCAACAATGCCCTTCACAATTTCAATACCAACTCCAAACATAATCTCAGTAGCATACCAACAAGATAGCCAGAAGATAACTCGACCTCAGGAGGACTTCAACACTCCAGTCTGCTTGCAGCATCCATCAAGAACTCAGCCCTATTTGCAGAGTTTACCAAGCCTACCTCCATATTCTTCTCTTCAAGGCAGTCTGCATCACGACGCTATTATGAGGGCAGCTTCCATATGCGCCTACCATGACTTGGCTTCTTCTACGGGATTTCCTATGTACCTCCCTCATGTTTAATAGATAACATTGCACTAACATATTAAACAATTTTATTTAATGTTCCTTTATTAATTCACTTACTAATTTATGGTTGGTTATAAGCAATATTACAAGAAAATATTTTCGCAGCAGCGGCCGGTGAATTTTCAGCATTGGGGCACTGACATTCTCTATACCAATTGGTACTGAAACAACGGTACTGCTTAAGATCGGTAAATTTCGATGTTATTGGGACATGAACGCCCCAGACGGCAAAAACCAATACACTCACATACACTGCATATCCGCGTCTTTGATTGGTCAAGGAAAGCAGCCTCTTTTGAATCCATAAAATTTGTGATTACGCATAATGGGTTGCCTAGTTTAAGGGTATTACCCTCCTCTCCGTAGGTGTAACTTTGTGGATATGCCATGTTGCCAGTGCGCAAGAAGCGTGAGCTGACGCGGTGGTCAGTCACGAAAACATAAAGGTAGCTAAATGTTACTCGAAACAAAACCATACTTAGTTAAAATGAGGTTCAAAAACTCATGGGTAGGCTGAACCTCCCTTGCCTCCTCTGACCGGCCGCCACTGATTTTCAGTTAGCGTTTTGCTGCACTGTGTAAAATGATAAGTTAACAAGACCCTGAATAATTGAGTAATTATTATCTTCTTTGCAATTATTTTCGCCAAAATATGTACTGCGCTTTTGATTCCACCCCTCAGTTATATTCATCTACACGAGTGCAATAAATCTCAATCCCGCTGAGAGTTTACTGACCCGATAAAAATTCCGGGATATGGTCAAAGCATTGGTCTTCCTGAAATTGATGTACTTAAATTGTCAAATTCGTGTCATACTGATTAACATCAATTACCCCTTCAAATACTTATGCATTTTTTATAACACATGAACCCAACATTGCCGGATTGAAATTCGCAACCTCGATCATAAGAATTGCAACCCGACGAATAGCGGGTGTTGAAAATGTTTTTTTGAAAGGTATCACGTAACCTGGAATGAAGTGTCAAATTGAAGCTTATGTCATCCACTTTTCGAATATGTAGAGTTGGATCATGTCAACATACAAGTAAAGTGCTATCAACTTCGTCAAATGCATGATTTAACCTTCATGGAAGAGATTCAAAAATATCTGCGAAACCCTGATTTCATTGTAGTAAATGAACAGACTGATCTTTTAAACTTTAAATTAAATCTATATATATATATATATATATATATATATATATATATATATATATATATATATATATATATATATATATATATATAATGATTAATTTTTAAGGGGTACACTTCCATCAACTTGATTAAGCATTACTAAATCCTGTTAATTAGCCTAGCTGCAAGCTGTTTGAGGAACGGAACGTGTTCGTGCGTACGCGGCTTCCCCAGGGACATCTTATCACGCCCTGACAGACACGTGTCGCACGTCGCGACGACCAGCACACCCTATGCATCTCGCCGAGATAAGAGGATCATATCGAGACAGTGCCGTGGCTACGTCCACACCCTGCATAGCGAGCCGAATTCCACTTTACAAAACGTCAGGCCATCAGGCACATGAACGTGAAAAGTCTCGAGTTGAGTCACGTGAAAGTAACGTGAAAATGTGGAGAAATCACGAGTTGAATCCCGTGGAAGTGACCTCCTGACGTAAACTGTTGACGGCATATAGTGGAGTCAATAAGGCTTCACTTGTTGAATGTGAAGATAATCTCTAATACGGAAGCACTTTAAGCTTCTCAAAAATGTGAGACACTACACTAGAGAATTAATGCCACGCCAATCTGCCATTTACTACCAAAACTGATTTCATAATAACTTGTTTTTCTAGTACAGTAAACAGTGTGATTTGTTGATTACTCGTATGAACATATTTTCGTGAATAGAAAAAAAATATAATAGAGGAAACGAAATTAGGAGGTACCCATCGTGTGATAGTGTGGCTGTCTTTATAAGTTTCGACAAATTTAATAATTTTATCATCATCATTAATTTTGATGTTACATTTCAAGCTATAACTGTTTTGTGAACCTCTCTTGATGTAACCATGTATCGTTTTTCTAAATCTATATCTGCAACTAGACTAATCTTTAATATTAGTAACACCTGTTGTACGAACTCAACCACTTTGGTGAGGATGAACATTTTCTAGTTCAGTTTCTCTGGTACTCATTATTGTCATTGTAGCCCTGAAGATGGAAGCATAACATCTTGAAGCTTGGTAATATATAGTGAAAAGAGCACACTCACAAGCACAGCTTTATACCGATTTACATCAGTTAGCCTAGAAAACATGTCATAATAACGTGGTACCTTCAATACATCTTAATTCAACGCATTTATTAGGGGTCATTAAGATACTGATTTTTGTTCAGTCACCTCAAGAGTATTCACGAAATATCGACGTCACTATCACGTACTTGCGCTACCTGTGAACTTACCGCAGAAGAACCGAATTTTTAAACTTTATTAACAACACGTCTTCTGGTTGATGATAATTTTTGTTGTGTCTATAGCCCATATAATATATTAGATAGAAGATACACCATTCAATATTTATCTACGTCACTGGACGATAATATCCTGGGCGTATTCAACTCTCTTTTTAATTATCTCATCAGTGAGGACCTGAGAACGGAACCTGTCTGCAGTTGAATACCAGACGTCCAGGTGTCGCAAATATCACGTGAAAAACATACATAACATGTTTTTTGAAGTTGATATGATCATTATGATCTTTGTGCTTCCAATCACTTACCCAGATGTAAACATGACAAATGTGACAGAACTGTAGATCTGATATACCCATGAAAGATAATTTCATTATAGTCCAGGGTGTCTCCCCGGGGCCCGGGAATTAGGTATGTGTGTTTGAAGGGGAACCGGAAATAGATAGACTATACAACTTTTCACACTGATTTCTCAGTGTTCAGTGAGGTAATAATATTTGCCTAGAAATACTTAATCAACATATGTATAAGGGTTGTTTTTTCAAGTGACCTTGCATGCCAATCTAAAATTTTATCACAAGTTTTTTACAAATGGTAAAAATTTAATGTCGTTAGTAAAAGGTCATTTAATTAGCAACCAGACATTATTTTCCTGGAATGTTGACTGCACTTTCTTCTCTACGTCAGGGCTGTACAACTGCAAGTGCCACAAAGGCGGCTTTAAAAACGGTATGGATGGCTGCATTCACACATATACTGTTATTGTTCGTTAGGCTTGCTGTACATACATGATTTCCTAATTTGAATTCCAAATTGGATTTAGGACTGTTGATGCATATATTTAAAATTATGGATATTTTCGGAAACTGAGAGCGACTTTGAGAATTTTGAAATTCCAATATTTGGAATATTTTTTAAATTTCATTTCAAACTATCTCTCACTCTCTCTATCTTAGCCGTGTATAGACTGTAGTATACTGTCTAAGCTACTATAAATACATGTTTCCATTTCTATGCGCATCACTCCCAGTTTTTAATTCTATCCCACTATCGCTTCTTGTAAACAAATATCATATTTGTAGATACTCTACTAGTAACTAGTACCTACCTAATTATTGTCAATCGATGCCGCAACAAATACATTTGACTAAAACTGAAACCTCTGTAATGATGTATTGCTATTGTATGTAGTTGCATAAACACACCGCTGTTGAGTGAGGGGAGGCACAAAAACCCCTCGACCAGGGAAATAACGTGTGCTCTAGGTGTATGGCTTTCGCGCTCATAATGAATGGGGCCCGCTTCCATAGCACACCTGCGACACGAGGTGGTGCGTCGGAGGCGGAGGACTGCGGGAAGCGAGGCGGTGTCTCCAAATTGGTAATTAGCGGGTGAAGTCGCTGGAAAATCCCTTGCATCTCGCTCACACGCCACCGGATGATAATGCGATCGCAGTGTGTTACGCGATTATTATTGTTCTGGGCGGGGCTAAGGGCTACCGCCCGAGTTGGTTGAATTAAACCTGTTTTACATCAAATCAGATTCCTATAGTAATGATTGCGCAAATTTTGGAATTAGCGATAATATCTCTTAGATTCTTATTCATGTTTATACATCATGAAAATCCGTGTCGCTCATTTCCGTGATGTTTTAGGCTTCTATTCGACATTACTCTAGGTATTCAGATTTCTTTCAGTTGGAGTCATGTTCAGCAAACACAATCCACTTTTTGTTTTCTTGGTTGTAACATTTTTGCTGTAAACTAGTATAATCACCGCAGTGTCGTAGGAGCTGTAGGGCAAATTTCACAATTGTGAAATCACTACTTTGTACTCGACACGAGTGCTCAAACAGAGATTGCCTGTGACTAGCCCTTGAATGTAATATAATAACAATGAAAACCCAAAAATGGTAATAAGGAAATTATATCTAGTACTTATTAATATAGCTGAACATGGTACTAGAACACATAACATCCATATACCGAAACCATTGTCAAAAAATTGAAATACCTACTACCATTCTTAGCAAATAATAATAATAATAATAATAATAGCATTTATTGTCCAACAGTACATCAACCATTTACAGGACAATCTAATTAAAAAAAAGATAAAGTATATTATTATGAACAAAAAAAATTTTGCTATATAATTTGAAAAAAGAAGTTGTGAAGAAGTATAGTTGCTGACGTAATATGTAACTAGGAACTACATACTACCTAAATATTGATTTGCTACATCCAAAATTTCGCTCAAACTATCCCTATATATATCACAATGATAACATATTTCATTGAAATTGCTACATATAAAAAATATCGGAGACTTAGTAAATAAATTGGTACGAGCTCTATCACAATAAAATGTCTTCACACTCCGAGTTCTCGCAGGAGGAACGTAAAAATTCAATTGAGCCAAGATATCGTTAGCATATATCTTATTATGGAGTAATTTATACAAAAATGTAATGGAAGCGCAACTTCTTCTTGTATCTAGAGACTGCATATGGAATTTAGATAACAAGTGAGCATATGGAATTCCCTGCGCAGGATAGAAGCCGTCAACTTTGAATGATAGGAATTCGAGAAACTTTCTTTGAATGCGTTCAATCGAACCTTTGTAGCATCTATAAATTGGTGCAGAGTAAATAAACTATTTTTAAACCCCTCTAAGTGCAAAATTCTTAGTTTCACTAGAAAAAAGACTTGTTGCATGACTATCAAATTGGTGACACCGTCTTAGCTCGATGTGAGTCCATCAAAGATTTGGGAGTTGTTTATAATACTAAGCTTACTTTTTCTCATCATATCACCCAGAAGATTAATGAAGCATCTCGAGCTTATGGATATATTATTAGGAACTGTAGGATTTTCAATCGAACTGATAAAGTAATGGCCCAAGATTCGAGCCTTGCGGCACTCCTGATCTAGCCGTATACTCAAAAGACTTATATCCATCACGTACTGCTTCCTTTGAGATAGATAACTCTCAATAAAAGCTAAAGCTGATGAGTGAAAACCAGAAAGAGATAATTTCTTCAATAATATATGGTGATCTATTTTATCAAAAGCTTTGGCAATATCCGTGTATATCACATCTATTTGGCCCTGCCGGTCAACACAGTCAATAGCTTTCTGCGTAAATGTCATTAAATTCGTTACTTTAGAGCGCTGCGCAAGAAATCCATGTTGAAAGGGCGACAGAGATCTATGAACAGCAGAGTAAATTCTGTTATACAGGACTATCTCCAGAAGCTTGGAAAAATTGGATAAAATGGATACAGGTCGATAATTCTTTATTTATTTACTGTGTAATCATGACGGTAATGGGTAGCCGGTGGAGACTCCCACGGCTATAAAAGTTTTTCCCCTCCTAAAAAAAAAGCTGATGGCACAAAAACATCAAGCTTGCTGCGAAGACCACGAACATTTTGATAATAACAGTGCAAGCAGTTCTCAGTACTGTTGGACGTTAGTGGTTTTCCGAAATGATCCTCGGAATACCATTAAAGTGTCTGATCTTCAAACCGGATTCGCCTGCATCCAGCCTATCCTTCAGTTGGTCCTTTATATTTTTGAAGTATGCAAGTTGTCTAGGGGTACGGTCATATGATACAAAGACTTTGTTCTTATAACACGAGTTCTTAAGTTTATTGGCGTTTCTTATGATGTCAGAAACTTGCTGTTCCGTATTGCAAGATACTCTGATAGGACGAATATTCCCTCCAATTTGCTTACCAAGACGAACTAGTTTAACATCCTGGAGACTTAAAACACGATCAATGGTATGCAGAATATCTGCAACCTTATCTTTGTCTACAGTAGCTCCATCATCGTTGGTATTTTGCTCAGGTACTCCAAAAATTATAACGTTCCTGCGACGCTTATTACGTTCACCAAATTAAGAGATGACCTCCTCAAGAAGGTCATCAGGACTTGAAGCAGTGTCATCACTTTTCACAAATAATCAATATATGGCAGCGTTATTTTATTTCTTCTTAATTTCTCTAAAGTATAGATTATTTCTACCGACATTTTATTTTCGGAGTAGCCGCTATATAACATATAATGTATATGTTTTACCCCCTACTAAAGGCATTCAGTCCACGATTTTTCTCCCCATGCGACCTGTGTCCCTGTTGCATGCCCTGATTGCCCTACCCTAGCTACGACACCAAGGTCGTATCTAGACCTCACTCTTGGAGAGAAGGGTAAAAGAGCATGAAGTTTGTTTCTCCTTTCATCATTTTTTGTAATACCTTCCTCGAGGTATTTGAGGCAACAGAACAACAGAAAAAGAAATGTTTTTTCCATAGATAGCCTAACGCGAAGGCGCAGATACAGCTTGTCGCGCTTCATAAGCACTGCGCGAGGATAAATATCAATTCACCTTGACCTCAAGTGGCGCTGTCAGCTCGATCTCGTGAGAATGCGCCCAATGAGCTCCATCAGTATTTGCTGTAGGTACTGGCGACTCTTGCAGTTATTATGCCAGACAGCTTGGTCGAACATTTGCCTATAGAATAGAGACAGAATATAGCCACCCTTTTTCGATGTTCCAGCCTGTGGAGGTCCGGCGCATCCACTAGTGGTAGGGGAACATAGGTACCTAATATCGCGCACCTAAGCAAAATCGTGAAATATGTAGGTGTTGGAATTGATTTTTTGTAATATACTTTTAGATATATTTATGTACATTAAGATTATGGGTGGAATTCTTGAAAACAAGTGCCACATATTTTAAGATCTATAAAATATACAAAAGGTGTTTTGGGCGATATTACCCCACCCAATTGGGCAATACCGTGAATTCAATGGAGTGATATCGCACAGAAATAATAAATACTCACTGAAAATTGGACTTTCTTCTTTGTATAATCTGTATGGTATATCGTACCTCTGAAAAATGAACACGAAAGACCGTGTGGCCTAATGGATAAGGCGTCGGACTTCGGATCCGAAGATTGCAGGTTCGAGTCCTGTCACGGTCGCATAATTTTTTTTTCAGAAATGTTACAAAAAAATCATAAAGAATAACATAATTATGATAAATTTCCAAAACATGGAAAATTATCTCTAACTCGATTAGAAAATTAAAAATAGCTTTTTATGTATCTCCAACTGTGCAAAAAATGCTTACTACTCCGTCGCCAATGCATTGATTTCAAAACAACGAAAGAGAAACTAGTACTCGCGCCCACATCATATATCCCTCCCCAAATTTGATAAAAATCGCTGCAGCGTTTACTGACACTGCGCGGTGACAAAAACTTAAACAGACATATAGACCGGCGAAAATTAGCGACGGATTTTTCTTTATGTAGAAATAACGAATCAATCTTACACAATTTATTATTTAACAACGCCGCTAAGAAGTGACATAGTTCTTAGCTAATAATATCACGTTTTTAATACCTTGAACTAGTACTATGTATCATGAAACACAAAACCACCAGTTAGATGTCATTCACCAGCATCAGACAACTGAGACAACCGACGTCAAGTTGTCATTGCAGTGTGCTTTGTGCTTGCGGTCACCGCAAATTTGTATGATCATTTTTATTGAATTGAGCAGTTCAAATATTTTTAAAATTTCTACGCTGGACTCCTGTACAATTTGTTGTTAATAATTTCCAAAACATAGGGATGGTGGTCGACAAAAGTCCATTGGGAGGCAACCTCCATGCTTTGGAGCAATTTGTGCTTCTGGCGAAGAGTACTCGAGGGGCAGGTTGCACGGAGCTAATCAAGCAGGCACTGGAAGCTCCCGGAGTGTACGTATTTGGAGAGTTGTTGGACATGCCTAACATTCTTGAATTGGCGGAATCACCAGTAGACAAGAAGTACTTGGATGCTCTCGAATTGTTTGCGTTTGGCACCTACAAGGACTACTTGGCCAACAAAGGAGCGCTACCTGAGTTGACAGCTGCACAGCGAAAAAAATTGCAGCACCTTACAATTGTCACTTTGGCTACCAAGTAAGTAGCTTTTAACAGCTTGCATTGTATAACCACCACCTAATACCTATATATTCATTTACCGAGATATGTTAAGAAATATTCCATTATACTATTCATTTTGTTAGTGATCTGTGGGACATTTGCCCTTAAGGCAAGGTCATTGTGCTATCAAGATGTTGAAAACCAGAACGAAACATTCAGAAAGAAGAAAAGGAATTATTGATTTATTAATTCATGAATGTTGATGAAACCAGGGGTCCATCAACCTAGTAGAGCAAATTCAGCAGAAACCTAAATTAATGGATAGTAATTTAGGTACTAATTAAGTGCCCTTCTCTCGAAAAAAGTGCTCCAATGTTTTTCAATCAATGATCTGCTAGCTTTAGATAGAGTTAGTAGAGCATCATATAAAACGTAGAAAAAATTATTCTTACAAGGAAAATGAACAAGTAATAATGAGGTGCTCACTGCTCAGTCAATTATAAGGAAACATGCAATATCAGATGTTGAAACAAATTTTTCTAATAAAACACAAAAAAATTCATTTGGGATTCAAGAACAAACAATAGGCAAACCTTGAGAAAAACTTGTTTTCCTTCTGTAGTTTTGGGTAACATGGAATTTTAACTTGAATATGCTATGCCTTTTTTTAACAATTTGGACAGCAAACAACTAAGTCAATTGAATATTTGCTTAAAAAGCAGCACTACCAGCAGACTGACCTTAAAGACATCAGGTTGTATATCAAAGCATGAATATAAAATAAACTGTATTGACTATATTAGAATATATTAGTTTTTGTAATTTACTCTAACAGTATTCACAAGTGATGTCTTTCAATTTTGATTATTTTTTGTTTCAGATCTAAACGTATTCCATATAATACCTTGTTACTTGAGCTGGATATCAGTAATGTGCGTGACTTGGAAGATCTCATAATTGAAGCTGTATATGCAGACATTGTGCGTGGCAAACTTGACCAGAAAAATTCTCAGCTAGAAGTAGATTATGCTATTGGAAGGGACATCAGACCTAAGGATATTGATGTCATTGTCAATTGTCTACAAGATTGGTGCTCTGCTTGTGAAGGTAACTTGTCTATTTAACAATAAAGAATATATGACTGTACCATTCCCTATAAATCAAACAAACCAAAAAAAAAGACTCAAACTCACTGCTAAATTCCATATGGAATGATGGGTAATGAGCCAAATCACAGCACTTGTACATCTTTCTCAGAAAATTCTCTTGACAAAATGATCTTCCACCCTAAACTAGTAAATGTGGTGATGATACTGCCCACTAGAGTTTGTCATTTTGTCCATAGAGGGCCTGTGCTCCCCCAAAATGGATCAATGAATTAAGAGAATAGCTGTGTAATCACAGAACAGATGCTTAACAGTCTCATCTTCCTGTTCACATCACCTGCATGGGGGTGTCTTACTCTATATTATATATGAATGGTTGTAGTAGTAGTTTTTTTTAGTAGGGGGAAAGCTTTTATAGCCGAAGTGTGGGAGAATCCACCGGCTACCCACTACCGTCATGATTACACAGTAGTAGTTGGTACACCCGATGGTATACCCACTAAAACCCAAAACCTCCGAACGCCAACCGCCACCACGGAACTGTTTAACACATTACTTCATGGTGGCAGCCAGGTTTGCCCAACCCATAAGAACCAGACTGCAAGCACTATTGCCAGCGCCCACAATCAGGCTCGCATGTTCTGGGCCACCTGCTGTAGGGCCCTTTCCTCTGATTTTTTCTCCCGTAGAACCATCTCTACAAATCCCGCCACAGCATTTCAATTCTGAAGGGATCGAACCATGCAGTTCACTATAGTATCTGGCGTAACAACTTCGCCCAGGGTCATCATCATTGATGCCCTCCACACGTTCCACCTTTCGCAGGTAAAGAACGTGTGTTCTGGTCCATCTACTATAGTTTTTTTTTTGTAGGAGGGGGGAAAGCTTTTATAGCCGAAGTGTGGGAGTCTTCACCGGCTACCCACTACCGTCATGATTACACAGTAGTAGTTAGTACACCCGATGGCATACCCACTAAAACCCAAACCTCCGAACGCCAACTGCCACCGCGGAACTGTTTGACACATTACTTCACGGTGGCAGCCTTGTAGCTAGCGCCTACAATCAGGTTTGCCCAACCGATAAGAACCAGACTGCGGGCACTATTGCCAGCGCCCACAATCAGGATCGCATGTTCTGGGCCACCTGCTGTAGGGCCCTTTCCTCTGATTTTTGCTCCCGTAGAACCATCTCTACAAATCCCGCCACAGCATTCCAAAACTGAAGGGATCGAACCATGCAGTTCACTATAGTATCTGGCGTAACAACATCGCCCAGGGTCATCATCATTGATGCCCTCCACACGTTCCACCTTTAGCAGGTAAAGAACGTATGTTCTGGTCCATCTACTATAGTTTTTTTTGTAGGAGGGGGAAAGCTTTTATAGCCGAAGTGTGGGAGTCTCCACCGGCTACCTACTACCGTCATGATTACACAGTAGTAGTTAGTACACCCGATGGCATACCCACTAAAACCCAAACCTCCGAACGCCAACCGCCACCGCGGAACTGTTTAACACATTACTTCACGGTGGCAGCCTTGTAGCTAGCGCCTACAATCAGGTTTGCCCAACCGATAAGAACCAGACTGCGGGCACTATTGCCAGCGCCCACAATCAGGCTCGCACGTTCTGGGCTCTGTGCTCTAAAGAACGTGTGTTCTGGTCCATCCACTGCACCTGGACAATAAGTGCAGTTAGGCGAGTCGAGTAGAGTCCTTTTGTGTAGATAGCTGTTGAAGTGACCGTGTCCCGACAGAAACTAGGTGAGATAAAAGTTGATCTCACCCCACTTCCTGTCATGCCACGGTGCCACTTGTCTGATTAGGGTGTGAGTCCATTTGGCTACCTGTGTATCTTGCTCCCACCGTTGTTGCCAACTGTCCATCGTCTTTTGATGTTCTTCACTTCGCACTGCAGCGGCTGGTGTTGTCTCCTCTTTTCTCCGATACTTATTCTGGCGCTCTTTTGTCAGCAAGTCTATCGGTGGCCTTCCCACAATCATAAGAATTGCACTTGTAGACACAGACGCCATCCGTTTGTTGTATTTGGAGAATTGAAGTGCCTCTGCCCACACTTCCGCCCCATACAACAAAATAGAATGTACTACATTCATCAGCATCCTTCTTTCGCTGGATTGTGGTCCACTCACGTTTGGCATAAGCCTTGATAGGGCAGCCACCGCTTTAGCAGCTTTGTTTGCTGCTAAGGTAATGTGCTGCCAATGAGTTAACGTGAAGACCACCATCTCAGTTTTTGCAGCTGCTAGCTCCAGCCCATGCTCTTTCAACCAGTCGTGGATCTGGCTCAGAACTGCCCTTACCCTCCAGTCGGCCTGCTCAGGATTTCTAGCCATTATTATTGCTGCTAGATCGTCGTCATATCCAACAAGTTTTGCCCATTCTGGAAGTTGTAACCTCAGTACTCCATCGTACATTATATTCCACAAATCGGGTCCTAGCACAGATCCTTGCGCTACCCCTGCTGTTACCTGCACACGCTTCTCACCCTCAGTCGTATGATATACCAGTTCCCTTTCATTAAGGTAACTGCTCATCATTCTCAGTAAGTAAGATGGTACACTGAATTTTGATCTGAGAGCATCAAGGATATTTGTCCATTTAGCCGAGTTAAATGCATTGCGAATGTCCAGAGTGATGACAACGCATGAATCTCTTGACCTGTGGTTACCTTGCCACGCATGCCGTTGTAACTACCTGCTGTATGGCTCCTATTGTAGATCGTCCATGTCTGAAGCCGTGTTTACTGTCAGCTAGTCCTCCAGCTATCTCAACGGCTTCACTCAAACGTCTTTTTAGAAGTCGTTCTAGACCCTTGCCAGCATGATCTAACATACAAAGTGGTCTATAGGATGAGGGTTAGATTGGTGGCCCTTTTCCCTTATTGATAAGAACCAATCTCTGCAGTTTCCAGATTCTTGGAAAGATACCAGTACAGAGGCACTTATTGTATATGTTTAAGAGAGTATATGGTCTCTCGCGTGCAATAATTTTTACCACTTCTACAGGTATTCCATCTGGCCCTGGTGCTTTTCGATTAGGCATACCTTTAAAAGCCTCCGACAGTTCATTGATTGTGAAGAGTGGGATGTCTCCCTCAATACTCACCTGAACATTTTCACGATGAGGATGTAGCGGGAAAAGTCCTCTGACTATGATTTCCATTGAAGAGGGGTCGCGAGGCTCAAGTGGGGCCTGTTTATCTAGTCGTTTCATGACTATTTTGTAACCGAGGCCCCATTTGTCTCGATTTATATTTTCACAGAGCTTTTTCCAGCAGAGAGCTTTGCTAGTTGTTATAGCTCTACACTTTAAAACAGTATTTTAGAAGAAATTTTTTTGTCACACTTTTAAAACGATTATAACTTAGATCTCTTAGGCGTAAAGGAATGCAGTTATACAAGTCAATTCTGGACGAATTTCTTATTGACTTACTCAGTCTATAAAATGGTTTTCTAACGGTATTAGAGCACCTCGTATCATAATTGCGGAAGTCAGCACCAACAGCAAGCTGACGTATTTGCTTATGTACTTCCAACAAACAGGCATGAATGAAGACACAAGGTAGCGGCATAATCTTCAACTGTATGAATAGCGGCCGGCAGTGTTCTCTGCAGCCTACTCCTAATAAAACTCTTAACAGCTCTTTTCTGGAGTATGAATATCTTTTGAGCACAGCATGAGCCACGCCACAGCACTACACCATAGGTTAAATGTGAATGAAATAACGCAAAGTAGCTTGACCGTAGTGTATCAAAGCTCAGCACTTTTTTTAAATTGCGTAGGACGAAAGTGTATTTAGACAGTATATTTTGAAGGTAGCCGATATGATTGTTCCAAGAGAGTCTTTCATCAAGGAATATGCCTAAATATTTTACAGATTTCCCCTTAGAGTAGCTATTATTAGACGAAAAGGTGATGCTATCGGTTTTTTCTTTGTTCAGTAAGAGTGAATTGGCAGTAAACCAATCATTTGCTTTCACTATCTGTCGTCGTGTAATAGTGTTGCGTATGCAGACGACGTGTCAATCATTTCTAGTAATAAAGACCTAAACACACTCAAATTTATCAGTGAAGAGACTCTGCAGAATTGTCCTCGAAAATCACTATATTTTTTATCTGAAATAAATACTCTTTCAGGCGTGCTAGGCTGCGTGGAATCACAAATCCAGCGCGCGAACTCGGCCCGCAATAAGGCGGTGCAACGGCGATCGGACGTCGAGGCGGAGATCGTGAACATCAAGAAGGCGTTGAAAGCGCAAATGCAGGAGCGCGCCGACGGTGGAGGCGGCGGTGCGGGTGGACCCGAAGAGGCGGCGGCCGCGGCCGGTGGTGGGCCAGCAGCGGAGGGGCCAGCGCAAAGAGACAGCATCCCTACCGACAAAAAGAAGGGCTCGCAGAAGATCAAGGGTCTCAAGATACTCCGTTAAGTATCACTGGCTGGTCGGTTTGAGCTGTTGTGGATAATTATTGTTGTAGATATTAATGTTTCCAGAAAATTTAAAATTTGTGGAATATTCCAATGAATTATTCAGGAAATTGTGGAATGTTTCCAACTGAAGGTTTATGAAATGTATAAATACTTTGAATTAATTTTTCATATATATGAAAAATAGTGACACCACTGCATATAGAAAAAACTAAGTCAAAAACTTTTAATGAAAGGAACGTATTCATGTGTAGTTTAAGTAGGTAAATCCAAATCTTATCACATAATACCTAACGTATGATTTGGGCGACCACCAAACCATTTTGTCACGTCTCTTCCACCATCAAGATTGAATCGAAAAAAGATTAAATTCAAAAATATAATGGAATATTACCTAATTGCTTTCAATATTTTTAGCATGTTTGTAACCTTTTCTTTTAAATAGTGAAGTTTTGTTGTGTTGCTAATTATCATTCAATTATAAGAAGGTTAACTGTATGGTCACAATCAAATGGCTAAAAAAGTAATGGTTGAATGATATATCAAATTTTATGCTGTTTTAGTTTGTTGAGCTAACTGTATTTGAAGAAATGATTTTGACCTATGAATCACCTTGATTTTCATTGACAATATAAAATCCAATATATTTTGAATTCATTATCTACCAAAAACATTATTGACACCAATATCAAATCCCAATAAAAAGTTGTTTGTTTAGTAATCTTTCCGAAAATGGAGGCTTATATCTAATTAACTCAAACGTGTTACTGGCCAAAAAGCTTTACTTGTCAGCAATACTAAATCATTTCTATTACTCTACATGCATAGAAGATAGTTGCAAAAACTTACCTGACCAATTGCTATTTTCCGATCTGACATTTAGGACTGGGCGACTCAAATTACATGGAAATATGTCTCCTTAGAAGTTTCCGACTTAAATTTCCTGATGTGGTTATATTTTTTCAAGCCTTTATTAAATATGTATATTCTTAACTATTCTGTTTTTATCCAGTCATCGAAGCGAAATTTGTAATACTTAATAAGAAATCAGCTCACGTGGTTTCAAATTGCTACTAAAAATTTGGCTCAGCGGATTTCAAGGCTTGCTTTCTTCATAGTTGTTATAGGTACGTCCAGCATAGCAAATTATTACTGTGATAATCCAAAATGCAAGCTTAATTAGTGCCCCAGATGAAAGGATTGTGTATTTAACACACAATTTCACAAATAAATCTTTTTCTTTTAGTGACGCATTTCGATTTACATTTAAATCATCGTCGGACTGTCAGATTTGACTTTTAACAAAGGCTACCCAGATTACTTGCCAACTAGCTAACTAGATCCTATTAGCAGGGCACATCAGTGTAAATTTATGAACATATGGTGCTTCAGGCGAAGGTGTATGTCATATTGCACTGCAAGAGAATAAACAATAAGCAAGTGTACATTAATAGAAGAAACGCCATATTTTGATCGTCACTCAAACTGCTAGAAATTCCTAGTCTATGCAGTGATTTGTGATTGCCAATAAGTACTGAACAGACTGGCGAAATACGATATAACTTTGGAGCGAGTGCCACATGATTCAGGTGTTGATGTCATTGATAAGGCAGTTGAACTTACAAAAAAGGATAGACCCAGGTAAGGTCCAGAACCAGCACAAAAAATATTGGAACTTTGTGTCTGGTTGCAGATATGAAAATTTATCCTAGAACCCTGTCCAAAAATAGTTAAGAGACTGCTTTTTTGGGCAAGAATCAGCTTCGCATAGTTACTGAACTCCTTAGAGCACATGCGAGCTAAATGGGCACCTGAGCAAACTAGGACTATTAGATCGAGACTTCAACTGCAGATGACGTTGAACACGAACAAAGTGCTTTTCACTTCCTCTGTGAGAGCGAAACGTTGGATCGCAAGAGGCGACATCTCGTTGGGAAGCCTAGAGCTTAGCAGGCATGGAATGGAAACTATAAAAAATAAAGAGAAAAGTACTATACGCACTAACGAAGACATAGTCGGGCGGCTCTTAGGAAAAATATTTAAAAAACTCATGTAACTCAAACCTGACACAGGTAGGTTCAATTTTAATTGAGTTGTTTTCTGACACATACCCTTGTTGCTAGAAACTCGTTTGACGAGTTATTATGTGATGGAATAAAAATCATCGTCAATTATAGAGATTTATTTACACAACCTTTAACAAGAATATACATAAAGATAAATTGTGCTTGCTGTATCCAGTTATAGACATATATTGTATTCTTAATGCTAATTGTTCTCCCCAGGACGGAACATATTCGCGTCGGCATGACTGTTTGATTAGTAGTATTAATTTAAAAAAAAAAGAGAGACTTGTTCATAAAAACTATATTATCCCAATGTTCATTCAATTCACCCTATCACAGAACTGTTTTGTCATTTAGCCATTTCCAGATAAATATTTTACGTTTTGTACTTTTCGAGGAAATTGACTTCCGATTCAGTTTCAGCGATCCCAAACGCATGGTTGATACCTACGTAATAATTTTGTGTGTAATAGCAGTAATATTTATTCAGAAACTTTGAATTTAATGAGAAACATGAAAAAAACTAAAAAAAGGAAAAGCCGTGTGCGTTTGCATATAAATATACATTATACAGCAACGCGCATATAACATATATAATAATAACGTCTTTAGCCAAAGGCTATTCTAACATTTAACCGTATTTATAACTAAACATTTTGAACATGTTTGTTTGAAAAATACACAAGGATGAGCATCTAATTACTCGGCTAGTAGTGTTTGTCTTATTTTCTTCTTGAATGTATAATTTGGCTGAATTGTAAGAGGAGAATATTTTCAGAATAATGCGGTAAAATGGGTAGAGATGGTGAGGTTATTCTCTTTGCCATAGGTTAAGATAATGTGCATTCCTTCTAAGGGAAAGTTCACTATCAGTATTGTGATGTTGCTATTGCGAACAACGGACATGCCTAACGTTTCACATTTTCTTACATTGTAGCTAAGGATATTTTTAATAGAATATAAAATTTTTAATCTGAAATATAATGTTTGTGTAATATTACTTACATGCGAATTAAACCTCAATTTCTCGTCACATTCACTCCTCAAATTTTTAACTTGTCTGCAAATTGCAAAGTGCTATTCATAATTTTTAAATCAATAATCATTTTTAAATTAATAATCATTTTTGAATTAGTGTAAGACTTTTTTGAGCAAAATAGCATTGCGTTACATTTCGTTGGATTTAAATAAAGATTACCATTTTTTGTGTATTTACAACATTTTCAGTATCTTCATTCTACATATTAACTGTATCTAACAACTTTTTGAGATTAAAATGATGTATTAGCTCTGTGTCATCTGCATAGCCCCTGAAGTCTTGAAATGCACAGATTTTTGTGAATTTGATGTAACCTAAAAATAGTTTAAAAAAAATATATTCAAACTGTTCATTGAGTATTTTTGAAGACACCAGTAGTAGTCATGACACGAATCTTTTTATTCATTCACAGCTGTTCACAAGCAGTATGTAGTGGTATGTATGCCTACATCTGAATGTCTGATGAGGAATGATGGTATCAGCGCCCCATATAAAATGACAAGGTATCTGGTTAGCTAAAATGTTCCTTTATAGTTTATCAAATGCTAAGTTTATGTGACCTTAATCAAATCGTATTAATCACATATTTTTATTACATAATGTCTCCTAAAAATGTACAAAACGTAAAACAATATAATCGTTACATTATAATATAAAAAAAACAGTATCCAAGGCCACTTTTTAAATTAAATAAAAGCTATACGTTGCACCATAAAACCAAAAAATGAACCGCTTTTTGATAACACTCACGCTGTCTGGCTTTGTTGAGATATTCATGATATAGCCTCAACCATAATAAAATTGTAACACCTTTTCAGACCAGCTCATCTGCCTTCTCATATCCTTTATGCCCTACACGTCCTGGCCCACAATAAGATCGCATTATTTTAGTTCCTTAAGGGTATTCCCCAACCAATTTGATTGATATCTGCATCACACTCAGTGCCTCAATGGAGTATTCAGATAATGTTCCATAGCAATGCGAAACAAAAAAGGATCATAGGGGCCATTAACTACAGCATTCTACCCTTGTTCCAAAATTGGGTCAGTTTAATATCTCGATATTTGTACGGATAAAAAAGATTCCAGGAACGAAATAACTAATTACGTATTAATGTAGTGGTCTTTTTTCATGAATAAATCAATGTTATCCTGTACCAGTCTTATGATTTGGATACTGTATTTTAGCCACAAAATGGCAAAAATACAGTATCCAAATCATATTCGATGCCAATTCATGCAAAAAAAAGGATACTGTATTTTTGCCTTGACACAGTGTGACATATCACTTATGACATATGTCAGCAAGGGTTCACTATAAGGTAAGGTATTTTGTATAGTGGAGAGCATAATGTGAAATAATATTAATTCTTCAATCCAAAGAATGGCTCTCATATAAGTCAATCGCTCGTTTCATTTAGAGAACAAAGACAATCACCATTAGACTAAATTTGCTGAAATCTGCCTTCACTGCTTCTCGTAGATTGGCAGTTGGACACTGGAAAAATCATGAGAAGTCAAATCGGAGAGTACATAAATAGATGTCAAATGTTACACCTATAAGCTGGTTCATACAGTACTGTCTTCTCTATTTGGTTTTATGTCCAACGTATGTGACTAAAGTATATTCTACCTGTGAGTCATTAATGAAGGACGTCGCCAATATATGTGAACCGTTCGCTGCAGTGGTATCTAATTTTAATCTATTTTTTTCCATTCATATCTTTGAAGAAAGGCAGAAAAAACGCTTAAACGCAGCTATAAAAAATATAACTGATAAGGTGAACCAAAATTAGTAACCATTATATGGACAAAAAGCACAGGACAGAGAATAGATATCTGTTAATTATGGATATTACTTAATAAATAATTTATATAATCAAGGAGTCCTGACAAACAAGTAAAATTAAAATAATTTCCAGTAATTTCTCATGGTCACTTTTACTATAAAATATTTTCATAAGATATTTCTGTAGTTTTTGGTTCACGAGATACAGTCGGCGTCCTTTATTGATGGCTGACCCAGTACAAAAATTACGTTGCCTCTAAAACTCTGATTCAAGGCAGGAAATTCGTGTTGTTGAGTTCCGCGTAAGCGTATAAAAAACTAAACATATACCTAAACCCTAACTATCAAGTTATACATATGAAAGCATTTTTGGCATAATGTCAGGTGCAAACCAAAACAAATAAATACACTGATCTATATAAATTAATAAATTACGTACGCAGCTAAAAACAATGTTGTGGTTAAAGCAAGATCGCAGACTGAAGAATGTCTATTTTTGGGCGTTTTATCGAAAAAAATCTATATTTGATGTCACAGTCTTCTATGCAGAAAATACCTACTGTAAAAAGAATAATTATCATTATTGCCCAGTTCTCCATATCATTGGTTAGCTTCAGCAAGTTCAATGTAGGTTGGGAAAGTTTAAATTACCACCACTGAGAAGAAGTTGATTTTTGTAATAGCCTCACAGCTCAGAATGCATTTTTTATTTTATTGAATATTTCCATAGGTGTGAATGAAGTCTGTATTTTATCTTCGGCATAAGATTTCATCCTGTCCCAGGTTATAGGAACCCTGAACAATAATAATCATATTTATTTGGAATTGATAGATTATTTGCCTGCGATCTCACTATATGTATCAGACACCAAGCAACCATTTAAAAATCACCAACACATTCTATCGCGAGGATAACATGTTGATCACATTTTAATATGTGCAGTATTCCAACATTACTTAAAAAAAATGGCTAAAACACATTGAATACCTAAAAGTAGTACTTTATATAAATAATACTTACATTATCGTATTATTAGGGTCAAAACAAGCTACAACGTGGAACTTGTAGATGAAACCAACTATATTTACTTACTTTTTTTATATACGAAAGTAGTTATAACGAGTATGTCCAATGAGTCACAAGAGTTTATAATTATAATTATTCGTATAATATTTAGGATAGTTATAAAGTGATACAGGTATATTTTATATTTTGCTTTCACTCAGCTTTATTGCAGTTCCAAATGCAATTAAAATTAGAGTACACCTTAGAAATCATTTCCAATCTGTCTGTGACTACAAGCTCCAAGATGTATTAATTAGATTTGATTTGATTGCTAATTTTGACCCTAGACTCGGAAGATTTTTTCAATGATTGCTTGCTGCCAAATAGTGACATGGTTAAAATCTACACATAAAATGTTAAACGGGAATAATAGGCTATATTTGAGAGGCTGGGATTAAGAATGTTAAAAATACTATTCGGGAATATATGGGTCGAAAAAGTAGAACCGTCTCAAGGAAGCCTCATAAGAAGGGGTTATTCGAGTTTGTTCTGACGCAGCCAACCTGAAAATAAAATGAGTTAGTAAGTATTTTGTAAGGATCGAAAGAGTAGGTATAAATACTGTTTTACAGTGACCACGAAGTCCTCGACTTAATCTAATAGAAGTTGACAGTATCGACAAGAATAAGAAGCCACAAATCTTGACAAACTCTGAGAATAACTTCAATAGATACACCTTTTGCGCATCAATCATGAACACTACACTGTTTTGCCACCAGCTAAACCACTTTTTTAATTCCAGGCACGTGTTTCACTAACTCAATTAGGAGCTCCCTGAAGTGTAACTTGTGTCAGGAATTGAAAAAATGGTTTGGTGAATGGTAAAGCTGCGTAGTGTTTGTGGTAACTCCAAAATTAGCGGAACTGGATTTTAAAAGATAAAGCAAAATGTTTTTTTGAATCAATGGTTAGATTTTTATTCAACGATTACAAGGAAGAAAAATGTACTGAGTGTCATGTTTCGAGATGAAGCTCAAGTGAGAGCTTATCTTGATGCATAGCTCCATTTCTTTTGATCAGATCAAAGAGCACTTGCAGAGCCAATTTGCCGAGTTTAGCGAGTATCCATATTTATCATTCATGCAATTATCATATTCATCACTTGAAGATCAATTGCAAATAAAAAAAAATGTTGATTCCAATACCTTGAAAGGATTGGCTGGTGGCGGCCAGGCTCCTCCGGCGACAGAAGAGGCGGGGGCGGCAAACCCGTTGGCCATCGGATAAAAAAGGGGCGGTGCTGCAACGCCGTTTATTTTGAAAGGATTGCCCGGCCAGGGGGCGCCACCGAAGGGATTTGCCGCGGCTGCAGTTGCTTCTGGGAACGTTGCTGCAAATGGCTGACCACCTACTAAACAAAAATACATAAAAAGTAGTACGATACGTATATAAATAGATGATATTCAGACTAACTATCTCGCTTCTCATTATTTATATATGAACTATTAATTTGTACGTCTATTGTTTATATGATTCAAATATACATTACAAAATCAGGAAAAGTCCTGTACTGGTGGAATCAAATATTTTTTTGTAACATCAGCAAAAGTTAGGGAAAAGTAAGAGAAGCAAAAGGTAGTCAAGGATTTTCATGGCAAAACGTTTGGTTATTCAATAACTCAGCGAATTGTAGTGCAATCCTATATAAACCGTTACATATTTATGGTATGGTATATTCACCTTGCACGGGACTGGTTCCGAATAACGCCGTGCCCTGCTGGCACTGACTGCCCGTCACTGCTGTAGATGTCGTCACTCCCCACTCCAGCACCCCGCCCTTCTGCGATCGAATCTCATTGTCCAGATCCTTGAGGGCGGCGTACTTATCCTCAACCGCAGACGGTGCCAACCCATTCTGCAGCGTTGTTGTCCAGGGTGACCCCACTTGACCGCCGGAATTAGCGATCGGAACTATGGGGGTGGAGTCTACTGAAGACATCGGAGTGGAACCCATAGACATCGGGGTGGAGTTTATGCTGCTGTTGCTGCTCGTTGCCGATACACTACCTGGACAGATTGAAACTTTGTGTAAACAATTGAGATATGTTTCTATATTCCTGTCAAACAAAACTTTGATTTACAAATTGATACAGGCCTAAAATATAAACAAAAAACATATCAGAAGTAGCCATAGATCCTATCTCTGCTACAATTTTATTTAAGCTTGAAAAACCATGCTTGAAATATTAATTTACAAAACAAGGTTACATATTTTTTGAGATTGATATTATTGATAAAACAATTTTCGCAAATGTGACATGGTTCCGGAATGACGGTTGGTGTACATATTCAGTATTAATTTAATAATACATACATTTGGAAATGTTTAGTTTTAAAGTTGAACTACAACACACCAAGTAAGACAATCTACCTTCATCTTTGAAATGATTATGTAACGTTGAGATCAAAATATCTACTCTCTAAAACTGTGTTATCAATTATCTATTAAAAGACCTAAAGTATTCCATGAGATTATGTACTTTTCTGTCATGAGCAGCCACAAATACGAATGACGCTGAATTCAAAATCAAAATACATATTACAATGACTAAAACCTAAGAAATAATCTCGTTAAGCTATTATAATCTAGAAAGCCATCAAAAGGGTAGAAAAGATCAACATTGTTTCGATGCCTTGAATGCGACTATATTAATCAAAGGCTTAATATTATCAGTATGCAATACAGTGTTTTTAATGAAATCATTCGCCTGGTCTTTGTATGCTTCATATGTTAACACGTTTTTAGAAAAGATTAATATTCATACCTGCATTGCTCCTAAAAATCTTCGAATTTTTATGAGCCTTATTTTGATATTCAAAGATACATTCATATCTGAAGCCCGAGAACATTATTGCCCTCCGTTTGCTTCACCAATTCACATTTTCAACGTCTCTGGTATAGACACTACACACTCGCACGTTAAAAGTGAAACTGGAACGTGCTGGTATAAATCTATATGGACAATTTTCACTATAGTGTATTCATTTTTGGGCAGGTCCATATCAGGCAAAAGAAACAAGTAAAAATTTGTTGCTTTTTAGAAGTATTTACATTTCACTTTCTGATTATTATTTCATCTCTTACTTTGAATATTGATTACGCACATTATATTGAATATTCGCAATAGTGTAATGCTTCGCATGGAAAAAATATCCCACAACTGTTTTTTAATAAAATTGAAATCTCTGGGACTGATACCCAAATATTTACTTAGAGTCCAATGGCAAAATGGAGAACTCGATAATTTTTCATGTAGGTAAATTTCGTAGAGGTAAGGAAAATGTGAAATGATTATAATAACTTATTATTGGGTATTTCCTTAAGCTCCATATTATTTAAAACGTAGTAACTTCTAAATGTCTGATATTTTTTTCCAAATCCCATTTAAATTTTTTTAGGGGTGTCGAAACCATTATATATTTTTTATGTTTCTAAAGTTTTCATTTTTCCGATGCATTTATGCAGTTTACACACAAAATTTTAAAAATGGCCCATAGTTTGTGACGCATTTCTCTACAGTCTCCGAAGAATCATCATAATGTCAAAATTGCCTGTGTACAAAATTAATGCCAGTTATTTGCCAACTATGTAACTACATCTAATCATGAATATAAAAAAAATCTTTACAGGAAAAAATGTTTAAGCTGTGAAGCCTTAAACTCGAAAAGTGTGCCTATGTACTGAGTCAAGAACTAGACTGAAGGAGCGCAGCAGCAAATACTAGAAATGTGGGTTAATAGATATGAAATGTGCAGAAGCTGAATGCGAACTACTTGCAAGACAAAAGCTGAAGCGTGGCATCACACTTACAAGAACGGTTGCATTTAGGGAAAAGAGGCACTTGTCTCAAAACTGGACCATAGTTATCGGTAAAAGTTAGATCAAATATACTGAAGTGATCTGTGAACAATGTACGGCATTTGTCAGTAAAAGAAGACATGACAACTTTATAAGTGATTTGAAAAATAGCTGCATATAGTTCTGTGAAGGACCATTAATTAATATTAGAAATTTCCATCTAACTTATGACAGCAATATCAATCGAAAGTGTATCACTGTACTTCCAAAGCATCATAAATATCATTAATATAGGACTCTCATTTAGCAATATTTATTTGTTAGCCAATTGTCTACTTCATTAAAGTACAATTAAAGAATATTTTATGCATATTGATTTTAATTGCCTGATCCATCATTAAAATGTCAATTAACGTATTCCAAATTATAACATCTACATTATATTTCATAAAAATGATTAATTGATATGTCTTTAAGTATCATTATATTTGTTCGTCACATTCAATATGTTCGTTCGTAGGTCATTCACCTGAAAAATACATTTAGATTACAGAAAGAAACAACAAGTAAGAGTATCTGTTAAGCGTGCATTAAATTCTCAAGTATAAGAAAGGCTACTCGTATGCCAAATAAAATATTCATCACAAATCTGTGATCTGCAATGTACTATAACGAAACATGAATGCGTAGGAAGTACTTGGTCGATCCACATGACTTTTTTATATGTTTAGTTTTTATTAGGCAAGAAACCTCGACAAGAGATTTTCCATCAGGCTTTCTTGTCTTTAGTGTGAAACTTTTCGACAATTCCGAATACTCCATAAAACTTCGTCCGCTATGCATCCCACCTCGGCAATTCCTGCTACATTCGGTCATAATGGGTACTGTCTAGTTGAAATTCATTATTTCTCCATTCTATTTTTATCGTCATACACCTTACTGAACCTCAGTATCAATCGAATTCGCTCCCGCTCATATGATTGGCAATATTGTCACCAATGAGCTTTCTACCAGGATTAAACTTCAGCTGTCTTTGCTGGTCTACCCATCTATTTACTATATACGAATAGTTGATCAGGCAGTATCTTTCTTGTTAGTAGAGTATGAGCTGTTTGCGTACTCTTTCCTAGTTGTTTCACATAGCTTTCAAAGCAATCATGTCCTGCAAGGAACTGTGCAGAGTAGTGGTCTACATTTTGAGTTTGGATTCCAGCAGTCCCAATGTTAACCAATCAGTGAGGTCAGCTTTTGTATGTCAGACAGTGTTAATGGGTTGGTTTTTCTTGCCCCTTGACCTTCCTCCACGGGTTTTATCGCTGGTTGTAGGGTGATTGACGAAGGACCACCAGATTCTCTGGTCAATATGTGATATATATTACTGCTAACTGGTTCTTACAGGTACGGTACATTTAAAACAATATCATGGCGAGATGGCTCGGGGATAGGGCCACTGATCATACGCTTAGCATCAATGCTTTTTGAAAACTGAAAAAAGAATTAGGCGCGCACAGCAGCCGTCGCCCTGTCGCCAGTGTTGCCATTTACATATCCTATATTCTGGTATTCATATAGAAGCTTTGATACTGGCCTTAACAGACAGTATCACCTCATCTGTCTTCTTAGGAGTTAGCAACTTTTCACCATCCGTGTAGAAGCTCTTAAGGGAATATTTCTCTTTGATTGTCGTAATCACTGCTAGGCGGTAAGCATTACCGACCAGGTCAGCATATAATTTATTATATAAGGTTGTGTAAAAAATATATACGCTCACCTGGTGTATTGTTGGTGCCATTGAACACCGGGTTGTTATCGAAATCAGCGACGAACCCGTTGAGTCTTCCGTTGTTGGCCTCCCCTCCTCCACCGAAAATGTCCGCTTTGTTGAACTCGGCCACGAAGCCGTTCTCCAAGTGGCCGTTGGTGGTGAGATTGTTGTTGTTGATTGTCTTCCTGCTGGGGTCCGGTCGCGACCAAGGAACATGCCTTCTGAACGCTGGCCGGTGCTGGATGGGCTTGTGTAGTGACATCGACGGATCTTCTACCGGGTTGGGGGGCGAAGGCGATGACGGTTTCGACTCCACTGTCGCTAAGCTGGGCTCCAAGTAATACCTGCCAACAGTAAGCCAGGCTTCTCAAAATTGTATTGACAAATATGGAGAGTCGAGTTTAGTAGTATTAGCACAGAGCATGAAACGACCAAACCATAAATTGTGCATAGATTTATTTTATGTGAATGACATTTATTACTTTTGTCAGACAATATTTATTAAAAATTCTGAACATGTTTAAAATGTTTCCAAGTAAAAATACAAATTCGAGTTATAGATAATTAAGTTAAATCCGAAGCGTATGACACTGTGAGAATTACTCACTGTAAGCTAACAAATTGCACACATTGTTTCGTAAATATTTATGATTCAATTTTCCCAAAATATTATAGAAAAAAACGTGATATATTTTAAAAAACACTAACTCTCATTTTTTATTGTTCGTACATTTCCGTGTTTCGCACTTATCAATTTGGTATTGTTTAGCAAAGAATATTTTGATTACTTTCGAATTTACAAATACAAGTTATTGAAAATTCGACCTTATTGCTCCAGAACTATATCAAAAACCTAAACAAATTACACAATTAGATATCCATTTACCAAACACTCCATTCAGAATGGCAATGTATATTTATCTACTTCTATTCACATGGTAACAAATGGTGTTCATGACCTAACCACCCTGTTATGTATAATGTCAAAGCTTTCTCATATACATCCTGGATTTGCAATTCATTGCCATCAAGAAAATGTTTCTACTACGACCAAGAATTACCGAAGATCCAATAACCGTAACACACATTCGTTGTCACAGGTACTGGTAGAGAGAAAGGTACATAGCACCTCAATATCATCTAATCCACTATTTGCAATGTCTGTTCACGTCACAAAAACCATCTCTGCGTCTATTTGTTAGTCCTAAAATAAATCTTGTATTGAACATCAAAAACAGGGATAACTCTTTGGTGTTTGTAAACTTTCGAGCTGAATTAGATTGGCTATCTCTCAAAAAAACGTGTGCAGATTTGTTCTATAAATATTTATATCTATATTACCTTCGCCTTTCGTACTTCTCGACCATGAAGTCCCTGATGGCGTGTTCGTCGTTAGAGTTGGGCGTTGGGGCGGTTGCTCTGCCGCCGGCGCCGCTGCCGTGCAGCCCCAACCACACGCGCCTGCAGTACTCGTTCCCGCGACTGCGCAGCAACTCCACCTCCTCCGTTGTGAACGTCGCCATCGAGATGGACTTAACGCGATGCGGAGGAGTAAGGCCGCGTCTGGAACAGAAAAAAATGTTCATAACGGCTCGGAACTTCACGAAGACTGTTCAAAACCATTTTAACGGAATTGAAAACATGGGTGGAAGACATATTAAACGACCATTTAAAAAAAAATTAAATCCTTTTGTAAGCAGAGCTGTGAGGAAATTTAAAATGTTTATCTTTTACCAAGTTATAGGAATTAGATGCCACCGTTTGTATGTTAGACAATCATTCTTCTTTCCCGTGCTTGACCAATATTTATCGAATGTAAAAGTATTCCTTCTCAACCGTAATTATTTACAAACACTGGAAATTATAATCGTAGAATTGTGTGTATCGTATTTTCTGTGCGTATTTAGCAAACATAAACAATAGCTTAATTTATAATTGCGCATTTTCCAATGAATTATCGACGTATATTTGTTACTCGTGAATTACTGCGTTAATTACAATTTTTCGCTTCTTGGAAACTACTTATTATATTATAATTGCGCATGGCTTCACGTTTTGGTTTTTTTGTAGAAATTTTATAATACTTCAAATTTTAGAGTCAATTTGGAAGCACTTTTTGTTAGACAATAATATTGAAAACGACGCTCATTTATGCTTTTTGTATCAATAAACAAGTTAAGCCCAGAAAATGATGTAAATAGTAAGTAAAAATGTGCTTTGATAAACGTCAGTATTGATTTTATTTATCTTTTGATGAGACGCAGCGGTAAACAGCAAACTTATTTTTCGAATAAAAATGTTCAATTCTTTCATTCGAATTTTACAGGCTAATTGTTTCACAGAAATCCAAAAATTGATAGCTCTGCATGCTGTTCTTTCATCAATGCATCGACTTTAATGAAATATGGATAGAGATGTGCTGCTGACAAATTGCTTTGACACTGCTGGAATCCTCTTCTTTATAGCTCATTAAAAAAGATCTATGGTGGTTTGGACCAATAGTGATTATACTACATGAAACTTAAAGCCTATATCCATGTAGCGTGATTCAGTTTCAGTTCACACTGATAAATATTACATCGATTAGCAAGATTCCGGGACATATAAAATATTTTTAATCCCTAGATGAAACTTTGAATGTGTATCACTGACTATCTAGAAATTCATTTATACGAGTTCATATTGTGAGAAGTGAGATATTTATAAACGATAAGTCTTAAATGTCTAGATATTAATTAGTTTTGAGGCCCTATGTTGAATAATGATATGTCGCGAGTTTGACCCTTCATAGCTAGCTAGTTCTGAGAGTGGGTACTTCGTGTTCTCCCTTAGTACCTTAGTGAGTGCCCACACACTCGTTTGCCATGGTAAATACTATGGAATAGCGCGATCAACTTTGTTGCCCATAGCGGAATGTTTTGCGAGTTTTCCCCAAACAATTTAGGCCTGGGCTTTCACTGCTCAATAATCTTGGGCTTTGACCATTTTATATCACTGTTCTATTTGATTTTATGGTCGTGATGGTTAAAGATAAACAATACAATCTTCATATTCGACACGTTAATGAAGTATATGGTTGCTCCAATATTTTCTTATATCTTTCCAGATCTGACATCTCGTATCTCTGATCTCTACGTAAGTTTTTCTTGTTTTATTTAGTTTTTTTTTACTTCATACTGCATTAAAAGTTCATAGACAGTATGTCATCGCTGATCCTTTTTTTTACTTAAACACCTGACAATATTTGCGATCCGCTACTGCAAACATAAACATTTTACAATGTTTATGAGAATTAGGGAAATCTTTTACGCCTTGACAGGCCCATACCTAGAGGGAGGGGGAGAAGGGGCACTTGCGCCAGGCGGCGAAAACTTGAGATCGGTCAGCCAGTCTGGGCGGCAAATTGGCACTCTCCCCACGCCTTTAAAATTCTAGATCCGGTACTACGTCTTGACCAAGACTTTCTAACTCTATATACACCATTAAAAAAACACGTTCTATAAACGGTTGAAAGGAGCGATAATAGTTTTGCTGTGTGACAATGGCGATCCTTTCTATGCGCGTCGCCAGGCAAGGCAATCGCGTCGAATGATAAGAGGTCGTGCTTCTGGTGCGCGAGAGGTTCCGCTAATCGGTACTCTCTTGTTTATTTTTTGTTCGTTCAGTATCATCGCCAACTGCGTCTACCGCGCTTCCCGGACCCGATCAAGGCCGTCACACTCCGTACCAGCCGTCGTGCTTAGCTCGCAGCGCTACGGTTCACCGTAAAGATGAAAATTTCCTAGGAAACATCGGAATATCTTACTACGTTTTTGATGACAGGAAGTTACATTCCATATACACTTATTCAACTGGAACGATTTTTCATTACTTCTTCCTTTATATACTTTATAAATATTTCTTCTCTCCTTCACCCTCTCTTCTTTCCTCTATAAATATATCATATCATCATGATCTAAAATTGATAAGATCTATATTTTTAATGATATTTCGATCACCAGATAAAAAAAACTGATGTTTCAGTTTTCGGTTAATTTCCACATCTTCAGGTTATTTTGCATGATCTGCAGTAAACAGATCACACGAATTTGAAGCTGCTTTCACGGCAGCTGAAAAGTATAGTCTGCCGTAAATGCAGTTTCAAACGTTTCTCCAAACGATACTGACAATAGAAATAAAAGCGCCACATTCAGAATTCTTGCAATTTATTCCGGACCTCATTCACTATAACAAAAGACATTAAAGACAGCTGAAACGTTCGTGAAGTTCTTAAACTTATTATGGCACGATACAGAAAAATATCAATAGGTATCCATAAAATGCTATAAACCTACATATATGAGTAACTACAATCTTTATATTCGATTTTAATAAAAGGTACAAAGCAATCCTCATATCAGAAAAGAATATTCAACAATTCGAGATATTATATTTTCCTGATGTTTCATGACATATATACATCACAAAAAACCATGTCACTCACTTCCGTCGGTCTGGCACTGTCCAGTAATCCTTATAATTCGAAAAGGAACATTTGGACATTAATGAAATTTCTACACTAGATTACTACTGTGGTACTGACCAAAAACTTTGGTTATCGTCAAAAAACGAAACATCCCAAACGCAACTAATATGGATTCTAAAGAATCTGCATTTCGTAAAATATTCAAAACACTTATCTTAGTAAAGCAAAGAAAAGTGTTCGCTTCGAATGCAAAGGAGACAAAAGACCTATACTCCCACACAAAAATATCCAACGTGAATTTTATTGCTTGACCTATATTACAGGCCAACGACAGACTATACTACACTTGCATTCTGATTCAAATTTATATTCATGCTGCAATGAATGCTATACTGTTGGACATCCGCAAAGGATAAATTAATAGCAGGCAGATTGTAGCTTCCAAGTTATCAATGATACTCGTAATGCACCTATGCTGTTCTCATATGCAAACTGCCAAATATTGTTTCATAACTTGAATAGCATTAGATAGGTGTTTAAGTGTCACACTTGAACGGAACAATATGTGGTTAATGATCAGTTTGGTGAATCAAGAATCATGTCAAGTTGAATGAATTGCCGATTCCCACGCATTAAACTGAAATGTGTAATTAAGTTGAACTGAACCATGTTTTTTTGGAAATGAATGTACTATATAAGCGGGCGAACTGCATTTTTTTTCCTTATTAATAATAACTGAAGAACAGGGCGCGACGAAAGAAAGCTTAGGGAAATATGGATTTTAACACTGCGAAAATTCGGCAAACTCAACAAAACATCTCGTTCGCTATGCGTCTCAACAGCTATATGTCTTTCAATTCCAGTATCCTCTGAGCATTTATTCAACTATTAACCTTCTAAAAGATTATTTCGAATGTCCTCGTCGTTGGAACGAAATTTGCTCAGCCTTGTCACTCTTTCTTTAAACCTCATATCTCTACTGATATCGCAAGTCGACCAGCGAAACTCCAGTAACTATCAACCAAGATTCTTCGGACACAAAGGCATATAAATAGTTTTATATATGTCTTTGTTTGGACACTATTTGAAAGGCTGCAAAAACAACACCCTGCGACATAATCAATCATTAATATGCATATATAATTCTTGAGTGGTCCAAAGCGAATGCACAGAGTTTCATTACCAAAATGAATGACCAAACTAGTCATTTATTTGCGGTATTTTTTACCATTATTTTGTACCGTTTGGTGTACGAATTTAATGAACGTAGTCTTTTTGATTCAAAAAATATTTAAATTATTTTTTTGGCACTAGTGCTTGGACTAATACGAACTATTTGATAGTGGCTGTGATAGAATCCTCGGTGGGAGCTCGGCATGTTAGGCAGACGTGCAACGTGACCTTTTTAATCCAATTTGTGAGTGTTAAGTAAGCGCAGCGGTATCATACATCATTCTGTCAATTTAATGAAGGTACATATAAAGCACCCAGAAGTCCTCTCTAGGCTCGTATTTTCGAAATCCTCGGTATCGATACTGACGCATATAAATAACGTCATAACCAAGACCGACGAGAGGGGGTGGGGGGCTGATTCCCACAGCGGTCAGGCGTGCCTTTATAGTGGCCAATATCAAAATGTTCAACTTCTCACAGTTACAGGCTAGTTTATTTCAGGTATTCAATGAAAGCTGCTTTTTTAGTTTTTCAGGACTTCAGCAGTGATAGCTTGCAAATGCAGGCAAAGAGTAGAGAACTCTAATGTATTATTTAATTCAGGTCCGGCCATGTGACAGTCGCCTGCCCACAGTGGGGCAGGGAATGATTTTAGACGTCATATAGGATACATTGATACAAAGTAGTTGGAAATTCTTGGAAAATGTGATATCGGTAGGTTTCTAAACGCACATCTACCAAGGTTATTGTCCGAATTCTCTTCGAACTATTAGCACATTTTTTTCATGGAAATCGATGCTTCTATAATATTAGTTCTACAAAATAATGTGCAGCTTTTAATGAACGAGTCACCCCAAAAATTGATGTTCATAAAAATGTAAATAAAAGCTGCAATTCATACGCAATGGCATCAATAGAGTAATAAAGACCTAGTTCGTAATATGAGTTACTGAAAGACATGTTAGTTTCGAACACTGCCAAATATTTTTTGTTGTCCAATATTTCCAGCTGAACAAAATGGTATAAAATTGAATTATAACACTCATGGCCATAATAGCGAATGAAATGAAAGTTAATAGTAAAATTATTTCTTGAACTGATATAAGCTGACATGTATTTAAAAATTATTTGGCAATTATTTCTTTTAACCATAAGAAATGAGTCGACTTCTGGCAGATTACATAAAGGCTGGTAAATTTAATATATTTTTATATTGATATTGTACTGGAAATCAACATTTTTTTTAAATATTGGTCTGATTGAACAAAAAATTGCATTTTATTTTGAAGGTTGAGCTAGTTTTTGGATATTCGGTCAATATAAATGTTTCCATTTGAAATACCACATTCAAGATTATTAGTATGTAAACTTAAGATAATCTAATTTACTTGAATAAAATAATTAACTGAAGATGAATTATTGAAGTAGAAACGTATTATCAATAAATATAAATAGCATTGACCGAATAGACAAGAACTTCTCATTTAACACTTTGTACAAACCGTCAGGAATATAAAAGTAAAATTTCATTTTGATTAACGTGGAAAGTTTGCACAATTATATGATCACAATACCTTTTCAGCTGGTGCGTGGGCAGCAAAACAAGTTTGCCACCCGATAAGAAATAATTACAATATACAAATTTCGCGGCACATAATTATACCAAGCAGTCTTGAACAACAACGTTGTGTGCTTCGCAAGCCTTAATAGGTCAGTAATTATAGAAAGAAGAGAAAGTTTCGTCAATAATATACCGTTTGTGTGAGTAATTGGGTATACATACCATAATAGATGGCTATGAGAACAGACACCAAGAGAGAAAATAGGAAAATTAAGTATAAACTCACTTTTATCAAGATCAATGTCACTAATTGGGTATCATCAACATTATTTTGGGACATCGATCTCATATAGCATGGTTCAAATGGTACATGTAGATTTGGTGATAACAATGACATTGAGTTCATTGCGATTTATCTAACCAATAATTTAAAAACCATTCGCTCAATCGGAATATTTTTCTCACGTTTCGGATGCTTATCATAGCATTTTTATTTTATCGACTTTTACCAGGATTACCTATGGAAATAAACAAATAACTAATGTAGAACTGCCCAATATAAATGCAAAAAATAATTACAGTTAATGGATCTGAGTGGAGGCTTGAGTATGATTCTGATTTCTGTATAAAGCGCAATGTATTACTTCGCAGACCCATGTACGCGGAGGTATTGCAATTGCAAAATTCACAATTTTTCAAAATTTACTCACGGCCACTAACCAACATTTTTGCGGCTCATTTGACGTAAATTTCGGAAATATTGGTCATTCCCAAAAACAATTTTTATAAATAATTCTTAAAATTATATTATTATTTAAACTAAATTCTAACCAAGAACAGTTACAAAATCGGATTCAATTTGTTTTTTCTAAACTAATACCATTACGTACGGCGCACACTACTTAACGCCATTTCATTACATATTATATTTTAGTCTAAAATGATTTTTGTAAAAAATTATTGGAATAAATTATTTTTACACCACTTTTATTTGAAGTACTCGACGACATTTAAAATATTTAAAAATTCAATGCTGAGGAAACGTTTGTTCCAAAAAAAGTTGAAAGATAACATAAAATAAATTTCCTTGTAGTCGATACGATTTTTCTGACATTTGCCTGTTCATCACTTAGCATAGTTTATTCATTTCAATTATCATCAAAAAAAAACTGCTCTCATACCTTCACATTTCCATTATTATCATAACAAACATCTATTATGTGAACAGGTAACGACACGCTAATACAACACAATCAAAGCATTAACAACAAAGTCCATTCAAGTAAATAGACTCCTAAACAATGTCCATAATTAGTAACACAAAGCTCTTTATCTAACAATTTAAACTTGAACCCAAATTTCTAAGCCATAACATTGAAAGATGAAAGATAATAACTGCATGTATTTGTTTTATATTTTTTCTCAGCGATAACCTTTCATGTTATGTCAAAGCGCATCGTACAAAAGTTAGCGGCACCAGATATTGTATTATCGCTATCAGGTTGCTGTTTGATGTAGCGTTTATACATCCCATGATAAGTATACTTCCTTTCACAAAAAAATACGATAAAGCTCTTTTTTACACGGGATGAGTGTAACCAACTCTATGGTTGTACTTGGATTACATGTATGAACAACAACGTTACAACATGATGTTTGTTGTACTTTACAGCTTCCAATGAACGATGTCACTTTGACAGGAAATAAAATCCACTGCTCCAAATAAAATATCGATTGTTGTAATACAGTAAGACTTTACTTGCTATAAGAAGAAAGTTTTGTTGAAGGGAAGGGTACTGTATAACTGAATACAACAAAAGAAAAAAGTAAGAAGTAATAACACCTTCATTTATTGAGTGAATATTTGATCAACTGAATTATTGACTGTAAATTGAGAGCTCCAAAATATCACCCATATGCAAATTTTTTTGAACAGCACAAACAGGAAAGTATAGTCCAAGACTATTAGAAAAACTAAAGAACTATACATACGAGGTGTGATCAAAAAATAAGGTGAATTTTCAAATGTAGCGGTCTACATCCGTTCGATCTTCGATGTTTTTATTTGGTTATGTTGGTACACTCGTCTCGAACGTATGTTCCAAATTTCAGCTATGTAGCATGTTTAGTTTGTTTATGAGAGGCATAAAGGTTAGAAGTGTTTTGCGTGCTCTACGATTTTCTGCTGTCGAAAAACATGGATCAAAGAGTTTGCATTAAATTTTGTGTGAAAAATGGAATCAAGTGCTCCAAAACACTTGAAATGTTGAAAGTGGCATACGGTGAGTCTACTTTAAGCCAAAAAAATGTTTACAAGTGGTATAAACTATTCCAAGGAGGCCGAGAAGACACCAATGACGAACTTCGCTCTGCACGCCCCAGCACGTCAACAACTGATGAGAACATTGAAGAAGTAAAGAAAATAGTGTTGGGGAATCATCGAATTACCATTAGAGAAATTGCTGATGATATCGGCATCTCGTTTGGTTCGTGCCAAGCAATTTTAACGTGTGTTTTGGTCATAAGACGTCTGAATTTGTGGAAGAACAAAAATTGGCTTTTGCACCATGATAACGCCCCTGCTCACACATCGTTCCTTGTATGGGAATTTTTTGCTAAAACCAACACACTAATGATGCCGCAAGCACCGTATTCCCCAGCTCTGCCCCCCTGTGACTTCTTCTTGTTCCCGAAACTGAAGAGGCCTATGAAAGGACGGCGTTTTGCACCGATTGAGGAGATAAAGACGGCACCGAAGGAGGAGCTGAACAAGATCACAAAAAATAATTTTTTGAAATGCTTTGAGGATTGGGAAGCGTTGGCGCTAAAGCATTATATCCGAGGGGCATGACTTTGAAGGACACATAATATAAATTGATGAATAAATAATTATTCCTTGAGAAAAATGAAAATTCACCTTATTTTATGATCACACCTCGTATACAAATTGATAATCGGGACACTTAAATGAAGAGTGTAATAAGCACCAAATTCATGCCTTGTTACGTGGCGATATAGTAACCAGGTGCAAATGTATACAAAGTTCTGGACATTTTTAGCAGAAGTACATGAACTTGCTTTTCGACTGTTGTGTATTTTTCGTTATTTCATTAGATAGGATCCATAATTGGATTTTATTTTTTAGATCAACAATGATCAATTGAATAAAAAACATGTTCGACCGAAAATGTAATTCGTTTTACGGGTTTGATCACCTTGTTTTTTGGGACATATGTGACTGCCATCATAAAAGTATACATTTTTCTAGCTATCTAACTAGCTGGTGCAAATATAAGTCAGTTGCAATCGCGGACTTATGATTCACCGTATTACAACCTCTACTCACTAGGCGCTTCTACATAAAATATAGCATTTGACTGCTGTGCGAAACTACCGCTTTTAAGTCAGTTCCTCAAGACAAGTTTGAAAAACAGTCAAATTGCTATTATTGATACTGAAAATCTTTATTTAACTTCTCCAAAAAAATCTGACACCACCCAATTAACTAAAAACTCAGAAAACTTGGAAAACGAGGACTGATACACACATAAAAATAATTCCTCAGACCACGAATATGTGCCTTCATTCAAGTATACCATGTCTCCCTATATGCGAAAAGCTATAATAATCTTAAAGGAAGAATACTGTATTTTTGATCATATAGACTCAATTTAAGTAAATATTTTCTATTCAAATCTGGGAAAGTCTTGGAAGTGAGCATACCAAAATCTCAAATTGAACATATCTAATCTAATCTTGGAACAAAACAGAGAAAATCTAACCTAGAAGAATACTATACACTACTATACACTTCATTATATAATATATTATTGGTATAAACATTCTATAATTTTGATGAGCTGTTATTAAAGCTACTGTTGGTTCCTCAACCTTAAAAACAAGAACCAAAAAATTATCAAAACTATACCAATGTGGTTTCTTCCTTACATTTATGTGCGACATATAGTATTTTCCCTGATTCAAGTTTTCAAGTTTGAAAAGTTTTCTACAGATAAACATAATATGGGAAATATGTACCTGTAATTAAGCCAAAAGATATACGTCCACCATTTGTAATAGAACATTCACAACTCACATATCACTCCTATCACATCACACCTGCACACTTGTATGAGATCCTCACAACAGTCACAACCCCAACTTTTTTAACAGCACAATAATCCTGAGAGGTGATTGGTAAAAATTAAATGCAATAGAAACTAAGAGGCGCGGAAACAGACACACGCGTACCCCTGAATTGCCATTGACGAAAATGGCGATGCCAAATTACTTCGAGGGAATCGCAAGATGTTGGTATTCTTGATTGAAGTAAACGGAGCTCTCTTGGAAAAAATGATAACCTTACAAAAAAATATGGCAGTCTTGTTAGAGGAGCATTTATCTCAGTTGTGAAGAAAAATATCTTTCGTCTTTAGAGTATATTTCTTCAGAATAAGTATTGAATTCGAAATTATACTTTTCTTGGTTCAAGTTGATAATAATTTTCGTATCAAGTAAATTGTCTTACAATTAGAGTAAGATCAGATGTTCTTGTCGTGAGTACATCTTTACAAGAAAGCCTTGAATTGAGAATTTCTTTTTATATGTGTATATTTTGGAAATTCAGTCTCCTAAATATGCTCTAAACTAACAAGAACGATATTCGAAAACCATGCAGTTTTTTCATTTTCGCTAGAGTAGTAGCCTGGTGTCAAAATTGCATTACCATGAAGTTATTACTTTTTAATTATAATTCTCCTTACAGATGAGTGATAATTATCATAAAATGAAGTCCAGTAGACTGCCTCCTCAAATGCCATCATTATTGGTTCACCGGTTACTGCGATTACGTGCTGACAAAAAATACGCCAATAGACAAATAAACGCACAGACAGACAGGCACAGCAAGACAAACAGATAGACCAATAAACCGACCAAGGCACGGAAATGAGAGAGAGATTTTCGTAAACATATTTTAATTACGACAATATTGCAACAGTCCATAGTGCATTTTCCGTAGTTATATCTGTATATTTCACCGTTTTGAGAAATAACATATCTATATATGCGAGTCATATCAGTCAGTGGCCTAGACCCCTTAATTTTCCCAAACGTGCACGCCGTACGATATGGTTTTTGTTTGGGTGGCGAAACACCTGGCGCTGATTAAGCACGCGTGCAGTAGTGACGAATCCGTCTGAAATTTCCTGGAATCGTGTTTTGTTTCAAGTTTCGCCAGCGCAGCCGGCCGACGACGGCAGTGTTTCATTACGCCGTTCTGGGTGGTAATTTACGAGTCCGATGTACTAAAGACTGCAGAAAACTGTTTTGTTAACGCACGTACTAACTCACCAACAAGGTAAAACATCAAAACAACGGCTATATATCAATCTTTACTTCTCATCCAGATTTTCGCCGCAAAATCATTTAAATCTTGTTCAGCTAACTTTTACATGAGATCAATATATTTTCGAGTTCATAAAACGATGACGGTTCTAGAAAGATACTAGAACTGTGCAAAACTGGTTTGCGACGAAAAATAATCAGGAACTGTTCTCGCATCATTCTGTTATTCAGTAGTTTCACAAGGAACCAGGAATGTGAATATTCCTGTCTATAATTTGATCATTCGTTGGATAATATTGATCTAACGAATTTTGATTCATCTTTTCAATAACTTAATTTGCCTGTATGCTCTCTACGACATAAATATGTGACCTGCTCTTCATGTTTAGCCTAGACTCGTACTTATACAGATAGCTCAGCGGTCTGACAGTAGAGATCAATCGGATTGTTTATACCTAATCTATATAAGGGTGTGATAGTAACATTTAGCTCTAAGTGGCGCGCAAAGCGACGCTGCCCATTGGAATCTTACAAAGTCAAATGGTCCTAACACACCTCTGTTCACGGCGATAATATTAAAAAGTGAAGGAAATTGTACTCGAAAATCTTCATGTTGGTATTACAGGGATAGCAGATGCTCTCAATATCTCCTATGGAACGATTCAACATATTTTGGTTGATGTTTTGGGTATGAAGCGCGTTACGACCAGACTCGTACCAAAAGACCTGGATTGTTTGCAGAAACGTCAAGTAGAAGTCGTAAAACAGATGCTTGTCAACATCGCTGATGACCTCACATTCATCAAACGCATTACTGTTGACGAAACGTTGATTTCTGAATATGAATTCGTTCCAGAGGGTCAAACTGTCACCGTTTTGAGGCGTCTACGTAAAGTAATTTCGATTTTTTATTTCACCACGACAATGCGCAGCACTGAACTTTTGGCCAAACACAAAACAATGCTCTTCTGTCAGCCACTGTATTCGCCAGATTTGGCTCCCTATCGCTTTTTCCTCTTTCCGAAACTCAAATATCCGCTCCAGCGACATGAGTCGATCGACGTCATAATAAGTAAATCGCTCAAGGAACTAAAGGCCATTCCCCATTAGAGAATTTTTAACCCGGAATCACAGCAGACGAGAGAGAACCAGCAGGAGCACTCGTCTGATTTACCCGATGCAATTTTACATCGCTGGGCTGCCATCACGGTGCACGGACACAAGACCTATGTAACTCCAAAGGGGGCCGAAGGGCCTATGACCAGGCAAATGACCTGCTGAGATATATGTTCGACCAGCTTGCGTGTTTAAAAATATTATAGCAGACTTAACTTTACTGGTTTTCTCCCATCTGTTGTGGCTGAATGATATAGAACCATTTGTGTACCAGACATAATCACTGAAATCGGGAAAACGACGAAAAACGTCGAAAATGCAAGCTCACATGAAGCGCATAAAACATGAATTCTTCAAAAAAAACGGTTGGCGCAAGGCTTCTCAGGCAAAGGAATCAGTTTGGAAATAAAGATTTGGACGAACTGTTGATCTTTCAGCGTTGAATTCAAAATTATAGATATAGGAACACTTTAGCTTTAAATTGATCTTAAAAACTTTTTCCAACCCTTGCAATATTAGCAAAACTTACTTCAAGCGGATCAACAGTAACGCGATTGCCTAGGAAGTGAAACATCAAAGTGTCTTCTCCTATATTCTTCTGGATTATTTCTTAATGACTAGTTTCCGAAGGGAGAAACGGAAATTGTATTAATGATTAACATCACTTCTTCATTGAAGGGAAAGATAATTCAATATGTGTCAAAAATAATAATGAATTGCATTTGTATATGAAATGTACTCAATAAAATAAATAAATTAATTAAATGCAATGTGGATGCTTCAGTAAAACTGTTTTGATTATAAACCTAAGGGACGTCGGATGTTCAGAATAGCTTCAACTACCACGCCATAGAACAATAAATAGCGCTATTCTTGCCGGACTTGAATTCCAGCACGAGCCCGCTATACGAAAAAACATCTACCTATACCACTGACCGGTGCCGTCATGCCAAATACGGTATAGTCTAGTAAAAGTGCTTGCTATTCGTTTCACTTTTACTTACCCCGCCAATAGAGGCAAGTATTGTATTCACCAAAAACTTCGAGCCTCTGTTTTTTTGTGATGTTTCATGGCATACTCATGCATCAAAAAACATCTTATACTCATTTCCGTCTATATTAGAAATTTTGGAAATATAGAAAGATTTGTCAGTTCCGTGAAGCTTTCAAACTTTAATAGATTTAAAATTATCAATATTTCCAGCATTTCTTGAATATAGTTACAAAAGATCAACAGTACCAACATCTAAGGGTTAAGTGTAAGAATAGCTTTATGCTAAACTTCGCCCAAATAAAGACGTTTTATTATTATTATTATTATATTTGCAGTGTGAAATGACTACGTGAGAAATAAAGCGTCAATCTACGTAACGCAGTCATTTGTATTGCTCTTTAAACTTACTATATAAGGAATCTGTTGGCTGTTGTTCGCTAAGTCAAAGTTTACCAAATAAATAGAAGTTGGTGCACCGGCCGGCCGAACCGGCTTTTTCTTTCGTCCTTTCCACCGTCCGCACGCGGTCAGTCAACAAAGTTGCTTTAGCAGTTTTGACATCAAAGTATTTGAGTAAAGTGACCCACCTTCTATGAATTTTGTGAGCTACCTAAATCGACCGGACCACATACAACAATGTGTTCATTTACGATTTCGTTTGAACAACGCAATTTCCAACGACGTTCTTGAAACGGATCACCTCTGCATTTTCCAGCCGGAAAGGTCATACGGCTAGCGAAGGAGAGTGCATGCAACATTTACACAAAAATTTTGGGATTAAGTACACGCAAACGTATAATCCTTTCGATCGATACGTTTACACTGAAACCTAACACTTCCAATAGATGATTGAATAAAGACAGACCGTAATAAGGATTCACATTTAACGCATCATGGACGCCCTCTCAGCCGAGCCCACACCTGAGTTAAGTTGGAGAATCGTGGAGCTATCCATGATAACAACGGAAGAAAAGTGAAAAATGACGTCAAGTAGGCCGTGGCGATAGTACCACTTTATAGGCCGTATACACACGCCCAAAAAAAAATCTGGTGCACTGTTGAGACTTGACTGATAAATGTTTACAAAAGGCTACCCAGATTACTTGTCAGCTAGCTAACTAGGAGCTATAAGAAATACAAAGCTAAAGAGTTCTCAAATACAGTATTCTATTCTTCTTGTCTGGCCATTGTTTTATAAAATTATTTTTTATTTAAGTCTTAGGTAAATGTCGAACAAATAAGAGTTAGGATTGTATAGGTGCGACATGGTTTTTCGTGATGTACATATCATTCACGCTTCGGTCAATCTGTCTGCTGGTCCGTCCGATGACCCTTGACTCCTCTATAACTACATAGATAGATCCAAGATGTACTCTTGTGACAAGCACGAAAAGACGTAATTATTTTTGAAAGTCGATCTAGCTACAGTAAATTTATAAATACGAGTTAGGTATATGAATAAATTCTCTTTTTAGGCGTTTAGATCATTTACAAAAAAATTGGGTTCAAATTTCTGCAAAGAGGGGGGTGCCGAATTCTTGAACCTCCCAAATTATTTGATCGCAATACATGTCAGTGGTTGGAGATGGTCTTATTTGATTAAACTCTTCCATCATGTAAAATACATGAAGTTTTGTAATTAACACACAGTTTCACAAATAAAACTCTTTTTTTCAGTGACGCCTTCCGATTTATATTTAAATCTGACAGTCCGACGATGATGTGTGTTAATTACACAACTTTTTATCTACATGTCAGTGGTTGTTAAGCCCGTATTACATTCAAGTTCATCGACTCGGAAATTTATAATATATAAAAAATAAACGAAAGAATAAAGAGTAAGCACTTCGATAGAATTTAAATTTAAAAATGCAACCTGTGGCGTACATATTTTAGAATGTTTAATACAATCCGACGACAACGTCATGTAAAATGTATGTATTGCAGTAATATCTTTCATTTGATATTCCGAACACGCTAAAGCCCGGATTAGAGTAGGTAGGAAATATATCACTCTTGTATGATATTCTGATATGACCAATCTCTCACACTTTAATTGATGAATAGTGCAGTGAATCAAGTCATTTTGTGAGAAGTAATTGTAATTTCTTCACCTATTGCAATTACTCAACATTTTCTACTAATTTCGTACAGTTGATGGGTTATTTTTTAATAAGACCATCTATTCAGTCTTCCACAATTATGACTTATTCCAAACGTAATGCATTCCTGATCATACGTCAGTATTACAAAGGTTTTAATAGCAATTTCGGTAAAGTTGTGACTACGAAGGTAAACCATGAGATTACATTTAAAGTTTTATCATTTAGCTTGACATATGCTATTCATTGAGCCCTTTCATTTTGTATACATCACCATAGTTCAATTCGGAGAAAGGTAATCCGCCATTGCAATTGGCAGACCATACAAAACATGTTTTGCAGGTTCCGTTATTATGGCAACTCCTTATAAGTGTGCCTGAGCAAAAATGTATTAAGTACCAATATAGTATCCGATCGCCAACAGCTGGTAGTTGCCGAGTCTGTATACATTAGATTCCATTTGTCTGAAGCACATTTTTCGCTGATTCCGTTGCCATGACAACCCATTGGTTGGCTGAGAACTGCCCCGGAGCTGTCGAAATTTTGCACTCATCTCTCCTATTTATTAACCACTCAGTTGTGATGGAACTAGCAGGAATTTGTACTTCTTTCTCTTCAGCCTTCTTGCTTTGGTAGTATTAGTTTATCTGCTTTTCTGCTGAATGTTTTCTTAAAGCAATGGATACTGTATCAGAATAACCGTATCGTATCTTGCGCTACAAACGAAGGACATTATTTTCAGAATAGGCTATCCTAATACAGTATCCACGGCTACTTGCAAGCAAGGCGGCCAAGTATCTATGTTAACGGCACCAGCAGCATCAAGGCGGCACCATATAGCCCCGCCTGCTCATCTTATCTTATCATAAAACGTTGAATTCAGTGTGGTAGCAAGGAACCATGGCACCCAGGGCAAGCTCCGTAATATGCGCTCTTCGGCAGTGGCGAATTGGCATAAGACAACTAGGTCGGCTTTACACCCAGGTAGCCTTTAATTAAGGAATAATTACGATTTTTTTGAGTAACAAGAAGAAAGAGTTTCAAAATACAACAATGCAAATTAAGAGAAAACTATTGCTTGCTGGTTACCAACACCAAATCCCAAGCAATCGTAAAACATTCGAATTTGCGTCAATTCAGAATGCTGATTTGCTAATGCACCGATTTCAAGAGAAATAGCAGCAGAACCGAATTTCATCAAAAGCGGTGCATCATAAAAAATGTAAAAGACGTATTCTCAAATTTTAACCTTTGGCAGCTACGTACATGTCCACACTTATCACTACCTCATTGATATATCAATCGACTGCACTATAACTCTTTATTATTTCATTGTTAGTTAGTTGATATTTTAATGGTGGGTATGCAAGGCTGTCCGATGATTTCCTGTTTAATAAAGTGGCAAGATTTTTTCAAGTTGTAAATGATATCTATTCTATATTTACAATCTAGTCTATTTTTAGAAAGGATTTAAATTGAGATTTATATAATAATGTTCAATGTAAAGTATACGATTTTTGAATGATGAAATTATTGTAATCGCAAAAAAATGTGAATTTGAAATGTTTTTGCGGTTGTTCCTATAAAGTGTCTGTCTGATATCTGTTAATCCATCCAACACAGGAAAAAGAAAAGCAATAGTGTTAATGAATTTCAGTACCAACACTATGACTCTAAGGGAAGCAAAGATGAGTAAAACACTAAATATAAGCAAAACAGGCATTTGCTTTTTTATAAACAATAAAAACTATAAATGGCTCGTTTTTTGCTGATATTATGGAATGTTTTAAATGAATCCATTATTTCAAATAGACAATTTGTAGCCGGGTTCATAGCTAATTGAAAAACCATCCTAATGGTTTTCTACAGACTGGTTGATTAATTTTTCACCAGGGAATGTGGGAGAAGCATTTGAAATTTGCTATTTGTTGTAAAATGTATGCTTTATAATCAGCAATTCTGTTATTCTGTTTGTCTGGTGATACTTCGTATCTCCACCTCAAAGAGGTTGGGTGATGTGTAGTGTTTGCAGCCTTTTATAACTCTGCAAGCACCATTCTCATTTCAATGGAATTTTCAAAAAATTATTTGCTAGGCTATTTTGTTTACCTTCCTAATTTAAAAAAAAATATGTAGTATTGAATGTTCATTTGTTCTTTACAAAAATCATTACAAGAAACAGCTGCAATCATGAAAGGACATCACAACATACTGTATATGAATCACTTTTGATTAGTCATACATGACAAAGATAATGAATAACTATAGAAATCAAAACACCTTCCAAGAAACCAGGGAAATGCTGTTGGACCTTCAACATTGAGGGCCCCCTGGGAAGGAAAAAACTAATGCAATTAATAAATAAGGTCCTAATTTTTACTCTGGACCTCTTCAAGCCTAGCTCTCACCAGATACATGGAGAGAATATCTGGTTCTAGAGGCGAACAATAACAAAAAAAAAGATAATGGTACAATGGGGTGTAAAAATGAAAAAGGTAAAAATTTTAAAGAATGCATATGCACAGTCCCCTTTAAAAATCATGGGCCCAGACAGTCTTCCCCTTTCAGACCTCACTCTTGACAGGGCTGACTTTAATCCTGTTATGACAAACTTATTCTATATGAAGCACAATCATTCATATCTATGTAAAATAAGTTTATTTTGCTGCACTAAAGGTATTAGAATCAAGAGCACACTAAGAGAATAATCAATTATAACCAAACTAGTAAATATCTGAAATATCAAATATTCAGTTCTCAATATTGACAATGGATAATTATTTTTATTCACAAGAAAACATCAGTTAATAACTAATATAGAAAACATGCACTTTTAATTTACATCTTGTTTAGCATTGCATATTTTGCACAATGCTTGTTTTTATTTTTAGAACTTCCAATCCTATTCCCGTTTTTGCAATCCACTTTCGCAAAAAACCATACTTTCTTTTACCCGTTCGCGTTTTTTACTTTTTCTCCAAGCGAAATCGGGTTTAAAGGACACCTGGAATGCAATCAAAGGTAACTGCATTATATGTATGCAAATAATGTGGAAATAATTGGAATGGACATATGAGTGAACTCACTTTTTACCGTTTGTCATGTCCTACAGAAAACTATGCAAAGCTGAAAAGGAGGTTATTGCAACGCTTAATAATAAACACAATAGATGAATTCGTTGGAGGATGGAGAGACACGTAAAATGGGCGCACCTGTCACAAGTTAATTTAGGGGCATGTACTCACAGCATTCCAGAACATTTCGTGCAGACGAAAGAACCTATGGTGACATTCACATATGTAGGGCCCCTCTGGCCACAGTCGAAGCAGTACTTATTCTCCGGAATCATACCAAGTTCTCTTAGAGTTTTTAAATTTTTTTCATCCTGCTTTTTTCGGGACGAAGCCATATTCACGCACTGCACTAGTCGCAATCACAACACAATCCTCGTTCTTTTCCGACTGCGATTCAAAATTAGGAATATATGCAATGACTGATCATCGTTTGACGTTTGGACGAGCGCCGATGAACTTGGAAAAACGTTGACAACCAAGTCAACCACGAAACGTCAACTAATAGTACTCATCTAGAGCGGGGTACAAAATCAAGGAGTTTTAAACTAGTTTGCGACGTTGCCAAATTATTTTTCGGTGTGTTGCGGTAGCGATCAAGAAGTGCTTAGTGAACAGGAGTGTACTGGAAGAGGAAAGGAACAGCGTTCTCATACAGATTTTCACAGAAGCAGCCTAAAACCTGGTACTTTCTTTTTATAGAAAACAAGCAGAAGTGATTATGTTACAAGAGAACACATCATTAGTAAACTGAGTTGATCAGTTACGAACACTACAATCAAAGCGAATAAACTTAATGTTATTGAAAGCGCTAGTGCTCTACTCCTTCAGTCTATGTCCAAATTAAGATAAGGTAAATCCGCATGGTTTGGCAACGCAACAAAGGTTTTCTACCCAATCAAACACTACCGTTTAAAACCCTGTAAACATAAACCATAAAGAAATTACATAAAAATGACGTTTGTGATTAATTCATAGCCCAGGAATGATAGGAGATTTTTTTTAAATTCTTAGTCGATTCTGATGCATTATATTGTATGAATATTATAATAGAGGGTATTCTATTTCTGGAAGGTACAGAAAGCTGAAGTCCAAAAATGCTGCTAGTAATTTAATTTCTGACGCATAATAGATCTAGGATCTACAGCATACTTTATGGATAAATAATAGAACACACAATTAATTGTTTTGATCACTTAATCATATCAGTATTGATACGATCTCAAAATAAATCAACATGTTCTAATTTATGATATATTACACAAAAATGTGATTATTCTTATATATAAGCTATGTACAAAAAATCACTTTCTCTTGAAAACGAATCTTTATCCTTAAGCATCTCATATAGAACACAAAACGTTTCCAAATAAAAGCTAACAAAGGTAATTGTATTCACAAAATTGTTCACATATTACTGATATTGCCATTGCCATAGTCTATCACAATCAGCCTCATTTGGTATACATAAGACTTATGATGAAGTTCATGACATAGAACATAGACATGTCAGGCCTTAAACCAAGTTTACCAGAATTCTCTAATAATTTTCGATGTTTAAATCGGCCAAAATACTTCCTCTATAAGAGTTTAGACCATATTTTAAAAATTATACGAGGGTGAGGTCCAAAATTAATGAGGTGGGTCATATCTCCCAATATTAAAAATTATGAGAGTGATCTACTAGTCTAAATCATTCCTACTTAGTACCTAGACGGTTTTGGGAAACTCAAAAAGTATTTTGATTCCATTTTCCTGAGTGGAATTGTGAACCACATCCAATCCTTTATCATATATTAACAAATATTATAGTTGATTTTTTTGGATAATTTCAATAACAATTTTGGAACGTGGTCTAAAAATATCAATGTATTGAACAGCCTTCAGACGATCTATATTGACAAAATATATTTTCTTATTAACAGCTGGCATACCCTAACCTTCAATTGAAAGAATAAAACGGTAACATTTCACTGAAATTGAAGAACAAATGCTGAAAAGTTTGTACAACCAAAAGAGCCTTATTTTAAGTTCAAGGCGACTACTTTATATTTTATTAAGCAATGAGAGAAAATATTGACAAAGTAAATATTGGCTTGGAAAGCATTTTCCCATGCCTTCTTATGCATTTAATAATATTCGACAATAAAACTGGGACTGACAAAACATAAAAACGTGTAACGTTATAATTTGCTTGAGACGCCTTTGGTGCTATTCCCCGTCCGAGGCACTGGAGGAAAGAAAATGGGCATCTTGCCATCGCTCTTAAATAGACAGTCAGGAGCTTTGGTGACAACTACAACTAGCAGCAAGTGCCATGAATTTGAAGCGTAACTCGAGAATTTGTAAAAAGAGACAGACCCACAAGTTCTAGTGGGGGTGGGGTTATGACAGATTCTTTCGAAATTTTCAAGTGGTCACACTGTTACGTGCGAGTTCATCCTAACCTTCAGCTGGAGATACGGGTTCAAGCCCCGTCCGCACCAAAAACGTAACTTGATTTTTCACATTCTCATTGGTTGATTTAATGTTCCTTTCTTGTCTTTACAGTCACAGATAGTGACTTATCTGACTAGTCTTCCGAGCGCCAACAAAGAATCTATATGTTGAACAAATACCATAGGAGACTGATTTTAATAGCTATTTTTGTAAAGTATGACATAATTCCAACTAACTACATAACAGCTTCCAACGGTCAGTCTATTTTTATAAGAAAAAACGCAACAGGTCCTAGTTCTACAGAATTCTTCCATATCTGACTATACACATCATGTCCTTACATACAAAAGGAAACTATTTTTGTGGTAATTTGCATTGAAAAAATTAAAGAAAGAAGATGCTCTGCGTGTCAAAATATGAGGAACAATAGCATATTATATAACTCTTCGATATCATATTTTTAATAGCTGGAATCCCATTTCTGATGATCTAGTTGTTTTTATTTTTGGTTAATGTTTAATGTAACATGAATTTTGATTTCCTACCTTATTCAATCTGGTTAAATTGTGTAGGCAGCAGGAACGTTATTGAAATTAATCTAACTTCTAAGACTTATATTATAGACAAGTGCGATGAAACTGGTAATTTTTTTTTCATGAAACATATGTAGTTTCAATTGTTGGTCAGATCAAATTCGTGTTTATAGAGAATAATGAAAATGCCACATTCACACTTTATAGATGCCGGACATCAGTATTCCATCAGACCTTATTTTTCTTCTTGGAAATACCCCCATACTGTGAGCTTATTAATGCATCCATTTATTTTGTAGTAGGTTTTTACAGATCAGTCACAGGTAGCACAGTTAAATAATAAAACCTACTAAATTTGTTCTATTGGTAACATATAACCGTTTTTTGAAAAAGGGTTGCAGTCATGTAAGGTTTTATAATGAGAACGATAATGTAGTAGTTGTACAAACGTAATAGGCAATAAGTCAAGCTGACCAAGAAAGCAATCAATCTAAGTGGCTGAATGACTCTTTAATTACCGAAGACAAGTTGGGTATTCCATTATGATGAAAACGCGTCGTCAGAGAAATCTTGGTCGTGTGGACCTTATATAGGCATTAAAACAAAATTAAGGGTGTTAGTTTGGAAGAACATCATCTGTCTTCCTGTTGTTCTACTATATTCTCTATATTGCAACCATAAAATTGTTCCTAATAATCTTGAGACGCAGTATTACTATATTCGAGCTACTAATATTTTCATTACTTAGGGGCGTTTAAAAAATTATCCCAAAAATACACCGTTCCCCCTTTTTAGCACCTCAGGTTTCCAATATGTTTAAAATAGCATACATTTAAAACTAAGGACTAGAGATTTTTATATTTATATATTTCTAAAGGTAGCAATAAAAACATCTGGTAATTGTTATCTTATTTGAAATAGAAAGTTGGTACTATCTCCAGACGAAAACTGACAATCATATTTTTGGCACATTTTTACATAATATAAGCTGTAATTTACTCATAGCTTTTAATTGGTATAATGATAATTAGATAACACATTATTTGTATATAAGAAGAAAAATCGATCAATGAAAAATATGTAATGAACTCCAGATAGTGCACCATTCATCTAGCTTCAGGTTTTTTTTACTTCATTGAAAACGTTGTTTTGTAAAATCTAAACACTGAATGTAGATTTAATTCAAGTTGTAACCGAATGTCTTCGATATGTTATACTGGGCTTATATCAATTATAATATTTGTGCTCTTTGTTCATTCTCCTGTCATCAAATGATATGAGAAGATGACACCAAAATCACCCTTTAGTATCATCTTCCAACAGGAACATCACTGGTAATATTTTGATATTACATTACGATTGGCTTCATTTTATAACTCTTCAAGCACAACTATTCAAAGAATGCGTCATCCTTAACGATTCCTGTTCTAAAATAATAACCGGTAATGAACAAGATTCAAGTAGTGCAAGAAGTAACATTCAATCAAATCACAGCAGCATAAATATAATACAAGATAAACAAATCTGTTAGAACAAATAATTTCGCTAATGTTTTTTACATGATACAATTCTCTTCCAATTCACAGTCACAAAGGTTACCGAATCCCCCATATACAGCATTTGATAATATAATTTTTAGTATTTAGAGTATATAAGCGTCTATTATACAATCCATATACAAAAAAGTGACTTTCTATCTTTTGTGCTTGATTACTTCAATACTCGAAAATTCCACATAGGATTCGATTATTTTCGTATTTCGCTATATTATCGCTCTCAATGTTATCCAATATCTATATGAATATAAATCAACGTTTTTAGCAACATGGGTGATAGTATTCATTTAGAAAATAAAACTTTAGTTGATATAATGATGCAACAAATATCCCAGATAGTTTTCAAAGAAACAATACAAAATAGCATGTCTTAAGATTTTCATTGGAGTAAATATTGATTTACAATAAGAACACATGTCGTTCAAGTCAAATAAATCGCCATAAGCTCTTAAAATGTATTGCTTTTTATGAATATCGTCCATCCTGCGGCATGATACTGGTTCTTAAAAAGGTGGCGCCAGCTGGTTTTAAAGAGACATGGGAAATGTCTAAATTCACTCCCTTTTGACAGATTTCATGAGAGTTTCTAAGAATGTATCTTAAACAATCTATTACTCGCTATTTATATTAAAATATTCCGATCGATTTTAGCCTGAATTAAGAAATTTGTTATTAAGATGAGTGAAACCGGCCACCTATCTTTCTTTTCATGATGGACTTGCTGGGTCATTGCTGCATTCATTTTTTATTATCTTAAAGGGCTTTTAGAGACTTGAGGTAACCCATGCTCTTGAATATTTTTCAAGGAGTATGCTTTGCTCAGTCTTCCAACATCTAATAAGATGTTTTATGTGTATTTTTTCAATCTGTATATATATGTTAAGAATAGTATGGAGTATTGTTCAATATAAACCATTTTTTAGGTTTTTAAATACGTGAAGCTCCAAAATATGTTGCTATATCTATTAGATATCAACATCAAATTTGAAATTTATTAATTTCTCAGAAAAAGTTTTTTGCGTAATCGGTTTCAGCATCTCCGTAATAGTTTTCACATACAGACCGTCGTTTGTGCAGCAAATTTTACAAAAGTTCATCATGAAACTAGTATTCCTGGGTACTGGAAGCAGGAACTCTTACAATTCATCGCGCCTACGCAGCTCGCCACTATAACTGCCACAGCAGCCTACGTACCTCTACATATGTTTTTTGGATCATCATCCTTCCACTTACAACACAATTCAAACATTCCCATCAACGCCTGCTGCGTATTTAAGCGATACTGTCAGCCATTTCGTGATCGTCCTTGTGCAGATGCAGTGAATGCAGCTGATTGAGGTGGTGGTGGTGGTGCATGTGGTGATCGCCGCCTCCCGGCGAAGGCGTGTCTCCCGCTGCCCCGCCTCCACCGTCTGGGTGGGCGGAGCCGGCACGCGCGAATGATCGTGGAGATTCGCCACCCGCACTCGATACAGATTCGGGCGTGCCGGCCGAGCTAAGCGAACCAGGAGGGAGGGGCGGGGCGCCGGTTCCACTAACTCCGGCCCCCGAGGTGGTGAGCAGGCCGCCACTGCCGCGTTCGGACGACAAGGAAGAGACGCATCCCCCCGAGTAGCTGTACACACGTTTGGCGCGAGGACCTAATTAAGGAATGGGAAGATGTACCATGTAAATTGTAAGTGGGATTATTTAGTTAAACTATTCCTTCATTCCAATAGAATTGTGGTAAAATTTCATATAAAAATACACGAAATATGTGATTTTTCTGCAAAAATTTCAATGTAATTATAGTTTAAAATTTTAATTTTTTCATATTCTGGTACTCAGGCTGCCGGGGTTAACCAAAACGTTAATAGCAATATTTCAGTCAATGGTATGCGGTTTCAATTAACGCCCAATAGAAAATATAATGAACCCAAGAAATTACAGGATATGTTCTAGAAGTTAAATTCGCCAGTTTTCCTGATTGCTGTTTTATAAATGGCTAAAAATGAGGACCTTAAGGCACACAATTGCTCAATGGAATTTCGACGGTAATGGTTTGTATTATCTTTACGTTAGTCAAACCTCGAATTAAACCAGCACAATTCAATCAGTAATATGACCTATACTTAAATTATTTTAAGTTTTTATACAAATCTTAAATAAATATTTTCAATTAGTAATTTTAGAGAAATTGTAACTTACCTGCACAGAAGTCCGCTCTTTCTTCATCTAGTTTCCTTTTTACCCCGAGTGGACTGGGCCTTAGAACAGGACTAGCACTTCGTCGTATGATTGTTCGCGATCTATATTATAATATATTAAATAGAAAGTATTCAATTTAAAATGTAAGAAATGATCAAATTAAAACAGGTATAAGCATATAAGATTCCAAATGCACTCCAAAACTATCTAAACAATCATGAATCACCGTCCAAACCAATTTTTTTTAGCATATTCCCATAGTGATTTAAACAAACCAATGTAGTCCTTGATCATCCTGACATTATTAAGGAATCATTGAATTGTGTTTATCTGGCACAAAGTTTCATAAATAAAATTGCTTCTGATGTGTCAAGAATTTAGCTTCCTTTAAAAGCACCATCAACTTCAAACAAAAGCAGCACAGGCAATTTCAATAATGAAACTTCCAGTCAGATGGACATCATTGAGTCATAGAATACTTTCACTGTGCAAGAACATCTATAATCTACATGATAAGTCCAGATTTTATATAATTACCTTGTAGGACTTTGGAAGCCCGTACGCGTGGGTGAGGGTGAATTGCACATGAAAGCACTCCCATATGAAGAGGGCAACGATATCTGTAGAGGCCCAGTTTTGTTTGATGGTTTCCAGTCACAGCTGCTGTTACTACTGTTGTCATTCATGAGGCTCAAATCCTATCAAAACAACGTGACTTTATCTTATGGAGCGATTTTGACGATTTTTTTTTTGAAATTTGGAGAAGGGAAAAGCGTATTTCAGAGCCAAGCGGCGACCAGTTTTTTTCAAACCAAGACGTACTAGATCACATTCAGTGGCTGAAAAATTCAGAATCCATATTAGCGATTTTTTTAGAAAAAATCCGCGTAAGTCACTGAAATCAGCCTCCTCTGAAATAGGTCTGCACCAAGTTTCATGACAAATTTTCAACCTTAATGACTCTATGACAAAAATACTGACAAGTTGTTTATTATGTGTTAAGATGCTTTTTTTCTAGTAATCCATGTGATAATAAATGAAATTTTTTTTGTCTGATTTTCTAAAGTGATGTATGGATTCAATACTCTGTATCATGTTATAAAAAGCTGTCAAGAAGTGAGCGTAATATTTATAAAATGTCTTGCTTACCTCCCAGGACTGGTTAATTTGCATGGCATGGTGGATTTCTCTCTCATGGGCTAGCTCCCGCGTATTGCTGATCCCATCATGTTCTTCCTGCCTTAATTGATTTATCCGAGGTGTCAGTCTTGGACCTGATATCTATTCCAAAAATAATATGGCATTCATTTAAAAATGTGAAATTTTGCTTTCGTTCAATTCGCAATTTAGCTAACATAATTCATTGTTCATCACTGTATTATTCTCAGTTTCATCCTGATTTTTACAGCAAATTATGCAGAATTGTATAATCTACCTTCTATTTTGTAAAAATGATGTAATTTCATCCTTGTCTTGGAGAAAAGGAAATTCTAGGAGCAGAAATGTTCTTTGATTATAATGGATACAAACAGGTATTTTACACATAACTTGTCATGCCTGCTGTAAATTTTAGAATTAGAGGAATTAATTGAATCTTTATCTTACTGGTGATCCAGGAACTGGGCTGAAACTGGCACTGAATCTTCTGGTTCTATTGTGTGGTGTTCCAAACAAGCTACTATATGACTGCTGATCCCTGTGTACAAAATTACTTAGATATTATGTAATACTAAAGCTGGTACAATTACTAATTTGATATTTCAGTACAAGGTTCACAAATTAGTTTAATTTGTGATCCATCTTTTAAAATATGACTGTCACAGTCTGATTTTCACACCATATGAGGTTGTGAGTGATTTACTCCCTTCCCCCCTTCCCCTGTCACACCATCATGTGTATTCACTGTTAAAAATGGAATATATAACCTAAATATGTAAATATTATATAATAAATATCAATTAACATATAAAATCAAGATAAACCTAAATATTATTTTTATAATTATGATCTCCACAAAATAGGTTGGTGGTTGGCCATGTGGTGACCACTCTTATAGACAATTAGCCTTAAAGTTTTTATGAATGTATGTTCAAACTTCTTATAGAGATTTTTTCTTATAATAACTGTACTTAGCAGCAAGCAGATAAGACTCACAATGATGCACTGACATATTAAGGAATGCAACAAATTTGAAATTTCTTTTTTGTGTCATATTTTAACTTTACTTCCAGCATCATACTGAAAATCTGGCAAATATCTAGGAACAAATTATTATGGTTTCTTTGAGTACTTCATGATAATGAAAGTCATATTTGGAAAATATTAGAAACTTGCTACATCTATAACTTTAAAAAATATGCTCAACTTTTTTTAGAAGATTGAAAGTCTCATTATCATTGATATTTGTTACTAAATAACAAGGATAAATAATATAATTTTCTCATAAAACAGTGAAACTACATAAATACAGATATTAATAGGATTCAGGCTAAGCTCCAATCACAAGTAATTTGAGTAAATTTTGTTAAACAAAGAGATAGAAGAGCAAGTTTTTTGCATAACATTCTTGCTGTAGTACTTGTAGTAGTTTGGATTAAGGAATTAGTTAATATTTTGTCTTAGTAAAAAATGAATAACATGCCATCAAATGTTACTGTATGTAGAAGTAGCAAAAGTATTGAAACCTAATGGTAAAAGTATATTATGTGATTGCTTTTTCATCCATAGAAATAAGTATAATTATAACATTTTCTTGTTATTATGATCTATTTCAGGAAAACCTGGATATTAAGTTATTATGAATTTGTTTTTGTGAATGATGGGTAAATAGCATGGAATATTACTTTCCTGTAAGAAAAATATTTTCAGAAAAATTATTTTTTATAACCTACTGAGACATACAAGTCATTTTCATGCAAACTGAAATAAAAATATTATATTTATGGATACCTGCTAGTTGAGGAGCCATTGCTTGTGGTCATGGTAGCATTGGCTTCATTGATCATGGGGGCACTAGAACATCGCTTCAGAGTGCCAGGGGCTCCACCACCACTTCCAGCGCCTCCAACGGCGCCACCTCCGCTGGGACTATCAACGTCCATAGCTACGGACTGCTGGGACTGCGAGTGTATCGTCGACATTCTGCAGGACTGCTGCTATGCGGCCAACCGCTAGAGAAAACATTTGATCACCTGGAACCACCGAGGAAACGGCACCGGGTCTGTTCGTTCAGTGCAACTTCAATTGCAAACCCCTACTTATCCTTGTTTCTTTGAATGTTTAAGTTTACGTGTAATATTTGATTCCGCTTTTCTTCCTGAAGATCTTGAATTATCAATTTCCAGCTGTCAATCACCAAGGCTGTCAGCACGTCAATCAACTGTCAGTGTCACTAAGTGACGTTTCCTATCTAATGTACAAAGATGAATAACCACAAGAAACATAACACTATTAATCCATTTAAATCTATAACTGGACTCTTAATAGGCTGTAAATGGAAATCATTTAAAAATACGATAAAGATTTCCACAGCCTGACGCATATTTTGCGAATATCAACATCCATAAAAAGCTGTAAATAACATTATCTATATATATATATATATATATATATATATATATATATATATATATATATATATATATAGATAATACGATTAATTCAATTCAAATCCAAACTTCCTTGACTCGAATGTATGACTTACCTCAGTACTTTTTTTTTCAGGACATGGAGTAGTCATCCGCGTATGTAAAAGTTCATCTAAGAGCAACAATCGCCAGATCAACTTCTGCAACACTCAAATTCAGCAGCAATATGCTAGAGACTATAATTGCTGTTAGAAAGTCAATTCTTGAAAGGCATATGTTTATTCATGTAAAAATCATCAAAATCAAAATGTGAATTGTGCGATTATAAAACCCATCGCTGGGACAATCTAAAGCATAATATGTTCACTGATATAGTTGTAAAGGAATAATCTAAATTTCTTCTTCTTCTTCGGCATTTTTCTATTGCGAGTTCGTCGTTTTTGCCCTCCATAAATCCCTGACTTCCCAGTCAACTACCCTGAAATCTCAGATAGCATTATTATTATTAGCATAACAACAGTAGGCGAAAAAATCCGATGACACTGTCGTGTAAAAATATTGTTTTTCTCTCAGGGTGGGTAGTGTATGAAATTTGCTGCTGTCTTTAAGTTCTTTGTCCAGGTTGCTCCTAAATGAGTTTATTGAAACTGCACTCAGGGTTTTTTCACTAAGAGAGTTCCACAAGTACACCACACGATTTGAAATGAAGTTTTTTCTTACTAATCTGGATGTCTTCTCTTTTTCAATTTTTTTCTTTTTCCTCGGAGGTGAAGATTCTGACTCATTTTAAAGATATCAAATGGACATGAGTAGTAACCACTAATGATTTTGAACGTTTCAATCAGGTCTCCGCGTACTCTTCGTTCAGCAAGTGTTGTCAAATCCATGGCTTGTAACCGTTGTTTATATGGTAAATTACGAAGTTCAGGTGGAATTCGCGTTATTCTGCGTTGAACTGTTTCCAAAATTTCAATATCTTTGACAAAATATGGACTCCATGCGCTATGTGCATGTTCAAGTTTTGGTGGAATGTATGTCTTGTATAGCTTTTCTATCATAGCACAAGAGTGGCTTCTGAAAGCCCGTTCAATCAAATATATTAATGTATTAACTTTTTTAATTTTGCTGGTAATGTGTGCTTCCCATTTTAAATCTTTTGCCACAATAATTCCAAGGTCATTTTGGTACTGCACTTTTCCAAGTTCAGCCTGCAGCATACTGTATTTTGTGCATGGATTCGTCTTCCCAATATGGAGTACCGTGCACTTTTCTACATTAAGTGACATTTGCCATTTTTTGGACCATTCTTCGATAGAAAGAATGTCCCTTTTAATTTCCATTTCTTGTAATGCAGGGTTACCAAATAACTTTATATCGTCTGCATAGAAAGAAATTTTAGTTGTTATACCGAGAGATAGATCAGCTGTATAGACAAGAAACAGAAGAGGCCCAAGTACAGAGCCTTGCGAAACTCCATTCAGTACTGGATATTTTTTCGTGGTTTCGTCTTCCCAATATGGAGTACCGTGCACTTTTCTACATTAAGTGACATTTGCCATTTTTTGAACCATTCTTCGATAGAAAGAATGTCCCTTTTAATTTCCATTTCTTGTAATGCAGGGTTACCAAATAACTTTATATCGTCTGCATAGAAAGAAATTTTAGTTGTTATACCGAGAGATAGATCAGCTGTATAGACAAGAAACAGAAGAGGCCCAAGTACAGAGCCTTGCGGAACTCCATTCAGTACTGGATATTTTTTACTTAGTAGTTTCTCTCCTATCTTGCTTTCACTTGGTACGTTCTATTGTTGAGAAATGCTTTGATCCATGTTAGAAGTTTACCTCTCACACCAACATGTTCTAGTTTATAGGCAAGATAATCATGTGGAACTTTATCAAAAGCTTTTTCATAATCCAGATAGATTATATCAATAGGAATTCCATCGTCATGCATGGCTGTCCAGTGTTGTAAAGCAGACAGTAAATTGGTTATCACAGATCTTCCAGGTAAAAAGCCATGCTGTGTGTCTGGTATGATATTATTTTGAAGCAGGAATTGAGTGAGCTCCAATGTTATGATTTTTTCCATACATTTGCAAGAGTTGCAGGTGATGCTGACAGGTCTGTAGTTCTCTGGTCGATATCGATCACCCTTTTTGTATATGGGTACCACATATGAGTGTAGCCAAGCTTTGGGCATTATACCTTTTTCCATAGCTTCTGTCATTGCACTTGCTAGGGTTTTGCTTATTGTAGTTTCACAGTTTTGAAGAAATGTAGATGGAATATTATCACAACCTGGGCTTGCATCCTTCTTGAGGATATGTATAGCTTTTATGACTTTTTCAGGTGTAAATAGAATAGATGTAAGTGATTCTGAGCAACGAGTGTTGAAAGAGAGGGTTGATGTAGCTTGTTGTGTCACAGTGAATACTTGGTTAAATTGCTTTGCAAATGCTTCAGCTGTTTCTTTGGCGTTAGTTATGATTTCGTTTCCATTTTTCAATGTTAAGTGTGATACCTTTGAGTTTAATGTTCTTTTGATGTAAGTATAAAACTTCTTTTCTGATGTTAGCAAATTTTGTTCATAGTTTGTACGAGCATCTCTTATCAAAAGCTTCACTTTATTATTCTGATTTTAATACGTCCGATAATTTTCTGCGCTTCTTTCTGTTTTGTAACTTACCCACTTTTTTCTTTTGATATCAATTGCTTTAAATATTTTTGGGGTTATCCATGGCTTCTGATTATTTACTCTAACTGTCTTCAATGGAATGTGGGTATCAATTATGCTACTAATATTGTTTTCAAAGTGCTCATATACTTCACATCTATTGCTTTCTTCATAGTCTACGGGAGTGAGTCGCTCTAGCAGAAGTTTGTTTATTTTATTATAATCAGCTGCATAAAAATTTATTTTCTTCACTTTATGTGTTGGTTTCTCTCCTATCTTGAGCTGAATTTTGGCGACAACTACCTTGCGGTCACTGGAACCAATAGGGGCCTCTTCAGAAATGTTTATGACTGACTTCTTGTCATTAACAAGCATTAGGTCAAGCAGAGATGCTTGTTCACTCCTCAGTCTCGTGTTAAAGTTTATAAGCTAATGACAGTTAGTATCTTTATAAAAGTCAATGAAACTGTTTGCATCTTGGTTTGCTTTTTTAAGGGTTGCAGATGGCCATTCAATTTCTGGCTGATTGGAATCCCCTACAACAAATGCCAATTCGTTTTTTTCTGTGAAAATACTCTTCATTGTTTCAAGCAACTCTTCATTCTCTGGGATTGTTACATAGCTGGGTCTGTATACACATGCTAGTTGAATGTAAACATTGTGGATATTTATATCTCTAACCACAGCATTTCATAAGGTTTATCTTTACATTCAAAAACAATTTTTGTTAGGGGTTTATGCCCGCTAATGTATTCTTTGATATATATACATACCCCGCCTCCTTTTTTGATCGTCCTATCATTGCGGTGTACAACATACCCTGGAATATTTATGAGATTATCTGTTACTTCACTATAGAGCCATGATTCTGAAACCAGGATTAAATCAGGGTTTATTGGTATTGTTCGAATTTTGAGCTCGTCGGTCTTATTCAATAAAAAATTTGCATGTGTGTAGAGAAGGGACACTTCTGCAATATTTCCTAGTTTTTTTATATTGCTTGTCCCTTTTGTGAAATAATCCTTGGCACGTTTTTTATATATTTAATTCTCAAGTTATCCTCTCCTAGCTTTTTTCTGTTCTCTAGTTCGGTCAGAACCATTTTCAGGTAATTTCTTTGTGTTGGTGTTTGGTCACTTCTGATATATACCTTACTTTCCTTGTCTAATTTGCTTCTATTCTTCAGTAACTGTAGAGCGTCGCTTTTGCTAGGCAATTGAACCTTCAGTGGTCTCATCTTGTTAGGGTCGTATCTTCCTAGCCTAAAGAACCTCATTTGATCCAGTGGTGTTTGTTCATACACCTCCTGTAGCACTTCGCATATTTTTTCTTTATCTTTTTCCAGCCTTTCTTCTGCACCAATATCTGAAGATTCCTCTATGCCGAAGATTAGAACGCTGCTTGCCCTTCTGTCTCTCTCTTGAAGCTTTTTGATGGTAGGCTCAATTATGCTTAATTTTTCAGGTAATGAAGAATTTGAAGATTTCACTGGAACCTCTGTTTGTAGTTGAGTGACACTCTGCTTCAATTCTGCAGTATCCGTTTTTGTTTTTTGAACCATCTTCGCATATGTTGGTACCTCCTTCACCTCCTGTTTCAGTTCTTTAATGCTGTTTTTGAGTTTTACAATTTCTTCTTTCAGCAATGGCACATCTCTAGAGGTTTCAGAACAATATTCTTTAATTTCACCCACTTCTTTTTTGAGCTGTGGCATATCACGCATGATCTCTCTACATTCCGGGCAAAATAAGAGCATGACCCTGTTTAACAAGAGCAGTGCTCTTATTTCTGTTGTAGTGTAGCGCCCACAGTCTTTGCATATTATCTTACGACAAAAGTCGCATGGAAATCCACTTCATCAGAACTTGGTTTTTCCTTAGGAACGCATTTGCGGTCGCAAATGTAGCAGCTATTATCCATCGTGAATCTGAGTCCGGACCTGGATACCGATTTTGTTCTTGGCCGTCGGTAAGAAGATAACCACTTTTTTCGTGTAAACAGACTTTTTTCACCAGTTGATGTTTTTGTGTATGATGGAATGCTGTGGTTTCACTCTATGAACTTTTATCCCACTATACGAACTTTTCTCGGCAAAAAGCGAAGTTTATTGTCCTGGTAAACGACCAAATCGCACACTACACGAAAATCAAAATTTTTTAATACTTGTTTCTATCCAAAAAACGACGATAATCTGGGGAGCGGTAACACGCGCGTTTATCTGTTCCACTCGTTACTATTGTCTGGCATGTCCAATACATTCCCATTTTAGAGATGGTCTTCCCCTACGTCTTCTTTCTGGGGGTTCCCACTCTGATTTTCTTTTTGGCTATCTGTGCTCTGGCATTCTTTGGATATGAACATCCCATTGCAGTGCTGTTTTCCAATTGTTTAGTAAAGGAGTATTCTACTCCCATTCAATGCCATATTTCCTCAGTTCTTATTTTGTCCTTTCTAATGACTGGTAAACATCTTCTCAAAAAGTCTAATTCCACTGTTCTTATTTTATTTCATACTGTTGTTGTCATTGGTCATACGTCTGCTCGGTATAAGGTAATATTTAGTAGTATGCTTTGAATTTTTATTTTTATTTTCTTCAGTGAGGTTGTGGTTCCATATCAATCCATGAAGTGCGTTTGTCGCTTCCTTTCGGCGTGCTATTTTTATTGCTATATCTCGTACACAAGTACCATCTTGATGAATCATAGATCCCAAATACTTAAAAATCTGGCTATATTTTATAATCTTGTCTTACACATATTTATCTTTAGTCCCTATAATTCGTATTCGTCTTTAAGTTTTTGTATCATATATTCCATGTCTTCCTTTTCTTGTGCAAAGATAATCTGATCATCTGCAAATAGTAATGAATGTAATACATTTTCTTGGATTGGTATGCCCATCATTCCAAATTTTCTATACCACCTTTTTAAAGCCTGTTCTATATATGTATTAAAAAAGTGTGTGATAAACCACATCCTTGTTTGAGACCTTTTGTTATGTCAAATATTCTTGTTTATTAATTTCCTATTTTTTTTGTGCTTTCATCTCCTTATATAGTCTTAATTAATTATATTAATCAAATTTTCTTCAACAGTCGTCTTTCTCATTGCCTCCCATATTTGATTCCTAAACAAACTAAATTCAAAAAACAAATAAAATACTATCCAAAACTTACACATAATTAAACCAAAATACAGCGAATTTATACATGGTCTGGTTTGCAACACAATAAACTTATATGTTTTAAATATAACACCCTGTATAATCACATTCTGCGATTATATGTTCAATTTGTAACATTTTGATATAAGGTGTATTTGGGTTTAATAGTTTCAACTCCTGGTTATTTTTTATCATCCAAATGAACTCCACAATCAAAGTTCTAAATAAAAATATATGTGAAATAAATTGGCTAAGTAAAAAAATCAATACTTGATATACATTTTGAGGACAACGCTCCGCCCAAGTTGTCAAATGATGAAAAAGTATATATTCGGGTTGTCTTCTCGCGTATCCATAGAAGGTAAGTATTAAGGTATAGTATATCAGTTTCCATTATATCTATTTTTTATTGGTAACCATATATAACTGAATATCATAAAAAGAACAGGGTCCTACGGTATAAAAAATTATAAATATTCTCTGTCCATAGGAGTTTTCTTAGCCTTCTTGTCTCTTGCTCTGGGAAACCATCGATGCTTTGTTGTGAAGGTTATGTCCATTAACTCCTGCCGAGCTTGATCAGGAGTTTTCTTCTTAAAAATCGACATTAACTCAGGAGTCAGATTCGTTTTCAGAACGGAAGTTGATTCCTGGATAGTATTTTCAGGTAGAGGTCTTGTGCATTCGTATGGAAAATCATCTTTTGGATGCCATGCAACTATAGTGGTTCCATCATCTGTAATTGCTATTTTGCTTTGACTTGATATTGCTCGAATAACTGCTATGGAATTCGATGGAGATAGTAGTGTTTGGCTCAATATTATTTTCAACATTTTCAAAATCTTACAGAAACATAACCTAACACAATCGATTAATCACAACACAGGTCATAAACGCAGATAGATAGTTGCTCCCTAAATAAAAATGGTTCGAAATCGGTTGTTTAGGTAAAGGTAAAATATATAATTATAAAAATGGAGACAAGGAGTAGACAATACATGTATTACGGTAATAAATAATAGTCATTTCATTTTTACTACTACTTACTTAGTTGATCTAAACTAAACAAATCATACTAAATGGAAGATTCAAAGAATACTTTGTGAAAATATAACATCTCTAACCTGAATCAAACGTTTGACAATGACAATGACAAGTAGTAAATTGAACCTCACATATTTTAAGACTGCAGGATATTTTTGAAATCGATTTTTTTGTTGAATTAAATTGAATCAATCGTACACTGCAGTATTTTGTGTGATATTAATTTATAACATTACGAAAAAAAAGTTTTTTTACGCATTAAATGTGTTTGACTATCACTAATGCAAATCAACAAAAATGACTTATTTCCTCAGTAGAATAAACAGTTATAAACTTTGTAACAATTTCAGGATCACTAATGCCAGATATTGCTGTGTAGTAAGCTTCACCAAAATAATAACTGAAATGGCTATTCCAATAATCATTTGTTCAGTTTCAGATGTTCTGGATGAAAAAGAGACCCATTAAGAGGTGTTACAGCACACCGCAAAAAACTCAACAAATATATCTAATTGATGAAAATAATTGCCTAGAGTCGAAAGCAAACAGGGTTAATAAGTATACAGATAGATCATACTCCTGTGGTGAACTAAGCACAAAAAATATTGGGGAATCTGTTGTACTTTTTGGCTGGTTAGAATATCAGAGGATGAATAGATTTGTTGTACTGAGAGATAGTTATGGAGAAACTCAGCTGTTAATACGTGACAAGGTAGATAATTAACTATATCAAGCATAGAATGATGACTGACCCAAGAATGATATAATGAGAGGAATAATAATAAGCTTTTCTTGTTTCCATATTTGTTTGATTCATAGATATGCTAGTGATATGATTAAAATTAGGCTGATCTTTTGTGAAACATTGTATTTTTGATTTTTCAGGATATAGAAACTCAGAGCTTGCTAGAAAAAGTACCTTATGAATCAGTACTAGAAGTAGAAGGGACTGTTTTGGCTAGGCCAAAAGATATGGTCAACAAAAAACAAATCACTGGAGAAATTGAAGTGTTAATAGATAAACTCAAAGTTGTGAATAAAGCAAAAGACAATTTACCTTTCAATATCAGGTATTGTTAATAATTATTTTCGAAAACTATTAACAACTTTTAAAATCCATCTCCTGCCTCTTTGACCATTATCACCCATCTAGGTTTGATGCATAATTTGGATATGATATAGCTTTGAGGATCTTTATTGTATACAAAAATATTCACTGATTTTATTGCACCAATTATTTTTAGTAAGTAGAATAAAACATACTTTATCAACCCCTCCCTCTAAGGGCTTGACAACTTCAGTAGATATCTTCTAAAAATACAAAAAACCACAGTCAAATAATCATTATCATTTAAGGGACTTCCAAAAGGCAAAAGAACCCCTGAGAATGCAATATAGGTACTTAGATTTGAGGTTTCCACAAATGCAACATAATCTTAGGGTACGCTCAAAGTTCTTGATGAAAATGCGATTATTTTTGATTAATAATCATTTTGTGGATGTAGAAACCCCTACACTATTCAAAGCTACTCCTGGAGTAAGTAAAATTTAAACTTTAAAGATAAGATATAATTGGAATATTTCAAAGCTTTGTTCTCTAAGTGCTCAGTTAAAATAACCTCTGTATTTCTCTACAGAGGATTTCATTTAACTAAAGTTCCCAAACTATAATAATTTCATTTTTGAAGGGTGCTCAAGAATTCGTAGTGCCAACCCGACACCCTGGTTTATTTTTTTCATTAGTCCAGAGTCCACAACAGTTCAAACAGATGCTGATGGGAGGAGCATTAGACAGGTACTGTATACTCCATCAATATAAAAATGAAGCAGATATACTCTTACTCCACTAGCCTACTATTCTTGTCCACTATTTTAATCCCTATATGTTAGTACAGGGTAGGATCAATGAGTAGTAGGACTGTAGCGCGCACGGAGTGGTAGAGGGCGGTTGGACCACCTGGGCGTGCTAGTGGGGAGCCTTTGTGGGCTTTGCTTTGACGGATTTAGGCGCACAAAGGACCGCTTTATACGCCTTGTGTTGGAGCACGAGGGTGCTAGCTCGAGGACTACTAAAAATTGGTACCGATAAGTACATTAAAAAAATTCAGTACTACTTTTTTTATCCTACCCTGTTCAACATATTTACAGGCAGTAGAGCTAATAAAAATGACTAAAACTTATGAAGGCTCTTTTGATTGTTTAAACAATCAATATACAATACACTAGAAAATGTATACAAAAATATGAATTTGTTTAGCTTTCGAAAGCATGTGAAGCTGAAATTAATGAGATAATATAGTTTTTTTTAATCATTTTACTTGCTATATAGTTTTTTATACTCTTAGGCATTCATATCAGCTCCAAATTTGGTTTTTATTTAGTTTTTTTTAGGTCTACGTATGTATTTCTGTCTGCCTTACATTGTTTTTTTTTTTGCTTTTTTCTTGTATGTTGAACATCGCTTCATTTTTCGACTTTGCTGGTTAAGTGTAAGAGTAGCTTCGCTAAACTTCGCCAGCTAAGTCCCACATTTAAAAGTGCTTTTTCTACTTTCTTTTTTTCCAATAAAGACGTATTATTATTATATTATATTATTATTAATTTGCTTTTTGCACTTGCTCCATTGTTCTTTCAATAAGACGTTCTCGACGTTGGACTCGAATACTCTCACATCTTATAGTACCTCACCTTTACTAGGTATTTCCAGATAGCAAGATGCTATAGAGATGAAGGTTCTAGGCCTGACAGACAACCCGAGTTCACACAGCTTGACATTGAACTGTCTTTCACGAACGTTGAGGGCGTATTGAGGCTTGTTGAGGAGATGTTAGAGTAAGTTATGAGTAATAATGTTTCATGCTTGTGAATAATATATTACATTAGATCTAAGATGTTTAGCATTAAACAATTTAAGTAAAATAGTGATCCTAAAAATTGACAACCAAGGACAGAAGCTTTGGCGATGAGCACCTTTGAATAGTTATTATCATTTTCAGTTTTGCATGGCCAGATGATTTAGCAACAATACCTTTGAGATTTGCAAGAATGACCTATGAATATTCTATGGAAAATTATGGAAATGACCATCCTGATACAAGAATTGATTTCAGGGTAAGTGTATATATGAATGCAAAGTCAAAACTGAAAACTTCTAGAATTCTACATTTTTATTATTTTATTTGTATTAACCCCAAGCTTTTTAGCACGTGTTCAGTAAAATAAATTGATAAGTATTTAACAATGATATTTTTAGATACAACATTGCAGTGACATTATTAGCAGCAACAAAAAACTGGTTACTGAAAAAAACTTTGCTGCATATTACATAATGTTCCCCAAGGAATACGCAAGTTTGAATAAACAAATCAAAGAAATCATTTCCAATTTGTCCAAAAGCTATACTAAGGTGAAGCTAATTCAGAGCAAGGTCACATCGACAAAAGAATGGATCAATAAAATTAGTAAGCTGTTAACTAGCCAAGTGACTACCGAATTTGTGGTAGAAACTAAAATGCAGGATGATTCCGTTTTATTTTTGGCGTATGGCGATAAAAAAGAAGTGGTATGTATTGTATGGATCCTGTTGAATGAATAGTGTTACAAATAAGCATTGTATAAAGTCTAATAATAGCAAACCTGAGAAAACATTCATTTACACAAACACTACACAGTTTTACCACTTGTCACACCACTTATTCAAACCCGACACGCGTTTCCCTAAGTATATCAGCATCTTCATGAGAAGATTAAAAACTACTTAAACCCGCTCCAATATTCCACTGAAGATGCTAACAGCTAAACATGTGTCGGGTTTAAAAAAGCGATTTGGCGAATGGTAAACACAAATTCCATTTATGCAGATTTTTATGCAAACGTTTATTTTTAGCTTTCACTTCTAGGAAAAATTCGATTGGAATACGTAAATTATCTGGAAAATTTGGGGATTTCAATTAGGCAGAAAGGCATGCATTTCACATGGATATTGGATTTTCCTTTGTTTGAGATATCAGAGGAAACAGGAGCGTTGCAATCTGTTCATCATCCATTCACAGCTCCAAATCCCCAAGACCTCCACTGGTTGGAAAGTGATCCTTTGAAGGTAATTTAAAGAATTCAAGTGAGTCTCTTCAAAATCACTGTTCCCGTTTTGAGGTTTAGCATATAGTTTTCATAATTTTGGAAGGATAGTAGTAGTAGTAATAGTAGTAGTAGTAGTATAGTACAGTAGTGTTTTCAGAATTTTATTTTTTTTAAACGTACTATAACTCAGTGTTCTTTGATGTGAGTTCAAAACAGAGCAGTTTGGAGTAAAAATAGACATTGCCTTTTTGAGAAAAAAATAAGGACACCTTTTAAAACTTTTTTCTGAGCCTGTGAAACACCTTCATTACTGTATAATTTTTTACAGGTCAGATCATTGGCATACGACTTGGTCCTAAATGGAAACGAAATAGCAGGAGGTTCCATCCGTATCCACGATCCGTCCATGCAAGAGACCATCCTGAACATGTTGAATATAGACAAGAGCAGCCTGCACCACATGCTAGAGATGTTGGCCTGTGGATGCCCCCCACATGGGGGCATCGCCTTGGGGTTGGACAGGCTGTTGTCAATGATGCTCAACACCGTCAGCATCCGCGATGTCATCGCGTTCCCTAAGAACTTCGAGGGCAGGGATCCCTTGAGTGGGGCGCCTTCGCCGATCTCCGATGAGGACATGAAGTTGTATCACATATGTAGCACTGGTAAAGACAAAAAGTGAATCAAATACATTAATCACGTACATTGACCAAAAAAAAGTTAGTTAATTCATACATTGTCACTCAACTTGGTTGTGTTGCCTACGTAGGGTATTATACGAATGAAACTGCGCAGTCAAAGATTAGAGAAGCAAACATATCATGGCGCGATCATGTTGGCCTTGCTAGGTCGGCGTTCCAGAAGTTGGGGGTTCTCTTCCGCTCCAGGAAATTATATTCTCCGGAACAGCTACCGTAAAATGGTCCTACTTTGCTCCAAATTTGGGAAAATTTGAATATTTCCTATACCTCCAATGATAAGATGTATTCATCAGTATTTACTAAAAGAACTACCTTTAAGATAACATATTTCATGAATAATTCAACTTCGTAAAGTATCCTATAGTATATATATATATATATATATATATATATATATATATATATATATATATATATATATATATATGACAATGATTAAAGAGCAATGTTACCCATTATCATAGGTATCTTTGCTCCTGAATATTGTTTGCAAGCGATCTTGATGCTGAAAGCCTTTGGAGCAATTTTGTGCCTCACTTATACAAACTTTGCGCCACAACACATTTCTGTTCTCCCTTTTTTAACATCAGTTGCGACTTAAAATGATACAAAATCAAATAATAGTCAATTTTTTATGAAAATAAATTCATTATCATCATACAACAGTCCTTATTATGAACTCTAAAACGTAAACTTGAAAGCACAAAGTATTTCATACAAATACATTTTCTTAAATATTTCATATTTATAAACCCCAAATTTGGTTTAGCTCAGGTACTGAATAGATGTCACGACGACTACTAACTTTTTTGGGTGGATCAATGCATCCCAATATTTCGTTCCAATCATCCAGCGGTTCCGGCCACTTCCAGCATTTTAGAGACCTCTTTATTGTAGACACATAAGGCCCCTGGTCAGTTATTTTTGTGATTTTGCCAGGAAACAGTTCTCCTTCATATGTGAAGATCACATATTGCCCAACTGCTTTGTGCTTGAAACTACTACTTTGAGCATAACTTTCAGCCACTGAATTGTTAGGACCTCCAAGAGAAGCGTCATCTGTAGAGTTGTGCACTGACATTTTGACGCTTTCTTTGTAACTGCTTTCGCTACTGGCTGTTCTTCATTTTCTTTCTCACCTTAAAGTGTACTTCAGTTACACTTTTCCCAGGAGTAATTTTTAGTTTTGTACAGCGTCTTTTTGTATTTCTATCTTTCATCCAAGTCGTTTTGCCTCATGACTATGCAGGAAAGAGTCTTGCAAAGCAGTCGAGGCGACAGTTCTAAGCAACCTGTCTAAGAGTGGGCTGACATCAAGTGGAAAAACGCCACACTTTCGGAAACCCGAACGCAGATTTGCATCACGTGTTGGTTACAAAATGTCCAACAATCTGTTAAGCAGCACAGGAAAACTGCTTTTTCGCACAACTGTTTCTCGACTGCCTTGTACACTTGCGATCCACTCAGTAAGGATTTTCTGCCACGCAACCTTCATTGGGTGAAAGGAATAATAATAATAATAAAACACCTTTATTTGGGCGAAGTTTAGCGTAAAGCTATTCTTACACTTAACCCTTAACCTAACCTAAATCCCATCATATAATAAAGAGGCAAATTATACAGGAAGCGCGTTCTACATACATACATACATACTTCCATTTTTGACACTAAATAAAAAAATAAAAATGAAACAGACTTAATTAGAACCTCTATATATAAAGCAGCCGCAGTGAAAATAAATGATCGCTGAAATAATGAAGTAGTGTGTTGAGGTACAGTTATAATATCAGTAAATCTCACATTGACTGAGTGAATGCAACCTCTAGTTAACAATTTATCTTTCAAGAACTTGGGTGTTGATGTCATCATGATCTTATGCACATAGGAGAGTAGATGATACTTAAATAGATTTTTCATTTTTAGCCAATGAAGTTCCGAAATCGCGTTTGAAATATGATCATATTTTCGTAAGTTTTTTACAAATCTGCAAGTTATTTTGAATCCTGTGTCAAAATCAAGAGCAGGGTAGTACACCATGATACAGTATGTCAATTTAGATAGTACTAGGCTTTCTACTAGAGTTTTCTTGGCCTTAGCATGCAATATATGTTTGTTAGAAAATAAGAGCCTCGCACAGCATAACAACTTTTGCTTATTTCGCTTACGTGCTCTGAAACGAAGATTACTGTCGATTACTTACCCTAAATTCTTTGGTGAATCACTTATTTCTAGCTCTTTATTATACAATTTGATGCTTATGTTGGGTAAAACTTGATGTCTTACCGATTTGGAACAAAAAACCATAACTAGATTTTTCTGGATTCAAACGCAAACTGTGTTTTTCGGAATAATGCTAAATATTAAGTAAATCGTCATTTAAAATTGAAACAGAGCTATCAATATCAGTATCCTTGGAGCTATAATTTGGGTATCATCTGCAAAGAATTGAAGATCACACGTTTTCACACTACTAGGTAGGTCAGAAATATATAATAAAAACAGCAGGGGGCCTAGAACTGACCCTTGAGGGTACGCCAGATAACACATAAGAAGCGCGATAAATCAGTCAACAGCAACTCGTTGGGACCTGTTTTCCAAGTAACTGTGTAGTCGGTTTAAAGAATTGGTACAAAGGCCATAATAACTACATTTTGCTAAAAGTAATGAGTGATTGATGGTATCAAAAGTTTGGAAAAGTCTAAAAGTACTAAAACAGTGATAAGTTTCTCATCCAATGATCTGTAAATATTGTCAGTGAGATCTAACAGCGGACTAGCAGTACTATGACCAGCTCTGAAACCTGACTGTCTTTCAGGAATGATATTATTAGATGACATGTAATCATACATTTGCCGATACATAATCTTTTCAAGAATTTTTGAGAGAACAGGTAATACACTGATGGGCCTCAAATCACTATAATGCTGTGGATTGTTCTTTTTAGGTAAAGGTATGAGAATAGACTGTTTCCAAGCTTCAGGAAAGTATCCTGTTTCCAAACAACAGTTAACTATATGTGTGATGTAAATCATTATTTCAGGAAAACAGTTTTAGCATTTAAAGGTTGTGTTAAATGAGTGCTACAAGGCGGCAAGCAAACACATCTTATATTGTTTTGGTCCAATGCTTTTAGGACATCTACAGAAATGTGAGATGACAAATTGTCTCCTATTATGACTTTGGGGCCTTCCTGTTTCTTTAATCTTGAGAGAATCTGAGTGAAGAACCAATCATTAAATATATTCATGTGAAACCAACCTGACGGACTATCTTTGTATCTGGCATTTTTTTGTCCATATTCTGACCATGTACTCCATAATTACTTGTCCTTGTATACTATATATGGTGGTAGTAATTCTCCCAGCATTTCCGGCAAACATGATAGAAGTCTACAAACAATGCTTCTTCTTCACATGAAAATGTTGTTGGAGCTTCTGGTGATCGAGATGGCATTCTAGATGAGTCTTAGCTGGTTGATAATAGTTCTTCAAGGGATGCCATATTTTTCACTGGCCTTCCTTTGAGTGAATTTAGTGTTTTCCATAGACGCCAAACATTCTCTCAGATGTTCTTGAGTGTAATTTTTGTAATTCCAGGACCCTAAACGATTTTTGTAATTTCTCGGCATCTTTTCTGGAAGACAAAAGAAATCCCTGATGAAAAATGTAGCTATTAATATTTAGAACACATTTTTTTAGTTTATCTATCGATCACATGCATTCGGGTTTACTTTGCTCCAAGCGCAAAGTTACCCCACTATGCACCAAATAATAGGAGTGCGCGTAAAAAGATAGGTTAGCTGATGACCAATGTAGTAAAGAAACTGATATATTTACAGTTTTGTTTACCTGATTATATACAAAACTACAAGAAAATGTACTTACAATAATATGCTATACGATTTCTGAGATGGAGATGGCTTTTCCGGAAAGAAAAAAATGTGCGGTTCTACACAAACGTGGCAACGATGTCAGAAATATGATGTCTGATGACAATCTAGTCGATTCAGTGTTGCCACTTAATGATCAAATATTTAGGGTGCCTTCACAATTTGATGAAATGCTTTGAAGAAATCGAGATACTAGACGGGTAAACATTTTATAGAATACGAGCATAATTACCCATGTGGGAGCAAAGTAGGACCATTTTACGGTACTGCTACTATACAATGCAGGCCCTAAAGCACTCCCTGAAGCTTCTGGTTACAACCCAGAAGCGAGCAATACGTCTATTGGATTCACCTGACCTAAAATGACCTTTACAGTCTAGAACATCGAAGGAGGGTGACTGAGCTGTCACTATTCTATATAGATATTTTCACGGCGGATGTTCGACTGAGCCGTCTCGCATAATAGCTCGAAAAATCTCCAGTACAGCAAGTACTAGAGCTCATCGGGCACATTCTTACCAGGTCGAACTTACACCTCGTAGAAGTCTCTTCCAAAAGTCGTTCTTTTGAAGAAGCTCTGTGTTGTGGATTGAGCTACCAGGGACTTTGTACTCCGCTGGTTACAGTTTACAGCATTGCTTATGAAGCGCGATAGGTTATCTGCCTTTGAAGTTATCTATAAAAAAAGAGATCTAGCGATAGGCGACGTGCAGCGGAATTCTTTTCATTAATATACTCATATTTCCATTGGTCTCGGCTCTTTAAATTGTAGATGCAAAGGTTGGTTGTGATATCTGAATTAGTAAAAAAAGTAACTTAAAAGTTGTAGCTTTTCTGTAAAGTTCTTGTGCAGAACTACCTTTTTCTAATCTTATGGTCTCATTTCGTCACAAAGCGTCGTTCATTTTGTTCACTTCAGCTACCCCAATACTAATGGCAACTGTTATCTGTGTTTAAACGAATTAACAGAGTTCTAGAATACTTATGTCATACGTTTTCAACAAACGAGCATTTGCAGAACACCTGCATGAATATAAAATGAAGGCAACATAGGCTAGTGGAGCCTAAATTCAATGACATCCTACCTTGCTATTTGATTTACACTCTTACATGAAATGTAATAATGTGTATCTGTTTCTTGGTCTGGATAATGTAATGTTTGTGTTGAAATTACTATTTAGTCGCCCTTGCTGCAAGAACAGATGTTTATTAAACTTGAAAAAACTTGTTAATTGTCCAAAAATCAAACTAGTTTAAATTGTTATCTTATTCCATGAGTATTTTTTTCAATAAAGCTTTTATAGATCATACAAGTGTTTTATTCCACTATTACTCTGCAGAAAGGCTTATCTAGGTTTTTTTATCATAGATATTTATCACTTCAATGAACAACGGATAGTACTATACCTTTGTGAATAATCTGAAGGTATCAACATTTTAGGGTTCCATAATCTAAAATGTGTTTTAATAAATGTAGTATATTTCTATATAATTCGTACATGCAGAATTTGTATACAAAAATAGACATAATACAACAATGATATGTATACATTATTAAGCTAACAGTCACATATATTCATATAAAAAACAAACAAGTATAGGAAAAGGACAATAAAATTTAAAAAAATATATATGCATATCTGTGAGGTTTGTATTGATCTGGATTTGGAAGCACCAGTTCCAGCTGCCAAAAATAAACTGAAAGATAATTATTTTTCCAGTACTGAAATCTAATTACCACGACATAAATTCCTATACTGTTTCCCTGAAAAACGGAAATGTATATAATAATGATAATAATTTCAGGATAATTCAATGTTCCAATTCTCATTTTGATCACATTAACAAATGGTGTGTGAACCACACAGACTTTACTTTGATAGTACTTACTTATCCTGTAAGTAATAATATAAATGATGCATATAATGTTACAAAAACTTCTATGAATAATATCAACTAGATCTTAATACAAAATAAATATGCAGTCATTTGATATTTCACTGGATTTGAAAAATATCTGTAGACGCTTACGAGTGTAATACTAACATGAAAAGTGGACATTTCCATATGTCAATAAATATAGCCTAGAAAATATTATTCTTTCTAGAAATTCAAATTTGCATGGTTACAATTTCAATTTTTTCACATGAAGAAATAGCACAAATATATTTCAAAATGAGAGTTACACTATCTCCAAAGTGCTGAAGTAAATGCAATGCAAACTATATAAAATTACATATGTGATACAAATAATCAATTTGCAATAGTGTGAAGCTATGAGAAAAACCCCAGTTTTGTACAACTAAAACTGTAAAAATTTGTATATTTGGATATGGACAGGTAAATGTTCATCTTTTCATAATATTAAAAAACATAATTGCTATAGTAGTATTGCAAATATCAATACATTTTTCAATAAGGTACTATCAGTGAATATGAAAGAAATACAGAAACGCAGGCGGAAGTAATGAAATATATTCAGTCAGCTTAATCAAGATGGATTAATGTTTAGTCTGACAATCGTTGTTTTGAACTTTGGAATCCGTAAATTGATCAATTTAATGCAAAGTTAGGAAAAATGCAAAAGTATGGCTGAATAAATGAATAAAACTCCAATGTAAACTATTTGAGACTCAGCTGTTCTAGTGTGATGAGGATCTGTTTTGTAATCTTGACTCAGCTTCCACCTAAAAATCAATAATTCTCTAGTGGCGATGTCAGTGGAAGCTACAAAAACGAGCAGTACCAAAAGTTATCCACAAGTAATAACGATATTGAATATATACAATATAATCCACAGCCACAAGCAACAAAATGATGAACATCATGAAGCCATTTTTTAAGCTTCCAACAAAAATATATTTAGTGATTTCACAAAAGCTTTGGCACATTCAGATATATAACAATAGTAAAATATATATTTTTGGTATAAAAACTACATTTGTCTCTTGGAACACACATAGTTACAAGCATTGTAGATATTGTGATCAATACAGTAACAACAATATAGAATGCACTTCTGATTAAAAATAATTCATATAATTAGGATGAATTACAATATTTCTTTATATGCATACAGTAATATCACTTCAGATGAAATTTGTACTCACTTTGATATGTGTACAGTATCTGAAAGGACTCAACCTCTGTTTGCAGATGAATTAGGAACTTATTGAATAATTAGTCTTTGTCAGCATGAGGAAAGTCCTTCAAGATATTGTATGCATCATGTTTGAAATGCCTAGTGTGATACACACACTTCAAGTTATGTTCAGAGTTATAACAATACAAGATCGTTAAATGCGGGTCAAATGGGCACTACTCCATAAAATTAGACTCTTGGCAAGTAGGCGAATTTTAGGCACTCGTTTTTAGCAAGTAGACAATATTTTATATAAGAGAATTCACAAATTAATTGCTTTGGAAATATAACAGCAAATAATGCTGATAGAAATGGTAGTAACAGATATCATTATGTGAGACTCTAAAGAACACAACCAAACAAGGGAATGACAACATGCTTTATCAAGTGCAGGATATGATACAGATCAATGAATGTAGTCAAAACCATATTGTGAATTCTCTTGAGACAATGAGTGTATCCAGTAATAACTTTGCCTAATGACTCAAAACATTTCTGAATTAGAATTTACAATATATTGAAAAATATTACAAAATATCACTTTTTATCAAAACTAAGTATTTAGACTGTTAATCCAAAACAGCCTTTAGAGCAAAGAATGCATAGAAGCATAATGCATAATTGTATAGGTCCTGAGAGTTCACGTTGAAGTAAGTCTGCTTATCTTCCCTGATTGCAAAATAGGCGAATGTGTAAGAAAGACATGCTGCAAGGCCTGTAAGGATAATATTGTTGTTTCATTTGTATAATAGTTTAATGTAGAAATTACAATATAACAGTTTCCATGATTTGTGGATACATAGACACTTACCGAAATAATTCTGATGAATGAATGAGAGTACACCAATGATGAGGGCATTGGTGGCAATGACAGTGTCTACCAGATCCCCTGAATCATCTTTGCCTAGGTACAGGATCAAAGGACTAAGTGAGAGTAATGCATCTGCCAGCGCTATCTCTCTTGAATATCCGTAGTTTAGCCAGGTTTCGCATGCAATGAAGGGCAGCACAACCACATCTTGCACAAATGATGTGAAACGATACAGTCTCTCCACATCTTGGCCATACGATGGGTTGCCTGGAATCATGAAATAGGCGAGGTTGAGGATAGGCTCTAGGTTGAAAATTGCCAGGCACCATTAAAGTAATTATTTTAACCCATTGTAATCCATACACTATAAGAAATAACCAAACAATATTCACCATGACCTTGAAAGTCAATGTCAAGATGATTTCAAGATCAAATCAGTTCTTCAATACCTGAATTGGAAAAAAATGTACTTATTAATATGATCCTGACATTGGTATAATGATAAATGTCATTATAAGGCAAGTCAATATTCTAATAGAATTACTCAATTTATCACATACATAATTGAAGAGAAATAATGACACCATCAAATGTTTTCTTGACCACTATAAAGTCACAGTCTGTTAGCTATGCAGATTGCAGAATGATGAAAATTGATTTTTCACTTTCAAAATAAAAACATAAAGAAGCTAAAACGATTGTAAGATTCCTTGGTGCCGCAACCCTGATGCCCTGGATTCTATAGATGCAAATGTAATAAATGTAATGAAATTGGTCTGATCAAGAAAAATGTGTTCAATTACACATAAAAAACAAACAAGGAGACATAACAGAAAAATGTATGTCTGGTAATCCTACCCACATTAGATTGTGGATGTAATTTTTGCTAGATTTATATTGGGTTCATCATGTTTCCTCATTAGGACATCTATGGAGATGTACAAGGCTAAATTTCTCATGTGATACAATAACTACTTGTGTTGTGCTATTAAGCAGATTAAAATAACAATTCTGTATCAAAATAAACCAGTGTGATATTCTAATAATAAAGAGATACTGTTTGGTCTGAATTTGTAAACAACAGACACCCACAAAAGCATACATTTATCCTCAGACTTGAAATATTACTTGAATATCATTTGATACATCTGCATTAGAAAAGGTGTATTTATATAACAATAACTAAGATATTTGACTAATTTGTCAAAACCTTGATCCAGTTAATCAGAGGTTTATAATTAATAAGAGGCACTAAAATCACAAATTATAATCGTAATAGTATACTGTCTATATACTGTATAAATGATAATTACCCCATCTCCAAAGCCCTATTAGGGAATTCGCGACAATAGCACCAAATGAGCACTGTGAGAAGAAGTATGGGGAATCTTTCACAGCAAGGTAGCAATATACGCCGGTGCCAGCTAAGATAATATGTGAAAGAGCTGTACAATAGTTCGAAGACATTTTTTCACTTTTCAAGATGAGTAATCCTCGACCGGCTCCATAAAACTATATTTTTTCTTAAAATTTTGTCCGAGCACTAAAATTGAAGATTATGGGCTATAGGTATTGTTTATGTAGTTATTAAATTACTGGACTAGATTATTTCTTCAAATTTCATTTTGCTAGATGTACTATGTATTAATAAATAATTACAGAAGTTTTGAAAATTATAAATTTACGAGTTAAATAAGGTTTTTTGTATTAATTTCAATTTAGATTTTGACAATTTTGACATAAATACATGGAGTCATGGTGTCATGCTGTCATGCATTCATGGAGTTGGAGAGAAGATAAACAACATCAGAGATCAACCACCACAAAACATTAATATCCACTGGACTGAATTACAAGTACAACTCACAACTAGAAGTATCCAAATGGAATAAGTCAAATTCAGGTGAAAATTGTGTATTGGAACACAGAGTTTCATCAATGATCAGTTATGCGTTTTGATTTCTATTTAAATCATCGTTTGATGTCCAACTGTCAGATTTGGGTAATGACACTGACGATAGAACACTGATGTTCTATCGTCGTTGGGTAATGATAAAGGCTACCCGGTTTCAAATAGCGGCTAGCGAAAAATATAATGAGTCAGAGATACAATTACAGGATAAGTTTTAGAAGTTACATTAATTATATATGTTTATACTGTTTATAGAAAGCTGCACCTACCTACGACCTGCGATTTCGGATTCAAGATTGCTATGGATAGTATTAGTCTCTCTAATAGACTATAAAATACATGTTCTTATTGATGGCCACATTTGCTGCACTCGGACTGAAAAAAAAACTATCAAAAATCACATTCACCCCAATTTACACTATGATATGAGCTGCCGAGATATCCGAAACATGGGTAATGTTTAATCTATAGATAAATATGAATAAACAGAGGTGAAATAGTTTTTTACCTCGTATTTCTCCTGAAACTGAATCTATTTTCTCAGCTCTATACAAGAGGCCTAGCCTAGATCATGTCGGTTCATGATTCCCTTCTATCTACTTACGATTGTGATGCTGTGATTGGTTTTCCTGCCCTATGAAAAATATCACCAGCCAAACGACCTGTTTTGTGCAGCGTTGCCATTTGTAGCGACTTGTTGCGAAAATAGCGATTTTTTTTATTACGTTGGGATGTAGCGGCGATTTGATACAGCAAACCTATTTGTAGCGACTTCATTAATTTTGGGAAATTCTGTTCATATTGTCTTAACGATTTAAAATTCTCGCATTTATCTTAATCCTTGTTCTTCAAACTACAATAATTTCTAAACCGAACGCCACTGATTACTACTTGTCTATTCTTCTTTTCGGGTTTGCCCAGACTATCTCGTATTGGCTTCAGAGAAGCCCCGATGATGCTCAGGGACTTTCCCGAAATGAGTCGATCGCGTTTCGGCCGTCTCAACTGGAAAATTTTGTCGTGTTTTGTTCTGTAAAGGTTTCACGTAATAGACAATTTCGTTTACTTTCTACTATGGATAGTACAAGGAAATACTTTAAACTAGTTTCAAATCAGCCTTCTACTTCAAAAAGAGGTAAGTTGTGTATTTTATATAATAATCTGTAGAAAAATAAACGTATTGCTCTATTAATAAGGTTGCCAGCCGTTAGAATGTAGTGACTCTGAGGAAAATGAAGAATAAGGTATGAAAGTGGCAAATTCTACCGAGAAAGAAAAATCAAGGAAACAAAATTTTTCTTTAAAGTGGTTGGAAGATCCTCTTTTCTCAGGATGGTTAATTAAAGATAAAGGAGGAAAGCTAAATGCATATGCTGTAATGTATTAATGTATACTTGTCGACAAAAAAAATCGGATTCAATTAAACATGCTAATCCCAACAAGCACAAATAAAATTTGGAAAAGTTGTCTAATCCTTAAACGATAAATGATTTGTGTGAACAGCATAACATTACTAAGATGTAATGATCGCCGATCTGAAATATTCACTTTTAGTTGTAGCACATAATTTTAGTTTTATTTCTGTAAAACATGTAGATATTTCAAAAACCGTGTTTTGGCGATAACGTATAGCGACATTCAGGGCGGCTAGCAGATAATTTCCATCTGATCTGCCTGACAACACTGGTTTTGTGCATTCGACATTTCTTAAATTTTGTATTTCGTGGTGTCACCATTATTGCTGTATTTCATTGCTTTTTGCTTGTCGTTAGCCGTCTTTTAGTGTCGTGATAATGGCCCCTTACAAAGAATAGCGCTTTGAAATCAGAGACCAGGTTTATATTTATTGATACCCCATCGAAAAAGTATTCTAAGGATTATACAGTTCAAAGACGACCGGAATAACTACAGGTAAGCAGTTCCGAGTTTCCACAAAAATGTCGTTCAGTTCTCGGCTCACTTCCTCAGTTGCTTGAATTCCTTTTAAATTGCTTTTTCCTTTTCAAAGCGTATCATAAATGACTTTTTTGGGTTATACAAGGAATCAGATTATTTTTGTTTGTATTCAGTGTTGTCATCAAGGGCAAGTAGATGCGATTGGTGATACTCTTGAAGGAGGATTTGTAGTAAAGCTTAGGAAATTTGAACTGAAAATTTGTAAATTATATGCAGGAAAACACTAACAGTTGATGTTTTGTGATTGTCAGAGATGCCAGTAGATGAGCAATCCAATGAGTGGGTTTGAGCAATTAATAAAGACAGGATGAATTTAGCTATTAAAACGGCCATTTATAATGCATGTTGCTGATATTATTTTTAAGTAATAAATTATGATTCAGTTTTTCTTCATATCCTGTATTTAGACTTCTCATCATATAAGGTCTCCCTTCTCACTATAAATTAATTGATTATTAATTTAGAGCCTTTTGTTTGATGCATTTAGTCTATAGATGTACATACACATGTGTTTGTGTGAAACTTAGAACATCCTAATCTGCAAAATAATACTATGTAAATGAAAGTTATTTTTAAACCATCATATAGCACATGTAAAAAATTGGCAATGCCACATTTTGGTCAATAGGTTCAACCAAGTCTTTAAACATATTTAATGTATTATTGATCCAAACTTAGAAATGCAATTCAATAGAATACGAGTATATTGTTAATCAGTAGATCATCTATAGTAACAAAGTAACTCATAATAGAAAAAGTCTAATATATACCACACAAGATTATAATATATAAAACGTGGAATAATAATATATTTACACATATAAAGTAACGAAACCAGTATATAATTATACTTAAGGAAGGCAAATCTTTGTGGGGGTGAGGATTAGTGTATTATTAATGGATTAATAAACTATGAATGGGAATATGCTTGAACTTAGATTAGTTTTAGTTTTCAAGCTCATTCTACAAATTTAATAATTTCTGTATTTTTATAGTTGTATGTTGGTCTAATTAGCAAACAACATTAGAAATGTGATGTATATAACTGTAATAGCATCAATAAAATGTTGAATTTTTGGTTATTGCATTTGTGGTAAGGTTGAGGGAAACATCTAGAAAACCTCAACCATCTCCAAAACAGTATCATTTTTTTTAATTCATTGACAGTTGATACAATGATAAAGATTTAATTTAAGTTATATTCTGTTGCTAATATAATTACTAATATTAATGTAACTTCCAGGTAGTGCAGCGGTATCATCTGCCTACTATGGCCACAGTCGTTCAGAAGAACGGCCTGAAAACGCTTTCAAACGGCAATCGGTTGGTGCATCAGCACCACCCAGTGCAAGGTATAAATGGGTATGAACAAGAGGACATAATAGGCGACTGTGAAAAGCAGTGCATTCCCCAGTCTCCAAACCCTACCCCTGCTGAATGCCATGAACAAGGACAGTGTGAGGAGCAAGCTGTTGAAGAACCAGAGATAGACATAGTGATAAACAATGTAGTGTGCAGTTTCAGTGTGCGTTGTCATTTGAACTTGCGAGATATTGCTCTGTCTGGTGCGAATGTTGAATACCACAAGGAAAATGGCATGGTTAGTTTGGAGTCTATGTATACTACTACATAACCTATTTTTAAAGTCATTTTGTAGTTGTCTGTCTGATTGATTGGGCTTCTACTGTTTATGTAAATGACCATTCCATCATTGACTACCAATATTCAGGATGACTCCTCAAACTTACTCTTTGGCAGCTTTTTAAACTGTGAGCACTGTTTGAGTCCAGAGATTTCTAGTGTTTTGTTTTGAGCCAGCACATATTACTGGGTATAGTTTAATAGCTATAGGAATTTATAATAACACAATGTCTCAAAAGTATGCACAGTTTTGAAGGCGGATTGATCTGAACTACATGCTGTCCTTGCTGAAAGAAGGTCTCTTGGGATGGTAGTGTACCTCTTCCATTAGCCCTTTCCTATTTTGATTTTCAACAGGTTTCCTTTGATGCTTCCAAGTTCATCTTCCAAGCCTGATCCTATATTGCAGTTCTCAAACATAAATTGTCGAAACAATGGAAGTTCGGAATAGTGTGATAGAAAATGAATAATGTTGTTAAATTGGTGCAGGTGACAATGAAGCTACGGCGACCTTACACGACAGCATCGATCTGGTCAAGTGGAAAGATCACCTGCACGGGAGCGACCAGCGAGGACGCAGCCAAGCAGGCAGCCCGTCGGTTCGCGCGCTGTCTTCAGAAGCTCGGCTTTAATGTCCACTTCAACAACTACCGAGTGGTCAATGTGCTAGGAACCTGCTCGATGCCCTTCTCCATCCGGATCAGTTCCTTCTCCGAAAGGCATCGGGAAGCTGAGTAAGAACGCCTTCTCAATTATTCGTAGACATTCCATTACCAATACATCTAAACAACCAAGATGTTCTGACCAAAATTCAAGCTTTTACTAGGGATGACCGATATCGCCCGTATTTGCCTTATTGGCCGATATGGGTATCTCGGGCTTATAAATATATTGATTAAGTACTTGAAGTTAAAAGGGTGTGACCTTGACTCATTCTAAATATACAGGGTGATACACAAGTCATGACCATAAATGAAACATACACAGGGACATATTTTAAGGGGGTCCTTCATGTAACATTTTTTTTTCGAGGGCTGCATTAAAAAAATACGGGAGGTTGAAATTCAAAAATGAAAAACATTTTTTTTTAATATCTTTAAAACTGTCAACTGGAATGAACTAAAATTTGGTATGTGGATTTACCTGAGTATTATCCATATTCAAAAGACCTTATTTAAAATGAATGTGCACCAGTGGCCTCCGCCTTACAGGGGATTAGGGGCATTATGTTTATAAATAAAAATAGTACGCCACTTTTTTTCGAAACGCGCAATTTTTCGAATTCTTTTAATTTGCTACCAATCATTACACTTGTTTTTTTTCCTGGAGTTCACTGTTTTCGTAAAAATAAGAATAAAACAAATTAGATCATTCATTTAGAGCTGAGATTCAATTAGTTTTAAAATAAAATAGGAGGCGTTGATACCAACTTGACGTTTCTTGGGGGATTGTTTGTCAAAGTTATGTGTTATACAGTTGTTATCGTTACTACTACCATTTTTTTTGGTAAAAGTCAAGTCAAAAGTTTATTTTGTCCATTTTTGAGTGTTGTGAAATGGAATTTAATAATGATGAGTACGCCGATATTATTTTTGTGTACGGGTTCTGTAATGGAAATGCTTTAGCGCCTTCTTGGGAGCAGGGATGTTGCGGATGCCGATTTTTTCACATCCGCGGATGTGAATGCAGATGCGGATTTTTGAAGGCTCACATCAGCGGATGCGGATGTTTAAGATCTTATACAAATATAGTATATGAATGGAGAATTAAAACAATGATAAAATAATTATTAAAATTTTTATATTAACGTAAATTAGTATCAAGTATTAATTTAATAAGCTGAGCTAAGACTAATATAAAGATTTCCCCATAAACAATTATTTACACACAATCATATCAGCATGATGGTGCCCCACCGCATGTTCGTCGTGACATAACCGCATGGTTAAATAATCATTTTAGAATCGATGGATTGGCTGAAACGGACCCGTACATCGGACTGCGAGGTATCTTGATTTGAACCCCCTTGATTTCTTTTTGTGGGAGCGTCTTTAAACAACTTAGTCTATGCTGAACAAATTAATACTGTTGATCAGTTACAAGAGAGAATAAATAATGCGTTTCATCAAATTCAAGCCACAACAAAATTTGCGAAAATACGTTTTTCTTTATGAAAAAATACCGCACTTGTTCCCGTCAGAATAGTGGTCTTTTTGAAAATTCATTCAAATAAAGCTTTGCCTATCTATTGATGTTTATTTTTACGAAAAACATGCACGCTAGGAAAAAACGCAAGAATGGTTATTTGTAGCAAATTGTACGTTCAGAACAGTGTGGTACTATTTTTATTTGAAAAAATAATGCCACTAATCCCCTGTATCTCCGCCATTGGTTCACGGTAATTTTAAGTAAAGTCTTGAATATGGATAATACTTAGGTAAATCAACATACCAAATTTTAGTTCATTCAAGTTGAGGGTTTTGAAGATATAAAACAAAACTGTTCTTAGTTTTTGAATTTCAACACCCCGTATCTTTTTGATGAAGCCCTCGAGGGAAAATGTTACATGAAAGACCTTAAAATATGTCCCTGTCTATGATGTTTCATTCAAGGTCACGACTTGTGAATCACCCTGTATACAACAGTTTTCTTATTATCATTTTCCTGTTTCTATTCATTCAAGATATAATAAAAGGAAGCGTTTGTGATAACGTGAATATATTATTGTATCATCAAGTTTTGGTTCATATAGTCTAGGCGATTTGGACTTTAATTTCCATTTCCCTGTGTCCACTACTGTCGACAGAACATTAAAATCACTGGTTTTAATTGTCCCAATTAACCCAATTTGAAATATTTTTTATGTTTCATCTTGATTGTCAATTGTCAAGAATCGGCAATGAATCATATTTAACCAACATTTTTCAGCTATGAACCTGAATTGCACCCTGGTGTAACGTACAAACTGAAAAATCCAAAGGCTACCTTGAAAATATTTTCAACAGGCAGTGTAACTGTCACAGGTAAGTTTGGATAAATTAAACATTGTTATGAAAATGTAAATTCCATTCGCTGAACAAGTGTTTACTAGCAATAAATTAATTTTTATCATCCTAAAAGGTGTCGTGTGGTCGTGATAACATGCTCTCATTTATTTCAGATTATTTTATGGTGGCTTCATCTTTCTACCTTAAATTTTATAGAGAAGAGAAAATATTGGAAAAATTATAATATAAGTAACTACATTAATAAATCTACCATAAACAAGAATAAATATTCACAACCAAGAAAAAATTGGATCACTTCTCCTATTATCAAATCTTGTGAAACACACGATAGATTATACCATATATGGCAAAAAGATATTCACAATGTTGACAAAAACTCTAACTATACAAAATATTCTAATAAATTAATAAATGTTATTAAAATTAAAATGTTATTAAACTAAATCATAACAATTTTTAGGTAAGAAAAATTGGAAATGACACTAAAAAATTATGGAACCTTGTCCAAAATAAGATATTCAAATGCAAGTAATAATAATAAAATAAAGAAAATAGAAAATAAGGAAATTACTTGAGAAAATGAAATTGCAAATACTTTGCTTTAATCGTCCATATATGTTTAGGTTTAATTATTACCAAATCCTTGTTCATACAATGTAAAACAGTCTGATTGGTTACCCAATATCGTTTTAAAAATGATTCGTTTCCGTAGCTCCCAGTGTGGCTGACGTACAAGCGGCCATCGAACACATCTTCCCGCTGGTATACGAATTCCGCAAAGAGCGCACCAAAGAGGAGCAGGAAGCGTTGGCGAAGAAGCGCGCAAGGCACGACGCGCCCATCGCCTACGAAGTGGGAGCGGCGGAGGAAGACGAGGAGGAAGCGGCGGCGCAGGATTTGACCTTAGGCGTCGCGACGACGACAGCGGCCGAAGAGGAGGCGGAGATGGGTGATGCGTGGGGGTGAGGCCGCAGGGAGGGGGAGGAGCCAGCGATCACGGACGGTAGTTGGCGGGCTCGAGGTCGGTTATCCTCCGGGTGGGCGTGTCTGTAGGTATATAGGCGGAGAGGGGAGGCTGAATGGGCGATGAGACGTTGAAGGGACAGCGACCTGTTCGACGTGATTGTTATACACGAATAGTCGATATGAAAAAAGATGGTCTGTAAAATCTGTAAAGAACCATATCAAAAATAGAAAAGTGCGAAGAGTTACATCAATTTTATAATATCTCCTCTCACTTTGGATTTTGGTTCACGATAATAGGTATATCGAACTTCTGCTACTGGAGTGAATCAGATTATTTTTTAATGTTGAATTGAACATTGTTTCAGTTCTAAAACCTTTGAAAGTATGTTTTTGCTGGCCTCTTGTCAAAGTAGGAAATGAAGGTATTTTATATAGCGTTCGAAAACGCTCAATTGAAAATGGTGCTTTTGCAGCTCACGTCAGTATATGCTCCCCTCTCTTCGCTTATAGAGATACTGTTTCATTATTGTTAATATTTTATTTATGTAGGTTGCCTAACCTACTGTTTTTTGCGTGACTTTTCGTTTCTTCTGAAGACTGTTACTGATTAATTCTCTACAATATCATGTACCTCCTCATTTGAAACACTTTTTATCCAATAGATTATTTTTCGTGACTTCTTATGTATGGAATATTTTGTGAAATTCTTAGCGACATCCGTTCCCGATTTTATTTTTACAGCTGCACTACTTTTATACTTTTCTACTGTATTTTAGTTCTATAAAGGATTTCACAAAATAAATAGGGGAAATTAGGATTACAGTTATTAAGCGGATTGGAGTAGGAAACGTTCGAAACAGACTGTTTTACACCATGTACATAGTTCAAGAAGCTTCCATGACGCATAGAAAAAGTGGGAAATTTGCTGTCGTTTTTTTTTGTCGTAATAGGTAAACCTATTATCGGGATTGTACTTAAGTGCGTTCGGATGTAGAAATGAATCATTAGTCTTGGTTGTTCCAAGTAAAATTTATATATGAACATAGATCGGGAAAAGCTAAGATACAGGCTGTCCAAATTTTCATGTAAATTTGTTTCATCTAATGGAAACACCTTAAACTGGTATATTGAATTTGGCACATAACTGACTTTGAACGCCATGATTTGTGATCACTGAATATTTTGTGGCTAACTATGAATTGTTTACAAACCAGGTGCATTTTATAGCACTCTTTATCTAAGTAATGAATATTATCCCAACCTATGTACATCCAATACATTTACTTGACGAAATTCAAAACTAGGCCGCATTCACTAACGAAATGTCCTTAAAGACGGCTCTGTAGACGAGCAGATTTCCATTATTGAATATCACTATCACCAATTTCGTTACTTATGAACACATCAGATTTCATATACAGGGTGTCCCAATTGGTACTTAGGGATTTTATTTTTGAATATAACCAACAATTTTAGAAAAATAAGATTTCTGTGTGTGTTATTGAAGGAGAGGTATGGCAATTATGTTTAAAAAATTATATTCTCCAAATGCCTCCCTCGGTTGTTTCTACACTTGCCACCCTGACTAAAATTGACAGTAACCTTTGGCACAATTGCTTCAAGTCATTAATCGTGTGCGGCTTAGAACAGACTTTGTCCTTGAGGAAGCTTCACAAGAAAGTTCAGTGGGCCTGAATCGCGTGCTCTCACAGTGAATACCACCATTGCGATAAATGTCGTGGCCAGGAAAACGTGTCGGTAACAATTCCAAAGGTTCCCTCGCCGTATAACACGTGGCTCCATTTTGTTGAAACGACCAATTCGTCAGGTGTAGATTATTTAGGTGAGGCCATAAAAATATATAGCAATAACGCTGATGATTAACATTTATCGTTTCACCGTCATTTTCATGCAAAAATGACCCTATAACCCTTCCAGCCCACAATGCATACCACTCAGTTACTAGAAGAGGACATTAAAGGTTATTCTTCAGTCACTCGAACATTTTCACTTCTCCCAATCCTATAATTTTGCCTATTCACGTAACCTTTCAGGTGAAAATGAGCTTCATCAAAAATGATGATTTTATCACAAACTGCATTGTCTTAACTTCTTCAAAGACAATATTAGCGAACGAACGGCGATACTCGTGATCTGGAGTCTTTAACTCTTGCATTAATTGAATGTTATATGCGTGTAAGACCAGATCTTTGGTCAAAATTTGTTGCAGAGAGCTTTTTGTTATGTTCAACTGTTGAGATCGACGACGAATTGAAGTTCTGGGATTCCCGGCAACACGTGCCCGCACTGTAGCAGTATTTTTGTTGAGCGAGCACAACGTGGACGTACTGGCACTTTTAAATTAACAACCGATCCGGACACCTCAAATTTGGGAATAAGGTTGCGTTGTCACTTGGCACATGATTGTGCCCAAAAATTTAACGAAGTTCGGGAATTGTTTTCACACACAAACGAGAATTTTCATAGTGAGTTTGCATAATTCTGATACGTTCTTCCGTGGTAAAATTGTCCATGATTGAATTGTGTCTTTAAATCATACATGCGAAATATACCATTCAAATCCCGAAGTACCTACTGGGATACCCTTTTATCCACTTTACATGCTGGTATGAAAATGAAACAGATAAACAACAAGATTTTAGGGACAAATATTCCGAAAGTATGGATATGCCAAAATAGTGAGTCTCAGAATTTTTGGTAAGATACAAAAATCTTGAAGGTAGATTTTAGGAAACACCATTACCCTTGCTGCTTCAATTCAAAGTTATAGTAGTTATGGAATAGTCTTGGGTTAAGGTCCTATGACAGTAATGTATTCTATTGAAAACGTAGTTTTGATCTGATTATATGTTATGAAGCAAATTGGCAGAATATGTCACAGTAGAATTTGGGGTTTATATTGAAAAACTCATCCCGTAAATACAATAATTTATGTATATACTTTCATTCGCTAGTATGGCTTTTGTAAAAATGCACGATGAAATTTAAAAAATCAAACTGCCAGTTTTAGTAATGATATTGATCATGTAGTTAGAGTAAGCAAATGACTGAAAACTGAAGAAATGTATAGATATTATAAGGAGCTTATGAATCGATAAATTGAAGGGAGAATGCTGACTTTTTGAGAGTTATACTCTGTTCAAGGAGATGGACTGCTATGATCGCAACAAATGAACAATTTCTATGAATGAGCTTGAAAATCAGATATCCTGTATATTGATTCAAAAGCATTAAGTGTAGAGAAGTATTTCGTATTGCTTTCTGCTTCAGATAGTCAATTTTTGAGCTCATACTATAAATAAACACAGGGTGTTGCAAACTAGAGTCCTTATTTGGAGATTTTTGAACGATTCAAATTTGTGAAACGCCAAGTATATTATGGCAACCACCTCCTTTGATATCGATAATGGGAAAGTCTGTATGATACTATAATCAGGAAGTCACCACGGAACAACTTGATATTGTGTTTTTAATAGCTTAAGTTCATTCATTCATAAAATGGGCCACCAATATTCCAACAGATTCCATTTGAAAATACCTCATTCAATCCAAATGATGGAACTCCGCAACAACAAAATAAAGTATAAGTAGATATGCTCATGCATTTCTGTTCTCAGAATTTTAAGCTAGAGTCACAGTTTGGAAACGACGTTGAATCAGACTTATAACATATAGTCTTACAGACTGACCTACTTTTAGATATCGATTCTCGTTCAAAACAGGCATCCTCCCTAGCTAGACCAAAAAATAGATGCACAATTTTCCACGAGTCGAGCTTTCTGGAAGCATCTGCTTAGATAGTTTTTATTATTTATTAACATATTTGATACGTGTAGAGATTAAGCTGGTCATAGAGCTAACTGACTGATTAAGTCGAAAATGATTGTTTTGTTTTAAAAATGCGGTCGAACGTAATTCAGAACTTTGTATGAATGTTGTGCAGTATTCTCTCGATGCTGCGGTGTGAATGGGGGTTACTCGGAATATTTGAAAATGTGCAATAAACGAGCAATATTTAGAATAGTGGAATGAAACATGAAAAGACAGCATAATGTGGTACATATCAATATTTTCATATTCCCAAACATACAGGGTGGATATTATTCCCCACAGTAATCAATGGATAAGGAATATCTCTGTTTGTGTGTATCACAGTATTTTAGGATCCCTGAAAAATAGAAAATGATATCCATGCGTATTGAGAATAAAATATTGTTTGCAGTGAGCCCAACTACTTTGGATTTTTTTAAAAGATAAATATCCGGCCTTACTATTTTATGAGATATTTCACACATTTTTTTTTATACCAAGATGACGAGAGATCAAATGCTTTTCTGATTTTTTAATAATGTTAAAATAAATTTGCTCACCCAGATCCTATTGCAGGGCTAATCAAGCTCGCATTCTAACTACGCACAGAAAGGTTTACTGAAATATACATTTTTCTGTAAGGCACTATATTTAATGCTTCTTAGAAAAATATCAGTTTTGGAATCTAATCTATATATTTGTATGCAAAATATTCGTTTTGGAAATGCTTACTTTATCATCCTTGCCACCAATTGTATAAAGCAACCTTTTTGTCTTTGTTAGAACTCATCCATACTATTTGGTAGCAGATTGAAAACTACGTCGGCCAAAACCCTATTTATATTTGTTTTTGGGGATTGGTTAACCATTCATTCTGCAACCATATGCATGCATGCTATGAGGGTCCAAAATTACCATAGTTCCTTAAATACCAATGAAGGAACCACACCTGAAGATGTGGTTATAATCCAAGGTACGATTGTAGAATGATTGCCGTTGTGTGGTTCTGAATACCTTTAGGGGCTACATTAAATTGGGAACTTAACCATTACCAAATCCCAAAAAATGATGTTTCAGTCAGAAATACTAATTCACTTTAGAATACATAAATGTTCGCATTGAATGTCAATAATTTGTTTCTGCCAGTGTTCATAAAAGTTCTGGGGGAACAAATCAGCCGGATATAATTTAGTCAGAATAGTGCTTTTGATGGTTTCTCCCGATATTTAGGTAATAAAAGGAAAAAAAACATACATTTTTTCAGTAGTGGTACTCAGATTTTCACATACTTTGGCTAAAAGGTTGCTCTAAAATAGACATATTGATTTTAATCCCACGAAATGACTCTTTTAGCGTTGAATCTCGTACTTTTTATGTGGTAATCGCCCTTCATTGGTAACGGTTGTAAAATTATTTTTGGCACCACTTGTGATTAAATAGATTGTATGGTTCAGTTCCCAATTATTTCATACCAATCTAATTACTTAGCTCTGTGTCCTAAGTGTGTGTTATTTGGTGTAGTTCTAGGCCTAGTAACGTCAATTTATTTTCTATTTTGTTACGAAGTGCATACTACCCATATGAACATTTTGTATCGAAAATGTTTCAAAAACAGCTCGAATATAACATTACTTCCAGGTGAACTCGAGAAAAATTACCGGAGCTTCCAGCCGTGTGTTGGGAGCAACTGAATGTTGTATCGATGTTACTAAATGTTATATCTGTAATTTAAGCTGCCCTTGTGATTCTAGATTACTTTATATTTTTGAAAAAATATATCGTCAATTTCTTAATAAATATTGCCGTTACACGAATTCTTACTTAATTTCAGCGATACCATGTTCCTTATAGTTGCAATTTTTTTATGTTTTAATATGTGGTTTCATCAGCTAGCCAGTATAAAACGTATCGTTACAATGCATCGTAATTACAATTGATCATTAAAATGTAGGTTTCTGATGTCATGCTTTGCTTATATAGCATTAATTACTAAATACTATTTTAATAATTACTTGTGACTGCCCCAAATTGTATCAAATTAAATTCAACTATCCGTGTAACTTCTATTCTATTATTCATTTACTATTTTTTTCATAGATAACCTCTTGCAAAGACAGAAAGCATATCATCACTTCGATAGTTGTGTTCATGTTATGAATGATGGTAGCATTATTCTACTTTTATAGCTTCCAGTTTATTAAAAAAACTTCGATTATATTAATTCACACACATCTCAGAATGTCTGTGTACTGTGAAAATGACTATGTTTATGTGTTGGAAATACTGCATCAATCCACTTGATACCATCACTCTCAATAAAATAAATAGTTGGTCATTGAATTTTATCAATCACTATCATTTATTCAAGCAATATATAAAACAAAGTATTTCTTGAATTTGAAATACACTTAATGAAAAGTAATGCCAATACTCAATACTTTTAGTTTATAAAGGAATGTGCTGTGAAATAATATTACAGTGATAAATTAATTTTGGACCAAATATCTATTAACTTTTGGCTATGAAGGTATAATCAGAAAGAATAAGATGACACAGTTATAAAAACATTCAATATGAGATCTCCATACCACCATTGTGATTTTTAAGTATTACTGAGATGTCTAGATCAAGGCTGCTCAACTGTTTAAACAATATGGCTGCAATAAATAAAGAGCATCCTGTGCCAAATAAAGAAATTCAATTTAATATTTATGTATCTTAAACAAACAAGTCAACATTTCCTGGTCTTACAGCCTTGTTTTTAAATATGTTAAAAATAAGAGCACATATTTTAGTTCACTATACAAAATGATGACAAAAGTAGAGAGCACATCTATGGCAGTAGAACCATGGTAAAAAAAACAAAATATTTGGTCTAAATAATTTATATAATTAGAACACATATCACTGTGGAACTTAAGGAACTTGTCAAATAAATATTTGCTATCTAATTCATCTTCATATACAATACCAACCATACCACAACTGTTGGGCACATTTCAGAGTCAAAACAGAAAGAAACATTATGCGAGAAGAATGGTTGAAACATTTTTTTTATATGAAATGAAAGCTAACATAGATGATAGTCACAAAGTACGATAATATTTTGTTCAACAATGTAGTAGCTTTTTTCCAACCATAAGAGAATCACCTAACTGTACTGTTTCAAATGAAAGTGAGGTGCTTACAAATGCTTGAATTTTGATCTGTGGCTTACATCTCTACATAATCTAAACCACATAAACAATTTATTGAATTGTGACAACTGTCTAGTACAATAATGACCCATTCAAAATGCTTAAATATTCGATTATCATATAATGTTACAATTGATAATGTCAGTCTACCAATATGAATTTTGGATTACATTTTTAGATGATGTATCTCATTCACAAGTATTATTTTGCTTATAACACTGGTAATTTTTTTTTCATGACTGAATTAGTTGTTATCTACCGTGCTAAATTCTATTGTTCTGGGCATTGTTTTTTAGATTAAATATAATCCTCATCCAGTTATTGATTGTTTGAGTATAGATGATATTCATTGAAGCTTCAACAAGCATTCAATTACTTTCAGCAGATCTCCAAAAAAGTCATAACATCTAGAATTTCACTAATTTTAAGGTATAAAACTGGACATTTACAATATTAAGAAATAAATAAATGCCATTCTCACAATGATGAAACTAATTTCAAAATAATACTTATGTGACATGTTTGCTATCTAACAGTGAAATCCAAGCTCAGGTATACTCAAATAACATTTACAAAGTCAATATAATAATTAATAATGACTAGAATACAATGATCACTTGCAGTTTTGTGCAAGACTAGCTGGTTTATGTATTAAATTATTGACTGTTACATAACATTGTGTCTTGACTTCATGTGCATCTTCAGGTTGTACCTTCTTGATAATACAGCTTGACATATTGGGCACTGTGTCCTGCCCATATGTACAGGTTTATGATGATGAAGACTGTAAGGGTGTGAAAACACTTTAGAGCAAATAGGACATCTCAAAGAATTGATATCAGTGCCATTTTTTAATGGCAGTAACTCCTTAATCATAGGTTTTGCCGCATGCTCTTCTGCAAATAATATATATGTATATATTAAATGGTTTTAAAATTTGTCACTTTAATCAAACTTGCTACAATCTAGAAGGGTTAATATCAACTCTATTTCTTAACCTGTCATATTAGATCAAGGAAAATAAAAAAATCATCTAGAATACACAAAACAAATGTTTGCGCTTTGTATATGTATTTTCTTCAAAACTGACCAGTTTTTACTTTTCTAAAATTTTTATAGTTTAGATGAAAATATTATCCTATACCTGATTCAATCTTAACATCAGGAGTGGCACTTTCTTCCAAATCATGATCCACACCACAATCATCTTTATCTGGATGATGAGTCTCATCTTCTTGCTTTATCACTTTTAATAATGTATCATCAGGAAGTGAGTTGGAACATTTCCTTTTGCGCCTTCGAACCTTATGTTTCATTTCCTGTTGTTCCGGCTCCTCATCTGTATTCTTTACACCTTTTACTAAATTGTCTCCTTCCGACAATCCACTTATCTGCAGATACTCTGCAGTTTGTAGAAACCTTTCAAACACAGCACTATCAACGCTGACCTCCCCATTATAAATGAACTTCAAAATATCAGTCAGAACAACATAGTTGACTCCTTTCAGTACCACTATTGGGTGTTCCTGAGGAAATGCCCTGAACAAGTCTCTGAAGTACGAACTGCAAGCTGAAAGGAGCATTCTATGGGCAGCAATCTTTTTACCGTCAGCATATAAAGTAACGTCTGTAAGTTCGCTGTTGCTCCATAAATCGTCAAATGCTTGCCTCACGTGGCTCATATGGTTATTCCAATTAACCGCAAACTGATTTATGTTCATTTTGGAAAATTCAGAGACTAATCGATTGTAGACTTGTTGGGAATCAGCTGGTTTTCGATCTAGTCAGTTGGTTTGTTGTTACTTTGAATTTTTATAGAGGGCGCACAATCGCACATACTTTCTTCCATAGGAACGTGATGGGAAAAAATATATTGATACTAAACGTGCCAAACGTATATGTATGTGATAAAAGTGAAGATTTAATTTTTATGAACTAATTAGTGCAGAATCCCGAAACATATCTGAAGGGTACGCAGTAAATATCATTTTTCGCATATCTTGTAAAAAAGAAAATTGTAAAATAAAGCTATTAATTAAGAAAAATGTAGGAATATAATGATATAAATTCAATATATTATAGAAATATTTTTTCACGAGAATACACATCTGGCAACACCAAGAACTACTGAAAATAATCAATATAAAATATTAACTTAACAAGATATCCTAAGCATAAGAACGGAAGGCTTCATAAAATGTTTGATTATTATTTTGCGATGAATTGAAATGAATATACACAATACATAGATTATAAAATTTATTTTGTACAATTTGCATACATGGTGAGCAAAATTCAACTAAAAAAGTAAAAAATAACAAACATACAACACAAAAATATACTAATATAAAGTATTTCAACAGCAAGTAGAATGATTGGTAAATAAATAGTGGAATGTGACATAACTAAAACTAACTAAAGAACAGTAAGTATCTTAAACTAAGTCTTTAAGTATCACACAAAATTGGGAGAATAAATTAAGAAAAATTGATATTTTCATTGCTATTTCAGCAACATTACAAAAATAGCCTTACGAGTTAATGCAGCTTACTTAGATCTTATCTACATATGCTATAGGAAATCGAGTCTGTGATTCAATAGACATTAACATACCCCCAGGAACAAACATCTACCTTATCATCATCACATATATATCACAAGTCATCTAATAATTTGAACCAGTAGCAGAATAAACATTCAAAAGTTTGTTTGAAATTGTAGACAATGTGAATGTTTCAATAATACTGTTTCAGACTTCAATTGTCCCCCCCCCCCACCTAAAGATAATTGAGGATACAATCAATCAGAAAGTTGTGAAACACAAACAATCTCAAGACAAGTTCTGAAACATTCAAAAATAACACTAATACAAATTTCAAAAAATAGCATTACTAAGGGTCTACATAATATATCTCCCAAATTTCGAAAATTTTATGAAAACCAAAGCACAGGAATGACAATGGATTCTTGTGATGTAGACACATTACATTGAAAAAACTAATATTTCAAATTCAAAAATGCCTGCAATTATAATATAATACATTTTCGTACTTGTGTTTGAAGTAAAAATAGTACAACTGCGCAAATTGAGTAGACTTATAGAGGGTATGTTAATTTGTTGAATCTATAATGGATAAGTGAATATTGCTTTGGTATAAAAAGCTAGATGTATCAAATCAACAGTACAAATGTACATTTAACTTCAATTGTTCGTCTGTTATCAGTTCATTAGAGTACTGAATGAGCAAGGTGTAGTTAGGCATATCAAATATCATCATTGTTATTAATTCTTTTTTGAACAGTCAAACATATATTTATAATTAATTACATACAAAAATTTTAAAAATGCAATTATTTCATCCCAGTCCTAGAAAGCATTGCTCTTTGTCTCCTATAAATGCACATTACATCTGATGGACATTTACTTCATATAAATTACAAAAATGTTTATGGGCATAAATAAAAACATCCACATTGAAACATTGAAGTAATTTCATTACACTTTTGATTTTGATAATGTAATGATTGGTAACCTCTAACTTTTCCTTAAACCAGGTAGGTTTTACCCTGTTTGAGATAATTAATTTTGTCACTGATAATCTTGCTAAATGCTCAACATCACTCTTCAAACATATAAAGATTGCTACATTCTCTGAGACAGTGTTATTCGGGAGTAAGCTCCTTCCCAACCTCATTCTCTTGGAGCAACTGTAACAGTAACTCATGTACAGGTTCAAAGGCTTTGCGGGCCCCTGCATTGGTAAGCAGTAGATAGTCGTGCATATCATGGTGACTGATTGTACCATCTTGTTGAACCAAACCTTCATGTATGGGTACTAATTCAACTTTAGGCTCACTTATGGAAGACTTCAGCAGATCATTCACTTTGAACATTTTGTCTCTGACTGGATTGGGGTGTTGGCCTCTTGGTAGCAGTGTCTATAATTCAAAACATGATTAAAGTAAGGTATCCATCTTGGAAATAGTCTTTTTTGTATTATGATATGCTTGAGGTGCAGTCACTGAGAATAAGCATCATGAATGACTTTAAAATAATTACTTTAAGGTATTGTATAGAAAACTTACAGGAGCAACAATGTATACATCAGGCTGTTTTTCCCTAATTACATCTATCAAATTTAATATCCCATCTCTTATTTCTTCTGCTGTGTTTTGGAAATTGTTTGTACCAACGTGGAGTACTATCACTTTAGGACTTATATTGTCTAATTCTCCGTGTTCAATCCGCCACAGTACATTTTCAATCTTGTCTTTATGTATTCCAAAGTTTAGGCAATGTAGAGGTGCAAAAAACTCATTCCATACATCCATATGTTGAAGGGCTTGTATAATCGAATCTCCTATAAATATCACATCAGCATCTTTCTCTCTAGTTTCAGAAAGAAACCGATTATGCTGAAAAAATAGTAATGAATACAGTGACTGAGAAAAGATCGCTATATAAAATCCTTACTATACTAAGCCATCTATTATCTCCGTCTCCATCATCTGCAGATATGGGTACTATACAAGAATTCATTATAAATGAATATCAGCTTATATATATAATTTTCTGTAGAGAATTGAGAAATAATATTAAGAACGGGAATAGATTGCAAAATAAACCTAAATCCTAGATGACAGTTATGACGACATATATATCACAGAACATATAATGTTAGTGATGGGCACGAGGGCGCGTTACAAAATGGTTCATTCAGTACCTCAAATATTCAAAATGAGAAAATAGTAGTTTATGATGACACTTCAGCCAAGAAAAAAATTAATAAAATTGTTGGGCATTCCCTGAAGAGCAATTAATTTCTATTATAATAACCCTAGGTAATGACAGGTTTTTGCCTGACTCGCAATCCAAATCCTAATTCAACAAGATAGCACAGTTACCATGACATGCACGACTATCTACTGCTTACCATCGAGTTATTTTACCCATAATCAATTTAATCTAACCTAAAATCACTTATTTGTGTATTTGATTTTTGATATTTTGTGGTTCATACTCGATGTCTCTTCTATGCTTACCATTACAAAATCTTTTTGAATTGAATTTAGATTCAGGCATAAGAATGTTTTATTGTTTTATATACTAAAGTAAGATATCAAAGGAAAATTTGATTATGGTCAACATAGGCACGCTAAACAAATCCTCAAAAATGTGTTTACACATTGTTCAAATCAAGTTCATCCTGAATTTTTGTCACTATATTTGATGAGGAATTTGCGAAGAATAAATATTTGGATTATAAAAATTATGCTCATAATTTGAAAGAATAGTGTAATGAAGTGATCACGAATTAAAGACCTTAAAGGCAAGCTCTAGAATTACATTAACAAAATTAGATGTGAAATGCAATCTAACAGAATCATAACACCTATATTCCTACATATCAATTATATGACAAAATAATCACAGAAACATCAATTGCAGAAGTTCAAAGAAAGAAAAGACACTGTTTGATTTGATAGTAACTTTGTACTTTTTCTTCTTAAGTTGTAGTGGACTTGACTCTGCAGCTCTCACGTTATCTACTACTTCTTTTTCCAATGAAGGAACCTTATCATCAATTATCATATAAGGATGCTTTTTGGGTTTCCTGTACACCTCCAGTGTGTAACTACTATTACCATAAAGAAAGTAACCATAAATTCCAACAGCAATAGGACTTTTGAATCTGAAATATAAGATGACAACTATGATAAAATAATTCCATCGTTATTAGCACTGCTTCAGGCTTGTATTATTATATATATCTTCAAGAAAATTTAAGGTTGAAAGCATTATTATTCATCAGCTATATGACTAATGACAAAAAGTACAAATAAGTAACTTAAATGAGCAATTATTCTATACCTACACTACCATAGGATTGAAAATAAACATACCCGTCATGTATATCAATTACCTCTTGACCACAGGTAGCAGAATGAGTATCATATGATTTAACATCATATGTAGGAAACATGTTTGAGTCTGATATATAAATATCAGCATCTCCGGACCTTAAACAGAAATATCAATAAGAATGTTAATAATAATCACTTGAAATACATTACTTGCTTTTAAGGCTTAGTAGTATGTTCGACCAGTGGTATATGTAATAATAGGTGAAGTTTTGACTTTCAACAATGCCCTCCTTAGAATCTAATAGAAAATCATTGAAATTTGTTTCTTGCGATTCTACTGAAATAATATACTAGAAATCAACAAACTTCATTAATCTATAAAATAAATGAAAGATACATTCCGTTTACCGTTATCAAAATACAACATATCACATTTCGAATTTTCCAACACATTCTTTGTTTATATTATTTGATACAGATAATATTGATTAATTTTTGCTATCACTCCACCATCGAAGCACGTTCCTAGATCTGTAAACTTCATTCGATCCATTTCCGCATAGATCGTCTCACAAAATTTCAAAATTCAAATACAGATATATTTTTTATACATATTATCATTTCCATTATCCCAAATAATAAGATACCAAAACACGAAAACAGATAATTCAAAGAGGAAAGACTGAAGTCAAAACCAAACTCCAGTTAGAGTAGAGATGCGAAAAGCTCAATGCCGTCAAGTTCATACATATATAACTTGACTGCTAGTTAACCACGGCTTATTCTATAAATGCCAGAAACACTGTCAAACTTCAGAAACTTACCTTGAAGTGCCTCCTTGATGCATAGAGGTTCAGCTGACTAAAAATATTTGCTTATTAAAATTAATGAAATATCAGCTGATCACTTTAGAACAGAATTGGTTGTCTCATTTCTAATAACTACTGTCAGTCGGATGTCAATTTAGACAGCTGTTAAAAGGTGACATTGACAAGTATTCTAAATTAAATAGTTCATGGTGGGGGGAAGAACGAACATGGAAGAAAGATGTACACAAATAAATTCTAGGATTATTTCCTGAAAAGCTTTGTTCATGAGCCTAACAGTGGAGTGGATATGTTTCAGATAGGAAAGAGGTAATTTCACTGCAACACAGCAGGGTATTCAAAATTGATTTCCAGTTATATGTTTCATGGACAGTTGGTGTACAAATATTATTTTGTTCCCCACATAAGCAATATTGAATGCCAGATATCAATATAGGTTTTTTTCAGGATAACTGAGGCTCTTTAGAGTAACTGAAAATGGCAGCATCAACTGCTAGTATTGATGAGTTCCTATCTGGGCCCCTTGTTAAATGGGTAAGTTACTTTGATAACCTACATAAAGATTCCCACATTAAAAATGCTTCTTCATTGTTAACATTTCAGTTAGAATGACTGAGAAACTTTCATAGACCTAGATACTGCCAGACAATCTGCTATAAGCTCTTGATTTCTGTAGCATATATACTTCATTGATAATATATTCAGGATAATGTCTTTTAGCTCACACACTATTCAATGTCCAGACACCCTGTATGTGTAAATAATGTAATATAAATACTCATATTCTAATGTATTTATTGTTCAGCTGTCCACATGTGTGAAGAAACCAGAATCCCTCCAAGTATATGAGAATTTCTTAGATGGAACTCCTATTAATGAGGTCCTTCTGCAAATTGACCCTGAACCATCTTACCATGTTCCTAGTGAGGGAAATAGTCAGAGCCTCAGTCACATGGTTGCCAGGATTAAGATATTTAATTGCATCATTAGGAATATTAAGTCTATCTATGAAGATGAACTGGGACAGGTAAAATTTGGTCATAACATGTGATTATTGCAATCACACCTATAATATTCACAATGTATTATGAAGTAGTAACTGAAACTTATAGGCTATGGACAAGTAAGTTATATCATGCTGTATTTAATCATTCTAATAATGACATAGCTTCCACTTTGTAAAAGAAATACACTTATCCTGGAAACAGTTAAATCAGTTTCAAACCTTAATTTCAATTAAATGTAGTTACAATATGATTCACCAGATGTTGCACTACAAATCAAGTACAATCACAGGAGTTTTGGACGTTACATTAATGATTATTAATCTGTTGGATAGAATTCCAATGAAATAATTTCTGGTTTATAGGTAATGGTAGCATCTCCTGACTGTGTAACAATAGGTAAAGCACCTGTATCAGAGGCAGCTTTAGAGCAGCTCAAACTCTTAATTCTACTACTATTGGGTTGTGCAGTTCAAGGACCTACTAAGGAGACATTCATCTTGAAGATTAAGCAGTTAGATCTAGATGATCAACATGAGATTGTAGGGTGTATCAAAAAGGTACTTTACTCATCACATATATCATGTCATCATAATCAGTTTACTATTGTAATTTTGCTGTATGCATTAGCTATCTATGATTAATTCTTCTGATTACTAATGCTTTTTGCATTTGTGTATGATATACATAAATTTCTTTGTAAGATTGTTTTTAATTGCAAATAAATTATCTATTATCATCCTTCCAAGGTAACTGATGACCAAAATGTAGTGCTGACCTCTGATTGGTCAGAGCAATCTCCCGAACGTCTCTACTCGCATGTGGTTAAACTGATATCAGAGAGAGATCAGCTAGTGCAACAATGGGTGGCAGATCTGAGTCACGAGGGTGCTGCCACTGCAGCACAGGATGCGGCAAATGCTGCAGCAGCAGCTACTAATGGGGTGGATTCCAATCACTTGGCCGTGGAGTTAGCAGATTGGAAGGCCAAGTTGAGGAAGTTGAGGCAGGAATTGTGAGTATAGGTGGTTTTATGCAAAGTACATTTGAATTGTGAGCTTCAGCTGTGCAGCAAAAAAGTATGGGGATGCTTCTTGAAACAAACAAATTTTACATTTTGTTGATGTGATGGATACCCCTGCCGTCAGGAAAATTTTTACATAATATTGACCAAAATGATAGAAGTTTAAACTTTTTCTTTAATACTTCTGGATTACGATATTTTGTATAAAATGAAAATACTTTAATGCATGATGGCAAAATGATGTGAAATTACAACATAAGTTTATCAGGGGGATACTATACACATTACTCATTTAATTTATTGCAGAGAGGAAAAAACTGAAATATTGACCGAGATGAAAGATGAGCTTGAACATGCAAATTGTCTGGTGTCAAAACTAAAAGCAGAAGTAAGTAAAATGTTCAACCTATATCAATATTCACTTATTGATACAGTTACATGTTGGTCCTTATTCTGGAAACAATTTATTACTTCTGAAAGATAACATGCAAACATTTAAACATGTTTCAAATGTGCCTAATGAGATGCAAAAATCTGAAGGTGTCGAACGAAACTATGAGAATTTACAAAAATTAGGACATTTTTGTAGATTTCTGGAATTTTAATAATGATTCTTTTCTGATTGAACTATAATCTTGGGATTTTCAATTCGATTGCTTGCATTAGAATGGATTTGCACACTCAGTGAAATTCTTAATAATTTTGGACTTTGTTCTGAACTTGTATAATTTAGTTGCTTTGTCTTTCAGAACAGCGACCTGGTGGTGGAGGCACGACGCGCCAAAGTGTACCGCGACGAGATGGACTCGATGCGCGAAAGACTGGAACGAATCGAACGTCTGGAGACGGAAGTGCAACGATACAGGGAGCGACTGACTGACGCGGAGTTCTATAAAGTGCGCGTTGATGAGCTGCGGGAGGACAATAGGGTGCTGATGGAGACCAGAGAAATGCTGGAAGCGCAGCTGAGCAGGGCCAGGTATAGAGCAGACCACGCGTTGCAGCTCGAAGCTGAGCTATTAGCCACGAAGCAAAGCATCAACGAAATTGCTCTGGTTAGTCTGTGATAAAAAAAACTTATATCTTTAAAATAAAATATTTTTTTGCTATATAAATTGTTGACTATTGTTATTTATGAATACATTCCAGGAACGAGATGCTGCTCGGGAGCGCGTTCAAGAGCTGCTCAGCGAAAACATCCAATTGCAGCAGGTGACGAAATCGGCTCTCCAGGAGAGCAACGGCAACATACAAACGGACCTGGACGAGAGCGCCGACGAGGCTAATCAGAACAACAACAGCCTCTCGGAACAGTTGACCAATAGCGCTCAAGCGAGGGCGCTCAAGTTGGAGCTGGAAAACAAGAAGCTGCTCTCGATCATCGATTCGTTGAAGGAAGACAATGTCCACGAGAACAGCAACAAGATTCTCGAGTTGGAGAAGGTAATTTTGTTTTTGTTGGTTCCTAGGTAGTGTTCCAAAGGGTCGGAAAAACTTTAAAAAAACAATTTTGAACTTGGTATTCTCCAGAAAAACACCAACCCTTCATTTTTTGGCTTATACTCCAAACTGTTCTGTTTTGATCTCAATTCAAAGATCAAGTGGTCAAAACTTCATAGATGTTAAAACGTACTATACAAACACTAAACAATAAAATGATATATGAATCTTAATTTGTAATAATGGCCTTAGGAAAAAAAGAAGTTGCAGCTGAAATGCGAACAATTACAAGAAAACCGCACCCGGTTGACTGAGCAGTCGCAAGAGCTGGAGAACCTGTTCAAGAACGCCATTCACGAGAACAGCAAGCTCCAAGAGACGCTGGACATGCAAAAGGCGATGCACGATAGGCAGACGGCTGAACTTCAGAATGAGAAAGGAAAGATAAACGAACTGGAGAACAACATGGAGTTGTTGACCAAAGAGAAACAGCGATTGCAAGTGCTCTGCGATACTATCAAGAACAGAGCAGATATGGCGGAGAAGTCGTTAATTCAGGTCAGTGTAAACATACATGAAATATGTAATTAAGTCTGACACTTTTAATTGTTTGAAAATCTGTAATACATATTCTGTCCAATTCCCGATAAGCCTGCTCTAAAGTTAAACAGATAACACTTGCAGTGCATTTTTTTTCATTATACAATTTTCATCGTTTTGAAAGTCCAACGATGATTTAAATATAAATCGAAACTTCACTGATAGATACTTTACTGTACTGTGGCAGTTTTTATTGTTATTAGGTGACGGACCAATTAGAAAGTCTACATGCACAGGCAGAAAAGGCAAAAGAACTGGAAAAACTCAACAACGAGGCGAAGGATAAGCTTGTGGCGTTAGAAAAGGAGATTGCTACAATGCAGAAGGAGGCTAGCAAGCTGAAAGAAATGCTTGTGGTAAGCAAACCTTCCTGTACGATTTTATTACGTTTTAATCACTTAATCAGTTCGATACTGCTTTGAATGGAATCAATTTCAATTACTTTCCAGGCCAAAGACGCTACATTAGATCAGCAGCTCGAAACAAGCTCGAAGCAAGAAAAGGAGATCCAACGACTGCTAATAGAGAATGAAAACGTTCGCGCGCAGCTTGAGAAGTTCCAAGAATACGAACAGAAATCGCAAGAGCTGATCTCGCAAGCCTCTGTAAATTTCGAGACGATCGTTAACCTACAGAAAGACTTAGTCAACGAAAAAGTGCGTAATGAAAAATTGAAGAGTAGCCTGGAAAAGTTGGGACTCACGACGGAGATCCTGGAGGAGAGCGTGGAAGTGATCATCGCCAAAATGATGGAGAACGCCGAAGTACTAAGCAACGTGTTATCCATTTCCAAACAACGAACTGGGGATGAGCAGTCGGAATGCAAGAAATGCGCTGAAGCCACGAAAGAGCTGGTTTGTAGCTTTTTACATAGATTTGAGCCTTTTCATTGCCGATAATTCGTGATGGTCTTGGTACCCACTTCAAAATTACTTTGTTGTGTACTGCCACTTCATTCAGGTCTTGTTTACATCCCCGAAAAAGTGTAGACGTCACCATGGGACCTTCCAATGCTCTGAGTGACTGTGGTCCAATTAATCATTTTTTAGATCAAAAGTGATGTATTGATACTCTATTTTTTTTCATGATAAAGATAAATGCGGAGATCGAGAAGCATTGTGAGAAGCTGTCTGCAGAAATAGCTAATCTTCAAGCTATGAACGCATCTCTACAGAACGAGAATGTGACACTGACAGTTAGTGTATCGACACTACAATCTCAAATCAACTCACTACAGACCCAGCAGACTGCTCTACAATTGGCTAATAGCCAGTTAGTTGCTGAAAAGGACGAGGTAAGTTGTATGTTTATAGGTACAAAATAATGTATCTTTCAACTTTCTAAACTGCTCTCAGTGTTAAGTTAATAAGTTTCTAACTGCCTCAGTTGGACAGTTTGACACTGACAGATTGAACAGCTTTTGACGTACAAAATTTATCATTGATATCATAGAGATTAAATATTTAATTAGTTGCATTGTTTTAGACAGGTCAAGGTTGTGACTAGTGTTTTGAATCTCCAGTGGAAATATTTCGATGGAAATGGAAATATTGGAAAAATATTCAAAATAAGTTTTAAGAGGTTAAAAGCAAATTTTTACATAAATAATGATAATAATAAAACATCTTGATTGCCTTCAGTCTACAATAGGCGAAGATTAATTTTCTGAACGTATTTTTCCATTGAAATGTTTGTTTTCTCATTTATTGGTTTCCAATATTTCCATATATTTCCAATGTTTCTGGAAATCACAATCACAATTGTGACAGTCAATGTCACGTTCAAGATCACCAGCGTTTCAGCTTTCTATAACTTGTATTTTTTTTTAAATGCAATATCCTCCACAGAACCGTTCTGAAACTCAATATCATTGAATGGTTCGATATTCGTTTCCAGCTACTGAAAAAACAGCAAATCCAAAATAACCAACATAGTACTTTGCTCCTGGATCAAATGACTTTGAGATCTCTACACGAACAATTGAGTACCGAATACGAACAGGCGAAAAACGAACAGGAAAACCTCAAAAAGGTCTCCAGAGATCTGAGGTCGGAGATCAGGGGTATGAAAGAGAAAAATAACTCATTGCAGAGCAGGATAGCAAATTTAGAAATAGAAAAGGAAGCTATGAAGACAGAGGCTAAAAATTTGGCGCATGTGAAAGGAGAGCATATGAAGTTGAAGGTAATGTTTGTGCAAATATCAAATTTATTCGAATCAGTTTTTCTCTCCTAAATACTTCACACAGTAATTTCAAATTTATTACTTATTTTATGTCTCATCGCATTATTTATTTTTTATGCTATTTAAATGTTCGAAATGAAAAAATAGGTGACGCGCAAACTAGATTTTGATTGAAAAATATAAAATGAGGATTTGGAATATTGGTTCATGTTTTTGGTTTATAAGACGAAATCGAAGCAGTGGTTGCCTTCGGAGTTCTGGGAGATTCTCACACTTCAGGTTGATGGATAGAACAACAAGCCTAAGGCTGTTATTTCTAAGAGAAAGGTGACGCGTTGGCAAAATACGAACAACATTTATCATTAGTGGTGTGAATATAACTCCTCAAATGTCCGATTTTCAGGACGATTTCCGGAATTTATTCACTGCTAGTGATAGGATAAAACAGGAATACAAAGCGGTTCAGGAAGAATTGAAAAACCTCAAGATTGAGTCAAGGAATCTTAGGTTAGGACAGACCGAAATGCAGGGAGAACTAAATTCTCGATCCGACAGAATGGCGGGACTTCAGTTGGAGAATGCGAAACTACAGCAAAAATGTGATGTGAGTTGCCAATATGATTGAGATGTTTTCTGATGTTACTATAATTAACTTACGTGAGATTTCTTTATTGTTCCTTAGATTTTTTCGACGTTCTGCCAAACAGGTAGCGCCACTCAATTCTTGACCTTTTTATGGATTTGTTTCATAAGCCTTATCCATGCTTCGATTTGAACTTTTTACATGGACAATTGGACATTTTTTTTGCACCTACAGATATTTTTACCATGATATTCTTTGCCTTTTTGCAGATGCTTTTTGAAATGAACCACTCGCTAGATTCTGATAGAAGAGCACTGATGGACCATGTCTCGCAGCTGTTATCTCAATATCATTCGCTGTTGACTCATTCTTTGGAAGATAAGCAACATTACCATATTGAAGAGAAATTATACACAGACAAATTAAATAATTTATGTAGACAAAAAGAGAAGCTCGAAGAGAAAATCATGGAGCATTACAGGAAGCTGGATAATGCTTCATCTAAAAAGTGAGTATGGTTATTATCTTTGACACATCATCCACTAAAGACCAATTCGCACCCCCTTTTCAAGAGTTAACAGAAAAAAATCACGTTTCAGAAAAGGATTTGGGGCAACCTTGGTAAGGCGAGTGAGAAAAGCAGGATCGGATATAATCAACAAAGTTCCTAGTAGGGTGAGTTTCATTCCGGATAGTAGTAGTAGAAGAAAGGAATTGAAAGTATTTTCGATCGCGATCGAGTTTAGTTTTGGAAATAAATATTTTCTAGGTATATCTTTATTTTACTTTTGATTAAAACATGTAAGGTATAGTGAAAGGGAATATTATGAGATTAATAGAACAACACCAGGAAGATAAAGGATGTTACGTTCTACGCACAAAGCATTTGTTCTCGTTCGAAGCGAGTGGGACATTAAAGACGCGTATCTGAGCAGTGGAGCAATGTATTCTAAACAAGGAATAGTTATTGACAGGCAAACGAGATCATAGCAAACGTTATGAATAGCTTGTAGCAATGATTTTACTACTCCGCTTGTTGCTCGAAATGCTAAGCAGCATTTCATATTATTTAGATTCATCTTATAGTATTTAATTAAACGTATCGCTGCCTATACTCGCTTATGCGTGGCAAGGGTAAAAAAGGTTTGATCTTGAATCATTTATAGAAGACGCTCTTATTATGTCGTCCCGCAGAACCGGCGTTCATGGCATGAGGATGCCGTCTCGCAGTTGAGCCACTCGCAGCTGATGCTGTTGCGAGGCGGGGGCGGAGTCGGAGGCGGAGCGACCGGCTCGGGGGCGGAGTCAAACTCCGACAACAGCGGCGCAGAAGAGCCGCCGCCTGCTATCGGCGCCAGTGCCGGACTGCCTTCCCCCCAACACTTCCCGTTTCGCAGTAGGAACGCGCCCTCAGGCGGAAGTCTGCACGGCATCAAACCGAGAGACGAGGTTGCGTTGCTAAGGAGGGCGGGGCTCAGGGATACGCTGCCGCATAGGAATAGCATCGCTGGAGACCAGGTAAGGCCAGTTAGGGCTAGTACTATTATACTATAACTATAAATTGATGGGGTTACATGTTTCAGGTGCTGATCCACCATCGCGGAACGTCCGGTGACCTTTCTGGGCTGGGTTCGGTGGGCTCTCGACGCACCGTGTACCTCTCTGAAGATGACGCCGTCTCTGTGCCGACACCCATATCAGCGCCTGGTGACGATGCGCCTGAAGAACCCTCTGAGGATTCCCAGCAGCAACAACACACTCCGCCGCTGCTGGTCTACAACCGCGTGTCTACAACAATAGGCCAGTTGCAAGACCCGCTGATGCAGCACTCCTCGCAACCCAATCGCAAGGAGGAGGATCAGACGGAGAAGGAGACAGGTGAGGATGCTTGTTTGCTGACAATAAAACAGATTGCGCTTAAAACAGCTATATACATTTTTTACTGTTGAAGATGTGACAACACTGCGACGCCCATTCTCACGCATTTCACAAATCTTAGTAAAAAGCCTTAAAAATTCACTGAACTTAATTCTTGTGTCACCGAGGCGCGAAATAATTTCTGACTGAGTTGAGCAGTTTAGTAGTTTATCGTCAGTGACTCATTCCTTAAAACGCTTCTTCAACACAATCCAGTGGGTGTATTGTCTCAAAAAGAACCCAGATGTGACGTTCCAAATTCACTCTAAATTTCTTACATGACGAATGTGATGTATACTTTTCCATTCAAACATTTAACTATGAGGCTCGTATTTATTTTCAGCAGTTGAGGAAAAGAAACCAACCAGTGGGAAAAAGGAGACAACTATTTGGTACGAGTATGGATGCGTTTGATATTGTTGGGTTGGAGAGGACACAATGATGACCAAGGAAGTAAATATGTGTGACGAATACAGCATCTACAACATATTTTGCCCTTTCAGTTTGAAATGAGACACTCGATAGTAAAAAAGCCGTGTGCTAACAAATACAGATCAGCTGATTATTTATCAAAATATTACTTCAATATCCTCTTATATGACATATATTTACAATTTTGATGACTAAAATTGTACGTCAAAGCTGTCTTCCACATATTTTATCAAAACCTTTTATATTCTTGCTGTTTATGAGATCTACTCTGCTTATATACGAGTGAAAAATAGATCAAAAGGTTATGCTAGAAACTTCTATACAGTTATTTCTATTTTGGGCGTATTTATGAAAATTTCATGTATACGCTAGTATAAAAAGAAATATTAGGCACAGTGCTTCCATATTCGTAATTTATTTTTTTTCATATAAATATCGATTGTCACCAGTATTATATACAATTTGGAGCCTATGTACTTACGATTATTAGAAGCAGTATTGTTAAAGAAACTATGTTTTAGATTGTATCTTCCTGCTATAACTATTTTCTCGGATACTTCAAATACTATATGACGTGTCAATAGATAGCTCAATGCTAAATCAGTGTCTCATATAATAACAGCTGACATAATTGTGAAGGAACTTTGAGATATTTTTGAGTATAGTTTCTAGCATAAGGAAATCGAGAAAGTTTGTATAAATCTTCGAATTCATATATTTATAGTCAAAAAGTCCCGTTGCTGATCAAATTAAATATTTAGTATAAATAATTCTGAGCCGGGACTTCCATTGCATTCCAAAAATCTTCTCTAGTAAGAATAATATTTCAAGGTCAGAAACACCTTCAGTTGTTCGTCAAATCGATTTGAAGCATCTGAACATTAGTTAATCTACCAATATTTTGAGGTTACCTGCCAGATGGTTTTTAATTTAGAAGTTATTGAATTGAACAGTTGCCAGATCAAGACGAATATCATTTTTTAAATCAAAACGCACTTTTTAACTAAGATATGTATTTATTTGTCTAATCTAGTGTAGATCATTAACAATTTTCTATATATTATGCAGCTTGCAAGCCTTATTATTGGCAAGTTGTAGGTCCTTTTTAATTTTTATGTATACAAAAATGTATATTTTGTACTTTTTTAAGATTATAATATTTTATATCATGAGAATAAAGTATTTATTATAATATTGTGGTTTTTGTTTATGTAAATTCAAATACATTCCCATGCTTGTATTACACAGAGCTCAATATAACATTTGACACACACAGTCACTTTGATGTTCGAATTCTTTGACTTTGGCTGGCAAAGGAGAGATCTTAGAGTATTAGTTGTATTAAAAACAGTTCCGATATTAAATTTTTTGCCAACATTTCTCAGTCTTTCAGATAAAACTATAATACATAATCTTTTCTCTGAAGAAATAAATTTTTTGTGGTAGAAGGCGCCGAGGTACAAACGGTCTTATTTTATTTTATTTATTTCATTACACGGCCAGGAGCCCATTTTATATACAATATAAATAGTTAAATTACTAAAATACTATTAAAAATCTGGCAACACTGACATAGACTATAAAATATGGCAACGTTTAAGATATTTTAAGACTAATGAGTGGTACACTAAAAAAATCAATGTTATTAGACAAGTTACAATTACGCAGCATTCTGTCCACCCCACTGTTCTGACCATAGAGAGTTCTATGATAATTGACATGAAAAGATCTCTGTTCACGGAGAGCTCTCGGAGGTGCATAAAGGTTTATTTTGCTCAAGAGGTCGGCAGCTGCAAAGACCGTTAATCAATTTGTAAATTGTCACGATGTCCGCAGAGACTCTTCTTTGCTGCAAGGATCCGATGCTTAGCTCGTTTTCCAGTTCAGAGTAGTTGACATTTTCTATTGGGCTATGCTTTTTGTAGGCTATGTATCTTAAGAACCTTCTCTGAACTTTGTCGAGCATATCTTGGTGAACTTGGTGATATGGGAACCAAACATTGGAGCTATTTTCTAGGTGGGGTCTTACCAGTGAGGTGTACAGAGTAACTATGGCTTTGACATTTTTAAAATCTCTAGTACTTCGAGTAATAAATCCAAGAGCCTTCATGGTCCGATTTCTACATCCCTCAATGTGCTGAGTAAAGCTCAACTTTTCATCAAATAATACACTAAGGTCACGAATTGCATTTACTTTTTCTAGAATTACATTGTTTATATGATATGTGTTACAATAACAGCCTTTTTGAAATTTACCAAATTGAATATGCTTACATTTTGAGACATTTAAAGTTAACGTATTATTTACGCACCACTTAAAAAATCTATCGATATCGCTTTGCAGTTTATACACTGAATAGGAGTCGGTTATAGACAAAAATATCTTAATATCATCGGCACACAACAAAAAGCTACAGAAGTAAAAACAATGTTCAACATCATTAACAAACAAATTAAAAAGTATAGTGGCTAAATGGGCACCCTGTGGCACCCCAGAGCTCACAATAAAGGGTTTTGACAAGAAGCTATTAATTTTTACAATTAGTGTCCTATTTTCAAGGTATGATCTGAGCCATCTAATCATGGTACCATGTATTCCATATCTAAACAGCTTTTGTAGAAGAATTTCTATATTAAGTCCATCAAATGCTTTGGTAAAGTCTGTATATATGGAGTCACCCACATACCCTGCTTCTATAGCCTCATTGACATACTCACGATACACTAGTAAATTTGATACAATAGATCGTCCCTGAGAAAAGCCATGTTGTTGGGAAATTATGACATTTTTAAAAGTCTGGCTAAATAGGTCAGCTATAAGTGAATCAAAAATCTTAGGTATAAGTGACATTAGACAGATTGGCCTGTAATTTTCAACTTTATCCCTGCTTCCACAGTTCTTAAAAATTGGAGCTACAAATGATGTCTTCCATACATTGCCCACGTGGTACTAAATTCACGTGGATGTCTCTATTTCTTCCTTTTCCTATATTACTATAAATGCTCACTCTTCCGCCTGTAGAGAGAAATGGCGTGAACTAGAACGTATCTCTTTGTCTGGTCTTGTTACTACGGTGCAATAATCCAGCAGATATGGTGTTTGGACAGATTTTTGGACCTACAGGTTTGAGTCCTGTTTTTTTAATCTCATTTTCCTTACTCTACCACTTACTCTTGGCAGTCCTATCGGAAGAAATGATGGCCTAAATCGGTTTTTCAGGTGGACAGGATTATATGACATCATAGATTGTCACAAATTCAACGTATTATGGACAATTTAATGTGAGATTTATACGTGTCGACATTTCCTGTTATTTAAAAAGCAATTTATAAACACTATTCCATATATTTTTTCTCCATGAATCTACAATACATTAACACTTCAATTTTCAATATATTCTAGAGCCCTTAAAGCTTATGAATTATAAATTATTATTACATCAATTATTATAGCATAAACTAGTGTCAGTATTGTATTATCCAGCGAGAATGTAAAACTTGATAAAACAATACGTATGTGGTTTCAAATAGCAGCCAGCAGAAGTATCAACCACACGATAGGTTACATCATCATGAGGCAATATTAAATGGAGAGGTTGATTCGCTCGACTAGCTTACAATACTGACACAGTCATTCCTTTAAAAAAGCATTCGATCGGTGAAAACAACAGTGGAATACGATAAAGTATATACTTTAAAACAAAAATGGAAAAATCGAACACAGATAGTAACTTTCATTGTTGTTCAGAGTACTGTTGCACAAGAAGTATTTATACTTAAGATTATTTTTATTTACTAAGCGATTCCTAGTTGTTATACAGGGTAGGATCCAAAAGTAGTAAGATTCTTGGAATCTTCACGACAACGAGCCTCGCCACACCGCGCTGCTGGTGAGGGAGTTTGCCCCCCCCCCCCCCCTAGAGACACTTTTTCAAAGCAGATATTCCTATACTTTGTAATTTAAAAAACTATACTGTTTTAAAATAGATATTTTGGAACGGGATTCATTATAAGCAAAGATCTGAGTCCTTTCGTTGTTGATTTTGAAGCAGTATCGGACAGAATATGTGGAATAAGGTTTCAGGGGAAACACAGGAAAATTTTTATAATAAATATCCATGCTCGAACAGAAAATAAAGAAATGGCAGTTAAAAATGAATTTTATGAAGAAGTCAATCTAATATTAGGAAAAATACCAAGATTTGATGTCAAAATGTTAGTGGGAGATATGAATGCCATGATAGGAAGAGAAGAAAGATACAATCACATTACGGGGGGTAAAAGTAAGCACGAAACAACTAATGGAAATGGAGAAATCGTGATTAATCTTGCAGAGGAAAACAATATGAGAGTGAAAAGTACAAGTTTTGAACATAAAAGTATTCATAAGGAGACCTGGATCTCGCCTGATGGACGCACAAAAAATCATGTTCTTATAGAGAAGATTCATGAGAAGGACGTGAAAGATGTTAGAAGTTTCCGAGGAGCAGACTCTGATACAGACCACTTCCTTGTCATAGCGAGGCTGCATCAAGAAGTGCCATTTTTAAGGAAATCAAGAAATAAGGCAAGAGTAAGATTTAACATGGACCGTTTACAAGAAGGGTCGGTGGTGAAAGCCTTACAAGAAAAAGAGCAGGATAAAGCAAATATAGAGGAGGAGTGGAAGCATATCCATTACGCCATTACAGAAAGCATGAATGAGTGTTTAGGAAAGGTATCCAATAGAAACAGTAACAAGGATTGGTTCAACAATCAATGTAGCAGAGCTGTGGAAGAAAGAAATATTGCACGACTCAAATGTCTGGAGCATAAAAATGTGAACGTCTGGAGTACTTATAGAGAAAAAAGAAAAAAAGCAAAAAGAATATGTAGACGGGAAAAAAGAAAATACTTGTACAACCAACTGCAGACTATTGAAGATCATTACGCTAATAAGGAAATCAGAAACTTCTATCGGGAGGCTAAAAAATAGAAGGAATACGTAGGGAGGGTCCCAAATTATTGCAGAGACAGGGAAGGACAGCTATTGAACAATCAGCAGGACCGACTTGAAAGATGGGCAGAATACTTTCATGAAGTGCTGAATGATGCTTCTGGTCAGGTGGAAGTCCACGAAGAGGATAACTTGGAACGTGCATATGATACGCCAGTGGATGTGCCAGCGGAGGAAGAAATAATAACTGAAATGATGAAAATGAAAAATAATAGGAGCGGAGGGGAGAATGGAATAACTGCAGAAATATTGAAACAAGGGGGGGAGAAGTTACAAAAAAGGATATGCAACCTGATCAGTAGCATCTGGCGGGAGCAAAAACTACCGGAGGAGTGGTATGAAGCGATTATCTGTCCCATATACAAAAGCGGAGATCGGAGTGTGTGTCAAAATTACAGAGGAGTGTCGTTATTGGATGTTACATACAAGTTCCTAGCAAGACTGATCAGAAATAGGTTAAGTAGATACCAAAATGAAGAAGTTGGCGAATATCAGGGAGGTTTCAGGGAGGGGCGAGGTACATCGGACCAAATATTTACGTTAAAAATGATTCAACACAATAGTCGGGAACAAAATTTGGAGTTATGTATCCTTTTTATAGATTTTCAACAAGCATATGACGGCATTCTAAGACACAAACTTTATGAAGCTATGATTGAGCTAAGAATCCCAAAAAAGTTAATAGAACTTGTGAAACTTACTTTGAACAAGACATACAGCAAAGTATGCGTAGAAGGAAGACTTTCAAAAATGTTCACTACAAAAAAGGGTTTAAAACAAGGAGATCCGTTATCTACTGTTTTATTCAATCTGGTCCTGGAAGTTATCTTAAGGAAAGCTAATATACAAAGAAAAGGTATGATCTAGCATTGCAGGCACCAAGTCATTGCGTACGCCGATGACATAGCGATGTTGACCAGATCCCGAAAGGAACTGCAAACTATCTATAACAGGCTACAGAGTACAGCTAAAGGATATGGTCTCAGTGTAAACTGCAAATAAACGAAATATATGGAAATGTAGGGGAAAAAAGAACCGAAAGCAAGCAACATAAGTTTTGAGACAGAAGGCGGAAAAGTCAGTTTCGAAATCGTAGAGCAGTTTGATTATCTAGGGGTACTGGTTACCAGCAAAGGTGAGGAATCTGCTGAAATCGAAAAAAGGATTCTGAAAGGAAACAAGGCCGCAGGAGCCCTGAACAGAATATTCCATGCAAAGAATATATCACGAGCATCAAAAATACGATTATATAAAACAATAATTAAACCAACGGTGATATACGGATGTGAAGCCTGGATAATGACACAAATAAATCAAGCTAAGTTGGAAGTATGGGAAAGGAAAGTTTTTAGAAAGATATTTGGAGGGGTTAAAACTGATGAAGGTTTATGGAGGAGAAGGACAAACGACGAAGTTATGAAAATGTATGGTCAACCAACCATTACAAAATCGATCAAAGCCCAAAGAATCCGGTGGTTGGGGCACGTAAATCGCATGACAGAACAGAGGTGTCCAAGAAAAGGGTTACTGGAAGGGAGATGTGAAAATAAAAGAAGAGGAAGACCAAAGAATAAATGGTTGGACAGCGTCACGGAAGATCTAAGGAGACTAGGGATACAATCATGGAAGGATATTTCTGCAGACCGGAATGCTTGGAGAACTTTGATATATAGGATGGAACAGGAGGAATAGATTTTTTTTTGATGGGATGTTAAATTTTAGGAAGCCATGGGCCTATAAGGCCTTGTAGAGATGTAATATATATATATATATATATATATATATACTGTTTTCACAAAACTATAATTAATAACGAATAACCTAGCTGGAGAGAGTCAAATGAGCGTTGAAAAATGTGAAGTAGTTTCTGTTATAATTTTATATCAGATTTGAAAAAGTAAAAGCGAACATCGAAATTACTCGATATTAAAACACTGCAAACCACAACCTAAACTTTCTTTAATTCCCTAATATAACTAGAGGAAATAGAATATCTCTAGGCACCTAGTGTTAAAAGGGCATTTGGATGGTATGATGGAGGATTTCTAGAGGTTTCTCTAAATCCTACAGAATTTAATGCAGTCATTGAAAAACAGTCTTTTATTAACACATCTAAATTTTGTCACCATAGGATTGCTAGATCGCTCAAGTCAAGTAGTTATAATCCGTTTTATGCTACTTGGTGCATGTTTAATTGTGAAACATTGTTATAATAGTATTATTTCACTATCACTACAATAGTTTTCTCACCCGTTTGTATAACATAGATGCGTCATTCATATGGTCTAAGTATTCTGTTTTGCGTACAGATAAAAAAAACTTAGGGGACTTAGGGGGTCGCACGACCATAAAAAACAACCATTCACAATAATTTGCTAAAAAAACGTTCCATCATGTTGAAAAATGAGCGCTGGAAACGAAATATTGGCAACCCATGCAAAACGGCTTTTATTCTAGATAGTCTCCACTTGAGTTAAAACAAGTACTTCCGACATGCGTCGGCGTCGCACTTGCATATATTCCTGCCGTTCTGGATGACCTGATTTTTGTCAGGCGTATGCAAGAATCTCGGCTTCTCGGGGGTGGTGGGCACTTCGGGGTCGATGTTCATCATATAATCAAAGGTGATTTCTTCGTCTCTCTGGATCTCCCTCAGCGCAAAAAGAGCCAACCTGCAAGCATTCAGAAAATTAGTATTCAAGGCAAATTATGAATTAGTATTTCAAATCTCCTGTTCACCTCAGAATGTTTCTGGTTGGACTTGGGAGGACAAAATGTCATTTTCCAAACGTTAACATTCCGAACACAAAAAAAATGTTGAGAATTAAGAGCAGTTCTCGGTAATGGAATAATACACGGGGTGTTCTATTTGAAAAAGTAATTAAAGTATAGGAAAGTATGTTTAAGAGGGGACTCTACTTAGAACAAAAGGTGTTTTTCATGCGTTTCAATATTTCGTTTTCAGTGTCCATTTTTCAAGATAGTGGAACGATTTTTGAAAATGATAGAGAAAGGTTGCTTCTATACTAGTGTGCAAACCCTTTTTTCGAATTGTAATACAAAATTTTAGGTATTATAGCAAGGGCGCTCGTATCGGCGGTAAAAATATGTCACAATAATTCGTTTGAGGAGCTTGATTTTGACCACATTGAAAATATTTTTTGTGCGGATCAGATAGGAAGAAGGGCTCTATGCCCGTGCTAAACCCTTTTCCTGATATTCTGATACTTTGGTTACCAAAAGGTTGAAAAAAACACCCGAAATGAGTCAAAAACTGTCAATATGCACGTGACAATAGCTAAAATTTTGTATAAAAAATTGCAAAAAGGGCTTCACATGATTATGGAACCAACCTTTCTCTGCCATCTGCCAAAAAAATCGTTCCATTAGCTTGAAAAATGAGCACTGAAAACGAAATATTGGAAACTCATGCGAAACGCCTTTTATTCTAGGTAGAGTCCCCGCTTAAGTTATCCAAATTATGTTGCGATATACCAGGTGGTTCAAAATATAGTAGACGGAGAACGGACTTAATACGGGCACTTTATAAACTCTTTGAGAGCAGTTTTTGACTACACACACACTCTTACACTATGACCGCTCCTACCTGGGCATGTTGGAGTCAGAGCAGTCAATCCAGACGGCGTATACGCCCAAATTGGGATCGCAGGAGTGGTTGATGAAGTGTGAGATGTTACCGAACTTGGCCGCGTCCACAGTGTACGGGTTGTCCTTGGAGTTGAAGTCTAGGTCAAAGAGGTAGGTTCGTCCATCCTGGTCGTACGCCCGTCCCCGTACCTCCGCCTCCTCGTGTGTGATGATCTCTCCCACGTACTCGCACACGAACTCTCCGCAGTGGATCTTGCGCATCGTTTTCACGCCCCAACCGCAACCGTTCGATGTGCGGAATATGCAAAGAGGCACCTACAAAAAAATACCATACCGATATATCGACTATACATTTTTATTATTTTTTTTGTATCTGAAACAACGTAGGTACCAATCTTTACTATGTACATTTCATACCAAGATTAAGAAGACGGAAAAGAGTCCTTGTGCAAACTATATGGCACTGTGAAAACATGATTATGTCAATATGTTTTAGAAAGTGTTGCCTAGCTCTACTTAGAATAAAACACGTTTTGTATGGGTTTCCAATATTTCGTATCCAGAGTTCATTTTTCAAGATTATACAATTTTTTTTTGGAAATTATGGAGAAAGGTTGGTTCTATACTGGTGCGAAGCCCTTTTTTCAATTTTTGATACAAAATTTAGATATTGTCGCAAGGGCACTCGTATTAGCGGTAAAAATATTTTCATGTACGCTGCCAGAATATTTTATTTGAAGCACTTAATTTTGAACATATAAATATTTTTTATGCAGATCATAGACAATGAATGGCTATACGCCCGTGCGAAGCCGTTTTCTTTATATTTTGGTTACGAAAAGGTTAAAAAAAACATCCGAAATGAGTACAAATATAATTTGAGAAAAAAAACACCTTCCATCATGTTGAAAAATGAGCGGTGAAAACGAAATATTGGAAACCGCTGCGAAACGCCTTTTATTCTAGGTCCCCTCTCAAGAACAGGTTAAGAGATGCTCTTATGTGCTCACCTTTCTGCCCTTTTGCACCACACGATTCCTGCAGTCTTGTGAGCACCTGCATTTCTTGTTGCACTCGTAGACTGCGTTTCCTGGGTTTACGTTGATCTTATTAGATATCTTATATGTGAAGCCGTTGTGGGGCTGTTTCCCGCAACAGTCTTGTCTGGGGCCGCATTCCTCGCACTCGCACCACCTTTCTGGGTCCGAGGGTATCACTATGCCTATTCAAAATTTTTACATGAAAATATCGTTAATCGTCAATACACAAACTTTAAATATTTATTGTATAGTTATTTGACAAATTGGATGTCGAAATTAAAGCACAGTCGATCAAATACAGTAATTCAAAAACAACAACTTTCTAATCTAAAGCGTTTTTTTACTGGTGTTCAGATGCTGCTGTTTCTCATTCAAACTCGGCAGTTCTGTATACATCAAGAACTGGCAAGTTGTACCTACGATGTCATAAATTTGTAACAATCTATCAAGGTATGTTTTCGATTTTGTGAAAATTAATCAGTTCAAAACTTCAATTCTAATTGCTATGTTGCACCTGGAACCTTAATATATTATATTATACCCAAACAACTATGTTAGCAGTATTTTCTCCATGTTCCAGACTCGAATATCACCACATCTAAAAATTTGCGAGAAAAATATTTGACATAAAATAAAAATACAACATACCGTTTGTAGGAATATTTTCATGGATGTAAGAGAAACCTTCCGGGGGACATTCTAAGTCAGCAGTATTTTCTATGGTAATCAACGCTTCTTCTTTTGTCATCTCATTGATTGAGTCTTCCCAGGCTTTCAATTTTTTCAACTGCTGTTCTCTCCTTAGCATTAATTGATACATCAATACAGTCTTTTTTCCATTCTAAAAAAGCAACATGATTGATAACTAAACTCTATTTATGTTGAATTATAATTTTTGAAAGATTTAAATGGAGTTTGAAATGGTAATTGTACTAGACTATAACGCGAGCCTCCAAAAGGGCAGCGTTGCCAAGTGTTGGAAGAATCGCGCACTCATTCTAACATTTGTGTTTGTATTTCTATCTGAGTGTTTAAAAGGATCTCTTACCTCAAGTTTTCGAACATGTCTCTCTTTGGGCGGGATGGCTACTAACCGCAACAGCTTCTCTTGTAACAGAATTTTATCTGGCAAGTAGTTCAAATCCGTCACTTTGAGGATCTCCAACAGTTCCTGGTCGGACAATCGACTGGAAATATTTAACTTTTCGCAGAGCTCGTCTAATACTTGAGCTCCAAGTCGTTCTGCTAAAAACTGCGTCAGTAGCACCGTGCAGTGCTGCAAATGATGCAAAGGTTCCCAAGTGTTGTACTCTGTTGGAAACCCTTTCCATTTTACAAAGAACATCAGCATCTTCGATTTGGCATCGAATTCTTGATCGACGAAACGTTCCACCACGTATTCTTTGGAGTATGTGTCTTTACCGTTTCTCGGTGCTGGATATTTCCGATGTTTCCGCTGTGTCGTTTGCAGTTCCTCTTCGCACTCCTCCAGGTCATTCAGTGCTTGCTGCGCATCTACACGCCTACCCTTCAATGCCTTTGGCCATGTGATCACACCATCAGCATCGAATGTAAGCCTTTCTGCAATGTTACAAGATAATAAATCAAACGCCAGTAATCTCTAAAACAGTCTTTTTGAGGTATTTGTATAAAATTTGGAATTTATTGAAATCCTGAATTTGAGAAATATCTGCACACACCTAGTTTTATGACGATGTTCTTCGTTTGTATGACAGGTATTGTTTTCTGGGCTGTAGTATTCACAGAATTCCTAGATGACCTACGTTTCACCAAGCCGTTTTGTTGAGTTTTTTCAACAGTAACTCCATTTAGCTTCTGAAATAAAAAATGATTCCCGCACCTTATTTGTAGTTTCAAGAAGTGTTGTTTGTGATATGGATTTATATGACAAAAATGTACTAGTTTTATCGTTCTATCATTTAGGCACTTTAAAAAAATACAAATAAAAGTGCTCAATCAAAAAACACTATGCTGATAAATGAACTACCTAAGTTACAGTTTGAGGAGAACAGTCAGATGATTGGGTTACAGTGAGGATTCCATTTACCTTTCCATTCTTCCTACTCATTAGTGGTGTGGGTTTTACTATTTCCTGAAATAAAAAAAAATGTATCGGTACTATAAGTTTAAATCCTCATCTGTTAGAAGAAGGCATAGCCTAGCATAAGAAAATATTAATTCATAATAAATTTTGTACCTCAGTCAGAGACGACTGGCGTCTCTGTGATGCAGATTGAAATGATTGGTAATCTGATAGGATTCCATTCTTTTTACTTCTTTTAGGCGTTGCTTCACTTACCTCCTGAAATGGAAAGCATATCCTTATTTTAATAAGAGTCGTCATCTGTAAGTGAAGTGTCAGCAATTTTTTCGGTAACGAAATTCTTTCCTTTACCAGATTTATAAATTAATCAGACCAGAAATACCTTGAGATCAAGCAGAACACCATTTGTCACACTGTTGCTTCTTTTTTGTGTGGGGGTGGAAACTCTCTGTAATCAATCAACAAATCATCAAAACATTCTATACAAACATATTACTGTTTTGTTACCTCAGAAACAGATTCTTTTACAACAGTTTGCGCAGTACGTTGAGGTGAACTAGAATGGGAAATGATTCCATCCATCATTGCAATGCTCCTGGTTCTCCTATGGGTTAATTTTTTTGGCTCCTGGAAAATCGATTAGAAAATAAACACAATATCATGAATTATTGACTATGTATACCTCTGATAACATGGGATCAAGTAGAATGTCATTGAAAACCCCATTTGTGTTTATTTTTCTTCTAGATGTAGACACTGCTGCATTCTAGAATAAAAGATGACCATTATGGATATTATTTTCATATTGCAGAGTCTATTGGTACCTGGGACACAGATATCTGAGTAACAGCTTGCTGAGTTTTTTGACATGATCTGGTGTTTGAAAGGTTAGCTGTGACTATTTTATTGTCCTTAGTTTTTCTAGGGGTAATATTTTCATGCACCTGAAACAAAAATTATATTCTTGAATCCCCATTGTTACAAGAAAATTTATTGTATACTATTTATACTGTGTTACCTGAGGCCCTGATGTCATTTGCATGTTGGTTTGGAATATACCACAATCTGCAAAGTTTTCACTACCATTTCCATTACTTCTAGTTTTTCTGGGGGTGAACTCTTTTTTCTAAAATGATGAATATTCTGAATGTTGTTTGAAACTTGTAGACAAGGTGGATTTATCAAAAGTTTGATTTCGGACTTCCATTGTCTATAAAATTTTGAGTATCACGACGTTTCGATTGATGTGCTATCTTCAATCGTCACGTCAATTCACCTGAAGACGATTGAAGATAGCACATCAATCGAAACGTCGTGATACTCAAAATTTTATAGACAATGGAAGTCCGAAATCAAACTTTTAATATTCTGAATATTCCAAAAAAATATGGATTTTTCAAGATCTTTTTAAAAAAAAATCAAAATATCTAGCTGAGCTTATCTGCTCGACTTTATTTCAATGGTGATTATAAAATAGTTGAAAATATGTAAATAGCAAATTAATGTCTGCAATATAATGTACCCCAAATATAGATATCTTGTCTGCAGGTGTGGGTTGAGGAGATTGTTGAAATGAATCAGAATCGGAAAGAATCTTGATCATCCCATTATTCCGAGCCTTACTAGGTAAACATTCATTTAACCAGTATTTCCGATTTTGTCAAATATAGTATCTCACAATCACATTCTACTAAAGATACTGATGATGCAAATTGGGATATAAAATTGTTGACCAAACTCTTCTTGGCTCAGACTCATTTGTCTTGGGGAATGACATTTATTTAGCTATACAATACTCAAATATAGTGAGAACATACATTTATTGCAACCCTGCATTTTTTAATACAATTGATAGAATGGGATGCCAGATCTTTCAGATCTATGTCAATTTAACAAGCATACTATTTAAATCACAACAGTCTGACACCCCTATAAAAATTCATGGTAATCTATGGAAAACTATAATGATTTTTTATATATTTTACAGAATATTTAAAAGAATGAAATCCATGTTTGCTGTGGGTATCCTAAATTCACTTGGCAGAAAAATATTGGTAATAATGAATGACAGGGTAATCGAACTTTATTATCACTTAATCAAATGAACTTTCATCAAAAGAGGTGTTTCCATTTAGAGTGGAAAGTGTTTAACCCTGGTTGGATTTGGGTCCTCCAACATATGATGCAAATCTCATAAGTAAAAGACAACAAAGATGCCTGATAAATGATCATAATATAGATATGCACTATTTAATATTTTACTAGCAATTGATTAAAATAAGGGAATAATATATCTAAGCCTGTACCTGGAATTCAGCCTCTTGTCCCACAGTCGGAAACATAGGCAATGATTTTCTATGGTTTCTCATGAAGTTGTAGACAATATTCACCAATCCATTTTTTGAAACCTTTTTAGGTGTTAAAACCTGAAATATTAAAATATCACATAAAAATCTATAACATTTCTTGGAATTTAAAGACCATAATGTTGCAGTAGAAATTTCTGGGGTATAATATAAGCTATAAAATATGTGAATTAAATTCTCAAATGTACCTTGGATCTCTGATTTTTAAGTCCCATAATTGGCTGAGACAACCTGCGTTTGCATAGGCAACAAATCTTTTCAGTACTCCTAGATTCTCTCAAAGTTAGGAGCTGTTGATAAATATTTACTTGTAAGCTTTTTTCCATAAAATAGTTGATACAAAACAAACAACAATTAGAAACACTAAGGCCTACAGATTTTAAAATTTTGTATAACCTAAAAATTACTGTATAAACTTTGAATTCAAATAGACTTGTTATCTCTATTATTATGTTTTTAAAGAATGTTAACATTGCATAAATAGCTACAATAGTTAAGTAATCTAGTTTTACATGCAAATCGGTTTCATTTAATTGAAATCACAACTGTTATTACCCATATATTACATGAAAGCAAGACATCATACAATACAAAACAAATAGCAGGTATAACATCTCAAATGCATAGCAATAGTTACATTAGTTATACTAGTGGAATATTTTGATTTCAACACACTACTCCACATGAATATTCATCTCACATACAGATGATTTCATTGTGTGTTTGGACCTAACATTGATTATGATAACCAGAAAATGTAGAAGCAGACTGACCATTCATAATTACCTCATTGTTCACTTCATTTGCTACAGGTTCATGAGTCAGTGAAAGGGGACCCTATTTTATATTTTGCGTTTAGACTAAATCAATGATGCACAATTAATTTGTAGTCATTGAGAGCTATACTGTTAGTGAAAATATCAGGATTTAGCAACTATTTGTATAATATTCAAAAGTATATCACGAATATAAACAGGTAACAGATAAAGGGCTAATAATGCATGTTTATAAAAAAAATATCTGTCTGGTTTGCAGAAAACAATGTTTAAAAGGGTAATTATAAAATATATAATTTAAACTTACATTTGTCGGTAAGTTCTGACGGTCTGACTTCAAAAATGTATCTGAGGATACCCTTGAACTACCCTTACATTCAGAAACTGACATTTTTTTCTAAGAAGCACAGAAAAATGTTTGGTTGGCAAAAAGGCGGGAAAGTAGGTAAACATTTCCATAACCTACCAGCAAGACACGTCATAAGCTTAACCTCAAGGCACAAAACCACAGAATAGGTAAGGTGGCACAGAAGTATATATAAAAGGGAATGGTAATAGTTGTACAAAAATAGCAGCTGCAGTCATACAATAAAGTTGTGTTCCAAGCTGTTAGTTATTATTATTACAAAACTCAACTGTAACTTAATTAAATAGTGATCATACATAATTATGAAGGTGTTATTTAATCTGTAAATGAACAGCGTCGAATAGGTCTAGCTGGCAAACAACAATATATGAAAGAATGAAGAGACAATTATATGAGAAGTAGCTTGGATGAGCGGATGGCATGGCATAGGTTTACTGTTGAAATGCTATTACCGTTATACTCCAACGTAGTTCTGCCTCATTTGCCAGCAATAGATTATTTACATGTTTTTAATTCATTTCTACCAAAATAATACTATTTTGTCTATTAGTTAATATAAAAATATAATATCAAATCAAAAATATAGTATCGAATCATAAGTTTTACTGACTAGTCAGCTGTTACTATCATGCTGTTAAACATGTCGTTCTCATTATAGCATTGAGTAACAATTATTCCACTTAATCAATGATAATAAACATTTGTAAAAATGACATATCACAGATAAAAGATCGAGGATGATCATGATTCCAAAATTTTCAGCAAGTTGGAAGTCTAAGGATTTGAGTCATTTTTAAATCATGGCAGTTGTAAGATCTTTGGAGAATCACCTTGAGCTGGTGCTCTCGAGCCGCAAGACTTATTACGGGAATTTCCCGGTAAAGTTCTTCGAAACAATGCAGAATTAATAGGGCGAATTCGAAGCAAAGGTTAACGAGGTCACCCTATCACTGCAAACTCACTTACACTTGTTGATCAAATCATCTTCATAGTATCATACTCACTGAGATCCTACTACACTTACCTCGTTATTTTAACGAGTGTATCAGCATATTCTCAAGATTAGTTTCATAGGAGTTCAGTTCTCTTCTTCGGTATTCAAATAATTCTAGATAATTTAAATGAATTCCCATAGCGCAGATTACAAGTCGCCATCCGATTTCAAGTTTCGTGTTTTGTGATAACTGTCACTCTCTGAAATCGTTAAGCCTCATTTACATTTGGCAAGTTTACTTAAATGAAATATTTTATTGTTTTGTGCTGAAATACTGACAAACATCTGACCAATGACGATAGAACAACTGAAGACCTGGCATCTCATTCATAAATTCATTTATGTCTATAGTCAAACATGACTACAGTTCGTTGTGTCCAGCGGGGAGAGGGGAAGGTGGCAAGATGGTCGTTTGAAGGGGACCGTAATTTCTGTTTGTAAACATCGATGACATTTGGATGAATCACGAAATTTGACATGGCGGGAATTTGAAAAAGTTCACAATTATACTTACTGATGGAAGGTTACACCTGCAGCTTCAGCCTGGGTGCTGAACAGCTGACACACATAACAATATATCATCATTTTGGCAACAATAAGCAAAATTCAAACCAGATCAAACAGAGGAAATGAACAAAAACTACGATGTCTGGATTCGAACGCTTACGTCAAAATTCAAAGCGGTTGACAGTGACGTAGACGGTTGGCGGTTCGGTTCTGTTCAAATGCCGACAGACGTTAAATTTGCAATATAGAATGAAAATGATACGTAGCGGCTAGTAGCAGTCAGAATTTACTATAAAGCCATGTTGCCAGCTAGTGTGTGAGGTGTGATTAACATTGCAGGTTTGTTCTAAATTATGAAGTTATTTTTAATTTTCCTTACTATTTAATGGCTAAGATATTCATTGTAGAACATATTCATGAGATCTTGTGAACTGGCTATGTAGAAAAATTAATGTTATGGTAGTCCTTTGGTGAATTCGGGCAACTGTCCACCAATGTCTGATGAAAGTTTTTGTAAACATACGAGGTCTATCTGCTATCAGTGTTCTATCGTCATTGCATCTGACACACAACCTAACCTATTATTATATCTATGCACACAACCTAGCCTAAGAACTTGTTGAAGGGGATCGTTCTCAAGTTCATCTACTTTCATTTGAAAACTGAAAATGTTAGTCGCGTACCTTTGAATTGATACAATGCGGTGGTATCAAAATTATACAATCCTTCAACTAGATGTCATAGACATTTGATCAGAGCCTTCCAAAATGAAATCATTAGTATCCTTTACTTTATTATTTATCTGTATAAAATGTGTACATATGTGGAGTTATAATCCTTTATGTCTCTTTACCGAGTGTTGTAATAAAGACTACATACCTGGAGATACTAACAGTAAGTTCAGAATAATTAAAATGTGTTGATGAGAGCCTTGAGTAAAGTATAAGAATTATGGTTGACTATGAAATATTGTGTTTATTCTGATTAAGGTTTAACTGTAGTTCATAAAAAATTAAGACTGTACTTTTGACTGTATTTTTTTTTAGAACTAGGCATATTTCTAAAAGAACGTGTGTATGGCCAACATCTCGTTGAAAATGCTGTACATGCCATAGCTGCCCACTGGAACCCCCAACACAAACCTCCAAAACCTCTAGTCTTGAGTTTCCATGGCTGGGCAGGAAGTGGGAAGAACTATGTCTCAAATTTTATAGCAGAAAGTTTATATAAGTATAGCACAAAAAGTAAATTTGTCCATTTGTTTGTGGGCAGAATACATTTTCCTATTAGGGAAGAGAGTCATATCTACCAGGTATGTTCACATTATGGTTCAAAAACATATTACTTTTATCCTACAAGATAAAAAAGGTACAATATTCAAAAACTCATTTGATAAGATATAAAATGGTTTTATTATAATATTTCTAGCAACAATTATACTCCTGGTTAAGAGGCAACATGACATCATGCCCAAAACAGCTGTTCATCTTTGATGAAGTTGACAAGATGCCCCCTGAGATTCTGAATGCTATCAAACCAATGATAGACTATAAATATGAAGTTGATGGAGTTGATTACACCCAAGCAATTTTCATTTTCCTCTCGAACACTGGATCTGCATTAGTGAATGAACATTATGAAGAGCTTTGGAATAAAGGATATGTTAGGGAGCAATTGAAGCTTAGTCATTTTGAAAAACTAATTGAAAAAGGAGTTTTTAATGAAGAAGGTATATTTCATTATATTCGTGTCAACAATCATGTTAATTCATGCACTGAGGAGCTATTGAATTGTCAACCTTATGCATGAGGTGGTTACATTCTACGAAATGATTGAAATTACATTCATTCAAATTTTATTTTCTTCCTGATTTTTAAGGCATATTTAAGAGCTCAAAGCAGTCCTGGTTTATCCGCTGGTAGCTTGGGGTTGGCGCACAGGGGCCCGAGGCCTGGAGAGGTCTGGACCTCATACATAGTAATAAAAAAATAATGATGTTAGCTAATTTATATATTTTTCAAGAATAATCTGGACATTTTTTTATAGTTTTTATAATAAATATCGATGATGATGGTTTATTCCTCAGAAAACTGATAAACAAGAGAAATCAATGAAGGTAGCCCAAATTCTCCAGCGCCCTGGGCCCGAATTTATGTAAAAGTGCTAAATCTGTATAGTTAAATTGTTAGGCGATACTCGTGGATAGAGAATAGAATAGAAAAGCTTATTTATTCCAAGAGATCACACACGTGATATGGAACATGTCAAAATATATAATATATATATATATATATATATATATATATATATATATATATATATATATATATATATATATACATTTGTTTCATAATAACACTCACAACATAACATTAGGTACACATTAAATCAGCAACAATCACATCAAGTAACAACACCACACAGCTATCACAGAAAGTTATTGTCAGCCAAAAATTCTTGCACTTGGTAATATGCCTTGGAACATGAGGCATTTTTTATTGTTTTTTGAGGATACGGAGGGGAGCTTCTCTAATTGCAGCTATAGACAAACAATATTGGAAACGTATTATATCAAATAAGCGATATTATTTAGGGCATATTATTTGAATTGTATGACGCATGCGCAGGATAAAATCAACTTCAAAATTGTATAGATAACCATAGACCTTCTAACCTAGCCTAGCATGGACTGGCCCTAGAGAGAGAAAGCGCACGACCCGTAGCAGTGCGATAGGGATAGAGCGAAAAAAAGGGAACGAAGCAGGTGGAAGCTATAGAGATTTCCTGTTACATGTAGTTTATCTAGGAAAATCTGTGTAATATCGGTTTCCAAGTTTACATCATAAAGAAGCTAAACTATTCGAGTTTTCATGCTAACTTGCACTTCACCTCGCACCACACAAAGCTCATTATCGTACAGCATTTTGTTGACAAATCCATATGATACCGAGTTTTCACCCCCCTGTATGAGCTCATTTTCTCCAAAAAACGAAAATATTGCACTCGTTCCAACTACAGATCTACTAGCAATTTATATTCTGATATTTAAATGTTCACAAGTCGAACTACAAGTAGGAACTTTTCATTTACAATTTATTTATTTAATCATGTTTTCCCAGAAACCGGTATTTTATAGAAGGAAATATTTTGACCTTATATTTATATGGTTTGATAATTTTCTATTATTAAATAGCTCAAATAACAGATACATTAATTACATTCAGAGGGAACTTTCAAACCAATATTTTTTATCCTGATGGGCATAGTTTATTAGATAAAAAATAGAACGAATAGAAAATTGACAATTTCTTTACGACAGTGCGCGGTATTGTCACATGTTCTTTGTGACGTCACCACTAAGCGGTTTCATTGTTAATATTGTTATGTTTTGGACAATATTGAGATTCGTTTATTTCAGGTGGATTCCATCATTCAGACACCATCAGAAGTAATTTAATTGACCACTACATCCCATTTTTGCCCATGCAAAGGGAACACGTACAGGGTTGTATCAAAGATCAGTTCAAAAGTCGGAATGTTGAATATCCTACAGATGCACATACTCAGTAAGTTTCCTAATGTATTAGGCTTCATTTTTAGGATAGTATGAAGGCTGATGATTTTGGAATATATGGCAAGAAATTTTTACCAATTTTTGTTTCAGGGAAGTGATGGATATAATTGAATGGGGACCTGCTAGAAGTAAATTGTTTTCGACGACTGGCTGTAAGAGGATAAGCTCTAAAGTGGCCTTATTAGTTGCCAAACATTATCGAAATCAACAGGAGGGTAAACAAGAATTATAACCAACAAAGTTGTAAACTATGTTGAACTTCTGAGTGATGAAAGCAGTTAGTCAAAATATTTTTTGGAACTGTAAATCTTGAGAAAATTTTTTGACTGATTGGAATCAAATTTATATTCATACTCATCTCTGACGATGATTTTCTCACTATGGAATCTTGATTGTGTCTATTGAAGAAAATATCTTCGCTAGCTTTTATGTTTAAAACGAGTATGGTGAAAGGGCAAACACACAATTAATTCTTAAGATTAAAGTAGTGTTCAAACATATACATTTTGTGAGGTTTCAAGTTTATGCACTAAAATGAAAAATATTTTTATATGATGTGGCTTCTGCTTATGGCAGCATTTATTTTTTCTGCAGCATAGTTTCTAGCTTTGGAGACATCCTGTGATATTATAATAATTTTTGTATATATACTATGATGTTTTTCAATCTTAATCAACCAAGATATTTTGTGGGATCTAGAACATTTTTATTTATACTCCATACGCTCTTACCAGTGATGTTCTGACATTTTGTTTACAATTATTATCAAAACAAAACAAATGAATTTTGTATTGATCTTGTTAAAAATAAATCATGAAAAAATTGATAACTGACTAGCATTTTCAATCCCTCTTATTATAAATAAACCTTCCAGCATGCATGAGAAAGGCTAGAAAAGGTGAAAATTCATAGCATGGCGGACGACGCCTTTGGAGGCTTTGGAATTGGTGGCATCCAAGCGACCGGTTCCTAGACCCTTCGACAAAAACACACCGCGAACAGTGTTGCCAATAGTTCATGAATTTTTTCTCTGTGTTCCTTCAAATTATCCATTTGATAGGCTGTTATTACAAAAAATCGCACAATCCCATTAGTCATATTATCACGATAATGATCATTATGTTTCGAAAAATGTGATACCATTATTCATATTAAAATTCAAAAAAAATTTACCCATAATTGTGATTTGTACACACAAAAATAAATTATAAATTCAATAATTGCAACATTCTTGTAAAAATATACTATCGACAAGAGCATTTGTTCTCACCCTAAGACAATTTACTTGATGAGATAATTATGATTCATTTAAATAAATGAGAAGTATATTTTTGATTTCAATACTCATTCTGAAGAAATATACTCTGAAGAAAAATTAAATTCTCTTTACACCTAAAACGTCAATGCTTTGTAACAAGTATTTTATATTTTTTTAATTAACGATATCATATTTTCCAACGGCGATCACGAATACAAACATCTTGAAAATTGCAGCATCTCCATCAACATTATGATGGTCTTGGTTTGAGAATATGCACTGCTTTTCAAGTAAACCTCTATTCGCTCCAAGTAATTCATTTATTTCACATCGCCATCTTTGTCGACGGCATTTTAGCAGTACGCGTTTCCTATTATTTGATGTTTGTTTCCGCGCCTATTATTTCCATTGGTTTTTATTTTTGTCAATTTCACGTCAAGATGGATGATTTATTGAAAAGTTGGCTTGTAACTTGTGAGCAGACTTGAAAAAAAGTCTGTTCGATCGACTGATTGAAAAAGATCTAATTTTATATCAAAGTTACTGTATCACTGACTTATTGAGCAAATAATGAAATAGCATATATGTAACCCGTAGAACAAAATTGCTTCAGATATGTGAAGATGCTGTTAAATAAAGTAAAACGAGTTACAACTCAAGAGCATCGCTCGTATACTTTGTCGCGAAATATTGTGCTAGGTTCGCATTACGCGTGACGAGAGGTTTCTCTTGGAAATCGGTATAGTTTTCTAAGGGATCTGGTATAGGGTTTTTTCACGTTATATAAATAATATTGTTGTAGAAAGTAGAGAAGTAGGCGAGTTTCTCTCTTCTGGGGGCCAGAGATTTTCTATGGTACTCTAGCTTAGCATAATATATAACCCACAACTTGCCAAATGAGGGTTTTTGACGTAAAGCTCGATGTGGGGTCTGAAAGACAATTAACTATAAAAATTTCAAAACAATGTGTTTTCTAAAAAGTGTGTATGTTCTACATGAAAAGTGAACATACTTATACATAACTAAACAGTTAACAATATCAGATATTTGAAAAAAAATATGATAAAGTTAAAATTTCAAGTGTATCATTGAATATAGTTTCATAATTAACGAAACTATGTAACAGATTGTCCTCAGAAAGACGTAGGAAATATTTATTTTCACTTTGATGGGTATATTCGTTGCTACGTTCATGGCCACTATTGTTGTCTGGCGAGTCTTTTGATGCTGCGTCGTGTTTTGATACGATATGTTCATCCTCTGTAGCAGTATCTATATCGTTGGCAGTATCGTTGAGTTCACTGTACAATTTAAGAACAGTCACTCGATAATCTTGATCACCAAATCGAACACATTTTGTTGTACCGGCCATATCGAATTGCCAAAATCACTTACATAAGTATTTGAATTACCTGTGAATTTTCTTCAAATCTAGAGAAAAGCCTGTTAAGATGGCAACGTTGCAGCGGATTGGTTGCCTTCGCGATCGCGGCACCGGCACTTCTTCATTCTCCAACGGCCTTCGAGCCGAACTTTGAATTGTTTGTGCGGTTCGCGATCGAAACCGTATCGCGGAAACTCGCACGGCGAAAACGCGCGAAAAACTTCGCGACTTTTTCAAAATGTTGTGAATCTGAGCCGCGAGTGATATTTCCGTGCTAGGATACGATCGATTTGTGAACGTGATGTGTGAATGTGTGATTCCTTGATGGGAATCTCCGATCAAAGGATACAGGCTTTCCAACGTCAACGTGCTACCTGTGGTAGGTTCGAATTTTTGAATGGCGCTGCAGATTTACCGATTCAATACAATGAATATTGTCTGGATTTTTTTGCTGTAGTACAACAGTTTAATATGCTATCTTTCTGATTCAAAAGAATAATAGTTGCATCTTATTTGAGTATTCGAGTGTATATTGATAAATTCAATATTGTGTAAATATGATAAATGCCTAGATATTTGTTATTGGTTTAGGGCTAATATTTCTTTGCCTTGGATTTTCCGATCATACAATTGAAACATTCTGATAAATTAATAATTATTTAATTGTACTTAAATCTATGAAAACCTAAAAATTAGAGGCTAAAAATGATACTTATGATGAGGATTAAGTTAACCATGTCATCAGGTGTCTGAAATGAGTTTTTTCGTTAATAGGCTCTTATTAATCTCTTATTATTTCATAAAGTGAAATATCATATTGATAAACTTTATCTCCAAGTTTATGGTCGACACCTGATAATAGTTCAGGAGTGTAACAAACGGTAAACAACGTTAATGTGTGCTTGGATAGGTACCCTCACATGTGTGCGGCTGCTCTCTGATGCATTCCTTACAGCTTCTGAACCAATTCCTGAAAAAAGAAATTGTACGTATAGTAGATGCGATTGATGTTTACTCTATAGATATTTTATTATGGCAAATGTTCGATCGAGCTGTCTCGTATAATAACACCGAGAACACAAGAAACATAAAAAAATCACAAGGGGTCAGCAGGTCGAACTTCAACACCTTGAACGATCCACTTCCAAAAATTATTCTTTTGGAGAATTTTTGTGTTGTTGAATGAGCTGCCGGGGAGTTTGGGAGCTCAGCATTATGCTTTTGTGAGAGATTATTTAGCTATAAAAATAAGGAAGTTTATCCGATTGTAGGTAGCTTTAATGACACCTCTAGCTCTCTGCCAGGGGTACCAAGACTTCACTTTTTTCGGTGGGGTGATAAAAGGCTAAAATAACGACAGACAATATACTAGATTGATATCATCAACTTTTTTGTAAATTCTGATTATTTAACGGAACTCAAACTTCGACAGTGAGTCAAACATTTCAATACGAACTGATATATTATTGCAACACTATCGCGTTGTTTATTTATTATTTATATCAGCATTCCCCTACTTTCCAATTCATATCACATCGTAAATATAAATATCTAACAACTTTTATTTTTAGTATGGCACAAATACGTTCTGTGAACAATTTCAAATGTATGTAATCGTAAAATTTCACGCCTTTATTTTCTCGGGTTCTTGAACTACTATAATCAATCTAAACCGATAACCCATTGGATACTGGATACTCTTTGTTAGCTTATCTTTCATTACCTAGCCAGGTAGATAACCCGTCCAAGGTTCTACAGGAAATTACTTTTTGTTTGCTGGTAATATCCATGATATAAATTTTATTTTGATCCATCAGCATTGTAAAGTTTTATTACGTATTTCCTATTTGTTACCGCAGCTTTTGAAAATACGACATAGTCCACTAATCCTGAAAAATGAAAATGGTTGTTATTTGCTTCTTTATACGACCTTGTTAGTACAATCATCCTGACAAGCTATGTAATCATTTTATCGTCATATGGTGCAATGATGGTTCTTAAATACCACTTTAACATTGAGAGCGCTAGATGTGACCTTATCGTTCAAATCATTTTGTTGTTGACGGATCGTTTATTGTAGTTTTCTCCAATTTTGCACAGCACACTATTCAAATTTTCTATTATGTTATATATATGTGGGTATTATTGTTTGAGAAATATAGAGGTAGTCGTTTCAATGTTTAGGTACCGAGGTGGTTTAACTTTTTTTTGGTGTACGAGAAAAGTTAAAATTGCTTTTCAAACACCGTTCACTCGGTAATTCCTATGTACTTATAGACAAAATTAGGATGTCAAACTCAGGGGGAGTGAGACACTGGTATGTTTTGACATATCCTCATTATTTCCCCGTGTACCAATACCAAAAACTTTGGAATATTTGGGGAAATTACTTACTTGTAATAACTACGACTCTGATATCATAAATGCAGTCTCACAAAGCTTTGCATGATTCAAAATATTTCACAGTATAAAGGAGAATATTTTGAACAAAACGAAGATCCAGGTATGGCGAGTTATCAATCATTTCGAGGAACATGCAAAATAAAGTTTGGAGTATTTTCCTAGAATTACGTTGACGATATTTTCGCTGTTTTTGACACAACGACGGAGGGTCCTGCAGAATTAGTTGGTAAACTGGATAGTTTAAATTTACTTTCGGAATTTAAAATAATGAAATGTTGCTGTTTCTGGATGTTTAGGTTATAAGAAAGAGTGATACCAGTTAGGAATTTGAGGTATATAGGAAAGACACTAATACAGTGCGTTTCAATTTTTTGGTAAACCGACTAATCAAAGTTGCTTCAAGTTAAGGAAGATAAAAATAGAATTAAACCATGAAACAAGTGGATAGGTTCAATGGTTATTATACGAGAATTGTAGAAAAACTAATTTGTAAAAATAGCTTCAAAAAACAATTCATAGCTCAACTACCTTTCAAGTTGAAAGAGCGGGACCAATTAATATATCAATACATTTCGATCCCAAAAATATACAAAGGGTCTCTACAAAGTGTCTAGGATTCAAAACTTTATACCAGGATGGTCCAAAACTCAACTAATTTGATCCATTTCCGTTACAGAAGCTCGAGATGTCTCGTTCTCTCCATTACTGTTAGAGCCGAGAGGCTCAAAAGGCCGAGATGCCGTTTGCTCAGAGGTTCGTGGAGCCGCGGATGGCGGGCCGCGTGCGCCTCTTCGATGAGGACGGCCATCCGCGGGTGAGCGACGGCGAGCTCGAGGCTGTCACCAACGGCACCCTGTGCAACGCTCTGAGGCAGCTCGCCTCCTTGGTGTCGGCCGCTGACGGCATCTTCGACGAGCTGGCCGACGAGCTGAAGCGGGTGCACGGGAGGTCGCAGGAGATCAAGGTGCGCATCGAGCTGTTAGCAACCAAGGTGGAACAGTTTGATCCAAAGGCGGTGGCAGTCCGTAAGTTCATTCTTTACTAGTTATGCTCATTTACAATTCGATGTATTACTGTTTTGACACTTTTTTAACTTTTCCCTCGTTTACCTTTGAGGTGGATAAGAAGCACCCATCTCTATACTAGCTCAGTACCTCTCTGGTGGTGGTATGAAACAGGTTGAATATAAAGAACACACGCGAATCGATTTGAATAATGGAAACATCTACGAAGAATGTGAATACCTGGAACCCGCAGAGGTACGAATTGAAGCTCTGCTGGTCATTTGATATGTCTGTAAATGGCGGAACAACTATTTTTTCTACTCCAGCTGCAAGGCTCTTTTAACTGTAATACATTGTGTACGTTTTGATAGTATCGATACATTCAAATAATGCAATCCGTTGGTTTAGTTAGTGTTTATTATGTTGTACTTCATAATGAAAGCTTTATTTTGTAATTAATAAGAATAAGAAATTCCTTTCAACACAATTTTGACAAACTGTGTCTGGATTTTTCGATTTTTTGGACAAGCTCGGCGTTGTGGAATGAGCTACCGGGGACTTGGTTTGGTTTGTATGGTGACAATCTTCAGTGTCTCAAACACAAGGGAAAATTGGAGCAAGCAAAGTTTGACGGCGACTCAGAAAATTTCAGGTTGTTAACCGTCGAAAATACGCAAAGTTAACACTTGAATAAAAGTTGTTTCACATAGGACGGCATAAAGGTGCGCTTTGTCAGTGTAACAACAGGTACCCGAGCCACGCCTAGAACAAATAACTTGCCAGGTAAAACTGGTGCCCTACCTGCCCCACCAAAGTCTCGCAGCCATCTCGTACTATTATTGTTCTCCATGGGGACATGGAATTTTCTATAAAGACCAAGCGGAACATCCCCTTTCCGTGTCATCCTCGTTAATGAGAATGAATTATGACAGGAAAGCGGAAAGGATCTTTTAAAGTGCAATTTTCAGCCGGCCGGGTGTTTTTCATTTTCAGACCACTTCCGAGAAGGATACAGTAGCATCCTCATTCCCAACGCTTGAGTGAGGAAGGTATTGTATTAAAATTTTCAAATTTGAGACCCTCCGTTTTTTGTCTGTCTTCATCTGTTTTCAACACGCCTTGTATTAATTTCTTTATGTATGTTTGTTTGTACCGATTCGTTGAACGCTGTTTTCACCCACTTCAAAACTGAAATTTTGCACACTTATCAGGGACCGATGACAATACAATGGTTTAAGTTTGTCCCATTATTTTTCGATTCCAAATTCTTTCTGATAAAAATTATATTTGCAGTTTAAATACTCTGATTTACGATAAATTTTATCAGGTAACGACCATGCCAGGCTGAGAACACCGGCTCTTGGCAGGTCATCGAAGCTAAGCAGCGGCGGTCATGAATGTGCGTCCCTTTGATAACACCGCGTATCGTTAGCTTTTTAACACGCTTTTTCGTTAGCGTCACCTGTTTCTATGTATGTTTGTAACGGGATCTTTAAACGCTAGTCTCACCCACTTCAGAACGTCAATTTTGCACACTTATCAAAAACCGATGACAATACAATAATAATTTTGTGCCATTATCCATTATGATGAAGCAATACGTTTAATAGGACGAATTACATTCATTATTTCTTCTTGACATATTTATATTAGTTTAACCTGTACCTATAGAGGGATTCAACCCAGGCCTCGTAAATGGAGAGAATACCCTTCAGACCCATTAAAGAGAACGTAATTGCGGTTCCAAATATCAAAGTGCACAGATATACATTCACCAATGAAAAAATGATATGATGATTGAAATCACACAATCCCAGAATATGAATCTTCAGATGGTTGATTTCATTTGGCGTTGTTGCCAAATTATGGGGGTTAAAACAATTAAGACTTTTCCGAATATTATAGTCCGACTAAAAGTAATTACAACAGGCTATAATTTTGTTGACTTAAACTTGCCAACTTAACTCATAAGCCATGATTGTAGTCTTTTTTATAAGCTTTTATTTAAGTTGCAATGTATGTTTCTCTGTAACTATGTTTGTTCAGCGGAATCTTAAAACTCAATTTTGAGGCAGATATGTTCAACCAATTGAGATGAAATTTTGTATACACTTTTAGTTTGTACGACAATGCTGTCTGACATTATTCTAAATCCAACATGGTGGGACACCCAAGATGGCAGACCAGTTTTTTTAAGCACTCCTACAATATGGGTATCAAATGGAAGGGATTGCTGAGAATAAGTCGAAAAATAAAGTGTCGTCACTCTAGATCCAATATGGCGGACTTCTAAAGATGGCGGACTAAGTTTTTCTACAATATGGGTATCAAATGCTGAGAATACGAATGAGCAGAAAACGGGGATCATAAATTCCGTTGCTCCAGTCCGTCTGAAATTTTGGTGAACTGAGAGTTTTGCAGACCTGTCCAGCGATAACCAGAAAGTAATGAATAAATTGAAATTAAAAATCTTTTCTAAAAACACACACAAATAAAATTAAATGCGCTAAAAAAAATAAACCTTTTCCTTTAACACTTTTATTCTGACCTCATAACGTCATTACACAATTTATATGATATAAAAATTTATCGCGCGATTTATCTGTGTAGATAACAAAGTCACAAGTAACCTAACTAACTTGATCTGATTGATTTTAATTTTTAAAATATTCTATCTAAGTAAATACGCGTACTTAAATCTCGCGGAAAGCTTTATATAAATTGTGTAATGACGTTATATGGTGATAGTAAAAGATTTAAAGGAAATGTTTATTTTATTCTTTTTAGCGCATTTAAATGAAAGGTTGTTTTTATATAAAAAAAATAAGTTTGATTTATAACGTAATACCACAGCAGCTCATCACTACACAAGATAAAGCAATCTGGTTTGGTCGGTGTTATTCAAACGGACATGTTCGGCTTTCGTGCCTCCCGTCGATCCAGCGATTGTATAGACTGTGTGGTGGCTATGCGCCAATGAAAACAAAAAGACATCATCTTTTCAAGGGCGTTTTCTAACCAACAAATACCGCCACTCATGCCTGCATTCCGCCCGTGTGCACGAAAATTAAATAACCAAGACGGTCCAGGTATTCAGAGTGACCGATGGATTGGAATGGACGCTGCCTAACAGGTACACTGGTACAGTGATGCCAGATGCAAGTCAGCAAAAAATACCTAGATTTAAGGAAAAATTTCCCAGGAAATTAATAAAAATAAGCAAACAGATTTATATTATAGTTATATTTATTTGGATGGTAAAATTGAAAAATACACAAATTAACACATTAAATATGAAGTACATGCGATATTCTATTATTTTATTTCGTTATTCATTTTTTATATGTTACCTTCCTAAAAAATACTCTTACAGTTTCAGAATTACTGTGTGGTAAAATTAAGCGCAACTGGGCATATTCGGAATTGTCACTTTGGAAGAGTTCCTTTTTCCCGGAGTGAATTATGAGGCGTTGAACTGGCACAGAGGGAAAGAGCAGTTTAAAAAAATATAGTTCAAATAAAAAAAAAGCTAATCACGTATTAAATTAAAGTCTTATATTAGTTAATTTTTTTATATTATATGTATCGTAATCATTTTCATCACATGTGCTAAAATTCATATATTTCGGTAGTTTTTAGTTCTATGTGTTCTAATGTGACACGTGGTTGAAGGAATACGTTTATAATTGATGATTTAGTTCGAATTTCGGAAATTTTAGATTTTAACAACAAAATAATTTTTCTTTTCTTGAATCATTTCGGTTTACTTTTTAGTGCATTTTGCTGTTATGCAGGTTTTCAGTTTTTTAAACTATAATTTATTTTTTAGTTCTTATTCTTCTGAAAGTTTTGTTTTGAATTTTGAAAAATTAATTAATTATTGCATTGTCAACGGTCCTCAATACATGTGGACTATTTCAAATTACTCAGACAATCTGTCATGTCATTCATTCACGAAATCATCCTCCTAGTTACGATCCTGTGAATCCATAAAAGATTGCTGGTGGAATTTTTATGTGCGCAGTATGTGGGCTGATTAATGTAGCTCTTTTTTGTTGCAACGCAACGTCCTGTATTCTGTTTAAGGCCCTGTCTTACGACCTGCTACGTATGCCCAACTTTTTGTTTTCTCCCATTATGGAAGATAAAGATAGAAACTGGTAGTGTTAGAACCTGCTTGCCGTCAATTCTTTTACTAGGAAACACTTCACACTTGGAGTCATTTACTGTGAGAACACTTGTGGTTAGACTGGTTAGTTGGAAAATAAGTATTTCATTGTATGACATATTTCTCGAAGTGGTAATATTTTTATTGGAATCAAGTATCTGGGTACCAAGGAGGCTGGATATAGGATTTTTCTCAGAGCAATTTTTATACGACGGTATCTTTGTTTCAGTTAATGTTAACCAATTAATGCGTGCTAGGCTGTTCGAGGTTTCTTGTTTTATAATGTAATTAATGTATATTTAAATATGCATTGCTGTCTTAGAAATACAATACTTGTTGTCCAACTAACCACAACAGGTCCAGGTACGACTCGCTGTCTGAACCAGTCGGACAATATTATTTTCATTCTTTAGGAGAGACCCAAGACCTTTAAGTTATCCTGCTTCTACGAACAGACCGAGATTTAAGCTTGTTGTTCAGTTCAGTCATTGCTCCCATGGATTTATAGAATACCAGGATGTCAACATTTTAACATGTGGCTCAAACCCGATACTGTGTCCTCCTCCTCCTCACATAAAATTGTTTATACTTTGCTTTCCAATATAATATTTTCTCGGATACTCCTCAATTCGACTTGACGTAGCAATTGGACTGATTACTAGTGATGAATAAAAAAATCTCATAATGACAGGCAATTGTAACGGAACATTTAGACATAGTTTTATCTTCTGGTCAACACAGTTTGTAGCATAATCAAATTTTATACGTTCAACATGTTGTTGCGAGGTGCCTAGTTCCGATGACTGATTATTTTTAATCGTTCTCTGTTTAAAGAAACATATGTGTTTCCGTGTACTGGAATTACGTTGTCATGTCCGTTACATACATATACATTCGTTCCACCATCATTTACGTGTTATTACGGATACAAGCAGCTATAATTTATTGAGTTGCTGAAAATATACAGGGCGTAAAGAAAGATTTGACAATCCGCTAGAAGATGGAAATACAGAAAGCTCAAATGTTTTGGATTTCCTCCTAAAATGGTGGAAAGCAAATGAAAAAAAAATCAAAATTATCAAACCTAGTGAGAAAATTCCTTCATATTCCTACGACCACACCTTCTGAAAGAGTGTTTCCAACAACAGGAAATATTATTCGTGCAAAAAGCATCGGAGAATGTACACATACTGGTATTTTTATATGATAATAAGATTAATAACGTTCATGAATACACAACCATATCATTTTATCCGAAAATTGTTTCAACAAAGACGAAGCTATACGGTGACGTTTCTCGTCTCACCCTGTATACGAGTCCGGAAGGAAGGGAGGCCTTGCGTGCCGCCACCTCCTGTTATATTGTCTTTTTCCCTAACCGTCGTCACTGCAGCTTGGGGTGTCTTTTGATCACGTGACACGCAGACCCGAGCAGCTGATAGAGGCAGAGGCACTATAAAAAAATGAAATGAAATAGAACGGAAACGGAACATCGAGAACCTGTGTGGATAAAAATAACCGCGCGCTTGAGGACTTAACTCAAGGTGCTGCTGCTCGTAACTGTCAGTCTAGTAAAATTCCATAGTCTCAAAAAATTATATAATAATATAAAAAAAAATTTTATGCAGTCGAAGGCAATTTTGTATTTTATTTGCATACTGGCAAGAAAGCTAAGTCGAGCTAAACATGCAATATTCAGCATATACACTTGAATAAAGTCAGTGAGCTTTGTTAGGCAGTTGTCAATATACTTTCTGCTCTTCAGTAGTTTGCCACCTAGGCGATAGCTACAAGGCATTGCTACATATTTGGGAGAAATTTCACACCACGCTAGAATTACTTCTGCAAATCTTGCTTTTTCTTCAAATCTCACGTCATTGCGTTTGATTTTTGAGTTCCCCAAAGTGAAATATCGCTCAGTACAATCAACTTGTTGTTTGCGAAGTAAGGAAACATCGAAGAATTCGGGCTCGCTGGTTGTATTTGGTGTATTTTAAACATTTTGGTCTACTTTTAGCAATTACAACCTGGGAGTGAAAAGTCATGATCTTCCAATTTTTGCAAGATTCATGCTCTATTTAAATTCCACTATAGTTCTCTCTATCTAACTAGCTGAACTCGATATTTGAGCCTTAGGCATTATCTCGATAAATTGCATAAGTATTATTGTTAATATCTCTTGTGAAACATATTATGTTCACATCGCGAAAAAATAAAATCATCTCCAGAATACCTGAAATATGAGAAACGGCAACGCCTCAGTGTCGATATGGCAAGATAAAGGGTCTCTACCACAGGCCATGAATCAATAGATCACACTAATCTTCTATCTACCTTGCTGGCAGTGCGATGTTGCCATTTTTCATATTTACGTCATTCTGAAGGCGATTTTTATTCTCTTGCAGTGTGTACCTACGTCATTTCTGATACTTGCCAAAATTCGTGACTTTAACCATTATTCTATTGGGGCATTTGACTTTTTTTTTCAATTGATACTTTGGATGTTTCGTTAATCTACCTGGTTCTATTGTTTTACTCAAAATTTATCATAATTTCACTGGACCATAACGGATTACAAAGCTTGTGTATATTTTTTAGGGTATTAAATGCAACTTCCTTCCATCTGTGTGTATCCGTATAACAAAATACGAGTATCTCTCACCTAAAGTAATTATACTGTAAAAATAAATAATTGCCATGTGCATGACCTTAACCTTCTAGAATTACGTTATACATATATACATAAATATTCATGAAACTTTATCCACTTTGAACATGCAGATGGTTTGGTATGCGTTGAAACACAAATTAGTACCACCAAATATTTGCAAATTTTAGGTTGCTAGGTTTACATTCAAATAAAATTTGTATTCGACGAATAAATTATTATACAGTTTCCTCAGTTCTTCTGTTCTTTGTTCCCTGATGGTTACAATCTACAGCGTTTTAAGGTTAATTTGAGTAGCCATTTATCCTCTCGCAGTGCTTATGAAACGCGATAGGCAATTGGCTTGTGCGTGGGGTTATCTATAAAAAAGTAACTGATGATACCAGGTTTTTTCGAAGTTAAAAAATATCTACTAAGTAGTGATGATAAATAGACTACACCCTTCTGAAAAAATAATATTTTTATCTGATTTTCTTCATGAAAATATGTGAAGAGACAATTCCATCATGTCATCACATTGATTGACTAATTTATAAACGGCTTCAATGGTTTCCAACTGTTTATCTTCAGTTGCACGTCAATCTTTATTCATTACATATTTCCTTGTAAAATAGGAAATTCGTCCGGACGCACATTGGACATGAAATCAATTAGAAGCTCGTTACAAAACAGATGGTCTCATTCAAAGAGAGCTTGAACTCTTGGACAGAGCAACATAAATATATCAATTACGAGATAGATGAGTACGTATGCACCGGATACACGTTAACTAAATGACACGGCTAGTTAGTTGCCATATAGTGAGGTTTCGTTGAAGAATCTGTCTCTGGTCTCGGTGATAGACACTGTTGCCAGGTGGGATAGTGGAAGCGAGGAATGTATTTTGATCTTTTTTTGACGTTTTACGCTGTCTACTCTCAGGGGCGGTTTAACCGGTAGGCTTAGTAGGCTGAGGCCTAGAACCACGAGCCTTGCAAGGGTCCCATATTACTCGTATATTATGTATGTTTGTAACGGATTTTCAGCACACTTTGACAAACTAGAAAATATATATATATATATATATATATATATATATATATATATATATATATATATATATATATATATATATATATATATATATATATATATATATATATAGAATTTGATCCAAATGCATTATTGGGGTTAATTGGAAGAGCGGCTCTAGCCGAACTTCGCCCATCTCACATTATTATTATTATTATTATTATTATTATTATTATTATTATTATTATTATTATTATTATTATTATTATTATTATTATTATTATTACATATAATATTTCTAAACTATAACTGTCTTGGAAATAGCGCGAGTGGGTTACTAGTCGCTATTTTAACACGTTTTTCCATAGCTTCACCTGTATATATGAATGTTTGTAAAACAATCTTCGAACTCCATTTTCATCCACCTCAAATCGTCAGATTAATTTTAAATTTGGCACACTTATCAAGGAGCGATTACAAAACAATGGTCTAGTGAGTGTGTCCCATTATTGCTCTTCATTTCAAAATTATTTCTGATTAAAATTATATTTAACGTTTTGATACCCGGATGTACGATAAATTATGAGGCCATACCACGCGTCGGGCGCTTTTTTATTAGCTTTACCTGTATATATGTATGTTTGTAAATAATCTTTGAAGTATAACGATACGAGGATCCGTAAACGGAGAGAATACCCTTCAGACCCGTTATTTAAGATCCACTGAAGAGCAATTTTAATTCCAGCAGCTACGTAATTGCTGCTCCAAATATTAAACTACATTCATCAATGAATAAATGGTAGTTATTAAAAAACAGGTTTTTTTTAAACGAGAAATTTAATGTCATTATGATAAAAGCGTGGTGAGATTTGAAATCATACACAGTCGTGACCACGTCAAATACAAATAAATATTCGAATGATCGATGAGTCTTCCGATACTAAATCTGACAACAAGGAGTTGGTAAACGGCTGGTAAATCTGAAATGCCCGAAGACTAAAAAGAGAAAGTAGACACTGAGTTCCCAAGGTTGGTCGTTGGTACAATCGTAATACACCAGCACCGTCGAGTCGTACTCACCCATACACCTCACTAGATGATAGAATATCATGAACTCACATAAGAGATGCGGTCGTCGGTAGGTAGTACCGTCTGTAAGTAGTACCGCTCCATGAAGGTCGACGTCATTCGATTTTTATACATCTCGAGCGGAACGTTTGATGTGACGTAAAAACCGACAGACTGGTTTATGCTACGTCTCGGTCGCTTCATAAAAACCGTATTAAATCTGGTTATTTAATATCAGATTTATCGGTTTATAGCTTGACGTACTCGAAGGTCAGATTTAGATACACGCTGATAATGTTTGATGAATTGTGTATCCAAATAAGGTTGATTAATTAATTTTATTACATTCATCCCAATGAGGGTATAAGTTGAAGGTGACTGTAGCACAATCACATGTGTGTGATGCAAATGCTATTAGTGGATTCCAAAAGGAATGAGGCCTCTAGAGTGGTAAACATTTCAATTGATAAACACAGTTGAAAATCTGATCGAGGTTATGTATGAAGTATGAATACCGAAAACGATAAAAAAGGCAAAAGGGGTAAACCAATTGGGGGACATTTTATTGTGTGTGAATATTCTCTACGCAACAAATAACAATCTGCCGTGCATGCATCGAGATTCTTTGGCAGCGCTTCAGGGCAGGCAGGCGATAGCCGTGACGTACAGTGATGCCAAGTTAAATGTTTTTTCATGGAATCTTATGTTATATTTTCATTATGAAATCTCACCCATTTTTGTTGCTTGAATTGTGAAGATGTGAAAATAAACAAGGCGTAATCATTCATTTTGCGTCATTTCAAGTTCCGATATGGCAGCTGGTAATAGCGGTGGGCTAAGCTAAAGCGAATGTAATTAGCTCATTTCTAATGGGAGCTAATTTGTTCTTAATTCACGAATTTTTACTCCAGATTGCTCGATCTTGACTGAATAGAGATCTCGAATAATAAGAATTGTGCTATTTAGTCTCTTGGAAAATGACGTCAGTTAAGTTAACATTGTATTTAATATGCAATTGTATCATTTTATTGTGCTTCGATTTTACAGCAACTAATCTACTGTATTTTAAATATAGATGTTTTTGAAAACCTGAAAATTGTAAAAGATTTACTAATTCAATATTTTTTAAATTCAATTCCAACTTTCAGCAGCTCAAAAATCCTATCCTAATCAGTAATTTTTAAACTTTATTCAAAAATTCAATATATTCAAAATCTGGAGATTTTTCTACAATCTTGGGATTCTTTGAACTTCTTTCTAGTGATACTTATTTTTGAGAACTGTCATCATTGTTCTCGAGTCTAACTGGGGTCGAAGACACTTCTCATAACATATTCAGGAATCTTATAATCTCGGAACTTGAACATGTGAAACGTGCCCGGCGTTTGAAGATAAACCCATTACGCGAAAAGACGATTTGGTTCAGGATGACGTAACAGCTGTTGAAGAAACTCGCTCATTCGCCATTACGGGTTTTATCGTCGACAAAAATCGTCTTCCACTTACCACACTTGCTTGTATACGACTATTTCAGGTACGTAACCATTGTGTGTAAATATGGCACGGCCATAGACATACAGAGATAAATTGAACAATGTTGCTATGCTAAGCTTCCACATAAATAAAAATGAGGATAAGTTCGCAGAAGAATGGCTTCTAAACCGCAAAATTAGGTTGAGGATATGATTTACAAGGATAACCTCTTTAATAAATCTATCTAACTCGGCCTTTTGCTTCTATAATGATAACGCGAAGGGAATATTTTGATTGCCAAATTTTTCGTTATTGTAATGTTTTCTAGAGGTGGTACAATGACGGCCCTTCAGTCTATTTGTCGGTCTGTCAGTCGCTTTGCCAGTATCTGTTGCCTCTCTTGTCACCGCACACTCTTAGTAACTAATAAAATTTGGGGACTGATATTCTGTGGGACCATAGTAGATGTTTTTATGAATGGGTCGATTTATATTCTGTTCACTTTATGCCGTATTGCTGGTGGTCCATTTTATTCACATTTAGTTAAGACCAAATTCTGCTTAGTTTTCGTCCTACACTGATCCTAGTAGTGTGCTTGTGTTTCTCCTTGTGGTTGTTCATTTTTTGGGCAGTTAAATATATTTTGAGGCATTTGCATAATTACGCAAATTCAATGATTTTGTTTACTTCACTTAATAGTCATCCTGAACTGTTACAAGAACTGGCCACACCACACGCGTGATATCCGTATTATCAAATATGAATTGAAACATTTCGGGCAAGAAACCATTTTACATGATGATGGTATCGAACACTTCCTTGATATTCGTCGACAACGTACCATGTTTCGACAGCTTCATTACGTATTTGTCTATTGAGGTTTGTCCCCGTGTCACAAAACCAATGAAAGAAAGCTTTTTGGTTAATCTCGTGATACTTTGGGATTAGGTAGTAACAATAGTACGTATATCGATATGAAAATCGCTGAATTTTGCATCCTAAAATATGACAACTGGATATTATATTATGTAGTTCTGATTATTATGAATGAAGAAAACTGCATATAACAGCGTAAATAGTATCTCAGCTTAATTATTCTTCCACAGGTTTTGTGCAGAACCCTTTTGGAGTGTAACTATAAAAAATTTGAGTCCATATACCAAAAATATTATTATAACTTCGTCCTGTCAATTTCTCACATGTTAGTTTGTTATATTGTGGTGGGAACTAATCCTAAAAGGTCAGCGGACATTATACGTACATATAGTACCTGATATATGTAGGTACGGAGTACAAAGCTATACAAGACAGCTAAAAGGTATGAGCATAATGTATGTACAAGCAATGTTGTTCGAGTGGATATACAAATCATATACGCCTACCCTTTCCGGTGATCAGTATAAAAGGTTGACGACCGCCGAGTCAAGTCCAAGTCTGTCTTTCTGGTGATCGATCATTCAATGTTTTGGTAATGACAGCGTTTCTACTAATTGTTTATTGTAGAACGTGGTAGTGTACTTTATAGTCCGCATATCATCAGAATGATCGTTTTGTTCTTAACACGCTTTCTATTAGCCTCACGTGTATGTATGTATATATGTTTGTAACGAAATCTTCGAACTACAAGACGTCAGATCCGTTTTAAATTTTGCACACTTATCAAGGATCGATGGCAATACAATAGTTTAATAAGTTCGTCCCATCATTTAATTTCATAAAGCAATATGTTTAGAAGTTATGATACGAATTAACATTATGATTAATTTTTTTACCAGAGCTTTGAAGCAATACGTTTAAAAGGTGATACAACGAATGACATTTAATATTTCTTCTCAACACACTTTTTATCGATTGAGGTAATAATATAGAGATAATTAATAAAAATGTATTACAAAGCACCTCAGCCTTTAAACACAGTGACAGTAATCTTCTCATTCATCATTTTATTTGTACAGTAAGAATTATTTTTTTATTTTTCAATTATATTAATTATATAAGCGTGTTTTTATTTTTTTCAACTGTAATTATCATTTCCGGAAGAACAACAACTGATATTCAAAGATATGTGAAACTAAATCCTAACTGATAAATTCGATTGTTGATTTTACACTATTCTACCACCGTTTAATACTTGAATTTCAGATTTTGGATCCCACGAGAAAAATGTTTAAGACTTATTGTTTGTTCTATAATGCATCGCAAGGTCTGAGTATCTGTTTATTTTTCTCAAGTGGTAAGCAAGAACCCCGGTGAAGTGATTTGTCTTTGCTCGTTCCTTGCATATAACTGGGATATGTGTGGATATGTGTGGAACACAGGTGCTTCTTAATAATAAATGCTGCGAATTAAATAAAGGAAATGCGCTAGAATCTATCATATTATGCGGTTTATAATACAAATAACAATATACTTGTTGATATAATATTCTATTAGACAAGCTTTCTCTATAACGTGTTTCTCATTTGTGCGTTATTTTGTTACCCAATCATACTTCAATGTGGCTACAACAAATTGAAAACTCTTCTATATTTGTGTATCTTGTCCTATTACACGTTTAACAGGCATATTCACTGACTACAAAGAATTACATAATGAGTACAGGAAGATGCGTAGAGAGATAAACAAGCATCCTGATAAGACTTAATGAGGTTTTGCAGATTACCGTAAAGAAGGAAATGATTTAGTGCTTTACGTGAACTACAGTTATTTTAAGTATTTTACTAGGATATTTTCAAGGAGAACAACGATAGATTCGTCTTTTCATCAAGTGATATTTCTAATACCCGTTTCCATTGACATAGATTCATGGATTTATTGACTCATTGATTGTGTCCATGAATTACCTCATGAACTTTCAAATTATCTGATATAATTTTCGTCAAAGTTAAACATCAAGTTTGATAGATACCTGATCTACAATTTTGTATTGGTATTTTTTTTCTAATGATTTTAATCTAAATCCAGACATTAAAAGCTTATAACAAATAAGGGCAGCTCTGTGGATTGCCGCAAAATTTATTGATTCCTTCAAAGACGAAAACCTTACACAACACGTTTAGTTTGAAATCTATGGCTGGAATCTATGAACAAATACGTAATAAGTTATAACAAAGTATGCAAAAATTGAGTTACGCCAGTGAGGCAAGTTGCAGATAAGTTTCATGTTAAAGTTTTATTATTTTTTGACTTTTTTAAACCATTCACATAATCATTCATGAATATTGATCAGTGGAATTGAAAAACTTTACTGTTGGATTATTCCAACAGTTTCCTTGGAAAATACATAAAATATAACACAATTCACGCATACAGTATCTGGAATAAATACTAATTAAAGGACAAAGTGAAACATTAATTGTATTGAGCTTTATCAAGAAGAAACGTCCAGGTTAGACTCCGTGGTTTTATCTTACCAGAAGCATTAGCGTTCTCCAAATGAAACTTATACTATCTTCTTATATATATCGCCTGAAATTGTATTCATTACAAAATCACAATTCTTCAAAAGAATTATTGGGCTTTAAAGGAATATATTGCTCGAATTTTATTCGTTATCTGCTTATTCTCCAATTATCAAAAAATATTCTATGCTCTATCGATTATTATTTCATTAATCCTTGAATTATGAAGACATCTAATCAACAAAAGGTCAATTTCTGGCATTTAAGTGGCTATTATAGGCTCATTATTTAAGAGGGATGTTTGTTTCCTTTTTATTCATTGGCTTTTTGATTGATCATAACAGACCTTTCTTCACCAAAAGGTTATATTCTCATACAAAACGTTTTTCAATTTATAAAACCATTTCGTTAACACAATAATATGTGTCTCTCGGTTCATAATTAACACATGTTGGGGTTGGATGTTAGACTGCAGGGTTGTAGTCGTTTCAGACTCACTAGGGGTTGCAGCGCTCCATATCTGTATAAATCAAGTCTAAGGCCATGGAGGATTTTATATCGAATTGTTCTACCTTCTGTATTAGGGATTAAAGTTATATATTTTTATAGATAGCCTCACGCAAAGGCAGAAAGCCTATCACGCTTCATAAGCGCTGCGAGAGGATAAATGTCTATTCACATTGATCTTAAAACGCTGTAACCATCGGAAAACCAAATCCTCATTCGACAAAGTCGAGGTTCTCCAAAAGAACGATTTTTGGTTTGTTTGAGGCAATGTTAGCTCGACCTAGTAAGGTTGCACCCGTTGAGCTTCCCTGGTCTTTGCTGTACTTTAATTTTAATCTTCATCTGAAGATGCCAACATAGTTAGCGAAACACTTGTCGGGTTTTATAAAAGTAGGTTTGGCGAGTAGTAAAACTGTAGTGTTTTTTCATATACGTAGTTACATACACTTTAGTGTACAGCCCCACTCGCTACGTCTCTGAACTTTCCCACTGTGGGAACCTCAAATAAAGAGAGCCGACAAGCCGGCGTCAACCCTCGCCAGACCACTAGCCTGGCCAGACAAGCATATTTTTGTCAGTGAATCTTGATATTTCTCTCACAGCCAGAATTGAGGGCCAAGGCAGTCTGATGCCACAACTGTTACGCTGGGTCAAAGAACCGTCAGCATTTGTCTTGATTTAAGTACTTTTCACTTCAAATTCGTTCCAGCGCGCGTCTAGCGTGCACGGTTTCGTTATTCATTTGTTTCGTATACTAATAGGCTCTGTGTATCGTGGTAAAAAGATTCAGCGGTTGCTGGCGATTATATTTTATGGCCATTTTTGCTGCATAATCGCCACTACATTCTCAACGGTGAAAATGGTAGAGCTGCAGCTGTCGATTGTCGAAGCTTATGAAAATGGGTCGAATTTATTGACTAGGTAATTCCTGTGGCTATCTATTTGATTCATTGTGATTTCAGCGACCGATGGTTAAATTGATTCAAATAAATACAAAGTTGTCTTTATCGGATGCAAAAAAATATAGTGTCATTGTAAGATAATGAGATATTATACCTCTCATTCGAGATACAAAATAAGTAAGGGGAGATAGACTGTGGTCGGAGAACTTTGATGATTGTTAAAATGAGAAAACTGGAGTACTTAGGTCAAAGCATAGGAAACCCTGTTATAGCAAACACTCAAAGACAAAGTTTAAGAACGAAAGGACTGACGCGTAAACGTATTCCATGGCTGAAAATCTGCGGACTTGGGTCTCAACAACTACTATTGGTCAGGGTTGTTGTTTCAGTCTCAGTTTAAAGTATTGCTGTTATACCTACTAGAATTTTATGCTTTGCTGTATTTGGCTTGTTAACAAATCCTGCACATATAGTGCGATGAATAAGACATCTGATATGACTGGCAGAAAATACAGAATATAATAATGTTAAATGGCTTCCCCGCATTATTCAGCAGAATTTTATCAAAAACTGCCTGACTGTGTAGTCGGCAAGGATGAAGGCAGTAACAGAGTGCAATATTTAGCGTAGGAAATGATGATACGGTCTTCAACGCCGACGGTGTGAAGCGAAAGTTCAACTTCCTGCTTTAACTCAGTCGAATTAGACTTTGCGGCATACAGAAATAAAGTTATATCCATGTAATGTTAAGGTTAATAGCAATGAAGATTACAAATTTATTAGTAATATTCAATAATAATAATCAAGTAGGCGAGTTTTAGCCCCTATAATTATAGCCTGTCAACTAGATATCTCATGTGTCGAATCAAAGTACATAAAAAAATATAATTATTAGTATGCCGCCAATATAAACTGAAAACTTTATTTTTATTTCAAATTTTCCAAACTTCCCTGCTTATGTACGTGACGCATGGACTGAGTTTTACTTTTTAGCTATATATGACCATTATTCTCCAATTCGTAATTTAAATTCTTGACAGAAATGCATGCCTTCTCACTTCCAAATACATATTCCGGGATCTTGACACATATCCTGATTTCAACTTTTGTAAATGTCAGCCATTTAAATGCTGAGTTGTGATTCAGTGTATGGAAATCAGAACGATACTGTATTTGTGGTGGGAACGATTCTCAAAAGGCGAAATAATAAATTCCCCATACACCGACTTCCATCTCATGCATAGTTTTTGTTAAGTGCGAACCATATTTCAGGGAATTTGTCGCTGGTTCTCCCCCTTCAATTTCTTTGTTGGATGTTTGTGGAGGGATTATTCAAATAAGGTTAAGGTATTACCGTATACCGTGTTTCATAGGATTATTATACTCTATAGTTGGGATATGAAAAAATTGTACTATATAAATAATGAAGGTTATAATTACTTCATGATCCGCAAGAGTGAAACGTAAATACAAACTTCAAAAGGGTAGAGGTTCTCTTCCGCTCCAGGAAATTGTATTCTCCGGAAGAGCTACTGCTACTCTTCAAGGCTCAGCTCAATCTATCGCTGGAGTATTGCTCGTATGTGTGGAGATCTGCTCTGAGACACTCTGCTGCTCTACAAGGTCTAGATTAGACCATCGAATGTCTGGGGATGCGTTCCGAAGCACTTTTGGAATTAGAGACACAGATTCAGTGTTTGTCTCTAGATTGCAACAGTACGCGAAATATGAAAGGCAGATGGGAAATTGTGGCCATGGAGTTTTCTATACATTGGCAGTCATTGTCTCCAGATCCAAGCAGTACGCGCATTTTGATAGGCGGATGTTAAGTAATGTGGCGAGACTGTTTATTACATTGGCGCTTAGATAGATTCATTCGCCAGGTTGAATTCGTCGAGCGTCTTTACGGCAAATCGAAAAAGTGTCGTTCGAATCCCATGGATACCAGGTTTTTGCGAGATTCTTGACTTCCGATTTGTGTGCTATATCAACGATGCGGTTCCAAACTTTGACTATCAGAATTGACCTGCGCTATAAAAGCGAAAGTGGCACTTCCTGTTTGTATTGGTGGCGATATGGGTGGAAACGGTTGCGGCCGTTCGGGCACAAAAATGAAAACAAACTCGAATTCATTGCGATGCACGGCATGGCGTTGGCGCTGGTGTGTGGTCGCGGAAAATTGCGATTTTTACGGTTACGGGGGACCACAGTGAGTGCCGACTGCCGAGGTGCGCTCGTATCCTCCCGTAATCTCTACTTTGGATCAAACTCTGCATTAGCGTAGGGTGAGATATTTGCAATGGGGTTAGGATTCGCTTTATTATGTCATAATCGATGTTTTTTCGAGACGCTTTGTCCATTTGGCGGACAGCTAATATCATTTTAAAGTGTGTTGGAGAAGGTACACATGCTGGTGTGTCAGCCGTGGAGATGGGGAGACGTCGAGTACTTGAATTATCTCACATCACAAGTTTTAGCATGTCCTAGCATGATCACGTTGCCGACCTTGTCTTCCACTCCAGGAAATTATATTCTCCGGAACAGCTACTGCTACTCTTCAAGGCTTAGCTCAATCCATCGCTGGAGTACTGGTGGTATGTGTGGGAATCTGCTCTGAGATATTCTCTAAAGCTTCTGAATACCAATCCGAAAACTAGCAATACGTCTAGTGAATGCGTCTTACAAAGGACCTCCACAGTCCAGAACATCAGAAAAGGGTGGCTGGTCTGTCACTATTCTATAGATATTATTATGGCAAATATTTGACCGAGTTGTCTCGCATAATGAAACCAAGAGTCGCGAATACAGAAAACATGCATCTTCATCGGGCCAAGTTTTTAACGTCTCGATAGAGCCTCTTCCAAAAGTCGTTATTTTGGAGAACCGCGGCGTTGTGGAATGAGCTGCCGGGGAGTTTGTTCTCTCTTGGTTACGCATTTTAAGGTTGAGATGAGGTTATATATTGAAATTATATTGGGCTTAGCGGAGTGCCATATTTTCATTCAAAATTTTCTAAGGAAACGAACATACTTAACAGTAAATAATGAGGATAATGAAATAATATCATCACAATACATAATAACTGATATATAATGACGGTTAAATGTGTGATTCAAACCACCTGCTGGCTTAAGTACGGTGTAGAACTGAAGAGGTCCATTGAAGTGGGTCAATTAGATCTGGTGGTTAGTAATCGAAGCGGGCCGTCTGACGCGGTGCGGTCATCGTTTCCCGCCGCCATCTTGGTTGTCCTTATATTCCTTATTTAGACTTCAAACAGATAAACAAGTACAAGCATGGTACTGAACGGGTTACAGAAATGCAGCATTGACTGCTGAACGCGACAGCATCTCAGAGATATGTTCGTTTAGATTACACCGTTATGCAACGTCTATACCGGGGGATTCTAAATTTTATGCCTCTTGGTGGATACGATTTTCTTTAATTTGTGCAAAATTCCGAAATTCCAAGATTTTTTTTATATATGCAGCATTTGTTTTGCTTTTATTCTAAAATCCCCCCCCCCCTTCCGAAACAGACCCCCCCCCCGAAACAGTTTCTTGGCTACGTATTTGACTTACTCAGTGTTCTCACGTCTTACCTGAAGAAATTTGAAGCGGATAAAGCCAACCAAACCTATTGTTGACCTGCCTAGATTGACAATCAGTAGAAATTTTTTTCCGTGCTCTACATTTGCGCGGGCTAGTGATATATGAGGAAACTGAACTATCAAAATGATGATAATGGTAATTGATTTCGTAATCCGGACTATACAGCATGTGTTAATGGAAATTGAAGATCGTTAAATTATGATACAGATCGGTACGGAATACGGGAACAGTATAGAACCATCGTGGTAAAGGTGAGTTTATACAGTAAAAGTTTATACTGAAACATCCATAAAATGAATGAACAAGTCGAATGTTGCACTTCTTATGAACTTGACCGAATACACTTTCTGGATTATATGTATTGTACTTTTAGAATATACAATTTATAATCTGAAATATGATTTTTTATGATGTTGTGTACATGCGAATTCAACCTCAATTACTCTTCAAATGTCACTTTTCATATTGTTAATTTAATTAATAATTCAATTTTAGATCGTAAAACTTAATCAATTCAGTTACATTCGAAAAAAGACTTTTAGAGCATTTAAAATTTTCGATGTCTTTATTCAACAAAATTGTGAGTTTCAAGAGGCTCCATTATTTAAACTTTTTTTATTAACTTCACAATACTGGTATTATGTTTGTAACGGAATCTTCTAACGCTATTCTCACCCACTTCAGAACTACTAATTAAGTTTAATATGTTTGTTCCATTATTGCTTTCCTTTTCCAAATCCTTTCTGATAAAAATTATATTTAAAGTTTAAATAGCAAGATATAAGATAAATTGTATTAGCTAACGGCTATACCATGCTGAAAACACCGGCTCTTGTCCAATCGCCGAAGTTAAGCAGCGTCGGCACGGCTAGTACTTGGATGGGTGACCGCTCGGGAACACCGCTTTTTAACACGGTTTTTGAAGTTTAAACACTAAAAAGCTCTTTTTACTTTTTAGTTCGATTAACTATATATATGTATATATAAGCTCTGCTATTAGTTACTGGTATCTAGAGATCAACTTTCATGAATGTATAAATATCATTTATTCCAAAACTCGTACCAACAAGCTCACTTTTACTTTTTTCACAGTGATTTGGTATTTGGGTTCTGCCTTCGTGGTCTCTTTGTTATAAAAATATACAATTACTACTCCGTACATTTTCCATATCTTCAAATGAAAAGCTAATAATAACTCAAAATGTTTCGGCAATTAGGTTCTTGAATTAAATTAGTTGATTTAATAAAAGGGGGTCGCGGCGTTACGTTATATTAACGCCGGCCCGCTTAGCTCGCTGTCACCGCCTGAATGGCGTTAATCAACCTCAATTGATAATAATTTGTATCATCGTCGTACGCCCAGGGTATAAATCATTTTTAGGGCCCTACTTGTTACTTTTGTATTCTGCAGGTATGGCTTTAATAACGGTACCACATAAGTACAATATGATACTTTTCAGTATGCTATGGTATAGGTATAGAATTATTTAGAATGTAGGATCTAGTGGTCTATGGATTCAAATTTTTGACGGATTGGGGATACTTAAGAGGGGGAATGATAGAGGAAGGTTGGCTTTATATGCTTGTGAAGCCCTTTATTCAATTTTTGATATAACATGTTCGATATTGTCGCAAGGACTCTTAATATTCGAAGGCTCGGCCATTTACACTCATATTTATTGGCATTTTTATATAGATACTTAGGTCTCTCCCATGGTTTATCATTATTTGAATATACCGGACACCCCCGTGCTTGATCGCTTTGTTCTCTTTATGATCAAAAGCATGCAAAAGATTGTTACTTTTCAAAATTATTGAGTAGACTACATGTTTTCGTTGTTATAAAATATTCCTGATATTGAAATACTTGCATATATAAAATTTAAATAAGTATCTATTTAATTTTTAAGTTTTAATGGTTTTCTAGGCGACAACCGTCCAAATGTACCGCATTTTGGAGGAAATAAAACGAAATTATCCATAAGTTTATTCTTCAATGTTACTCAAAGCTTTTTCACTGCGAATAACAATTGAAGAAATCCGAAAATTAGATTTGGACTACTGTGAATATAGATCATCTTACCCACGCAGTTTCGAGATGTGGCTACAATAGAAGAATCCTTCGCATACCCTGGACAGATATGCAGACCAACGAAACAGATACAGAATCCTACAGCTAATAATGAAAGGCAACATTGAGGGCCGTAGAGGACTCTGAAGAAAACAGATATCATGACTGAAGAACATTCGTGATAGTACCGAAATACGCAATGCCAAACAGCTATTTAGATTAGCTACAAATAGCTAACAACTTCTCAATGTAATTGACGAAGTTAGGAGGACCTGACCTACAAGGCATATTTTAGTCACCCTGTATAAGCACGACATGGCGCATCGTTCATTCTTTTAATTGTTCAAAGCGTAAGATGCATTCGTTCATTGTTTTCGAATGTTGAATGGCCCCGTTCGAGTACTTACGCTCGACCCGCACGTGGTACTTATATGGTACCGCTCTTTCTCTTATTCTTGTTTACCGAAATGGGAAGCGAATGCGTTTGGGCGGCAGACGGCGCGGTGTTGCCAGGTTGTGAACGGCTTCGGCTGATCGTTTTTTGTAACAATCTCGTTGGATCCGGTACGGTTGGTTTGTTGTAATTACACTAGGTGAAATTTTTGGCGACCCCTGGTATCCAATTTCGAAAATAAGCCTGTACAATAGGCAACCTTTATTACCTTAAATCATTTTCTTAATAGAGAGAGAGAAAGCATCTTATTGGGGCATTTTTGAATCTTCGCGGATGGCTGTGTTTTCTTAGATAAGTACCACCTAACAACTTCTTATCGTCTAATTTGCTGATGGATTGTTGAAAGCCAAATTTTTGATCTCTTTTCAACCATGATACGTACAGTAATCTTTCTATAATATGGTAATAATTGTTTATTTGAGATATAAAGGTGATTCTATATAGTTACGCGTTTTTTTTTCAATTTGCCAGCTGAATATTTTCACATGGATTTCGTGTTAAGACAATTAATAATATGAATAAATAATCCACGCTATCCGCAATCTGTTTTTGGAATCATTTTAATTGTTGGTACAGTTTGGATTGGTTAACCTGTACAAGTTTCGTTATGATTACGTGTCGCCGTGGTTCTCACGTAATATTCAATAGGGTTTTAACAAAATATCGGTTTGGAAAAATATTGAGTATCGTTAATTAAAGTCTGTCTATCGTTTTGTAGGCAGTGGTTTTGTTTTGGGTTTGGATTATTCTGGATTCTATTTAGAAGGCTTATAGTCATAAAAGCAAAGAGAATATTCCCATCAGCGTTTTTGCGCTAAATCTGATCATATGGCCTGGCTAATTCTTGTAGTCTTGCGTCTATTTCGAAACAAAAATCAAGTGTTCTAGCTTTGGCAACACTGTATGTCGCAGTGGCACCTGTTTGTGACCGGAATGTGGGTTTGACACTGATCCTGAAGATAAAATGACACCTGTACCATTTGTAGTGTCTTAGCAGGAATCTACATCAAGTGCATACTTTGGTTGATGAATGGTCGTTAGGGATGTGAAATCGAAAAGCTTTTAGCACTAAACAATTTTGAACACGTGTGGTCAACTTATTAAATATGGTGCTGGAGAAGTAGGTATAACAGATTCAGTTATTAAAAAGGTTCGTACTTCAACCTCCGTATTGAAAAATTAATGGTTGGTGTGGAGAAACGGTGGATACGGGTCAGCCGATCTAGCAAAAATTATCGTGTATATGAGATAGAGATCGAATCTATATTTTCGGCCCCGTTTAGATGCACGGAGTCTCCTCTAACGAAAATTTCAATTCAAATCAATAGAAATATAATATGGCAAACCGCATCAAAACGTTTGTTTTACAAATCGTATGTGATTCGTCTTCTGTCACCATATGCCATACATTTATAAGCCGTATGAAGCAACAAGCCCGAATGTGAAGTGTAACACTGTGTACACGTACAATACAGGCGGCTGCTGCGCCTAAAAAGTGATTCGTTTGTCACTTGTGCGGCAGCTTTTCTTTAATGCAATAACAATCGAGTTGCATTAAGGCCAGGTTAGGGTAACCGTTCATAGGGTCGAGCCATGCTCATTGCTCACATCTGCCTCGTTCTGATCCATTGTGTCAAGTGGACCCTCTCGATACGGATACGATACAGTGCGTTTAACAACTGTTAATTTTTAACAACTACAAAGGCTCCGATTTGGGGTTTGGAAATGGAGAGATAATACGGTATTGATTTCGTATCTATTTTAAATTCTTTTGGGATTGGTGAGGCGGTTATATCTGTATCGATTTTCAGTAGTAGCTCAAATTAGGCGATGTATGAAAACAAAATAAGAGTTGAAAGGAAAGAGATGGGTTGCGACTCTACTGGTATTAAATAATATTTTCGATTGGGGTGACATTGATAACCGAAGGTGAGATTGATCTCTTACTTCCATTTTCATAAATTTTAATTTAGAACGTATGCCGCCTGTTAGATTTGTCTCCTGCCAACAGGTTTATGTAGTGAAAAAATGATCGAATAATAGCTGTACCTGCTGTCACGATGATACTTTGTTTTGTGTAAAAAATGCATTTAAAATTAATAGCTTTTACTGAAATTCGTAACTTTCACAGAACATTACGGTTTATTGTTTAATTTGACGGTATGGCACCCTTTGTTGATCATTCTTGTCGCCATATCCCAAAAATTAGTGATTTTCGGTAACAGATAACGAGTTAATCATTAAATTTATTTGTTGGAGTCAATAATTGATTACACATGAAGGGTGATATTGATCATGAAATTTCAACGTTTTTAGGAGATTTTTTTTCAAAGTTTTGCAGCGAACAATGACAGCTCTAGTGATTCAGATGTCCATGAATCAGTAACCAATGATCATTCAGATTACGAAAGTACTGACTGAATACTTTGGCCACCATCTGAACATATTGAAGTTCGAAACAGTTAAACTGCCGATTTGAAAGACACTCAATACAATTTATTATGTATTTGAGGTCCCATCCCGGCAGAATTTGCCTTCGAAAATTTTCACAATAAGGCAAAAAATTGTTTTCTGGGTGAGATACTTGACACATTTATGTATTCAAGGGCCCAGAATCTGAATTAGATCATTAAAAAAGCCTATGATTTCGTGGGGAGTCCATTTGCAGGCGGGACAAGTCCTAAAATGTTCTCCCTGGCGCCTACGGTACCTCCTCGAGTCCCCTCACATTCAGCGCTGAAACGAAGGCTAGATTCCTGATAAACGCCTCAGAATTACCCAGGAAACGAGTTTTTGAACAGTTTGAAGAAAATAAACTTTCAGACGCCCTTCGACATTTCATCTTTTCAGAATATATATTTTTTTCCGGCCAACGGAACCTCGTAGCGCAAATCTGAGTACACCATTGGATTCAGCAGAAAATTTCACATATGGGTATAGTCCAACAGTGGGAGGGCAAATTGCGTTTCGCATCGAGATCGGAGTGAAAAGTCGGCGTTCAAAAATAAAAATAAAATCGATTGGGGGATATCTACCTTCGAAAATTTTACAAAAAAGTCGATTTATTGAAATACAGCGGAAAATCGTTTTTCGGTTGATTGCGGGGCGCTGATCGCGAATCCGGCCTCCGTTTTTAGCTCGAGCCTCAAAGGGCCCCCTGACGCGTCCTTGGGCTTACCTTCCTCCAAATGGGATTTTCCTGATGAGTTACTCTTTTCTAATGATCATATTCGCATTCAGCGCTATCAAATACGTACATAAACGTTCGTCTCCAGCGGGGGCCGCTCGCGAAGGATTTGTGTCTTATTATAAAATACCGACCAAAAAAATGTCGACTTGAAAAATAAACGAAACTCCCATGTATCTGAGCACCCTGAATTACACAGGATTTTGACGTGTTTGAAGAAACTGAATTTTATCGCCCCCTCCACATTTGTCGTAAATCGATCCATAATTGAATTGCCCTGTCTCTAAATGACATATGCGAAAAATAATATACCTTTCCTAGGTTAAGTTGTTTAAAAAAAGGCGCTAAATTTAAATTCCGGAGTGTGTCCCACTGGGACATCCCTTATTATCTAGAGATTTATATTGAATTTTTTGAGCCTAGTCTAGACTTAAACGGCGTGCGGGCTCAGGGCAATCAAACACATGTTCGTTTTGTGAAAAGCAAACACAATAAATTCATTACAAGTTCAAGCAATTTATTAATGGCAATAGACAGTCAATCGTCTGAATTAAATCGACCCAGCCAACGTCACGCCACGCGCTTCAACTGTTTACTGTGGATCATGGCACGACGCGCAGCCCTCCTTGTATCCAGTTGTTAACCCGACGAGAATGTTTTTTTAGATAGTCTACGCAAATGTAGGAAGAAGCCTATCGAGACAGTAAATGTCTATTCATATTTACCTTCAAACGCTGCGGATTGTAACTATCGAGGAACCGACTCCCGGTAGCTCATTCCATAACGCCGAGGTTCATCATCATTGCTCATGTCATTTCTCAGACGGTGATGAAGATAAGGTAATTAAATTGTGTTTGACTTATGCTAGCGTTTTTCTCTTGTCTGTCCGGATACAATTTTTATTGTGTCTGTCCCAATTTCTACTAATTCAACTTATTGGTACGGAGCGTCGCCGTCGTTACCTTAACCGCGGCCTTTCGATGTCCAGGTCAATTTCAATTGAAGTGTGACGCCGCGACGGCATACACACAGATACACATTCATACTGTTAATCGAATAGTGTGCGGATGTGAATTTGGAGCATCTGCATGGGTTACTGCGAGGGGCGTGAGGCGACACAGCTAAAAGCGCGGTTACCCAAAACAGAATTGGGAGAGACGGGGGTTGACACATGTGCATTCAGTTCGCAGAAACGTAAATGATCGCTGACGTCCCAGTTTAACGGTGAACCCCTGGAACGGGGATGTAAAAGGCGGATTGACAATGACAAAGTTACATATGAGATTTATTTAACAAATTGAGAGGTCGTGAAAAATTCGACGTCACGCAGTGTGCCAAATGCTGAAATAGCCGGACCAAATTGTTTAATTTTAATGAAAAAAATGTCGACTGATGTTTTCGATGTCGCTGATTCCAAAAAGTCAAACACTTAAATGGCGAAATTAAATGTAAAAAAAAAACAATAAAAAATCGATAAAATGTAGTTTGAAAGGGTGTTTTTAGCTTATATTTTCGTAACGTTACCGAAAATTGATTGAAATAACCAAAAAGCAAGATGACGGTTCAAAAAATGGAGGATTTTAATGCGGAAAACAGAAAAAATTCGATGCAATGTAGATTTATGGGATTTTATATGAACATTGATTACTAAACACGAAAGAAAGTAGAACCGAATTCTTTGGAATGTTCCTCTAACCTCTTCCGATCTTTCCTAAAAAATAACAGTGTAATCTGGAGGGAAATGGAAGAATAGTTGTGTGAGGTTTTGGTATTCGTCTGCTAAGATTAGAAACGTAAACTATTCTCTAAAGTACACATCCTGCGATCTCGTAAAAGGCACTAATTTTCTTAAAATACCGTTCGTTGCGTCTGTTTAGGATTAGAGCGTTCCTTTGCGTCAGAGAATCAAGATTTATAGAGTTCGCTCTTCGATAAATTACCATGCATTATGTTTACTAACAGGGTGAAGAGAAACTCTTTTTAGAGAAGACGTTAGTGAAAATATTCAAAATGATAGATTAATGAAACTAATAATAACACAATGTTGCTATGTTTCGTATATGCAATGACATGAAGATCAAGGACACTATAGGAAATATCCCTTCTATGGCAGACAATTTATAAATAATTATACGGGACATCCTGTATGTCTTGCATCCATATCAAATGTCTATCCTAACAAGATAATAATTCAAAGCAAGTTTGAACGGTAAATAGAGAATATATCCACGTATGGGTAGGTGTCTAATTTGTTCGCCTCTTTTTTTACATAACTAACTAAATATTTGTCTAGATTGAGATAACGGGATGCACATATTCTATTACAACGTCACATACTTCATTGGAACATGTGTTCTTTATCACATATTTGACATGCCAAGGTGTTGACATCTTTATGCATCCTTTGGGAGAGGAATACATGGAAGGCGCTCCTATAATACTCCTGCAATTTGGGCAAAGTGTGCATGCTTCAATGTTAAACATTTGATTTTCGCACGCAGTAATGTGATTGCGATGTTTTATTTTAGTTTTTGAAATGTCTTCGTGCCATTATCTATCAATCATTATACAGCATCATAATGCAGTTGATGTCTCTAATGAAATATATGATACCATAATCTCTCTGAACAAGGTGCACCCGATTTGAGGTATGTTGGTTCTCCTCGACCTTTTTGTGCGAATACTGACCTGTATATTACTTCCTCTAAAATCATCTGAAGAAGAGAGGTTTTGGTTATCACAATTACAGATAAATCACTTAATTTCAAACTAGAATTAAAGAGTTAAATTTGATATGCTGGTTGTTTACATTTTGAATGTTAATCTGCTGATAGAAAGTGAGGTTAGGTTATCCTCATAAGTCATGACAGCGTGAATTAATGGAGACCATTTTTTGTTCTTGTCTGAACATGACCGTGATGTAACGCATGTTGCGGATTCTCTTTAGACAATAATATTAAGAGTCAGAGATTGTAGATCCTTTGCTATATTGCGACCAAGCTTTAGGATCTTGAGATTTACCGACTCTTGCGTTAAGGAAAACCCAATTTAAGGGATTTAGATTATGTAGATAACCTTACTCAAAACAATCGCTACCTCTCACATCTGTTGTGAAAAAGTAAATATCACATTGTCCTGAAAGTTTTTATATATTAGAAAAAGATAAAATGTTTTTGAGAAAAATGAACTTTGTTTTTATGTTGGTCAAGAGCATGATTAATTTAGAAGCAGTAACATATAAACATTTAAGTACTATGACAAATGAACAGCGGTACCGTTCAAAAGAGATTCGATGTCGTATTGAAAAAGCTAGAGCTGTCTTCTTTGAAATATCCTCAATCTTAAAAAATGCAGCAGTTACATTAGGTACCTATACAAGACTCAGGTTTCTCAGATGTTATCTTTACTCTGTGCTCCTATATGGTGAGGACGTTGTTACATTGTATCAATAAGGATTTGGAAATGAAGAAAACCATTAAAACAAGAAAATTGAAGTATTTTCATGAGAAACCTAAGCAGATATGATATACCTATTACAGAAAATAGTCAAAGGCAAAGTCTTAGAAAAAATAGTACCAGGAGGTATCTCATGGCTTGAAAATCTGCGGGCTTGGTTCTGAACAACTACAACTGGTATTTTTAGAGTTGCAGAAAATAATATAACTATAACCAGGATGATTCCAAATATTCTTCCTTGTATAATTTGCACAATTTTATCTGAATCATGGAAGAGTGGCGCTAACGAAGAGCATTTACAATCTAGAAAAGTATAAAAATACCCTTTTTCCAATTTAAAACATGCATACCATATTTTCTTTTCTATAGGGGTGAATCTTGAATAGAATAAAACATAACAGTAAAAAAATATGCCAGGTGATCAGGAACTATGCTGGAGTTCCTACCATATGTATATCGATATACAAAAGACCAATATTGACAATAGCTTATTAACAGTAACACATGGCATCTGAAATCAATTTTTATATTTTCTACATCTAGAAAAGGCCCATCTCCTGCCTGACAATGAAAATAGATGCACCATATGCCACAGTTAGGTATTAAGTGCATCGTAATCTAGGGGTGTGTTCCCCCTACCTCGGTATTTTCAGGTTTGACTACCTCTCTTTTAGATTCTGCCTTCTTGAATCCCCTTCATCAGCGGACGCAATGTTTTTCGCAAAGGGGTACGGAGACAACAGCGAAACACAAAATGGTATCAAGTAGGGTGACTCTCAATTTTCTTGGGGTGGTGTTTGAGAAATTTTTAAGATGTTGAAAAACCACGTACTTCAATGTTCAGTCGACTTCCTTGACGCTTTTTTTTCATCATAATCCTTCATTTGATTCAAGTCTGTACTTTCTTCAGGTACACGAAGTGAAAATGGATACACAAACTGAAACAGTTTCAACTGCAAAATCCGAATTTGAATTATAGAATGAATTTCCAGCAGACACAGATTTATCAAACAAAAAAGTTCTGGTTTTCTTCGATGTTCCAGATTGTGGAGGTCCTTTGTGATGTCAGGCGCATTTACTAGACATATTGCTAGTTTCTGGATTGGCCGACTACATGATGATGCCATGTCATTTTATTGTTGATGTTAATTCCCAGAAGCTTGATGCTTCAATTTTTATAACGTATTTATCATTATTCTTCATTTTGTGCTACTTTTATAAAAGTTTTTGTTATAACAAGAAATCTGAAGACAGTACTTTTTTTAAAAGACTTAGATCTACGCTTATGACTTACGCCTCCATTTTATAGGGTGATTGCCAGATTGCCACCTGGTTTATATACATACATATACATAAGCATTAGGGTTGGTGTTTCTTATTCCGAGGAAGAGCTTTATGTATATTTAGAGCTCATGCGGTTCCTAAATAAGATTAAAATTACCGTGGAGATTAGGTTACGTAAGGAAACTTGTAAAACTGCATAAGCTTTAGGCGGAAGGTAGATAAAATGATCAACACTGTAACAGCAAGTATCAACCAAAATGCATTCAGTCAGAGCCGTTGCAGTATAAAAGTACTTCGTTATGATAAAGTAAAGAATATTTTCAGATTACAATCAAAACTAGCAACTGTTGGAAAAAATACAATAACCTTGGCGGTGTTATTTCGCATGAAACAACCATTCATAAGATTGATATCCGGATCCGGGATCAAAGAAAAGAAAATGCTGGGAGTTTTGGTGCGTATGCATGTTAGCACAATGGGATCTACAGCATCCATTGACCTACTTAGAAACCGGAGGCGGAAGTCGACCAAACACTCCCGCTTTTTCTCGAGGGCACGGGCCGTAAAATTTTCCCAGTCAGCCAGGAAGTCTGAACTACATCACAGCCCAGGCAAATGGTACTGCAGCTCATCGAACTAAAAAGTTAAAAATAATTCTTAATATAAGAATAAATTGATTGACGAGAAAATTGATTCCATTGTGATAATAGCGTGGGGTGGGTTGTACTACATTTTCACACTAACTGTGCATTTTGAAATAGAACTAGTAAGACATTATAATAGTTAGGTATATAAATTTTATTTTTATATTTTTTATTTTTAATTCGATTAACAATAAAAGCATGTTTTCTATTTTTTTTTAAATATTATCAATTTTTCATTTTTCAGTTCAATCTACTATAAAAGCGTGTTCTTTCAAGTTTTTCAAAATATTATTTATTCAATGATATTTAGATTCATTACTGAATTTCTCGTAAGACTGTTTCTACACTGAAATGACTGTTCTATTATCTTGAGGGCACAATCTGTGAAACAACGTTTTCCTAACCAGGAAGTTTGAACAGCTTTATTTGTGCATTCATTTGTGTAGAGTGATCATCATTGTTTTGTCAGCGCGTTAAATGCAATTCACCTTTAAATGACTGTTTGATTGAATAATGCAATAGAAAGCTCTCTCAACTGTACCATTATAATATCATTAAGAGTTAGGAGGTGTGTAATATGTATGCACAATCTGTTTGCTATTAGAATCAGAGTATTTGAATCTATACAGAGAGAAATTTTGGTGCATTGGAGTGTAATTTTTTGTTTTTAATTAAGTGAACAGAATCATAGAAGTGAGTTTCTTGGAAAACATCAGAGCAACAAGGTTTTGTTGTTTCTTTGATTACTTCACTTCGTTGTAAGAAATACTATTGAAGGGTGGTACTGTTTCAAACTAGTAAGAAAATCTGAAATTAGTTATTAAAAATGTGAAGTTTTGGTTTAGCTGCCCTGTATAAAGATACATCTGCATCTAATCGGCTTTCTACGTCAACGAACAGCGATTAAAATTTGATATATTGGTATGTTCGGGGCGGCTGAAAACCAAAAGAATACATTAGTCATTTTGATAGCTATTTAAACATCGGTACATGTAAATAAGTCAGAAGTGATCCTTCAATTACAACCATATGAGGGTGACCTCACAGTTTATCAGAAGGCATTGCATAGTTTCTAGTTTGTTTTACAGTTTTAAATGAAATAACTTTTTCAGATGGGGAGTTTTCACTAAGAATACATAGGTGTAGTTATACTACATTACGCTGCACACAAAGAAGATAATAATTTCAAAATGAACCCCAAAAATGTTGCCCTTATAAATTTGAACGATGATGGTATTTTTGATTCTTCAATAGATTGTGACCTAGTTTGGCTGAGTATGCTTCGTGGAAAGATACCTATAAATAACAATGTATATCTATTTGTGCATAATACGTAAAAACGATTAATTGTCTCTTTTGTGTCGAGAGGCTCAAGGCAAGTCGCACACCCTGTGACCGTTAACCTCACATCCCCTGCGACCCCTTACGAAGCGTTTCCTTTCGTAGGCGGTGGTACTGGCAGTGTTGTCAGATGTACAACAACGGTTTTGTTGAAAACTGTTTCTCTGGTAACAATCATGAATATTAATGCCATTATATTTACAAAATATTTTTTTAAATTCTGGTTTGTAAAGGCTGCCGAGGTATATGGCTTCAATTAGCGGCTTGCTTAAATATGATAAATCCGAGCGGCAATCGCAGGATAAGTTTTTCAAATTATGGCTTGCTACGGCCAAAATTTTCCAACGTGTGAGTAATACTCTATATTCGGATTCGGATATAAATACTCTAATAATTTTATATATATCAAATTTAGGATTTCTTTCAGGGAAGAAGGTAATTTGGTATCCGGGCGCTTTAGTTGTCCTGAAGTGGAGCCAATTATCCCTAGATCTGCGTCTGTCTCGGTCAGTTGAAAATATGCTTGGTTTTTTTTTGATAGGTTGCAGTTATAACAAACTAAATTTGAAGCAAACGTTCATCAATAAGAAAATTTCGCTAATTTGTTCGCGTATCATAATAGCCATGATTAACATTACAACGGCTCGTCAGTCTCCAAAACATTAATCAGTGAAAAAAAGGTTACTCGCCCAAACAGAGACTTGCAAAAACGTGCAAAAATCTACAGTAATAGCCTTTTACATAAGCGCCAACACACAGTTGTGTTAATTTTTTTTAATAAACTAACTTACGCAAAGGCAGATAGCCTATCATGCTGCATAAGCGCTGCGTGAAGCTAAACGTCTATTCACATTGACCCTGAAATGCTTTACATTGTATCAGTAGGGGAACAAACTCCCTGATCGCTCAATACTCAACGCCCAGGTTCTCCAGAAGAGGCTCTTTCGACGCGTCGTAAGCTTGAGGATGCTTTGTTGAGCTCTTCTTGTCTTTGCTCTACTCTTGGTGCTATTATGCGAGACAGCTCGGGGAATATAGTCAGATCAGCCATACTTCGATGTTACGGATTGTGGAGGTCTTTTGTGAGGTCAGGTGTATCCACTAGACTTATCGCTGATTTTTGTATTGTGTCCAGACAGAAGCTTCAGGAAGTCCTTCGGAGCGCATCCTCACACATGCGAGCAGTACTGCGGCGATGTTCTGATCTGAGCCTTGTAGAGTAGTAGTACCTGTGAGAAACTGCGAGTTTGAAATCTGAAGGATGAGTTATAATTGTCTTACTGAAAAATCTTCACAGTTTGGGATATTCCGAGTGAATCTAATTGTCTTAATTAAGCTAATGTATTTTCAAATTTTTTAATGTTATTTTTCTTTTGTTTCAGGTAAGTATTATCTTGAGGGAGTTGGTAGTGGCCGTAGCCAGGTAACTGCACCTATATAGTGTACATTATAAATAATGGAACATTAGGGGGCTATCGTTGGCATCGATCCGTTTTCATGGTCAACCAAGACAAAAAGTCCAAGTCGACATAATTACCCGGCACGCGATTCTAATCATAAAAAAAACCAGCAAGAATATTGCAGGGGATCGGTCTGTCTAAATGCTTCAGGTCGTTAATCCAATACGTTGTATGAGACTGTCGCATCGTGATACCATCGAAAACTTTTATTTTGTCTTTTTCCAATTCAAACGTACAATTATTGGTTCACAAGATTACCAACGTGTAAGCGATTTTTTAAAATCACATGAAAACAATGATGCCAAATAGGTCGATACCCAAGGTAGTTTCAACGCAATAGTATCAGTTTGGGAATAAATATTTTTTTTAAAGATCGCCCCACGAAAAGACCAAAAGTATATCGCGCTTCATAACTGCTGCAAGAGGATAAATATCTATTCATTGCACAACACCGAGGTTCTTCAAAAGAACGACGAATCCTTGTTCGAAGCGTTGTTAGCTCGACTTGTTCAGGATGCGTCCGTTGACTGGCGATTCTTGGTGTTATTATGTGAGACAACTCGGTCTAACATCAGCCATGATAATACCAATAGAATCGAGACAGATCAGGCACCTTCGTGCGGTCACACGCATCCACTAGACGTATTGCTCGTTTCTGGATTTTGTACAAAAGCTTTAGGTAGTGCTTTGTAGCCCACACATGTGAGCAGTACTCCAGCGATGATCGGATTTGGGCCTTGTACTGAGTACAATTTCCTGGAGCTTCAGATTTAATTCGTGGAAGCACCATCTCTATCGCTGTCAGGCCAGCATGTGACTTTTTTGTCAGGGTTGTTGTCGGAGTCTTCTGCGCGTTAAACTGAAATCGATTTGTAGCTCCACATTCCACAATTCTCTTAATCCGAACATATCCAGTCCCCGTCGAAATAAGGTGTCTCGGGTTGTTAGTGGTTATGATGGTTAAAACATCCACCCAGGACCACAAATAAGGGGCGATCCCTGAGAAAACCATCCAACCAGCTGCACAGACCCGGTGGCAGCCTATGGGCAGCGTATTTTTGAGCTGTTGGTCTTAGTAAAGAAGATATTTGAAATATATGATTTTTTTTATTATTTCAAAGATTACCAAACAATCTTCCAATATAATGAATTTTTGTTAAGTGAATTAACAGTTCTGATATTTGATAAAAACCTTTAACATTTGGCAACCCTCGCTGCTAGACTTTTGCACTATACATTCACCAACGAAGGGCGCTGATATTGCACTTCTCCCAACCATTGCGGATTTGCCATACTCCAGTAGTACACATTATGTCGATTCACTTCACCATGGTTTGTAAAACCAGACTCATCTGAGAACAACCAACAAAAGAAAAAAATTCTATTCAATTCTATCCAATTTCTAGCCCACTGAGAACGACTCAGTCAATAAGGTTCCAAAGAAATGATAACGGTGTTGTCTACCGTTGCGGTATGGAAACGTTTCGAAAAAGAAAATATTTTTTTATTTTTTATCTAGTTAAGTTGCAATAAGATTAAAAAAATGTGTGAACAAAAGGTACTTGTTTTTTCTCGTTCTGCAATAAAAAATATTCGCGCTATACAGCTTTCTCAAGTTAAATGGACCACCAGTATTCCGCTGACCCATTAACTTGGGGAAACAAACAAATGGTTAGTCATTCCTTTTAGCTGGCGCAATGTACTCACGAGACACGCAAATATTCTATCTATGTTTCACTTCCTCAACTGTGTAATCACACATAAATTCCTAATTAATAACATCTGTCACCGCAACTGAGATACATGGAACCATCTTTCTAGCAGTGCTTGCACGATGAATAGCGATTTATGGGAGAATGATTAAATAAAAACAACACAACAACAAGACTATGTGATTTTGTATTCAATCAGACATCATGTTAAATTTAATAATTTTATCATTTTTAATAAAAATTAATTGATGCATGTTTGCGCTGATTTTCCTGGCAGATTTGGGGGTTCCATAATCGCCTGCAAGCCTATGAAACGCGTGTGTAATTCTCATTCAAATCCGCGATAACGCAGGGTCGAGAGTCATTGACTCTCATAAAATAAATAAAAATTGCACAATTGAAGAGTAACTGATCGATCGTCAGTGAATAACGTCATGGTGTATCCCAAAGAACCCGTGTTATCATCGACCCCCAATAAACGACAAAGAAAATCTAATTCCTTCACAAACGATTACACCAGTCCTTTTTTCCCCATTTTCCAGGATAACAACGCCTACCTCAGACGTACGAAATCACGTTCTTTTTTACACTGTCTGTCGTTTGTTTTCACAGCGGCGACTGTCGATATTCTCAGAGCTTTTTTCCAGATACAATCTGTGAGAAGATTGATCCAGGTACATTAGATAACAGAAAAATGAAAATATACTGACATCTGTTTTGCGCATTGTTCAAGATAATGGAACGATTTTTTTGCAAATTATACAGGAGGGTTGGTTATGCTCGTGCGGAGCCTTGCAATTTTTGATACAAAATTTCATATATTGTCACATGAATATTGATCTTTTTTTATTCATTTCATGTTTTTTTTTTACCTTTTGATAACCGAAACAACTAATTATCGAGGAAACGTGTTTGCACGGGCATAGAGCCGGCCTCCCTCTCTATGATCTGCGTAAAAACTATTTTGAATATGTTCAAAATCAAGGGCTTCAAACGAAATATATGAACATATTTTTACTGCTCATACGAGCGCCATCGTGAAAGGGATTCGCATGAGTATAAAAGCAAAAATAATCGGTCCATTCTAAAGAGGGAACTCTACCCAGAATAAAAGGCGTTTTGCATGGGTTTCCAATATTTCGTTTCCAGCGTTCTTTTTTCAGGATAATGAAACGATCTTTTTTAAAATGATAGCTACAGGTTAGTTCTATACTCCTGCAAAGTCCTTTTTTCAATTTTTTATACTAAATTGCAGATATTCCTTGATAATTTGGTTACTTTGGTTACCAAAAGGTTAAAAAAATATCCGAAATGAGTGAAAAAATATCAATATTCATGTGACAATATATGAAATTTTGTATCAAAAATTGCAAAAAATCGTTCTATTAATTGAAAATGAGCGCAGGAAACGAAATATTGGAAACCCATACCTCTTATTTTAGAAAAAGTCCCCTCTTAAGGAAGCCTTGGCTGACTTAGTCATTACGTTTCATCAATAAGGCTAGCTTGAGGTTCAAGACAACCTCAAGGAATGATCAGAATCCTCAGGAATGCCTGATAGTAAAGTTTATGTCTACAATTTAACAGCTGAAACAGGTATATAGTTTTTTTGGAATTATTTATTTATTTAAAATTTTTCGTCGAATTTTACAATTGCAGTTTAAGTCCTGTAGGGCTTAACACATCGGTTAGGGATTCCACAGTGATGTCCTGAGATTATTATGAATTGTTCAATTAACGACTTATCTATTCGTGGTGTTTCTTCCACGGACAATTTATAATTTTACTGGGCTGTTTTTCCGATACCATCATCCAGCGTATCGGATCCCACAGATAAAGAAGCACTTGAAAGGATCCTGGGACGATACGATATACGAGATGGCAAAAATAAGAAGCCTGGTCTTTCGTTTTTACAACTCTCAAAGACCGGTAGGTAAGCTCATTGTTACAACTCTTGAACGATGTGGGAATCCACAGCTCTTTGATGCAGTCTTGCGGTTCACAATCCAATTCAGAATACTTTTTAATTTGATTCTCCTCCTTTTTTTGTATGGATAACATCTTCCAAAGGCGCTCCAGGAGCACGGCGAGAGGATAAATCTTATGCATGTTGACCTTGAGGCGCTGTAGATTGTAACCACCGGGAAAATAAGTTCCCGGGAGTTCACTCCACAACGCCGAGGTTCTCCAAAGGAACTACTATTGGAAGAGGCTCGTTCGAGGTACTTGATAACATGTTGTTATGATAGATCTTTCGCTTAAGTCATGCTTTGAAATATACTTTAAATAACTGCTTCTTGGATTACTTCAAGATCCTTCTTCTTCTTCTATGGCATTTTACCATTACGAGTTTGCCGTTTTTGCCCTCAATATATCCCTGACTTGCCAGTCACCTACCCTGAGGTCTTCATCTACCATAGCATGCCCAATAATGTTTCCCATTTTAGAGCAGGTCTTCCCCTACGTCTTCTTCCTGGGGGTTCCCACTCTAACATTCTTTTTGGCCATCTGTGATCTGGCATTCTTTGGACATGACCGTACCATTGCAGTGCTCTGTTTCCCAATTTTTTAGTAATGGAGCATTTTACTCCCATTCGATGCCATATTTACTCAGTTCTAATTTTGTCCTATCTGATGACTTGTAAACATCTTCTCAAAAAGTCTTATTCCACTGTTCTTATTTTATTTCGTACTGTTGTTGTCATTGGCCATACCTCTGCTCTGTATAAGGTAATATTCAGTAGTATGCTTTGAAATATTCTTTTTTTATTTTATTTAGTGAGGGTGTTGTCCATATCAATCTATGAAGTACTTTTGTCGCTTGTTTTCCGCGTGCTATTTTCAGTTCTATATCTCGTACACAAGTACCATACTTAAAACTCTGGCAATTTTTATAATCTCGTCTTCTACATTTAAGTCGGCACTCTCCGATCCGATACACAGATATTCTGTCTTACACATATTTATCTTTAGTCCCCACAATCTACGTGGCTGTTTAAGTTCCCAATCAATAAAATATCTTTTTTTCCTTTTGCACTGTCTAATATCTCGCTTAGTTTATTGAAAAATTTTTCTTTTTCTCTTTGGGTTGCATTGTCATTCATTCCGTATACTCCAACTATTTTTGTTGGTTGTCCAAATATCCTTATTTTCAGTATTCTTTCGTTAATCTGCTGGTACTCTTGTATAAGTTTCCTCCATTTATTTTTAATTAATATTGATACCCCTTTTGCCGCTCTTTCATGTTTGGGAACACCACTCCATATATGCGTATATTTTCCTATTATTTCCTCTTCTTGACCTTTTTTCTCTGTTTCACTTAACACTGCTTTGTCTAAGTCCAAACTTTCGATTCATGACAGTATTTCGGTTCTTTTTGTTGCTATTCTTTGTATATTCCATGTACCAATTTCCATAGTCCTTTTTCATCGCCTAAGTCGTAAAACCTTATGATCATCCAAATTCCGAGGCTGTGCTGGGCTATTTTTTGCATTTTATTTTTTTCTGAGTAACGGGTAGCAGGCCCGTCTCCCCAACCGCCTTTTCTTAGGAGGACCATGTCTTGCGCTCTCGTTAGCCCTGACCTTGTTTCCCACCGGGATTGGTTACCACGATCTTCCACAAGGTTGCTCAGGTTTCCAGGGAATACCACTTGGAGATGAGAGTCGGAATTGAGTAGCAGAGGCTAACTGACGTTAGTTGGAAACAACGTCATATATTCGCCTCGCTACCCCATTTATTCCCCACTTCAAGATCAGCACAAATAATCCCTGTAATTGATATAAGATTACGGACTCAAATATTCTCTGTAGTTGTAATGGAATAAGACTTCCAACATCAGTCTAGAAAAAAGTCTTTCAAAAGCTCAAATGCTCGTTCTTCTTGACGTAACATGAAGTTCGCTTTCACATCAACTGTACCGACACCAACGCTGTTCTCAGCTGTGAGCTGTGACACACTTTTCAGTCTGTCCTTATTCAACGTTTCTGAATGAAAAATAAGACAAAAATGTGTCGGGAGAGTATATTTCAGCGGGACGATGTTCTTAAAAAATACTACATGTGTGACAAAAAGTCTTGCTCGCTGTCGTAGGAAATATCAACTAACGCGGAACTCCAATGAGCTGTTTTTAGGTCTTTTGTTTTTTCACAGCACGCCTGATTCCTTGGTGTGTTAACACATGTAGGATGATTAAGTGTCGTGGTTCCCAATTATAAGTTCATCGAAATAGTAGACATTTAGAACGGTAACTCGTAACTTGTGAATCGTAGCTCGTAACTCGTAATTCGTTACTTGTACTTCTAAATTCCGAACTCTTAATTATCAACTCCGAACTCTCAACTCTTGACTCTGAACTTGTAATTCATAACTTAATACTAGGAGCTCTTATAAACTGGGAGATATTTAGAGGAGTTTAATTAGCGGGAATATCAATAACTAATAGGTACGCCCTTTGCTCCGCACATAACCCTGTTATATTTAGTGACCGAATGCCTCCAGCCCCAGAAGAATACGTTACTGTTTTCTTGAAAAGAATTCTATCAGGAACAAGGGAGTTAAATGTTTCCCAAGGGAATTGTTGATTCTAATAGCCTCTAGTAGGTGATAATCAAGTTGGGAGCAGATCTAACCTGAATATTACATGTTTTGAATGATATTATACTGCAAGTTTCTACACACAAATATGCATTGAACTCACTAAGTATAAAATATTGAAGAAATCAATTTTTGAATATTACAATATCTGTCTTGGATTTGAACCTGATGGTTCTGCGGATTGCTTCGAAGAGAAAGCAATTCAGATACCAAGACGAGAATGGAATTTTGAGACGCGGTTGATATTCAGAGAGAGTATCCGTTTCACGTTCTCAGTCGTAAACATAGACTTATATTATATACTCGCATACAGGGACAGGGCTTGGGGTATCACCAGACACCCACGGTAGATAATTAAACTTGCGCCGCTGGATCGCTCATAAAAAAATTATTGCTAAAGCTTTAATTTAGGTAGAGAGTTCATAAACTGTCATAAAAATATGTCAAATATGGAGGAAGCAATTCTTGCGGGCTTCTGTGTTCTGCATTGGAGGGATTGATCATTCTCAGCGGGACCCTTGCATGCCCTCCAAAAGGATTGTTCAAGACTGAATATTTTACCACCCTAAACTAGTGAAGATTTTGCTTATCTGTGCCATCTTCCTGCTCACTTCTTTACAGGACTCCATATTATGGGAGAAGCCTACCGCGCTTCATTAGCGATGCCTGAGGATAAATGTCCATTCACATTGATCTTTTAAAATGCTGTAAGTCTTAACAATCGGTTAACAAAGTACTCGGAAGCTCATTCCACAACGCCGAGGTTCTTCAGAAGAACCCGCCCCTCTATACTGTGGAGGTCCTTTGTGAGGTCAGGTGCATCCACTAGATCTATTACTCGTTCCTGGAGTGTGATCAGAGTGCTTCATATCGTTGTCCAGGTACTTCAGAAGCTAAATGTTAATAATAGTCTCCATAACCTTGGACATGATGGAGAGCAGAGTCAGAGTTGCTGTGACTCTGCTCTGATTTAGATATATTTTTTCAATTGACTTATTTGTGACTGCATTATCGCAGTATTTACAGATTTTGAGTAAATTTGGGGACAAATGTGATGATGAAATTTGTTCAAATCACGACAAAAAATTTAAAAACATTTCTGAGTCTGAGCTGCTTAGCTAGGCGCTATTTTCTGGTGAACTGCATAGCTTCTTTTAAAAGTAATTTTAGTGTTTTTCCGTTTTGCATATTTAAACAGGTATTTTAGCCTTGTTGCACCACTTTTATACTTGCTGACTGCGAATTTGTCGACATCGTAATGTAGTATAGTGTAGCAAATACAGAGCTAGCTGTCTAATTTTCATTTGATCCCTAATGTGCGAATATTCAGCAACTTAATTTGGCTTCTCGCTATTACAAGAAGCCCAGCATACACGGTAGCGGCGCCAAATTAGCTGTTATCACATCACACGCAGTTCCTGGCGCCATCCAAGAAGAGAAACCTTATCTCTCTACTAAGTACTTTACTCGGAAACTGTTAATTTCGGATACGCTCTGGCGGTAACTGAATAGTCAACTGTTATCGACGCCTAATTGAAACCTTTCATTTACCGAATGAGAATATGATACAAACCTAATGAGCGTGGGGGGGGGGGCATAGGCCGTCTGTGAACGAATGTTGGTTCGGTAGGGAGGTTCAGAAATTCCAGAATGAAGATATAACATTTTCTGTTTATTTTACAAAAAGAATGGTCTTAGGTACAGAAAGCAGTTCGTGTTTTAAGTAAGATAATACTTTAATACGGTTATCACTTCTAAGGACTTATTTTCATTCTTGAATCAAATGTGATGTCAGGGATGTTTAGAGAGGTTGTACTGTTTCATTGATTTTAGGTGAAAATTTACACTACACGTCAAACATCGTGCATAGAGCAAAATGCGGCGCAGGTTAATTTCCTGTTGTTCAATGTTCCTGCTTAAGAACGGGGTCGATAACTGGTTACGATTCTGGGCGTATTTCTACCCTGGTATTATTATTGATATTGCCTCAATTAATACGCGGCAGCATTCCTAAATAATTTCCATAAAAATACCATTTGGCTCGACTTCGAGATACAACCAAAACACGTCTTTAAACGAAACGACCAATCTGCAATTTCCCTTTGTAACTTCTGCCTGCCGCTTCCCTGTTATGAAAGTCCGTTGCCTTTATCTAGAGATGGGGAAAATTCAGGTACATCGAAAATAATTTTCATTGATATTGACCTTCCGAATTTTCATATAGACTGTAGATGCTTGGTGAAACTCATCCATCACGCAAATGAAAAATTGGGTTGACTAAAAATTCTCTTCCAATGACGCGTTTCGATTTTTATTTGAATCATCGTCGTACTGGTTACGTTCAACTAGCTAACTAGGTACTATTATGAATACAAAACTATGCTTCTCAAATCTAGCATACTATTTATCTTGTCTAGCTGTGGTTCTATTAACTGAAGATATTTCAAGGGTAAATTAATATAGAATACAAGTAGATAGAAAGTTATAGTAGGGTATCGATAAAAATTGATTTCAAAAGATCATTCTGTTCATTCAATACACACATAAAAATAAATTCTCAGACCAAAAATATGTGCTTTCATTCAAGTCTACCATACCTTAAAACCTTAAAGTAAGAATACTGTATTTTTGAGCATATAGAGTAAATTTAAGTGATTATATTCAATTCAAACCTGGGCAAGTCTTGGAAGTGAGAATACCAATATCTCAAATTGAGCATATCATAAACCTAGAAGAATGCTATAGTATATCATATCAGCTACTGTTGGTTCCTTGACCTAAAAAAAAGAACTAAAAATGTATCAAAACTGTACCAATATGATTTCTTTCTTACATTTATCTTTGTCATATACAATTGTTCCTCATTCAAGATGAAATGTGTTGTACAGATAAACAGAATATCAAAAATATGTACCTATAATTAAGCCAAAAGATATACGTCCACCATTTGTAATAGAACTTATTCACAACTCATATATCCCTATTATCACGTCAACACCTGTACACTTGACATCCTCACAACAGTCACAACCCCAACTTTTAAACAGCACATTCATCATGAGAGGTGGTTGCTAAAAGTAAAATCCGTTAGAAAATAACGAGCGCGGAAACGGTCAGACGCGTATCGCTGAATTGCCGTTGATGAATATGGCGATGCCAAACAAGTGAATGAATTACTTGGAGGGAATGTTGGTATTCTTGATTGAAGGAAACGGAGCTCCGTTGGAAAATGTGATAACCTTACAAAAAAAAAATGGAATACTTGTTAGAAAAGCATTAAAATATTAGTTGTGAAGAAAATTATATTTTTCTTTAGAGTATGTTTCTTTAGAATGAGTATTGATTTCGAAAATAAACTTTTCTTGGTTCAAATGAATAATAATTTTTTCATCAAGTAAATTGTCCTGGAGCAAAATCAGATTTTCTTGTCGTGAGTATATCTTTATAAGAATATCGAAATTCTTGGATTGAGAATTTTTGTTAATGTATGTACAAATGTTTGGAATAATTTGATCTTATAGAAATGGACTGTTACAAAAAAATTTGGATATAACCATAATAAATCAAGTGAAAATATTTCATCACATCCAGCAACAATCATATGGTTTCTAAAATCTGTCTGAAGTTTTGGTACTAAATATAGATTCAATAGTTTTAAATAATCAAAATGCGACTCTGTAATCCTTGCCAAAAGGTTAGGGTCAGATATACCAGTATCAAACATAATCTCTTAATGTAATTCAAATGAACCATGAAATAGCAAGAAAAAAATTGATTCACTATCATAAATGCTCTCGTGGTGAACTGGCGAATGAATATAGTAATTTAATCGAAACTTGATGACACTCAAAATTATATAGACAATGGAAGTCCAAAACACAACATTTGAAACATCTATGTTGTCTAAAAATTTCAATCAACAGTAGGGTTAGTCAAAATCAACCCTTAATAAGATCAACATAACCTGACCATCACTACATTTGAGTAGCGCCGCCTGGATTTGATGTAAACGAAAGAAGAGCACAGGTGCTAATAATTGCGAATCTGGTTAATATGTTCGTGGATCAGCACATGCCGACAAAGCTTGCTTAGGAATTCGCCAGAGGCGCTTCGAGCATTCCACTCTTCGCCTCCTGCGACTGTATAAATAAAATTACATAGTGTCGCAGGCACCGACCTATTGGTGACAGTGTCACCATGTCGCTTAGGGTTTAGAAACAACACCAAAAAAATTGACACTGCAGATTATTATATTTTGGTAGATAGAAGATACATGGTTGAGTATAATAAGTGGGTAGGTATCGTAGATAAACAAAACCAGTACTAGCACAAAATCGTGCGAAAGGTTTGGGTTTATCATTGGGATTTGAATTCGTTCATCTGGTCGATTTTTATGTTTTGTGTGTGTGTGTAAAGGTCTCATGGACGTGGACAATTCAAGCACTTCAACACATCTTCCAACCGCACGTTTGTCGGAGGATCGGCGGCTTCACTCACCGTATTACAAATAGGGTTACAGTTTCCTGTATCAAATTACATAGTCACAATCGCGAATCCCGTGAAGCTCACACGGTTACGATGACACATGCAGACGGTGGTATCACTAGCGCCTACTACGATGATGATGATGATGATTCACACATCGTACTTTGTTGAACTTCCAGACAATACAGTGTTGCCGTCATCACTTTCATGCCCTGTTCAGAGTTGAAGATGGAACAAATTGAGTCTTTTGAAAGTTGGCTATATAATTGAAGAGAAACGAATTGGTTGGATAAACATATTTGTTCCAGACTGTGTAGATCCTTTGTAATGATGTATTTTCTGGATTCAGTTCAGAAGGTTCCGGGAGTGCTTTGGAGCATTCCTTGCTTGAGCCATGTTTTGCATAGGGTGAAGCATGATTTTTTCTCGAGCAGCAACAGTGATTAGATTAGATACATTTGTTTTGGATATAATTCATCAATAGAATAATTATATGTATATGTGGCAACTACTGCATAGAATTTCATAGTCAGCGTAAGAAGTATAGAGAAAGTAACACTGAGGAAACCTCGGAAAAATTGCCCTCAGTACAGAGTAACAGCAGTGCAGTCTGCGGTTGACCGGATTGGCTTCATTAACGCCGCCACTACACCGCAACCGGGTTGTTGGGAATGCAATACTCATGCGGTTTTATGTGGATTATCAGGGAATGTGTCAGGAATTTCCGCCTCTCTATTATTTTTGGTATCAGATGCCAGATGGCTGGTAATTGAACAAAAAACATTGAATCCTCAAATTCCATAAAAGCGGTTGTTCGTGGAAATATGACACGCAAAAATGTCACAATTCTTCGGCTGAAAATCCATTTTGTATTGTAACGTTCTTAGCTGGTACCTTCAATTCGACCCACAATTGTGCGGCTATTTTTCCTTCCAGCCAGTCTAAAGGCGTTCCATGTCTCTTTTGACAACTGCTCACATGTTCTGGATGATTTACATACAGGATGGTCTTTTCCTAGCTGCTACTACTGGCCTCGTCGCAGTATTATGCCTATCAGAGTCATAAGATTCCTGTTATGTGCCCACTAACAACGTTTTTGAAGTTCGAAACAGTTAAACTGCCCTCTCACATTCGTCGCATAAACGAAGGCCAGATTCGTGATTAGTGACCCAGAATTACGCAGAAAACGGGTAGCAGTCTCTTCCTGGAGCGGAAGAGAACCCGCAGATTCAGAAACGCCGACATAGCGAGGCCGGCATCATGATTCAGATGGACAAAGGCTCTGCTAGGTTGTCTAACCACCTTTTTCATCGTGATGACAGAGCTTCCAATCTTGATGAACCCCCTGAGCTGGACCCACAAGGCGCTGTGAATTTGGCTGTTTATCATTCTTCCAACACAGAGTACATCATACACATGTGAGTGGTGCTAAAATTAAAAGAAATTAGAACAGAAAAATTAGTATAACGATCCGACAAGTTGAACGTAAATGAAACTGGCAAAATCAATTACCATTATTTACTCCCAATCTCTCTGACGCTTTTGTAGAGAGTATTTCTATCTTGTCAATATAAATAAACCGTCGGAGGCAGTCGTATCTTGTGTACGGGGCGGCACGTCAGGACCTATCGATCAATGATGGGAAATACCAGTGAGAGCATTTTATTTTTGGACATCCAGATCCCTCTTGCCTCTACAGAACACAAAGAAACTACAAATGAGAGTTTTATATATGTACCAGCAGACATTTATTTCTTTCGAAATTACGGCTTTTCCGTTGGAGTTGTAAAATAGGTGATTTATGTCGTAGTATTGTGGTATGTAAATTAAGGAGGATGTTTAGCAGCTACTGCTATCGCAAGATGTTACAACATAAAATTCTTATGAAATTAAGGAAAACTTTCTTAATACTTTTCGTACATTAATTTGGATCCTCTTACAATGAGCTAATGACACTCGACCCTACGTCATCGCGGATTTGAATAAGAATTACACACGCGTTTAGAATGCGTATTGGGCATTATGGAACCCCCAAGTCTGCAGGGAAAATCCTGTAATAAAAAAATCCTGAAATCAACATGGCGTCGGAAAAATTACATAGGCTTGTACAGGGCGACGAGCAGTTTAGAAAAATCAAGGTGTGCCCAGGCCTATACCCAGGATTTTCTTTCCGAAGGACGCGTAGTTTAAAAAGTGATAATTGTTATTACAATAAAAACATGAGGATAGCTTACAGGTCAGCATCTAACTTAAGATCATATTTAATAAATGCAAAAAATGAACCAGATATGTGTAAGTAGATTTCATGTGCCTTATGTAATTCTGTTTATATAGGTCAAACAGCTAGAGCATTTACAGCAAGGTACAGAAAACATATGAGAGCCTTCAAAAACCAACATCCAGAAAGGTCAAATTTTGCCAAAAACTTACTAGATACTAATCATAATGTTGACAACGAAAATAGAATGAGTTTACTTCATTCTTGTAATAAAATACATGATCCAAACTTCAGGGAAACATTAGAGATTCACAAATACCTGCGAAATCCCGATTTCATTGTAGTAAATGCACAGACTGATCTTTTAAACTCTTTGTATTCTATGTTAACTCACTCTTGGAATATCTTAAGTTATTGAATTAATTAGGAATAATGATAGAGCTTAAAGAATAAAATATCTAAAAACGTGAAGTATCTTAAGAAATAAAATAGTTTATCACATGATATATCCCAGTGACATTTTGACGGCGATGGTTAAGGTTTTGTAGGGATTTCCTTTAACACTAATGCAAATGCAGTCGCAAAAAAAAATCCTAAGACAGACACAACAAAGGAAAAAATAGTTTAATAGAAAAATAGCTAGATAGTATAGATAGTATGCTAGTTTTGAGAGCTCTAGTTTTATATCCATGATAGGATTCAGTTAGCTAGTTAGCCTTTGTTAACAGTCTGACAGTCCGACAATGATTCAAATATAAATCGAAACGCGTCACTAAAAGAAAACGAGTTTTATTTTTGAAACTGTGTGTTTAATACACAATCATTTTATCTGCATGATGGAAGAGTTTCACCAAATAAGAGCAGCTGCAATCTACATGATCAAAAATTCTAGTTTTTCGCAAATCTGATCCATCCGTGAGTTCAGTAACCTAGGGTTCCCACAACTACGAAATCTGACAAGCTGGTGATAGAGGATAACAAATCGTCTGATTATTACTTCTACCTAGACCGAATTGCTTGAATACGGCAGTCGTCAGGTAATTTCAGTACCGTTTGGACTTTAATGCATTATATGTATCAACTCGAGATGCCATTTACCTTTTACATAAACACATTTCTCTCTGTTAAACCCACACAGCAACGGTAAAAAGCCAAGTTGTAGCGTGTTTATATGTATGAGTATATGATTCTATGCCTTATCCACTTCTAACTCGTTATTGGATATACGATAGACAGTGTCGCCGTTGAGCTAGGGATTATAAGTTTGTCAGGTCATACCCAGATGATGTGACTGAATATGATTGAAATTGAATATGTAGGAGGAATGTATGTATATTTCTATGGAATGATCACTTAGAATTAATTGATGTTTCATTTTACTTATCGTCTAAATGGATATGTCAAGCTTGCATTTAACAGATGTACGTCCTCAATGTTCTGTTTTGGGGCCATTTTTTTAATAAATAGCCTCATGTAATGGCAGAAAGCCTAACGCGCTTCATAAGCGCTGCAAGAGGATAAATGTATATTCACTTTGACTTGAAAATGCTTTTGATTGTAACCATCGGGAAAGAAAAGTTCCGGTAGCTCATTACACAACGCCGAGGCTCTCCAAAAGAACGACCGTGTACCAGAGAATACAATTTCCCGGAGCGGAAGAAACACAGCTTTTGAGACGCCGACCTAGGGAGGCCGGCAACAGGATCATGCCATGACATATTATTGTTGATATTAATTTCCAGAAGCTTGATGGAAAATGATTCAAGTATTAGGCTTTCTTTCATCTCCACGGCTGGAAGAGCAGCATGCAACTTCATTGTTAGGATTGTTGTCTGAGTCTGCGCGTTAAACTGAACTTCATTTGTAGATCCACATTTCACAATTCTACAATTTAAAATTTTGATAAACGTAAGCAATGTCCTTGATCTGAACTTGATGCACATAAATCTTAATATTTCATGAAATCGTATGTCATCTGCATAAATAATGGATCTTTCGTCATCTCACTTTTACCAGAGTGTGCGTTCCAGAATGCGCGCTGCGAACGTTTCCAGCCATTACTAAACATCTGCGAGTACCGACAAGTAGTCGCTGCATGTTAAAATTATAAATAACTGTTCCTTTATTAAGAGCAGGTGTCAAAGTGAAACTAGACACCAATAATGTATGTTTAAGTAACAGAACTGAAGTTTACATAGCGTTCGTGTTTTCTCGGATGAAAGGATCAGGTTTTCTGCGAAAACCAGAGATGGATAGGAAACCAACATAGTGCTGAATATGTTGAAGTTTTGTTGCATATGCAGAGAAATTGTAAACAAGGATTTATTAATTATCCAAACACATTATTCTGTATGTAAACGTTTTAATTGTCGATGTTTAATAAAAAAAAACTTATTCTGAGTTTCCTCTTTACAACCATCTAGTGAGTTGCTCTGGCTGGAAGCATGTCACTTTCATTATAACTCAACAAATTGCATAAATTGTATCATCAATTCATATATATTTGTGAGCAACTACATTCCAACCTATTTCACCTATTTATTCTATCATATTCCGAATAACTTATTGTGAACCGTTAGCCAAAAGTATTTGTACCTATGGTAATTAGAAAAGGTAATACCTTCCCCATTTGGCATCTATAATGAAGTATCTCAAAATTTAATGAAAATATTTCAAATTCAGATAAAAAATTCTATGTCCAACACAGAAGTATCACAAATTATACTCTTTCTTCCAGTGACGCGGTTCGATTTGTATTTGAATCATCGTCGGACTGTTAAACACACAATTTTTATCTGAATGATGGAAGAGTTTCACTAAGACAGAACATCTATAATCCACATGATCGCTTCAAATGATGTGCTTTGGACATCCATTTTCTATACAATTTTGAGTATCAGTGAAGATGGTTTAAAATAGTAAATCACTCGGAACCTCATGAGATTCCAAATTATATAGACAATGGAACCCCGCAACCCTAAATTTGAAACATCTACGTTGCGTTGTCTGAAAATTTCAAACGACAATTAAATAAAAGTGTGATATTGTTGAGCTTGCATTATAAGAACAAAATATCCATTCCATGTCCCCATTTTATCGGTCTGTTCAAACAAAATTCACTCAAATGGGGTTTTGGCCTGGCGTGACATAACTCGAAATTCACCATGAAGTGACTCTCTTCCACCAACTCTATGGAATGCTTTTGTTCGTTTACGGCATGATAAATGTTTCCTGTCTGTTTCCTGTGTGCGAAAACGGCACTATAACGTCTCTCAGAACTGTGCGTCCTATGCCATTATCCGTTGATACGACCTTGGCTATTGTTGTTCTGGTGTTAAATATTCTATAGAGAATTTGACTACCCCTGACCGTTATGGATCTGGTGCTATTATTCTTCATTTGTGACTATTGGATATTGAGATTTTATCTTTGATCGATTAGACAGAGAATCAATCAAATAATGTCAATTAAAAATAATGACAATTGATTAATGAGGACCGTCGTACAATGGGATAGTAACTTATTACTTATGGAACGAAAATATATGAAATGATTTTAGAATTTATATTCAAAGTTAATTTAATTTTTCTGTCTTAGCTCCAAACATAGTGCATTTATTGGCAGAAAAACTGTGTTAATGTCATGGTTGAGAATCTCAGGCGAAAAATTTCGATAGTGTTGTTCTATCAGGCCTTTTCCGCCCGAAGTGTAAGACTCCACGAAATGTGGCACACTCACCGAAACCTTTCCGTCGTCCACCATGTATTTCACCATGTAAGTGTTATTAGCATTTCGTCGTGGTGGGCAGCGTCATCGCCAACTCCCTATGTACATATAGTTACCGCTTATTTATGTACAAAACTTGGGTTACGAAAGCCTCTGGAGAGCAAAATTAATTATTCCACCTTCTTTGCCTCCCCATTTTTATAATTCAAACAACATAAAAGCATGAGATATGATCATTAATGAGAACATGAGATTTTCTTCGAAACCATGATCTCACACAGAAGCATGAGACTTGGCATTACTGTACGATACCGCTATTGCCTGCCTGCCCTGAACCGCGGACAAAAAACAAGGGTTGCTCTCGGCTCTCGATGCATGCACGGCAGACAGCTTGTTGGTTTGTAGCTTAACGAAGCGACGAGACTCTCGCATACACGGTCATCTGTTTAGAAGGTGATTGGGTGAACATTCATGTATGTTTGAAACGTACTGACGATCACCCGGGTTGAATGTTTATAGACGATATAATGTCTTTTACCAAAATTCGTTTGATGTTTTTTCGTGATTTACTACAATACTTTCCCGCCTATTGACATGTGGGAAGGACCAACAGGTCACCGTATTCTGTTTAATTAAATGCAAGTTATGACAATTCCGCACATCCATCATTGTTGCTTTGTGTGCTACTTAGTGGTATGAGGACATGGCACTGAGATGATGAATGGTTAATCCAGTTGCCAGTTGTATAAAAAAAATGGTGCTGAAGCATGCAAACGAACGCATGCTGTTGAGCAGACGTCGCCAAGCGATGGTAAGGCGAAGCTGCGCAGACTTCCGTGTCGGCACTGCGCTAATTACTAGAATTATTCAACGTTCTATTAGTGTATTAGCCGTTTAAAAAACTATCGTGCGGAGTCAGACGGCTCTGCGAGAGCAAGAGTAATTGCCGGTTGCAAAGAAAGAGCGTGCACCAATCGCAATCGCAGCGGTTTTCAGTCGTTGTAGACGCACGATTAATGCCCTTTTGCACTTTGCTATCCGCATCATTTCAGATTTACACGCCATGGGAATTTTGTATTCTTGTACCTGATCCTGCTTTACTACCAACAGTACTGTTGAAAATAAAATACGTGATTGGTTTGGAAGATTCCACTTGTATGGTCATTAGGACATTATTTAATTTCGATTGAAAACTGTGTTGAATGGCGAGCTTTGTACAGAACATCAATAGGGAACTAAATATGGAAAAGCACTCGTATGCAATATTGGAAACCTTGTGATCTAATTCTGTCTAAGTCAATTGATTTTCAGGTTTATCCCACGCCAATTAAATTATGCTAGTATTTCACCAAATATTTTTTCTCTCCAGACATCAAGGCAGGTCGGAGCATGTTTCGAAACTGCTCGCTTGTGTGGAGACGCGCTCCGAAGCACTCCCTAAAGCTTTTCGATACAATCTAGAGAAAAGCAGTTTGTCTAGTGGAAGCATCTGAATTTAGGAAGGACCTGCAAAGTTTGAAACAGCCTTTTTAGTGTTGTTTGCAGGTTGTCAATAATTTTTTCAAATCTGCCAAAATTTATTGTTCTCGATTGTGAAATCCTAAACTTGTATCAGCAAACTCTTTGTAATCACTTCATACACACAAAAAAATCTCAATTCAAGAATTTCTATATTTTTGTAAAGGTATATACACGACATGAACATCTGTTTTCATTCTAAGACACTCACTTGTTGAGAAATTTATGGTTGCTTTGAACCAAGAAAAGTATATTTTCGATTTTTACACTCATTCTACGGTAATATACTTTAAAGAAATATATATTTTCTTTACAACCGAGATTGCAATGCATTTATAACAAGTATTCCATTGTTATGTAAGGTTATCGTATTTTCCAACAGAGCCCCGTTTACTTCGAGCAAAAATACAAAAATGTTGAAAATTGAACAGCCTCAATTAACATTATCATAATGGTTCGAAAACATACGCTGCTTGCCAAGTGCACCTCAATTCGCTCCAAGTATTTCATTCATTTCACATCGCCATCTTCGTCGACTAAATTTGAGTGGTACGCGTCTCCTATTTCATGTCTATTTCCGCGCGTATTATTTTCATTTTTCTCAACCCTTACTTCTTGCGTGAGCTGTTGGTGTTGTGAGAATCTTATACAGTTGTTATTACCCATTGTGGACGTATAACTTCTGAAAAATGAACAGAGAAAACAAAATATTGTAAACCCATGCGAAACGCCTTATATTCTAGGTAGATTCCCCTCTTAAGTACAAGAACATATTTTTTATATTCTTTGTTTATCTGTTCAATAACCTTCACACTTGAATTAAAATACTAGATGACGCAGAGAGAAGTCACATTGGTACAGTTTGGACACTTTTTGGTTATTCTTTTTAAGGTTAAGAACCATCAGTTGCATCTGTGGATATTCTTTGTTTTTTGCCAAGATTATCATATGCTCAATTTAAGATTTTGGTATTCTTATTTCCAATACTTCCCCAGATTTCAATTGGAAATGTTTACTGAAGTTAACTCTATGTGATCAAAAAATATAATACTCTTACTCTATGATTATTATATCTTTGCGCATATAGAAAGATACGATTTATTAGGATGAAAGCACATATTATTCGTCTGAGAATGTGCACTCTGTCAGTAACAGCGTTTACAAATCCTTACTGACCCAACCCTGTTCAAGGTCTAGTGAGCGGAGAGCCTGCTTAGCTCAGCAATCATGCTACTTGTTATTTTTGGCTTCGCGTTTGTGGCTGTTAGGTTGAAAAAATAATAGTTGAAAGTTCTGAACAACTGGTTGAAACGGTTGTAATTTGTCTCAATACATCACAGTCAGTTTAAAAGGCAAGTGGTATCATGCCCACCCACTACCCACTAGACCACTTGACAGGGTAATCTTCTAAATCGTTGCTTCCACTGAAGGATGGCGTGGTGGTCTTCACAGATATAATTCGATACCACACAGGATGACCGAAACAGTGTGTGGCAATGTGGTGAGAACCTACGATGCAGAAGAGTATAAACACGCATTGTTCTCAGATGCTTTGATAATGAACAGGTGACAGACAGGTTTTGTGGCGTAACTACACAAGACCGAATGGAAAGAGAAAGAAGAATAATCTCTAGAATATGTAACATCTTCAAGGAAATTTTGCTTTTGCTGTTTGAAATAACAGCGTGTCAGAAAGAAACGGATTCAAGTGGAATGACTCGGTATTATAGTTATATAGATAGTGTTGAGAACTATGATCTGCAGCCCAAAACATAACAGATCGCCCATCACTATTATGACCATTAAAATTATATAGATTATGGAAGTCCGAACCACAACATTTGAACTTTTATCTGTAACTAGAAACTTTATCCACAAAAGTTTCCTTATGTGTGTATAGTACAATATTCAAAAATAACTCAAATTCATGGATATGAATTACGTGATTTGTTTATTTTAACGATAATAAACACTTTACTGAAGCATCACGGAATGATATGACAGAGCCTCTGAAAACTCACGATTTTTATGAAAAAAGTAAATAAGAAACAAAACAACAGACGTTTTTTCACGTGTCAAGGATATATCATGCTCTTGAGTTGATGAAAAACGGCCATAATTTAGCGAAACATAAAACCGGGGAATGTTGCGGTTGCTTGTAAACGTGGTAATAAAGCGTTTTAAAGAAAATCGCAGAGCATGTATTACTGAAAACAACTGACCACACACGAGCTTCACGCTGTCAACGATTTACTGGCTAACAGCAGGAAAATGCCTTCCAAATCCCAGATTAAACTGTTACAGTGATAAACGTTGATAATTTATGGGTTCGATATCGATCCTTTGACTTTATCACCTTGGTAATTAACTTATTTACGACTAGTGATTATACAGATCATACCAGACTATGTAAACCTCACATTCATCATTTGTATAGAGAATGCTTTGGTTATTGATGCTAACTTTACTTCCTTCATGCATACGAGAAAAGTATTCTTATTGTGAAATTTTATTAATATATCTTTTTTTGGTTAGGATTTATATTTTGTATTGCTGATTATCTTCCATCAGGCTGCTGGGAATTAGCATCATCAATAACATGTCATGGCACGATCATGTTGACGGACTAGGTCGGCGTCTCTAAAGCTGGCGATCTCTTCCACTTCAGGAAATTGCATTCATCTGAACAGCTACTGCTACTCTTATGAATCTATACGAACACTGTCAATAGACATTTATCTTCTCGCAACGCTTATGAAGCGCGATACGCCTTGTGCCTTTGCGTGAGGCTATCCATAAAAAAGGACGATTATCAAAGAGCAAAGTATGTTGCTCATCTTTTCAGGGCGTAATTCAGTAGCATTTATTTAAAAGATGTCAGACTGTGGAAAATTAAATTTACTTGAATACATTTAGAAATTCTAATTGAAAGAATCGTCTGAAATTAATCTATAAATCTCCAACTTGCTCAATATTAAGGCTTTCCTTCTATGTTTTCACTACAGCCCACTGTGACGCAGTCAATTTATTTTGACATAACGTTAAAAAAGAAAATAGGTAGAGCATATCTGGCACATTTCATTGTCGTATCTTGTATGAAGTTACTTCTATCTACTCACATTTACATTTATTACACGGTTTGAAAGACCAGAAGTGATTAAAATTTTACTATCGGCCGTTAAAATTTCTTCTTACTGTTCATTGGAACACTGTAAGCGTTGTTGTATAATGTATACCTAACTGTATCGCTATTAGTGAATAGCGAAAGATTGCATTGCATTTTCCTTACATGAAAATTCTTCTCGACATTGTGTTGCTAAATATATTGTGTACTCGTATTATATAAACCACTTCTCGCATCATTCATACCACCTTCAACTATTGATGGTAACACATCGGAAGCACATCCAACCACCACCACAATTAAGAAGCGATATTTTGATTATAAAGATAAACTGGGAATGGTGCTTCAAGATATGGCCAACAAATCAGTCGAAAGGAAAAAACTAATCTCGAAACATCTATATTATAAATATTCACCAAGATACATTTCATATAAATCACAAGATTTGTCACTGATGCTGCAAAGACGTATTATATTTACATTCCATTTTGACAGCGTTACTTCCAACCGACTTACCGTCTCGCGATATTGTATCAAGATTAATAATGTTGTGTATGAAATTGCTGTAGGTATATCTTCTTGTGTCCGCCTGTATTTATATTCACTCTATAAGCATATCATTAAGTGGTTGTTATTTATGCGTTCTATGCGAGCGCCATTAGCTGCAGTCTCGCTAATGCCCAGGCTGTAAAACTACACTAATCACTCTGTTTTATATGCAAGCACATGTGACTGGATAACCCGACCCCTATAAAATAGAAGCGGTTGTGGCCATTCTGATAATGTAAGTGTCCAGCTAGATACCAAATAGAACTTTGTTGCATACTATCAATATCACAGACTGCAGGTTACAGTTGAAACATTGCAAAATAAAGAATGGGGCAAGGTGATTGACTAAGTACCCTTCACACTGACCGAAATTATACATATATACAAGGTGTGATAAAAAAATAAGGTAAATTTTCAAATGTAGCAGGCTACATCCATTCGATTTTCGAGCATATGTTCCAAATTTCAGCTATGTAGCATGTTTAGTTTGTTTGTGAGAGGCATAAAGGTTAGAAGTGTTTTGCGTGCTCCACGATTTTCTGCTGTCGAAAAACATGGATGATTAAAGAGTTTGCATTAAATTTTGTGTGAAAAATGGAATCAAGTGCTCCAAAATACTTGAAATGTTGAAAGTGGCATACGATGAGTCTACTTTAAATCAAAAAAATGTTTACAAGTGGTATGAACTATTCCAAGGAGGCCGAGAAGACACCAATGACGAACCTCGCTCTGGACGCCCCAGCACGTCAACAACTGATGAAAACGTTGAAGAAGTAAAGGAAATAGTGCTGGGGAATCGTCGAATTACCATTAGAGAAATTGCTGATAATAATTATGCGCAATTTGCGCGAAGCAATCCGCCAGAAACGTCCGAATTTGTGGAATAACAAACATTGGCTTTTGCACCATGATAACGCCCCTGCTCACACATCGTTGCTTGTGCGCGAATTTTTGGCTAAAACCAACACACTAATGATGCCGCAAGCACGGTATTCCCCAGACCTGCTCCCCTGTGACTTCTTCTTGTTCCCGAAACTGAAGAGGCCCATGTAAGGACGACGTTTTGCAACGATTGAGGAGATAAAGACGGCATCGAAGAAGGAGCCGAACAAGATCACAAAAAATAATTTTTTGAAATGCTTTAAGGATGGGAGAAAGCATTGGCACAAGTGTATTATATCCGAGGGGGATTACTTTGAAGGGGAAAAAATAGAAATTGATGAATAAATAAATATACTTTGAGAAAAATGAAAATTCACCTTATTTTTTGATCACACCTCGTCAAATAGATAGCTTTGTACTGAAGATATATGTGTATTATAAAAACGAGTACGACTTGTCCATATATTTCACGGCTAGTTGAATATATATATGTTGGGCGATATAACAAACGACCTTTATCTCTGCGCTATATGTTAACCATAATTTCCCTCGCCACAAAAAATTGTACGGCATGTGGTCGTCCCAGCTTGATATCGCGCGTTTTTTTAAACACCTGGATATATGACTCCAATGCTTGGGGATCACACTTAATTGATAGACACAGTTGCATGTCATGCATATCTAGATTGAAGCCATTTATTCCATGGTTATCGTCACAGAGGAATGAGTAGCAACATGGATATATCTGGATTCATATACATCATAAAGGGTGTTTGAGAATATATTAAATTTACCCTATTTTAAGGCTTACCTTAGGCAAGGGAAATTAAGCTGCTATGATATTGTTTTTCGCTGTCTTTCATGATAAACTGACACATTTATGAGTTTCCCTCGTACAGTCTTGAAAAAATGTATATAGAACCTGTTATCACGGATATCAGATGCAAGTTTGACTACAGCAAGGTCTACTGGATAGGTATCCAAAGGTATCAAGAAAACTGGTAACAGTAATTGTGTGAAAAGATGACTCCGAAACAGGTGAGTTTCCGCCCCCCCACTTGTCGGGCCTAAAACAACCGCTGTAATACCAATAAAGTAATTGATAAACATCAATGCATAAACATAAATAAAAAGCACTCGTATATCTGTCCACGAATTTATCGACCACTCTCCTAAATGCAACAAATCATATTTTAGTGTTCTATATATCATTGCGTTATGACAACCTACGACGAGCATCCAGCCACAGAAAGGAGGCATTCAGATGTAGGAGTAAGCTCGTCAAGCGAAAGTTGACAATATACGGGGTTGATAAAAGCATTGTAGGGCTGATAGAACAAATACCTTAATACTTCAACCTCAAATTAGTTGATTCTTGTAAGCCAACATACTTCTGCATGCAGTAGGAGGCTGCCGTTCGACTCGATATGTGAGGTAGATTGCACCTCTCATTATTTAGGGTAGTATTACCACGGCTAAGTCGTCACAAGTCTTTGTGGAGGTACGTACCTAGATAGATACATAAAAAATATCTCGCAGTCCTGCAAGCCTTGGCCCTGAAACTCCTGCTAGCACAAACCATTAGAGGCCCTTTGCTACACCGATGAAGGTTTATTGCTGTTTATACACGAAAGAAATAACCTCTCTGCTATAATCTAAGGAAAAAAGCTTCCCGTTCATGCTTATTACTCTCGTATTTTCATTTCTCAAATGACAAGCATTCCGGAGCTTCGCTTTATTGTGGCCCATGCCGTAAGTGCGCTCATCTTTGCCTAAGTCTGTTTTATATTACGGTCCCTCGCTCGAAGAGACGAACGAGAGAAAATGCAGAAAGACTTACGCTGTGACAGCATCCGTGCTGTTCTATTTCCCTTGGCACTTACCGAAATAGACAATCTCACTCATTCGGCGGAACAGACGAGCCAGGGTTACGGTCATTGCTGCGGCCCACGGATTTATTTTGAACCATGGATGTTACGGGTACATTGCCAGGTGGATCAAAGACTCTTGAGGGTGGACTAGAAAGTATGTAATTAGAAAGTTCTGTACGAACCTGGCTATGTCAGCAGCTATGAAGTGCAAACGCTGATGTCACTCACTTCGTCGCGCTCGACATATCGAAAACTACGTTACGCCAATGGTTGGACCGCTCTTAATTTGCGGTGGTGGATGGATATGCATCCGATAGATTTACCATCATCGCGGGAGTCCCACAGGGAAGAATCACTCAATGTTCATGAGACTTTTTCTAATAAATAAATGATGATGTATTAGCCTCCTTCCGATGTTGTTTACACTTCCCTTCAGTCATCGCTTATTTCTCCCCCCCCCCTCCTGTCTGATTCTTCATGCCAACGTCCCCGAGTGGTTTCTTCTATAGCTGGCGCCACCAAAGGTGATGACGCGCACCACTGGGCTGATGTGCCGTAAGTTTGGTCGAATATGTGCAGTCTAAATACGCTCTATGTATATTATTTTGTATTGACCAGGCCATACAGGTTTTTCACCTGAAGAAGATTGAACTTGTCTCATCAATCGGAACGTTGTAGAAAACTCGGTCTACATAAAAGAGCGACTCAGTGTTATCCTGACAAAATTGTTAGGGTTTCTTTGGTCTGGATTATTTAAGAGACACTTTGGCTGGACTGGCGGTCTTGAACGTTTATCCAGAGCTAAAGAGAAGATTTGCGTTGGCACAAGCCACGATGATGTTAGCTAAGGACAGCCGACACATTATTACAAAGTTTAATTTACTGGAAAGTCACGGGCTCTTGAAATCCCTCTATTTGAGGAACAGTATAATGTTGTGTATGGTGTACCAATTAGTGTTTCAATGTTAAGGTAGGTTTTATTACACGAGGTTATGAATAGATTAGCTTAAATATATTCTACTCTACTATTGGCAGTAATTACTTTTCTCAAAAATCGATCGTCTATCCCACAGAATTATCTCATATTGTTAAGAAATGATCGGTTATATGTTTTTATATAGGTAACCTCTTAAGAAGCCAGTGGCTTACCGCGCCCCAGAGGCGCTGCGAGGTTATATACGTTGATTCACATTAACCGGGAAACGCTGTGAACTATAGCTATGCCCAGTAGCTCATTCCGCTGAGGTTCTCTAAAAGGATGACTTGGAATAGGCTTGTTCGAAATGTTGGATCTGGTAAGGATGCGCCCATTGGGCTCTTCTATTTCTCATTATGCGGGACCACTCAGTCAAACATTTGCCATGATCATATCTATGTCTTCGATGTACTAGACTGTGGAGGTTCTTTATGCCAAAAGATCGACTTTTGGAAGAGGCTTGTCCAAGGCGTTATAAGCTCGACCCGGGGAAGATGTGCCTGTTGAGCTCCTCCTGTGTTTGCTGTTGGAACAGGAGAGAACCCCTGCCCTGCACCATGATTGTGCCATGACATGTTATCGTTGATGTTAATTCCTAAATGACAGATGGCGACCAGCTTGCGACTTATTTGTCACGGTTGTTGTGTTGTTGTGGGGTCTTCTGCGCGTTAAATTGGACTCCATTTCTAGATCCCCATTATGCAATTCTCCAATTTCGACACACAAGGTCGATAATAGATTCATCGTTTCTTGAACAGGTCTAATCCCCACACATGAGAGCAGTATGTGTCTGGTAGAATAGTAGTAGTGAATACAATGTAAAAAATTGCAGATATAATATTATTTCATTGCTGTCGAAAAGTTGTTTCATAAAACTATGGAGAAACCTTTGATGCTGCTCATGAATTTTCCAGTTATCCTTACCTCCTAACTGAACATTTTTCCAGCAGCAGAACGATTTTCTTCGGCTAGGATTATTATCTGATCGGAATACCGGAAGGTTTCAATTAATGTATGTTCTTGTAAATCAGTAATACCGAATGTAGATTCTATTTGTAAATTCTAATTTCATTCTACTGGAAACAACAGGGGTCAATACCTTGCATACAAATAGGTAGTCGAGAGTGGAACATCTGCCTAACATTTATAATCCGAAGCTCTGACCCTGCCTCGTATGTAGAAACAGCGAAATCAGATTTACGTAACGGACACCGTTCTGCTGGACATCCATTCATAATATGCACACAACCCTTCCTTGATTTTGTTTTTTGTGGCGGTGCACTATGAAATAGGGGGAGCATTATATGCATACATTCTTTCTAATAGGGTGGAATTATAGCAGTGTTGACTGTACGGCCATTCCAAACAGGAAATTTCAGGTAGACGTAATTAATAGTGTAACGGTGTTGGCTAGCGTGAATAATGTGGATTGAAACTGTACAGTTAGAAGTTGAACTGAAAAATATCATTCGAAAAGTGGTTAAACCCAAATTTTATGAGGAAGGATGTAGTAATCAGTCATCCTCGGTTCTCTCCGCCTACTTAGGGCGCACGATTTGCGAATACAGTGGAGGCTGACTTTCTTTCATAATAATAATAATATTCACATATTACATAAAACCATCTTAGAATTTAGAATAATTGAAAAATTGCATTTTTTGCCAAAGGCTGAGTTCGACAAACGACTACATTTCGGCTGTGACGTCGACAAGCCACTATAACTTGGACTCAAACTCGTAGTTCCTTCCGACTATATAGTCACATAATAACCACTACAATTTACATAAAACCGTTGTCAATTGAAAAGGTCTTTCGGGTTTGGTTTGAACGTTTAAACTGTTAGGTAATAGTCTCCTCCAAATTCGATCCAAACTGTTACCCTGTCTCTCTCCTCGTTATTTTTGCATTCTCTACTCTATGATCGTGCTCAATTGTTGACAGCGATAGATATCTTTCCCGGACGTTCCAGTAGAAGTCATCGACTGTTTGTGCGGAAAAACAAAAGACAGCTCCTCCCGCTCTGTTACATCTGAGACAATGGCGCCGACCGCGTTACGATCATGATCTACTCCTCGGCCTTCCATTCTATAATTAATGGCAGTATTTCTTTCGCTGCACATCCATATCTGTCAGAAAGATATCCCCGCAGCGATTTGATAGGCATCGTTCCAAGTACTTCGCAGTGGTTGTGTATTAAAGTAATATTGTAAGAAGTTCAACTGCTGATACGACCATCGCAAGTAGCGGATTGGTATTCGACAGGTTATTTATGATTGTACTTTGCTGCCGACAATGCTTAGAGGGGTTAAGATTGTATACTAGATGCCAAAAGGAAGGTCAGTCGTCCAATTTCCCAAGTAGCGGTTCAGATGTTGGTACTGTAATTTTATGCTATAATATGCAATATCTGCGGTATGGCCAGTAGAAATATTTCATGAATAAGTACCATGGGCCTGTTTGGAAAAAACATATTCGCTGGACTTGGGCCTGCATCGATTTTATTTAAATTCTTTCTCACACCTCAAGATACAGTTGTCCAATATTCGGGGTCCTGTAAGGAACCGTGCAGGATATTATGCAGTCTACTCCCGCATTTCCTAGTGAATTGATCTACTTGTTTCCATATTTGTATATACCAGGTGGTTCATTTAACTTGAGACAGCCAATATCGTGAAAACGGTGAGTTTTTTTTATGAAGACGTTCAGATGAAAGTTCTTGGGTGCAATGGGGGACAGTTAATGATGACTTTTATTTTCGACATTGACAGCGTTTCAAGGATTTTTCAAGGCAAAGATGTTTTTTTAATGAGAATATAATTAAATTTTATTTTCGAAACTTAATCTACTTGAGAAAAACAAATACCTTCCATCCACAAATTTTTTTATTCCGATTGCAACTTAAGTAGATAAAAAATAATGCATTTCGAGTTTTTCAAAACGTTATTTTCTCAGTGGGCAAAAAATTGAATAGAATTAAATAGATTTTTTTTCTTTTGTTTGTTGTTCTCAGATGAATCTGGTTTTGCAAACCATAAATCGATATAATATGCACTACTAGAGTGTGGAATATCAGCGCCCTTTCTTGTTGAAGGTATGATGCGAAGCTAATAATGACAGGTTGATCGGACCACTTTTATTGAAGGAACATTGGATGGGCAAAAATATCCAGACTTTCAAAAACACCATTTACCATGAGCTAATAGACGATATACCACTTCAAGAAAGGGCAAGTATGTGGTTTCAAGATGATGGCTACTCTGCTGATTAGGCCAGAATTTCCTGGAAAATGCTGGATCGAAAATACCCGATTCCATCGATCAGATGAGGTGGTCACGTTATGTTGGCTGCCAGATCACCAGATTCAACCTCTCTTGATTTCCTTTTATTGGGCCTTCTAATAGAAGTTGTTTATTCGATATTGGAAAATATGATGTAACGCTTGTAGAGCAGTCAATAAAGAAAATCTTCTTGGGTATCATGAAAACTTTATATAATGGATTGAGGAGTGTATTAAAATTGGCGAGCATGATTTTGAACATTTGTTATAATAAATTCTATGGTTTTCTATATGATAATTACGTTATCTATGCTTTCGTGAGAAGGAAAGCATTTCTGACAAACCATTTAATTACTGGAAAATTTATAAAAAAAATTTTTTTTATTTTTTATTTACTCAAGTTGCAGTCGGATTTCAAAATTTTGTGAGCAAAATATATTTAGTTTTTCTCGTAGAGTAAGATTCTGCAATAAAAATTATATGTCCCCATTAAGAAAACATGGTTGACCTTGAAAAAAACCTTGGAAATGCTGTCAATGTCGAAAATAAGTCATCGTTAATTCTCCTCCATTGCACCCAACGACTTTCATCTGAACGTTCTAATCTGAAAACTCACCGTTTTCGCACTACGTCCGTCTCAAGTTAAATGGACCACCCGGTATAAAAAAACTGAATTTGTCCAAGAAATGCTCACGAAATAAGCACACACCTCCACAGTTGCACGCCGCACATATAAATCTATTAGACAGTGAAAGATAATTACTGACCAAGAGTTGAGGTGAGTTCGTGCGCACACCCACGGTTAATTATGGCTACTAATGAAATAGGCGAAATCGCTGCAGAGACGTATATATACATACGCCGCATTACGAGTTTACGGCGCTCTCTCTGTGGTTTGATTAACACAGGCTGAACTTCATAAACAGGTGTATTATTTCACTCAGGGCTGCGATTAATAGCCAGGGAGATTTTTTGTGAAATTTGTCGGTCGGTATGTCTTTTTATAGTTATTTCTAACCGCGTAATCGCTGCATCAATTTTGAAGATATACGGGAAGATATTTTATGTGAGCACATAATAAGTACCTTCTTTCGTTTTTAAATCGAAATTCTATAGATCAACCACAAAGAACAAAAACAATGTGTATTTTTTGTGCTTGTTCTTTTACGTAAAAAGGAGAAATTATATACGAGGAGACCTCATAAAGATATCGTGTGTTGGTATGCACTTTTAAAAAATGAACGTAATGCATTTAATGAAAATATCGAATCGATCAACTTTATACCATTTTTAAATTGTATGAGTATCTATATCTATCCAGCTCATCGACCTTAAAAGTCTTGAGATAACATTGTTAGTCTCGAATAAATGTTTGATCCGAAAATATTATACAATCATTGTGTTCAGATGTCAATCTTTCCACTAGGAGAATTACATTTCCGATAGCAGAGGCCTTGGTGAAACAAAAGAGTGCTGTATAGCGTCCGAGTTCAATTACCTGGCAGAATGCAGGAACAAGCCAGAAAAAAACAGATGAAGAACGTCCAACCACGTTGACGTTGTCATTTTGAGAAGAGAAGCACAAACAACCAACGCTTTACGTACAACGTAGACATTTGGTATACAAGGTGATCTAACTGTGATTACGTAATCATCTGGTGGCAAGAATTGTCCATTGGATTTTTTTATATAGATAGCCTCACGCAAAGAGAGAACGCCTATCGCGCTTCATAAGTGCTGCGAGAGGAGATTGTAGTAATCGGGGGACAAACTCCCCAGTAGCTCATTCTACAACAACGAGGTTGATGTGCTGGCTGCTCTTGGAGCGGAAGAGATCTCCCAGCTTCTGGGACGCCGATCTAGCAAGGCCAGCAACTTTTTTGTTAGGGTGTTGTCGTAGTCTATAGGTACTTTTTTTGACGTTATCTAAGTATTAAGTGGCTAGTATTATCAAGGTTTTGAGTGCAGTCTTACGGTAATTATTAGAGATTTCTATTGCAAGTGGAGTCACAAAAATACTGTGTAATCTCTACTCATAGAGAATCACAGAATATTTGAATTTTATGTCGTACACAATATACAACTTATATTCATGGTAGTGCCTCACCCAATCACTTTAAAGAACTAGTCTGAAGATGATTTTGAATAGAATAAAACACTAATTACTTTTCATACATTTCCATTTGTCAAACCTTTTTAAAATCAGCACGCTTCAATCGATAGAAACTTGTTTTACAGATGGGACAATCATTTGGCATTACCTTGAGTTTCTGTCTCCTAAACAACTTGAATAAATGTTCCCGTACTCCTTTGAAGTTGACAGTTCGATCACCCTGTATAAAATAGCTCGCATCCCGACATGGCGTTGTCCGGAGATCGGAGTGTGGTTTTTCCATATTTAGCAAAACCTCAGCTGTGCAACGCCATCAATAAAATACGTGCATTGAAGACGAGATCGAAGAGAAAGAACAGACGCTTCTGACATAAGAAGTATATGACTTGACGAAGATCTTTTATAACTTTGATATTGTAGAAGAAAATCTACGATTTTTTGCGGCAAGGTCAACTGATGATAAAAAATGGGATCAAGTAGATTGACTCAGTGAATAATCTTATCTAAACTCTATAACTTTTAGGCAAACTAAATATTGAAAAGGCATTCGAGAAAGTTGGTATGTGGAAAACATTATTGGTATCTTTTCCCAGCTTTTTCTGAGTTTGAGAGAAATTTACAAGTTTTGCAGGTTTAGAAACTCGTACAATAGTGGGTTTATTATCGTACTAATACTTTGAACGAAAATGTATCTAAGTAGTTCGAAAATGGGTTTCTAAATAAGCATGTGAAATACTGAGTCGATCTTCTCGATAATCATTTTGATTCATTCACATAGGAGCCACGATATACTTATAAATCGTGCAACAAATACAGCCCCGCCTTGTGAGCAACATCATTCATCATGTTTCACATAGTATTTAACTGATCAAAGTTTACGGCCTATTTTGGGGAAATCTAATGCGTAGTAAAAATACTAAAAATATAACATATGGACTCGGCTAGTGCGTTTGATCCCTATCATATTCCTTGATGACTCACCTAGCAATGTGCGTTTCCATTTATAATGAACTGGATATCTGACCTTCTGCCTGGATTACGTCTGTTTTAAAGGCTCATTCGTATTTTACATATATATCTATAATTATTGCGACTAATTTTTGGCATTTTGGAGCGAAGTTGAATTTACTAATGTGTTATATATGGATTTGAAATATCAAATCAATTTGGAGCTTCTAGAAAGAATATTTTTTCCACAGAAATTCATAAGCTAAATGCTTATGACGATATAGCTATAGGCTATAGCTGACTCATTAGTTGAGGAATACAAGTACATAAACGTAATTTTGGGCTTATCAGGATGGAGCGAGTTTCATATCATGATCGGTTATAGACAGAGAGTTAACTGTAATCGAAAATTATGTCAAAAGATAAAGGCACATAGAGGAGTTCCACAGGGCTCCAAACTAGGTCCAATTTAATTTATTATGTATATAATGCTTCTTTTAGATAAATAATGAGTGTCTCAAATACTAACCTAGTAGATTTTTATAATAAGCATTTTAGTGTTTGTTTTAATTATTTTAATATTCTGTATATGTGCATATACATATCTTAATCCGCATTTGTACATAAATTGTGATACATCCATTTCATTCGTTCGTGTAGTGATTTTTAAAACGGGATCACATTTGACTCGCCAAAAATATTTCATTCATTCTCTGGCTTGATATATATATATATATATATATATATATATATATATATATATATATATATATATATATCAGACAGTGGCCCCGAGTCGGAGCCTCGAGGACTCCTATAAACTTAGTATATTTACTCAAAGTAGCGCAATACTAAAAGCAGCGTTTCTTTTCCAGCGGAAGGTGACATCTGTCAGTTCGCGGCACTGAAGCAGCACTACAAGAGCCGACGATGCGTGCCCAAAGAGGAAGGCCAGAATCTGTTTACGGCCTCGAACAGGCCTCGAGCTCTGAGCTCCCTTTACTCGGCCGCGGCCACCGGGCCAGTTGCTGCAGTTCGACAGCTGGACCGTTGGAGGAGGGATGGACAAAGGTCCTCCGGGTTCTTCGTATGTACTCCGGTGCTGCAGGCCAAGCGCAAAAGGATGCGTGCCAAGGTCAACATCGAGATTGAGACTCGGATGGTGAGTATCAAGGAAATTGCTGGGGGCAGGGGGGCCCAGATATACGATTTTAGCAAAGCTAAGGGATGTTACGCGCTAGGGGAAGGGGTAGGTCGAAATTTTGTATAAGGTGGGAGAAGGGGGGACATATCACTTGTGTGACAACACAAAAGTGAAACATTATTTGCGCTAGGAAAATGATTCTACATTTACAAAATATATACGTATTGAAAGGATTATTAAAATTATTCTTGATATTTGCTTTTTATTGAAGGTTTGACTATTGGACTCATTTTACTTACTTTAATACTACGTAATATCAATAGTTTCAATTAAATGCAAAATGCAGAACGTGTGACCTGACAAGATTGTGGTTTGGGTGTTTAGCGCTTTGTGAGAAAAGTGTGACAAGGGGAATCGGGGGGAGGTAAAAATGCCGAAAATGCGTGTGACATAGTGAACGGCTACTAATAGCGTGTGAAACTTTAAGAGAAAACAGGTACAGAGGTACAAAAATACCCCATATAATTATTTACTCGCTTTAGATACTCAAAAACTATTGCTGGATTTTTATCAAACATCTTCTGATTGTCGGTGAGACTCTCCAACCAACTAAGCTAAACATGCACTCCGTTCAGTCCATCCAGAATGTCGATGATGTTATGTGCATTCTGCCAGTAACAGCGGTCGGAAATCCTTACTGACCCAACATGTGGCGGAGAGATTGCAATGCAACCATTAATCCATGGTATTAATTTGGTAGCACATATGACATTCGCAAGGTCACATTTTTGCTCGTAGGTCGCAGCTAGTCTACTTTCTTTGGGAATACGGGGAGTGCGACGTTTGACAAACAGGTGGTGATATTTACCTCTTGTTCGTTCGTTAGGTACTTTTATTATAAGAGTAAAATTGTTAAAAATAATAATTAAACCTAACTACATGCGGACCTATTAAAAATGGAAATATATATTTTTTAATAATACTAATATTATGTGTGCCTGTGTATTGATAAAATCAAATTGTAGCCGGCCGCAGTGGAGGAACTTCGCCGTTGGACTTCAGACGAGGCGCTGGGTGACGTCACAGTGATGCCAGACTGCGCTAGCAGGATCCCACCTGTCACCACTTTCGTTTCCGACAGTCAGGACGCTACTGATGTCTGCAATGGCGTAGTGTCGTCGGACGATGAGGCAGTAGATCACAAACTGCCCTCGCCTGAGGAGCAACTTCAAGTTATAGCGCTCAAGTAAGTCACTCTTTCAAAATGGATTCGTTTTATCTTATTCTTGACGTTTCATCCAAGTAGACATTTTTTACCTTCTACGGGCACGGAATGGGAGAACTCATTTACATTTCGGGAAAAAGGAGCAAAGAAAATTGAATTGATACTTCGCATACTGCAATGATATGGGGTTAGCTGAATTTACACATTACGGGCGAGCAAGGAAGATTTTTATTGTTTTTACATTACGTACATAGCGAGCATGAATCCTAGATCCGGATCCGTAATCCGAATCTTGGAAATGAAACTGGTTTTTATATTCAAATCCAGATACGGATGTATCCGGATCCGATTCTTTTCTTAAAGGATCCCCGATCCCTCAAAACCCATACTAGATATTAGGATCTAGATCAGAGATCCGGAATCTAAATTCTAGATGCGGATTCCGATCCGGATCCAAGAACCGAAACAGGTCAAACAGGATTCTATTATAAATCCGGATACAGATAGATCCAGATCCGGTCATTTCTTTTAAGGATCCCCGATCCGTCAAAAATTCAGATCTGTACACTACCAACCTGGCTGTCATGTTGAGCGAAAGATCTGTTTTTAAATTTAGACCCCTTCGAAAATATGAATATTTTTTGGAACTGGCTTTACTTGAAATAATCCTGTTATAACGACAACCGCGACACCTATCCGCACCCTATCTAATCAACCCCTGTTCGTTCGCAGATTCCCAGCGGAAGTGGTTCGCGTTGACGTGAGCGGCCGTAGTTTCGACCGGATGTCCACACAACGACGGTCTTTGACGCACGCCGACCTCGGCAACAAGACGGCAGATGGCGACACCGGCACGGGCACCAGGCGAAGAACGAGGAGTCGCAGGCCGAGGAGTAGGCGGCGTAACACACTGGCGGGCACCGATCAGAAGGAGATCGCGGACGCGCTCAGGTTTGTACTAACAGAATGCTGTGGCGTTTTTTTGTTGTTGTACATGGTGATAAGTGGGATCGATTGGGTTAGTCACATCAAGAATTACAATAAAAAGTATTTATTGATGAAATAAATATACACAATACAATCATAATCGCCTCCCATTCTATGGACTACGATACACATACATTGGTATGCTGATTTGCCTGCACAAATTCATTCTGGCCGTCCATCAACGTAAAGATGGAAGGAATCGGGATAGTCCGTAATAGAAGGCGTCGAGGTAATTTCAAGCGCGCTAATAGGAATAGTACGCGCATTTTGGGGTCGGGGGCATACATAATTTTTTTGTCGGTTTTGAGGTCAAGAGGGATCAGATCGGCAACGTCGGATTCGCATCGGCATACCGGTATATGTGTGTGACTATAAACTTTGCACAATAAAATCAGTAGAATGAATTAAATCTAAAGTCTGGTATGTAGACAACTTTTGGCTCTTTTCGCCAACCCTGGGGATTACACCTATTTCATTATTAAATTTCGTTACGTTACGAAAATGCATGTCACTCATTTTTTTGTGTTCTACTGTTGTGATTTTGAATTGTATAATTATCCAGAGCATAGCAAGATATATTGATACTATCATCTCCAAATTCCCCAGAATGTCAGATTTCAAAATTTTGTTTTTTAGACCGTTCAAAAAGTTGTAGTGATTGGATTTATCACGTAACAACAACAAAAAAAACAGGAAGTTGAGATGGTTAATTATAATTTACCCTAACTATTCACATCAAATTTCTTTAATAATATTTATACTTTGTAGAGTGCAGATTGTTATGAAAAGGTTTTTTTTATGATTTCCATATTCAAACTAGTAACCCTTGAAGCTTATGTGATGATGGATTCTTTGATGTGACTTATCCTGAAGACCTCGATGATACTAATCATATGACTAATATCAAGTGTGCGGAAAATGTTCAAAAAATGTTAATAGCATGCTCGTTTGGCTTATATCAGCTAAAATATCACACATGTAAATATACGATCTACCATTTTTTGGCATTTTGTACACATATGAACATAACTACACGGGCAAACAGCTCATTCAAATCAATCCGAATAGCGGTGTATAAAGTCCTAATTCATGCAGTATAATAAACGTGTGAAAAGTTGTATTTGTATAGACATACGTACATACATATAATATATTGAATAGGTCACTTTAGTTCTTCAAGTAATATTGTTTATTATTATTATTAATTCGTCAAAATGTTTATGTGAAATGTTTTACTTCTAGATTTGTTCATGCATTTTATTAAATGTGATAAATTTATATTATTTGAACGTTATATTTTTTCATTTCATTTGTAGAGTAGCTTTTGGCATCAGAAATCGTGAAGTAGTGTCACATCATTAGTTTCATACTTTTCACGCGAGTAAAAATCCTGCATATAAGAGGAAGGACGTTTTTATTTCGATCTTATTCTTATCTGTTTAGTCTATTGATTTGCGTTCCTTCAATAAAATTTACAGAAACTTTCAACATTCAAGCTCCTATATTGAAAATTGAATTGTTATTCCCCATTTTTTATTTACTGCGGCCATAAATTGGGAATATTGTCCCGAAAAATTCCGCTAATGTTTCAAAATGAAGGGCTGATTTCATATGAAAGCTTTTTGCTGGTTTACAAGACCCCTTAACCTGTCAAACTGAAATCAAAACTATTAATGAAATCCAACATATTTATCAATAAATCTTGATAAAAGAGATCTTCCCATCAAACATGAAAATGAGGAAAAGTAATGTTAATTCAGAGAAATCACAAAAATATTATATAATCCTGTAAGCAAGCCTTGTAAATTAATTATTTACCAGGTTTCACAATAACAAAAAGACTCCTACAGAGTCAAAAATATTCAAGATGTTATTTAAGTTGAAAGAAAAAGAATCCTGACATCTTTTTGAGTAACCTACACAAAAATGTATCTACGTCATTCAATCTGATTGCTAAGATGTTCTGGCAATAACCAGTGGAAGGTTAAACCCCTTCAGAGAAATTCTCAGCCCCATCAATAGGTGATTATGATACGATGAGTATCTCAAGAAAACCACAAAACTAAAACGATAAATTCATCCTGCAATAGGGAAAGTATAAAGAACAATTGATTCTTCCAATATAGTTCAGGAGATTGAATATCATTCGAAAAACTGATTTCCAAAAGTACAGTATTGATTTCCATTCCTCTCTTTTGGCTAGTTCACCTGGAGACAATTGAGGATAGTAAATTGTCTTGGCACTCAAAATTAGATAATAAGTCCGAGACAGAACATTTGAAACTTCCACGTTGTCTACAAATTTCAAACAATAGTTGAACATTATGTAGGGTAGAGGTTATGGAACACCGTCCCTGTGTACCCAAAACTGTCCGTTGGAAGTAGTTAAATTATGGTGGCGTTATTGTAGCACATGGGTAAATTTTAAAAGAAGCGCCGAAAAATACTTGAGTAGGATAGAAAAGTAAACAAGGAAAAATAACTTCCGCTTTGTTGTAGCGAACTTCGAAATAATTAATTACTAAAAGCGAATAAAAATTTATCATTTTCCACGTTATCTCGCAGGTGTATATTTACGAAATTATTTTGGACTACGTAATTAGTTGAGGTTCTGTATACTGTAGTTCTATTATCTAACCTAGTCACCAGAAGTATTAAATTTTTCAACTCAGCGCACTTCACTCAGTCTACAACTGCTAAATTTATTTACTCCTGTGCTACTCCAGCGCTATTTTGGAGGGATTCAGAACTATCATTCACTGCTTATAGCTGGACAAAAGATCCCCATATGAGACGGCGCTCTTTACCTCTACCCTACGTATTGAAAATATAAAACTTTAAATAGATAGAAAGTTTATAGGCAACCCGTTGTTCGCATTTTGTATGACGGGTGGCCTAGCTATATTTTGTATTCCTCAATGCCTCTCAGAACATTTTTTCCACTGACGACTCACCAGTGAAACTGAAGCTGAAGTATGATTTGGCCATCAGCTTAATTTTTTCTTTGGGGAAATCGCTTTTGAATGGTATGCGGCCTCCCGAACGATTTTGGTTGGATGCAGTGTCACAACGCGTTAACAACAAACTGGATTTTCAACCGGCTATACTACTAAGGTAGCGCCGGAAGCTTGGTGCGTTCTAAGTTTCTGAAATTTTTATTAATTGAGTCGTTCAGTAGATGAAATCATTAAATGGAATGAATTTTCCTTGAAGAATTCTATCTACAATTTGAATGAGCCGCGCATGCAAACCATTAATTGCAAGTTACTCAACAGGGCCGATGAATCATCACCGACACTACGCACTAACGGAACGGAACCCACCGCTAGCAGGAGCAAGAGCGGCGACCTCTTCCGCTCTCTTCCCTCCAAAAAGGACGCCCTCTTAGACATCAAGAAGTCCCACTTCGACATGCTGAAACAGTGGGGCAAAAATCGGTACGACAAGCTCATGAACAAGAGCTCAGAGAGCAAAACTAGCAGTGATATCGACGACTTTAACGTATACGAAACTGTCACTATGAAGCGGAAACGGGATTTCGATAAAGAGAGAAAGACTCACGAGAGAAATTCTTCGATATCATCATCGGAAAAGTCAGTGGTGAACGTTCCCGCGACCAGCACTCTGTCTTCAGTTATGAACATAGCCGTCAAACTTAGAGAAAGCTCCGTGCAAAGGCGGCAGAGGCGTACGGGAAACAACAAAGACGAACCCCATTCCTCTAGTGGTAACTGGAGTGCAAGCTCAGAAAGCGGTAGAGCTTCCATTGGTTCAGAAATCACTACGCATCCGAAGTCTACCACTTCGACCGCCACGTCCAACAATTCTTTGAACCAACAGCCTCCCAGCTCTGTGAATAGCAGGCGGCGATTCCCTGTGACCACCTCAGGGTCTAGTAGCATGACCAGTGAGGGCACGCTCACACCTGACATCATCCATGATTTACATGAAGATGGTGAAACTAGCTCGGTTTATTCCTGTGACACCGAAGGGTATTATACGTCTTTCCATATGGACAGCGGGTTGAAGACACTCAAAGAAGAAGAAACTCCACCCACTCCTCTGCATTCAACCTCAGCGTTTTCGAACAGTGGGTCTAACAACACGGTTCTCTCGGCTGAAAATGAATACGAACTTTTTGGCAAAGGGTCAACTTCAACCACGACTAGCTCTGCAGGGACCGTTTGCACCACGTTAAGGGCTGCTGAAAGCACTAGATCGCTGGTGATAGGTCCGGCAGTTCCTGAAAGGAAAAGCTCTCTGTCCAAGCTCTCCACCAAGTCACCGGAAAGTTCTTTGGAGCGAGACTTCAGTAGCGACAAGACTGGAACGGTGAAAAGAAGTCCGGCAACTAGCTCCAAACCAACAGTCGTAGCTCTAGTCCACAAAGAAGATACTAACAACGGGGATGTTTCTCCAGACAGCGGTCACAACACTTCTAGTTCACCGATAGAATCAATCAGTAGTCCTAATGGAGTGAGGAGTGGCTCAGACTTCGAGTTTTCTGAATCTTCTGACATGGAAGGCCCGGAGAGGATTGAAAGGATACGAGTGAAGACCACGATCAATGCTAGCAGAATACCGTCCATGTGCGTCATCACTCCACCGCATAGTGATGAGGAGAGCGAGAACAGCAGTAGTTCTTCTAGAAGAGAGTTTAAAAAGACGTTACAACCAAAAACGGACACCAAACAACCTATCCAAAGGATAATATCAACAACGGTTAATGGTTCTAATCAAATATCATTGGTGAATGTGAATCCTCAATCAGGTTATGCGACGATTCAATCTATTGACCAACCTGACTCTGTGGTTACGAAGACTGAAGAGAAAACTGGTAAAACTGAACCATCTAGGTCAATAAGAGCACCTAGTCCTAGTGGAGGAACAGTAATAGTGAGAGAAGAGCCCCAGAATAAATCTCCGGTGCAGCCAATGATTAAAGCATCTCTTATGCCTCTGAATAATATGTTCGGAAAGATTAAGATGAACATCGCAAACTTTGCTCAGAAAAGGGATAGAAGCAAGTCACCTAATGCCAATAAGGATCACCAAACAAAGTTGCAAGAATTTGACGCTGGCGAATATGTCACGATAGCTGATGTGAGGAACAACAACGAAAAAAGTTTGAAAGCTATGGAGGACATAACTTATGCCAACGATGTTGTGAATAAGAATCTCACAACGGTCCTATCCGGAAAGATCAGAGACACTGAGTACGTCTGTTTGAATGAATTGCCTTGCAACGAAAACAATAACGTGTTGAGTACCGTGAATGTAGACTCTCTGGAACGCAAGAGGCAAGGTGCTAGGGTAAAACTAGACGCAGAAGGCAAAGTAGTTTACAGTTCAGATAGTTTGAAAAGGAGAGGTGCTCATACCACCTTCGAACCAGGTCCGAATGTGAAGAATACCATGGACAGCCCACTGCAGAGCCCTATACCCAGTCACAGGATGCCGAAAAATCTCAGGCCAGTAAATAACAACCAAGAAAACCGTCCGTTGTCACCTCAGAGTGGCAAACTAGTGATCAGAGCTTCGTCCGGTCAAACCTCCTCCACTTCAGAGATAATCCGAATGCCTCCGTCCACTATAGTGACACCAGCCACCAGACCGATGTCTCCCAAGTCAAGAGGAGCGTACGTCAGAATGCCTGAGGCTGCAAAGTCGCCCGTCATTGGCCAAGACAAAGGTAAGTTCCGTCTTCGCACCAAAAACGCACTGAACGAGAAAAATGCACGAAGGGTCAGACGTAGCGACAGCTACCGGTTAGCCAACGGTCCCCCGATCAACTTAGAAGTGTTAGACAAAAAGTTAGACGTTGTTCATCGGATAGAGGAAGAGATCGCGTTAGAATTGTGGCGGGAAAGGATCAACTATCCGCCCACGGTGTCGCCCAAGTTGTGCGAGAGGCAGTGCCACGTGTACAGTCAGGAGCATGCGCAGAAAATGTTGCTTGCATCTCCTGGTAGGGTTGTTATTCCCATGGATGGTGCGGAGAAGAGCATCAAGGTCTTGGCAGCTTCTGTTGCTGATACGGAAATTTGGTAGGGGGAGATATCCAAAGCTATTACAGTTTTATACAATAGAAATATACCCAAATTTCGAATCTAGGCGTTGAGAACAGTCTGATCAAATTGGGCTGGGAGGGGGTGGCGGGTCGTTGGAATTCTCAAACGTTTTGTATTTCTGAAAGACTTTTTATTGCACAATAAAGATTTGATCTTGATAATATCTCTGATATTACAGATCTGATCTTACTGAAATTTTCACAGTAAATTGATAATATGTGTGTGCACAAAAATGTTCCATAGTTTTTGAAAATCAACAACGTATCAGTGGCGGCGGAGTAGTAATCGAAAAAGGAGCATTCGTTGATCCCTTTGCAAAACGGAGAATAAAAGTTTATGTTGGTTAAATATGATCCAGTTTAAAAATGTATGTCTTTCTGAATATCGCTGGTATGACTTCTTCTGGCTATGTTTTACATTGTCATTTCTGTTCTATATTTCTTGGCCTATAGTCTGCTCAAAAAGTAGTAGCATTTTATTGCGTCAAGAGTTAAATGCTCAATGTGTGGATTGATAGTTTAATTACGATTTATCAACGGTTATCAAATAGTCGTATTTCAATCGGCGTCGAATAGTTATGCTGTTTACATCGTTATCAGCAAAATGTCATTTGCACCGTCTCTTTCCATTTATACCCGCGAGTCGTCCATATCTTATAAACACGAAATTTTTTTATAATGCTAAAACAATCAGTCGTATCATTATAGTACGCCAGTTCCTCGATCTTAATTATTCGACGTCCAATGGTTTTTTTAATCGATTTATATCGTTAAAAACTCGGAGATTTTTGATTCGGGAGAAAGGTAATAGAACGATTTTTGTTGAAAATGATAGAGAAAGGTTGCTCCTATACTTTTGCAAAATCCTTGTTTCAATTTTTAATACAATATTTTAGATATTGTCGCAAGGGTGAGCGTATCAGCGGTAGAAATATGTCTATGTACGGTGCCACAATAATCTTTTTATGGCACTTGATTCTGAACGTATTGAAAATATTTTTTTATAAAGATCATAGAAATAGGAAGCCTCTATGAGCGTGCGAAGCTCTTTTCTTAATACTTTGGTTACCAAAAGGGTAAAAAGACATCTGAAATTAGTGCAAAAAATGTCAATATGCATGCGTCAATATCTAAAATTTTGTGTCAAAAAATGCAAAAGCATAGAATCGACCTTTCTGTATCATTTGCAAAAAAATCGTTCCATTATCTTGGAAACTCAGCGCCGGACACGAAATATTGGAAGCCCATGCGAAACGCCTTGTATTCTAGTTAGAGTCCCCTGTTAAGCTTTCAAAAATCAATATGTTTAACACACCTTAGAAGTCAGGGTAACCTTTTCAAATGATTTATTGTTTGCGAGTATTACAGTAAAGTGGTATCGTTTTTTTGAGATGTATGTCAGTCAAAACAATTTTGAACACTCTCTATATTTACGAAGCTGGACAAGCTACTGGAAAAATTAGTTTGTTACACGCATCTATTCTTTCAAATTATGTTGGAAATCACCTCAAAAATGAAATTCCTCTATAAATAAGGAAAAGACAATCACTGCATTCTGACTGTATACATTGAAATACGTGTCTTTCTTGCACGAAAAATACGAGATCAATGAAAAGACTACTCAGGGTTTCACCCCCAAATTTGTCTTGAACTGAATAAACCTTTAGCGTAAAACAAGTAAGTTTTCCAAGGGGAACTGAGGCTAACCGGTGGCACTGAGAGGGCAGGAAATACCAAACTGAAGGTGTACCAGTTAGGCCAGTCGATAAGGTCTTACACTAATATATTGACTGTAAAATTATCAAGCAATGTTTTTTTATCAGCATGGTGTTATAATGTTACTAAATTTTGATACTTTTTTTAATAAATTTGAACCCTATTTACCAAGATTTTGTAGCAAAAAATTCAAAGTTTGACTGATTATTTCTTAAAACAATTTCTACAAAGGAGGTGTAGAACCCAAATACGATCATTGAAAAGTTTAATGAGTTATCGGGAGCCCATTTGGAGGGGGCAAGCCTCGACGACCCCTCTGCCCCCTTATTACGTCGAAGAAGGAGAACAAATTTGTGATTAGTGTCACTAAATTACCCAAAAACTTGATTTTGTTCTGTTTAAAGAAAACAATTGTGGCACGCCTTAGATTTTTATCTTTTCCTGAAAAAAGAATGGAGAATAGGACTTCGTAGTGTCGAGCGCACCATTGGATTAAAAGAAAATATTTTTATCGGATAGTATAGAACAAAGAGAAAAAGTAACTTTTTGGTCCAGAAATTGGGGTCGAAAGTAGCTCAGAAATTGGACAAAATCGCGCCAAAAAAAAAACGTTTATTCCAAGCAAGATGAAATCGAGTTTTCCTAAATAATTCGAGAGCTCTGATTTGCAACTCAAAAAATGTCAACTGAAATCCATAAATTATACTATTATGCCTAATTTCGTGGCCTAAACACACTTTTTCGGTTGGCTTTGGTTTCTATGCCAATATACGACCTGTATACACCATACAGTGACTGCTTTTCTTAAAGGGATTCCTCCGTCGACTGGCCTATAACCTCAACCCCACATCCCCATTTCCACCCCCGCTTTGGTAGTGAATCACGCACGCCCTCTGAAAACGTTCAATGTGCAGCATCTCTGCATCATGGCATCTCACGGATGGCGATGCCTGCTAGCAATTGTTTGTTTCTGTGGTGTATCTTTTTGAGTGTGCAATTGTTTCAACTGTTTGTTGGTTTTGTTTGGGAAACGGTGGAGGTGCTGAGCGAATGTGTCATGATTCGTTGAGGTAAGACACAGGTGGCTTGATGCTGTATATATACGCATGAGGTGGAGATGATTTCGTACTTATTCAGGAGCTGTTTATATTTGGATTTCTGTGCCATTTCGTGTTGACTTTCTGTCACACTAAGCTGGAGTAACATGCCAGGTCATTCCTATTAATAGTGTAATATCAATTCGAACATTGATCATAATGTTGACGATGGTCACGATTCAGAGGAATCTTGTATTTTCGTTTTTTTATATAAACAATGAATAATTCATATTCCAAAAATATAAAAAAGATAGTATAAAATTTAAAAAACAAATAATTTTTGTTAACTGTCATTTCGAAAATCGATTTGATTTGTAAATATAATTTCTTCGAAGTTTCATTGAAATAATAGTGCAGAAATACCTAAAAGTTTGTAATAAATGTAAATCTGACCCGAGCTAACGGATATGCATCGTCTGTTTCAAAGCAGCTCTCAATGTATTCTTGGACATTCTTAATTGTCGCATATTTAAAGAATATGTAGTCAAGTTCATGGCAAAAATATTTGAGTACTAAAAACGAAAGAAAATTTAAAGCGCTACATATTTTAAATAGTTTGGAATAAGTAGAAAAAGCCAAATAAAATAGACAATATGAAAATGAGTATACGAAAGTCTAAGTGTACAGCAATGAATTTGAGTAAAATACAAGTTAATGGTGTATGTTTGGGAATAGTATTGCTCAAATTTAGGGAGAATTTTTAGACATTCTATTTATATCAAATAAATTTAAATTAAAATATTTAAAAAAACTGTATTTTTATTTTGTCCTTGGCAAGTTAAGTATCTTATTCAACTTTCAATGAAAAATCTATTTTATATTGTTGCTTGAAATTATATTTTTTCATCTACTAGTTAATCCGGCGTCAAAGTACAGAGTCATTCAAAAATATAGCAACAGTATCCATAGTTAACCTACAGTAACCTAAAAAATCGATACTGGGGTTACCGAGAGTATGCACTAACGAAAGCACCAACGAACAGAGCGACAGACAGATTGAAGGAAATGAGTTACATGAATCACAAAATGTAAACATAATACTTTAAGTTTAAAAATGAGAATAAATTTGCTGAAAAGCAAACGTAGGGTTAGGACAGATGAATTATCCAATATATAAATATGCATTTTAAGATGATAATGGTATCAAACTTGCCTCTATCACTCAAATTTGAATGATTCACAAGACATGAATCGAAACTGCCTCTGTAGTTCTACAGAGGTTTGAAATAAGTCCTACCTATTTAGAATGATGAAATATTGACTCATAAAAATTTTTATGACCACTCAAGAAATAACAAGGAATATATATATATATATATATATATATATATATATATATATATATATATATACAGGCGTTATGATTTATGTACATTTGAACACACACCTTGTGCTAGAACATTTGCCAGCATATTTGACCGTTTTTCAAAAAAACCACTCTAGTTATCGTGTTATCGCAACCTTGTCTTCCATGTAGCTACTTTAGCGAGTGAGTTTTGTGATACATTCCTGAAATAAGACTGAATTTTTTGCAAATAGTTTAAGGTATATACGTAAGCATAGATGAATGAATTTTGCACTGTTTTCTTGTATATAATCCATTTGTTTAGCTGTTTGTACATAGAATTATCACGTACTTGTGCAATATACTATAGATCATCTACACGTAATCGAAAATACTGGAAAACATGATGTATAATGAGAGATATTAAAAATAAGATGAGATCTGTCCCTGAAGAAATATATCATTATGTTTGGTTAGTATAATTTCTTTCTTCACTATACTCCTGAGTGATGGAATTGACTTCAGTCTATTAAAAATTCCAAATTGGATTTAAGCTAAGCTCTTTGACTTTAATTTATTGATAACTATATATTTTCTCTGTCATTTACAAAAAGAATCGTTCCATTATCTTGAAAAATGAGCGCTGGAAACGAAATATTTGAAACCCATACAGAACAGCCTTTTATTCTAGGTACAGTCCCTTCATTTAACTCCCGTATACATAATTATCTTCTTTTTCCATCAGGAAACTGATTTGTGTACTCCGCCCTTTCTGCTAGTTATTTCTCTGGGTGTGGACTGACAACGTATTACTTTGCTTTGCGGTACTTGTTCTTACAGGAGACATTTGAATAACCTAACGTTGAATCCACTCCTTTATATATTCGTCATTACATTTGAAGATACTATCACGTCGGATTTCATGAGATATCAAAGTCAGTGATGCGATTATCATTGAAGATCTCAACAGTATTAATTAGTTTCACTGATCATGTAAATATACAATTTATATGTATAGAGAATCACGTTTTCAGTATTATGTCGAATTATGTGTCATTTTGGGATGTTTGAACCTCGTTTCTCAACCTCGACTTTGCTTTGACATACAAGGTGACAGTTTCTTTGTCTGCAAGGCCTCAGCTACGGTCAGATATAAACTTTTCATTGGGAGACTTTTTGCCTAATTACTAATGGAATATATCAAGAGAGATGTTTCACAATTTTTTAGTTCTTGACTCTTCATTGATTTTTGTTCTTTATCTTTCCAACCAAGAACTCCTCAATAGCTTATCTCAAAGACTTGCTGTTCAAGGTGGTCTGTACTGGTGGATGGGTTTTAAGATTGAGTTGCCCAACCCTTTAAACTGTCCCTTTGTGTGTGAGCAGTTTTATAATATTTCTTGATCAGTTCAGATCAATTGAACTATTCCTTCTTGTAACTATCTCTACAGTTTACTCATAGTATGAGAGCAAGTGACACTCGACCCTACGTCATCGCGGATATGAATAAGAATTACACACGCGTTTAGAATGCCTAATGGGCAATATGCAACCCCCAATTCTGCCAAAAAAAATCCTGTACCAAAGTGCATTAATTATTTAAGAATAAAAAAATCCTGAAATTCATTGTGTCTCATTGAATGTAAAAATACATAGACTTGGAGGGAGCGACGAGCACTTTGTAGGTGTGCCCAGGCCTATACCCAGGATTTCCTTTCGGAGGGGGCCCGCATTTTCAAAAGTTATAATATTGATAATTGTCATTACTGCAATGAGATCGGTTGTAGCAGCTAAGAAAAGATGACCCTGGTTGTAGATCATACAGAAAATGTGCGCAGTTCTCAAAACAAGCATCACGGATGTCAAGGTTGTTCGAAATTTGGTTATGGAACCTCCGAGATGGCCATTTTTGTATATATTGGAGCATCGAGCAGTGACAGCAGTCAGTCAGTCTTCAGACGTCAACGAGTTGAGAATTAGAAATCGTGGATATAAATTTTTGCACAGGATTTTCCTGGCAGACTTGGGGGTTCCATAATCCCCTATAGGCATATTAAACGCGTGTGTAATTCTCATTTGAATATGCGATGAAATAGCGTCGAGTGTCACTGGTTGTTAGATTATTATGTTCAAACATTCTTCAATGTTATGTATATCACTTTTCCTAATGCATACAACTACACTACTATGTGCATGACCTTATTACGCTTACCGGTATTTTTATGTAAATAATATCTTTAGCACAATATGTTTTTGAATCTATTTTTTACTGTTTGTTGTACTTACATAGTCTACAGAATTGCATGCTTGTGTGATTTTTTATATTACAAGTTATATTTGTGCTATTTATATACACCGCACTTATTTGTATAATTATGATTCGTATTTTAATTAATAAATGTAATTTTCATACTGACACAGCATTCTTTTTCTTTTCATTGTGCTAATACTGGAGTCAAATTAGGGAATGCATTGAGGGGTGGGATAGAAATTGTCCATCAATAGATATTTGAATTTGATCTATAGAAAGTTCATGATTCAACTTTGGGCATACCTTTCTAGGTTTCATTTAATTAGACTACTTGTGTATTAATACTTACTTAATTATTAAGATCCTAGAATAAAGTGAACTACGACATCTTAGCTTAGCCAATATTTTAACCATAAATAGCTCATGGGCATTCGTTAGGTTATAAGCTGGTTGCTTTCAGAGAAAATGGGTACAACATTTTTTGTAAACCGAAGCTATAATATCGTGGCTGATTTCCTTGACCATCCTGTCAAAATGTGATCAAATATTCTATTCCTTAAGATATTTGATTTTTTCATACATTCCTTGACTGATATTTAAAAAGTAAGTTAAACTGGAACACAGATAGAATCAGTCTCTCCATTCACTTCAATGCAATCAGGTTTTTGCATATATTTTTGACTCTCTTATGTTTCCATGAAGTTCAAATCATGTATTTCATTACAATCATGAAGCACACTTAGATTGTTTTCTAATCTTTTAGAAACTAGAAAATTCCCAAAATATTCAATTCACATGATTCGCAAAACTTACTTCAGCAGCTTCAAAAGTGAAACAGAATCTTCAATAAACTGATGTGCATGTGGAAGACTAAGTAAACTCACTTGATGCCATTTTTTGACGCGAAATGACATTTCACATGATTCGTATTCAGTTGGAATCTGTTATATGTTATATGTGTCTTAATAAGTAAGGAATATTGCTGGGGTTGAAATTTTCAAAGGTGATAAAAAGTTTCCTATCAACAGCCCAATTTTTATAGTTTTATAGCGTCTGGCAGCAGTTATGGCCTACAGAAAGTAATATGTTTATAAAGATATTTTATAATATTATTATGATGTACTTTGAAAAGTTTTTGTACCTATTGTACATGCTATTTTTGTAAACATCTAGCTTTAAATCTAGCGAATACCCATACTCAACGTATTAGACTACTTATAATCAAAATAATACATAAAATTCACAAGTCATTGCAATTGTCATAGTGGAACATTTTTTCTAATCTATCTAAATTTTTATGCTTTAGGTATCCATGTACTACGGAACTGTCAGAATTTAATATTCGCATCAAAAACTTCAATTCTCTTCCTAATATGACTCAACTAAATACTAATATTGTACCAAGAAATTCCTGCGGACGTCGGGCATTACTAAAGCTAACTCAGTGGGCGTTATTAATAACCGCTCTTATCACTCATCGCGATGCTTCAGGTCTGTCTCTCTTATTAATAATTAATATGAATTGCCAGTTCTCTGAACATTCTGCTTCAGTGGATGCATTCTGAGTAATGCACAACTTGTATTAGAGGTTAGTTTTGTATTTCAATCGTTGTGATCTGAACGGCTGAAGGCATTGCGGTAAGTTATTAAATTGTTTTTGCTGAAGCCAAAAGCATCGAAAAATGGAATCGAGTAGTTTGATTCAGTACTTGCTAGACATTAATCTGAACTCATTCTCATAAAAATACATGCATTGCTTGGGTTTTACTCAAATATCTTAGAAAATCGAGCAAAATAAAAATTCTCAATTTCCTAACATGTCAGTTCTCATCTCCACCTACTTGCAATGCCTCATTGCCCCTTTTCAATGTGTGCAGTCGATCTACTTTCTTTAACATGTCATTCTACCTTAATTAGACAACAAACTATTTTAAACAGAATAACACAAAATGTAGTTCCCAGAAGTAAATAGAATTACTTTCAAAGTACCAGAGAGCGACGATAAACAACCCAGAACACATCACACATTCAAACTGAAAGTTTGAAGCTCAAATAACTCGGGTAAATTGATACTACGTCACGCATTTCGTCTACTACTTAACGATAAAATTGCTCCATTACTTTTTCGAATTGCTTCCCATAAACACGCGCAGTACTTAAAACAGTACTGCTGCATGAGACTGCATAATAAAAACCTTCAAGGCCCAACCGCATGGACCATAAAATAAAGCAGGTCAAAATATAATGGTAACCTGATAACACGTCTTTTGTATGCCCATGAAATCATCGTTGGCTGCGGACAGTTATGCACAGCTTACTTCACTATGCTTTTCATAACTCTATTGTATTCGAAAAATTGGACGAATGAAGTGACAAGAGCCCACTTCTCAGCTTATTTGTCGTATATGCGTCCATATATATGTGTATATGAGTATACTGTCTAAATACTAACTTTCAATTCCAACTATACGCCCAACTGTCTGAAAAGTTATATGAAATATCGACAGACAAAACCCCAGAAGCACAAGGTACAAATCAATCTTGACTAAACTTGAGCATAGTAAACTGAGACTAACTTGAGTTTTTCTTAGAACTGTTCCTAAATTTCAGGACATTTTATGTCATGTCATGGTATGTCACGGTGCTCTTTGGTTTAATTGACTCTGAAGACTCATTTGAAAGGAGCCTAAATATTCAAAATTGGGCTTTTTGTGAGACGATTGCTAAGCCATTATAGATAAGTGGCAACTATTGATCTGAATAAAAAGTGGAGAAGGTATGTACAGATATTTCCAGGAGCTAAAATGGTTTGGGTATTAAAAAAGCAGTGATGAAATAATAACAAACTAAATTTTTTGTATGTCGTAGCGGCGAGAAAAATTCGTATCATATATTTTTCATATAATAAATTAACATGCATCAAGGTTTTAGCTAGTGGTTTGCATAATTGTTGCATGTTGCATGTATTTTTTACTGTTGGTTGCGAATAATTTTTCTTAGCCTCTAAGCTTCTCGTTAAATAGATAAACTTTGACAAATGTATATATGTTTCTAAGCAATGTTGCCAGTAGTATAGATTACATAGCAATTGTGATCAAATTATTATAAATCTTAGTACGAAAATAACACTACAAAATATCAAATGCATTTGCGCCAAAATATCACACGTATTTTTATAAGCAGTTTTGATAGTTGACAAGTCATTGATATAATAACGCTATGTTATGTTTGTAAAATAATTGTAAATGTGTGTTAAATACGAAAATATTTTATCTGCATGATGGACGAGTTTTTCCAAGTAAGAGCATCTACAATCTACGTGGTTATGTTATGTTGTTATATAATAAAATAAAATAATATAAAAAAGATCAATATTTTATTAAACTGTAGTAAAGTGGTTAGCATTTTGTAAGACTCTAACTGACTTTGGTAAGGAATACTTGTCAACTGTCAAAGTGAAGTATAGAACTACAAGTTTGCCAAATAGTTACAGTCATGTGATTTCATTTGTTCATTCCAGTTTTAACAAGATCAAATAGAGCAGACTGCGATTCTATTGTATGAATTAATAAAATTACATCTCTTTGTTTGTTGAGAAACAAATTATGTAATTTAAAAACAAAGCTTGCACAAATGAAACTAGTTTTTTGACACGTGTTTCGATGTAATCTTTAAATCAAAGTAAGACTGTCAACATTCACTGTTTGGACAGTCTGTCGATGATTTAAAAATTACATCGAAGGACGGTAATCTATGAAAGAACCGCGTGCATAACAACTAGTATTATTCATGGAAATGTGTGTTTAAGATACTTAATTTTTATTTAATGATGGATGAGCTTCAGTTCCGTTTATTGTCGTATTTTAGTTAGTTGCACCGTCTTACAAGTGATATTTTTTCCGCATTTCATATTTTATGTGTGAGGTTTATTAGTTGTTATAGAATTTCTAACGTTGTAGTAGTATTATGTAGCTTTTTAGATATTTCTTTGGTAGATGCAATTCAATGAAGTATGTAAAATTTAACCAGTGTGATTTTTTGTAATTGAAAATTCCTCATAATCCAAATGTTTGACAAACAACAATAGGTACACGTTGCGAAAAAGTATAGTTCGCATCCAGAATAATGGAAGTGTGCTAAACGAAAACATCGCACTGCTAGAAAAGGGTTATGTAGAGTAGAGAAGGAGCATCGTTTCTGGGTATCCAAAAGTGTCCGTTGGAAGTAGGTAAATTATGGTGGCGCTAGTGTTGCACGTGGGTTTTAAAAGAATCACTGAAAAATAATAAAGTAGCATAGAAAATTGAACAAGAAAAGAATAACATATAAGTTTTATATCAGTAAGCACTATAAAATCACAAAAAAATATTAAAAGCTCACGAATATTGATCACTCTCCAGCTGTTTTTTAGGTTATATTTTCAAAATTATTTTGGACTAAGTAAATAGTTGAGGTTCTGTGAACTGTAGTTCCATTAACTTCTATAGTTACCAGAAATATTGAATTTTTCAACTCAGCGCACTTCACTCCGTCTACAACTGCTAAATTCATTTCATACACCTTTGCTACTCTAGCGCTATTCTGGAGAGATTCAGAACTATTATCTACTGCTTACAGCTGGACACTTTTTGAAAAGATCCCTTATATGGGATGGTGCTCCTTGACCTCTACCCTCCATATAACGGGTGAGAAAATGTGATGATATCAATCAATAATTTCCTACATTTAATTTCAGTATCCTAGATTCTTTATTGTAATCTGTCCTTTCACTCTATATTGATGAAATATACAAATAACATCTCGACAAGCCCAACCTACCCTGAATTCAAAATAAAAACTAATAAAACGGATCTTCAATTGTATGTTGGCCAGGTAATCCTGCTTTTTTCATATTCTAGCATTCCAAAGAAATAAGTCTAATTCATATACCACACAGGGTAAGGAATGTCCGTATGCTAGATTGTTAGTACAGACGGTAGACCATATAATATGGATGTTGCTTGAAGTAACTAAAGTTTTAGCTTTGAATGATGCAAAATAACATTATGCAATGTTACTGAAGGCAGAAAACTGAAAAATAATCGTATTTATATATTCTTGAGTGAAGTGTTACGAATTGTGGAAGACATTGTAAAATGAAGTTGACTGCTATGAATTTGTTTTCTTTACGACATAAAATGTCGAGGTTATCAAACAGAACTAAATTATACTATTATAGTAAGAACAACGATACTATGATTGTTCGATGGAGGAGCCTGTCAGTAACCGTGGTTGGGAGATAATTACCGACCCATCAGGCTCTAGAAAAAACACATTTTTTGATCGGCAATCAGAAGGTGCTTGGTTCAAATCCCGCAGTAGTCCAGATTTTTTCCTAGTTTCTAAAGTTGCTATCATGTAAACGTTATTTTGCATCATTTTTCACAAAATACTCAGTTGCTTCACGCGTCAACCAACGTCACCAGGTTTTAATGCTATATTGCCTGGTCTTCTCATACTGTTCCATAACCAATCTTTTCCCTATCTGATGCGCGTACTTTTACAGAAAGAGCCAGACCCGCAGTCAACCAGTACATCGCTCAAAGTTCAGTACCTGGTCACCCAATCCAAAGGGCGGTTAGCGATATGTATCACTACGGGGACCCCATCTACAACCATCCAATGGATACCGGGCAGTACCTGTCCAACCAGTACTACCTTCCCGGAGAAAACATGTACTCCACGCTCCCCTCCAAGAAAACCCAGTACTTTGCTCATGACATCACCACCGAGAGGTCTGTCACACCTGACATCACCAGAGGATTGGAGAGGAGATATCAACATGAGGAGCGTGACCATTCCTTGCCAAGAAATATGTATAGAAATAATCAAAGAATGGGTATTCCTGTGAGGATGCCCGACCTCAATCGATTGAATTTACAAGTGCCTTTACAAACTCCAAAGAGCTATGAGGATATCGCAGAGCCTCTGAAAATTTCCCCTATTGATCCAAGACATTCTGGTAGTTTTCAGTCTTCCACTCCTTCCAAGGCAGAACTGAGGGCGGCTTCAAATTTGGAGAACAAACTCCTCTCCCCGAAGAGGTCTACAATGTCCAATGAGGAATTGTATGCTGTGATACACAAAAGCAGAAAGAAAATGAATATAGAGTCTGAGATTACGCCGAGGTCGTCTCCTGTTACGGTACAAGAAGAAACTCCTGTCAGGCACACTGTCAAGTCGCCAGAAACGGGGTATCTAGACAGACCAAGATCCCGTCTCAGTTGGTCTCCTAGCAAAGGTGAATATGTCGAATTCAACAACGATATCGACAAGTTTTCACCTCCCAATGAATCGAGGTCCAGGCAAAGTTGGGCTTGTAGCGACAGAAAACCGAAAGTGAAGCAAACCTCCACTATAGACTTCAAAAGACTTTTGCTCCAAAAGTCTACCACAACGCCTCCTAAAAAGATATCAGCTGTGGAGCAGCTGAAGCTGTCCAAACAGCAAATCCAAACACCGCAAAAACTGAAATCATCGCTGTCTGAAATGAACATTTTGGATCTCAGCGGTTCTCCGAGAAATTTAACCAACAGAAGGTTCGGTAACAACCTGCCAGGTTCACCAACTCGAGAACAAAAGCCTGGCGCAAAACTGCTCTCGCCTAGATCTCAATGGAGGTTTGCCAGTCCGCGAAGTGATGTTCTCTCCTCCACAATACTTGAAGATTGTAGAGAAGACGAGAACAGCTCTAATACTTCAGGAGAAAAGTCCAGCAAGTCCTCACCTAGAACTGTCAGTAGGAACAGCAGTAGCCCCACACAGTCTGTACGTAGTGACAATAAGAACAAATCAGAGACCTCTCCCTCTCCCTCTTCTTGCCAGAAAGGAATGCCTAGGAATTCAGAGGCTCAAAAATCCTACAATTCAGCTAGTCAAAAACTGTACGATCTGAGAGCGCAATTTTTCCAACAACCAGTGTCTCAAGATAAGCAAAAAGTCGAGGAGAAACCTCCTCTTGAAACTTCATTCTAGTGTTTAGTGCCTAGATAGTTTTGTACAAAGTACGTTTTCGTAATTGTGTACATAAATCATTTTTTGAACTATGTATGACTGAGCACTTGAGCAGGTTACTGTTTTATGGCATATATTTACAGATTTCTATATTATCGTACTTTTCTAATTTATTGTAAATCTTAATATATAACGACTTATTTGTAAATAAATGTGTTGATTGCAAAACCTTTAATCGTTCTAATTTTCCTATTTTCTATTTCGACAATATTCAGATATTTTTCTTTCATAGATTTTGATGTTTCTACCTATGATTCAGAATTGTAGTATAGAAGAATCAATGAATGAATGATATTAAAAATAATTCAAGAAAACAAAAGCTCGTCTTCGAAATCTTTTTCGTTCAAGCGTTACTTTGGAGGTTGTTATTTTTAGCGAAGACATTTTTTTTCGTTTCCGTTTGTTTCCTAGTCTAGATCTTGTTTTTCACTTAAGATTAAAATAAATTATACATATATTCACATTTGTCAAAAATAATGAATGATGTTGATGCACATTTTTTACTATTTAAACTATATTTTTTTTTTGTTTAAAATTTTAATATAATTTTGATATTTTTTCCAATTTATTGCATTGTTGTCGGCTCGTTAATGCGTGTGGAAGATTCAAAAATAATCAGACGTCTTGGAATTGGTGAAAACTATATTGAAAAATTCCATTACATAAGTGGAGCTGTTATATAATTGTGTTAAAAAGAAATCATTCCAATCTGTACAGTATGTAGTTTTCTAGATAATTGCGGAAATACAAAGATACACAAATACTAACTGGTGGAAAAATATCCACGGATATGTAATTACCAGTTAAGACAATATCATAATTTCAAGCAAAATGTATTATATAATATAAACCATTCGATTGCAAATGCTAAAACAAATAGCTATTTTGACGTATTCAAATTGAAAAAAATTACTATGATTTAAAATATAAAGTAAAATTAACCTTGCTTAACGATCAGGTGACCAGTTATACGGTTCTCTGTATGACTGGTTGCATAGCGTGCACTGGTTGTTTTCCTAGATATAGGATTTGCCAAGGGCGTGCTAACAAACTATTTAGCGAAGGAAAATCTAACCAGGCAGCGACAAGGGCGCCGTTAGAGGAACATTTTAAGCTTTTGCAGACATCCGTTAAGAAATATTCAAATCAAATCAATCATCTCAAATTCAGTCTGTTATGAACCGGTTACTTTGATTCTAGCGTAGGTACCTAAGGATTTTGTATTTTATCCAAAATATTTTTTTACATTGGGTATCTGAAAATATGCTAAACATAATACACCATACATAAAACAGTGTTTCTAACAAGGTCGTATCTAGACCTTAGTCTTAGGGGTATAAGGGTATTGTCGTTCGTCCCGTCTCTCCGAAATGTAGGGACAAATGCGCGCATACCTTGCCGACTTTTAGTTCCAGTCGCGTTATGGGATTTCGAAAATCGTACAAGAAATACGATTTTGGGTTATCACAAGGATTGCGGAATTTCATTTTGATTTCAATGATACCAGAGTCATATTATATATTTCGAAAATCGGAGCTGTTCAAAAATACGAAGTAAATGGAAATAACAGCACAAAATAAGCTAAAATAGAAATATATCATGTATTGGATTGTTATTTTTATTTGAAATACAGTGTATAGGCATAGATACCGAATTAGCAATATGTTTTATAAAGAGTACGTAACTCAAATTTCGATATGAACCATTTATTCTCTGGAAAAAAATAAAATTGATTGATTAAATTTTTCATAAAAAAATATTGGAGGAAAGTTATTTACCCCATAACCCCCCTTTGTATGAGCCCCTGGTTTCTAATCCTAAAACAAATTATAACAAAAAGTTCTATTCATATACTTTTATTAATAACAAATTCTTAATATCATGGTATACCATATAGTATGTACATATAGGTTCAGAAATCAAATAGGTATCTTAATGTAATGTTCTTTCGCATCAGAAGCTATGATATATATGACATCTGTTAGTAATTTGATTTGTAGGTGTCCTACGGAAATTCCAAATTAATCCATCACAATAAGTAAAAAGTACTTCTGTCCATAGGAGAAGTTAAATTCAATCAAAGTCCCATCTTGTTATATTGTATTCCAACATAACTTATTGCTGTTACCTACTCTTCCAGTATAAATATAACAAATTTCTAGAATTTCAAATGTTTCAGGTTCCTTGACTGTTTTTGTTTTCCCTGATATCATTAGCTTATTCTATTCGATATTCATTTGCTCTAGTTCTAACTTAGTTAATTGTTTAAGGAATGAATAAAAATTCATTGTAATATGTATGATCTTCGTTTTATGGACAATGACTTGGTCAAAAGTGCCCTCTCTAGATATTTTATTAACGAATATCTCAATTAAAATGGAAATTATGTTTTAAGGCGCCCTTTTCTGAATTTTAAAAATTCTTTTAGGAGCCCACATATCAAAAATCCATAAATGTCAAACATTACATGACGCAATCGAATTCCGAATCTTATTCTCTCCATATTGCATTCATAAACATCCACCTAACCTACGTAGGCTTTCTAGTACAGATATTTTCACATTATATTATGTCATTATAGTAAATCATAACAATTATTTATTTTATTAACAATTTGAAGTGAAGACATAGATATAATCGATACAATGAATAAATATAAATTATTATCAATTGTTCTCTTTAGGTTTCTCTAAGAATTAGCTCCTGAAAATCAGGTTTAATACTGATTTACTATTTTCTGCTTGATTAATTGTTTTGTGTATTCGGATTTGATTCATCGATTCCAAAGTTCACAAAGTATTATTTCCTAATGTTCATACAAATCAGAAATGTCCCCCTATGAGAAGCAATATCACAATCCAGACAGATGGCGCTAATTGCATCTTGTCAGCAGGGTAACGGATGTTAGTAAAATTGTACTAGATTTGGTACAATCGCATCTCATTTAGTACCTTAGTACATTTTTCATGTGTTTAGTACAATTTGATTTTGCGCAAATGTAAATGAACTGTTTATCATCAGAATATTCGAATCTTAGTTATCCAATATTTAGAAACGTATTAAATTCCCAGTAAGCCGTCCTTCAGCCCATCCCTACTATATATTTATCGATGAAGTAGTAAGTTACTACCGTTTTTTGTACACTTTTTTGTCAATTGTAGTACAATTTCGAAATGGGTTCGCGGCAAGTCTGCTCGCCAGCTTTTGGAGCCGGCTTATAGACGTAAATATCATTGATATTTCTAAGATATCATACTTGTGAGTCGAAACAGTTATCGTACGGAATTGCAAAGATGGTAAGTGGGTATAACATTAATATGAAAAAACAAAAAAGATTCATGGAGATGTACACTTTTCCATACAATACATATCGCCTAACAACTGGGTGAGCGGGATGTCGCCCACAGTTTCTCTAAAAAACAAAAGCTCGACGGTGATGGGTCGAATGGCTCTGAGACTGGGCACCAACAATAGCAACCGGCCAAATCTAGTAGGCTGCCTCGGGTACCTAGCTCTGACATAGTCTCCGAGGATGCATTGCGCTTGGTCCTGAAGCATTTCTACTGGCTGTACGTCGCATAATCCCGGAGTTTCTGGAATCACCAACAAATTGTAAGATACATCGACAATTTGGTGCTGTTATGCTAGAAATTATAAGAGTAATAGAAACTCGTCTCCTACAAAGATTCACAAATAAAATGTCTACTTATGTGTGACTTGTTCCGCTTTATTTAATGGAGTATAATAAATAATTTGAATGCGGATATAATTTCTACTAGAAAATATTTTCCGTACCGCATATATTTGAAATTTTATTCGATTTTTTTTTAAATAAGTAAGACTATGTATTGGTGACTGTATTTGCAGTAGGAATTTGTACAACCCCCGTAAAGTTGGTTCCAATGAATAAGGCTGAGGTCCAGTTGATCTACTTATATTTTTACATCAAAAGGGGTAACTTGAACTTTCAGTCAGAGCCAAATAATCAGGAGCAGTGAACACCGCATGTCACAATGGCATCCTTAGAAATTTCAAAGCTAAATAGACCTGTTGATTCCTGTTTGTCAAGCAGCAGCGTGAAAATGCGCTTCAAAAAATTATTTAAGTTGTGTGGGAATAAGTTTTGAAACTCCGAAAAATATTAGAAGCTATATGTATGAATAGATATAATTAATCGCTGTTTTAGGAAATTTTATTTTTTATCGGTATGAATGCAATAAATTTACCTGGAGTGAAGAGAACAATTGCCTTCATACATCCACATTCACTGCCATCTGGTGAAATTTGTCTAAACCGACACATTATTTCCTGAAATATAGACACAGTTATATAGAAACATTTTTGTTTTATTGTTATTTTGAAATGAAATAGTGATGGTAAGTAATGGAAAATGATGAACCAAAATTGCAATGGTATTTATCATTTTTATTGAACATAGAAAATGTACGCCATCTGTGATGGATATATTATAATTTTTGGTTCGATGAGAAAAACAGGCCTGTTGAAAACAATTTCGGAACCCTCTGAAAAGCAAGAAAAAAGGAAAATTCGAAAAAAAGGGAATTGGCAGTGTCAATATTTGTAAAATTTGATAAAGCCTACATGCACATTTCTTATTTGTCTTCCTGCTATTCTAAGTAACAAATGTGGTGAATGTACTTACTATGACGAATACATTCATATCAAATTGAATTGGTGTGAAATATGATGTGACTTCAAGCTGATATGATAAAATTACTTACGCTATAGAGAAAACATTTCAAGCAGTGCTAATCAATAAGTTGCGAAAAAGGAAGCTCTGATCATAGCAAAAAGGTTTTGGGAAAGTTGAAACTTCTGCAAAATTACTGAATACCTAGAAGGAAACCCACTGGCGTATTTTATTGTATTCAAAAGCTGTGGGATTTTTTTTGTATTTTATGGTATTTCAAGTGTATATTCTAATAAAAAGTGCAAAAAAGGAAGCTCTGATCATAGCAAAAAGGTTTTGGGAAAGTTGAAACTTCTGCAAAATAACTGAATACCTAGAAGGAAACCCACTGGCGTATTTTATTGTATTCAAAAGCTGTGGGATTTTTTTTTGTATTTTATGGTATTTCAAGTGTATATTCTAATAAGAAGTAACAAATTCCCACACATTTTTATCAATTTAATGGCGATTCTGCATGAGCATTTCACCTGATGTGACCTTGGCGTAACACGTGGAGCCAGTAACTAAATCTAATAATGAACCTACACATATGTGTTTAAGGAATAAAGGTTGCTTTCTTGATAAATACTCAAGGTCATTGGTCAGTTACTCTTGGTCTTTTTATAAGGAGATAGTTTTTGCTGTTATTGGGTATTTTGTAAATATTGGGTATTTGTAACTTTTTTCGTAAATTCCGCACTACCTGTATCGTCTTGATTTCCGCAGCCGTATGAAGGTCTGTAGGCAGCCTATCTCTGGCCTGTTGACAGGTGAGCAGAGTGGCCAAGTCCCAAGGTACCGACCATTGAGCTAAGTGCAGCAGGAATAATTCTTTCCAAGATTCTTGAAGCAGAAGCAGCTGATCTCGCTTACTGAGAGTTTGAAATGGTGCCAAACACCGGACCCAACGCACTGCCATGAACAGGAGTCTTGCAGTTGTTTCCTGAAAAAAATGAAGTGAAACAAAAGTGCAACTACGCACTCCCTTAAAAAACTTTGTTGCTATGACAAATATGAGGATTCAATTGTCTTATGTTGCTATTTATTTACGTCTGATAACGTTCCTCTCTCTTCCAAATTGCTTTTGTGATCTAGTATGGCACTCTTTCATATTGTTTTATCTGTTTGACGATATCTTCGCCGCCACTGAACGAGTGATAGAGAGATAGAGGATTAACGGACAAAGTACAAGCAGACAGACAGACATACGACATTGAATTATATGGTTTTCCCTGAAGTCATGAAACTTCGAGAAATCACAATATCTCTAAGTCGAAATTCAATCATAATCATACAATTTTCTGCGAAGCAAACTATTCGGGAGATTTTAACGCTACAACCCGATGATAAGCTAACGAGTTGAATTGTAGGAGGAGCGACAGACGTATTGACTTTTTACCACCACCGCATCTAGAGGGTGACTTTTCAGCTACTGGCTGCTCGAATGGAAGTCAGCCCCCTTCAAGTTGTGACACGCCCCTTCTTCGTAGTCATCTATACATGTATTTATTTCGGAAAATCTCGGACGTGGTGTGGATATCGAGAAGCTCGTCGAGAGAAAACTCGGGTCCAGAGGAAATATAGGAATAAGGTAATGAAATCGGGAGAGCAAAAAAAAGAAAAACAGTTTCGAATATTCATTAATTTGTTAAAGTTTTCGATTTCCACAGCCCAGTGATCATCTCAAAAGCACGGGCACCCCTCTTCTTTCTCAAAGGGTCTCTCTATAGTGCAAATGTATATGATGAAAAAATCAAGTCAAGTAGATTGGCTCAATACCCCACATTGTAATTTACTTAGAAAAACATTCTGCTGTTTAATGGAATCAGATTTTTTTGTACAAGTAGAAGTAAAAGCATCTGCAATCTACAAAATCGGTTATTACTTCATGGAACCCAAAAAATTGTTCTAGAGTGGTTTTGCTGTGAGAGAACTGCATATGACATTATTTTCGATAGCATATGAAATATAATGGATATTTTTTCCAGTAAAATATTTTTTTGGAATAATAAGTTGAAATTACAATAAAGACTATACAACAAAATCTGCTACTGCTGTTGAATATTGTGATACATATCCAAATATTCATGTATTCTTATAAACTGCTTACCTGCAGCATTTCCCAAGTAGGTGTCAATGGCAGAGGTGCTAGAGGAGGACTTGTTGCTAATGGTAACCCAGGTGTATTTGAGACGTAACTCGATGAGCTACCATCACTTGCAGCTGATTCTGCCTGTGATAACTTCGTACCCCAAACCAGTTCCTACAAGGAGACATTTTATCACGTTTTTAGCTGAGATAATTTGGCACAAATGGGTTTGACAAACTAGATGCTTGATTCCCATTATAGGTAAAATAAAACATCGAATAATTAAAGTAATAGTACAATGGATCTGGAGTGAATGTTTTCAGGTACCCTATTTGCAAAACGTCTTTTAAAAAGTCAAAGCAGTACAGTTTTAAGACCTTTGACTTCATAGGTTGCCAATGCGCAGCGCCATAGTGCGCGACGATTGGAGAAGAGTGTTGATGTTGCTATTACACCCTGGACTGGGTTACGTATATTACCACCCAATTGGTTTCTACAGTTGGACCGCCAGGCTATAGCGGCGAGTCTAGGCTGAAGACCAAACATGCATGTCTATACCAGGTCTGATGCATAGTGGAGAGCATACACTTGGTCTTTTATGTGTTATCTCTCTCTAAGGAATACCTATAATCTGGTTACCAGATGGGAAAGGGCTATCAATGTCGAGATCGTAGCTTACTAGTTTCAAAATCGTGATGATTTGAATTATGGTGGTTGTGTCCACCTTTTTTTGAAAAGGTTAACATTCCGATAAAGATGTATGATTATTATGCCAGGTTTGATGACTAGGAATTCTAGATCTGTAATCCGTTTTTCTCACAGGAGTCATATTACTACGTACTCTGTTTGAATGTTATAGTCTGAGATGTAATGATTTGGAATATGGTGGTTGCGTCATTCCTTCCATGAGTGAGTGTCACCATTTTCAGGAATAGTTAACATTCTCAGACTATTAATTTAACACAGAATGACACTACTGTTTCCGTTTAAAAGCAATCTATCATTGAACGGTGGTTTCCAAATGTACGAGTACGATACATAGTCTTCAAGTATGTCGCCGTATTCATATAGGTAGAACATTTTGAATAAAAATCACGGTTAAATACGAAACATATGATTATTGTTAAGTTAGTTTTGTGTGTGCGTGTGTGTATGTGTGTGTGTCTGTGTGTGTGTTTTTTCAATGAACACGTAAGCAGCGTTAGTAAAACTTTTGAATAAAGGTTGCCAATGCAAGTTTCACAAGAAATCATTAAGTTTGATTTCGCAATTAATACTAGCTGTCACGAATAACAATCTAATATTTTATACACCTTTTGCTTTTATTTTCAAAGGATCGTTGGTCTGTCATATTGACGATCGATTCTCAACGTGGACGATAACGCCGTGGGAAATGTTTTCAGTCGAAATTTTTTGTTTGCACTTCAGGTTTTTCGAAGGGGTCAACTCAAGTCTAGGAAGGAGGAGCAAATCACCTAACTTTCCCTGGATACCACAGGCCTTAGCTAAAAACACTGACGGAGCAGCATTTCAAACAGCTTGGGGGAACTAGAAAAAAAATCTTAAAGTGGGCGGTGGGCAAAACAGGTTGAAAATCTATGATCTACATGATATGTAACAATCACCTACTCACTTGGCATTTCTCAGCTGACATCAAAACATGCAGCAATCCTGGTGGAGGCGGTGGAGGATGTGGTGTGGAGAACATGTGTGGTAGGGACATACCATTGTCCATTCTTGAAGGGCTACCGCCCAGGGAAGGCGGCGGTGGGGGTAGACCGAGCGCCTTCAAAGGAGGAGGAGCAAAAAGACTTCCAAAGTGAGGGAAAGGATGTGTGGGGGGTTGGCCTTGATGGTGTAAATGGTGATGGTGGGACGCGAGTAGTTTGGACTCTGAAGACGTCACCGAGGCGGAAGACTGTAGCTTCGGCTTGCGAGGTCCTCTCTCGTGTTGAACAGCTACAATCAAAATGAGAGTGCTAATTCTAATAATAGAAAAACTAGAAAGAAATATTTGTCGCCAGTGGAGATCGAATCCATAACCTTGTGCATTATAGGCGCTTTAACCATTTAGCAATATGGGCGCATTTCGGCGTCGAAGTCATACATAATTTATTTGTTACTGCGTTGGATGCGTATCGGCATTCTGGTGTATGCGTTTCGTGACTAAGGCTAAGCTTACCCTAGACTAAAAAACTGCCATTAATGCAGATGTAGCAATAGCACAGAGAGTAAGTATTACTACTGTCCGTCCTCTCATCGCATCGCATCGCACACAGATGGCTCCCCCGTTAACCTCCTCCCCTGCGCTGATTGCCTCGGGCTGACAGAATGACATGACACTATCGGATGAGGGGATTACGGGCGGCTTAGCGATGCCCGGCTCGACATCGCGACACGTTCGGCCCCAGTAATCACGATTTCGCATGTGTGCGCGCTCTCACTGGATATCGTCACCCTTCGTCGTCAGCAGGACGCATCAACGCCCATCGCCGCATCACTATTACATGCGACATGCTCTGGATGGAGCGTACGTCAAAAATGGAGTCAAGTAGATCTACTCGGTACCTCCTACTGCACAATCTTATCGTTTTCTGCTTGGCAATATAAATCTGTGAATTTTTTATAGTGAGTAATTGCCGCATCACTGTTACGTGCTACGCGACACGATTTAGATTGTGCGTACGTCATATAATGGAGTCAAGTAAATCGACTCGGTACCTCCCACTGTACAATCGTATCTTTTTCTGCTTGTAAATATAAATCTGTGAATTTTTTATAGTGAATAATTGCCGCATCACTATTACATGCGACGCGACACGCTTTAGATTGTGTGTACGTCATATAATGGAGTCAAGTAGATTGAGTCGGTACAATTGTATCATTTTCTGCTGTGAAATATCATTCGGGAGTTTTTTTATAGTAAATAATCACCGCATCGCTATTCAGTTTCGATTCAATCCAACTTTACTTCCCAGAAAGACAGTCACCTGTATAGGAATGGATACAGTAAATGATTAAATACAATAGAAATGATGGAGAAATTCACATTTAAGTAGGTGAGATGCTAAGAAGCATTCGAAAAGCTATAAAAACAGTTTTTCAAAAGATACCTCCTGAGCTTACTTCTCAATACATTGATGAATTATATTTTCCGCTGGCCGATGATTGAAACCACACATACATATATTGAATTTTTCCATCTCCATGACATTTAATCTTGTTGTCAGAGTAATAGTCTGAGTCTTTCATCCCCATTTGATGATTCTTTCGATGTTTTCCAGTTGTAAATAGCAGTGCTGTATGTCCGTCAGATCGGTTTATTATGCTTCAGCGCTTCCTTGGATTCTATGGTAAAACAGTTCAGTAAAATACTGAAATAATGGCAGCTGTGACAATAGAAACGAAAAAAAGTTAAACGTGCTAAAGTTTGATCTGCTGTAATCCCCATTCTTCTGTGCGACATTAAAGAGCGCAAAAATGAGCTGGGATGGGCAGAGAGACTGCTGTTCAGACACGGTCTCCTCCTAAGTAGAAAAACCCGGCTGATAAAGGACGAATCCCTTTTAGCACTCTTTTAAAAACGCGAAGGCGGCTATAATATAGCACGGTCACATAAGGAAACAACAAATTTTCCGTTAGCCGCTAGCTGAAACCACATACGTATGAATAACATTTTACTGACGTTTCGGCTGCCTCAGCAGTCTTTATCAAAGTATAAAAGTGAAGTTACATTAATACTAATGAGTACTTTTCATAGGTCTTTCTGAATGAAATATCGAGATGTGCCCATTTATCTTGGTTTGTATCGGGGAGGCGGGGAGGGAGGACCGTTGAATATAAATACGACCATTAAGAAACTCTGAAAACCTGTGAGGTATACATTTGGAGTGGGGCAAGCAGCAAAACGGATACAAAGGCAGGATTTAGCTGATCATTGCTCTAAATTACCCAAAAAACGAGCTTTTAGCCTGTTTGCAGAAAATACTTTTTGCTAACCTTTGGCTATATATCCTGGAAGAATTTATTTCCAAAGAAGATTTGACGTCGTTTCCAACAAAAAATTCTCTTCTCGCTTTGAATTTGGTGCATCATCACTGAAAAAGGAGTACTTGGATACTTGGAATCAACATAGAAAAATATATATTGTTTTTTATATATCTGTCAGAATTTGGTGTAACGATTGCACTATTTCTTTCTGACCTAGTACACTGATTCCAGTTATAATGAAATTTATGTTTAAGCAACATCTACTAACGATGACAGCATGCATTTTAAAGTCCTTGTATAGACCCTTATCATCTCGCAGCGCTTATGAAGCTCGATAGGCTAGAATGTATTCAAGCCAATAGAATACTTTGGACAATTCAGATGAGTAAATCAGTATTCCCCATTGGACTGCACTAAGGGCCCAGGACGGGGCTGTTTAACTTGGCACCGTTAAAATGATAGGGGCTTAGCGACGGGCACGAAGGGCGGAACTCTTTTAAAATCTTAATCACTTTTCACGCTTAGCCGTTCATCGTTCATTTCAGTCCGCCACCGCGCTTCTCCCAATTTAATCTATTGATTCGCTCACAGACTGCGGAGATCCCAGATCCGTCGACGCTGTAAAAGATCAGGCGGTTGGAAATAGGCCAACTAGATGGCTGGGTACAGTAGTCTATAGAGATGAAAGAAGAGATTGCCAAAATATCCGTATTTTGATAATTTGATAAAATATACAGAAAAAAGTGTCCCCAAAACCCCCTGCATTCTAGGTAGACGCTTTTGACCATTCAGCTATGGCGAACTGCCACATAGAACGGCAAATGCGCTATGTAAGGTACATCCCCCGCGCCATTCACCTAGAAAAGAATTAAAAAAGCTCAAATTCTGTTCTTGGACGATTCAGCATAAAAAGAAATTGGGGTTGAGGGTAGGGGGTGTTGACGGATGATCGCAAAATTGGGTGTTGGTAGCAGACGTTCTTTATCATCTATAAAATGTTTAGATTCAAATAAACTGATGATAAGTACAGCGTGAACCTACTGTTTCTTGATCACCATGACGACTATCTTTCGTATGCTTCTAGTCGTCCAGTTGCACGCACCTGGTTTGGCCCTGTGCAGCTCTCCTGTATTCAGCGTGAGAATAGTCTATTGTAGGGACAGATGACGGCGTTATATCGTCCACCTCTCCTGCCGTCTCGTCTCCTTGTAATACACCAACGTCAATGCGACTTCAACGATACTGCACACTGCACAGCGGTTCACCACGCTAACGCCGGTTGCCTTCTAATAAATAAAAATATTGATGGAAGATACGGTGGAGCCGAATTACACATACACCGGTATGCTGATTTGTGTGCACAAACTTGTTCTGGGCGCGCATCTTCGTCACATTCGGAGGAGTGGTGATGGAAGACGTCGAAGCAAAGTCAAGCGCGCTCATAGGAATAGTGGGCCAGTGGTCGCTTTTCGGCCTGGAAGGCATACATTATTTTATTGGTCGCAATCTCTTCAAAGACATCTTTTTATCGGAAGACAATTGAAGATCCCACATTAATCGAAACATTACTAAACGCAAAAATTTCAAGACAATGGAAGTCAGAAGCAGTGTATTAAATGTTATGTTAATCGTGTTGAAGATTTCCCTGTCTTTCTAGAATAGCGTCATTGGTGAAAAATCGTTTTCTGGGTGATTGAGGGGCGCTAATCAATAATCTGGCTGAAAGGATCCTTCATGACGGGCCTCAGGGCGTTTACCTTGCTCAAAATTGGACTTTTCTGACAAGTTGCGCTTTTCTAATGATCATATTCACATTCATCGCCACCAAATACATAAACGTTCCGAGTTTACATAGTTTGCCGGTCTCTAGCAGTATCCGCTCTCGAATGGTTTGTGCCTCATTATAACAAAACCACCGAAAAACGGCCGACTTGAAAAATAAATGACACACCTATATGTTTGAGATCTCAATCAGAATTCGATCATTAAAAAGCCTAATATTTCGTGTGGTGCTCATTTGTAGGAGGGACAAACGCTCAAATTATCTTCCTGGTTCTTCCGGTATGACACTTGCAGCATTCACCGGTAGTACCATATTTCGAAAGCTTCAAATCGCATACAGGCGTTTTCAGTAAGGCTCCAACTTCCTGCACCATATAAAATCAGAGAGATCACATAGCATCAAAGAACTCTGACTCGTAGATCGATGTTCAACGAGAATTTACAGAGAACTTTTCGCAGGCAGCTGAAGGCATTCCTTGGTGTTTCAATATGAGTTCTTATTTTGTATGAGTAATTTTCATCATCGACTTAAAATAACCATGACACAACAAAACAAAATACGCTTTTTCTATTTAAAACGTCCAAAATATTCATGTCCACATCTTAAATTGATCAGAAACTTACGCAAAAATAAAGCGTATCTGTTCGGACTCAATTTCAGATTAAATGCATTGTACAGTGGAAAGAAGCCTTCAGGCATACGTAAAGTGCATATATTCGATGAATTGGAATCGTTACCGTTTGGGAATCATCACATGTCGAAAGAGAAAACAAGCGGTTTGCGCACACATCCGCCTATTACTTAATAACGATTGTTTTCCTTTAATATTGTTAAAACAACATAATAGATCCATCGCCTGCTAACCTACTCCGATTGCGTTTGTTGCATCTGTTGTTCTGTCAATATTTTTATTTACATATTGGATGCAGGAAAGGGTAGAGATTCAGACGAAAAGATTTCACAAGTTGATTTCGAGACAACGTCGTTCTTGGAATGATATTCTCGAGAAGTTTATATTTTAGTTTTAGACATTTTAACGGCGATGGCTGAAGTTTTGTAGAGGTTTCCCTTGACACTAGTGCATATCAAACAGCAAAAATGAAAAAATACACAATTTAATAGTTAGACAGGATAAATAGTATGCTAGATTTGAGAGCTGTAGTTTTATATTCGTGATAGGATCTAGTTAGCTAGTTGGCAAGTAATCTGGGTAGCCTTTGTTAACAGTCAAATCTGACAGTCCGACGATGATTTAAATATAAATCAAAACGCGTCACCTTAAAAAACGAGTTTTATTTGTCAACAAAATAATTTTTAACCAAGTAAGAACATCTACAATCTACATATGTACGTTCAGTCTGATCATTTACAATTATTTCGTAAGATTCTGATACCAGTTTGGTGAAGATGACGATTTTCCCAAGCGAAAAATTATACACCTGTTACACTCCATTCTTTGTTATGGTTTACAACAAGGCCATCTAAATATAACATAATCCGAATATTCATATATGCATATATATTTCTTCTTTGATCTGTTTAATATCGAAGAATATGAAACGCTCCCTCGAAACATATATACATGAATAGTGGTGCACCTCTAATCCTTCGGTTTTTCTCGTGTACCTTTGCGCTTTCTGTGCCATTAATATTTCATATAAAATGGTTGGCACACCGATCGCTGGAATCCTATTAAAGAATTCAGCATCATCAGAGAAGCTTTGCGTGCTTTCTTCGCCCTCCCTTTCCGGGAAATATCTCACTCCCTGGCGGTCTGCCATCGCTAAGGCAGGGTTGAATTCAGTCCTGAGGCACTCCGTTATAAGATTCGCATCACTTCACCCCAGCGCGTGTAGAGTTTAATAGATAGAAATAGGTTAATACTATATGAAGCGATTTTGAAGAATTTTCGACCCTTTACGTATCATAAGATTCTCGCATTTGTCGAATTTTGCATAATTTTAAAAACTTACTGCAACAGCTCTGAAATCCGATGGAAATATTTAATGAAATAGATACAGAGTTCTTAGTACAGAGATCTTTTTGATGCCAATTTTTTAAAAGCACAATCTTCTTTCATAATTATGTATGACCCTTATAACGTTAGAATGCAGTAGTTTGTACTACCAGTTGCTATAACAGAAGTGGAAGAAATAAGTTGAAAGATTAAAGACTAGTGAGGAAAAGTGAAATCTTGGAATCTACTCAGTATCGAACGTTTTCGTCAAAAAACTAATCGTTACACCTGGTGTATTGCACACTGTTATACCTACAGTCGCCTATAGTGACAGAAGGGTAATCTGTCACTGAATCGATTTCTCAAAACTCAAGCCTCTGCCCGATGAAGACTTCGGTGATATCGGACCATTACTTCCAGGATTACAGAGTAATACAGGATTAGTCGTACTTTGATGATTACTTTAACGCCACTAAATCGATTTTCAAGAACTACAAAGTCTTTTCTGCTTAAAATATATAACCTAGTGTCAATATTTCATCGAAATCCGAAAGGCACCTTTGGGTTGATAAAGGGACCAAGAATTACAGACAGACGACAGACAAACAGACCGACAGAATATTTTTTTACAATATTTTCCTGAGACATGTGTAGAGTGAGTGGAGACGTGTACTCCAGATTTTCTTCATTGGGCAATTAATTGTTTGCTATTATGGATATGACAGTAAAATACAAAAAGTCTATTGAGCTGTGATGACCAAATGCGCATATGCGAAACGTTATTGTCTACCCGTATGTTTGAAGAAAAGTTGTGAAAAATGTTTATGGGAAATGTATGTAATCCGGCACTGACTTCCAGTATGGCAGCAGGAAAGCTTCCTTACTTTTTGGGGTGTCCTTTTTGTGAACGCCGCTCTCGCCGCTGAGCGGCACAAAGCTCACTCAATCACGCTGAATTCGCTGGTTACAAAGAGCCGCCTTCCCAGGGTAATTATTCACTTGACTGATAAAGTTCACCTTCGAAACGTTATAATTCACTCCAATAGCTTTTTGGGCTTTTGAAAACTGGTTGTTGACTCATTAGAAAATGATAAGATTTTTCCTTTTTCAGCCATACTTACGTATAGAGTGAATAAATAGTTCTTTTATATTATTAATTTATAGAAAAACGACGCGTACCAAAATATATGTAAACTTTCAATCTAATAATGCAATGACTATGAAGCAAGGAATAATAAGCAGTATTTTTGACGGGGAAAAACAGATTTCCTCCAACCAATAAATGTTTGATTAGTGAGAAACAATTCATAGAAAACCGTCCTTGCAGTAACGGTTATGCTAAATTTTTTCTTAAAATGCAAATACCAACGTCTACCGCCACTCTCTGTATTCCATATATGCCGATTATCTGAAAGGCTGAGAAATGTTTTAATGAAAGAGCACAAATATTATATAACTAAAGAAGACACGTCCAAATCAGCACTCGGTGAACACGTATAGGAAAGGGGGCATAGTTTAAAATAGGAGCAAATTACTATACTACACATAGGGAATAATAATTTCAAAAGGAAGGTCAGAGAATATGTCTTTATAAAATTGTACGATGATTATATTTTTACTTCCTCAATGGACTGTGCCCCAGTTTGGTCAAGTATGCGTCGTGGAAGGATCGAGTCCATGTTCTCCAAGCCTACAGATGCACCATAGGTTTCTATCCAGGTTTCCTCTTGGAAACCAAATGTGGGTTTTGGTTGCTACCTTGAAATCGATTTATAAGAATTCGTTGAAATGTGTTTGAACTGTCACTAATCTGTCGTCCATTCGCTGGATTATTTTTAATTGGATCGGGTCTCAATTTATTCGAACTTTCAATCATATATGATAGTCAGGTATGCTCGTAATACGCTTTTCATTGTACCTAAATTGCAAGAACTATCTTTTTCAGTACGTCTAATTGCATGAAATTGAGCAGATTATAATATATTCCAACCCTAACTGATTTATTCGGCTACCGAGTCCTCAAAAATACTTCACGAAATTTAACGTGATTTACTGATTAGCCAGCGAAAACTTCAGGCTATTTCTCACTAGGTATTGCTTCCATTGGAATCGTTTATAATATCACGTCTTTATTAGTAGACTAGCAAAACGCCTCAAGTTCCCTTTTCAATATTCCTTGCTGCCTCACTGTCCTATACCCTTAGCGTTCAGGCCAACATAGCCTCGATCACGCTTTGACAGTTGCTGCTGTTTTTTCTAAAGAATATGACACAATGTCTTAGATTATGCAGTCCTTGAAGGGGCATCTGTCGCCATTTCAAGGCAGTCCAGATGTTAGGACCTTTGACTTCGTAAGTTACCAATGAGCAGCGCCATAGTGCGCGACGCTGAAGATGAGTGGTGATCTTCATTCTCTTTGATCGTTTTTCGTTTAAGCTCTTCTAAGCAATCTACCAGTCAACCAGAATCTTTCAGCCCATGTTGAAGATTTCTTATTCTATATCTCACTTGGCTCATAAACTATTAAAAAAAATCAGTTTCTGGCATGGGTAGCTGTGCATAGAGGATAATCTTACCACCAGTTCAGGATGTATCAGAATAAAAAAGTGCCTAATAGCGTTGAGCACTGAGTTTTTCATGTGAATGATGGGAGAGTTTCACCAAGTAAACGCAAATACAATCTATTAACTATAACTTTGTCTAAAAGTTCCGTCAAAATTGTCTGATAGTTGTTCATGGACATTTAGATTTATCACTAAGACTCACTTCAAGTCGCGTTGAAGCATTCGAGAAAATAATAAGATGTCAAAGTCAGAAGTAAGGTTTGGTCACTACAGAAATTGGGAAATTGTATCCCTTTTCAACAAGTGCCGGCCGATAGTCATTTTAGCGTCTCACGCTAATATGCAATTGAAGTATTGCAATATAATCGAAGAAAGCAACGAGTTTGGGCCATGTCCATTACAAGAAAAATATTTGTGTCTATCTGTCAGTGTCGATGTATTGGTATGTTTGTAAGTGCTCAGCTAATACTAAAAAAAATATTTTAACATAAATCTTCCTAATGCATATATTATAATAACATGGATTTCTGTGCATATTACCCTGAGTTTTTTCTACTACTGTGGATACAAAGAGATAGATGAGCGGCTTTGCCAGCTTTACCTTTCGACTGTGCCTGATCTTCCGGGCAGAAGCCGCCGGCTCCGGCAGAACGTCCGTCCAACAACGACTTGATTAATGGAGTTTCTAATCCTCAGCCGGATTACATTCAGGCGGTTGGCTGGGTAGCCTCAAGCAAAACCCGGCGACAGTTTCCATGCTAAGCATTTCAAGCACCCCTTCGATATCTTCTCTTTCCAGACACTTACGTTTTAGCCAAGTTAGATATATTCCTGAGAAAAACGACTTTTTTAATCCATTATTAGCAATCAGAATGTATATTCTATTAGAGATTCTGTTCTGTTCACAGCACTAATCGTGGTGTGATAGGGTCCCATTCAACGACGAGTCCTCTATAAAGATCAAGAAGGTCTGCTGGTCAATATCTCTTCAGGCGTCTTGAGTTGCGGGGGTCCAGTAAGGGTAGTGGAATTGTATTACTGCTTCTCATTAATTCATGCTTTTCTTTGGGGTCAGATCTTTGACGAAGGGTACGAGTTCTCCATGAATGGTCTGGTTTGATACATACCACACGCCAGATTTGAAGACGTTTATTCATTCACCTTCAAAACATAAAAGATGCTCACCAAGTAGTGAAATTACAGTAGCCCTTTGCACTTCTGCATTAACTTTCGGGCTCGGGCTAGTGTAGGATGGGCCCAGACTAGTGTAGGGGAAGGGTCTAGGAAATCATGGTTTTTATGAAATTATAAACAAATTACACATTGAATGTGCTATTTTTTAACTTGGGTCTATGAGTTTTAATAGTCGAATTCATCAAAAGTATTATGTACAAATTAATAACAAAATTTAGTTAGCAAAATGTTTCACTGGTAGTGGCCGAAACTTCATTTTAAACACCTTTCAAACATAATCAAATTTGGGAGTGATTTAGTGACAAATGTTAAGAATTATGAGCAGATATAATTTGTCTACGAAAAAGTAGGTTTTCATCTACTATTTAAGGCTTACAAAACCTGCAACCACATTTATTTTTGCGAGACGACTATCCTGGTTAAATATCCAAGCCTCCGCCCTTGGTTACAGCGTGGGAACCTTCAGCTGTATTCAGGGCGCGGTGCTCATTAATGATGATGTGGCTGCTGCTGTTGTGAGCGTTCAGCCGCTACCACTACTGCTGGCATGCCATCGTTTTCGGCCTCCGGACTACTCAACTTCTCGCTATAACCAGACACAGAACTCTCCTTCTCCCTCTCACTTTCTTTCTCTCACTCTGTTCCCGCCTCCAACACCGGTAGCTAGCAGTTTCGTTCATTCCACGCTCTTCCATGTGAACATTGGCGACTCTGCATGTGTTCACAGCTCCTACGGGTCGTTTTAACATTCACGGAATTGGTATTTTTTATACATAGTAGTAGTGGGAAGCTGAAGCCTGGCACATAGCCCACTTTTGATGCTTTTTGCCGAAAATCAACACTAAAACTGACGTGGTGATTTATTAGTTTCGAATCTGCCAAACCTATTGATGACGGGCATGATGTCAGACCATTCCGCTAAATAGACCTCTTTTCCTCAACAATCACTTCAACATTTTTGAAGCGTTAGGAACAAAATAGTGGTCGTACTGGCTACTTCTTGAAGTATACGGCATCTTGATAGTCTACGACAGCAGAGAGAAATAAATTTCCTGTTTGGCTGCCTCCTATTCAGTTTCCTTTGTTGTTGACTGTAACATGTCTTTATCTCTTTTTGGTGCTCCACCAATAACTAGTCTTTTACTATAGGGTTTGTTCTGTTCGCATGTGTTTGTTCCATTTCTTTTTCTGTCTAACCATTCATGTTAGTCCTTTCATCGGCCCACTTTTTTTTCATTTCTTCATTATTATTTTTGCTCAACCCGCAGATGAAGACTATACTGATTAAATAAACAGTGAGTGTTCATGATAATGGATAAAAACCCTAGCAGCTACATTTTGTGATGTAGCAAATGTGTTGTGCATCGCAACTTTAAGGTGTTCGGAATGACGACTAGTTTGTGTCAGAAGAAATATATTCAGCAGTTTGGCACCAAAGAGCTCACAGGGAAGACATGCAGGTTTTTCCAATCGACTCCAACACTATCTCAATTGTCATGCGAATATTTTCGTGCGATTCAACGAATCCAGGTCCTGTTCTGAAGACATCCAAGGACGCTGCTGCCTTCCAACGTCGCTGTTAAAAGCCCTCCCTAGCGATAAATCTTCGCCCAAAACTAATTTTCGGCTTAACGAAATTTCGGCGTGATATATTTTTTACCTCTAACGTAGCGTGTTGTTCGTTTCTCCTGTTCACTCACCTTTATGGCTCTGAGTCTTCGCCGGGCTGACGTTCATGGGAAATCACCCGACCGGGTATTGAACGAGAAGAATCGTTCAATTTGCCACGCTAAAATGCTCACTTTGCGGATGAGGAGCTCTCATATTTTACAAACGACCGGAATGTACGGAAAAGTGGATCAGTGATATTAGGCAGGATTTATTTTTCATGGTTTGTGGATTCCAGGTTGGAATCCAATTAGGTACAGACATCAAGATTGTCACTGGAATGAAACAGAAATAACGAAATTATTATCTTTAACATTTTCTCTTTTCCTGCGACTGATGTCTCTGTTAGCACTGCAGCCTTCAGGCTTTTATTTCTGTCTGGAAGTCACAGAGAACGTGAAAGGTTGATTATGTATCTTCCCCGCATTGTCTGTAGTCAATTTCTCCATTCTGAAGCCCTAGTTTGTACAGATGCTTCTTTAGGCTTGCGAGAAGACCCGCAATTATACGGAGCTGATTCCTGTTCAAAGAAATAAGTTCTCTTGAAGTTTTTGAATTACATATATTTTTTTCAGCTAATAATATACTAATTTGCATACCAAAAATTCTTGGGAAAAAACAACAAATGAAGTTTTGCAAATGAAAACACGTTTCAGCCAACACATTTTTTAACTACTCCCTCCCTAAAATGATCAAGATTTTGGGAAATGTTGGTTGATAACCGCTAAAATTTAGACTTCTCCAAATATTTATCGCTGAACCAAACTAAAATCAATAATTCGAAATACGTTTCTCATTTTGCTAATTACTCTGGCTCCAATGTACCGATTTCAAAAAACCAGTAGTGGCACATCTGTTTCAAAATTTTATTAAAACTATTTAATTGGGCACTGAGATATCGCTGTGATAAGAATGACGATACAGACCATCGTAAAAGAGTAGTATGACTTTCCGTAATCTAGATTTCCTAAAATATCTAGAAAATCCCTCATTTCGATATAAAATAAAATATTTAGGTTCATAACACTTTCTCCGTTCATGCATGGAAGGCAAACATAATAAGTATTATGATCAAAGTCTGATAGCTCAGTAAAAAATGTTTACACGAAACAACAATTTTGTATACTTTGCACCAAAAACCCTCAAATAGAGACTTAAAAGATAAAAGATGGTTAGCAATTAAAAAAATCAGAAAGAAAGTTATGTATTTAGTGCGGATCGAACCTACAGATTCTTGCAATCCAAGCAGATGCTTTAAACCATTCAGCTACTGTAATGCCGCGAAGCAGAACGGAAAATATGACGCACTTTCTAAGCTGTACAGCTCGATTTTGTTCAGTCATCTAGTGGAGAGTGACTAATACTATCTTCAATCGAATTTTATCGTGATGTTACCATCGAAGATGATGCTGATCTGTAGATGATCCATGGAGTGCAGATATCTGGAAAGCAGGTAATTATCAGAATCACACTTCGTCCCTCAGTCGTACAAAAGTTATTTTCTTGGAATCAATTTCAGTTCCTTCAGTACCGCAAGCAGTTCAGCCGAAATATAATTGAAAAGTTAATGAAGGTTCGTCTGAAAGTGTACAAAGTTACTCGACAAACTTTTACGTCGGTTCACACCAACGGTGGTGAGCTGGGGTTGAAGAGACAGCCTGAGGGCCCATAGACTCTCACGGTTGGGAGGGCAACGTTCCTTACAGATCCCCGCGTCGAGATGTTTAGCCGCAAAACACGATCGTCGCTTCCACACTTTCCACATTTCACCCTTAGGCATCAAGGAGGCTGTGCTGTGTCACTTATGCTTTCTCGGTCACTCAGAACTTTGGCGAAAGGATAGGGTTTGGTGAATGCTATTGGAAATGCTTAGGAATCACGCTCTATCAATAATGGTTTGATAGCTCCACTCGCGTATGAAATACGCAAAGGCTGGGAGGATATTGTATTGCTAATCTGTCATTTAAATGTATTTGGTCCCTCAGAAACTTCGCTTTTTGGAGCATGGTTTGTGGGAGAATAAAGGTTTTGTCTGTTGCGCACACATCATTTTAATTCTATATGGTATTATGGTGATGTTTAGAGATATTACTCTTCCCATTTCTCATGGGAACAGTTTGACATTTCCTTTTGTAGATTTGAGTCACTCAATAGGAATCGTAATTTTTAAGCAAACTGCTTGTAGTAATGGATATAATCCAAAAATAGTATATGACTTAGTAAATAAAAAACAAAACAAAGCTATTAGTAGCATATTTCCACATAACACATAACAGGAAACGAAACGGTACATAAATTACGTATTTTAGAAGCATTTGCAATAAGATATAACATGAAACAATAAAAGAGTTTATGATAAACAAATAAAGATAGCTGATAGATAAACACTTACCTTAAGATCATATTTAGTTAATGCAAAATAGAAAGAACCAGATATGTGTAAGTGAGGTATTTATAAGGTTTCGTGTAACTTGTGCAAAATTTACAATAAAATACAGAGAACACATACTTATAATGAAATAAATGATTTCTTACTTTTGGAATATCTTAAATAATGGAATGGATGGAAAAGAATGAAATCGTTCGAATAACGCATAAAATATCTTAAAACATGAAATATCTTGAGGACATATTGACGGGGATGGTTGAGGTTTTCTAGGAGTTTTCCACTAGTGAAAATGCAGTCGCCAAAAAATAATTTCCCTAACACAGATAACAGAAAAAAAAATTAATAGAAGACTATCTAGACAGAATAAATAGTCTGCTAGATTTGTGAACTCTAGTTTTATATTCATGATAAGACATAGTTAGGTAGTTGACAAGTAACATGGATAGTCTTTGTAAACAGTCGAATCTGATAGCCCGACGATGATTTAAATATAAACCGAAACGCATCACTGACAGAATGAGAAATTTATTTCTGAACGTATGTGTTAAACACGTGTTTTAAATATTACATATAATCGAATAGCACGTTATGTCGATATGAAAAGCTCCAGTTGTTACTGTATCATCCCATTTCAGGGATTGCTTTAGTATCGGCTGTAGATTAAATGTGTTTTCCATTGTGACGCCGATCAGAAAGTGGTGGGGTATCGGTATCGGTGTATACAAGCAAATATACAATAAATTACCTGGACACAAAGCGGATGACAGTGGATAATCCGGGTGGAAATTGCCGAACTCCCATCCGCATCGGGAAAGCTGCGTGCTGTGTGTTATTTTCGGGATAAATCGAATGCTTTGTCGTCAGGATAATTTAATCTGGTCCCGCGGCGATCGGATAGCCATATCACCGCGCCACCGTTGTCAATCCCACGTAGAGGACATTGCGACATATACATGCCTACCTGATGGGAGAATAGCGTATACAGGGTGATTCAAGGAGGACAACAGAAGAGAGCGGATATACGAGTCAAAATTTGAAAAATTGCGCTATTCAAAATGGTTAATTGAGTACGGTTTCCGGTAAAGATGGTGTTGCTACACCAAATGCCGAAAATGTACAAGGCTGTTTCACTTTCAGGACTCTTGAGAAGACGTCAAAGTCACGTTAATCAGTAACACTGTTATGGAGAGCGTTGCTGAATGTATGTAAATGGTACACAACTCGCATGCTGAAATCCGGAAAAAACTGGCCCAGTGCAGGATTAGAACCACACACCTTCCGGCCAACTGAGCTAACTGGGTCCCTGCCCACTCGTTGGAGAGCATGGATGATGCTAAGCGGAATCCTCTGAAAACCAATTTTTCGGAATCTCAAACTTCCCGCGTCGTTCGTATGTCGACTCGTCAGTGTTTGAGTTGGTAAATATCTCCAACTGCGATTACCGACAGCAGACTTCAAAGATATTTTGTAAGATACCTCAAAGTTCTCTTGCTCGAAGTTCTAACAGAACAAGAAGCATAACCTAAGAGCGAATGTAAAATACGATGCTCGCAATGGCCCGCGATTTTTTCATTTGGATCCTGTATTTAAAGGTGTATTAATCATCAAGATTATAGATAAAGTTTCTCTAATCGACCCCTCATATTGTCAATTTGTCCATATATATCTCAAACATCTGTGATCTTTATTATACAATTAATATCCTAAAAAAAATCTAAACTAATTTTTTTCTAATTTTATCATTTGGAATCGCCACTTTAGTTTTGTAATACTCTAATTCATACTCTTTCCTTTTTCGAAATCAACAGTCTTATAAAAACCTTTGAAACTGCATTGGATCGGAATTTTATTAATAAAATTCTATTTCCATCTCGCTGTTTTGCTTTTTGGTTATTTCATTCAATTTCTGTTAATGTTATCAAAAGAAAATCTGATGATACTCTCCAAAACTAGTTTTTATCGAATTTTTACTCTTTTTTTACTTGAATGAATGAATGAGAACTGTGTAGCTTTAATACCGAAACTACCGACCTCTGAAGATATTAGCTACTCGTGCTGACGAAGCATCACGAAGAAATTCCAATAGACGACGGCATAAGAAACCGAAGAACACTAGAATCAACTACAGATGAATGCTACAATAATACCTATATATGTCATGAGTCAATAGGTCCGAGGTCTGGGGAATGGATAAAAAAGTCAAAGCTGTAGAAATGAATTATAAGCGAAGTTGTAGTAGGTTCACCAGGTTTGACGAAGTCAAAGGCGAAAACGAGAAAATATGTGAATTGACTTGGTCGTAATAGATACAATTGAAGTAAGAAGGTATAGACACTCACGACGCGTGGCCAATGACAGATGGTCAATGAAAATATGGAAGTGGAACAACCCACAGCAGAGAAGGAAATGAGCACGTCCAAAAACAAACCAGGACAAGTATAGGATTGACAGAAAATGATTGGAGAGACACAATAACGTGGATACTGAGATGCGAGATGTATATGAACGCTATGTTTATTCTCCTCGATTAACCCCGAAGTGAGACACTGTCTTTCACCCCCTTATAGAGGATAGATCACCACTTGATACAGACACCGGTAATTCTCACACGTTCCCATCCCCTAAAGATATATCTACTCCGGACAAATTAATTATTTATTTTGATCATTACACACGTGCGAGTTTCACGTGGAGTCACTTTATCATCTTGCCATCCCCATGCATCGGTGAATTTGCAGAATATGTTTCATTCGGCTACTTATCGCAATAATTCAACTTATATTGAAATGTAGATAAAAGTAAGTGTTCAATAATAGATATTAGGAAATCGGTGAAATATTATATTTTGTTCATCAAACAAAGTTCTGTCGTGTAGCTGAATCATCTTCGGTTACATCTTATTTATTAATATGCGGATAATCGCAACCATAAGGTTGACGTGGTAAGATGATCACTGAGTATGGATCAGAATGTTTTTGCATATATTGCCGAAGGTTTCGTGACAAGATTTCATTTTTGTCATTTCTCGTCATCTTACTCAGTAGTCAAAATTTTTAGAGACCTTCAACTTTTTGAAGAGCGCAAAACGTTAGTGTTGTGCACCTCTTAAGGTAACAATTATCTTAGGTAATCAAACTTTTGTCATAGGAATAATTTTTGTTATACAACTCTTTAAGCTACTAATTACTATTCAAGCTTCTTTGTATCTTGGATTTGGCTCTTAAATGGATAGATTGTTACCTAAATGAACATCAGTACGCAGTAATACAGAATAAATATTCAAATATTTGCTCTGGTGTGCCTCAAGGATCTATTTTGGGGTATCTATTGTTCCTTATCTATACATTGTTCCTGTCAACCCTATGCAGTTGATACACAGATTTTTCATAGCTTCTGTCCAAAGTACTACCATATAGCTCGCTAATAGGCATACTAACTTGCACCTGCTATCCATCTGTAGATACGCCAGCGGACACAATTTACGCCTAAATCAGCATTACTTTTTAGCTCTAAGAAAAGGCGAAACTTGCTAAAATCTCAGTTTAATATCATTATCAACGGCACATTATTAAAGTTTACTTGTTACGCAAATAATCTCGGACTATTTATATGTTGATGAAGATATCAGGTTTCATGATCACGTCAGTCATGTCTTGAGTCTTGTTATGTTAGATTGAGACTTTTGTATGCAAATAAACTTATATTAATCCTGTTTCAAGCGTTCTTTCACATATAATGCTGTTAAACTAATAAATTCTATTGATGTACATTTTGTTGCAAAGCTTTCAAAGAAACTTTTCAAAAATTATTTGTTACAATTGTAGCTTTCGCTGTAAGAATATTTATAGTTCATCTAATAGGTTAGGCTTAGATATTAAGTTGTTAACTTGGTTAAGTGGATTAGCTATAGGCCAGACTTTGCTCTTCATAACTATGTTATGATAGAGACGTTTTGATTTGATTTGAACATCTTTTAACGTACTTAATTTAAAAAGGCGTGTCTATGTTGGTTTTTGGGAAGTACCAGGTTAATCTACTTGAATATTTTTTTATAATGCACCAGGCTACAATGACAATGTTAATAGTATAGATAATATATAGAATAGTACCTATAGATATTCATTGCGTTCTATAATGATTTACATTAATTTCGTAAACTAAACAACCCAGAGCCACTAAAAATGAAAATTGCAACTATGCCTCAGGTGATTGTTTGTGGATGACGGATAGCTTTGCTATCCCGGAGTCCGGAGTAACAAGGTTGCCATATTCATCTGTTGGATAAAACTAGGCCAATTCACAGAATCCTTGTGAGCACGAGGTACTGAAACGATTGCTCATTTCTGATCTGTCTGAATCTCTGAGAATGGCTCAAATCAAAGCAATAAGATAATAGAAGGACTTACCATCCTTATTCATACTAGCTTGGAAGCACTTGTTCAATCGACATGCTCGACATTGGTTGCGATGTGTTTTGTCCACTGGACAACGTCCTTTCATGTCTCCAGTAGCCTTGCAGGTGTACACTCTATTGCGATGGATACTACGCTTGAAGAATCCTGAACACCCTAAAAACACCACATATTCATAACACCTCATTCGAATGGTCAATGTGCGTAGTTAATTCTGGCAGACGTTAGCCTGATTTTATAATCCAAAACATAGCTTTATGAGCCTACTGGACGGACGTGTCAAACTGCTTTTTCTGATTTCCAGTCGCTCTCAAGGTTTTTACCAGTATGACTTCTTGCAAATATGTTCTTGGAGTGGCAAGAATCCACCAAGAGACGTATTTCATGAGCTCTCTCTATAACTTCTTTATAACAGTCGCTTCACTTTTATAGTTAGGCTTCGCCTTCCTGACTGCATAGGTACTAGTTTATTTATAGGTATGAATGTATATTCACATTGATCTCAAAACGCTGAACATTGTAACCATCGGGGGCAGATCAGCCACAATTCGTCGATGTCCTAGACTGTACAGGTCATTTTTAAGGTCAGGCGCGCTTCCAATAGACCAATTGTTCATTTCTCGATCGTATCCAAGGAATAAAATTTTATCTAGCTGAAGAGAACCTCCAGCTTCTGACATGTCGTCTTAGCGAGGCAGGCAACCTGATGGTGCCATGAAGAACTTATGCTTTCAGGTGTTGTCGTCGATCAGTCAAGAACCAGAAAACATATATATGAATTAGCATAGAAGATGTTGTGTCATCAATTGAAATAAATTAAGGTTATAAGAACGTCACAGTAACTTTTTTACTACTCACCATCGCAACTGTATATCCCATAATGCTTCCCAGAGCTTCTATCTCCACAAACTTTGCAGGGAATGTCCAGGAGCCGATCTCCTGCAACAATGCAGAAATTACAACAGTTTTAATAGGAAAGAAAGTCTTGAATACCTTAGAAAACTTTAAAGCACATGGATTAACTAGGGTCATTATAGATTTATTTGATTGCCCTCCATTTTTTACCTGGAAGAGCAGCCATCTTGGTTATAGTATGATACTCGGTAGTGGAGAAGATCTGGCATCAAGTACCTTTTCTCATAGATAACCTTTCACAAACCCAAAAAGCCTATCCCGCCCCAGAAATATTGACATGGCTGTAAATTGTAACCATCGGAAGAAACATCCACGACAGTTCATTCTGCAACGCCAGGGTCTTCAAAAGAACGACTTTTGATGTTATTATGCGATACCACTCGATCATACACTTAGTTGTCTTGATAGTATATATGGAATAGGGGAAGAAGAGCCATCATCTTTAGATAATCCAGACCATAAAGGTTCTGTGAGATGACAAGCATTGACTAGATAACGTATATTGCTCGTTTATGTTCAGAAGCTTCAGTGGGTGCTGCGAAGCGTATCCCTACAGATTCGAGCAGTACTCCATCGATGGTGTGATCCAAGTCTTGTGGAGCAGCACTAGCAGCTCCAGTGGAAACCTTTTCTGGAGCGGAAGAGAACACCCAGCGTCTGGGACACCAACCAAGCAAGGTCCGCAACATGATCCTTATTGATGTTAATTCCCAGAAGGTTGATGGAAGCTGACTCAAATATTGGGCATCCCTCAATGTCCACAGCTAGTAGATCAGCATGTGTTTTTTGTCCGATTCTTCTGAACTCCATTTATAAATTCCCATTCGACAATATCCTAATTAATCTGGACAAACACACTGCCGTCAACGAAGTGAAGTCTCTTGGGATGGTTTCATGCAGGAAATAAAGATGCTCTTATCTGCGCAGCTGTCGATAGAATTATATGATATTGCCAATGGTTTGTTGATGTGAAGCAACAAGGGCGATGGAGATCCTTGCGTTGATACATCAGAAGTATATCCACCCACTGCTACAAACGATCAAACCCTTGGGTGGCAGCCCATAGGCAACAAGCTTGATCAGAAGATTCTCGTCTTGCACCCTTTCGCAAGCTTTCGATATAGCGTGACGACCCAAAATCCTCCATGAGTTGCTCTGCTCCACATATGGGTCATGTGGACCAGAGGAACCTAGACCCGTAAAGCTTATTTTTTGATTCCTTATTTAATATTACGCACGGGGCACTACAGCTGCAAGAATATTTCCTGGATATTCTATAACCACTTCAATTTTCCTGTTCTCTCTCATTTATGCATGGTGACTCCTCCGCGGTTTCTTTACAAAATCAGCTCAGCTCAAAACGCCAGAAACATTTAGCCTGCGTAATTCATCTTTAAATCCTCTCCGAATCCTTCGGTCGCTGGAGTGAATCTTATTAATTCAAGATGAAACAGGAATAGGCGCAGGCACAGACACATATTTCCCAAGCCAATTAGGTATTCATAGGATCTGTTTCCGGTTTGTTGCTCCAACAGGGACAAGAGGACTTACGATACACAGGTACGGAATAAGGTCACGCCTGCAGAAGACTACTGGCTATGGAAGGGAGAGGTAAGGAGGACCAAAGGAGTGTGAAATGAATTTGTAGACGGAGTGGATTGCGCTGGGTTGAAAAAATTAATATACCTGGTGACTAGAGACATTAATAGAACTACAGTTTACAGAACCTCAACTAATTACGTAATCCAAAATAATTTCGTAAATATAACCTAAAAAACAGCTACAAAATAGCGTAGAGAGTGATCAAATTTAGTGAGCTTTTAATTTTTTTTTGTGATTTTATAGTGCTTACTTATATGTTATTCTTTTCTTGTTTACTCTTCTATACTACTATAGTATTTTTTGGCGCTTATTTTAAAATTTACCCACGTGCTACACTAGCGCCACCATAATTTAGCTACTTCCAACGGACACTTTTGGATTCACAGAGACGGTCCTTAACCTCTACCCTCCATAATACAGATGGTGTTTTTCAATCATGTCGTAGATTGTAAAAATAATATTTATTTGTGTCGGGCATGCCAAACTATTGATATAACTCACTTGAAAAACCGAAAAATATATCCAAAGGAAAGTAAATTGTATAGCAATGATATACTGCTTATCAATTGAACTGGATAATTAAAAAATTCTTGCAATTCGTTCATAGAATGGTATATAAAACTCAAATTTCGATTTGGTTTTTGCATTTTTTTCTTGTTTTTATACGTATGCACTGATTATTACGATGTTTAGTCTCAGAGTTGTGGAAATCAAAAACTTTTTCTTTATATTTTTCTTAATATGCTCGCAGCAAGATACCCAGTGATACAGCGTTTCGAAGACAGCGAAGGTCAAAAATGATTCTGTTCAGTTTGAAAAGCAAATTATTGTTGTGTTCCTCTTCTGAAATACGACTATTCAAGTACAGAGCAGAGGGTTTTCACTGACAAATCCTGACCTTCTAGATGCTTCGGTGTGAAATATTTGGTTTGCGATTGGATTTGTTTATGCAAGGGTTGTTTGTAGTGAACCACTTTGTTACTCGTGTATTGAACTTTATATCGACATCCAGCAGGGAAGACCGAATGCAATGATAAGATTTTTTGACAAATAAGGAAGGTTTCAGTTTGCCTTTCAAAATATCTCGCTTTCGAAGGCTAGCCAATCCGGTACTGTACCATAGCATACTGCGATTCACTGGCAACTTAGCGACCATTTCGCAGTGTGAGGGGGAAAGGAGAGGACACGATGAGAGAAACTTCCTACTCCCTTTGAAGTTTTGCATGTTTATTCCTTGATTTTATGTCTTGCGAACTTCTGCAGGAACACAATGTGAATTCAACAAGATTCTGGGGATCAGAGGGGTTTTTGGGTCGCTTCTAATCCAAGTCTAAATGGAGGATTATGTTGAGGTTCTACAAGCTTACGAAAGTATGATGGAGAATTTCTGTGTGATGAAGTTATGGGAAATCGTAAATTCTATCTGCAAAATTCTGATCATTTCACTAGTAGTAGTAGTACTTTTGATAGAGGTAATGATATCAGACCATTATGCTGAGCAGGGCTCTTCTCTGTCAAATTTCGTTGTAAACGACATACTTTCCCAGGAAGTGGATAGAGGTCTCGTCCTCCTCCCAGCACTTCTGGCACAGAGAGTCCTTTTCCACTTCTATGTTCAACCTGCAGCGGCCTGCGAGGATATCTACCAGCAGGTGGAGTGATTACGTTTTCCGTAGTTATCTCTCTCCAACCATTCTTCCGCCAATTCGTTGTATGCCCAATCATCTAAGGCATTACTACCCTGTCATATGTTAATATTCAGCATGGGATCGAGGCTCTTTGCCGCCATTCTTGAAAATGTCCATTAACTGTGGTTCCTCTTCATGGTCCCATACACATCATGACTCAATCAAGAGCATAAAATATTATCAATCATATTTTGATACAGCGCCTTACGCAGTTTTATCATCGGCAAACTCAGAAAAACTTAGATAAATATAAATAATAAGTTAGTAGCTTTTCTTTAATCGTGTACCTATATTCTTCCATATTATTAAATTAAAATTGATCTCTAAAGCGAAACACGTTCTAAATAGTGACTTTTATTTGTGAAACCTTGTCTATAAATTGTACAATATTATCTTAGATTTCCATTGTCCATCACAGCAACTTTCTTCATCAACAATTTCATCATACAGACATCCAGAAACATAGACAAACAAACCGGCAGACAAACCGAAAGACAGACCGAGGTCAGATAGAGAAACCGATAGACCGTCAGATGAAAATGAATTCTGAAACGCTCAAATAAACGTTTATTTGAAATTTGACAATTTTCGCGATCTTGATAATTCTTCAGCTCATGCGTGGGAGGTAAATCGACAGACTGAGGCTATTTCTAACAGAACGAATATTTCTGTCAATGTCAATCTATTAGAGATTATACGTGGCAGTCTCATAAAATTATTAGCACCTTCATCATACAGGAGAATCTTTCGAAGCAGAAAATATTATTATTGGAGAAGTACGATATCAATCTACTCGAATCCATTCCATTTAAGCAATTCAAAATTAATTCGCAGTTTCATTGTTTGAGATGTTGGATACTCACGAAAGCCCAGAGATAGCAAATGAACAATGTAATGAATAAGGACAAGTGTCCTATTCCTAACCGCCTGCTGTTAGTTTCCTAAAGATTACCTGTCTACCTGACGTGTATTCCTGACAGATAAATGTTACGGTGACAGCACACGATATGAAGATGCTAACCTAGTAAGCGAAAAATGTGTCGGTTCAAAAAAGCGGTAAACCTGTGTAGTGACATTTATATAGTGATTGATTTACAGAATGTTTTACCTGTGCCCATTCTCCTGCTCTGCCCTGATCGCACCTTGCTCCAAATGGAAGAATCAATCTTGGCGAAATTGTTAGCACCGGTCCGAAATTCGTCGAGGTCGACGACGACGCGATTCCCTAGGGATGCTGAGATCGTGACTGACCGTGGATCTGCATCAACCACCTCGCGATCTGGCAGGCCGTCGTAGGCCATTTTGTCACACCCCCTGCGCTAGGATGTCACCCCCTCCCTTCGGAAACCTCCCTCTCGCTCCCGCTGCTGATGCTGCTAACTCGATTCTCCCCTTGCCTTCCTCCCCCGCGGCTGGTCCCGCAGCCACCTGACAGGATTATTAGCTTGATGCCCTGACGCGGAGCCCCATGTTTTGTACAGGGGGCTAGATAGGCTCGGATCAGTGGCTTTTCAGTCAAAAGTTCAACGTGCAAAATACTCTGCTTTTTTATAGATAGCCTCACGCAAAGGCGGAAAGCCTTTCATAAGCGCTGCGAGAGGATAAACGTTCATTCACATTGATCTTAAAAAACGCTGTAGACTGTAACCATCGGAAATCAAAATTCCAGGTGGATCAATCCATAATGCCGAGGGACTCCAAGAGAACGAATTTTGAAAGAGGCTCGCTACAGGCTGGAGCGGAAGAGAACACTAAGCTTCTGGGTCGCCGACCTAGCTCCCAGAAGCTTGGTGGAAGATGATGCAAATATTGGCCGTCTCCACTGCTGGCAGAGCAACATGCCACTTCTTCGTCAAAGTTGTTGTCTTAGTCTTCTGCACGTTGAATTGTACTCCATTTGTAGTTCCCCATTCCACATAAATGTCCTCATTGATCTAAACAGCATACTGTCCTTGCCAGAATAAGGTTTCTAGGTTTCTCGTGTTGGTGGTAGTTTGCTCGGTTCCATTAAGGAAAAAGGAGTGCTGTCATCTGTGGAGCAGTAGATAGATGTTATTTTCAACAGTTCGTTGATGTCCATGAAGAAGAACATTGGGGAAAGGACAGATCCCCAGACCTTGTTTGGTTTCTGAATTGCCAGATCTGTCAGACTCAAGAACACATAGTATAAATCAAGAGTTAAGGTTCTAATGACGGTTCTGTCAACATACTACATCCTATCGGAAACTTTCGATAGATCGAGCGTGACAACTCAGGAATAGATGATCTAATACCGTAAAGTGGTACTACTTTGCTTTAATATCTCCTTCAGGATCAACTAATAATAGATATTTTTAAGCTATCAACTATAATATAACACTACATGTATTTATAAAAAGACTAACTACATTTATTTATAAAAAGACTAACTACTTAATGCAAACACGTGAGCAGAAACAAACCGGAATTAACATTTTCGTTAAAGAACAAGCTATAATCTTACAGTAACTAGGAATGATTATCTTTGGTTAAATCTTGACCAACGTGGTAAAATACTAAAATCAGTAGAGGCAGACTTCAGGTGGTTGCCATCTTAGGTCACTGCAGCATTTAAAAGGCGCAGTCTTGAGGAGACACGAAAGGTTTCTTAGAGCGGTGTCCTTTAGGAGGTGATAGTCTTCAGGGGCAAACTGCTTTAGCTAATGTCATGCTTCAATGCTGGGGAGGCAGACTTCAGAAGGTGGTGGGCAGCAGGTAAGCCGCTTTATGGGCCGGTAAGGTGCGGAGGGTGCAGGTCTCAGGATGGAGACAATTTTCAGGTGCCTGTTCATTACAATTGTCGGGTGGTTGATGTAATCTTGACAGGAATATCCACCCTGTATGGATACGTTCGGTCTACAGCCTCGCCACCCCGTCCATAATCCCGCGTCGGTAAATCGTCGCCGCTGTCTGATCAAGTGACCCGTGGTTGTAAAGTGTGGGAAGTCGCCAGGTGGGCGGATCGCCGGGAGCGAGGGAGGGGGTAGGGGTGGAGGCGTGGTCTCGCGAACGACCCCCAGCCGAGCCAATGGGGTGCGTCGCCGACAACACAGCAAGAGCGTCACGCTGTCGACGACGACGTGGCTTATCGCCAGGGCAGCCGCCACCAGGTTCGACTCGGGCTGCTGTAGAGCTGTAGATCAAACACTCGGAATGTATGGGGTCAGAAGATGAAACGTTATATAATAATAACCACATAAATATATTTTTGTAGTATCGTGAATGCTCTCCAGTATGCATAAGACATGCATGTTTCGTCTTTAACCTAAACTTGTCAATGCGTGACGCTCGGAGATAACCAAAATAGTTTGCAAAATTAAAGATAGAGGGGAAATAAAATGCAGGTATTTTTTGTATAAACTGTTTCATTATATATACATTCCACTGCATTGTTTTGAATAAGATCTGTATCATTAAATTATACAGGGTAGCGGAATGTCTGGAAACCAGGAATTTTCTTTAAAAAGAATCAAGTTATCATTATAAAATTTTAGTGCTATGAATGACACATTTTCTACAGTAGCTGTTGAAGTTATGTGACTTCAGCGAGTCGAGAGATATACCGCAATAAAGCTCATTTCTTCCTCTTTTCAAAAAGACTAATTAAATACCACATTATGAATAAAATAACTTGAGACAATTGTCATAGACATAAAATATGTCATCCTTGTACTTCGTAAACGTATTTGACTGGGTTACGTATATACTACCCGATTGCTGTCTCCAGTTAGACCAACAGGCTATACTGACGAGTCTAAGCTAAAGACGAAACATGCATGTCTATCTATAACAGGTCTGATGCATATCGGAGAGCATAAACTTAGTACTTAATAATAGTGGTGCAAGGATCCCAATATTTGACGAATCTGGGATCCTTAAAGAAAAGATCCAGATCCGGATGTATCCGTATCAGGATTGCAATACAGGAACCGGATCCGGTTCATAGAATCGGATTTTGGATCCGGATCTAAAATTCGGATCCCGGATCTCTCATCTAGATCCGAAATTTGGATCTGATATCCGCATCATAAATTATTATGTAATGTAAGGACATACAATAGAAACAGTATAATTTACAGTGAAAAATATTGATTTTCTATTAAGCAATATAAAACAAATACATTTCAAGTGGATGCTGAAACAACATTCTTATTTTCATATAAAAATATTAGTTTATCTATCTTTTCCGAAGGAAGGTAACTTTTCTTTGCATTTATGAACTTCCGGTTCATATTGATCATAACTTCATACAAGTACTTCAAGAAGTTTTTCGATCCGCACAAAAACAAAACACGAAACAACTTTCCACCTTACAAGTCTAGCTCACGAAACATGGAAACTGAATTAACAAGAGAACAAGTAACAAAAAAACGTCATACCGCCAAAGATGGAGTATTTATGTTCTAAAAATAAGTCAAGTACTCATAGGCATCAATAAATACAGGGATCCCGTATCTCGATCTCGAATCTTTGATCCGTATTTCGGATCTTTGATCCGGATCTCAGATACGAACATTATATAGGAATCGATCCGGACTGTACATGTTTAAAAATTCGGATCAAATCCGAATCTGATCCGGATTGAGAATGGACCCGGATCTCGTGTGCACCACTTCTTACATAACCTGAACAAGGCGACTATAATACCAGAGGCTTTTTCATATAAAATATATTTTTCAACATCAACGCGATGAAATATGATGGTAGCTTAATTTTTAAATTATAATGTTCCCCCTTTCTAAGAAGGAGCAGGTTCTACCAACGCTATTAACTTGACTGATCCTTTGACAAACTTCGGCAGGCAACCCTTTTACCGCATGGCATAGAGATTACTGGCTTATTGAAACTGGATGCCACTTGATGAAATTCTGATATCTAGAGAAATGGCAGATGCTTGTTTCCCTTCCTCTACCCATTTTACTTCCCAAATCATCGCTGAACAGATATTGTTATCAGAGAAATGTTCATACTCGAGATAATACGTTTTCCTGATGTGTTATGGTGTAGAAATTACGAAATTCTATGTCAAATTCACCACTATTTAGTTTTTATCTGACATTTCATAGTATAGTCTATATAAATTAGAATATTATACTTGAGGCAGTTAATGAATTAATTTCAATTCTACTGTAGGCTTGAAATTTATCGAGTTGATTTTAGATGCTCCTAATTGGTGAAACTCTAAAATCATCCAGATAAAAAGGGTGTAAATTATATATAATAACACAAAGTTTCACAAAGAACTCTGTTTTTAAGGGACCCGTTTCGATTTAAAATTGAAATCATCGTCAAATCTGACAGTCCGGTGATGATTCAAATATTCAATTGAAACGCTAAGCGAGTTTTATTTATGAATCTTTTATATTTAGGGTATTGTATTCCTTTAGCTATTTTATTCTTTTAGTTAGTTTTTTCTAAAGAGGTATAATTTGTTCCGTTTCTGGTATAGCGACTCTTATTACAATTCTCTCCGTAGGGATGATTAATAATAACCATTTAGTTACTTAACAAATACCGTCAAGTAGGCTGACTCCCTATTTTATGTTAAGAGAACATTGTGAATTTTTGGGAATTTCTGAAAACTGGAAAATTTTCGAAATTATAAAGGCTTAAGATGGAAGTATGAAAGGCGTTCTGGATGGGTTCCCAATATTTCTTTTCCAGCGCTCATCTTTCAAGATAATGTAACGATTTTCTTGCAAATGCAAATGATTTTAGATATTGTCACATGGATGTTGATATTTTTGATTCATTTCGGAGAATCTCGTACAGACATAGAGCTTTCTTTCTCCTATGATTTGCACAAAAAATATGTTCAAGATTCAGCGCTTGCAACGAAATATTGTGGCACCGTACACGAGCATATTTGTACCGCTGATATGAGCGCCCTCGCGACAATATCTAAAATTTTCTCTATTATTTCCAAACAAAATCGTTCCATTATCTTGAAGAATGAGCGCTGGGAATGAAATATTTGAAACACATCCAAAACACCTTTTATTATATGTACAGTTCCCTCTTAAAATTTTTATATTATCGTCGAAAAATGAAATGTTTTTTTGGGATTTCTCATATTCGGATTTCGTAATGCATTTCCCTAAATAGTGAAAAGATAACATCGCTAAATCTCAGTCCCATCAGTTCTCACAATTCCATCACCACATCAAAAATGACTCAGCAAAACGCCACGATCCTAATTAATCCATCTGCAAGTAATGAAGACGCTGCGATGGCATTGAGAAGCTATTTGGGTTCATTTGTCATTTCAGCGCTGCGAGTTGGAGTGGATGATGTGTCGCATCAGACAATGAAAGGTGGCGTGAAGAAGTGCGGGCACTTAGGCCCTACTCCCTACACCACCTCCATACCTCCGTGCCGCGACAGTTTCCTCCCTTCTTGCCTCTCCCGACGCCGGTTCTTCCTTCCATTAGCTGGCTGAATGTCGCCACTCGAATGTCATTATTTAAATGTGAGTGCTTCAGGGGCGTAACAAAACTTTAACGTATGAACTCGAGCTCAGAAATGAGTATTCGTATCGTATTTTGGAACTGTACGGGATTAGATCTGAAAATATTGAAATGCTGAATATTTGCCTTAGACTGTTTTCATTACTATCTTGCTATCCAGTGTTGACTTGTTTGATGTGAGTTGTGAGCTCGTTTTCTTATTTTTGAGTTTTGTATGTGTGTCTTTGAATGAATACGTAAGCAGTGTTAGTGAAGCTTTTGAATATGGATCACCACTGCAAGTTTTGCAAGAAATCAGTTTGTTTGAATTCGCACTTATTGTTTCATATGTAAGTAAATTTAAGGATATATTCGTGAGTACATAAAAGCGTGTCATTGTATTATGATAAATATTAGAATAAAATAAAAATGTTCTTCCAATTGTAAATTGAATTTACATAATGTTTTATTTATATTTTGCTGCTGGGTACTTAATACACTTAATTACATACATGTTGAACAAAGCCAACTTTGTTTCATTAAAAAAAACCGGTTGATGTTTGATACAATGAAAAATGCTCCATTCGCATAAAAATAAGCTTTATAAATTCTTTAATTTTGTAGGTAATAAGTCAAAAAGAAATACATACATATTTTTTTAATTTCAAATAACATTATGTTAACAACTTATCAAGATTATTCTTTATCTTAGACTTCAAAAAAAACGAGAGTAAGAAAGTTCTATTTTCAATAATTCTTGAGATAGAAGATCTTGATAACTTTCCCAATTGGTATCTACTCTCTTCCTGGCGATTTTGCACCACAAGGAGCCTGTAAAGTCCGCTCCAATAAAAAAACATAATTTGAGATGAAATGGTGTTTACATTTTGTGACAATAAGCTGGAAATGCTTCACGGACTTTATCCCTTTGTTCATTAAAACATTAATTCCCTACAATTCATATAAAATTCCCCCAGCCTCTGGGACGACTGCCTAGCGAGGCCGCCAACATTATCGTGCCATGACATGTTATTGCTGATGTTGAATCCCAGAAGCTTGTTGGAAGATGATTCAGGAATTGGGCTTCCCTCCATTTCCTCGGCTGGTAGACCAGCATAGGACTTTGTCAGGGTTGTTGTTTGCGTATTCTGCACTAAATTTGTAGATCCCATTCCCAATTTCTCAGTGTTCTCATTAATCTGAACAGCATGCTGCCCTCGCCGAAATAACGTCTAGATATCCCATGATATGGCAACATCTGATAAAACTCATGTGATTTTTGTTATTGTTGTTGCGGCTTCGATCAGTAGTGTGAATATAAGAGTCTCCTTTAGCGGATAATTCGTGGGACCAAACATCTTCACACCACCCAGAATGCGCCACTGGCTAACCTCTAAAAGGAACTTCTGTAATATTCCGTGACATGAAATATCCTTGAGATTCTATGCTGCCGCGGATATTAAAATTTGTATCACGTCGGTGCGGTGGTGCTGTTATGCTGACATCCCCAGCTAATTTAACATCCTCAGACAACACGACTATCTGTCATGGATGGCAGGTGGGAAGGAAATAGAATCGTTCTCACAGTGAGTATGCAATCGTACACATCCCGATCATATTTCATCATCATCATGATCAAGAAAATTAAAACTTGCTGGAAGAGCTGACGATTGAATCTGAATAATTAAAAATAGTTCAAATCGCAGACTTGAGATCTGATTAGTGATTTGGACGCTATTTAATAGAGCGTTTTACAATAACCGAACCGCTCGTACTGCTACTATACAAGGCCCAGATTAGATCATCGCTGGAGTACTTTTAGCATGTGTGAGGATGCGCTCTAGAACTTTCCCTGAAGCTTCTGGAGATAATCCAGAAACGAGCAATACGTCTAGTGGATACAAAATCAAAGAAAGGTGGCTGATTTGACTCTATTTTTTAGATATTATCCTCTTCCAAAAGTCGTTCTTTTGGGGAACCTCGTAGATGGTTACGATCTACAGCATTTTGAGTTCCATGTGAATAGACATTTATCTTCTTTTGCGTGAGGTTATCTATAAAAAAATGAGAGAAAAAAATCCCTGCTATATCGTTTGAAATTAAAAATCCCTTATGAGAGATTCGCCCCACACTACAACCCATACGTAATCCCTATTAAAAAACCATTTGGATCCTTAGGAACTTCGAACGGGAAATCATCTAGAGCAAACATTGAAAAGCCATCCGATTAGATTTTAAATCACGTCCCAGCACTTGAGGTGCGATCAGCCTCGACTCAACTGGAATCGCCTTATTATCTAATGCTGTTAAGTGAGTCTTGTCTGGGTTGTCGCGTGCTGGTCTTTAAACTCCCCCTTTTTCTCTTTTGTTCGAGGGCTGGAACGAACAGTCAGCCGTCGAGATGAGTGTTTATTTTTAGTATTGTTATATTTCGTCTGCGCATACTACGGATTAAACTGTATCAATTTGCAAATCCGTTTCGCGATGTCTTTGTTTAGCATTTTTTATTTCCCACGCATCATTGAGGAAGGACTCTGATCTGTAATCCTGGACCGAATGTGAGTAGAATGAGCATAATAAAAGAATAATCAACTTTGAAACTTTTCTTTCCGATTTCTGGTGCTTTATCTCTCCATTAATTGAGGCTACTCCGAAATGTCACTAATTTTTTTTAAATTAGCAATCACAGGATAAATTTTAGAAGTTATGTTGTTACAAGAGAACATTATAACATAAGTTAGTATAACCTCAAAGAAAAGACATAAGAATTTGGGAATCAATAACAAACCAGAAAGAAAACTTATTTGTTTATCTGAATAATTATCAGAACAGAAAAAGGTTTTTCATCGTTACCAAATGTCGCCCTAAAGTCATGGACGTTTTCTTACTGAAATTTATAAAAATTGTATCTTTGTGTGAAAATTGTGAAGTTTGGAAGGCCTCGAAATAATCAAAACTAAAAACTACACAATTTCAGAATTGTTTCAAAAATATTTCATGATGTTTCTTGGTTTAAATAAAATCCTAGTTTCTGGAAGTAAAAAGTAAAACCAATTTCTATATGTTTTAGTACTGAAAAATTAGTATTCTTCAAGAAACCAACTAAATGCCTAGAGTGTTCGAGAATTCAACTGAAATTGTACTGAATTATTTGAATTCCAACAAGTTAAAGTACTTAAAAATACCTAATTATTTCCAAGTGATTGCGCAAAGAAACTAAAAAACTAGAACATGATCAAGCTCAGTAATCTGATTGGTATCGAGCTTAGCATCGCCAAGGCTAAATAAACTGCTCCACATAATTATTTTTGATACTTTGTAATGCCTAAAATACTGAACGGGTTAAAAAACCCAGGTCAGATTTCGAAAAGTCTTTTCATGGTCTTTTGAATCAATGATAACAACTTCTCAAAGTCCGAGCGGGGACTTTAATATAGGGTCAAAACAATCATGGATTTTGAAAGAAAACTGAGTGGCTTCCCATTCTCTAGGAAGATAACGGTGATATTGTTTGGACATACCGTTTCATAGATATCGATCATACCTCGGGATATTTTTGAGATTTAAGGAATATGTACTATATCTACTATGATTTTCGGAAAATTTTAATTTCCCGTTCTACAACAACTATTTCTGATTTATAAAGTGCATTAATAAATATAGTCTTTGCTCTCCTTTCGAAAGAGATGTTTGGGAGATAGTGTTTTACTCTTTGCAGAGAATTTTATAGTCGCATTTGTTAAAAAAACTAAAGTCTAAGACTAAAGTCGACGAAAATGCTCATGCTCATCGAGCATGAATGATCCACCACTTGCTTAGGGACAAAAATATCAATCAAATGATTTGGCCTGCAAGGTCACTGGATATGAATCCAATAGAGCATGTATAGATCAACCTTGAGAATCAGGAAGGTAATGGTTATTGAAATTTGCAAGAATTGGTAAACGCGATTGTGCGTGAATGGGAATTTTGATTCTCCAAAACCTGATTGCCAGACTTGTGGATTTTATGCCCGAGAGAGTGAAGGACGTCATTTGACATATAGGCGACTCCATAAGCTTTTCAACGTTAGTCCAATCAATATTTTTCATTGACCCATTCCAGAGTGTTAATTTGCTCTCATATTTCACATGCACTTTATAAAACAGAGAAAATTGGTATAGAATGGAGAATCCGTGGACGTTGACTGGACTGGACCCACTGGTTATACACCTTATTACCAATCAAGCCATTTTAAATCGTCTAAATAAGGATTTGGAAATAATTTAAACTATTAAAGGACGAAAACTGGAGTGCTTGGGACAAATCATGAGAAACCCTGAAGGATATGGACAAGAACAGCAAATACTCCAAGGCAAATTCTTAGAAAAAACAGGACCGGGACGTAGGCGTATCGCGTACCTGAAAAAATTGCAGACTTGTTTTCCAACAATAACAACAACTGGACTTTTCAGTCAGGATGACTGCCGACATTTGCACCGAATATACCGCTCAGAAAGACCAAATAGCTTTCTGTGTGTTGGAATCAATCTGCTGCCTCATTGATATAGTTATTATAGTAATCGTTGATTGAAGAAAGAGCCGTTTACTGTTGTTTTTAATCTCTTCCGTAATCTGGCCTTCATCCAGCCAGGAATATTTATGTTCATTGGGCGCCCGTACCGGCGTTTTTGTGATTTTTAACGAATTCAATTATCCCTGGTAGGTTTTTGCGCGCTCGAGGCGCCTTTTTCCATCGCCCTTGTTTTCATAAGGTGCACATAACGTGGTACGGCGCACTGAAACTGTTCCCAGCGCTCCACTCTTTTTTCTACCTTCAAGGTTTTTCGCCTTTTTCTGCCCTCGCGATACCAATTACTCTGGCTGCGGAACTTGCTCGCACTTCTGGGTTACTCGAGTTTTGTGATATTTGCAAATCGGTCGATGATATTACACAGGGTTTATGGAATATTAAATAGTAATAATAGAATGTAGGTTTTATATATATATTTTATAGATACCTCATGCACAGGCAGTCTATTCACATTGACCTTAGAACCATCGGGTTCCCGGAAGCTCATTCCACAACGCAAAAGAATTTCTTTTGCAATCTACACTTATTTAATGAATCAAGGCAATGATAATGCAGTACTAGAGCATAATTTGAGCTGACCACGGTTAAGCTCTCGCCTAGAGTCTTGAAGTTCAAAATGTATCTATCAGAGTACAGCTGTTTTCATTTGATATACCTTATTCTTGATACCATGATTCACATATTTGTCGAATCTTAAATTGGAGTCCAAGGTAATACCCAGGCTATTTGCCTGATCTATGGATATATGCTCATTATTATCGATCAACATAACCTTTTATGATAGTATAAATGTCTTGAATAGCATACCCGAGCTCTTCTCATGTTTAATCCTAAGTAGGTGTCTCTTACAGTGATCTTTGGATTACCTGGGCCGTATCATTTGTCAATAATCTATGGTAAAAGCTGCTAAAAAACAGAAAAAATAACTTCCTTAACAAGAAAGCTATCTACGCCTTCCTTAGGTTAGCCTACTACTATTACTAGCTCATGTAGATTGTAGATGCTCTCACTTGTTGAAACTCATCATGCAGATAACATTATTGTGTATTTTACACAGAGTTTCACAAATAAAAGGCTCTTACAGTGACGCGTTTCGATTTATATTCAAATTATCGCCGGACTGTAAACAGTCGAATCTGACAGTCCTACGATTATTTAAATATAAATTGAAACGCGTCACTGTAAGAAAGAGAGTCTTATTTGTGAAACTGTTTATCAAATACATAATTAATTTATCTGCATTATTACTAGCTACCAAATAAAAAAACTGAGCTAAAGCAAAATAAATAAATTCGCCTTGTTTGTTTCTCCATATTTGTGATTCAAACAACGCAGAAGGATGAGGTCATAAGACTTCATCACTGAAGTGTGAGATTCTCTTCGAAAGCATGATCTCCCGTAAAATTTCGAGACTTGGCGCCACTGTTCATAACCGCTATGATCGGCCTGAAATGTTTCCGAAAAAAAAAACAGTACACTCTCGCCTGTAGATGGATCCACAAAAAAACTTCAAAATCAATGTGTTCCGCGTTCACGTTGCTATCCCCGCATTTGACGTGCGAAGTCTTATTCTTATTCATAATGCCTTATCCATGATTATGAAATTTTCGCGATCGCAACACTGTATGGGAAGAAGAAGTGTCGAAATGAAGTTCACCCTTTCGTGATTCCACGCCATACAGTCTGTTTCCTTTCTTCGCCACTGCGTCTGCATCCTGCTTGTATCTGCAGCAAGCTAGACAGGGGGCGGTATTTAATCTATCGCAGTGCAAATTACGTCATTACATGCAGTGATCAGGAAGTTATATATGTGTGAGTGGATGCAGCATGTCAGAAGCTCCCCTTTGTGCTAGTGCCGGCATCTGCGACCTTTCCCATTGACTCACCTCCTCTCATGCTTGCATGAGGATCGAGGCTAATGGCTTTATGCTTTGTCACCTTTACGATTGAAAAAATGCCGTCAAGTAGGTTGACGCTCTACTTTTTACGCAATCGCATCAGAAATGAGGATATGGTTATGATTTTATAATTGTTTCCTGGACAGGAAATGCCTCTGAGTCTGGGTCCTTCCTTGCTGTTGATTTTGCCTGGTAAGATCAACTGCAGCAATTTCGCTGTCTTTCCTCAATCTTTCTAGTATAGCGTCGTTGGTCGTGTGGTGCACGTTTAGCACTCGCAGCATTCGCCAGTAGTACCATATTTCGGAAGCTTCCAATCGTTTACAAGCTCCAACTTTCTGTTTAACGAGATATTACAGAGAACTTTTCGTAGACGTCTGAAGGCATTTTTAAATATGAGTTCTTATTTGGTATGATTGGTCCGATATATCAACTGTGTCTCATCATAAATAGCAAAATCTATTTACTCTTTCCAATGGCACGTTGTTCACCGTGAAATTGAGTTTAGGAAATATTAAGAATAAATCTTTCACGTGTTGTAGTATTTCCAAAATTTAGTTCAAGTTAGTCAGCAGCTCTAAGATCTGACTGGTACAAATTTACGTGCAATGCATTTTGTCAGTAATTTGTAGTAAAAGCCGTTAAAATAAAAACAGAACGCATTAACCTTATTGAGATAGAGGCAGTCTATGCTCCTTTATATAGACCAGCTCTTACTAGCTGCTAACTGAACTGAAGCATAATAAATAATATCGCCTTGTTTGTTTCCCGAAATTTGTAATTCAAGGAATACAGAAGTATGAGGTCATTTCAGTCTGAGATTCTATTAGAAAAGATCTCGCAAAAATAAGACAGCTGGCATCATTGTTCTGCAAACGTTTCACCACTATCGTCTGTGTGAAGCATTTCCAAGAAAACAATACACTCTCGCCTGTCTACGAGTCTATGGCATGTAACGAATCGACATCTGTCAACAAGGGTGAACTGATTTACAGCGATATCTCGTGTTCTTCTTTAGGACGTTTGACTTCGTAAATTGCCATTGGGCAACGCCATAGTGCGCGACGCGTGGAGATGAGTTTTAACAATTATCGATGTTTGGAAGGTACTCACAGCTACCAAGGTCAAATGTTTACAAACGATTACAGATAATGGAATATCTTTCACTTAAAAATATTGAAATAGCCTTCTCCCCTCACCCATAAAGCATCAAGAAAACACAATATATCGGAATCGCTATTACAATACTTGACCGCTCATTGGCATGGAAATGAAATCGAAAGCCGGGGATTATTTATAAAAGCAGTGTAATTGACCAAATTTATAATGGATGCAGCAGTCATTGAGATTATTCGATGACAAACAGTAATCGAACATACAAAACTAAACAAGCAGCGTTTGAAAATGGATGCTAACCCCCATACAAATTTTTCTATTCCATATAAAATCCGTGGAATGCTGAAAACGAACAAATTCCACCATCCTTAAGGAGATGCACTCAATAGGCACTCAATTTTTTTTCAGTTACAGAGTAATATTTGATGAGATATGTACGTTTATACTCGTTACATATCTAGCCATTGTAGTGATTGACTAATAGATTATTTGAAAGTGTAATCGCGCACCACATTCAGCAATTGACAAACCCCAACTGGTGTCCATAGCAACAGCTTGTCATTTGATCGATATTACATCGGATTTTGATGTACAACTGATTTAACCAGGTTTCTATATATTTATTCATAGTGAAAGTGAGAGGAACTCAGAGATGACGGAAGAAAATGAGAAAGATTTAGTACCAGAGAAGGCTCTTTTGAGTCCTGATCATCCATTGCTAGCGCAGTTCCAGAAGTCTTTGAAAGAGCATTTGCTCAACCAGGTAGGGACTTTCATCATTGTACATGCTTTTTTATAGGCTTTAAACTATTATGACTTATTTATTTATTTATTTATTATTTGAAAAATTGTTTGAATACCCGATTCATTTTTATGATGAGCACCGTGTAACTAAGCGCGATCAATCAAAAAAATGACTAAATGGATAGATTTGACGATTAATAAATGAAATCGACAGGATTTTGCTCGGAGACGCCCAAAAAGTCATCAATTTAAGGTAAATTCACAAATCGGAATGTTGAGGTTTTTCAGTGATTTTGTACTGATTTTGTCTGACAGATTACATTGACTCGAATGCAAAGGTCCCACAGACCGCCTCGTGACAAGACATGACGAATATGATACTGCTTCATCCGTATTTTGATAGATGTTCTTTATGAGATAATGTGAATTTCGTGTATAGATGCAGTGAAATTAGAAAAGTTGGATACCTTAAAAAGATCGAAACAGGTTAGAAATATGGAAAATTGACATTTCTGCTGTACAGATGCAAACAAGGTTGCGTCGTTGCCAAATTGATTTTTCTCGCAGTAACTGAACAATCAATTTCTGGAAACGTAACAATAGTATGTCGACTAAAGCTATGACGATAGTTTTTGATGACATTCATCAGAAATCGAACTATATTTTACTGAGAAAGAGATTTTGGTACTTCCGTGTTATGGCTACAGTGAATAATTAGTTAGTAAAGATGTTTTTTCGAGTCTAAATGGTCCACCTTAGAGAGACTAAGAGGCAATAATGATTCCAAAGCACTTTTACAACATTTTTAACTATGGATTTTTTTTATGGAACTGCAATACGGTCTTACCACCTGTTATAGTTTGAGGCCATAGGTCACATAAACTGGATTTTATCTAAATATTGTATTAATTTGAATATTATGTAATTTGTATAATGAAATTTTAGCCAAATTATTACCTAAAAGTAAATTGTTTATGATGAGTATGAATGTGGAACTAAGGAATAGGAAAAATTAATGGAAAATGAGTAATAATAAACAACGTATTGCAATATATATGAAAGCAATGTTCAGTAATGGACATGAAAAGCGGCCTTTCCACCAATCGGCTCGAAAAAGGGACCCCAATGGTATAAAACCTCGTCTGGCGATACTTTCAGTCAATCCTACACCAGATGTAGGGAATGGAACCTGACAAGGTAACAGCACGAAGAGTTGGAGATGTGGATTCTAAACCCGATTTTTTTAATGAGAGGTTGCATGTACAAGATGCCCTCTCTTACTGATGCTCGTATAATCCGAATGGTTAACGAAATTCCTTTCGTCTTTGCAGATCAACCGCCTGAAAGACGATATTTTCGACTACGAGACAACGGCGAAAAAGAAAAATGCCGAAAGAGAGGAACTTGGTGTCAGAACTTACGAAGCTCAACAGATCGTGTGTGCTCAACAGAAAACCTTGGAAGGGATCATATCAGATCTGAAAACTGTCACTGCCGCCAAAGAGGAGATCGAAAATGAGCTGGATGAGGATAAAAAAAAATTCAAGCAGTTGAAAGATAAGCTGTATGTGACGGAAAAGTCAAGCAGGTATGGTTTAAATGTTCTTAAATCTATTTTTGTTTTACTTTTCGCGTCAATAGGCGGGGAGGTAAGATACATCAGAATTTTTTGTGTTGGCACCTTCCAGCAAAGCAGGTTAGTATTGTTCCATAACGACGAGGTTGTCACCTTTTATTTAGTTAAGCGCCAGTGCGACGTTGCCGTTTTACATACTTCAGGGATTCCGGAGGGGAACTTTATGTTTTATATGTACATGCAGATATATTCGGTGCATTCCGAACGTTTTTCAAAGATTTATTCCATTTAATTTCTACATTCCTTAACGTCTCCATTTTGAATCGTAAATTAATTATAAATAATGACAGACAAGTCATGCATAAAAGCGGAAAGATACCAAGTAAATACAAGCGGCTTATGTATCTCAACTTTTAGGACCAATTACTGCAGATTATTCCATTTGAATTGAAGAATACATGATTACGAAATTGCATTTTAGCAGTTTTTAGAAAATATTGGTCGATTTTTTGAACTGTTGATCCTGTTAAAGCATGTTTTGGCATATTAGAAATTAAGTAAATTCCCGGAAACGTGAAAATACTGTCAATTTTTTAAATCGAAATTTTAGAACTGAAATACTAATTCATAAATACTGCGCGAGAAGTATAGCGTTAATATACTCGACGCCATTTTTTGATGTATTCCGTAAAGGTTGCAGAGACTAATGAAACGTTGTTAGGGTTTTCTTTCAATAAACATGACTTTTACGATTCAACAGGTAAATATAGATGATTCTGAGAAAATTACAGGTCAATTCCTAGTGCATATAAAATGATCCATTATAGGGAACTTCAACACGAAATTGAAGGAGTTAATATGCTGATTCAGCAAATGACTCAACTGGAGAATAAGATAGAATCGCAAATATCTGTCAATAAAAGAGTAGCAGAGAAAACAAGAAAAGATATGTTGAAGGAAGCTGTACAAAAGCGAGACCAAGATATGTTGATATACAGAGTGTTCAATGAGGTGAATAGGACAACGTATTAAATTTGTTTTTTCTAAGTGATTCTTCCATTTACTAATATGTACTATCTATGCTCAGCACACTCTCTATAACTAAACCGGGGACTGAAGCGGGGACCAAACAGCGATCCTTGCAGTACTCCAATACTCTCTGTCCTATGACTGTGCTATTGATTTGAGCCTATACAGCGAGTAGTGGACTACTGCAAGGATCACTGTTTGGTCCCCGCTTAAAAATGCTAGTAATAGACAGCTTGTTGAGGACATATGGCACACATTATAACGTTGAACAGACAATAACAAATTATGTAAGACTACAACTACTAACTAGAATACTATATCTATGTCTTAAACGTTAGTAAAATATGTTATTCCAAATTAAATTTATTGTATAACAACATGAACTTATTGTCTGCAAATATGAAGAAAAGTCTGTGTGAAAGTCTAGTTATATCAGGCATGTTGTATGGATGACGATATACTATCCTGGTTTGGATCAGGAAACAGCAACAAGACTTCAAAAAATTCAAAATTCATGTTGTAGGTTAATAACATGACAAAGAAAGTATGAACACATTACTCCATCGATTGATAGGCTGGAATGGCTGAAAGTTGAACATTTGTAAAATTCTCATCACATCTTCACCACCATATTTGAGAGGAAAGTTGTTATTTGGGTTGAACGTGCATGCTAATCCTATAAGAGACACAAATGTTTTAATCATTCCAAGACAACGGACAGCCATGTTTCAACGCGCTTTCTCATACCAGGGGCCAAAGCAGTTCAATGCTTTGGGCAGTGATATGAAAAAAAAACATTTCAAATCGTAAGCGCTTTAAATTTGATTTAAGAAAGTACCTTCTCTTTCTCCAACAGTCACAACAGAGCTTAGAGTAATGCATTCTTATTTTCAAAGTATAGGTTGTTATTTTATTCTCTATTTTCAATAAATTTTGTGAAAATAACTGCGGAATTCATATAGTAATTTCATTAATTCAAAAAATGGTATGGCATTCATATCCAAAGTAAGATTTATGAAATCTAATAATAGATATCTCAATATGCTGAAAAATGTTCAATCTAGTTTGTGAACTTGTCTCTAAGTCATAGTGAATTGGTTTAGTTTTAATTTTAGAAATACTTTTTGTGTTATTTTTAAGTGTACATTGTAACTAGAAACTGAGCAAAGGTACTTGAATTAAGCAGCTTCCATTGGCAGTCCTCAGGCGAAGGGCATTAATGGATCGTTTTCTGTTCTGATATTAAAATACATCTTCTTCTCAAAAATTGATGTTCACAAGGCGTTTAAATATTCTTCATATTTTTATACTATCGTTTTATTATTGATTTATTGCTATTTGGTAGTCATATTCCTTTCTTTCTATATATTTCTCAATGCTTGACGTATAATTCTCCTATCTCAAAATTTTTCTTGACTGAGTTAGTTGTGTTGACTTTTCCTTGAATTTTGAGCTACAATAACATTTCTTTCATTCAAATATATAATTGGAAAAATTTGTGTATACTCTATACTGTTCATTCTAGAGACGCACAAAACGCGATTTTTAATTTGTCATAAATATTTTCAACACTCATCTCCAAGCGTCGTGCACAATGGCGCTGCCCATTGGCAACTTACGAAGTCCAAGGTCCTAACACTTGGACTGCCTTCAAGCGGCGACAGATATCTTCGTAAGTTGCCAATGGGCAGAGCCATAGTGTGTAACGATTGGAGATAAGTGTTGATGTTGCTACCACACCCTTGACTGGGTTACGTATATACCTACCAATTGCTCTCAGTTAAACCTCCAGGTTATTCTAACGAGTCTAGGCTAAAAACGAAACAAGCATGTCTATAGCAGGTCTGATGCATAGTAGAGGATACACTTGAAAATATTTCCTACAACGAAAAACAACAAAGTTACAACTATCGTTTCCTCACTTAGATTTGGCGGTTAGAGGGTGAAATAGAATCACTGAACATTCAAATCAGGGCTAAGGAACTGGAGATGGACGAGTTGCAGCAGACAATAGCCGTTGGGAATACAAACATTGAAGCGCTACAGACCGAGTATCGATGTTTGATACATTCTTGGAATTCAGTTGTTGTTGCTATATCCAACAGAGATAAGGGGTAAGTTTGAACTCAATAGAAATTAGTTAAAATAAAATACCTCCACGAATTGAGATAAAATATTCGGATCCTATTTGATTTTTGGACGATATGAAAACTTGAATCTTCCTACTCGTCCATGACGATTCTGTTCTTTGTATAAGATCGAGCCTCTTGTCATTGTTGTGATTATGGAACCCTCAAGTCTGCCAGTAAAATCCTGTGCAAAAATTTATATCCACGATTCCTAGTTCTTCACTCGTTGATGTCTGAAGACTGACTGACTGTTATCACTGCTCGATGCTTCAAAATATACAAAAATGCCCATCTCGGAAGTTTCATAACCAAATTTCGAATAATCTGGACATTCGAGATGCCTGTTTTGACAACTGCTCACATGTTCCGGATGACTTACATATAGGGTGATATTTTTCTTAGCTACCGCTGACCTCATTGCAGTATCAACAATGATCAATATTATCACTTTTGAAACTGCGCCTCCTGGTTACAGGCCTGGGCACACCTAGATTTTTTTTAAAGTGCTCCTCGCTCCCTACAAGCCTAGGTAATTTTTTATTCAATCCGGCATCATGTTATATTTTAGGATTTTTTATTTTTGAATAATTAATTAATACACTTTGGCACAGAATTTTCCTGGCAGACTTCTGGGTTCCATAATACCCTATACGCATACTAAACGCGTGTTTAATTCTTATTCAAATGACGTAGGGTCGAGTGTCATTGGTTCTCATAGTATTAGAAAATCTTACAAAAAATATGCAGCTGATTTTGAGTAATCGAAGAGTATTATTTACTTCGAGAATCAGAGTTGTTCAAAAATACGAAGAAAACGGAAATGACTGCACAAAATAGGATCAAATAGAAGTACATCATGTATTGGTCTGTTATTTTTATTTGCAATGCAATGTATATGAATAGATACCGAATTAGCAATGCGTTTTCATAAAGATTACGTTACCCAAATTTTGATATAAACCATCCATTCTTTGGGAACAAATATTGAATTTTTGAGTTGGTCTCAAATCTTTGGGGGGTGGGGTAATTACCCCCATTACCCCATCATTGTATACGCCCTTGCCTCCTTGTTGCTAACTAAGCGTATTCACAGTCTAGACTGCCTAAATGAAGAGCTTAATAAACTGAAAGAAAAACACAAAACGCTCCTGTTCGAATCCGATCAGCTGAAAAAGTTACAGAAGAAGGAGTGCAACGAGAACGAGCGATTTACTATGATAAAGAGCCGTATCGAGTACGATATAAAGAACTGCAAGACCCAGTACGATGAGGAGATGGCCAGGAAGAGCGCATTGGAATCGAGCATGTATGAGTTGCAGACTGTGATCGATCAGACTGAAAAAGACATCGAAATAGCGAACGACGAGAATCGACGCAAAGAGGTGTATCTGGCGTCCTTGGCTAAGGACTATGCCAAGATCATGCAGAAGAAGCATGAGCTTGAAGAGAAGATCATGAAGGATCTAGAACTTAGGATGGCCAACGATAAGGTACTATTATATTATAGGCATACAAAAAATAAATTTTCCTGCCAGAATGACTATATCGTTTGCATATGTCAAGTTGTTTACTCGTGTTCCACCAATAGTTATCCCAAATTCCTCGTTTTCTAAGTATTTTTCCAGATATACAATAACAAGTGAAGACCACAGAATGCATCCCTGTCTTACCCCTCTTTGTATATAAATTTCTTCTGAGGTTTGGTATTCAACTCACATTGTCGCTCTGTGATTGTAATACAGATGGACGACAATTTGCAAATCTCTACTAACAAGGTGTCTTGTCTTAAGAATGTTTATTAGTTGATCATGACGGACCTTGTTAAATGCTTTATTATAGTCAATAAAAGACACATAAACATCTTTGTTAACGTTGATATATTCAGATATATTTGCAAGGATTAACTATACATCTTTCCGTTTATCATTAATATCTTCATCATCTATTTGTATTCTATATAATTTTTTATAGATTTTCTTCTCTGGACTTCGTGCTAGCAGTTTTGTTGTGTTTATTTTATAAACAATTTTTGGTTTTTTGATAATCTTCAGAGTGGTGACCAAAGGATTTTGGTCCGAAAAAACATAGGCAGCAAGATATGCTTTTACAAACCGATGTTCACTATACTACAATTTCTACAAAAGATACATATATTCAGCATAAATGTCAAGTTCCACTTATATGAACTCATTTTTTTTAGGTAGCAAAGAACATGACAAAGATACTGTCTCAGATGAGAAATAAGAAAAAAGAAGTAGAGATCATCATGAATGAAGCAGAGAATAAGAACAGTTGGCTCAATTCTCAAATCGAGACCCAGAAGTACCTCAACGATGAACAAAACCGACTGCTGAAGGAAGTTCAAAACCAACATGCGGAACTGACAAGAGAAGCTGACCAGTTACAAGCTGAGATTCAGAGATACGAGTTGTTGTTCAGGAAGAAAGAAAGAGATGCTGAAGTGCTGAATAACAAGCTGGAGAAAGTAGCTGGTTAGTATCCAGGAAAAACAGTTTGACAACTGCGGATGTAGATCTTTCATCTTATTGACACCCTTTAGTATTTGTAGAGCGAATAACAACTTTGATGTTGTACTAAATATATCAATAATGACTTGCGTTAACTATCACTAAAAATCACTATTGCTTTTTCTTCCCCCAGTGAAATTGGAGCAGGAATCGTCACCTCAGGAGATGATCATCGAAGAACTGGAAAAGCGTATCGAAGAATCCCAGGAGCACATTAAGAAGCTGCAATCCTTCTGGTTGCGTGAACAGAAGAATTTGTTGGGCGTTTCGAACGAGCGCCAAGAGCAGCTCCGCAAGATCAACCTGATGAAGAAGCAGTTGCTTATTCTAGAGCAGAAGAACATCAAGATCAACTTTGAGATTGAGGCCTACAAGAAGCAAGAGGAGAAAGTTCAAAGGAACATTCGAACTCTCCATAACAAGGTTGATGAATCTTTTTGTCATAATGAGATATAAAACTTAGGTATTGCAGAAAAACCGAACTCCAGGAAAGCTAGTGATCCACGGAGCTCTTTCGGCCTACGACACCGTTCTTGGGGCTCTCCACATGTTATTTTGTCCTCAGGGTACTTGTTTGAGTCATCAGTTTGTTGAAATGAACTTCTTTTTCAATAAAATGTGAATAAATAATCAAATTAATATGTAATTTTCAGTCAATTATTCTTTGTGAAGTGCTGTACAAGAAGCGCAATCACAAGGTGCAACTGGACCGAAATAACATACTGCTGCAGAACCATTTCGATACGAAGCTGAAAGATGCCGAGCTGGCCATGCTACAGATAGCAGCTGATATCGAAGAAATCGAAGAGGATAAAGTGACTATTAGCAAGGAACTCATAGAGGTGAGAAGCTCACAAACAAATCTACTTGACTTCCTCATTTTGTACATTCATCAAAATGTTAAGTTGTACATTATATAGTTTTGACTAGATAAACACATGAATAAACGAACCTTGTTAAATAGAGTCATGAAGCTATTGGATAGCAATTGATCATGCTCTTAATTTCTTCAGGTGAACAGGGAGGCTCTAGAGTGGGACAAAAAATTGCAACTGGCTAGAGAATCAGTGAACAGTCTCAGAGATGAGCAAAACAAGGAAGGTGAAGTAGGCAACATGCGTCAAGAAATACACAAGATGGAGGTGATACTCAGTGGAATGAAACGAGCTCAGGAGAAGCTCATGAAAGATCTGGAGCATTGCATCGCTAGAAGAGACTCCATTTATATGTCGTCGGAAGCAAAAATGAAGAAGGTATCCATTTTGAGTTGATTCATTTAGAATCGACATTTTCACAGATCTTAGTTCTAGTTATAATGTTCATTTTGGTCTCTTGCTTTTTATCAATATACTAAAATAGCTCGTTATATATTATACAATGAGCCAGAAATACCGAATTCTAATGGGCCTGTTCTACCTTTCCTATAATGGCAGTATCTATCAAAAAATTAACCTTTCCCTGGTTTCTGCGTTAAATTGTTTGCAATTTCGGGTTCAGCGACTCCAAAGGTGTATAGTTGATGAGGAATTAAGGGAAATTTATGAAGTCAGACTTTTTAAACCACATTCCATTGAAACGCTTCTTAAGATAAGCAAAGATTATATAACCCTTCCTATATTCTACCAGGGGTGCAGTACAAGTATACAGGGTATGATCAAAAAGTAGTAAAACTGAATTAATTTAACATCAACTCATTTCCAAGTGTCACGCTCTATGGGGACACCGATTGGCAACGTACGAAGTCACTTGGAGATGAGTTGATGTTGCTATCACACCATTGACTGGGTTACGTATATACCATCCGATTGGAACTGTATCGGTTTCCCGGGCAGTTTCCCTTGTGGTCCCGCTTGAACCGAGGAGAGGGAAAGAAGTCCAGCAAAGCAAGATCTGGACTGTAGGGGGGGGGGGCAACCTGTCAACTTTGTGCTTGGATAGGAAGTCCTTCACCATGAGCGCGGTGTGGCGCGGCCCGTTGTCGTGGCGAAGCTTCCAAGAATCGGCGATGTCTGGCCGAATGCGGAGGACGTCTTTGCGCAACCTGTCAAGCACGTCCACGTACAATCTGGCATCCACAGTTTGTCCAGAGGGTACAAACTCCCTTCAAGCCACACCACGATGGTCAAAATAGCAGATGAGCATAGATTTGACCGTTGACTCGCTCATTCTGGCTTTTTCCACTCTTTAATAATTCGGAGGGTCTCCTTCGCGGTTTTCTCGAGTTTGAAATAGTCTCTTCATCTTGGATCATGACGACACTTCTCAATAAGGTTCTCGGAAATCGACGTGCTTATTCTTGCTTCGCTTGACCGCAGGCTACTGGAAAAAATATCGGTCGTTCCGGAAGTTTCCCCAGGAAAACGACCGCCACCCACCGTGCTACAGAAATTAAGTCCTACTACTTTTTGATCCTACCCTGTGGAAATCGTGTTTTTGATATAAATTTCAGAGCAATGAAGACAAAACAAGAGTGACATTTTTAAGAAAGTTAGATAATTTGCGAAATAAAATCAAACAATTAGAAGACGAACTTGAATCTGGCGAAGAAAAAGTCAAAGAAACAGACGAAATGAAGAAAAAGGTTCAAGAAGATATTATAGAAGCAGAGAAGCAAGTTCAAAGTATTGAAGAGTATACTGCTTCTTTACGTGAGTATCTTTAAGTAACTGAAGAATCATATATAGATTGTGACACCCAATTAACGATAAAATCTTGGATTTTCGGTGGCGTTATGTGGATGGGCTGTAGAAGCACCCAAGGTGTGTTTTTTGTGTCTTGTATCGAATTTTTCGCATTGCAGAGCAAGAGCTTGAAGAAACAAAAACGAATCGCCAATTTAACTTTGAGTTACTAATAGCTCAACAGAAGAAAGTGGCTATATACGAAAACCTGTCAAAAGGTCGTACACCGTACACTATATACAGAAAGGAAGAACAGTTGGTTCCTGAGTACAACAAACAGAAGGATCTCAACAATAGACTGGGCCAAGTGGTTGACCATTTGATCAATGATTTTCCTGACAGGATCCACGATTTGACCAGAATTAATAATACTCTGAAAATAGGCGCACTGGCTATGGTCAATCTTTGAATTGAATCGGATATTAATATTATATAATATTTATCTTTTTGTAAATTGCAAACCTGCTTTTATTTAATAAAATTATTTGAGCTCATGTAATTGTGTCTCGAACATATTACAGGGAACTAACCTTCCGATACTTTGCTGAAACAACCTACAAGGAGTATTTTGTACTGTTTTGTTAATCAGAATCGGATTTAAATTTGATTTTATTTTGAGTGGGAGAAGATGTGGACACATGAATTTTGAAAAAAATGATTTTCTAATCCTTTAACCTCTTTATATCTTGGAAAGTACTGGATTTGATCCTGATATAATGTTGACAGTATATTGCTACTTGGTAAAGTACGATAAAGCTCTCCCTTTTGTAGGAATCTTCTTAATCTGATTTTTAAGCGTTTGTTGTGTTGTGTTTAGGCTGATCATTTCCAAAATTCATTGGTGAAATTGGATCCACTCTTTCAAGAGGATGGGTTGTTCATATGTTGGTGGCACTGTTAAATTTGATGCATGTATGAAAGAGTTATCAGTACAACAAACATTAAAGAGGCCTAACTTTCAACACCTCGAACTAGCCTCTTCCAAAAGACTTTATTTTGGAGAACCTCGGCGTTGTGGAATGGATTGCCAGGGAGTTTGTTCCCCGATGGGTACAATTTATATCGATTTAATGTGAATAAACATTTAATCCTCTTCCGGCGTTTGTTGAGGGTAAAAGGCATTTTGCCTTTGCGGAAGATTCGATCGTTGTTGCTGACTTCGCTAGGTCAGCGTCTCAGGGCGTTCTCTTCCGCTCCAGGAAATTATCCGAAAGAGCTACTGCTACTCTACAGTCCATCCCAAGAGTACTGCTCGCATGTGTGGGGATCAGCTTCGAAGCACTTCCTAAAGCTTCGGGACACAATCCAGAAGCAAGTAAACTCTAGTGGATGTGCCTGACCTCACATATGACCTCATCAGTCTGGAATATCAAAGAAGGGTGGCTAATCTAAAGTCGTTCTTTTGGAGAACCTCGGCGTTGTGGAATGAGCTGCCGGGGACATTTATCTTCTCGCAGCGCTTATGAAGTGCGATAGGCTTTCTGCCTTTGCGCGAGGCTATCTATACAAAAATCTATAAAACACGGCCTGCGATGACACATCATTATATTATAAATTCAACGACTTCAGTGTTCGCGTAAATGTAAGGTTATCGGCGGGGTAAAGTGGTCGAGCGGGGTAAGAAGAGAGGAGTTGGGAGGATCACCTCTCGATCGCATCACATGCCGTAATCCGCGTGGATACATCAGCCTCGCTCGCCTCAGGCTATCAAATCCATCCGACACAATGCGTAGCTCTGTGTGTGTGTACGTGCAACAAAGAGGAGGTATTGATACCAGTGGCAGCTCGTTCATTCAGTTACACAAGAAAGGAATTCAAGTGCAAAGGTCTTACGGACGGCCCTGACAAGACATGAAAAATAGTAGTACAAAAAAGGAAAAATCCTAGTCTAGAAATGTATCAGTGTCCTATCTATTCAATTCGTCATGTATTGTCTGGGCGGTCCGTGGGACGTTTGCCCTTGAGTTGCGTTAGTGTCCTAATAGTGTAGCGAAACTGTAAGTGAAACAATACTGATAGGCCAACGAAATCAGCTATAAGCTTCCATAAGCTCATCGGAAAAAAACAATGTAATGAATAAGGACAAAAGATCGAACCCTAACAATCTGCTGATGGCGTTAGATTCTTAAAGATGACATGTCTAACGGATGTGTCTTCTTGACAGGTTCATGTTCTGCAGTTGGCAGCACACGACATGTACATAATACATCAACTAGCTGAAATATTTTAGTTTAAATGTACCCCTGAAGATGCTAACATGGTTAGCGAAACACGGGTCGGGTTTCAAAAAGTTGTATGACGAGCGGTAAACAATGAACGCCCTATGGAGCAGCCCCTGGAATGGCCGAATATCCTGGGAGGGCATCGGGGTCCGGAGTGACGTGCCGTGTTGACATGTACGAGCTGCGTCATCTGGGCTGGGACACGTAATCGGGATTAGGGTGGGCGTACATACACCACCGATCGACGCCGCGCCGTCCAGCGTCAATACTTGTCAACGGACAGCGCTTATACTATAACGCCACGTTCTTTAGTTTAGCGCATCCAAAGCACACTGAGAAAAATTCTCTTGAGATTTGCTATTGATTAATCCATAGAACATAACTATGTTTTACATATTCAACAACAATAAAGTAGGCTGTATTGGTCTGGAAGCTTCTCACTGTAATAAATAAAAGTGTATTACTAGAGTAGCAAACTTGTCGTACTTCAGTCTATTTGCAGTTTATTTTAAGTAAAAACACGGGAGTAGGTACCTTATTTTCTTTGGAAATTAAACTTAGCGACCAAAGTTAATACCTACTCATTCGGAGAATTTTCTGGCGAATTTTGCTAATGCATATAGGTATTGTACTAAATATTAGTAGGAACGGAGATGTTGAATAAAATAAGACAAATGAAGATTGAAAAATTAATAAGAATCAAGGGGATCATCAATTTATAAGCAAAGCGAAGCGATTACAACAATAATCTCGCCTATGGAGGAACGCCAGAAAAATTAGGCATGAACTCGACCAAGCGAGCTCAGTCAATGCAAAGCCATCGTTAGATCATAATTGATTTTGGCAGGGGCGTATTTGCGTTATCCAGTAATTTAAATAGTTATTGTTTTTTGGGCAAAGGACTGCAAAGTTGCAGAGTTGTGCAGCGATGGGCTGCACAAATAATTATAACAACTGCATTTACAGCTTTTACTGCTTTCCGAAAGAAATAGTTAGGTAAGGTCCGTCTATTAGATATATAAAAATAAAGAGCACGTACATGTGCTATTGCTGCTGGCAGAAAACCATTATTTAGAAACATTCCTGAGAGTACTTTTTTATTTCAACTCATTGGACCGAAAGTACAATATATTTTCATATCTTATCTAATCGAATTTATTCTGTTTTTTCATATATTCGATTTCTTGAATATGTATTGAATATGTATTACAGATACAGATAATCCTTAAAAATAACAGTGTTCTGATATTAGTCATTTTCTGCGCTCATTTTTCAAGATATTTTAATTTTATTATCAATTACCATGCAAAAATTTTGGGGATTTCAGTCAAAAATTGATTAACGGGCTCCGAGAGAGATCTACCCTTTTCCTATCATCTCCAATAAAAATAAAAAAACAAAAGGTGAAATACGGCTCTGTGCCTTGCGTTCCTCTCAAGCAAGCGAGTGCTGTTATGTTTTAGTCATTCGGCTGTACTTCTAGAGCACGTATGCGCCATCTAACGGGAAAACATCATACTGTATTTTTTCTATGATACAATTGAATAAGGAACCTTAGCGGATAGTGGGTATTTGAACCTACTCACCGATAGACATACCTAGCTTGGAAGCTTAAGAAATGGGATTTTAAATGAGTAGATCTCTTTCAAAGAATATTTAATATCCATTTTTTTCATAGAATATTGATTCATTGGCCAAGGCCAAATGCCATACCAGTGTATTTAAGACAAAGTAATATTTTACTCAATCCTAATGAGTTCGTATTTTGGAAAATTCCATTACATAACACTGGCGATGTGCGGCTTTTGGTCGCTTATTATTCCTGTTGTCTTGTTAATTTTTCAGTTCAAAAACTTCATTGAAACGATTGTTATATTCAAATTGCATTAAAATTAATTAGCTGCATTGTTTACCTTACCACAAAATACAAAGCAACTCTTAATATTTCCAGAAGTTAATTAAAGTATAGTGAAACAAGTTATAAATCACATCTGATTATTGATATTAGGGCTGTGAGAATATTTTAAAAATTACAGTTGGTTTATCAAAGCATCTGTCACTAAAAAACATATTTATAAATTTTTTAATTACATATAATGAATTGAAAAGTGGCTAATATAAATAAATTTGGATTACACTAAGAACGTTTCAATATCGCCCAAAAATTTAACTGACTAGTAATGTAATTAACACTGATACAGCACTAGTACAACTATACTTAATAAATGATCACGTAGTAGTAGAGTAACTATTATTAACAAATCAATCAAACAAAATGTCTATTTGCCAGTAACAAATTTTTGAAGTTTCGATAATAAATAGACAATGCGTACGCCCCATCTGCATCATGGGGAATTAATTTCTAATCTTTTTGCCGTAATGAGAGTACGTTACTATAGCGCGTAGTCCCTAGACCAGCATCGATAGATTTAAATTCAACTTCCAACTAAGAGATGGCGGGATAAGCATCACTTTTCAATATTATGGAATAAACTTTCAAAATGTTTGTAATTCAAAATTTAAATGAAAAATTATGCCTATAATATATTTTATGCCCTGTTTTATAGGTATATACGTCAAAATTTATGCATGGCAAGCATGGTTTATTATAGAATATATATTGAATTTTAGTATGTTTTTTAATGTGTTATTTCGTTGTCCAATTACATAATGATCTTATGGATCACCTTTACTTCCAAAATAATTAACGGCCTGGCAAAAAATATGCCAAATCCTCAACTGTTTCTTATTCGATTTCTTGGTGTCGCTATGTAAAAAAAATTTGAGATTGTGTAGGTAAACAGATATTCGGATACTTCTTATCCTATATTTTTCAAATATCTGCGAATATGTTTCAAGAATATCTAACTGATTTCTTGCATCAGGTATACTTAGTAATACAATTAATAGTTTCAATAAAAATATTTTAAAAAATACATTGATATAACATTAATTTTGACCTACTGATTTCCTTTAAGATTGATAGTGTCATCTGGGAACGCCTCGTCAAGAGGTAGCGTGGCCGAGCGGTCTAAGGCGCTGGTTTAAGGCACCAGTCTCTTCGGAGGCGTGGGTTCGAATCCCACCGCTGCCAAATTTTTTGTATTTGTTTTCGATTAACAACACTAGGTCATATATTTGACATTCAACACTACTGGTAGATGAAACATTTAATTATGATCAATAATGAATAAATATGGCTTTCATCAAATTGACTTGATCAGTACAATATACCTACTACTATTAATTTTCTAACAGTAAAAATAGATACACTATATACTTCTACTATTGCTCATTCAAACCATGTTTCATCATCATCATCATCACTTACGATAAAAGTAAAACGGAGTTAAAATCGTAGCCAACCTGTCGATTAATAGGGCCCCAGGTTACCAATCTATGTAAAATAAAAAAAGCGCAATAAAAACTTCAAACAAAAAGGAACTTACCTACTATTTTTAATGATCACACGTGAATCGAATTTAGGTAGTTTTCTCTAAATGATTCGTTAAGACCACCGATAGAGCTGGCGACAATCAAAAAGGCATTTCCGGGATTTTGGAATTGAAAATCCAAGACATCCTTGCGTTATTCCGGGACGTCATTGTTTATTAAAAAGGCTCCGGTTTTCAACTTAAGGATTTTGTTTTTATATATCATACTTGATTAGTTTACGAACTGAGGCATAAAGAAAAAATAGCGACAACTAAGTTGAGGCTGTGCCTCACCCAATGGACAGTTTAGGAACATGAAATATGTATTGAATTTAAAAAATATTGAAAAACTTAATCTTCGATAATCTAAAAAATCCCAGACTTTCAGGTTTCCAAAAACTTCCATATTCCAAAAATTTACATCCGGTGATTAGCAGTTCCAAAATCTTTAATAAACTGATTTAACTGTAAGGGAAATATACAGAGTCAACTTACTTGACGCCATATTTTAACAGTAGCTAACAAATCAAAAACCGAACTGAATCAAAATAAATTGAATATTTGCCATGATTATTTCCCTATCTTGCTAATTCAAGCAACACAAAAGGATGGGAGTTCCTATTTTGCGTCATCGAGAATACTTTACTTTAAACTTTTATCTATTGTATAAAAAAAATTAAAATTTTTTCATTTCGGGCTATGAAATGAAAAGTCAGTTGACCAACTAAGCCACAGATATGATTTTCAGTTTATATCCTTATGCTTGGATTCACCGATTTCACCATCGAATTCAAAGATATGCTTATGCTGAAAATTTACATCAGTGACACTGATTTTCATATGGAAGTTCTAGTGGACGAACTCTTAAATTCTTAATTTTGCTACATTACTGTAATCACTTTCTTCTGACGCAAGGGTTGAAAGAAAATGAATTAATCTGGTTCTAGAAGCCGTTCCTCTGTGTCAAGCGGTAAGAAATATGGAAATTCAGTTGGAGTTTTCTTAATTAAAATTGTCGGCCCACCTTTTTCCACTTTCGAAACTATTCGGGCAGAAGGAAGAGGTCGAATCTTTTTTATATTATGCTTACCTTCGTTTCTACTTTGCCAGATATTAGTACGCATGGTAGCATTTTGAGAAGCTTCTTATAAGCCATTGTTCGTAAGTCTGTCAGGTTAGCAACCCAGAAACCAGACAGAGTATAAGGAAATGGCCTTCACCCAAAGCTCGTCTTACTGCACATCAACAAGATGTAATAGCATCTAAAGGCGGCTCCACACGCAAAGGTAAAACCGAAGGCCAACATTGAGGCGCCAAACCTCGAGGAAAATCCCAACGTGTGTATTGATATTTCCGTCAAGGTATGCCTGTCGTGCCGAGGTCTGGCGGCCGCTGATCCGAATAGCAAATTTCGTTCGATTTTCCTCTGCATCTCCTCGTCTCGCAGGCCGACCGCAATGTGTGGCGGGTGTCTGGAGATAGGCCTTGAGGCGATTCAGTGCAGTTGTGTTTCCGTCCAATCTGGTTATTGTCACACCACGTGTTTGATTAAATCTAGTTTTATTTTGGCCGTTTTTTAGTTTTATTTTGACAGTTGTTTATGTTAAAGTGTATATGGTCATGGCCCGTGCAAAACAAAATCAAGAGGAATTTATAACTTTGTTCTGAGATTTGCCGTGCTTGTAGCAAACTACATCAAAATATTATCATGACCGGGTTAAAAGGAAAACTTTTCTTTTCTGGAGCCACTCTTTAGTTCAAAACATTCGCTTTACTTTTCTTTTTTGGCTTTCCACAGCTAATAATAGACAAACAAGAGCAAGAGCAGCATCTGTCGACGCCATCACGCCCGAAAACATAGACAAACTGAAGCGCCTTAAGGCTGCCTCTCACATTTTCCGCAGTGTGTGGGGACCCCCTTCTTTTCAGGTTCGTCTCGAGGTCTGGTGCCTCAAGGTTGGCCTTCGGTTTTACCGTTGCGTGTGGAGCCGCCTCAACTAGCGCAATCGGGGCACGCGTAGCGCTGTGCTGTTTAGGGTAGTTGATTACCACATAAAATAGGCTTCCAAATGATAGGTTTTTCGTTTTTATATGTCATGTAGTTTTCGAGATATCTATCTAAACGTTTAAATGTAAATTATCGGATGGATTTCAATTCTGGGCACACACTGTATATGCTAATCAGTTCAATACTTTGGCCGTCCCTGTATATCATGTAATTTTGGAGTTATATATTAAAACGTTGAAATATGAATTTTTGGGATATTTAAATTTTAGACACCCTGTATATGCCAATCACTCCAATACGTTTGTCGTGTTTGTATATCATATAGTTTTTCAGATATCTATTAAAACGTTGAAATGTAAATTATCGGATGGATTCCAATTCTCGGCACGCCCTGTATATGTTAATCACTTCCACACGTTTTCGTTTCCGAACTTCATGTCGTTTTGGCGAAAAAACGTTGAAAGTGAATTTCAGGGGAAATTTTAATTTGGCACACCCTGTACATCATGTCGTTTTCGAAATATCTATTTAAAAGTTTAAACCTGAAATTTAAATTTTGGACACATCCTGTATATGCTAATCAATTCCACACTTATGCCGTCCCTATATATCATGTAGTTTTCGGGATATCTATTAGAATGTTAAATGGTATTTTTTGGTGAAATTTTAATTTAAGACACCTCCTGTATATGCTTATCACTTGACCCGTTTTCGTTTTTGTATTTCATGTGGAATTCGCGATATCTAGCTAAACGTTCAAAATTAATTTTAGGGGAAATTTCAATTTGACACACCCTGTATATCCCAATTACTGTAATATGTTTGGCATTCCTGTATATCATAGAGTTTTCGTAATATCTATTAAAATGTTTAAGTCTGAATTTTAGGCGAAATTTAAATTTGGGAAACCCCCTGTATGTGCTAATCAATTAAACACTATTGTTTAATTTCAGATACTATATGCTAACCACTTAGCACAATTTCCGTTTCTGTATATCATATAGTTTTCAACATATCTATTGAAACGTTTAAATGCGATTTTTCGGAGAATTTTAAATTTTAGACACACGGTATATATTAATCGTTTCAACATGTTTGCCGTCTTTATATATAGTGTAGTTTCCGAGATATCTATTAAAATGTTGATATTTCAACTTTCGGTGAATGTTTTATTTCAAATCCACCCCTGTATATGGTAATCACTGCGACATGATTTCTGTGACGACGCGACTCCCATTACCCTCTAGTAGACGGAATGAACGACCACAAAACTGACGTTTAAAAGTAAGATGTAATTGACTTTGGAGGAAGAAGATGTGTGTAGTTTTTTGTGATCTCGTCTAGATTTCGGACTGTTTTGGTGTTGTTCGGATGATGATTGCAAACGAAATTGGAGCTAATCCTGGAAAATGTGTGCTCCTATAATAAGAAAAACTGAAAACGTATCTTATAAAGTGAGTAGTAGGTATTCATTTTCTATACACATATATCAGTGAATTTTTCGAAAAAAGGAAACCGACACGTCCGCGGCCGGTTTCCGTGTAAGTAATATCTGATCCTATCTGCAGCTTCGCGGATGACAGTACCATTATTTCCTGCATGGAATCAGGCAAACCACTACCATCACGAGACACCTTATTTCAACGAGGGCCGTATGCTGTTCAGACTCATGAGGACATGGAGATATTTATTTATGGAATGGGAGTCTACAAATGAAGCTCCATTTAACGGGCAGAAGACCCAGACAACAACCCTGAAAAAGGAGTCGTCCATCAAGCTTCTGGAAATTAACATCAACAATAACTTGTCATATCTTGTTGCTGGCCTCGCTAGGTTGGCGTCCCAGAAGCTGGGGTTCTCTTCCGCTCCAGGAAATTGTATTCTCCGGAACTGCTCCTCATGAATGGAGATCCACAAACAAGCAATACGTCTAGTGGATACACCTGACCTCACAAATGACCTCCACAGTATAGCATTGAAGAATGATGGCTGATCGGTCTCTATTCTATAGGTATTATCATTTTGTTTTTATTTTGGAGAACTGCGGCATTGTGAAATGTTCTACCGAGAAGTTTGTTCCTTGATGGTTACAATCTACCTTTAAGGTCAATGTGACTAGTCATTTATCCTCTCGCAGCACTTTGCAGAAAGTTGGAGCCTTACTGAAAATGTTTCTAAGCCTTTAAAATATGATGCTATCGGCGAAAGCTGCGAGTGCACCAGATTACGAATAACGCAATGCTAGAAAGACTGAGAAAAGACAGGGAAAACCTCAACACGATTAAATGCAGGAAATCGGTATACTTTGGACATATCTTGCGTAACACGAAGAAGAACGGCAGTGAAAAAAGTACAATGGGCTTATGTGAACGCCAAAATGATTAGAAGATAGGCACCGAAAGAAGAGGATAGGCTTTCTGCCTAAATTACATAATTCAAACTCAATGATGGAAGACTTTAATTAAGTAAGAGCATCTATATCTACAATCACAGTGAAAACAAACCAATGAAATATAAACTCTACTTTTGGGCCAAAACTGAACTTATGGCCGGAAATTTTACATGCTGCCTACAACCCCAATTAAAGCTTATTATAGACAGTTTCAAGTAACCGAATATGCGCGTTAGATTAAAAAGTTGAAAGGTGCAAAGTAGGTGGAAGAAAGCTTTGAAGGGGACTTTGTACCATCAGATTCAATTTTGTTGAAGCCTAAGCAGAGGGGAAAGTCAAACTTTTAATATTTCCACGGGACGAGAGCTCGAAATGAGAAAAAGTTCTCTAAGGAGAAAAAAGCGCAACGAGTAGAAGGAGGAGGCTCGGCACATCACAGAAAGGAGCTCAATTTAATATTTCACTTCATTAAATCGAGCGAATGCCATTTAATACCTACCAACTTTATTAACTGGCGAAAAGAGTTACCTCTGCAGCTTTCTCTTTTATTAAAATTGCTTGACGAACCGCGCTTTCTCTTAGAGATAAGACGCTTTGAATTTGTAGGCAATGTGTGGTGTATGTGTCCCTTAAAGTGGTATCAGTTTCAAATTGTGGAATGGGGATCTAAAAATGTAGGTTCAATTGAACGCGACAAAAATCTTGACAAAGAGGTCACATGCTGATCTACCAGCTGTGGAGTTGGAGGGACGTCCAATACTTGAGTCATATTCCAGTAAGTTTATGGGAATTGACATCAACAATTACATGTCATCGTACGATCATGTTGCTGGCCTCGCTAGGTCGGCGTCCGGAAAGCTGAGGGTTCTCTTCCGCTCCAGGAATTGTATTCTCTGGAACAGCTACTGCTACTCTACAAGGCCCACAGCTGACCATCCGAAGCACTCCCTGAAGGTTCTAGACACTATCCATAAACGTGCAATATGCCTACTGGATGCACCTGACCTTACAAAGGACCTTCACAGTATAGAACATTTGCTCCCTGATGGTTACAATCTATAGCGTTTTAAGGTCAATCGGGCAATGTGAATAGACATTCTTCTTCTTGCTGTGCTTTTAAAGCGCGATAGGTTTTATGCCTTTGCATGAGGCTATCTATAAAAAAAAGTTGTGGAATTATCTACTGAAAAACTGAAAATCATTTAATATTTTAGAAATATCACAAAACCCTGGAGTTTTCCGAATTTTAAATAACTTTCAGTGTCGAATTTTTAAATTCATATCATGCTGCTGATACTTTCAAAAATTCTCTTGAGTTTCCTAAAATGTGAGTCATTTCCAACAAGTAAACTTCTCATGCCTGGATAAATTTATCTAGTCCTATCAGGATATTAAATAATCTGATTTCATAAAACGTCCAAAAAACGTATCTGAAATTCTGCAGTTTTAAAATACTTTCACAATAAAATTGTACAACTGCACGTGAATTAAAGAGTCAAACTACTTCATGTTGTTTTCTTATTTGACCGTGTCTTGTTGCAGTGCCAGTAGCAACGCGTGGACATGGACATGGACATACATGGACAGATAGCATTTTGCTACACCTTCACCAGGATATCAGAGGTATTCTTTAGGTAAAATAGGTTGCCAGAGGTACCATCTTACATATGTTCGAAAACTGAGAGGGCGTTCTCTTCCAGCAGAGTTTTCATAGGACTGACTGACAGAATACAGTGTGGCTCAGGACCAAGGATTTTGGTCTCAGCAGTCCTCTTTGCCAGTTGGTCAGTTGTGATATTGCCTTTGGAAAGTGAGTGTCATTTTATCCAACCAACTGGTATATTGTTGTTGGTAGATACATTCACATGTGTCTGGTGGCAGTGTTCATCTCATTACCCCAATAATAATGTCCATCTATTTGTTACAATCTGAGTAACAGATTATGGTACCATTTTCTCTACATTTAATGTTCAAAAGACTTTTATAAAATGGACCCATTTCGAGGAAGCCGTAATCGAATGTTTTAGGTTTTCTAAAAACGTCCGGGTACGGAGGGTAGAGGTAAAGGGGTGTGGGGGACATGTTGAAAAAGTGTCCAGCTCTGAGCAATAAATGATAGTTCCGAATTACTCCAGAATAGCGCTAAAGTAGCAAAAGAGTATGAAATTAATTTTATGAAATTAATTTAGCAGTTGTAGACGGAGTGCAGTGGACTGAGTTGAAAACTATGATCCTTTTGATGACTAGAGCAGTTAATAGAAGTACAGTATACAGAACCTCAACTATTTATGTAGTCCAAAATAATTTTGTATGATATGGGAATTCCCGAAAATTCGACATTCAGATTATTGATAGCCTCTGAAGGATTCAAGCAGAGAAAGTTCATCAGGCATTTTTTTTCACGCCCCTTTGTTCCCGACGGATTTATTGTACGATGCACGAGAAGACTTTCTGCCTGCTTGACAACGTTAGTGGTGAGTTTCCAATCAGTAGATTAATTAAAATGGCCCGACGAAGTGAGGGACGACTAAGAGAGCAGAAGGCAGCGTGGTGACGCTGTCATGTCGACGACGCTAATTCTTCTCAATTCCGTCCCGACGCCCAGCGTCCGTCGAGTCGGGAGACGGACGAGGCGTCGCTTTACCGGAAGTGATGATGACTGATGATGGCCAAACAACGACAAAACGTACGGAGCATATCGAGTAGTGATGCAGACTAGGTTTACAATGGATCAATTGAAAATTATAGTTTGAAACAACAAGTCAACACGGTTTGATTGTTATTCGAACTAAATGATTGACGAGAAAATTATTGTTATTGTGATAAAAGCGTGGGGTGCTTTGTGTCGCATTTTTACACTAACTCAGCATTTTGAAATTGAACTAGTAAGAAATCATGGCAAAGTATTGATATCGAGCTTCCCAAGCATTTATCACAATGACATTAACTTTCTCGTTAATCAATTGATTCGTATATTAAAAATTATACATTGGCGCATAGGATATTAAGAGATATCAATACTTCTACAATCAAGATGGACTACAAGTATTGATGTATTAATGTAACCAGATTTTTTTCACACCCCCCGGTCATTTATCAAATATTCCGGTAAGCGATTTTCAATTTAAAATCTTAAGCGAGGGGCCATGTAGTAATTAATTAAAGTTTCGTTTGGCTCAGAAATTTTTAATATGGCATCGCCGACAGCAGTTTGGGCAACTATCGGATGTTATCAATTAAACTTTGAGCCGTTGAAAAAATTAGAAATTTTCCGCGCCGTCAATGTCAAAAATTAATCTCCGTCTGTGCGATGAAAACATGTTTTGGGCGACCAGCTAATTTCATCGCGCTCAGGGCTCTGCCTTGGCCTCTCCGATCGGTCGTCTAGTTCAATGTTAAATTAAAAAGCTTAATTCGCAAAATTAATCATTGATTCTTCCTCAGCCCGAAGACTTTCAATGCGGAAAGAATATAAATCACAGGTGACAGGGTGTAACAGAATCGTTACTGTATCATTTGTCAGGTTTAGAACTAAGTATAAACACTCTTAAACCCGACATGTGTTTCGCTATCTATATTAGCATCCGCGGGAGAAGATTAAAACAAAACGATTATAGCTAGTTGGCGTTGCATACACTTCGTCGTGTGAGTGCCAACCGTAGCATTTACTTGTCAGACCCTTGAAAACTCTGACAATACCATCCGTATATTTGCTCTTTCAACTTGAATGTTATCTGCAGTACGAAGTGTTTTCTTAAAGCTGTGTATACAAATTAGTTTTTCTACAATGTTCGTATCATACCCTCGTCACTTGTTTTATGGTTTCCTTTTTTTCAAACCTTCCTTGACTTAAAATAAAATTAACTAGTCGTTGTACCTAATAAGTCTCCAGTTATGTGATATATTAGTGGATTTCTTGTAAACTATTTTCACTGTTTCCCATAACCCAAACATCGAGAACCTGACGTTGTGTCAAAAATAGCGATGATATCATCAACGCATCTACCTATGATAAATTCTAGGGAAATACTCAAAACTTCATTTTATATTATATGCTCACAGACTAAAAAGTCTATGTAAAGTATGAGGTCCGCAATGTCCCACAATTTTTCATTTGGATTATGTATATAGAGGTGTATTAATCATAAAAATGATAGATAAAGTTTCCCCAATTTGCCCCTCTCATTATCAATTTGTCTGCAGAACCGTTCACAAACAAATTTTATCAAATTTTCACCTTTTCAAATCGCCAATATCATTTTGTAATATTTGATCCTATTTTCTTCGGCTTTTTGAAATAAATGATCGCATATAATCCTCTAGAACTGCATTGCATCGAAATTTGTGTTGTCCTTATTTAAATACGCCATTTTCCTTTCTAGTTATTTCAATTAACTTCCGTTAATCTTACGAAAAGATAATCTCTAAAAACTACATTTCATCGAATTTTAATCGTTTTTCACATTTCAATTCGCCATTTTGGTTCCGCCATTTTCTGTTTCTTACTATTAGACCTTATTTTCGGAATCAGCGATAATGAAAATTAAAATCCACATTTTTTCATTGAAACTTAACAATGCTATCTTATCTTGGCCAGCTATTCCAGCATTTGGCCCAGTATGAGACAGCAAGTAGACATAATAAAACGTCCAAAAAACGTATTATCTGAAAGTGTCTTCCCACGTTCAGCCGTTTAACTAAAACCTCTGCATCTATTCAGATCGATTCATCACAGCTACATACTAATAAGGTATCCCGTTTAGGATCATTGAGTTCAACCAGAAATTTCGAGGCAATCCCTCAATGCTGGCCGTAATAAAGTGGAAGCAAACCGTCATATCAGTAATGGCAGTCGTCTGTTTCCGAACTAAAACAAAAGTGCTCGCAACCGCGGGAAAAGTTTCACATCAGCGGAAGTTTAATCTGATATATCGCCATTTTGTGCACATTCTATCAAATAATATACTGAGCTCTATCGCTACTTCCTTCGGAAAATGCGCTGTTTTATTATGGGAATGTTGCACTTTTGAAATACTGTTCGGTGGGTGGGGGAAGAGTGTCAAGTAAGGTTCAAGATGAGCAGGTTTTAGGTGCAGCGAGGGTTCTGGCTATACTGGTCAACCCGTCCTTTTTAAAAAAGTTTGTTAGAATGATAATATCAATTGTTCGGACTCATAAATCTGCATTATTTTGAACTGTTGTCAACTAGTTTTATCTTGTTACTTCGACGACTGATCAGCGTTGCCAAGTTGCGCGTAGTTGGATGAATTCTTGGATTTTTTATATAGTATTTGATTGGTTACTACGAATAGCACCAATCAAATAATTCATCTCACATGTTTGGTGAATCGATAAAGGACAAGCAAAATAAACGATGTGATTGTTTTTAAACATGTATTATATTACAAAAAAATGAAAAAACAAACTAAAACCTATTATTTATACATTTAAATATTGAAGTAATTGAGCTGTGTTCGGTTCGTATTGATATCTGTAGAGAATATAGTAGCTAAACGTATAACAAACCTGTTGAATGAGAAATAATCGGATATTATAAGACTTTTCAGAATTTTCAGATTCTATATTTTTGAGCTATGCTATGATATCTTAATACTTTTATATAACATAGTCACCACACCACCCAATGCATTAGAATTTTTAATGTGGTGGTTCGCCAAGTAAAAAATTAGTGAAATTTGTCTAAAGAGATCTTCTCAAATGCGGAAATTTATGAAATTAGTATCTGGAGACAACTCAAATATTTTTCTAACCAGGAGACTTCGAATCATCGGAGAATGTGTTATTTTTTCCTCCCTGCTCGCACCTGGACAGAAACTTGATAATAATAAAGTTTATACACAACCCTTGATATTCACAGTTTACTTCCAGGTTAGTACTCCAATCTCTTTAGTATTTTGTGAAAAATCAATTGTAATTGTAGCAAGGTTTACTTACTGTTCTGTGAGGATTAACAAAAAAAGTGTATTGCTTTCTGTTTGATTTTATTGTCATAGTGTCCAAATGTATTTTGATCTTTAATATGTTGTAATTCGCATCATCACCCTCAAAAAGGCATACAAATACAACACCCCTCGTAATTGGTTACAAATTAATATGCAGACAAGGCATTAAATAACTAATTGCATCTGCCTGCGAAGATTACACATTATTTTTATTATTAAACTAGCAGCCTGTGGAAGCGAATGTCCTGTGTTCGTTTTCTGACGTTCCATCGTAAATAATAAATATTTCAAAGCCGTATTAAAGATGAATAGATTTATACAGATGACGCGCGCACTGAAACAAACGTTGAATTATTTTGATTTCGCTATTGGCAGGTCTCCGTTCACGTGTGCTTCAATGGAAACTTTCAGCGCTGACACTCTTTGCGAACAAGAGGCCTCAGGACCATGGAAAAGAATCCTCCAGCCATTGTAAGCAAGGAAGATTTCTAATTTGAGATATATTTTTTGGATGTTTTATGATATCTACATCACTTGAATTAGTCATTAATTTCCTTGGGTTTGTCTGTTGGTTTCTTGTCACAACGTAAACTCAGTGAGTGTTGTACCAATTTTGATGAAAATTAGGGAGCGCTGTAATGTGAGGACGTAGTAGGTAGATGTTTTTTGAAATCGGTGCGTTAATGGTTTTGGCAAAAACAAAAAATCTGAACCTCTCCATACTTCGTTCTACTTCCCACACCGTTAAACGTCGGTCTTTCCCGCTTTTAATTCCCACGGGAATTAGAGGGAAAGGATTATAATCACGTAATTTCGAAATCGATATTTGATGAACATTTACATCACGTAAATGCACGTCACTCATTTCTATAGACCTGTCTGTCTGTCTATTTGTACTCAGTCTGTAATCCTTGGCCCCTTTATATCTCGGAAAATGCTTTTTGGATTTTCATGATAGTGCTAAGACAAGGCTCATAAACAATTCAAAAAATTATGTTTAACCTTAAGAAATAGTGTGAAGTAGGTAGACTCGCTGTTTCAAGTGCTGATCTAGATGAAATTTTGAAAATTTTTCGGATTTTTTAATCATAAAACGTCTTTCATTAGTTTAAATACAGCGATTCAAATATTCATTTTCAAAGTGATACCATTCCGTATGAAGTACAGCAGCAACCTACTTGACATAATTTTTATGGTTTTTGTGTTTCTGACCGTTTATGGAATAGTAAAAATCTCAATTTTAACGTTTTACAAGCTTATTATCAATTTAGGGCATAGACTCAAAACTAACAATTGCAATTCTCTCTATGTTGTTCGCATTCCAACTGTCGGGAATCATAAACAGATTTTTAAAAACTGTTATTTCGTCCCTATCATATAGTAATTTGTCCACACTTGCGACATGATTTTTCGTGATATGTGAAAATTAAGAAAATATATTTCGAATCCAGATCTTGCCCGCCTACTGGCGTCGAACGTAAAAGTGCTAACACAAAACACTCATTATTTCAATACCATCAAAGCATCGAGTTTCACTTGGTTTCTCGTTTTACAATGTCCTTCGTTTGATGGTAGGTAAAACAAATGAATAATCTAGGCATCATGATGCTGGTAATCGCTCGGAACACAATTCAATCACGATTTGGATTTACCTGCATTTGTAACTGTGATTCTACGGTGAACGAAAGTCTCGTCAAAAATCACGTAGTTTTATCATGGGTTTCCGAGAAACGTCTGATGGATATTATCAGAAGCACGTGCAGCTAGAGATTTATATAATGCCACATAGTTATACATAGCTGGTTATGTAACCAATTGTGAAATGACGCATTTTGTTTAACGACACGAGTCGAACAGAATGACATTTTAAAACGTGTTTGACGGTAATGGTTTGATACAGTCTAGGGCGTATATAAATTTCAGTCTATGGGGACATGTTTGTAATGCTTTCTCAATTTTTTTCTAATACCTTCGTCGAGGTAGATTGGGCAACAGAAAGGGATATCTTAATTGTATCATAATTAAGATGGAGCAAGTGAAACAGTGGAATCTTTGATATTTTAGGATGATTGAAATGATCATCATGTATTTCATTTAAAACAGTAATATATATATAAAACGAGTAAAGAAAACAAAAAACTACTACCACAATGTGATTTTCATTTATAACCTACGAGGGTCACGCTGAAAGTTTTTAGATATTCCTAATCTATGCAAGTTTGAACAAGTTTGAGCACGCAGCTATTTTGTTGAAAGTTGTAAGTGCTTACACGCAAAGGCAGCGTTTAAATCGTTACCACGGTCTAGAATCTAATGTTGGGCGAATTTTAACGTGAAAATGGAACCGGGTAGTCGCGATTTTCGAGCCATGACTTTTTATGACTATAAAAAGGGACTATAACAAGCGGTGAGTTGCTATGGGGTTCTCTCCCTTCTAGGGCTACAGTTTTCAATTGGTTTGCTGAGTTTGAAAGGTGCCGGGTCTCACTCGATGATGAACCTCGCACAGATCAACCTCCCACTTCTGTTACTGTAGAAGGTGTGCAAAATATGGTAAAAAGGATCGACATATAACCTATACCGAGATTGAGGCTTCTCTGGGGATTGGATCGGCGGCTGTCTAAACAGTCATTTATGATCACCTTCGCGGAAGCGGTGTTCCAGATGGGTGCCACATTCTTTGACCAGTGAGCAAAAAGCAACAAGAGTTGATTGGGCTAAGTTTATGCTTGAAAAAATTGATAATGGGCACAGTAAAAACACTTTTAATATCGTTAATACCGGAGATAAAACATGGTTATATCATTATTATCCCGAAACTAAATAGCAATCATTACTTTCGTGCTTTGAAAGTGAGCAGCCTCCAACAAAAATTCGTCGTTCCAAGAGTGTTGAAAAGAAAATGGTCGCATCTTTTTTTTTCTAAAAGTGGATACATCACAACGGTAGCCTTGGAAAATCAAAGGACAATTACTTCTGAATGGTATATAACCAAATGTGTTCCTGTAGTCTTCCAGGAACTATGCAAGAGCCGTCCAAAGACTAATCTGCGCCGCTAGAACACTCGATTGTTTGCTGAACAGGGTGTCAAACTGTTGCCTCACCCAACTTATTATCCGGACCTAGCTCCGTGCGACTTCTTCTTATTCCCTAAGATCAAAGAAAAGTTACGAGGTCGCCATTTTTCCACTGATGAAGAGGCAATCGCTGCATTTAAGGAGGAAATTAGCCATCTTTCAAAAGAACGTTGGTCACAAGAATTTGACTAGTGGTTTTACCGAATGCGTAAATGTATTGAGGTAGGGGGAGAATATGTTGAAAAAACAGAATAGTTTTCTAAAAAAACCTTGTAGTTTTTCTGCATCTAAAAACTTTCAGCGTGACCCTCGTATGAATAATAAATATTTTGTCATAAAAAATTAACATTCATTTCTAATGAAATCGCATCAAACAGTATGAGTAGTCGCAAATGCTAAAAAGTGGTTTAAAGAGCAGAGTTGAAATAAAAAAATATATATTTGCTTGAAAAGCTTTTAAGAGTTGAAATCGCTACCAAAAATGTTCTGCAGCAAAGAGACGAATGATAATGGGTAACATTGCTCCTTAGTCAGTCTTTTTGATACATAATAAAATACTCAAAATATGCTGATTCAGCTACAAATACTGTTAGCTAAGAAGTTTGTACTTGTTTTTGTTTTACATTATAGTGGCGGCGACATTATCGTCAAAAAGCAAACAATCAGAGACACTGGGGAAAAGGAAAATATAGAACACCATGTAAAACTTTTTCATTTATTTTTGTGAAACAGCAATATGTGAATTTATATTATATTCATATAATAATTTTCTTAAAATTAGTATTTATAATATATTAACGAATTTAAAGAAAATCGAGGCACCTGAATTAGCGGCTATCACTGTAAAAAGTACACTCGTTGCATTTTTTTGGTGCGTGTATGAATTCGTTCATTTTTGTGTGAAGATAAGTACTGTCAAGTGATAAAAAACTCGTGGTCAAATTCTGAAATGTAAATTTCATTCCAATTCCAAGACCTCAAACAGAAAAATCAATTGGAGCTGAAATATGTGCAATGAAAATAAGCCTCTCTTAAAATTTAAAAAGTAGTAGTATATATTATATTCAATTATATTGTTATAGAAAAGAATTAACTTATTCAAAAGTTTCAACAGATTCCGATGGAAGCCTTTTTCCATTTTAGATGTTAAATTACTGCTCTCAATTTATTACGTTAAATTGTATATGCATAGGCCAACTCTGGTACAAGATGCATACATACTATTGTGATCAGGTATTTTATGAAATAACCAGCTTTCGAATCATTTTGTGAAAAAGCGGGACCAGCATTGTAGTGAAATTTGTCAAGAATATTTATTTGATGATTAGATAACTCAGCGACAGTGCAAGACAGGTTTCCAACAATCTGCGTAACATTCGAATCTATTAAGTGTAAAATGTAACAACACACATGGTACGGATGAAGACAACTTTCCATGACTGCGTTTCAAAGAGTCATTTTAATAGGCTGGTGATCAGAATTATCTATTTGACAAATAAATAATCGATGAAAGGAACATATTTTTATAGAATGTATTTAATATTATTTCAATGACTGAATAAATTTTAGACTAAGTTCAACCTAACTTTGGGTGTAACCTACATTTAGTGTACAAAAAACAGCATAGTCTGGTCAATATTGAAGTTGATCTTTTGGCTTACAGCTGGTTATGCTGTAGTTGTCTTGTCCTGAGAATATTTAATATTCATTTCAAATTCCCTATTAATCAATTTCTATATTTATGGGCGAAGAAAAAAATAACGCGTGGATTGGTGAGTATAAAGTTGACCTTAAATTCAACAAAAATTCAAACGCAAAAATCTACTAAAAAATTATTGGTCTTAGCTAGGGACTTCGGGAATGCTAGAATATTTTAGTTGATGATTCAATATTTTAGATTCTAATCATCATTATGTGCAAAACCGAACATAGCTAAATATGTGTATTTTGAAATCACCACTGAACTACTTGACTTACGGTTTTCCAAAACCTTGAAAAATGAAACCAAACATTTAATTTGACCACGAGAAATGTGTTTTTTAATTCACTCGTAAAAAACAGCGGATGTAAAGAATTGACATTAGCTTTTTTTTTAATTGACTATATTCCAATGCGTCATATTGTCTAGAAATTATAATCTAAATAAATAAAATTTTACAAACTAAATAAAGATGAACAATGATGTTTTGTTCACTGATGAAGTTGGTGCGCCTGACACGATGTCCAAATTTTTGTATATTTTTGCGAATATTTTGATAGCACGATGCGGTTAAAACTTGTTATTTATTAATATGAACACTTGTTGGGCTAACATTTAAAAGGGTTATAAATCAACAAGTTTCAAGTCGCCTAAGGCAGTTACGAATTTAAAACCAATACGCTTCGAATTATTCTTTTCTATTATCATTGTCACATGACACTAAGCGAATTTTGCATTACTTCTTTATCACTTTTCATCACTAATGTAATTATTAATGGGGACCAGAATATTCGACAATATTTATATCAATCAAGAATGTTACCTAAAAATATATTGAGCTCAAAAAATTATTGACACATGTGGTATTAAATGACTTTGAAGTACTAAATAATTTATTTCGCGAAGGCAATGAGGAATTTCATTGGAAACGTATTGAAAATCTTACACTGGTACTGCCACAAAAATGGAAATCGTGTCAATTGGAGACCAACCCTTTACAAACAGAAAAACGTCTACAACTTTGCCTCTGGTTTATTTTATACACATCGATACGCATCCAGTATTACAGGGTGGTCTTCACAGTTTCACGTATACTTTATTTTACTGAACATTTTTGGTTTCTTCAAATTCAATACAGAGAACCGAAGATGCAATGTAATATCTGAGTTGGCTTTGTAGACAGCACTAATCAAAATCAAAGTTTGCTCCAATTATTATTATATATCCTAAGATTACCAGGAAGGGCTGAAAAAATAATCTGCGGTGAACAATGCGTATCGCGGATCGTCTTGTATTTGCAACCAAATTACTCGAATTTGTCCTGAAAATAAAATAAAGTATGTATAAATCATTATTCTTTGAGCCACCCCGTTCATAAGTAACTTAACAAAATAAAAGTTTGTGAGTCCACTGCCAGCTCACTCTGCCTGTTTAAAAATTAATCTAATTAATCTATGTTTTTTCTAGAGAGGGCTAGCAGTCTCGCTTCACTATTTCAACATCTAACAATACGTCAAAACACTTTACAAATATATTACAGTAAAAAAATATTTCTAAATGATGATGGTTGTGCCCCGTAGCGAGGCTGCGACAAAAAAAACAAAGACTATGACCAGTACCGCATGACGAGAATAAATGATTTATTTATAAAAATTAAAAATAACTCAACAAAAAAAGGTACGCAAAGCACCTAATAACTAAACAACCATGCAAAGTCAGCCTGCCATTGTTTTCGGGACAGATTGAGGCGTTGCTCGTATTAAAATTATGGCGTTCAAAATGAAAGAAAATATTGTTTGATTTATAGAAATGATCGTAAAGCATCAAAATCTTCAAAATATAACTGCAATTAGTAAAAAAGTCAACAGTGTGTTATCAAATCTGCAAATGTTTGAAAATGTATCAAAAGATGTATTATTTTTGTTGTGACTCTAGTTGTGACTATATAATCAGATCCTTTGATTTTATTATTGATTCTTAGAATTTTAATAACATTCATTCATGTAGTATTTATGGATAATGTTGATTTTTTAATCCCATAATCACTGAATTCTGTTTATTTTGGATTGTTTTCCTGTGCCAGTTAACTTTCAGCCTAGTGTTGAAATATTTTTGTTTTTCATAATAATATACATATGCCCCAAAATTTATTTCAGATTTGTCATTCATTTTATTTCTGTTTTTATGAGTTTTGATGTATATTAATGGATATCTTCGATCGAAATTATCTTAAGAATGTGTTACCTTGAAAATGTTTACAGCAGATTGAACCTCAAAGTTCATAAAGACTTGCAGCTCGTCTTGAGTGTTATGAAGAGAAACTTCTTAGTAGATAAATTGATTTAATTTACGTTCAGTTTATATGGTAATAAGGGCGACTCCAAGTCAACTAGGTTCTTCAAGGTAAAATGAGGTAGCCTGCGCCAAAAACTGTGCAGTTTCGACGGCCTTGATATTTCAGTTCAAATTGTTACGTTCACCGAAATCATTCAAATAATTATTGAGGTTTCTCATTTGACATGGTTAATTTACGTATCATTTAACTTTCTTAATAATTTTTATTTCAAGAACTAACTAAAGTTCTATATTTTCTGAACACGCTGTATAATAAATATGCCGTTCAGACAGACTGATTTTGCATAGAAGTCAACTAAACACTATATGTATATACACAACGTTCACGGTATTCTTTGACATATCGCAATGCTGTTGCTTCAAACAATCAACACCTGCCCTTAAAATTAACAACTACAAATTAGCAAAATTTCTATATCAAATCCGAAATGTGTTTTTCCCGATTTGCTTCATATCGAAAATGTTCGTATTGAGCTGCCAATCGATACCGCCACGCCTCTTAACACCTTAGTTAACAACAATTGGCATCATCAATCAACTTAAATCTGTAGAAAAATGGCACCAGTTAAAATTGTCGGAATACAAAACAACGATTCTGATTGACCTGTATTCATGTTGCAATTAAAGATGTTATATTGAAACTGGCATGGTTTTGAAGTGTACATTCCATTATATCAAGTAACATTGTTTTCTAGTGTGAGTCAAATTTGATGTAATCATATTTGGTAATGTTCAATATTATTGTTTTTGTTACTAAAACATCGATATTTCAAACTTTTCCCTGATTAATGATGTTAATACAACAAAATATATGTCAGAACTAAGTATTTGAACTGACGAAATTGCATAGACTCCAGAATTTTTAGCTAGAGAGATAACAATAAATTTCTTCATGATTATTATCAATTTTGAGAAAAATCAACCTTTTAAGAACATATATTTTGACTTCAAAGTCCTATCATATATTTGGTAGCAAATAATAAAAGCAAGCATACATTTACATTAGAATGGCTAAACAGAGACAACCACTAAAGTTAGATTATTTAGAATTTTAGGTTTAAAATCTTGAAACAAGTTATGGATTTCATGCCACTATATTAATTAGATTGTCAAATTTTTCCTTGAAACTAATTTGGTAACATATGAACTAGTTGTAAACAAATTGACAGTTTGAAGATCGCATTTTGCTATAGCGTAACAACCTTCAAAATTTTTCCTATTCAATTTTTCCTACCTCTTAATTCATTAGTCAAGAGGAAAAGATTTAATTAGTCACTTTATATGAAAGGGGCAATTATTTTGTTGGTACTTTTGAGTTGTGGGTGATTTTCATGGAAATGGTGCGTAAAACCGGTACCAATTGACTTCCAGTTAAAAACTTTTGCAGACTTGCAAGTACGGTTTAACTCATATAAATATACTACTTCTCCCCATATATTCCGAAATAAATTTACCCGTAAGTTTCAATAGATTTGAATTTTTACAGCTACTTCTTCGATCATGATAAATAGGTAACAGTTCGGAATCGTTGTCTGGCATATCCATACAACAATCAAGCTTTTGTTGTGTGTAAATAGTACATATATGCATGATAGAGTCACATAAAAAGCATAATAAGGATGTATATGATAGGGTATTTCGTATTTCTGTACAAACAAGAAGTAATAATGAGCATAACACGAGATCATATTATAATTATGTAATCATAACAATATATTTCACTGTCAACGAAATAATCGGCAACTGAAGATCGCTTTCCATTGGTTGCTTAAAACAAATATATAAAAACACTGGATCCAGTCAGCCATGGTGATTTGGTTTCGTCTTCCTCTGGAGGTTACTTTCTTCCTGTAACAGGAAATGAACTATTAGGATTATCTGCTAAGTAAGGAAAAGGTAAAAATGCGTCATTACGCGATTTTAGGTAAGGTCTAACGTTTTTCTTGTTTATTTAAAGATAGGTCAAATAGAAGATAAAATTAGATTTGCGAGAATCACGGGGATGCGGATAAAAAACCCGTACGACGTATTCCTTCATCTAACACATGATAATTATGTTTATAAGTCGGATGTGTATCATGATTTTATCATTATTGTGGTTTGAATAGAAATTTGTGAACGATAATAAATATCTAACATTCATGGCGTATTACCGGGGTCAAAATTTCATACATTATAAAACTTTTTTGAAACATTGTCAGAGCTCTCAGAAGACTCCGACAACGATGTTTTTTAAACCTTTGTTCGTTTGTAGGCTTTAACTCGGCCGTCACTGAAACCAATTTTTCAAAACTAAAAAGAGTTTTTCGTTTAAGTCACAGTAACAACCTACTGCCAAAGTTTCAGCAAAATCAAAAAAGTTTTTCGTCATGTTAATATCATGTTCGAGACACAACACAATTTTTTAGGATTTCATATTTTTCGTTATTCGACAAATTATCGTGAGAAGAAGCAAACATGCCTTTTTGACAAAAGGTTGTTTCGAGTATAGCAGAAAGGTTAGCAAAGTTGTTTTCTTCAAACTAATCTAGCCAGCTAAAGCTAAACAGAAGCATTTCCAACCGCTACGAAACGCTCACTATCAAGGGAAAATTCCCAACATCAATCGATCTTTGCGATTTTTCAAAAGCATTTTTACAAGCATCCCCATTTTCCACTAACATAAACTTAATGTCAGTGCTTTCATAACCATCTACGTAAATTCCAGCAACGCTACGTAGGTAATCACCCCTCTCCTTCCCCTCCACCCATCTCCTTCACATCGTTTCCTTCTCGAACCACTTTATCGATGCTCCTTAAGATAACCGTAGGGGCAATAATGGGTAGTTTTTCTGCCCCTTCGTCCCTCCCGCACCCTTGGACGGTCGCAGCGGGGGCGACAAAGGGGGCCGGGGGTTGAAGACAGGGGAGCGGGGGGCGGGAGGGTGGCCGTAAAAAGTGAGGACGGTTTTCGGCGCCACGGGGGCGGCAGGCGCCGGGACGACGTCGCTGCGCCCGCTACGGTGGCCGACAGGGACGGATTCAGGGAGAATAGGTGCAATAGCGCCGTGTTCATCTTTGGTTCTCAAAATTATTTTGCCCACCGCCTACTTTGAGAATATTATTTTGAGAGCCCCCCAAGCTGTTTAAAATGTAGCGCCCTCAGTGTTTTAAAACAGGGACTGTGGCACCCTGGGCAAGTTCCGTGATTCACTCCGCCTTTCCAGACATAGGTCATCTCCTGCGAAAATCCAGAAGCGATAGCCGGTTTTCAGGGGTTTTTATATTTTCAGTACACGATTGCTATTTTCGATTCAGAGAATGAAGGGGCATATTTCCTCATAGTTAGGCCAAATCCAAATACTATGTTCGTAACACTTTTTTTTCTCACAATTAACAATGATAATTATTAATTAATAAGATAAACTTGATGTACTTCGGACCACCCTATATAATAAACTTTTGCGAGATATCTTGTATTTGTCTTATGATGAGTTAGAGCTCTTTTCTGAAACCGTGATTCGGTGAGCATAACACTGGACAAATTTCATAATCCTACTCAATCTATTTGTCGCTTGAGATTTGACTCCACAGTGACGTCACGCGGAATGAGATCGACAGCGTCGGATGCGCATCGGTAATCAAGCAATAATAATCTCAAACGGCAAACTATTGTCCTACAAACGTCCGATTACAATGTATGTTCTAAATAGATATATTTCTTAGCTGTGAAGTTGATAGCTAGGAATTTAATGAAAAAGACTACTTCGTAATTTTATTTTGTCACTTCTCCATTGCTATTGTTTATAACCTAACTGTTTTTTTGGCTATGGCCACTTCTCATCCAGATATATGACGATTTTATCTAATGTCATTGTTATCGAAGAGTTGTAGGCTATACTTATGTATAACAAACTATGTTCGGTGGAATCAGAGATAAAAATATAAATTCTTTTTCTCAGAAGTGTACCCTTGCTCTTAGCCTTGAGCGTCCGATCCCAATGTATGTTCCACAAAATCCTTAATTTGGACTACTTTGACGGTTAATTCAGTTCCAACACTATGTATATCGTCCCATGAACCCTTGAAAATCATATTGGAACGACCTTTATGAATGCGTTTCTGTACGGATCTCATCGTCGAGCACCGGTTATAACGTCGCCACGCCGACGACTGGCGTCTGCAACCTACCAACAGATCCACATCGGTGGTAAGTGAAAGCGGTTTCGAGGAGCAGGAACGGGAATGGAAACGGGCAACTGGCCAACATTCATCTCAACCCAGACCGGATCCATCTATGACGACAAAGGTCGCATTCTGCATTTCTGGCCGTGACGCACAACGAACGGTACGTTCCGCTCATGGCTGAGCTGGGATTTTGATCTCTGTTTTAAATCATCCTTTGATTTATATGATATGATCTCATATTTCTGACCAGTTTTACACATATATATCTATAAGTCTAAGAGCCAGTGACACTCGAACCTACGTCATCGCGGATTTAAATAAGGATTACACGCGCATTTAGTATGCGTATAGGGCATTATGGAACCTCCAAAACAAAGGTCACTGATTTGTCATTTCGAATAAAAACCAACAGTCCAGTTGGACATTTTAGCGTCCGAAACACAAAGCCATTCTCAGTTCTAGTGATCATATGAGCTGGATTATAAAGTTGGAAGTTGGAAACAGTTCCTCTGTATAATTCCATAATTTTGAATTTAAATTTGTTGTAGCCTTCACCGTTCGCGTCGCATATATTGGGGAGTTGTTAATATTCACCTGGATTAAAACTCCGAATAACACGCTGGCGGGAAAGTTCCTACTTTCTAATTTGTGTTGTTAACTGGAACGTACGATGCAGTTTCATGGACACAGTAATCGACATGAGCCTGAATCACATCGCGTAGAAAATTTTGATTATTCAACACGCGGCATTCACCTAGACAGAAGACTTACGTCAGAAATATACACTTTGATAGAAAGGAAATAAATGGTGGTGAAACATACACGGGCAACCAATTGAAAGAGTGCATTTTTTTATATTCAGTAAGTTATGTCATGGAGCAGATGGAGCCTGATGAATAAATCATAGAATTGAGCTGGCTTGTTCAAAATGAAATCTCTCTTCTGCAATGATCAAAAGCTGAGACACAGGATGGAAAAATGCTACATATGTAGCTCTTGTATGGTACTGAAATATCGACTTTGGAGACAGCTACTATAAATCGTCTAGAAGTCCTACAAATGTGGATGCACACAGGAATGCTACGGATACTATGGCTTGCAGAACGATCCAATGAAGAAGATTTACAAAGGACTAACGGTAAGATGAAAATAAGGAAAATGAGTTTTTAGAAAACAAGCATCATGACTGAGAAACATTCGCGACCGAACAGCTATACGTCGACTGATTATTTAAACTTGCCCAGGGTGGAGAAGAATTTTGTTAACATTGTTATTGTCAAACTTAGAGAGAACAAACAAGGCACATGAAGAAAAAGACGAAGAAGGCATCCAATTCTGTGGTTCGGAAAGGAACAACAACATTGCGAACCTTCAACCGTTCCAGAATAAGGCACTGAATTGTCGTCGTTTTATCCTATATTTCCAGTGTATCCCTGTATCCACCACCAAGAAAGCGTTGAATACATTTAAAGACCCTGGACACTCCCAGTGTTACGCATTAAATAATTAAGTAAATAGGTCAAACGTCATCACATGGGCTGAAAGTTGTCCTTGGTACGAGTAGACCATTTTTGAAAAATGGTGAATGCTCTCACTTGAATGATGTAAATTACTATTATTTATAATTTAGCATCTGTACCAAAAAATAGCTCACGTAACTTTTTAAACTAAACTTAAGGAATAAACTCTAAATATCCGATTACACTAACTAGTTGATCTTTGCAAATGAATTCATGGCGGTATATTGTTAAAATATTGAAATGAGTGATATAACTAAATATTTTAGCTCGGCGTCAACCTCACAAATGTCAGGTTATTTTATTAGTGAAGTTGGGCAACTAATATTTAAATTTTCTTCAAAATACAGTTAGTGTTGGTGCTTGTGATAGCAGTAGAAAATAAATAGAAGATTGCTGATGATTATATGAAATAGGCCAGAAACATTTATTTTAAATTAGCAATATTAAAAAATAAAAGTGAAAAATGTGTCCAGATTTATAGACAGTAAGTGAGATTAAAACATTTTATTTATATTTTTACTTTGTTATTATAGCAACACATTGCAGAGTCAACCTATCTCACGGCAATTTTTCAGAGGCTGTGGCCTGCTGGGTCACCAGATTTAACCCCTCTCGAATTCCTTTTATTATATGATGTAAAGCATAAGATATGCTTGTAGAGCAATCAATAAAGAAACTCTACTTGGGTATCATGAAAACTTCATAAAATGGATTGATAATAAATTTGAAGGTTTCTCATATGATAATCACGTTACTTATGCTTCCGTGAGAAGATAAGCATTTCTGACAAATCATGTACTTATTGAAAAATTTATAAAATGAACATATATTCTATTTTTTATCTTTTTAAGTTGCAATCGGATTTTAAATTTTGTGAACAAAAGATATTTGTTTTTTTCTCGTAGAGTAAGATTCTACAATAAAAAATATATGGTCTCATTAAAAAAATAGGCCTGACCTTGAAAAAACCTTAAAAACACTGTCAATATCCAAAATAAAAGTCATCGTTAACTCTCCCCTATTGCACTCAACAACTTTCATCTGAACGTTTTTTTTTAAAACTCACTGTTTTCACGCCATCGGCTGTCTCAAGTTAAATGGACCTCCCGGTATACTTATCTGAGTCTTGTGTTTCCATTTCCGAGACATATCTGGATATATTTTTCAAATAACCAGCAATGACAGCAAAGAACTACTAAAATGCGCTGAATACCCGAGAACTTTTGTACCTCAAACCAATTTTGCTTGAACGACTTTTGTTCAGAGTTCCCTAATCAGATATGTTAGGCTGATATCGCTGTCCATGTTAGTAAATGTAGCAGACAAGGTAAGTGCAATCCAGAGACGATTCCTGAAATAGCATTTCTGTCTAGACATGGTCGCGGTTGTTCGATCTTTTGTTGAATTTCTGACATACTAAAGACTGCGTTCAGGTATAGGTTAGATAAACGGGATGATATCAGTGGCAAATGAGGTGAAATGGTGCACGAATATCGGTCAAGGAGGACGACTTGACGGCTCTGTTTTGTTATGGAGATATTGAATAGAAATAATGCTTTTACTCCCCAGATCAGTGGCTCGGGAAGTCTTAATATCGCGGAAAATTTAGAATTCGAGATTTTGTCTAGTTTAAATTATTCTTGACATATTATGATGAATACGAGCATGATACAAATGATTATTTTTAAACTGTTATCCTTGCGTGGGAGTATGTCAATCTACTTGACGCTAATTTTTATTCGAGTGACATGTGATAATACGTTGTTAGACATGTTTGTCGGTTTGTTTAGCTGTTGGATGGTTGCTCATTTTGTTTCAATTTTCAACATTAGTAGAATAGTCTCAAAAACATATACAGTAAATCATTCTAGAATCGACCTGTGTATAATAGAGAGTAGTTAACTGGTCTTCATTAAAAACTGTTTTCAGGTTTTTAGATGCGTGCGCACAAAATTAAGTCTCACACTCACGTAGTCATAACGAGTTTAAAATTTTATGTGTGCATCTAAGTATAAACCCAAATATTTTGAGTACAACGTAAACAAGCCTGGTCCGAGAACGGAGCCCTGTGGTGTACATACATCTATATCTTCCGTACATTTGAGGCACCGGTAGCCGAAAGGTTAGTAAAGTACTTCAAATAGTAATGTATTGTTTCAGTAATCTATTAGGACAAATGAATGTGAATACAAAAGGTGGAAAACTAAATTTGAAAATGAGACCTCACTATGAAGTATTATGACATGCTAGAATAGAGTTGATGTTTTGCATCTTTGTCAAATCTATGACGGACATAACCTTATATGGAAAAAATAAAAAGGAATCATAAGTAAACGTAGAGAAAAAACTAATGGTCCCTCTGTAGGTTTGAGAACATTGATCAGATTTTTCTCAAATTCAAGCAAAATGTGTAACAGGCGACTGAAGAATTAGAAAGACAATCATAAATCAAGCTAATAAAAGTAGATTCCTAAATGTTTCCGAAATGACTGCTCATTTTGACGTTTCCTCTTGGTGTCCTTTGAATCGACACTTGATAGGTCTAGAAGATTCACATATATCATTTGTCACACACACTCAGCCAAGTTGATTTTTTGTATCATCGTTTTCGTTAATTGGGCAACAAATACACTAGATTTCTTTCTGGCATACAAAAAAATCTATCAGCCGACAGTATAAGAATAAAAATAAATAAGCAAAGATGAATTGATTTTTTATGCTGGCAAATGACCGTTAAAGACTGAACCCCTTGTAAATGTCCACCTGTTAACATATTGACTTTCTCTTATTGGAATAAGAGGCGCACTTATTCTTTAATAGACGGACAAAATTATACATGGATTAAATAATAATCAGGTTTAATGTGAGCTTTAAAATTACGCACGCTGTCTATATGCTGAAATTACAGTCTGTCAGGCAAACTGCTTAGACATTCCCCTGTATATTTGATGAATCGCTTCCCAACAAGTTTCAAATTTAGGTATCTATTATTCAACCAGTTGCATTCAACTGCCCCCTGTTTTATTATGGATTGCCGCATATAGATAGATTCCTACATCTTATACTAAAATATTCATGCAGTGACAATGAACACGATTACTGTTTTAACTTCTCTAACCATTTGTCTTTTTTCCCTGATTCTTAGGGGAGTTATGAAATTTAAGATGTCTTTTTTTATAGCCAACCTCTCGCACAATTAGAAATCCTAGGACGCCCCAGAAGCGCTCTGAGAGTGTGAATTGAAATTTATCGTCTTGCAGCATTTCTGGAGCGTGATAAGCCTTCGGCCCTTGCGTGAGGTGATCTAAAAAATCTACTTTTTGGGGTGTAGTAGTTGGAGTATATCGCTTCTCAAAGTTCATCACATTTTATATTGCAGTTACTGAGATTACACGATGACACACCCGCAGACGAAGCCTCTCTAAAAATAGATTACTCAAAATTCAAAGAAGAGAAAAGCTTATCAGACAGATGTAAGATCATTGTCATGTTGAAGTCAGTCATCATGCTTCAGACCTGCTATAGACGCTTCGTCTTTAACCTAGACTGGTGAGTATAGCCCGGCGGTCCAACTGTAGAGAGATATACGTAATCTACTCAAGGGTGTGATAGTAACATCAACACTCATCACCAAGCGTCGTGCACTATGGCGCTGCCCATTGGCAACTAACGAAGTCAAAGGTCCTAACACATTCAAGACAGTCCCGGTGTTAGGATCTTTGTCCTTGTAAGTTGCTAATCAGTAGCGCGCCATAGTGCGCGACGATTGGAAATGAGTGTTAATTGGCATGTTTGTTAATGGATCTTTTTGAAAGCGACGCTTTTCCGAGCGTCTACGATAATTCTCCGAATTGCTTTTGGTGCAGGTCCCCCTCTTGACAGTTGGCAACGTAGTGCCCATCATGTTGTATGATTATTTAGCCGTCGCATATGAAAGCTCGCCAATGATCGCCATCCATATATATCAATCTAAACGGATGCGCCTGTCCATCTCTATAGATCAATTTGTCGAAAGATGTGTGCGCCTTTTTGCGGAAAAAGAGAAGGCTCTCTTTTTACGGCCGGAGATCAATCTTTGGGAGTGGGGGAGTGTGATCTTCCCTATTCTAGCCTGAACTACTACTTTAACTAGACATGAGTGCGTGATTATAGTGCAGGAACAACTAGTCAGATTGGTGAGACTGCATATATTTTTTGAGCCATTGTCATGGAATAATACATGTTACTAACCTTTTATCTGCATTGCTGGTATTGCGACGTTGCCATTGGGCATATTTCAGGTATTCTGGAGGCGAACCTTATGCCAGGCCAGACTTGCATACTTAAAATTCGATCTTCCGCCTACGAAATGAGTTCCTTTGGAGCCCACGAAGGGACCTGAATCCATATAAAGGGATTGTTTCATCTGGCGCTCGAGTGGTGTAAGACGTCGAGTGCCGGCAAACAAAGCTTTGGCAAACGACGACTGTACCGCAAAACTGTACTTAACTTCACAACTATTGAAAATAGATGTGTTGAGGGAAAATATGTGGAAAATGATTTGCATGTACGGAGTTTTACCAAGGGCGAAAGTTTATCGATGGACGTTTGCCAACACACACACAAATTAGATAGTATAATGAATTTTTGGAAGGTCTTATACTGAAAGTGGAGAGTGAAATAATAGGGAATACTGCTAAACAATGAAAAACTTTTCACTATAGTTTCGAAAGTCCACGGAATTATTCAAAATTCATTCCCTATTCCACCCGCTGATCGATTCCATATATCCTATCTCGCGACATTACGTAAATGATATTATAAGTATATTCAGCAGTTTCTCCCACTTAAAAATTTTTATGTTCGCTTTCGGCTTTACACTCCCTCCCGAGCTGAGTAGAAGGGTTCGTAAACGGCACCCCATAAATAATATGACTCAATCCTCGGGGAGTGCCTCTGCTGGCACTCTGGCAATTTTTGAACCATTGCCGAGTGAGTGTTTCCTTAGCGGTTAACTTTAAGGCGATTTATGTACCGTTTATTTTTCATATTATGTCCAGTGATTTCCGTTGGAGGATTATGGAACACAGCCAAATTCTGTCTATTAGGTACCCACTGATATTGAATGAACAGTATTTTTTTAAAATGAACGTACCGCTTCTGAATCACCTGGACAAAAAAATTATCATCAACGATCGCCAAGAGGTTTCCGCAAGCTTAGATCCACAGAACTTCTCGCATTTGTCACACATATGTGGAGCAGAGCAATTGAGCTTCGTAGAGTGTCTGGAGTCGTCGAAGGCATTGGATAGGGTGTGGCATGAGAGACTTTTGGTCAAACTTGCTGCCTAAGGGCTGCCACCGGGTCTGTGCCACTGGTTGGATGGCGGATGTGTCTACCATCAATGCGGGTATTCCTCAGGGATTTCTTCTTTCCCCAATGCTCTTCTTGCTGTACGTCAAAGAACTGTTGGAAATAACATCTAATTCTGTCTACAGCTTCACTGATGACAGGACAAACCACTGCCATCCCGAGAAATCTTATTTCGGCGAGGGCAGCATTCTGTTCAGATTAATGAGGACATTGAGTTAATTGTGGAATGGGGGATCTACAAATGGAGTTCAGTTTAATGCAGAGAAGACTCAGACAACATTTTATTCAAGCTGTATATATAATATTGTATTAGGATGGTAAATAACTTTTACTCAGATGACTATTCTATTAACGACCACCGCAAGCAACTTTTCGACACGAAACGACTCCAAACTGCTGCACAATACCTTCGGTAGACTACTAAAATGTACCATTAGCATCCAAACTGTAACAATCTCCAACGAAGCCCAATTCCATTCGGTACTTTGAATAAAAGTCCAATTACAGCCATAAAACACGATGAAAAAGTGAAGTTTTTGGGGTCGATATAACATACTACGAGTATTTTCAGTGATACCCGCTATTGTGTGCAAACTTAGGCAACATTCCTTAGAAATTAAATGAGTCGGTTTTTATGATTACTCAAGCAGGGAGATAATTAGATTGTCTCGAGAGGGAAACGCTGAATATAAAATAATGCTGCGAAGAGCTGACAATTTCCGCATCAGCGATGATTGGTATGGCTGTGTTTATTTATATGCACCCTCGCATTTTTTCTTGGACGCTGATCACGGAGGAAAATGATGATGTAATCATGTGCATATACAGGGTAGGTCACTTAAGCGTATGTGGAGAATAGCGGCTGAGCCGTTGAATCTCACGGAAAATTATTTTCGCTTATACGGTGTGTTTCATGTAGGATTGGCTTGACAAAAATGTGTTATTTCAAATGGCACACCCTGTATATTATTGCATTTTTTGCACTTCATTTAAGGAGATGTCTTTTAAATACATGTAGGACTTAACATTTACGGTTTTTGTGTTAATCGCTTATTCATCGTTTTGTCTCATTTCACGTGCTTATATATATTCAAATATTTCCGCTGTTGTAGATTTACCAGCTACAAACGCGTATTGCTTTCGTGAGGATTCGCTTCAGCCAGGAAAGACTAGTTAGATTCACTTTTCTCGAGTAATTCACGTTTATTGCTATTATTTTTACCTAAAGCTTCTCCTAGATTACTGATAAATATACAAACTCATGACTGATATGTTGGCTATAATCAGTTATTTTTACTACTTTTCTTTTCAGTTCAGTAATTCATCAATGGAATAACCTATAAAATTGGGACTCCTTCAATTAAACCGACTTCCGACTAACAGCAGCAGGTCGTAAATACGGAAAGCACAGAGGAAGGAGAGAGTAAAGCAAGTAAGCAAGCAGTTCGTTGGCGGTTTATAGCGTAACAAGTAGTCGCCAGGTCAGGATGAGGGCAACAGACGCCCGCGGAAGAACAACACTCGATAGTCAGCGGTTAAGGGTGAAAGCATGTCCAGATGGACAATTGATGTATGCAATACCATAGAGGAAATTCATATTGTTTTTCAACCGAATAGGATCAGTGACATCTGTTTGCAAAAGTATCCATAGAATGAGGACCATATCATAACGGTAGAAGTTCTTTGTGTGGTCAGGCACAGCCACTATGCTATTGCTAATTTCTCGTGCAATGGTCTGATCTGAGCCTTGTAGAGTATCGGTAGCTATTCCGGAAAATAGCAGCAGAAAACAACCTTCAGTTTCTAGGATGTAGACTAAATAAGACCGGCAACATATTTATTGTTGATGTTAATACCCAGAAACTTGATGGAAAAGATCGATTTTTTATTGTATAAAATTAAACAACACACTGTGCAAGCAAACAGTTACAGACCCTGAGATTATTAGAGAATCTTCCTTCATACATTTCGCTGAATCGATACATAGTTTCCCCCTGCCGTCACCCCCGCGAGCTTTCTACAAGTGATACGTTCTCTTGCCGCCTTGTCCTCATGTTTAATTTATGGTATTCGGGCTCCACACCGTTGAATGTGTTTTGGTTGATCCTTCAACTTCACATCTACCACCCCCTTTCCGTTTCCTTATTTTGCGATGCCCCAACTAACGAAGTGTTAAACGTTAAATTAACACTCACCTCTGTTTACCGTCAAGCAGTGATGTGTTCATTTAGTTCGCTCGCTTTAAGGGTTGGGTTAAAGCTCGACGAGTAATTAACCTCTGAATCTGAAGCAACAGCGCATAGTTGGACATTTCCGTATACAAATTGGTAATCAAGATGGTGAGTTTTGGAGGAATAAAGGTTTAATCATTGATTTTTCCAACAATATTCATTTCCAAGCATCGCGCACTATGGCGCTGCTCATTGGAACTTACGAAGTCGCCGCTTCAGGGCAGTCGATGTGTTACTAACTTTGACTTCGTAAGTTGCCAATGGGCAGTGCCATAGTGCGCGACGCTTGAAGATGAGTGCTGATGTTGCTATCACATCCTTGACTGGGTTTAAGTATAACCCACCCAATTGCTCTTTACAGTTAGACCATCAAGCTATACTAAAAAGTCTAGGCTAAAGACGAACATGCGTATCTACAGTAGGTCTTATGCATAGTGGAGAACATACACTTGATTTACTTCAAGATAAACTGTATAGTTAAAACACAAGGCTTCACAAATAGATCTCGTTTTTTTAAGCGTTTCAATTCATCATTTTCATATTAAACGGAAACACGTAAAAAAAGTTATTTATTTGGAGACATATATACCTAAAATCGCTGAGATAAAACTTGGAAAGAAACCTGGCCTGGCCCTCTGCAGCATATGAAACATTTTTTGATTGCCGATCATACGCTCTAGCCAATTGAGCAGAGCAGCTGGAAGCTATTGTTGTTCCATTTTAGTTTTGTCCACAACTAATGGTGACAGAACTATGTAGTGCTACATCAATCCAAAAGAACATCTTATTTCATACCGAATGATGCTAAGAAAAGGAGGTACAGCTATTTGAAAAAAAAAATAGACATGCGTGTTTGAATATACAAAAAAGTCACTTTTACTCAATATTTACTTACTTAATAGACCATAATTTTCATAAAACACTTTTTTTCACCTGCTACATCCCGATCTAGTCATCTGCCAGATTACACACATCTTTACTGCAAGACAAATCATAAACACATATGAAAATTAATGAATTAGACATCATCAAATATTTAGGAATCTTCCTTAGATTCTCATATGAGAAGCGATCTATATTGTATGTTTTGAAAAAAATATGAATGTATAACTTGTTAATCTAGTTAGATGGTTTGTCACCAAAATAGAAAGGAATATTACCCTGAACAGCAGTTTTCTATTACATTACAAGAAATTCTCAAATTTTTTGTTGTAAGTATACCAAAACAAGTTCCTGATTTCTCGCAAACTCATCATAATTTCAGTAAGTAACAGATTTATCCGAAATAGCAGAGATTCACAATGACATGATATTCAATGTTTATTCGGTATTTAAAATTGGCCATTGTGGGTATTCGTATATAAACACAAGTAATCGCTCATTGTTCCCTTCAACATAAACAAGAGTATGAAACACGTGCAAACATTAAACTCGGTCGTGGTAAATACGCGATGTGACATTAAAAGTTTACAACTGCTCAGACCTTCATTCAAAATGATATTTGAGAAAATCGTATACTATACACTTTCATCCCCTTACTACCAGTGTTGCCGCAACTGCCTAGTTTAGAAGTAGAAACGTTCATAACCCAGAGGATTGCAATGTCGAAAGATCTAACAGCGATCACCACCTAACAACAAACAGGCCCGGTGATTCATTTTTGCGATAGTTGTATTTTGAATCTACGGAGATATCTGCTGTATCTAATTCAGGATATCGTATGTAACCAGAATATCGTTCCAGTGATACTGTTCCGGACCGCTATTGATTTTTTACGTTTCATAACGTTTCGATTAATGGGGTATCCTCAATCATTCAGAGAGGGTGGCATTCAATCAAAATGTTTATTTTTAGGCTGACAATGTGCGAGAACTTCAGAGTCAAGGTGGGGTATAAATGTTGTTCAGGAAATAACAAGGTGTTTGTGTGCATTGATATCAAATTCTTGTCTTAATAACTGCTTAGGTCTTTCCGCTGACAATGTCTGGTTCCTGGCAGATTACATAAACTGACTTATCGACTCAAAAGCAAAGGTTCCATGTACCGCCCTGACAAGACATGACGAATAGAAGACTGCTTAGTAATAAAAAAATATCTCAGCCAGTCTGCTAATGGAGGCTGCAGTAGACATCGAGGAAATTACAGTTTACTACAGTCGATCGAAGATCGTGAAAGAACCGATTATCTGCAGTTGTTCTTATCGATCCCATAGAGTCGAGCCAGGCCAAATAATGCTATTCGCTGGACCCAAATGAAATATTCAATTAGATTGCATTGCGAAATGTCACGTCCTTCAGTGCTCCCGATAAATCGTTCGGTAATGCTTCGTACAACAAATCCAGTTCCCCTTGTAGTTCGTTCATGTGATACAAACACAATAATAATTTTGCAGATATGAGTGAGAGTGGCGCGATAACGATAACGCACTCGGTACGCACACACGTTTATATCTGTTGGCCCAATTTCAGACAGCACTATAAAAAATCCGCGACCTCGTTCAGTTTTAGCATCGACGGTATATTTATATAATTATTATTATATGCCGCGTGGATATTCATTCAAACAATCTGAACGTAAAGTGATGAGGAGCGTTACTGCGCAACTCCGGGAGTTATTATTATACTAGCAAATGATAAAAATCGTATATTTCTTATGGCACTAGGACATTCATCCATCAGCCAGACATATTTTTAAAAACGATAAACACAGCTACCCAGATCCTATCATGGATACAAAACTACAGCTGAAAGAAAAAGTTTTATTTGTGAATCTGTGTGTTGAGTACACAATCCTTCCAACTACAGACTGAAAAAGAGTAAACTAAAACGTTAGTAAATTGCTGTAATCGTTCATATACGGTTTTAATTAACGACCAATGAATCAAAGAGACAGTTATAGTATCGTTCTCATCTTTTGAGCAGCAGTTTATTCCATAAAAAGCTCAATCAACATAACAAGTGACACTATGAAAAGGTGGAAGAAAGGAAACAGGTATCGCAGAAGTATCAAATTCTAACGACATCTACCGGGAGTATACATTATATTTCCCAAGACAAAAATGGTGTGAGAGAGAAGGAGCACTTCATTGTAATTGATTGCATCATCGCACGGATACTCTGGCTTAGAATTGCAGCTTGTTAGCTGCACAGTTTCGGGAGACAGACAGCTTCGAAATGCTCTCAAATAACTACGATTTAAAACCTGAGCTGTAAAATTGGATGTTTTATACATGGACCTTCTGAAATTTGTCATGAATGCTCACCTTTCATCACTTGTCACAAGGAAGGTATGAATGTAGATACTGTAAATTCTGATGCCCATGCTGTAATCATATTATACTTTTACTCTTGAAAAGACCAGTGTGCAATTCAATAAAATCGGTCGTATTGTCAGATTAAATGGGGTCCGTATTTAGCGCATTGTGTGTCTCAGATTTGGTCAATCAGAGACATCCCTCCAATTTTAATCATCGATAAAGCATATTAGTCGTCATCTCAATTAGCAACTAACTGCACTACTCACATATTTATTATTTGAATTATATCCTGAAGGTAGGATGGCACTACACAGCACACAACGGATAATTGTGTAGTAGATAATTAAATGACATAATCGAAATCTGTCGTTGCCAAGATTCGACCGAAAAATATTAATTAATTAGCTTAATTTGTTTGGACGTGTATCAATACCGTCAATCGCCGATAGCAAATGAGAACAGGGTTGGACTTTCGCTCTGAAGCTGGTATCGATTCAAAACTTCAATGTTTGGAACGCTCCTAGCAAGCCATCTCTCATTTGCTTCTCGGAATGCACTCTTATTTAATTTAGCGGTTTTTGGGTTAGTGAAAAAAGGGAGTAATGACGTGCAACATAGTTGGAAGATGAATTTTTCGCAATTCTTGCCGTCACCACTGAACCAATTATAAACAAGTAGTGATTTACTCCACATGATTCTCAAATTAAATCTCCTGCTTGAATTATGGAGAAAAAAGTGTTAATCTTACTCAAGCAATCGCTGATTTCATATCCCATATTATTTATGTCTCCACTTGAAAAAATGAAGTTCGCCAACAGAATCCCAGAAGTACGTAACACGGCAACGTCGCACTGGCGGCAAGGAGAATGAAGAGAATAATAGTTCATAGTAACCATTCATCTGCCTTATTGGCAGTGTGACGTTGCCATGATGCCCACTTCACGTATTCTGGAAGCGAACGTTGTTTATTCGCAATGTGTACAAATAAACTGATACGTCCCAGGAAGAACTGAGTTACATATAAGCTTAAAAAATGCCGATGATGCGTTCATGAATGTATGATTATTGACAGAATTATGACAAAATTTGATGTACGCATTTACTGGTATAGGGGAACATCCAATTTATTATCGTGTGTATCTAGTATCAAAGGGATAAGCACTTGGATGCACCTACTGATCGCTCAAACAATAACAAAATTAATTTTCAGCTTTTAATTAATATTGGTGCATTTTCGAGGAAATATATTTTCATATGAATTTCAGTATTCAACCCTCATAAAACTGGAACAGCTTGGCCCACTATAGGATTCGAACCAAAGACCGGTCAGAATCCGAGCTACAGCGCTAACGTTGGGTCGATAAGGATCTTTGACCGCGGTTAATGACATACCCATGCATTGAACAATGACACCCGTTACAGTTGCACTGTTCCTTATTTATTATTATTCAAAATTAGCATAAACCGAAAACTGCGATTACACTCTACATTTTGTAAATAACAAAAAACACATAGGTATACAGTTTCACTTTTCATGATTTTATATAATGAGTAAATACCGATCTCATTTATAATTTCCAAGACTCCTACAATAAAAAAAGCACCTCTAGCCATATCTTTTTCAACAAAATATTAAAATGGGGATATGTTCATGTGCGTGGTTTGAGTTTTAGGAATCCTACCAATTCAAGATAAAAATGTAAAATATGTACCTGTAGTGGAGTTTTAGTCCAAGTTATAGTCGCCTGACGACAGCTCAGCAGAGTTGTAGTCCTTTGTTGGGTTTTGAAATTATGTAAAATGTTCTAGCCTAATTTTTGGACTAGACATGAGACTATATCCTCAATCTACGTTATAGTAGGCAATGAAAAGGGACTAGAAGAGATTATGACTTCCCATGTTTGTATATGGTGACAATTTGATTACGTATTCCAACTTTTGTTCACAAATGATTTGGATCAAGGATTGGCGTTTGTTGCACTTATCTATTTTCTCAGACAAGATAATATAACCCAAAGAAGAACTATACATTTACAACAGTAACATTCCAACTCCAAAAACTTATTTAGAGTAGACAGTGAGACTGCATAGAATGCAAAATATAAAATTTTAGGCGTTCGATTTCATTTGGCGCTGTTGCCAAACTGTGGGGCTGAAACAATCGAGACTTTTCTGAAAATCATAGTCCGACTAAAAGTGTGTTACGTAATTACAACAGACCATAATGTTGGAAACTAAAACTCGCCGACCTAACTCATAGTCTTAGTAACAGTCCTTTTTACATAATACCAGTGCTGCTTTTTTGCAGACTTTCCCCTCTGCGCAACCAACCTTCTCGATCCAGATATTATTATCTATTCGAGCTGTTAAGTTGTCTTTCTCCCTCTCCAATAGTTCATCGAAGTTCTTTCGGTTACCTATTTTATGTGTCGTGATCGAACAAACTGTTTTGAATATTCATGGATGAGCATGATGTAAAACGTCAAGCTATTTGAAATAAGTAATTATTGCTGGCGTGAAGTCGCTCCATATACGTTCAACTACTGCCGCTCACTCTAGGTTCTAGTCCCTTCCAGATTAGTTATAAATACAAATTGACGCAGGAAGCGGTAGCAATCCGTAGCTCTCAAGAATTAAAATCGGCTAACCACGAATCCCTGCAATTCCGACGCCTCTCTAACACGGTACTGTCACACCTCATAAATTGCTCAGAATCGAACCTTTGAAGCGTGAGGATGGAGATTCCATTTGCATGATTAATTATTTTCTCCGGTATCGATTTTTTTTAACTTGAAACATATTCTCTGATTGTCTCTTTAATTATAGTGTTTACTTGTCCTAGTCGTTAATTAAAAACACACATGACTACTCAAAGAACCATACTAACGTTTCGGCTGCCTAGGCGACCTTTGACAACTGTACAAAATGAAATGATTTTTTTTGTGTAATGATCCTGATTGATATATTATTACTAATTGATATTTTTTTATAAATAGCCTTACGCAGAAGCAGAAAGCTTATCGCGCTTCATTAGCGCTACGAGAGGATAAATGACTATTCATATTGACTTTAAAACGCTATACATTTTAACCATCGGGGAACAAAGTCCCCGGTATCTCATCCGACAACGTCAAGGTTCTCAAAAAAAAAAAGAATTTTGGGACAAGCTCGTACGAGACATTGAGAGGACAATCTGCTAAGGATGCGCCTGATGGGCTCTTCTAGATTTATAAAATATGGTGAGATCAGCCACCCTTCTCCGATGTTCTACACTGTGGAGGTCCTCTGAAAGGTCAGGTTCAACCACACGAATTGATCCTTCCTGAGTTTTATCCAGAAGCCTACACATACGTGAAGTTTTCCAGCGATGGTCCATATGGTAATACGATGCAAAGATGAATATTGTTCAAGACTGATCAAAGATTGCGTATTAGTGAGAAAATAGACCAAGAGACAGACTGAAATACAGTCAGATCGACAGTAACAAATGAACCAACAGACAAACACACTGACAGACAGAAGCAGGGATACAGACAGACAGACAAACCGACCGTATGTTGATAGAGAGGCCGTGAGAAACAGATAGACCGACAGATACACAGGCTGAGGATCACGTTGATAGGCAAGCAAATCTATGCTGTGATCTCAACTACTAATAAAAGAGTATACGATAATGTTTTTAGAATAGATAGACCCCCGGAATATTCATGACTTGTCAAACAAGACAACCCGTTGGTAGCGCCACCGTGGCGTCAGAAGGACGCTGCGACTAGCGAGATCGCGGAATGACAAATCGGCCCTCGGTGCTCGAATGCTTAACGTTAATGCGTATCTAACGGAGATTAATGTGGCGACATCGACACGACAAAAGCCTAGTGCAAAACTGCCATTCGTCGAACGGGGACGGATTGGGGGAACCACACGGCGCCGGTGAGACTACGCGATTCGTTTTTATTTTTCGGTATTATTGACATTGGCTACGTGTGAGATGGACTGTAGATGCAATAATGTTATTCTAATTATTTATGAATGTATGTTATTTTCTGGATCAGGCAAACATTTTTGACAAATGATACTGGTCATTGTAGATGCCATTACCTGGTGAAACTTTCCCGTCTGTATCCTGTAAATGCTCTAGAAGACAAGAAAAAGTCCAGTGGGGTTAGATCGCATGATATGGTAGGCCAGTGAGTGTCACCATTGCGAGAAATGACGAGGCCAGGAAAACGTGTCCGTAATAAATTTTACTCGCTGTATGATACGTGGCACCATCTTACTGAAAGAATCTCATTTATATCCAGTTTCAACTCGAACTCCTTCCACGACAAAAAATGCTTGCTCTCATTTAGATTCCTGAATCCTCTTAGAGCCGGCCGACATGGCAGCGTTGAATTGGCGAGCCTTCCCCGTAGACTGTAGAGCGAATTTAGTACGCTCAATAAATTTTCTAATGACATTAGCATTTATAATGCTCGAAGCGTCATTCTAATTCACTTTGGTCGGTCTGGAAGGTGCTGAAAAGTGACACGGAAAAGGGGCTACGCCGACATCAGAATAATGAGGGTAGGGGCGGGAAATTTTTAGGATGTCAAATGGCTGATGTCACCGCAACAAACTCGATTTTGGATGCTGTTGATTGGAAATCGGTTGGGATGATGAGGTAAATTGAAGTTTAAAAAACAAATTAGAAAAGGGGCGTCAAGAAGACTATGTACTTCACACACAAGTTTGGTTTGGATCGGACTGTTGGTTTTTTGCAATCGAATTTGAAGCTATCGAGAAATTTCAAATAAGAACATTTTATTTAAGGAAACCCTGGAAACCAACAACGTTTGAAATGCCGAAGTACTTGATAATATAATACGTCTAGTGGATGCGCCGCACCTTACAAAGGATCTCCACAGTCTGGTATATCGAAAAAGGATGGTCGATTTGTCTCTATTCAACAGATGGTAAATGTTCGAGGAAGCTGTTTCGCATAATAACACTAAGAGTCACCAGTACAGCAAAGACCAAAAGTCGTTATGGTGAACCTCGGCGTTGTGGAATGAGCTGCCGCGAAGTTTTACAAATGAAACCTTTTTTAAATACAGTGGCCGCATTTTGGCGTGAAAGGCATACCTAATTGATTTGTAGCTTGTTATTTAAATCCACAGTGACGTCACGGGGAATGCGATCGGCAGCTTCGGATCCATATCGACATAGTGTATGGGGGCGTCCATTAATTGCGTGAAGAGGGGGAGTTGGTCGAGGTGAATCTCACTTAATCTCACGGATGTGAGAAGACACGCCTACAAGACGAAAATGAGCCTACAAGACGAGCTAATGAGTTTATTGAAAATCACATTGCTATTTTGGTTCCACTCTTGAGACCATTAGAATAAATAACCTATTATTCATTTTAGTAGTTCCTATTTAAGTATTTTATCGTTAAATCACTATGACTTAAATAGTAGTCTTCATCAGTCTTAAATGAAAATAATAATGCAAATTGAGTTATTTGAATAAATCCGATGCGTTTACACTAAAATTACAAATTTTGCAAAATCTCACGTGAGATAGGGGGTTGGGGTAGGGGGTTCGAGCCATATCTCAGGGGTCAGAAAATCGTTAAAAAAGTCTCACGTAATTAAAGGATGCCTCCTATGTCTAAGTAAACTTCATCACTCACCTGAATATTTATACATGAATAAATCTATCTAACTGTATCGGGGTATCACTGAGAGGAGAGTGTTAGTGCACCCAGGAGGGTGTCGTGACGACAGTGGCCTGCTGGTACGACGGGGGAGGTGGAGCGGGTGGGTGGCCTCCGGGAGGCTGGCCGCCCTCCGTTTGGGGGCCCCCTACTGCCGCTGCGGCCGCCGCCGCTGCCGCCGCAGCTGCAGCCGCCGCCGCTTGCTGCTGGCCGCTGCTGAAGTTGAAGTCCAATCCGCCCTCCATCGTCAGCTCGTGCCTGATCAGCTCCTCCACGTTGCATTCGAAGCCGCCCTGGAACAAACAATAACGATATTCTTCTGGGGTTCATGTTACGCCTTCAGTCCGTTAAATAAAACCACTTACAGTGTACACCACAATGGAGTAACAAGTTTCGAAGGCGGCGTCTAGTGTACCAGGCATCACATCTGCACCACACGCAAGAGGAGGAGGATGAGGATGAGGAGGAGCAGGAGGAGAAGGATGAAACGGATAGGAAGTATGAGGATGAAGAGTAGTATGAGGAGGAGGAATATAAGGAAGAAGATGAGGAAGATGAGAGGATGCGGAAGAGGAAGTTTAAGAAAGGAAATCGTAGGGAGAAGAGGAAGTGGAGGACTAGAATGGGAAAGAAGATTAGGGGTGGAGGAGGAGGGGGAGGAGAACAAATGTTATATGGAATGTAGTGTTGAGAGCACGGTCGTTCGAAATGGCTTTTCGAGACGATATAAAACATGGCTCCGCTGAAGTATTTACGATTTTTTTCACACTGCTATAACCACTACCAATATGTGTTATGTTATATGATCATAACTCTATGCAAAAAAACGCACATACATTGGCAATCCCGGTTTGGTCTCATCTCGGGAGGCCCTTTTCAACGAATCTTGATCAGCCGCCACATTACTTCCAAGACTTTTCAGTTTCTCCCCTCACTACTACTGTAGTTATGCTGAAGGGTGTTTCTATTGTAAAATGATTGTTTCTGTGGCCCCATTGTAAGACTCACCCGCGAAAGAAAACGTTCAAAATAACAGAATCAAACTTTACAATCTCAACCATTGATTTGATGTACTTAGATGATTTCGATTCTCCCCATTTCATCCAATGGCCAGTCCTTGTAACTGATGACCGTGAATAAATGCAGGATTTGTTAACATGAATCGATTCGGAGAAATAGACCGACTTGCATATTTTGTCATAATACGAGACAAAACAATCGCGAATCCCATTATATAAGACGTTGAAGGTCATAGCTGCCATGATGAGCAAGATAAATCATACTATGGTCCACCCACACTCATGTAGACTGAATTATTATACCCAATAATACGCCGTACTCATATGATTTATCAATATCATATCCATTTGCAATCGAATAGAATGAGTATTTTGACAGTAAAATGTCTGAATATGATTGATTGAAGATCCCGACAAATCTTAGATTTCATTCAACGGTGTCAGCCTATTCCATTATTCTGTTATACGTCAAAGTTTTTCTGTGATACTTGTCAGATAATATAGGGGAGACAGGGCTGGATCAGTTGTTTTTTTTATTTTTTATGCAGATATATATTGGATAAAAAAACTGGGTTATATCGAATATTCTAGTGTTCCCAAAAACAACTTCACTTTCTCTTCAAAAATATGCTTTCAACTTTCAGATGTATAATGTTTCTAACTTGCATTTTATTCCTTGGCAATTTAAATACTTAGTTGTAATTTTTATTAGGCCGAAACCGATGTCAGGCAATATACCAATACCGATATCTGTCGATCCCTAGTTAGGAGTTTTTGACAGTTAAGTCCACCAATCCATGTTTACTCAACTCACCGGTAGCGACTCGACGTTGATGTTGAGGTCGTCCATGATGGCGTGGTTATTGAGGGCGCCCATCAGCTGGCCCATCATGGTGGAGGGAGTGGTGGAGGTAGCGGAGGCGGGCGTCGTGGAGACGGCCGGCGAGTGGGGAGTGAGGGGCGGACTGTTTGAAGGAGGCCGCGGTAGTCGTCCCCCAGGGGCCGCCGAGGTAGCGGGGGCCCCATTAGGGTTGCTGTACTGGTCGGGCGATGGTTCGGAGTGCGGGTACGACGGGGACATGCCTGCTACCGGAGACATATTCTGCAACAAGTAGAAGGGTGAATTATCGTGAGGTTCATGAAAGTATTCTGAAATAAGATACCTATATGTAATTGAACGGAATAATTGTTTTTTTTAATTTGAACTGCAGGAGAAGTCAATATCATTTACTCATATAGGAAGATATGGTATAGTTAAATGAAAGCACATATTCTTGGTCTCAGAATTTATTTTTATTCATGCATTTAAACCAATCAAATCCTAGATACATGCCGTTTATGACTTATTTTTTACGAGGATGTTTAACAACCTATGAAAAATACCGTATCAAAAATAAATATTCCAGCCTTAAAGTTTTGGTTGAATAATTTATCTATCGGTACTTATATCAAGTGCAAATATTTCTATTATATACTGAACCGCAAATTCTAATGATAATGGATCTCGACGACAGTTTCAATAACAACTTCAGGTGGTATATAATGTTTATTAAGCCTTCAAATTAGACTAATCACATGTCTTTTGTCGGACAAATTACAGTTATTGTTCGGTAATCGAGATTTAGAGAAGCGATAACAACGTAAACGGTTGAAATATTAAAAACCTATTTAGACGCGAACAAGTGTGGTTGAAATGCTCCCTGATCCGGCAAACAAAATTACTTCCGCTTATTCCGGCAATTTGAATTTCTATTGTTTGTACTGCGCCGGTAAGTGATTTTTCATCAGAAATATACTGACCATACTGCTAGTATGAAGTGACAAAGTGACAAGCAAATGCATGTAACAAAAACATTGTAGCTTATTGTGTATAATAACATTACTCACTACTTACATGTTTCCTACGAATTCGTTTTATAAATGTAGGGTGTGTCCGTCAACAACTGCATGGTGAGATATCTTAATTCTGCCCAAAATTTGGTACGTGCCCACAAATGTTGATCATATGAAATGCTAATTTTACTGGACTATAACGCCAGTTTGAAAAAGGGCAGCGCTGCCACGCGCTGTGAGACTCGCGCACTCATTCTAACATTTGTGCTACATCTTCTGTCTACTTTATACACATTGATTCTACATGCTGAAGGAAATTCTGTCAATACGTACTGTATGTCCTTGTATAAATTAATTCTCTATACTTTCACCATACTGAAAGCTATTAATGTTACTTTTCAGCGCGTACATTTTTTATGGACTCATGAATCCTCGTTGATGGACATACTTTAACATTATGGAAATTCTAGTAAGTTCTTTCCAAAGCTGTCGATTTCATGTTTGATAAACTACTCCTACTGTTGCTATTGTGGTATAAAGTAAGCAAAATAAAGCATAGGACAAGTTTAGATAAACAATAAATCAAAAAAATTGGATTCATGCATGCTCAAAAGAAAATGACATTAAATTATAGATGGCCTTCACTATTATAAATAGTATACCTGTATTTCAGGATAGTAAAAGTGTTGAAATGTATAAATACCAGAACAGCTGAGTTAAACTGTGCATGTAGCCATCAAAAATTTTTGGCATATTGTCTTGGACTACACATCATCACATAATAGATTGCCACAATTAAATTTAGAACAAATTCCAAGACAACACTAAGTCAGGATTGATGCATATTTAATTTATCATAACGTCATTTCCCAGCACTTTTCATCGCCTACCAATATTGTTTATATCACTTTTTTTTTGTTATTTGCAGAATCGTGATAACCCGTATTGGATCAAGTAAACGGATTCAGTACTTTCAACGTCGCAACTCCGGTATGATGCAATCAGAATTTTACAAAGTTACCTCATATACTCTCGAAGCTTTTGTAATATTTGATATAAAACTTTGAAAAAATGTTTGCGATCAAAATGCCTCAAAGTCTAAATTTCAGCTTACCTCAACTTTGATCGGCTGCAAGCAGTTACACGACTGCATGCGGTGTATGGAACATAATCCGTAAGGTGTGGTGGCATGAAGTGCGTTCAGGTCCCTGCACCCCGGAAACTGCTCGTAGGGGGCAGTGTAGGGGGGCGGGGGTTGTTGGGGTGTCTGGCCATTCATAAACCTGGAACAAAATTTCCACTATATCTAGTCCTTTGAATTCAGTTCGGTAGTAATTTTTTCAGTTCATCACGTTTCGATTGGTGTGGTATCAATAATTTTCTTCGGGTGAATGGATCGACGTTTGTTCCGATGCCGCCTCATACACTTTCCCCCCGTCATCGCGATCCACCAACCCCCGATCTCTGGATGGTAACCGCCAGTACCGCCAATCGACTCATACCGCCCTTCAGAAGACGATTGTGCCGCTGAATCATCATTGTTTATATGCAGTATATCGATGTTGTTCGTTATGTTACTATAAAAAATCCACCAAAATATACATATTTCCTTCAAAATTTAGTTTAAGTAGATCAACAACTCTGAAATCTAAAAAACTTACTCTTCATTTTTTAAAAGACTAAGTACTTACTTACTCTGATTATTTGAGGCCTCTTTTCTATTAAGATGCATTGATATGTGGTAAAAACAGCTAAAATAAAAACAGAACAATTCAATCCTCTTCAGAAAATTGATGAGGGGTCCTGGTAACGTCAAAAATCGAGGTTTGAGCATTTTTACAGAAACCGAAAACTTCCAAGAGGAATACGTATTATAAAACTGATTTTTGAGGAGCAGAAATAATGACCTTCATATAAATACTCGTTATCGGTATGACAATGCGTGTTGCAGGAAAAAGATTGGAAAAAATCAAATTTTGGCAAAAACAATCCTTCACATATTTATAAATCGTGAATGGATATTGCAAAAATCTATTTTGGCAAAAACAATAATAATTATTTTTGTAGGATGGGAGGAAAACACTGGTTTGGTTTTTTAGAGCAATCAAGGTAATTTTACACTTTCTTTGTACAAACAATGAAGATTAGGAACAAAAAGCAGAAAAGTGATTTTCTCAAAATAATTATTATCCACCCACTTCAGGCTGAGGATCTGCTAAAATATTATAATTTCATTATACTTAACAGCACCGAAATATGAGTTTTCTAATCAGAAAATTTAACTCCATTAAGTATATTTGTGTACATACTGTAACATAATTGAAATTTTAATTCATTCCTAATAATAACATAGCTTCTAAACTAATTATATCCGCAACTGATTACTTTGAAAAATTGAATATCTAAAATTTTATATCAAAAAATTGGAAAAAAGGCTTCGCACGAATTAGAACCAATCTTTCTCTACAATATGCAAATAAAATCGTTTAATTACCTTGAGAAATGAGTGCCGGAACAAAAGATTGGAAACCCATGCAAACCGCTTTTTATAAAATTCGTTTATTAATGACTTTATCTTTATTTGAATAGTATAAAAAATCATTTATTCACTTAGCAGAAAGTACTGCATAAACGTGTATGCCTTACCCCATATATGCGTCTGGTTGCAGCTTCATGCCCTGTTCGAGGTTACCGGCCAGTTGGTCAGGAGAATAGTTGCCTCCGGAGACCATCTCCGGACTGTAGTTTGAGTTGTACTGCGAGGGGGCGCTCCAGTCGGGTTCGACGCCTACGGCGGGGATTGGCGACAACCGTCCGCAAGAGGACGTGTTAGAGGACGCGCGAGGTCGGAAGTCCGGACTCAGCTGGAACCCACCACTGGAACGAACACAACATTTTATTTATCTTTTCGAACATTATATTTTATTATTTTTATTTATTATATATTCATCAGCGTACCATTATATAACAAAAAAAATGGTGCAAGTAGGTTGACACTGCATCCTCCGATGATATCATTTTAGAAAGTCGCGAGGGGGCATTCACTGTAGGAATCACTGATTCTAAACATCCGGAATCCAGCATTGGCACAGGTATTGGATAAAATAAATACGACTCCTGATAAATGAGTACGAAATCACGAGGCATCACTAAGCTCACCGAGAATGATTCGGGAGAGTCTCAAGAAAATAAAACTGCCAGCAATGGAGTTGGAGGGACCCAATACTTGAATCAAAATGCACAACGTTCCACCAAGATGTGATAGTGACGGTGATAAAAACTGACGCCACTGACAAAAACTACGAATTTTACTCAAGTTAATATTGATCAACATAACAACAGATATGCAACAAACCTGTGGAGTGGGGAATCGGGAAACAAATCCAGACTCTCCGAGACCGACGAACTGGGACTGGGCGTGGTGTCGGGCAAGCAGCCATTCCTGATCATCTCAACCTTCTTCTTCGCCCTTCCTCGTTTCTTCTCGAACTTGCTGGTCTCCATCGAGGCGGCTCTCCTCCGGACGCTCTTTCCGGGCTTCGCATCCGGATTGATCATCCACCAGGATGATTTGCCCGTGCCTTCGTTCTGCACCCGCATGAATCGGTTGTGCAAGGACAGGTTGTGCCGAATTGAATTCTGGAATGAAGAAAGAACAGTCAGCATTGCCAAATCGGTTTTGATTTTGCTAATTCGTGTTCATGTTAAAAAAAAGTACAAATCGGAAGCTTTTTTCTTCATATCACACCAATCTCAAACAAAACGCTGCCAAGTAGACGAATTATGTAGCTTGCATCAATGGTATCAGTTTAAAAAATGCAGATATTGAAAAGATACAAATATTTTCATGTATTCTCAAAATATTCCATAATTTGCAATATTTTTGATAGTTACCTCAAGTCGGTCAGAGGATCTAATATTCGATTAAAATCTTGAATAAGGTGATACCACTGCATGAGGAACAGAAAACCTACTTCAGTGGCTCTCAATATTTTTGTGAATGGAAATAATGCCGACTTTAACTCCTATCTCGTGGCGAAAAACAATTTTCCTTCCCATTGTTTCACTCTATCCGATGTAATTTTTGTGGTAAGTCCAAAGCTGTACTCAGATTTGCGCTACGAGGTTCCGTTCTTCGAAACAAAAATATTGTCTGATATTGATCACATACACTCTAATATCTTGAAAGCATTAAGACAATTTATTAGTCCTATACTAGCAAACATATTCAACTCTTGTATTATAAGAGGTATCTGGCCTACAGCACTAAAAAAAGCAGAGGTTGTCCCAATTTTTAAGTCAGGTGATAGAAATAATGTAAGTAACTATAGGCCTATATCACTTATATCTAATGTTGCCAAAATATTTGAAAAAATTGTCCATTCACGAGTATATAATTTTCTAATACAGTATAAAATAATTAGTAAGAGTCAATATGGTTTCCTTAGGAACAGATGCCTTAGTCAAAGTTTTTGATATGATTTACGATGGTATTGATATTAATGAATCTGTAATAGCAACTTTTATTGATTTGTCTAAAGCTTTTGACACTGTGGAACATGAGATACTTTTGAATAAACTCGAATATGCTGGTATCAGAGGAGTTGCTTTAGAATTAATTAAAAGCTACCTGAATGAAAGGCAGCAATTTGTAAGAATCAAAGGTACAAACAGTGATCTAAATATTGCTAAAATTGGTGTGCCACAAGGCTCCGTATTAGGTCCATTACTTTTCATTGTATATCTGAACGATATGTATGAGATCTGTCCAAACATTTTTGCTTTCGCAGATGACACTGTAGTATTGTCTATTGAAAAAACTTGGAATGATGCTGAGAAAAAGATGAATGAAAACCTTAAATGTTTGAGTGAGTGGTTTATGGATAATAAGTTGACTGTAAATGAGAAAAAAACTGAATTCATTACTTTTAGGTGCTATACAGATAGTTTACCACAAAAAATTAATATATATATATATTAATGATATGTCTTTAAATAGAGTTAATCATGTTAAATATCTTGGAATAAATGTCGATTGTAACTTGAAGTGAGATTTACACATCAAAAGCATAGTGAACAGAACTAGATATTTCCTATATATAGCTAATAAGCTTAAATATCTTCCGACTAAAATACTAGAAACAATTTATTATGGTTATGTGTATAGTATACTCAACTATGGCATATTAGTATGGGGAGGTGCATATAAAACAGAATTGATGAAATTAGAAAAATTACAACTGCGTTTCATAAAATTACTTGAAGTAAATACCTTGCCCAAAGTTTCTCAATTGTATGTAATCAAAGCCATAATGTATCACTATGAATCCTTATCATTGCAATTCACCACATCATCTAGTATTACTAGGAATAAATCCTTAGATTTACCTAAGTATAAAAAAACGATAACAAAGAAAAAATGTTTGTACACTGCCACAAAATATTTTAATTTATTATCTAATGAACTAAAATGTCTGAATGCATCAAATAAAATGATAAAGAAAAAGATCTCTCTATACATTAGATTACTTGAATTTTGACTGTAATAACTGGTGAATAAAAATATGTCTAACTAGAGTATTGAAATAATGATGTGAGATTGTATATTGTATATTCTAACATGCTTGCCTTAATATGAATTGAGTAATGAAATAATGATGAGCTGTATAATAAGTTTGTATATTCTATTATTGCTTGCCTTAATCTGAACATGTGAACATTTACATTTAGATCTTGTATATTTTGTTTTTATTTTATTTTTGTATACATTTTTATACTAATTGTTATAATTATGTTATGATTATGTATCAGATATTTTCTTTTTATTTTCTTTGTAATGGCTCCTGAGCACAGAGGGTATTCTCTCTCTTCAGGTTTACTTGTATCTCCTATGGAGAATGGATACTTGTAAATTGCCAATAAATAAATAAATAAATAAGATCACAGCAGTACGCGTCATCATTACTGACAGAGCGAGGCCAGCATCACGTTTGTTCCATGACATGAGGAGGGCCGAAAAATTATATTCTTCAAACAGATCAAATATTTGTTTCCTGCGTAATTGATCACGAATTTTGCCTTAGTTTATTCGCTGGATGTAAGGGAGTCGAGGAGGTACCGGGTGAACCAGGGAGAACATTTTATCACTTGCTCCACCTGCAAATGGGCACTCCATGGAATGTTAGACCTTTTTAATGATCGCATTAGGATTCAGGGTCCTCAAGTGCATAGATGTGACAAGTAACTCAGTCAGAAAACAGCTTTTCGCATTATTTGAAACCAAAAAAATTCTAAGGCTTTTTGAATGATCAAATTCGGATGCATACATTAGTGTATTTGAGTATCTTTCACAGCGGCAGTTCAATTGTTTCGAACTTCAATATCTTCAGGTTGTGGTCAAAGTATTCAGTGTCTAGTCGCGCAACGTCTTGAAGATCGTCAGTAGTTTCATCTGACTTATCATTGCTACTGATTCGTGTAAATCTGAATAACTACTGTCTAAAAAATCTCCTAAAAACTTTGAAATTTCATGATTAATCTTATCCTTCATGTGTGATCAATTTGACCACAATAAATAAATTTAATCAGGAATTATTATGTGTTAACAAAAATGACTAAATTTTAGTATAATCGACAAGAAATATCAACAAATGGTGCTATACCGTCAAATTAAACACTAAACCATAATGTGACTCACCAATCAATGTTCTGAAAGTCACGAATTTCAGTAAAACCAAAGTAATGGAAACACTTTTTTAAATGAATAAATGAATAATGAATATTTATTAAATGTTCCGTGGAATAGTTGAAAGGAAATCACGGAATACTAGGGTGCCGAGGACGGCGCTAAGTTTCATTGTTCTATTCACTTGACGCCGTTTTGAAAAGTTAAACCGAAATTTCGTGGATATTTATTATTTATTTCATTTTACACATTTCTTATCACCTCTCAAAAGTAAACTAATTAACCTGCAAGAGTATCGAATAGCTAATGTAATACACAATCACCATACATTTATACAATATAATACAACGTTCATAAAAATAGAACTCCGGTTCGTAATATAAATTTGATCATCCTTTGTTACTTAGAAGTAACCGTAGTAGTTTTCTCCCCCAAAATCTATAAAATTTTAGAGATATCGACGCCCGTTTCCTCGCAGTAAAGCGGTGGATACAGGTAGTCACATTGTGCGGAATTTTATATTTCCTTCCATCTCTACTAATGATTTTATTGGGAATTTTTAATTTGGCATAAAAGTATACGAGCGACGTAGTTCACTAGTTATCGATAGAGTAGCTAGCTTGCTTCTCTTCCCTGGAACATAACAGCACAGTTCTCGTTTATTGCTTCCTCGAGCATGGTTGTGCCTTAAGAGGGGACTCTACCAAGAATAAAAGGCGTTTTGCATGGATTCCCAGTTTTTACATGGATTTCCAGTATTTCGTTTCCAGCGCTCATTATTCAAGATAATGATACGTTTCTTTAAATGATAGAGAAAGGTTGGTTCTATACTCGTGTGAGGACCATTTTTCAATTTTTGATAGAAAATATAAGATAATATTGTAGCAAGGGCGCTCGAATTACTGGTATAAATATTTTCATGTACGGTGCCACAATATTTCGTTTGAAGCGCTTGATTTTGAACATATAGAAAATATTTTTATGCCGATCATAGAGAAAGGACAGCTCAATGCCCGTGCGAAGCCCTTTTGTTGATATTTTGGTTACTTTGGTTAGCAAAAGGTTAAAAAAACATCTAAAATGACTCAAAATGTTAATATGCATGTAACAATATCAAAAATTACCAAAAGGGCTTCGCATGAGCATAGAACCAACCTTTCTCTATCATTTGCAAAACAATAGTTCCATTATATTGAAAAACAAGCGCTGAAAACGAAATATTGGAAACCAATGCGAAACGTCTTTTATTCTGGGTAGAGTCCCCTCTTAATATTTTCTGGAAGGTGAAATATTAGTAAACCTAACTTCTGGAACTTATCCTGTGGTTATTTTTGACGATGTTTAGTCAATCGTATCTGGTTTTGATTAGCGGCAAGTAAAAAATATAAGATGAACTGATGAAAAGAGTTGTATGTCTTAAGTGCTCTACTTAGCGAAACTTTTCTATCATACTGGTTGCTATTGAGCTTGCCTACCGTGAAATTCTATAAATATAAAATGCAGGAAATTTGTGTTTTTGAATCTAACCTCCTAGATACCCTATGTAATATGATATTGTTATATGATACAATAGGTAATAAACATGACGTCAATTTTTCCCCTCAATTCTCGAATTATCCAACCTTTTTCAGACGTTCCCCGATTTTCCACAAAATGAACACCCTGTTCATACACTGACAAGACGCCACTGTTGTTCCAAGTTAGACACGTACTCAACCGATTTTACCGTTCTTGGGAACACCAATAGATTTGATATTCCAAACCGTAGTGCCGAAGACACATTTAAATGTTATAACTTCGAGATATTGAGTTATCGTCGCATAAACTCGGCAACTTTAGTTTTGATTGGTATCGGTGGAAAAGTTGCTCGGAGTTTTACTATCCCTATCGGAATATGAAGCACCTCCTACACTGGCCCACCTATTTGCATAATCACCGATGCGGGGTCAGGGATACGCGCCAACTCATCCGGATATGGTTTGCCGGAATTTTTGAAGGATTCTTTTCTCCTTCTTTTTGTCATATTGTCAAGCTAGATCGTTTTTAAATTCGATGCATCCATCATCACCGTTTTAATTACCAAAGCAATGATACAGGCCATAATAATCAATGGCGTTAAGAAGCTTTAAGATCAGGCGCATCTACTAGACGTATTGCTCGTTTCTGGACTATGTCCTGAAGCTCCAGGGACTGTCTTGGAATGCATACCCATACAAGCGAGCAGTACTCCAGCGATGTTCTGATCTGGAGTGTGGGGATATTGTCCATGTTAACCCTTAGAAGCTTGACTTGCATTACATTATCTTGTACTTCTTAGTCAACATCCGAGTTTAAAGTGAACGCTCCTCTACATCCAGGGAATTGAAACAGTCCCAAGTAGGCAAATAATCTCATGACCATAAAATGATAAGATTGCGTCCGTATCTAGTTGCCTGTGTATTGTTGGATGTTTATCGGTGCATTCACTTGTTTTGGAGCGTCGCCAAATCGTTCTGCGATCAAGCAGGCCGGGCAGGTCCGAAATACGTCATACTTGATGCACACTGCCACTTTCTGTTGGCTGCTGTTCTACTGTAGTAGGCCGCCAGTGACACCAGTTGAATGGTGGCCAGCACATAGAAAATATTCTTGTTTATCATCTGGATACAAATACAGCTGGATTCAAGGCCATGGTTTCAGAATATCCTAATGAACTTGTGGAACGGAAATCCTATATTATTTTCTATTATACTACATTGTTATTCATTATATATTCTGTGCGGAGTTTCAGAGAAGCATTGGAGGAAACCGAACAAGCTATATTGCTCAATGGACGAGGAATAAAGTTATGCTGATGATACGGCAATTCTGGTAGATTCTTTATAAGGTTTACCATATCTAATGACACAAATAAATGTATGGTTTCAAGCTCAATATGTCAAGTATATGGTAATTAGCAAGTCCCATTTTAAAAGTACATTACGTTCTGCTTTTCATGTGCTTACTCAGCTCAATTGGCTGGAGCGTCTGACCAGCAATCAAAAGGTGTGTCGTTTTCATGATTATTATAATGAACAGGCAGGACAATCAAAACTAAATGTATATGACGATGCGAGTAGACTCACCTGTTGTAAAGAACAATGTCCGGCAGCCAGATGTGTTGAGAGGGCACATGGACGTTCATCAAAGCCAATACAAAAAAATGAAGCATATATCGCAGAATCCTGGAGATTTACTATACTGACCATGTTGCCAATTAGACCGTTTTACATCGTATGAATAAGGATATGGAAATAATTAAAATCATTAATACAAGAAATCTGGGACACATCATGAGAAATTCAAACAGATATGGATATGGACTACTACTACAAGGCAAAGTCTTAGGAAAAAGAAAACCGGGACGTAGACGTATCTGATGGCTGAAAAATCTGCGGACTTGGTTCTCAACAACGGGTCTTTTCTTTTATATTATGTAGGCGGGGACTAGTTATTCAGATTACACGTAAAGAAAATAGGAATAAGCTTGTTAAAAACACTATGGAGGTACAGAAAAAGCAAGGGAGCATATTACTATGACTTGATTCCGGTGCCTTGTGTCCTAATTGGACAATCATTGTAGCACCAATTAGGGGAAAGGAAATACAGTTATTTATAGTCTCACAGCGTTTCTGTAGCGCAATAGGCTTACGACTGAGCCATTAGGGAACTAGAACCTAACACCACATAGCTGAAATAATAAAATTGGTTTATCAAAAATTGCTCAGTATCTCCAAGGAGCTACTCATTTTTCTCAATTCGAACCATTACAGAGTCCATAATAAATGCTATACAACGCTTGGCATCGCAACCACATAGGAGCCTCTATCTAATATAATATAAATAGCAAATCTTGCAAATGTGTAGTGCATAAAGTCAGCTATATTTCTTTGACAGTCACTTAATCGTAACCGAGCGTGATTTACATGTTCAACAAATAAATAATGCTATTAAGCTGTTATCCGGCGCAAATTACACCGTCATTTACATAATTTCTGAAAAATGAAAACGAGTGGAAAGAGCTTTTTATGACATATGCATTTTTTTGAGGGATAATGCAAGCGAACAGCCTCAAGTACACGGAAAAAGTAAATAATGTGCGGTTCACCTCATTAATCTATATGCAAGTAACTAAAGAAAGATTGATTGGCGTATACAATTCGATATCTCTTAACACATGTGACTTTATAAGGTTGGCTTTTTCCATTAAAATGGAAACATTTTATACATAAAGCAGAAACAAAACAGAACTACAGAAAGTAGAAGTTAAATGTACAATTAACAATAGCATGTCATGGCACGAGCATGTTGCCGGCCTTGATAAGCCGGCATCTAAGAAGCTGAGGGTCTTCTTCTGCTCCAGTTGTATTAACCTGGAACATTGAAGAAGGGTGGCCGTTCGTTTCACCGGGCTCATCCTCACCAGGTCGAGCTTACAATGCATCGTACAAGCTTCTTCCAAAATTCGTTGTTTTGGAGAACCTCGGCGTTGTGGAATGGGCTGTCGGGCGGTTTTTCCCCGATGGTTACAACATACACAGTTTCAAGTTCAATGCGGATTGACAATTATCCTCTCGCAGTGCTTCTGGAGTGCGATAGACTTTCTGCTTATCTTTGAAAAAACTTTCGTCTTTGAAAGATCTAGTACAATCAACCATATTATCTACATACAATTTTTCTGCTGTTACTATGTTGTCTAACATAATTTACCAAATGTACCTTTTCATATGGGAATGAATTGATGCTCAACAAGATAAAGTATATGCATGATATAAAACCGCTAAGTAAGCAAAGTCGTGTCTACGGTTGATGGATGGGGTCACGAGCTGAGCGTAACAAGTGACATTCTCTGCGACTCTTTGCCTGTCACGTCGCGCCGGTTAGATATGGGTGGGTAGTCCGATTCGGGGACTGACTCCTTTCAAACGATTCATATTGATACACAGAGCCTGAGATGACGGCGCGCCAATTTGCAGGCGGGACAATTCATCGGTAGCCATTAGGGCCTTATAACATTCGACGTCGAAACGGAGGTCAGATTCGTATTTTGCGTCAAAGAATTACGCAGGAAAGTAGTTTTTGACCTTTTGGAAGAAAATCAAATTTTTCAGTGAATTTTTTTTTCTGGACAATCGTACGTCGTAACGCAAATCTGAGCACCCCATTAGATTCAGCGGAAAGAACTATATCGGAGTCCAACATTAAGGGGGAAAACTGTTTCTCGCCTCGAGATAGGCGTCAAAATTCGGCATTCGAAAATCGTAAAAAATCGACCTTTCAACGTTTTTACAGAACGAATTTTGTCAAATATGGTGACTAATCTTTTACTGGTTAATTGAGGGGCGCCGATCACAAATCTGACCTCTATTTTCGGCTCGGCCCTAAGGGAGACTTCCTGGCGGGTATCTGAGCACTTAACTTCCTCGAAATGAAACTTCCCTAACGAGTTGTGCCTTTCTAATGATCATATTTGAATTCAGAGCCTCAAAATGCATCAGTATATCGAGTCTGGTTTGCTTGTCGTCAATTAGGGACGATTCGATGAATTTGTCTTCCGAAACCGTCACAAAATTCAACACAAAATGGCGTTGATTAGGTTGACACTGTATTGTCCACGCAATGTTAGAACGTGTCGGGTTTGGCAAGTAAGAAAACTGTAAAATTGCGTACGGCGTAATCAATATTCGATTCACTCAGATGTATCGAATCGCATCGACATCGACAACCGCATCTCTATTGTCTCGTGGGATCGAGACACGAAACACACCCTCGTGTGTTTTAGTATAATAAGTACCCATCTTTTTTTCGTCCTCTGAGTGTCCCGGTGCCCTCGAAACAGGCGTTAAACACGAAAACGTTCATTTGTTCTAGCAGGGGTTGGTTTATATTTTATTCCAATGACACCTGTTGAATATACCCCACGTTTTTAGCCCTACGGCGCCGGAAAATCTACGGAAATTGAAACGTGTTGAAGCAAACACGATTTTTATGAGAGTGAAGGTGAGAAAGCGATCATTGGATGAGCTCCAGGAATGATTTTATTTGAAAGAAACGCTCATCTGCAAGAGGAAGATGTGCTGAAGTCTTAACCATTCCTTGTGCTTTCAGGTTAAGGGAAGATTATTATCCCTTTCTTGCAAGCTCATCCGTATTTTCATTGCATATATGTAATTCCTGAGTACTGGCAGTATACTTAGTTCCTGTTGACATTCCCAAACAACCCTAGGTATCACCCTTGGCCATACAACGCATTGAGTGTCGCCTGATTGTCAGTGGATGTGGCGATCCTTTGTTTTTATACGCTCGCCCATATTTTTCTCCACCTCTCTGGACACGGAGCAGATGGACTTTGATAGAGCAATCAGATACAGAATTGTGCTAGCCCGTTAAACTTTAATCAAAATGAAATCCATTTCCTGCAATAATAACATCAATTTAAAGTTATGATAGATTTCTCCTACCTAGTAAGAGTATCCACAATCTACATGATTTTGGGACGACGTCCTGATATCAAGGAGACTTAGAAAAACGCCCTACTATAGGATAATCTGGCTACTAAAAATTTGAATTCATTGAACAAACTGCAAGGTGATCAGAAAATGTATTAAAGGTGTAATTCCGTGAAACTGTGTGCAGAAAAACAATATAAACTTTCTAAAATGGCACGAATTATTTCCCTTATTTACGCTAATTTCGTAGTAAACACGAATTTTGTGAAATAACGAAATAAACAGGACTTGTATGACTACCTTCCTTATATATTCAGCCTTTGGCGTTCGGCGTTCGGCGGTTACAGTTTGGGTTTTTGATGCCCGCTATTTCGCAAGTTAAATATTTTGTCTGTCGTTCTGAGCACTGAAGTTTCAACATGCCTCAAGGTATTTGACTTCCATCTCTCCTAATGCATAAATAAATGGAGTAACGTCCCTGAACTCCAATTGTATAACCCTATTTTTGCTGAGGATGAGGAAAAATAATTGCAGAGTTCAACAGCTGTGGAAGCATATGATTAAGGTTATTCTATTTGTAATATACTAATAACTTGACTCACGACGGAGCTGATATTGATGAAGAAAATATGTTTGAAATCACATTCTCTGTCACACAAAATTTATTATTTTCGTTTATTTAGGCTAAACGTAACACCAACGGTAAAATCAACGGTTTCGAGGTATTGCCTTGATTTTTCTGTATTCCTTTCATTTCTAGTGTTTTCAAAAACCCAAATATTTCCCAAAATATTGATTTTTTCTGTTTCAGCTTGGAAAGCGCTATTAAAAGTGGTATAAACAAATTTCGTTTTTCACCCCTAAAGCATAGCTCCGAGCTACCAACTTTTCAGAGATTCAAACACGCATATCTATTTTTTGAGCGCTATCCCCTCTTTCAAGCATCATAAGATGTATAAACAAATTCTATATATATATTGATGAAAATAGGATTTAAATGATTTTTTCAACTGACCAAAGGTGTGCCAATTATTTATCAATATAGATTGTAAATGCTATTTCTTGGTGAAACTCATCCATCATGCAGATAAAATACTTATTTTATTTTCAGTTCTATGCAGTTTTTTCAAATGTCCAACGGTTGTGTTTACTTCCACCACACTCTATTTATTTGGCTCACCTTGTAGCATGTCTACAATGGAATCAGGTGAACGTCCTACTTATTATCGAAATATTCTTATCTGTAGACAGTTGATATCGACCCATTTTCACGCAAAGCAAAATATTCCCTGCAATCACTATCAGACAGATATCCGAGTGGTTTTCCACACCGAAAACCGACATTGCAACGTGTTGAGTTGACCATTCTTAAAGGTTCCCAGAAACAGATACACTTTTACATGGTTTACAGGAAGTCGGTGGTCAAGAAGTTTGTGTCTGTTGATAAGGTATATCGTAAAAGCCTTGAGGATATCGACGAGACAAAATTGTGTGAGAAACTTACGAGTAAAACTACATGAAGGTTCTCCTACTGTTTTCACTTGGTCTGTCTGTTGCCATTCTGGTTAGCATACGAAATTTAGGAAGGAAAAGATGTTAACAAGAACGACGCTTTATTTCTCGTCTGATATTATGAGTTTTATTCAAGAAATGAAGATAAAATAAAATACACATAATTTTCAATGTTTCCAAACTCATTTTCTACAAATAAAAAAGCTTGAAGCCATTTTTAAGTCGATTTCTTTTAAGATTGCCTCAAGCAAAGGCAGTCAATCATGCTTCATAAGCGCTGCGAGAGGATAAGTGTGTATTAACATTGACCTTAAAACGTTGTTGATTGTAACTATCGGGGAACAAAGTGCCCGGTAGCTCATTCTACAACGCTGAGGTCAAAGCCACGTTTTTTTGTCAATATAATATGGATAAACGATGCATTGATAACAAAAAAATTCAAGCCTAATTGATATTTCTCCTGAAAAGTGCATGTGCCAAATTTCGGACACCCAGTGTTTAGGCGTGTAAGCCAAGGCAGGCAATTTCGCAGCATCTAAAAGAAACACGATAATCCATTTCCTGCTGAAAGCTTTCCGAAATTATTCTTGTTCGTTAAGGGTGGAAGATGCAGGGGGATGAAGAGGGGCATACAACTATTGTTAAGATGTCGGCGAACGACGGGGGTGAATGCGTTTTCGCGACTATAGGGGGAGAACGGATGAATGTCAGAAACTGCCTATCTGCGTGCTATTACATAAAGCATGGAAGACTATATCGAGTTCTTGGAATGAAACTGATACAGTCTACAGTGTACAGTGGGTGTAATAAAAGTTTCTATTCGAAAAACTATCTTACACTATACCGGGTAATCCATTCAACTTGAGACATCCGTAATGCGCAAAAACGGTGAGTTTTTAGATGAAAACGGTCAGATGAAAGTTCTTGGGTGCAACTACTACGGAATGAAAACTTCCTCTAGCCGCCTACAAATGGTGCTCTGTAATCTCTAGTTAAATATCGATATACGAATCAGACTTATTCGATGCTATGTGATCTATATGGTGAAGAAATTTAAGGCTTACTGAAAATGCCTGTAAGCCATTGGAAGCATTCGAAATGTGGTGCTGCCTGCGACTGTCATATGTGTACCACACCACCAATGACGCTATTCTAGAAAGACTGAGGATAGACAGTGAAATCCTCAACAGGATTAGATGCAGAAATGCGGCATGCGGCTGCAGTTGACCTTACAAGTCAAAGTTAACAGCAAGAGAGGGCAGCAGAACTGTTCAGAATGACAGTGAAGAAAGTACGATCAGATTGTGTGCCACTTTAAGAACATTTGTCAAATTTTGTGTTAAACTCACAATTTCTTATCTGAATCTTTATTAAGATTTATTCGCACTAATGCGTCCAAGTGGCAATATTTCACCATGTTGGCTTCATAATCAACCGTTCCTGCAATTAACAACACAGGAACTGTAACAAAGCACATAACACATAGACATACATGTACATATTTGTCATTCTGAGCTTGCTGCTTTGAAATATCTCTTCTGTCGTCAGACGTCATGGTATCAATAACTTACGATAACATTTCAGAAAAATCAATAATTGCTCTGACATACAAATGTGGTTGCGAGCATTGAATTATGTTTTAATATGAGTGTTTATGTAAAGATTAAATGCTACAGAGTGTGGAAATCCATTCAAGTGGTACAAGCAAAAAATAGGTGACATTTTGATGTAATGGACGTGCGGTGATTAACAACCCTGAGGTTGAACTGAAAAAATCGACAACACCGTTTCTGTATCAGGAATTCGCTAGTGTTGCATGTTGTATGTTTCAATTATGATTCAGTGCGCACTATATTAAATTGGCTCAGAGGCGGAGGTGCACCTGTACATTATTCATGTTGAAGGCTAGATGATTTATAGATCGTCGTTTGGGTACTGAAATATTCCTGGTGGTAGATTGATATGCTTCCGATGTATTTATCAACAATATAGGCGTTTCTCGGTAAACTGTTCTTTCTCCAACTGTTGGAAACAACATCTAGCTTCCCAGATGATAATATCCTAACATATATCATGAATACATGGAACTAGGTAAACCACTACCATCTCCACATACGTTACATGCTATCCAGTCCAAGGAAGACATAACAAAAATAGTTGAATCGGTATGTACATTATACCAATAGAGTTCAGTTCAAAACAGAGAAAACACTATCTAGACTAGAGTTGTTTTCCATCAAGCATGTGAGGGTCGGCATCAACATTAACCAAGAGCTTAGACCATGTATATAATATTAGAAGTGAGCAATAGACTCATCCTCGCAAATTGAACTTACAACACCTAGAACCTCCTGTGAAATGAGCAGCTGCAATTGTTAAATGTCGTCTCGTAGCGCTTCTGGAGCGGGATGGGTTTAATGCCTTTGCGAGAGATTATCTATATAAAAAACATGAAAAATGGGTGTAGCGGTTACTGAAATTACGTGGGAACAAAAGAACTACAGATAGACCGACGAACAAACGGAAATTGGTAATACGGATTTTTGTGATGATGAGCAAACCAAAATTGTTGGATGGGAAGTAGTTGGATACTTTTTCATTATTCTCCTTCGTCGTTTGCGTGAGTCAGAAACGTTCCATCACTGTGTTAATCAGCATTATTAATTATCCATAAAGTATGGAGATACAAGCATTTGCAATTGTTTTTATCATCAATTTACGTCAAATTAACCCAAGCGAAACTTTGGAAGTAATAATTTTTCGACACCAAAGGGGAGCGGAGTAAATATCATTATATCTTCTGGTCAATGAAGCGACCATGTATCTCTTCTGTGCGTTATCGCGAGATCCCATCATGTACAAAACAGTAGGAAATATTAGTCGCATGGATAAGTAGCAGAATGAGAAGAATCCTGGTGCGGATGAGACTCGAGCCTACGATTTCAGTATTCCCTGCTGACTCGTGGTTGGGGCAAGAGCGGTTCAGAGTTGCAAAGTGTGAATAAGAACGTACCAATCAAGACGTTATATAAAATTGTAAACAATAAGTCGTCCCAAATACACCACCAAATCAATGTTAAAAAAATGTTAGATGATATCGTATAACATACAATCGGAATAAAAATGTTTCGAACTGAAATTATGCAACAATCTCTATTTGTACAGGGTATATGATTGTACGAGTTTTTATTTCTCAGACATGCTGTAGCAAATGATAATATATTTAAAATAGGTTGATAACGATGTATTCTGAAATCAAATGATATGATTATTTTGTATTTGTTTGACATTGCATTGTTGTAATATTATAACCTTGAGGTTGAATAAACATCATTCAATTTCAATCTATAAAAAATGTTAACGGATGTATAGTCAAATTGTGGAAATGGAATAACATCCCGAAAGTATCCAGTTTTTGAGAATGCGAGATACAAACATCAGGAATATCGGTATCTGCTATTGTGGCAATTGACATAATAATTATGAATTTGAGTGGCGTATCGGAGGAGGCACTCTCACACATAGTTTTGATCAAAAAAATGTGCACCACAGACTTTTAAAATCAATGATATTTTTTCGGATAAAGCAGCTAAAAACACAGCATTTCAGTACATCGATATCGAGGAAAAACATAAAAATCGTTCATAGTACACCTGAATAACTATACCACAGGTAAATATTATATTCCCTTTTGCTATACCACAAGGGTCAATTCTGGACCCTGTAATATCTATATTTTTGATCAACAGTTTGACATCAAAAACAGTATGATCATCTATGTTGGCGATACAGCAACAGCAGTTCACGCTAATACTACGGATGAACGCAAATCTAATATGCACACAGTAGCAACTGAAAATTCTCTTATAGTTAGTACCAGCAAAACTGTGGGCATGCAGTTCTATGCCAAGACTGGATCATGTCATAAGATCGAAAACCCACATATCCCTATAAATTCAGTTCGTGTTAGTAATAGTAATATCTATTCTATCGGTAAGGAACAGAGTAGAATCTATTATGCCATTCTCCATTTGAAGGAGGGTAGTTTAAAAACTCCGCAACTGCTGAATGTTTATTTTACGATGGTGTATGGTCAAATATCATACTATGTGATATGATGTGATATTGTGCGGTTACTTAACTTTGTCACACGAATTTGTATTGCTCAAAAGAAAATAATTCGTTTGCAATTCAGTTTAAAATCAACAGAACCATGTCGACGTAATTTTAAAAGACAAAATACTTCACCATCAATATACATTTATAAGTATATCATTTTGCTAGAATTGCTATAAATACGTACGAAAAAAATTGCGATTTGCAAAGCTATTAAATTTGGACTAGTAATCATCTGAGGTCAATCAAACATGGTAAACCATTACACGAGAACAGTTCTCTTTACATGGGCCCCCATCCATGAAAAACATCACAAATGCAAAGATTTTTAAGGCCTCATTGAAGGATCAGGTAACTGTATTCGTTACGTACATCTTGCGTAGAAATGTTGAGGTGTTTCATTTTCTGTCTTTTTCTTATACATTGATTCTACATGCTAAATGAAATTTTGCCAGTATTGTATATATAAAAACCATATAAGAATACATGAATTTACATTAGCAGACCCTCCAAGAAAAAATCTCATCGCACATGAGCCTGACAAGCCGGTTAAATAAAAGGCAAAGCACTCTAGAGCAATTATTTATAAGCATGTACAAAATACGAGTACTCAGCAATCCGACGTCCATTACGAAATCAGGAAATATGCACAGAAAAACTTATAGATCAAGGATAGAGTAATTAAAACTTATTTATATCCAGAGATACTATAAAGCTGGCAAATGAGCTATTAATCACGATTTCGTTTGCGATTAGAATATTTTAAAATTTTGAGTTATTTGACTTATATAATGTGATATTTATCAATGAAAAAAGGATAAATTGTCGATGCAAATAATTCTGCAATAAATATTCGTTCGTGTCATACAATTATGCACCACGTGTTACTGACAGAGCAGTAAAAATGTCAACGGAGAAATATCGTAGACGTGCTAGGATAATCTGTTTATTTTTGTTGTCTTTCAAAGCTGCTCACCTTTGAGTCTCACATAAATAAATCTGATAAGTTCTTGTGATAAAAGCTTCAGCATTTGCATGAAGTGTTAGAACCTTGACTTCGTAAGTCACCAAAGGGCAGCGCCACCGTGCGCAACGCTTGGAGATAAGTGTTAATGGCCTTCAGATCACTTGATGTCAGAGATACTTTCATAGCAATGATGATTCAAATAAGTTTGGTGCTTTAATATGAAAATAGCTAAGATCGCATAATTGAAATCATTAAGTTGAGAAAAATATTTGGCTGATGCATTTGTTTAGATTAAGCACTCAAAACTGATATTAAAAATATGCCCTTAAAATGAATGAGAATATAGTGATTTTTTTTGTCGCAGAAGCAGCAAAAACTACATTACCACTCGCTAAAGAGCTATTTTAGTTTCCCGACTACGTTAGCATCTAAATGAAACTTTTAATCTTCCAACGTCAGAAATTAAAAAAGTGGTTAACAAGTCAATAAAGGAAGATCATTGACCATGACTCAATTTTTGATATATTTTTTTGTTCATACCAGAACCTCACCTAAACGATTAACATATTCCTCCAGAAAAATATGATTCTAAACTGAAAAGTAATAAACCTACTGCGCGCTGGCGTCAAGCATACTCCAAGATTCTCTCAGGGAAAAACTGCTCTCTGTCTCCCTTCTGCCATTAATTAGTTAAAAATGATTGAGCTGTGAAGCTGATAAGCAAAATTGCTAATCGACACTCGACATACAACCCTCCGAAATTGGATTATGTTTAGAGTGGCATCCTCTGGATGGAATAACTGCTCAAAAAATGGATTCCAGTAGACTTACTGGTACTCCCCACGCAGCGATACAAATCCTGTTTCTGTGCAGACTTTATTGACATGTTGAATTTTTTTTTTACTATTTACAAAAATGTTAGTAGATTTAACAAACAAAAAATGAAAAGTATTGCTTCTAAATAACTCTTTTTTCGACTGTATAAAATACAAAAATAAAATTTTAAACTATATCGTGATGAAGAAGGAACTGGCGAGGAGGGTAAGCCTTGGCCGAATATTTATTTTCTTCCTGTGTTATTCTGGGGCGCTTATCATCACGAATCTGGCCTTCGTTTCTTCGCCGGATGTGAGGGTGCCCGAGGAGGTACCAGAAGAACATTTTAGCGCATGCCCGCCTGCAAATGCGCATATCACGTAATCTTAGGTGTGCCAAGTATCTCAGTCAGAAATCAATTTTTTGCCTTAATTTTAAAACTTCCAAAGTGATCTAATTCGGACACAGGGTCCTTAAATACATAACTGTGTAGAGAGTCATTTAAGTCAGCAATTTAACTGTTTCAATATCTTCAGGTTGTGGTCGAAGTATGCGGTTTCTGGTAGCACTACCTCTTGTAGGTTGTCAGTACTTTCGTCATCTGAATTATCATTAGTTACTGATTCATGAGCATCTGAATCACTAGAGCTTTATGGAAAAATATATCAAATTCCTTCTCACCCCTCCTGTGTGATCAATAGGACCCCAAGAAATAAACTCGTTAGGTGTTAAAAAAAAATTACTAAATTTTAGAATATGGCAACAAGAGAGATGAAGAAATGATGCCATTCGCAAGCAGCAAAAGAAATGAAAACATGACAATATCTAACTTTACGTTTCATGATTATCTACTTTCCGATCATTTTCGATTAAAAAACAATTTTGTGGGTCATCAAAAGCTTTGAATGATCCGAAATTTAGTTTTTAATGTTTTGTAGGGGTAGTTATTTAATTTCTGTCGTATTTGGCGTAATTGATTGGTTTCCGAATGTAAGCCATTTTTGCCGATTTTCGCATCGATTCCGGAACATCCTTCCTACTGGCGACGAGCGAACTACTCTCGGAAAACTGTCGGTATTCGGTATGGCTGAACGCGGATATAACCATTAGAAAAGAGTAAATCGCCAGGTAAGTGCTCAGAGGTTCGCTAGGGGCTCTCCCTTAATTCTGGGCCCAAAATTATGGCCGGATTCGTGATCAGCGCCCCTAAATTAGCCAGGAGACGATTTTTCGCCTTATTTGAAAAGATTCCACTTTTTGACTTAAAAATTCTGCCCTTTAGATTTTTGGCGATTTTGGAACGTCCGCATTTGATACCTACGTCGAGTCGGAAAACGGATTCCCATCTTATTTTTGGACTTTATCTGAAGTAAAATTTTCCGCTGAATCCAACGTTGTTGTCAGATACGCGCCACGACATTCCTTTCTCCGGGAAAAAATACTTTATGAAAAAAATCATATGCGAAGGTAGTAATCCAGTCCAAAACTGTTTTGTTTCAAACACGACAAAAAGGTAATTTTTGAGCGGAAATCACGAATCTGACCTTTTCTGCGCCAAATGTGGGGACTCGAGATACTACCGAGGAAGCCAGAAGATCAGCTTACTACTTGTCCCGCCCACTAATGGGCACCCCACGACATGTATTGAGGCAAAAAGGAAATTCCACTCTTATTGCTGAACTCTATCCGATGGAAAATTTTCCTCTGATCCAATGGTGTGCTCAGATTTGCAGTACGACATTCGGTTCTCTAGAAAAAAAGTCATTGTACTATAGAAACCCGTCTCAAGCGTAACCGAGAATCTGGCCTCCGTTCACCTCTTTTAGTTTGGTTTTGAGGTACTAAACCGACGATGAATCGTACGAAATGACATTTTACGCTTTATCATCAATATATCAATGGACCATTTGGGCTCTTTTGTATTTTACGTCGTTCGCCATTTGCGATATTCTTGTAAGGATATACTCACGACAAATACATCTACTATTATTACTAAAAGACAATTCACTTGATGAGAACATAACATTACATTACAATACTCATTCTAAAAATTCTAAAAAAACCAGAAGATTGCAATGATTTTCAATAGTAATACATATTGTTTTAGTATGACTACCATAATTTCCAACGGAGCCCCGTTTACTTTCATCATGAGTACAAACATCTTGGATTCGCTCCAAGTAATTCATTTATTTAACATCGCCATCCTCGTCAACGGCATTTCAGAGGTACGCGTCTGTCGGTTTCCGCGCCTATTACTTTCCATCGGTTTTTATTTGTATTATCCTCCTGTCAGGATGAATGAAATGTTGACTGACTGTGAATGTCATACAGCTAGAACTAGGAAAAATAATATATCAAGCAGAGAAACGTTAGAAAAAAGTCACATTGGTACCATTTCTCAAATTTTTTGGTTCTTCTTTTTAACATTAAGAAACTAATAGTGGCTTTGATATCAGCTTATCAAAATAACCGAATGCTTATACTGATACTTTTAAATTTTTCCTCCAAGAAGACCAAAATTTTCAAATGAAGTTGAACTATTTGCGCCAAGATTATGAAATGCTTCAGTGAACAGTATAGTATTTTTATAAGCTAGATATTTCAACCAATATACCAAACTAGATTTAAGCTGCATATGCAGTATGTAAACTTACGACAAGGCTTAACAGCCAAGGACGGACCAGACGATAGAGAATATCGCTCAACCACAGACTCGTAAAAACGTGCAGAAAAGAGAAACTATTAAACTAGAGCATCTACTAGGGTACCCTCGTCAAATTAATATGGCATCATACTGAAGAATTATATTTCTAAGCAAAAAACGATACAGATTTTTTTCAGTACAGGCCCGGAGATTTTTAAGAACTGTATATATACACGTATAGTTATATTTTGTACAAGACCAGATTCATCCTCAAAAAATAAAAAATTAGGTGTAGAAACCACTTTATCTAGCTATTATTTTTGGCTTACGGTTCTCAACAACACATTATGACCGCGTTGAATTTAAAACATTCAAGCATGGGAGATATATTATGTATAGAATAGAACAGTAGTTACAGTTTCCAGTTCCAGAAACACATACCAAATTTATCCACATATATCATATGAAGTTCCCGCTTATCTGTCTAGAAAAGTGAAGTATGGCCGAATACGTTCCACGATCGTCGAAGGTGGATATACGACACATGCAAACAATTCATATTCATCTGTAATATCAAAAGGCAAGTGGGAGAGAATGGAGTAAGGGGGGCCGTGGAAGTCATCCCGACTCCAAAGCCCGGCAAAAATTGCGCTCGAGGAACGGCAATATACCAAATGTGATGGAAATGCTCGTGGACAGTTGACAGGCGGTGGCGCCAGTTCTCCACCATTACCGGGGAACCGAGTATCTTCAGGGGAATGGCTGTGTTTAACGGGACCCAGCGGAAACGTATTCATGTCATGTCACGATTGTTACTGCAAAAGCGTCATCCTCACCGTCTTGTGAAGGGAGTTTTTCATGTTTCAATTTAAATGATTGAGATAATGGATAACGATAAATAGATTGACGATTGATAACAGTGGTGTCGTGTTCAACGAAAACTATATTGTTTCGCAGCAAAGCTGGACAGTAAGTATCTAACAAGGTTGGCATGTTTAAAACACGTGTCGCAAACTATTAAAAAGTTAGGAGCGCTACGAGTTAATAAAATGCGAAATGCCCAAATAAAATGTAAAGAAATGGAACAACGAAAATAGCTTGGCGATGCAGAAACGTGGAAATGACACATCACATGACAAAGAGAGATGGCTGTATCATGCTGATAAAGCCGTCCATCCCAGGCCGTTTTGCGCTAGGTCCGTATCACATGGTGAATGTGCCGCTTGGTAGAAAATGGTGCAAGCTCGCCTTTTCTAAGTTTGGGACTAGTGACAGGTCGATGAGGGTGGGAGCGGCTTCTTCCCAAAAAGCTTTGTGTAATTATAGATCGTAAAAGTCAGAATACTTAATTGACAGGATAATTTTCAATTCATTTTATAATTTAATAACCAATATTTATCCTAATATAATTCCCAGTTTTTATGTGTTTGATAACCCTACCCTCCGGCGCTTATGTGACTCGACAAGGTGTTCAGGGGCTTTGGAGGTGCGATAGAACGGTGGCGTCGTCGGCGACAGCTCATGGGAGGAAAGGAGCGTTTCGGGAGGGGGGGGGGGGAGGTGATGGCACCGTGGCGCCTAGGCGACGCCGACGCCCGGTCGGGACTCACCGGCAATCGCCCCCGCTCCCCCGTGCGCCCCGCCAGCTGATCTTTTAATCCCGTTCCTCCCTACCACCCACCCGCGCCACAGGCTACCAAATTGATATTAATCACCATACATCGGCTCCTTTTAATAGATTCGTGCTATTTGAACTCGATGGTCTACTCCACTGTCTGAGAATTATTCTTTGAAGTCTGCTGCAGTCACCATCTGAGAAACTGTAGTTAAATTATATCTGAATATTTTTTCAAGCTGAACAGCTATGAAGGAAGGTATTATGGTTGCTATAGGAAGTAACATAGAAACATTCAGGGGCACCTTTTTCTTGCCAATGGTGGCGTCTGATAGTGAAATTCAGATATAGATTTAATGAAAAATACTGAGGGAATTTCAAGGCACAAACTTCATCGTGTTTCCACAGCGATTCGCAAGCAAAAAAACCTTATTAAAAAGTCAGCTGTCCTTGTAGCATTGACAGCTTTTATCATCTACTTTCAAAACAGTCAGTGAAAAAATAAAAACAGTTATCAAAACATTGACTGTTGACAATGGCCCTCTTCTAGCTTTATAGCATTTCCTGGAAATTGGGAACTAATATTCTATGGTTTTATGATTTATGTCGTTCATAGTTGTCAAAATTAAAAAAAATTATTTTGCCTTTTAGATATAGCATAGACAACTCTTGCTATGGACAATTTTTAAGTTTGACTTCACTACATCATAATTATAAGAGGATTAAAAAAAGTGTGTTTGAGTGCATTTTGAGTCAGTATTGGGAGAATTTTGGCCTATCCCCTGCGGCAATACTGCTTTTGATACCACATCGCCTCCTGTCAACA